>OX388345.1:72502508-73747508 GCA_947579665.1 Sympetrum striolatum | reverse complement strand
CTTTTGGCCAGGAGTGTACATGATCATCTTATATATCTATAAAAATGCCTGTATGTGTGTATATATGTATATTCCACGTAATCTCGAAAACCAGATGTCGCACAATGTTCGAACTTTTAACATCATTAAAAGTCTTCCCGGGGATGATCAAGTGGTATTTATAATTTCCCAAAAGTCCACGGTTCGAACCCAGACGAGTAAAATAGTTTGCATAAGAAATACACGTAAAGACAATTTTTTCCGTTGCAGGCTTCAATTCTTTTGAAAAACTAAATTAGAAAGAGCGGTCGTAAGGAGTCAAAACGAGCATCAAAAGAATGGAAATTGAATAAAGATTTTTATTTTGGTCGAGAAATATCGTTTTTGATTCGAAATTGCAAGAATTTCGATAAAATATACGAAAGTTTTGTCTAAATTTCCATGTAGTAAACAACCCATTCCCTTGACGATATAAATTTTTTTAAATTTGAATTTTGTTGACGAGTCTGTAGCAACCAAGTTTTATTTACATCAACTTAATTGTTTACCGTCTTTTTCGTAAAATGAAATGAGTTTTATAACAGTGGTTTACTGAAAATGGATTTCTATCGATCAATTCAACTATTGTGTATAAATCTCCTGGTAAGTTGAGGATGTTCAGAATATATTCTTCTGAATTAAGTATTAAATCTTATCTATTTGCTTTGATGTATATTTAGCAAATAACGGAAATGGAGTTTGCGAAGAACGAAAAGAATTCCCAGATTCGTAGTTTGTAATCCTTGAAGAGTGGAACGGCGAGTTGTTAAGTTGTAGCAAACCTCCAGCATCGTACGATAGATCAGAAAGGTAAAGCAATTTTATTTTGTTAAATGCAGGATGCAAAAATTGATTTATTCGTTGTTTTTAAGTGCTTCCACTACATATTCACTTATTATCCTTCTGTTATTGGTGTTTAATTTTTGTTTCTATTTTGACATTGCGATTACTTTTGTGGTTTGTGTTTATTTTACACATATTAAGATTGAGATACGAGTCAGCTCCATACTACATTTACTTTCCGTATAGAATATTCATCGTTGGTTATTTTAGTGAAATGTAATTTATTTCTGTCATTTACGTTTAATGCTTGATTCATTTGGCCCCTTTGTACTTGTATGACAATGTAACTTTAAACGTGGTACTGCTTATCCTATTGTGATCTTAGAATATATTTATAGATATATATATATATATTTCAAAACAAGGGAAATAGAATAAAGATTCTTATTTTGGCTGAGAAATATCGTATGCGTTTTGAAATTGCGAGTATTTTGATAAAATATACGAGAATTCCGTCGAAATTTTCATGTTATAAACAAACCCATTCCCTTGACGATCAAGGCGATTGTTGATTCCGAACTCATGTGTAATTCTATAAGAAGACATGGCGGATCAATGGCCAGTTAAAATAAATTTCGAAAATAAGAGTTGAAGATTTATGATGAAGAAAAAATTGAATGGCATTTTAAATTTTTTTGTGACAAACAATATCCTGTGAAGAAACGCACATTGAAAGGTACGAACATTTTTTCATTGATTTCTTCAATTTTCTTTAAGCGTCTGTGAAAACCGAGTTTTGTTTATGGTAACGTAATTGTTAACTGAATTTTTAGTGAAATAAAACGATTTTGAAATTCGTACGTTGATAGAATTTGCATTCTCGCTGTCAATTCCACTGATTTAAAATAATAACGTGGTAAGTTGTGGACATCTCTCATATTATTTTTGAGTTTTGACGGAAATTACGGACGTCCTTATTTCTTATGTTTAATCGGTCTTTGTTTTCTTTTAAATTTTGAGCGACGAGTGGTCAGGAGCGAATAAGTAACATTTCAAAGCCTAAAAGATAAAGCGATTTCAGTTATCTGCAGACCGCAAAAAATCTAAGATATTGTAATAGAATGGGTAATTCCTTACTTCCATCCAAATCCAAACTGCTGCCCGCGGGCCGCATCTGCTGTTTGATAGTTAATAAAGCTGAAAAGTTTGGAGACCCCTACTTGAAACGCAGTATATTGTGGATATCATAGACACAAGTATAATAGTTTTTGAAATCATTTCTCAGTTTTTCAATCACAAATGAATAAAGTCTATTCTACTGCACTATAATACTATGCTATTTTGTGTTGAAAATTCTTACTGCAACAGATGTAAAAACGTTTAAAAAACGTATGTAACATTAATGGCCGGTATTGTAATGTATATTTTGCGTTGTTTATAACTTTAATCTTCATATAAATGGCTTTGTCTTTTCGTCATATTGTTTATCAGTTTCAATATTATGAAATTGCATGATTTTATGTTTTGTTAATTTTTTAAAGTAAAAAAATCTGTTTTTTTTTCGAAACCGTGTAGAAATATCTTATTCTGCGTAAATTATAGCTGCAGTAGCAATATCACCGTTCAATTATAATTACAAGCATCCTGAGCAACTTACTGATTTATGCATTTCGTTATGAATATATAGTATGATTTACCTAGGTGTTTACTGGACGGAGTGCCATGTCGATATAAAACTCTGATATTGAAAACAGCTAACCCAAATATCAATATTTAGAATACTGTACGCTGAAATTTATTAATTTGACCTCAGCCGAAGAATAGGTTATAATTCTTAAACATCTTGAATATAAGTTTGATTTCGGGATAAGAAACTGTACAGATAACCACAAAATGTAAATCTACTTAAGCCACTATTTACATTCTCAACGGAGGTAGGTGGTGACTTTATTTATTGATTACTGTGAAGATTCTACGCTGAATGTATTTTGGGGGTCCAGGAAATAATTTATCTTAGAAGTTTTTCATTAGTTACTGGAGAAAGAATTATTATATCTGATCATTTACATTGCCAATATTTTCCCCAGCCATTCGTCACTCGCGGAGTACATAGATAAATCTAAAAATCTTATCCAAGTCCCGCACACAGACATATCGGCTAAGTGTTTACCGAGATCAAACTAGCATTTTTCGAAGCCTTATCACTTGGATTCAAAAGGAAATTTCCTGAGATATTACTGTCTGAGACTGTCAATGTTATTAATCGATCGTAAATATATTCAGCGATAAAATAATTGCAAATATTAAGCATCGTTAGCATCACGATCTATTTAGGTTTGTACTCAAATACTTTACTGCTCACTTAACCCAATACACTTATAATATAATGAAGTTCGACTTAAAAGCATAGTTCCACAGACTGATTTCGGTAAAGTTGTTGCTCTATAGTCATGGAATTTTTCGTTCCGTCTAATATGGCGTTATATCTCGCACTTAATCATTCCCGAGATCTACGACTACGTTCCTGGGAATTAATTAACATACCAGTTCATTTTGTACGTGTCACGAATTCTCACTAACAACCTCATGTTATAAGTATAACCAAGATAAACCAATAAAACATACCTTCTGGTTCCATGATGCACCATTTCTTATTTAATGTCCATAGTTTTTTCTTCACGCAAGAAATATAACAATAGCTTCTTTGTCCATTCTCGGAATCACCCTTATTCAGTTACTGAAGATATCCTCTCAGTGATGACCGGTCGAAAGTTTGCGGCTTCAGTTGGCGTAGAAAAAAGAAAAATGCTCCTTTAGGAGATAAAAGTCAGAGGGGAAGAAGCTATTATGTATGCCCCTTTTCATACGTAGATGCATATTGATACATTGTCATCGAAAAGCTCATTCAGATACTAGAATCTGCCTTTAAGAGATATAAGCCAGGAGTGAAGAAGCTATATGTAAGCCTCACATTAATATGTAGATACATTTTGATACATTGTCACGGAAAAGATCATCAAAATGCGTTAGATTGAATATTGAGTTGATTCAGCTTTGTAGACTTAATTGTAGTTTACATTTGGAAAGTCTGGTATTTGCAATCTATCAACAATTACGAAGCATGTGTTACGATCAAGGTTGTTACACTGGTATTTATGACATTTTACATCCCCGTTGAGAATCAACGGGTACTTCTGCTAGTATACAATAAAAACATTGTTACCCTTGCAAGATTTTTCAGAGTAGTGAGTAATGTTGCGGTTTTATTGGTTGGAATACCGAAAAATCTTGAGTGATGAATTATACGCTTCCCTTTAGGCCCTATATTCCCCATCAAATCTCTATTGTTTTAATTGTTTGCGACAGCTTTCCTGGTTTTGCACGAGAGCTCATTGCATCGTTATTCCATTAGTTAGAATACCTCTACATATCTAGAATCGCGACCCTTTCGCTTTGTCCGAATTACTCCACCCAGTCTCTTTAGTTTTACTCGGAAAACTTCGCTCGGTTTTGCCACGAGGGCTCATTGTTTCAGCGAGCGGTACCGTGGCTCCATTGGTTTGCAAAGTCTTGAATGGCGAACCGTAAGCCCAACCCCGCATACGTCATCCATTCTCTTTCTGGCTTGAATCGGGGGAAAAAAAAACGTTCGCATGGTTTTGCCGTATTTCATCGATTCCCGGTTTGCGCATGTCCCGAAATTCAGCAGTTCTCGGGGAAGGACTATCTCGCCTCTCCTCTTTGCTCTTTTGTCATCGGACGGTTTCTTTCATGCCATACGGTTTCCTTTTTTGCGCAAAAAAATCGACCTTTTCCTTTTGTGTTTCTTTCCTCGTCCGTTCTAACATTAGGTGGCACTTTATTGGCGACGGTCTTTCTTTTGCCGAAAAAAGAAAGTGATTCTAACAGCTCACAATGGGATATTTTCACCCGAGGAAATGCGTAGAAAAGAGCTAGCGCATAATAACACGCGAGAGAATGCGAAGGGCTTGTTCTCACTGGGTTTAATATTTTTAAGGAAAGGGCAGGGTTTCGCTATTGGAGGGACCGTGCCGTTAAGAATTGTCTTGAAGTGTGGCCAAAGGTGCTCTTTGTCTCTTACTTTATCTTATATCTGCCTTTAATTATAGTTACACAATATATCTCTGCTTCACCATATATATGTGTATTCCCCTAATTACATTTCCGATATATATTTTCCTTAATATTTTCTCCTTTAAAGGAATTTTGTTGTGGTTATATTAGCAGTTTTCACTCTATTCACAGCATTATTTTTTGCATCAATTTGAATTATTTCCAAATCCGCATAAACTTATGGATCTGGGTAGTGGTTACCGGACTCTTTGCTCGACGTGCCAAATAGCTCATTATTTAGAGGTCGGTGGGCAAATGTACAATATATGCATTTCTAGATGGGAAATCGTGCAGAATTGTGAATAAAACAGACCTTAAGCTCTTTTATTCCAAATGGAAGCGTATTTTTACTCATGCTCGTGATTATTTATTTATTAATATTGTTATGTTTTTATTTATTAATGAACTAATTGCTTATTGTGTACCTATATATTCATTTTCTGTATTGGTTTCTTTGTGTATCCATTTTTTATATATCTCTATATTTTTATTTATATAAATATTCGTTTATCTATTTATAAATCGTGTTTCAAGAAGTACCAAATTAGGATTAATTTAGGATACATTTAAATATATTTGGTTAATCCTGAAATTCAAGGATTCCATTTATTTAATCTGGCGAGTAAGTTTTGATTCCACTAATATTCAACGAAATATTTTCCCGAATAGTAAGTGACATTTCAAAAGACTAAAATCTCTTTCCCCTTAACCAATTTTTCCCAAATTTATCTACTCCTTGGTGCATTCACCTATCAACTCTCAGTACCGGCCAATAGAAGTTTGCTGCCTGAAGGAAGAATTCGAAATGGTAAATACGAGAAAAATATTATCGGAATGGAAGAATGCATCTGCAATCTGTCTGGAAATCCCAAAAATAAAGCGTATCCATAACATTAAGCAGGAATTAGTTTCTACTATCTACTACTACTCTAGTTCTACTAGTTACCTCTCAGTAGTTTCTATTAGTACCCAATAGTGTCAGGCGTAACATACTATTGTAACACCGCACACCGGTATGGAAGCAATGCCTTAAATACATCCAACTGAGACCGGTGCGGAAGTACGTAAGGGATTCCATTAGACGAATTCTCAATTAGTTTCATTTCAAACGAATTCTCCTTCGGCAATGTGAAGATTTTACCTAGAACAGGGGCGACATAAATTAAAAACTTTCCAGGTAATTCCACCAGGGTGGTCCCCCTCATTTCCCGATAGATATTTCCGAGTCATAGAGTTGCAACAAAAACTATTAAATGGATACTTAAGAGATCTTGAGAACTTCATGAAAGCACGCGTAAGAATGGCTAATAACAGCCTTAAACGTGTATTAAACCTGGGGATCTCTCTCATTTGAGGCTCTAGACTGCAGCTTGTCAAACCTATCGGTAAATCCGAGCTTAGCTATGAGGATGAAATAAATTTAAAATAACTAAAGTAAATTAGCAGCGTCTTTAAGTGAATCCCATAGAAATACTAGATGACAAACGCCCCAAAAAATAGACAATTTTCAATCAGCATTAACATGCGAAATAAATCCTATAAGCTAAAACACATCGAGTAGTACTACCTTGTATGTATGCAACCGAGACCTAATCACTCGGAATGTATCCAAAGCTGCATTCACTGGAGGAATTGATACCTTCCGACTTGGACCGCTTCGGTGACTACGAACTGCAATGCATTCATCGAGGAGTCGCCGTTCATCGCAGGCAAAAATCCTCTTCTCCCTCAACCGTTGGCTGCTTTTTTCTCTATTTTTTTATTCAAAGCACCCACATCAGATGCGGTGAGATACCCTGCAGCAGGTGAACTCTAATTCCACCAGCTGTTTTTTTTCTCAGAGCCTTCTTCTTCATTCGCAAAAAAGCACGCTGGTTGGGATTATACTCATGCGATTATATAACTTCCGGAGTTCATTGTCTTCTTAACTCATCGCCATTTTTTGGCGATGCCCGCAACTGTAATGTGGCAACAAACTCACTGAACATGTTATCAAAGAAGGAAGATGGCCGGAAGTTGAAATTTACGCACATCCGAATTCACGGACTAGTACGTCACTTCGAAGAATTGCAACGAGATGATGAGGATGTTAAATAAAACAAAGATTTCATAGATCACAATTTAATAACTTTTACTAAATATCTTATGCGGTTCAATGAAGTTTATTAATTCATGCCGTACGAAATCTTTGTTTTACTCGTATTTAACATCTTCATTGTCACATTAGCATTATTGGGTTTGTGAAGATTTTCCTTTCATTATATTATTTAATACTGATAGTCGCTAGGACAGGTGGCGACGTTATATTACACTACTTCGAATGAATATCACCAACTATAAAATAAAATGAGAATTACTTGGTAATTTTACACAGAAAATAAATTTGGACCACTAGTTTCGGCTGTACCCCATCTTCGGGTTCAACCGAAACAACAATTGTTGTCCAAATACATTTTCTGTGGAAAATTACCAAGTAATTCTTATTTTATTCAATGGTTTTCCTCGAAGTACGGCCAGAAATGATTGATTACATCACCAACTATGTTACTTTGTATGTAAAAGTTGTACATATGTATACAAAAACAGATAATTACTATTAAAGAGCTTTACTACATTTGTTTACAATCTAAGTTAAATTACAGTTTAACTACTGTAATTTACAAATATATATATACAACCACTGGGAATAACGTATGCGATTGATACCTAACTTGAACAATTACACAAAAGCCATACACAAATACAGATATCAATACATCACCTTCAAAGTATTAATATTAATAAAATTTATTTGACGTAGGATTTACGCCACTTGTCTACTAAAGAAACTTTTAAAAATAAATATCTGTAAAGTATTCATCCGGATGGCCGGTTGGCACTTCACTCTCTCTAACATTAGCTACCAAGAGCTTATGGGGGAATGAGGCTTACTAGGTACTATGCGTGAGGTAGTTTGCCCTTGCTTTTCTCACTGAACCAGAATGCTATAAGCGGAACATGTCCACGCAAGTGAAACACAATGACTCTATGAGTAACACTATTCTTGTAATTCCATAAGGAGAAACTTCAATTAGTGCCAATATTCAGCGTAATAATACCACATTAGTTTTCATCTTATCGTAGCCAAGAACAAGACTGCCACACAAATAGATGGTATATACATTTTTCTGTAACTATAAGTCTGTTGAAAAGTATTCCGTTCATAAGAATATGGTAGCATGATCAAAAGGAAACTCAGATGGGTAAGGGTGTGGGAAATAATGATTAAATTTCCTTGAAATAGCATTAACACCACTTGTCAATATTAATAATAAAAATCTTTGAAATGTGTCTAACAACATTTACCAAAAATAGAGAAACTTTTAAAATGAAACTGAAGCAAAATTATAGACCCAGATTTCTTTCTTAACCTATCTGTCGATTCTGGTGTGTAAATCGAGCCTGTGTTGGTAAGCCTGAATTCAATTACATCGTCTGGTGCAGGAAGTTAATTACTAGGAACGTGCAATCACGGTTTTCTCCCTTCAAAACAAAACGGTGCTTCAATTTCGTGCTCGTGAGTGCAAATTTGCATATCGCGGGCTTGCAAACAACGGAAACTGAATTCTAGTGAGATTACAGCTGGCAAACAGCGAGTCAGCAAAGGTTAATCAGAGGGAAGTATTTCCGAATGATTAGTATTGGGATATTGTGCCCTGATTGTAGATTAATTGCCGAACATCACCTATTCTATTTGGGGAATGATTTTGTTCGTTTGGCGGTTAATCGGAAAAAGGATTGATTGGAAGTCGTCGGGAGAGTATTGGCCTTATGAGTATTTGACTAATTCATGAGCGATTTGGAAAGCTAAATTTCCCTCAGGTTGTACTTTTTACTCCAGTCATATGTGTTATAGTATCTAAGGTATCGTATAGTATTAATATAGTATACATTAAATGCAAAAAAAATTGGAACGCGGCTGATAATGAATGAATGAATGCTAATAAACGGTCTCACCTCATTCACCAGTATTAGGAGAATCCAGGAAAGGATCAGCTGCACTTTTTGGAAACACCCAAATCACATTTCGAAAGTTATTCTTCCTTCTTCTTCAGGGGTCATTAATGTCACTTAGGTACTTAATGACCCCTGAGGAAGGTGGCAAATAATTAAATAGTTATTGCTCAGAATTATTTAATTGAAAAGAGTATACACTTTCTGGACTTTATATCGAGCTGTGAAGTTTACCTTGGAGGTTCCACAATTTCATTGAGAAATAATATTTCATATAAATAAATTATACTAACGGTGAATGAAAAACCGTTTCGTACACAGCAAATTTATTTTGGAAACGATGCTAGGACACTAGAGAAACATGTTGCCAAAATAAAATTGCTGTGGTGTACGAAACGGACTTTCATCCATTGTAATGGCCCTCCACGAGGTAACGCCTTCCCATATTAAGTTTATACCAACGATTATAAATATATGCTACCACTACACAAAATGTTTAAGCGACGAGCTAAATAATGAACCGAATAAAAGCTGAGTCCCACCGTGTTTTTAAGGCCTACCTTGATAAGCGATGGGAAAACGCATAATACACATGCTTGAAATTTAGAGAAGAAATGAAAGAGAAAAAGTCTGCCGCAGCCAGGACCATATGGCATATATACTCAACAAAACTTCTCAGGTGTTTTTCAGTAATTCAGAACGGTTAAAGTGTTCCATTAGCAGAAAAGTTTGGGAATCACTTTACTATATCTAGAGATCATTTTCATAATGAAGATATTATTTGAGAGAAAATTTAAGTATCACATGATAATACTTATGAACACTTGCCATAGTTGCTGAAACTGCGATGATGGTGTTATCAAACAACGAGATGGAATTTAAGGTTAATTAAGGACTAGATTTTAGCATTTCCCTACGGAACGCCCATCTTTCAACCAATTCAAACTGTACACATCACACCTTGCCCCTGATTGGGAAAACTGTTTTTCATTTCCCTCGCATGTAACGAAACATCATGCTCGGGGGATAAATTCCATCGCATTTGATTGCCCTTCCATCCCAGCGGCTTTAATCCCACTCATCGGCGTACTTATTTGCCGTAGAATTCCCCAATGACGGAGGACGACAGGTGAAATAAATTCGCCGAAATGTGTTGGAGCGCGAGCTCTTGCAGACGACATTGAAATTGGAAAGGAACAGCTTCGCACAAAAGGATGACATCTCGGAGTGAATGGACCGTAGCTTGTTGATTCCGAAAGCTCTAGAAGGAAAGTTTCTCTTGAGTAAGTCTTCCCTCGGAGAAAATTTACACTCGGATCGTTCCTTATACGTTTTCCCTCGCTCCACTTAATCAATTCCTCTTTTCGCCGCAATGCTGCCGTCGGCGGAAAAAAATATTAAACGTTATCTCAAGGTTCGTTGGGTGCCGATCGCATGCGCTCTCGATCACGTGACTTGGGTAAAATTTGCGCTAAAATACGTATTGGACATTCGTTAAGTTCAATTATTTCTGATATGATTTCTTTGACTAATATTTTCATAATTTTTAAGTACTATTATACAGTATTACCACTACTTTTGAATACGATTGTTTTTCATGATTTTTGTTGATTTTTAGCTATTGTTGATTGAAGGTATTTCGAGTTAATAAATTTATGGTGAAAATAACTAAGAAAATTTTCACAATATACGTATATTTTGTTAGTTTTTCCACCATACTGCAGTTTCATCTAGTAACGGCTTCATCAATCAATTTTAATTATAAAGTTAATTACCATTAATCTTATTTTGAGTATTGTAAATAACCGTTTTGTTCATTATCGTTATAGTTAATTGTCAGTATAGATTGGAGTTATTAGGAGTTTATGTATTTCATTGTCATTACTTTTATTACGATTATTGATGACGATAATTTTGTTGACTATCGTAATATTTAATTATCATTATTGTTGAAGTTTTTAGGTAAAATATATTTTAATTACTATCAATTTTATTGCAATCATGGTAAATTATCAAATTTGCTAGTCATAATCGGTTTGAATTGATATTATATTAATTTCGTACGGTTTCTTTCAATTCTATTGCCTTAACTATCTTAAATATTTCTTCTAATTCAATTCTAATTCAACTCCTTTCGAGAAAAAAAAACGTTAAGATTCGGTGGGTGTTGCCAACATATGTTTTGGTCACGTGACGTATGGCTATGTAGCCAAGTCGTACAGACTATACAACTGCTAATTTTATCATCGTCGTTTATCATAATTTTTAGTAATTTTAATTTGTCAATTCATTCTTATTTTGCTCATTTTACTGTTTTTACGATCTATTTGGTTAGTTCATCTTTTTAGGGGTAATCGTTTTTATATCCCATTCGCCACAAATGGCCTATTTTCCTTTCTTTCCATACAATCTTATACTTGTCATTAAATACTTCTTTCTTCACACATCTATAAATACCTTTATAACTTGCGATTTCTTATAAGATAAATCAGGTAACTTCTCAATCGTCCTTCGTTATCTCCGTGCGAAAAATTTGTTTTTTCAGGTTGTTTATAAAGTTAAAGGGCTTTGATTCATTCAGGAAATATTCACTGTTTTCTTTCCCACTGTTTCAGGAAGTTCTGCCTTGAGAAAATAGAGCGAAAAATAGCAAACGATTACTTTTAAAAGTATTTCCATGAAAGCTCTCGGGTGTCCCTTTCTCTTTAATTCTCTTAAATGTTTGCATCAAAAATGCTTGTCTGTGAAAAGAGGCATTTTAATGGAAAGAAAATTACTTTAAATGGAATTTGGAAGTTGAATTATCTTGATTCTTGAATTGGAGAACTAAAATGACTCGATATGGCAAAACTGAGACGAATTTCCGTGTTTCTTGAAATATATATATATATATATATATATAGTTTTAAATTTCGCCCTCTGACTTTGGTAGAAACTAATTGAAACAACTTAAATTTTTTTAAACATTATTATGGTGAAATTGAAAGCTTATGGCCCTTGACTGCATAGTAGATTAGCTTATATTATCAGTATAACAGAGTCTCTGTTTCTCTTACTTTCGAACATTGTGATATATCGTATTCATTAGGTGACCAATACCCACCAGCAGGCCCGTGCGCACGGGGGGATTGGGGGTTAGAAACCCCCCCCTCCCATGAGGATCCTTCAGTTCCACGAATGTTGAATTGAAGATGGGATAAAATGAAATTATTTTATTTAGTAAAATTTTACTTCCAAAATTTCGTTCCTCTTTCAACTTTCATGTTAATGTCTGTCAGGACTCCATCGTAGCAATGTCAAGACTGATGAAATTGAAGACTAATACTATCGATTTTCCATTTATATACCATACCTGGATACGTTCGTCACTCATATCAAAGACCGGTTTCTCAAGCATCGTGTGATTCTTTCGAATTTTAAATGTCTTTTTCCATCAATAACTTCAAATGTAGATGAAGAAACTTGAAAACATTTATTTGAAAAATCCTCCACAATTTTGCTCTCATACTTTAGAGCAGGGTTTCCAAAACATTTTCTGCAATGGAACACTTCGCAAACCTAGGAAGTTTAACGGGACACTAAGCTTATTTTTAGGTTAGGTTTTTCCTCTTGTAAAATTAAAAATAAACATTTAAATACAACAGATTATTTATTTGGAAATTATTTTAAAATATAAAACTATAATATTGTAATAAAAACTTAAAATATGAATCAATGCTTTGCATTTAATGACTTTTATTCTCCAATTCTCCATTGGCACTCCAAATTGTCGCGGAACACCTATTCAGGTTCAGCGGAACACCGGTGTTCCGCGGAACATAGTTTGGGAAACTCTGCTTTAGAGTATGAATATTCAGAGAATCTGCTGGAAAGCAATTTTAAATTATTCATCAAACATAATGCGATGTAATAAAGAAGCGAGATACAAATTTGCTTTGGTTAGAACACCTAGAAAACGCGGCAATCATGTATTAGGTTTCTGTGGATGAAACCGGTGCCCACTAACTCGAGAATATACTGAGAAAGAATTTTTTGTTAAAGTTGCCGGCAAAGCAACCATCAATACGGAAATTCTCTTTGGAGGCAGTTGGGAATTCTAGTATATGCTAACCTCCTTGCTGCAACTGACGATCCGACTACCAAAGAACGACTACCACTTTTACACGGCTATTTTGAGGATTTTGTTTTTCGGTGACGCAGAAAGTGATGCAAAACGCAATTCCAAATTTTTGCGTGGATAGGCCTTCTTTTCGTTATTATATCCAATAGAAAATTGATAATAGGAGCATAGGCAACAACTTGAATGAACTGATAAGACTAATATTAAACGATAATACCTTTCGTATTCATATTGTCAGTTCCTTACAGTCTCCTGCCTCAACGTCTTGCCAGTCTATTGACAACAACTTGAATTTGAATAATTGAGAATTTCAGAATTATACGTAGCGATTTATTATTTAAAGCCCTATTTATATGTATACACAGCCAAATTAGTTACCGAAAAGCTAAGAAACACAAAAGGAACTTGAATTTGATTGATTGCATATATCGTAACTACAAATTTTTCCATAATGTTACATCAATATCACGTCCTATATGCTTAAAAATTTTGGATGGACAGTAAACATTCAAGTAGAACTAATTACTCCCTGGGAACCCCCTCGTCACTAGGTAAATCACCAGAGCATGCTCGATGACACCTCTGCTCTAAAAGATAACTCAACACTATGTTTATGCAAATCTGTTGAATTGTAGAGATGTTGTTTTAGCATCCAAGTAAACAAATACAAGTACTATGCACATCAATGTATTTATGCATGCGAAGTTATATATCAAGTTCATTTGGGGTACTCGTACAATAGGAGAAATTTTCGGATAAAGAAAAAATTTTTGTAACAGGATCCTCGTTGAATTACATAATGTATGAACAAAGTAGTTTCTGTCGTGTGAGCTCATGTAATTTTCCATTTTTATACACAGATACTTTAATCATTGTCTATATAATGTTTGGTTGTTACGTTGTTTAATTAGTCCCATTTACTGTCTATATACCCAAAAATATCTATTAATTTTTATTTTTTCTCTTTCCAGGTAAGCAGAGTGCTTCAGCGCACCTTCTTTTGAAATAAGACTAGATGAGCTTAAGAGTGAGTACATGTGAGATATGTATGAACGTATTAAATGTATTATGGGAAATTATATATATATTGCTAACTTTGTATATTTACACGCTGGTATTTTCTATTTTTCTATGATAAAAATATCTTCATATACAAACATCGATAAGTAAGGTGTATCCTAGCTTCATCTATAGAAAATATTACGTCAGTTAATGAATTAATTTCTTATATTTACAACGCTGCTATTTTCTATTTTATGTTATGTTTTATGTTAAATATCATCATGTATAAACATGGATATGTATGGTATATCCTTAGCTTAATTTATATAGAAATGCACGGCAGTTAATGAATTAATGTAAGCACGCGAAGAAAAATCGTTGCAACAACTCGAAAGATCCATAAGGACAATAAACAAAAGAAATCGGTCGAACGCTTGATGTCAAAACCCTCTGCCAACGCCTATACGTGGACAGCTTGCAAGAGAACGTAGGTGGGCGTTGACGTGCTTTATATATGCATCCATTTTTAACTGCGTAGACGGAAAAAACACTCTTTTCCTCTATCTCCGAGTGGGGGAATCCTTATTTTTCCTCGGAGATGCAGAATAAAATTCTATTCCTGGAATATAATTCTCTTGTCATTGTCAGCTGTCGCTGCGGGCCGTGACGTCAGTGCCATTGACTTCCCTTAGAAAACGGCAGATGTCTCTGTTTTCGCTCCCTCCCTTTCCCGCTCATTTCCGTCCCTTTTTATTCTCTTATTTTTCCTACGGTCTAATGCCGTCCCATTTTATCCTCGTTATATTCCTCCCCATTTAACTCCCACGCTCTCCTACACTCCTCATTAACCAGGCGTCCTCTTCCATCTTAATTTGCGCTCCATTTTACTGTCTACTCCAAACGTTTTCTGGAGCGCCATCTTTGTGCATGCAAGGTCGTCCGTTGTTTTGATGCTAACGAAACGCGCACTATGTTATCTTCCAATCTGTTTTGTTTATGGCCTCAGTTGAATATTGCCCGCGGTTTGTCCACCATTTCAGAAACGAGCAAGATATTCAATTTTTTTCTAACCCCTGAAGATGATAGACTGGCCATTGAAATATAATTTAGCTGTTTCTTCAGCAATCAGGGTCTTAACTGACTTACTTATTCACAGGCCTCTACGTTCAGGAATGGAACAAAAAAATGTGAATTTTGCTAGAATAGATCTAAGTGCAGTACCAATAAAAATATTCCATTCATCAAGGTAATTCAACTGCTTTATTAGAAGTTTGGAAGCTCTTCCAAAGCCGTCTTTAGACGCGATCCGTACCTGCGTTGCCATTGACTTTTTAAGATCTAAGCATTAATTGTAATTGGGGCCTTTTCGTATTTTCCACAATAGTTTACAATAGGGGTCCGGTAAAAAAGACGGGTTTTGAGTACTATTTAAACCTCTCGCAATAAGCATATTAAAGTTGTGCGCATGATCAAACTGGGTTTCTAATGCTGATGGAATTCTTTCTAGGGAATGTAATTTCTTTGAGTTCCCAGTAAATTTTAGAGAAATGAGATTCTATGTATAAGTAAATGAATATGTGTGGGTGATTATCTAAAGATTATTTGATATAGTAATAACATTTACCAATCAAAATTATTTTCAATTTTCGAAAATAAATCCCCGAAATATCGCTTTAAACATTTCCCTAAGTATAATTAGAAGATTATGAACAATTTTAAGTCCCATGTATATCCAGCAATATTCATACAAATTTGACTCATGCAGGAGGCAATTTATTTACATTTTTCTTATATCGTAATGATGGTTTGGCATGTATTTGTTTAAACTGGTTATAGTTCCCATGGAAGATCTTTACATGTTGTATACATAAATATAATCAAATGCTCCAACTCACTCACTGGCCAAAAGAACCTCGGAGGCAAAGAATACTACAACCTCATTTCAGCGTAATTAGAAAGAGACGGAAGAGTATACGATAGCGTTGGTCCACAATAGACGCGGAAAAACTAGAAAAATCATTCCCATAAGCATGGCAACTGGATATGCTTACATCGTGGGCGTGTTTATTCAAGTTTCTGGTGCGAGTAATTACTTTTGCATTGGGAAACGAAACTGCGTCACCACGTAGGCGTGTACCTACCTATTTTCCGTGACTACTAAATGAGGTACACGACGGGAGCAAAAGATCACAGCGCTAGTGACAATTTTCTGTAGTTGAAGGTTATAGCTTGATGCAGAAAGCTCACTTCAATGTCAGTTCTCGTAATGAGATTCACTTTCGTGTGTGTACATTCCTGTAACCTAGGTTTATTCAAAGAATACTGGGAATAAATCCTTTCGTACACTTCCAGGGAACATGGGGCAACATGCTTCGCTAGTGATCTAGCATCATCAAGCGAGGTTTTAAATTCATTTTGGAGGTTAAATCTTCCGTGGAAATCCACGAAGAGTTTAATTCCCACCATTATGGCCTTCCGCGAGGCAGTAATGAGTTTTTGCGAATGAGTTCATTCAAGTTATACGTAAAGGGAATCATTAGATGGGCCGCAAAGATACGGGGATGCGAATTTCTCAGAAAAATTGGGAATAGAATTGCGACGCAATTAGATGGTTTAAATTGAGATTGTTTTAGTGGCTCGGTGAATGGTATTGGACTAATGATACCACGCATCAAAACCATGGCTTGCGGTGTGAATTAATTGAGCAACGTTCCGTTGTTTGCTTAACGATCACAATGATTCTAACTTCCCTTTTATAAGCGAAATTTATGTTGAAATATTCCTCTTATAAGCCATGGGCAATAACTCAGTCATCGAAGATGATAATAATCGGGGATAGAATTTATTTTCATCAAAGTAAAATAGAATTAAGTTTTATTTTTTTTTGGAAAAGAAATCGTTATCCATCGGCTTGGAATGAGTTCTGCTCGAAATGAAGTTGAAGAAGGATTCTTATCGCTAAATGTCTTTCTCGGTTAGGAACGGTCATGAAACTTAATTACATTAAGTTGCGTCACTCGAAATTTTCGTTGTTGCAGCCCAGCCTCATTACAACAAAAGGTTATTTAAATTGCGATTGTTAAACTAGGGGATTGATAAAAAAAATAAACAAGTTTTAGGAATGATTTTTAATGTTCCGATAAATAATTAAAAATTATCCAAGCTACTGCAATCTAACAATATTACCATTCAATAAAATTATTAATTAATAACGAATATATCGTTGATTACGTCAAAAGTTAGTTTCACTATCACTGGTTAGTGTGATCTTAACTGCGTGCGTTCTAAATTATGTTATTCCCTCTTGAACGTATAGCATCATTACTTTGGATTGATGGATACAAGCGATCATTTTGTTGTATTTCCAATATAAATACTTGCCTGTAATGCTTCGCTTGTAGAAACAAGCAAAAATATAACTTTCCTTGCCGAAGGAATTCCACGAGATTATTAGAGCCGATGATAAATACAATATTCTTGTAACATGCACATGAGATAGAAGCTATGTTTGGGTTGATGTGTTATTAACATTACGTAAAATCCGTATTTAGGTATAGTCCAGGTAGCAGATTTTGGTATCATACAATTAATCGCCTCAAAGTTGTTCACAAGTAACGAGTAGATGTATTAAAAACGGAAATGGGCAAGTATAAATAACTAAAAGTAAAATCGTATCACAATTACTAGTACAAATATTTTTTTTCGTCACACTTATTCATCAGCATTCATCAATTAATTTATTCATGAAAGTATTACTTATTATTCACTAATTCACTTCTAATAATTAATTCTCTTATTGCTTAACACGCATTCCTCTCTTACATGTACAAATGTTAATAATTCAATTAAGATGTGTACGTAAGACACTTACTAGATAATTTGTTTTCCTTTTATTTTCATTTGCAGAGAATGGATCTAAAACTTCTTCAGTTAACGCATTTAAATCCAATTTGGATCTGTTTAAAAATGAAAATATTCCGACGTCTTTTCTTTTAGAATAAGATCGAACCGTGATCGTTTTTCCCGTAATACGCTGGATATTTCAGCCTAAATTGGTCTCATACCGCTTACATACCTGGAGTATTTAATGTTTATCAACAAGAATTAAATAGCTTGAATGTTGCAAAAAAACCTAAAAAAACGCAAGCCGCTTTGCTTTAAGGCCGTGAAGAGTTGGTGCAAGGAATGGAGGATCGATCCCAGCATTCAAAGCGGTAGCCAAAGATTTAAGCGTTCCATCCGAGGGACCGGAAATTATTGCAATGACCGCGTGGATTCCCGTCCTAAAAATGGCAACTCTATTTACTCCATTTTCCCCACCGTTGGCTTTTTATCTCCATTCACTTTCTTCCTTTCCGTTCATCGTTTTTCTTTCCGCGCCATTCGCTTTCTCACGCTTTATTGCTTTCCATCCCTTTTGGCCCATCTTCTCGGAGTCCCTTGCTTTATTACTTTTCTTTCTGTCTTTCACAAGAGAAGGTTATGAGTTCGCCAAGCTGTCCACTCCACTCCGCGTTAATATTTTGAGATTCGCTGGACCTTTCTAAAGACGAATTGGGAGGCTTTTCTAAGCTGAGAATTCACCTCAGGAAAGTCTATGAGCAGTTTGATCTTTGGTGTACTTATTTGTTGTTAATAGGAGTAGTATTCTACAGAAGGAATAAATACACGAGTGTTCTTTCTTTCAGTAGGTTCATATGCCTTCAAAATTCCCTATTCAATGCCTTCTCCTTCATTTCCTTATAGTCAATCCCACCCCGTATGTCATCCAACATCTTTCGTCTTTGTCTTCTCCTCTATTTTCCCCTCAATAACATTCTTGAGCATCTCCTCCACACTCAATATTTGACCCACCCATTTCCTCTGTCGATGTTTAATCACTTCAATTAAAGCCCTCTCCTCCCCAACCGTCTCAAGCACCTCCGTATTAGTTTTCTTATCTGCCCAACTCACTTTTTCCATTTTACACCATACGCGCATCTTGAAAGCCTGTAAACGTTTGACTTCTTCCTTTCTCAACGTCCACTTTCAATCCACACCAAGGATTTCATCAATCTTTTCCTGATTCCTTTATCAAGCCCTTTGGTCATCAATTCCCTTCCTTCATGATTGCTTCCTTGGCCAGGGCTATCCTTTTACGAACGTCATCTTTACATCTTCCATCCCAAGAAAGAGTACTTCCCAAGTAAGTAAATCTATCCACCCTCCAGAAGGAAAGTAAAATCTACGTTGTGTTGGTTCTATGTTGGTTTTATGGATTTTTAAAATGAAAAAAATATGTATTCTTCAAAGGAAAAGATTATATATAACATGAAGGATGAGAGAAATTATCAATAAAGGAAAGAAACGGCGTTAAATAGGGAATATTTAGGCTCATGAACCTACAGAAAAGTAGAAAAGTTATGCATTATGCATTCTTGCTCATTTAAGGCCCTTTTCCCAATCAAAATGTAAATTTTTACTTTTTTGCTTCTGATATTTCTATTCTGGTTCGTGCGCTACTCTATGTTAGCTCTGTGTTAGATATAGGTCGATGTTACCTTTTATGATGCACTAAATAAATAACATATTACAGGTATGTTCAGTATACTCTAATCATCCGTCTGAATATTTAATCAGCGTCTAGTGGCTTCCTATCTGACGACCATAATTTTGAATCGGCGCCACGCAGTTGTTTGGTGGCAACGGCCACATTGTTGTTTTATTGTCATTGTTGCGAGAATGATGAAGTATAACATGGAGTGAGTAAACGCGACAGATCCTGTAACGCGGTATTATATTGGAGGATAAATCCTGTGGGAAATTCTCCACGTTGACCAAAAGGGCATTATTCTGTGTCTCTACAATCATACTGTCCTAACTCCATCGATCTTTCTCTTCGCTGGTATTCTATTGCTTTGAATATATTTTGTCCTCCCTTTAAGGCATATTTATTGTTATAGATTTAAACCCTTCTTCCTTTTTTCCTTCTAAATACTGTAATATTTGTAAATTTTTGGCTTATATTTGCGTTGTATCATTCGCATTCTTTGATATTTGTATAATGTTAAACACTTATTATCTCCAAAAGTCTCCATAGTCTTGTTTTTTTTTATACTATACGAAGGGCATCTTCATTTGTTACTTGGTCTAGCCATTTTGTTTACACATTATTTCTAGCATCTTTATCGCTTTAAATTTCTTCGATCAGGTTCAATCGTTGCTTCATTAATCTAAGATTGAGACGAAGAATTTAATTTTTATAATTTAAATAATCTCTATGCATAATTTATAAACTAATATATTAAATAATATGTCGAATCATTATCTAATCAGTCTGTACAACCATTTTCTATAATAATGTAACAATACCTCTCAATAAAATTTCTTCCTCTTATAAGTAGCGTATTTTAAAATATTTTCCCATTATGCTACAAAAATACAGACTAGCAATGTATTCATGATAATATAGGAACCAAAATACGTAAAACTACAAACTTTTGTAATTGAAATTAATGATTTGATTAGCGAATTTTTTACGATACTTTTAAACGAAACTGAAGTAAATCATGCAATTTTTCTGAGAACTCTATTTAGCAGACTTCGCACGATTTTCCCGACAGCGCGAGATTCATCCAAACTTCCAAGACTCTCAGTTTCCGTAACTTATCTCGTCTTCCATCAAGATTATAATTCGATTACAAGTTTCATTCTATGGGCTCGCTACAACGAATGGGATGAGAGTGTAAAATTTTTTTCCGAAAGTTTGTTTTGACCCTCTTTCTGAGTGAACGTTGGAGATTTTCCCTTTCTCCGAACTGTGATCTCAGAGCGGAAATGGGTAACGACTTGGAGTATTCTGGAAATGGGATTTGAACGTTTCTTATGGGCAAATCGCTCTCTGGTATTAAATAAATAGTAGTAAAGTAAATATTTGAGCACTTGGTTTTAAACTAAACAGAACTCGAAAATCATCTCTTCTAAAAGTACCCTTGCTTAAGAAATATTTTTTAAGTTTTCACCTGTTTCACGAATAGCAAGATTTGTTAATGAACTGGCTAGTCGCGTTTATTTCTTTAATGAGACGTTATGCTCAGTAAGGAGGAATGCGTATAACATTTTTCAGCATTAGGGTTTTTCTTTCTTCTTTTTTTCTTTTGTTGTTGTATTTCTTATACTCTACGAATTCTAATTTTATGACGTCTTTATATTTTTTATCTTTTATTGTGTATTTTTTGTTTATTGTAGCATATGTAATTGGAGGTACCTGTTTGTGCTGAATAAATAATAAATAAATGTTTCAAGAGATAAACTCTGGCGCTAGTTGTCAGCTTATAAATAGTCTGCCTGTAATGACTCTCCGTTTTGAAGGCGGTTGCTTTAGCCAATTGAGTTGTCACCGCAAACACGAAATCTCCTTCGAATTTTGGGAATTCGATGATACTGTAATTTGTCAGTGCATTATTATTCCCGGATGATGTTTTAAAACTCATGCCACACGCCATAAGTACAGAAAACTTAACTAAGGGAATGATGCTTGATGCTAGATGAGGATTGAGGTAGTTTGCCTTTGCTTCCTTACGGAGCCATAATGCATTGAGTGGAAAAAGTCATTTAAATGCACCAATATGACATTACGAATGAAATTTGGATTGAATTAATTTCAGCGAGATATTAAAGTATTAAATTTTTAAGTAACCCTCATACTTCAGTATATTTCATTTTATCACTACCTTGAACATAACTAAGGCAAAATAAATAGAGAGAAAATTGGAAAATTTTTCAATATATCTGCTTATTCTGTTATGATTGATTCAAATCAAGATATCTACTTTGTTATTCGTTGCATTCGGTACTTATTTATCGCATTTTAATATAAGAACCTGACCTTATAAAAATGGCACGAAATTCTCCATCGCGATTTATCTTATAAATAAATGAATATAAATATATGCTAATGAATAAATATCTCGTGCGACCAAATCGAGCTCCTACTCCAAAAATCAATTCGGCAATTCGAAATAAGAATTTTACTGGAACTTTGGAAGGGCTCATATTCCCTTGGAATATATGATGACATATGATTGACTCTCATGTTCTTCAATTAGCGCAATTGCGACCTTAGCGTGAGTGTCAAGGTTAAATTTCACTTCGTAAGACGACGTTTTCATGCGGAAAATTTCAAGGTGTTGGTACTCCTCCCGAAGGAGATGGAATTCCATTTATTTAACAGTTTCCAATTCGGAGCGCGGCGGAGCGGGTGTGACCCAATATCTCTTCCACAGCGAAAAATAAAAGAGCCCGTCTATTAATCAATATCTCCTTCACCTCAATATCTATCTCACTCCGGATCTCTCTATCACACTCTCTCTTGAGCGCCAATGAAGCCATTTTTCTTCCTCCGATCTCTCTCTTGCCTTGTCTCGTCCGTCTTGGTTTCGTTTCCCTCCTTCTCTCTCTCTCCCTTCTAAGGTCATTATTTATCGCCTTCTTTATTGTTTTTTATTTTGAAGGTGGGTTAAACCTAAACCTCTCCACTATTAATTACAAAAATGTAATGGGAAAATGATACTTGCCTTCCAGGCTAAAAAATCCTTCATTACTGAATTTACTCATTCGCACTCGCCAATGTTCGCCTCGTCACTCGCCGATGTTCGCCTTGTCGCTCGCCGATGTTCACCTCGTCACTCGCCGATGTTCGCCTCGTCGCTCGCCGATGTTCGCCTCGTCGCTCGCCGATGTTCACCTCGTCGCTCGCCGATGTTTGCCTCGTCGCTCGCCGATGTTCGCGATTGGCATTCGCTCGTTGAGAGTCCACTATATGAGGACAATCAAGTGGCTAGAAGCTTAGAGAAACTATTTAAATAAACAGTGAGCGATACGAATGACAAGGCGAAGAGCGAGGCGAATAACGAGTGAACCAATCAAGCATATAGTGAGTCTTTCTCTATGGACACAAATATTTAAGAGCCACTCTTTCGTTAAATCTTTTCATAAAATACTTCGAATTAAGATCAATCTACCAAACCAAACTATCTTAATGCATGGGATGGATTTTATTGTTACTACATCTTGATATATTTCAGATATTTTTATACTTAATCATTACATTCATGAGCGCAGATTATACCGGATAGCCAAGTGATTCTTGCTGCGTTTGCTTTCGGAGAAGTTGGACCCGGGTTCGATTCCCGGGGGGTGCCAAAAATGGAAAGCTGTTTGAACTAACTGTTAGTCCTGTCCAGAAAAGCTATAAATGCCTTAACGATATTAAAAAATCATCAGTTATAGCTATCAAAGTAGATTTGTTATGTTCCAAGTTTTTCTTGTATATATTTCCATCGGTTGATTAAAACAACGAGTTCCATGTCAATGAAGTTGTGCACTCTTTGAGACTTTCATTTAGCACAAAAACTTTGACATTAGAATCTCTTTTGTGTGGATTCGTTCTTTGATATTGCATTGCAGGTAATTACGGTTCCGCAATGACAGGGGATTTATGTAAATTGCGGCGCGGCAAAGCGCCGCCGTAACCAAGGTGATGGACGTGACCGCGAAGTAGCTTAATTAACACTGGGGACGGCAAAACGCAGATGGCGGTGGGAACGCGTTTAAAACATTTTCATGGAAGATTCAAAGCCATTATTTTTTCAAGCAAGTTTTCGATTCTGGAGTTGTGCCCAGTTTGAGGGAGAAATGGAATGATATCCCCGAGTTGGAAAGCCGTCGACCTATTCACTCCATCGTTTTCATGTTGTGGCGTTCCTTGAAATGAAATAAAAGGGGTTTTGATGCCCTTGAATGTACGGGGTTCTCGCTTTAAAGTAATCACAGGGAAAGGGGTATTGAATCTCAAACCCTCCTTTATTAGTCACTAAAAACTATGATGTGGTAATGAGTCTTACTTGGCAAAGTTTGGAGTGAGGTATTTTTCGTTTTCTTTCCAAGGAATCCTATGAGAGGAAATATTCCACTTCCTTGCTTCAAAATCACAACTTTGCAACTTCCATTTCGACGAAGAACATTTACAAAGAAAGGAATTTGATCCAGTTATTTCCAATCTCTTAAAATTCTCTCCTGTTGTAACTTTCAAGTTTTCGTTTGATGATGATTTATTGGAATCTAATTTTGATATTTATAGTGCGACAAGGACCTCAATTGATAGATTCGCCTAATACTAAGGTGAGTTCTCCACATGAATTAACTGTGATAGTGGGAATTACTGCCAACCATATTAATGTGTCTTAATTCTGAATCACCAAAAAAGAAAAAGAAATATAGGAGGTGTGGAAGTATAATTGGAGAAAAGTCGGCGAAATTTGTCGAGGAAATGCAACTTTCAGCAATTTTCTGTAAAGTATTCAGCCCGAAGTCTGGTACCTCATCCTCTCAAACATTGGCTACGAAGAGCTATTAGCAGGGAATGAGGATTATTTAGCAAAATTGGGAGTGAGGTACTCCGCACTTGTTTCCCTCTTAGAGCCAGATCGCTATTAAGGGAACATGTCCATGGAAGTGAAGCACAATGAATCTACCAGTAAAAATTTTCTTAGCATTCCATATGGAAAAACATTAATCAGTGCTATTATTCAGCATCACTCATGCATCAGTAACTTTGACTCATCACAGCCATGAGCAAACCATGACAAAAGTAAACGAAAGATGCATTTTCCTCTACCCATTACCAAAATGAATACGAAACTCATAACTCACTTTTCCTGTTAATGACGAGTTAGGAAGAATATTTTTCTGAATTTATAGCCTTTTAAACTTCCGGTACAAGGTTAATTTCAAAGATTCAAATTCAATAACCAAAATAACTAGCTATTAATCAGCACCGATCATATCTCAGTTGGCTTCATACTATCACGGCTATGAACAAGACGTGCTAAACAGAATTTCCTTCTTAAAATTTCCTCCCTTGCTGCTTCAAAAGTTGAGCATTCCGTTCATCAAGATT
This sequence comes from Sympetrum striolatum, assembly GCA_947579665.1. Lineage (NCBI taxonomy): Eukaryota > Metazoa > Arthropoda > Insecta > Odonata > Libellulidae > Sympetrum > Sympetrum striolatum. The sequence goes on along the minus strand of OX388345.1, from coordinate 73,722,519 downwards.
AAATAGGTGGAAAGGGGTCCCTCTAGGGGATCCGAAATACTGTTTTCAGTGATACCAAGTATTATATCAGTATACCAAGTATAAAAACTTCCGTTTCAATGTATGAATCATGTATTTTGTTGATATTGATAGGTGGAGGGTTGAATTTTGTTGCGATGTGATTCAATTACGCTTGACGTCGTCGCTTTCATCGTCAAAAAATTTCCTAATCGTTACTCAGGAAACCAATATTATATTAAATACCAATATATCAATAATGTCCTTTGCAAAATTCTATTTGATTGAATGATAATCAGAAGTAATAGGAGGGACCGATACTTTTAGCTCTCAATGTCAAATTATTCACGATGGAATAAGACATGAGAGAGAGGTATCTAAGATGACCTTACCATTACCGAAAATAAGATGATAAAAATTCTCGCATGATTCCTCGTGAGGCGAATAAACGAACTTCAAATTCGGCAAAGTTTGAACATTTATGGACGAAAAGTTGGGCCATGCATTCTTGTATTTTTAACGCCAGATTTTAGGAGCTGTATGAAGTACACCAGCTTTTCTCGCGGAAAAATTTTAATCAAAAAAGCATTGCAATACGGCTACAACCCACAGGGAGCGATTCACTGACCTATATAGGCACGCAATTACCGAAGTTTAAGAGCATTTTCTTGTAGTTTATAACACCGAATGGGTCTCGCGTGAAGTGGCTATTTTGCGGTGTTTTATTGCCCCATTTGGCTATGAAAATTTCGTCCTATTTTTCCTTATTAGGCCATTTTGATATTGCTTTCTTTTATGGAAAAGCGTGTCCTAGACATCGTTGATAAGGGATCATGCCGTGGGAGCATTTTATAACTCCATTCGGGCAAATTTTACCACCAGAGTGCGGTAACTGATTCAGATAATCCAATTAGAGTCCCATCCATAAATTCCGACATTTCAAACTCAATTTATTTGATATATATTCCATACCTGTATGAAAAATTTATAAATATTCAACGCAAACAAGGTCGGCGTGGATCACGTTTTCAACTTTTCGACCCGTATATCACTCGTATGATTTAACCATTACAAGGGTGTTTTTATTTCATACGACGTTTATATTGCGAATGTAAAAATATATATACCTGAAAAGCGGGCTTTCTCCCTTATAATTTCCAGTTCAATCGGGGAATGAAAATAATAGTCAAATTAACATCATGATATTGTGTAGCTTCCGTTAATTTGCATGGCTTTCGAAATTAATCGGCGAAGTGATATTACCAGTCCGTATTTCCACGGATTCCCAAGAGGTCTGTTCTCCCATTATTGATTTTTCATCCTCAATCGGCTGATTGCAGTAAAAGATTGGTTTTTTAATTTGCCTGTTTTTCTTTTTCCAATAGGTAACAAAACCCAATAGTTCTCTTTACCAATTTAGGAAAGTTTATCGATTCGACATCGATTTTATCGAAAAGATTATTTGCTTGACTATCTGTCTTGCATATCCATCTCAACATTTCAACATATGCAACTATTCAAACAATTTGGTGTATTCGTAACCTGGTGAAAAGTTGCGAAATTCGGTAAAGTGAATTATAAATAAAAATAAGTATTCATCAAGAACATCAATACTTCAAATTTGCGAAATAAGCCACAGTTAATAGTTAATCTTATTTTTAAAATAGGTTTAAATGTATTGTTATCACTAGCTCAATGGCCGTACTTATTACAATATTTCTATATAATTTTGATAATAATAATTGTCTTTATTTGGGCGACTAAAATTCTTTTCTTCCATTCAACCCATCATCATTAATTGTGGAATAATTAAATTAAAGAGAATAGTTTGGAAACAATTAGAAGAATTGTGGATGTAAACAAGCTAAGAGATTGTTAGGAAAAAATATCAACTGCAGGAAAACAGCCACAAAGAAGGGAGGTGTGAAAAACCTGATCAAACCTGCCGATGGTAATAGATGAGAAAAAAGAACATGACAAAATATAGAGAAACACAGCCATTAAGTACTTGCACTTGATACGTTAATACCTGTAAGAATCAGTTCACATGTAAATAAATTATAGAAATACACATTATAACGTAAAACAAACAGAAAAGGAAAAAGTACATGGATTTGCTTTCATTAGGTACAATATGAGACAGATAAATACATATTATAAAAAAAACATTATCGATATTGACGTTTGACGTTTAGTTTTATAAGATTTTAGTTGCATTATTTTATATTGTAATTATTGTATGCTTTAATTGTATGAATTTAATTGTAAATTATATGATGTACTGCCTTTGGGAGGTTTTTGGGGATTTTCCTCTCAACTAGGGTGAATACCAGGCAGGGTAATGTATTTTCTTCCCCTAACAAAAGATGACTACCACCTGGCCTGGAGTCTACTTGTAGTCCTTGCAATTAAATAAATAAATAAATATTATATACGGTGTTAATACATAATAATAAACGTAAAGGGGGAGTATTTGAATATTCCGGCCGGATAGCTCAATGGATAGAGCTACCGACAGTCAAGGAGATCCGGGTTCGAGTCTCGGTCATACCAGACTTTTATTATGTCCATTGTTCTCTTCTCAAAGGGAATATTAAGGCATATGAACCTACCGAATCGTGGGTTACTTGCCTTGCGTACGTAAGGTTCTTGAATACTATGTAATTAACTCTACGAGGAAGGGGCTTATAAACAAAGACGAACTACCCGAAGGAAAATCAGACTTAAAAAGGTCTGACGGGGCCGGGAATCGAACCCGGGGTCTTCATCCCTTGTCCTCATATCTCACTTCGAGTTTTTTTCAAGTCCCTTTTTCTTTAGTTTTTTCCTGCCTGCACGCCCTTATTTGCAAAGATTCTTAACCCTTTTCCTAAAAACAAACTGTATTAAACGGAATAAAGGATGGAGAAAGTTAGCAAGAACCGAAATGGACGTTATTGAATATGGAATACTAAGGCACATAAACCAACCGAATGGAGGATACGAATGTATGATATTGATAACTCAATTCACGAACACACAGGTTGAGATATTTCATTCATAACGGTAGAATGACTTACGATTGAAATCCGTTTGATACGTATCCTAATGACTTTTTCGCCGACGCTGCCGTGTGTCCGAGGCAATTGCTTTCCCGCAAAAAACGATAAATTCGCAAATGAAGAGATTCGGAGATGTACGCAAAAAAACTCATCCCAATCCGCGTATTCACCGCAGAAAAAGCAAGCTTTTCGTTGAATACTTGGCGGCACGATGAAACTGCGAATGCCATTAACGATTTTCAATAACTCTTTTTTCTCTCCCGAACCCCACTCCGCTCTGGAGAAAAACAATTTCGAGCGAAATTATTATTTTTTTACCTTCGCTTTATAAAATCTCGCACAGAACCACTTTGATCCGCGGAAGATATGGATGTGATTTCAGAATGCAAATTTCCTCAAAAGCATACAGTAATTGTCTTCATTGGTTAAATCACATCAGTCGGAACACGGACGTGCTTTCAAAAGCTTGGGAATAGGGAGGATGTTTTTTATGACGTTGATTGATTGATTGAAGTGGTGTTTCGCATATTCGACTGATGGGAAATGAATGAAATACTTTTTCCGTTGGCTGAACGGTCTCATGTTTATTATGGAGACGTCATTTTATTCTGCTCTTGATTGTACATACAATTAATGCATGCATATGAAGCACCTAGAGTAATAATTATTCGGTATTAGTAATACCTAATGGACATTATTGAAGCCAGATACGGCAATTCTTGAAGCAAGATGATTCAACATTTAAACATTTGACAAATTGACAAAAATTGCATCTCAATACCAAGATGCTGAACGAAGCAAGGCGGCCTACCATGAGACTCAGGCGCCTGCTATTAAGTAACTGTGAGATTAATGCACTCAAGCTTGTAATTCAAGAGCTTGAACTGAAGTTTGGTATAATTAATAGCTTGTAGCCATAGTTGAATCTAAATTTTGACCAGGCTATTGTGTGAGCAACTATAATGAATAGTTGGGTCGACAATTGATAAATTTTGCCTATGATTTAAAAATAAGCTCTAGATAACTAATTAAATTTGACACTACCACAATCATTAAGATCTTCTCTTCCTTGATTCATCCAATGTCAAAGGATTTTTATGACTAATTTAGCTATTAGCCAGTGATAGATTGATAAACTGAACCGCAGGATATGTAGTTTGAAATAGAAAATTACAGAGCATCGACACTCGTCATGAATGTATGTCCTAATCAAAGAATGTTTCCTGAATCTATCAATTTCATATTCATGAATAATTGGATTATTATTTGTTGAGATATTGTTATTATATCCAGGAAGATCCCAGTTTATCTATGGTTTTCTATGGCGAAAGAAAATGCTTCATGAAAATCCTATATTATAAATTATCGATTTATTTAGTATTGCATTGCCTACTCCTGTCAGTAAAAATGTAGAAGCTCTTTAAATTATTTAACCTAATACCAAACGCCTGTATTTCTTTATAGACCTTACTATTTGCAATATCTTATCGATATTATAAAAACGCTTGAAAAAGTTTAATTTTCAACAAGTACATTTTTATGGAGAAGAGATAAACATTTTTTCCGAGTAAGGTTTGTTGAGATTTTCGTATTGCAGAATTAGCTAATGTTGAGGCTAGATTTCCTAGAATAATTTACCATGAAGAGGATGAAGCTTTTTTCGCTCCATTAAAGTAATATTTTCCCATTTCCTCTCAAACTGCGTACCATAGTGCAGTTAAACAAAGCATTACGACTCTTTAACGAGGAATAATGGCAATGCATTAGGAATTTTGTGCGTGGGTACTTATTATGAAAGAAGATGTTTTTACTGCAACGCCTACGCTAATTATGCTGGAGAATTTATGGGAACGATCTCATTGAAATCGCTTCGTGGGAACATTTGAAAAAAAAAATACGTAGGGATTCATCAAAAATGAATCAGTTCAGTTGGCACTATATCCTCTCTGAGATTTTTTCCAGCACCGTTTCACCTTTTTACTTCCCGCTTAATTAAATTTACCGTTTATCTTTGAATTTGGATGGCCTCCAAAAATCTTCCATCACACCCACCGCTCATTTCGTGCTGAAAGTGCCATTCCCACACGAACGGGACTTAATAAGATTATATTTCGGTAGTTGGCTTAACAGGTCTTTATGAAAGCGTATGTATCGGGGTATTAATTGTTCCGGTTATCTATGGGCGGAAGCCGGAAAGGAAATTTATCGTTCGATGAGTCATGAACTGGTTTCTCGAATTGCTCTTTTCCGTGTCTGATGGTTCATTTTGAGTGTTTCGTTGCTGCTTTAGTGTGTTTTATTGCCACTGATGTTAATTTTTGTGTTCTTTTGTGTAAGGAAATCGTAAAGGAAGTCGTGTTGATGTGTTATAGGATAGATAGAAAGCTTTCTATATCCTTGTATTTTCTACATATTGTGGGAGGTTAATTCAATACTTCAGGCAATTACTTGTATTTTTGTTATGATTGTTACTTGTTGCCGGAAAAATTTTATTGTCCCATTTATTTCCCTCGGATGTTAAGAGAATATTTAACCACGGTATAACAATGCTCAACCATTTAGTAAACTATTTTGCGCTACAATTGACTTTTATCGTCGTTTTTAATTCCCTAAGAAATTAGGAGGGTATTTAATCACGGCAAAACAATGCTTAACCATTTAGTAAATTATTTTTCTCTACAATTGACTTTTTAAAGTTGTTGAGTTATAATTATGGGTATTATTCAATTTTCCTTCCATTTATCTCCTTGCAACTCCATCGAAATTTCAATCCATTGTTGAACGATACGATTCCATCATGCAAGCATTATTATACAAAATGTTATTTTACAAAACATTTCACAATTTATAGTTTACCAGGATTTTTACCTACGTAATAAATTGGAAGGTTTTAGTTTCATTTATTTCAAACGCTTATAAATACATAAAGTCCATTCTTGGTGCGCGGTCCATTCTGATAAATAATACCCACTATTAAATCAAGACTTGGTTTGTATTTCCCTCTTGATAAATACTAGGTATATATAGAGATGCATCTCTGAGGTGTTTCCTCAATGAGTATGTTCGGGAGGGATTGAATTCATTAATGGTTTCAGCGATATTCTTACAGTTATAAATCCGGAAATCATGAAGAATACAGATTTTTTCTTCTATATTTAGCTCAGAGAATAGAATATTATGAAATAAACAATTATGCGCAAATAAAAATTTCACGAAGTGAAAGTAAATGTATACGATTTATTATTGTTCAGATTATTTATGTTAATGGCGTAGTAAATATAGTGTTAGACCTCCATCTATCCTTCACCACCGTGTAGTATAATTTATACATTTTAACCATGATTTCGCCTATTTTTTCCCTATTTGTTATTTCGTTTCCCTGGGTGACATAGTTTGGGAGTTTCTTGTCCACTGGAAAGCTTCTTTCCCTTGGAAACGTAACAATGGCTTGCTCGTGTCTGCTTCGGCGAGTTATCTCAGGCGAATGACCAAGCATGGCGCTCTCGTAATACACAAGCCCTTATCTCCACCGCTTCCGTTCTTCCTTCGCTGTGGAATTGTTTCAGTCCTTGATAACAATTCTATTCCTCCTCATGTGTTCGCCTAACCAGCAATAAGCGCATACAAATATCTTTCACGTATAATATTTGTTAGATCAAAGTAGGAATGTTTATAAAATGAAAGAACACCTAATGGAACGTTTGTATGTCCATTCGTATTTTCTACTAAACTCCAGGTACAAATGTTGCATAAATTTAAAGTCTACCAAATGATATGCCTCCTCAGATAATTAAGGAGGCTTCTTGCTATTTATCTAATGGTCTCAGGCAATACTTTGGGCGAGTCAAATTGTTCCCATAAGAATTACATTTAAGGTTCATTTCTACTGTTTATAGGTTCAATTACTTCTGCAAAATTAATTTAGAAAGAATTACCCTAAGCCCTAGAGGAAATTGTCATAGAAATAAAATTTACTAAAGATTTTATAGGCACTGTTGAATAAATGTTTCGGATCGAAATTGTGATCAATCTGACGAAATATCATGGTTTTCGCAGAGGTTTTCATTAACCGACTCTTTGACGCACAGAGGAATAATTCAATATATCATACAGCATATCATAATTCATCTTATGAAACATTTTGTTAAGGTCATCTTTATCAAAATAAATCAAAAAAGTAAGCCAACGAGAAATCAATAGAAAAATTTTTAGTATCGACCGCTAACACAATTACGACATATGTTTGTTACACTCTCTCCATATAATAAAGCGAACTAAAACCCCGTTACTTTTGTGTGCAAAACAAGAATCTTTCAGTAAGGTTTTTCCTAGTTAATTACAATAAAATTGCGATCGAATTTCTAACTCAAAATGACAACACTGATTTTTTTCAAGAATTTCAAATGTTAATGTTTTACGGTAAGAAGTGGGATCATAGTAAATATTTCTTATCGATTCATTCAGCTAAAGAGTTTCTGAAATTCAAAGTACCTACCGTTCAAATAGCCTTATTCTCTCATTAGAAGTCTACTGCACAGTCCGTTTTCACTTAATTTGAAGAGCTAATTTAAGACGAAATATGTTCTACTATCTATTATAGCCAGGACTGTTATTTAACCCTCAGTTCTTCCTCACCCATCGCAAATATATCTTGAATTTGAAAAAGTATAGTTTGAAATTTCCTCTAAAGCAGCACCTTCGCCTGGGAGTATTTCAAAATTTGCCAACCCCTAGTACTTTCCATAATAGTACTAAGTGTGTTAGAGAGAAAAGGCACTTTCAAAGGAAATTCTCATCATGTCCTTCATTAATATTACATCAGAGTAATTTTACACAAATTCCATTGGAATGTGAAGGACGTACCAACTAGATCGCGAGGGAAATTCTTATTCGTATTCTAGTGTGGATGAACCGTGAATTTAAGTTTCTCTCTCAGTCAGAAGAAATACCGAAGGAAAAATTGAGTTTGCTAATGGGATTTCTGTGCCCAGTCCAGTAACCACCTCTCACAAATAAGTCACGCTGCGTGAATGCTAATCGAATAGGGCAATCACCCAGGCTTTCATTCTTTGGACCGTGATGCAAAATGTATGAAAATTGGCCATGGGAGAGAATAATTGAACAAAAATTCTGGATTCAGGTTAGTTACAATTATTTCCGTTACATTTCGAAACTCCATTCTTGTTATGGAAATTATGAATATCAAGGCTATTCCTTTTAAATTCGAATTAGACCGTCATAAAACGAGAGAGCCGAAAACTGCACTCGGATAATGTTTTAACGCACGAATTTCACAAACTATTTTTATTTACTTCACGAGTATGGTCCACATATTTCAGAACTCTATTCTTCTTACGAAAATATTTATTAAAATATCGAGGGTATTCCATTTTCATTTGGATGACTCCATTTTGACCATTGCAAAACGAGAGAGCCTAGAACTGCACTGGGATAATGTTTTGACTTAATTAATTCACGAGGGCTCTCCGTGAAATTTCCTTTCAAATATTAGGTAAAATCACACCAGGAAGCTTTTAAGGTATTTTATAAATTTACACCCAGTAAAGGACCAGGTATTATTTATTGTAAACACATCATTTAGAGTGTTCCCCAAAAAGATTTGCGGATGATTTAAAACAAACGTTAGCATTATGTGAACAATAACTATGGCCATTAGGATTTTAATTAGAATATGCATTTCTTTGGTGTTGCGTCCGATGCATCATTCACGTTTATGGATTGTTTTATTCCTTATTCACTGTTTATGTATGGTTTTAAATTAAGCAACCGTGGCTGTCTATTTCGATTTTTATTCATTTAATTAGCCGATGATTGATTCGCAACAAATTTAGTAGACGAATAAAAGAATTAACTATGATAGTATAATCAATATGTCCTAGCTGTACTTCGTGGAACGACATCTTAAGTTGAAAGAAAAGACTTCGTAATTTTCACAATAAATTTTAATTTATTCGACCGGTTTCGGCATTGACAGCCATCCTCAGGTGATATTACATCGGAAATGACAGTATTTATATTTATTATTTATTATTCATTATTCCAAAATTATTATGTACATTATGTATTCTATTCATTATATATTGACTGTCTGTGAATATGTTGATTGACTTGTCCTATACATGCCTATGTATGTCTCTGGATTAATAAATATTATTATTATTATAGGGATGTACAGAGTTTTGAGGGAAGGACCAGGAGAGGGGAGGGGTTGAGGAAGGTGAGATCGTTAGTTAGGTGTTTTGTTGAAGAGAGAAACAATGGATTCCTTGGAAACAGTGGAAATTTTCAACAGTGTCAATGCCGAAACCGGTCGAATAAATTAAAATTGATTGTGGAAATTACGAAGTCTTTTCTTTCAACTTAACTATGATAGCTAATTTCCGAATTGAAGCAATATCTAATTAGCAAAAGATACATTCAGTTTACGAGAGTATACAAAGAAAATTAAATATATATCCACAAAATTTAGATCTAAACTTTTGATTATAATAATATTTTCTTTGGCAACTAAAACAACTCGAGATGCGATACCCAGATAATTGCAGTAGCCAGAAAATGTGTATCTTGCCGTTACTCGAACCCGGGTCTTATGAAGCCTATTTAATTCCACTTTGAAAGACTACAATTTTTGGAGCAGTAACTCGACGAATGGGAAAGCATGTTCGTCAGACTTATTTGCCTCTTTCTATATTTTGGATAATGGGGCTGATTTACCTCAGATCCTCTCAGGGGGGAGGAAAAAATATATTCAAATAACTCCCGCTAGAAATAATTTAAAAGTAAGGTATTTTTCCCACGATAGATAAAAATGTACGTATGAAAACTATTTTCGAATTCACTTCACTCCGTGGAGATGGAGCATCGCAACACAGTTGTACGCCTTCATCCATGCATCCGATGTAGCGATCGTTCTCTGTAGAGTTAAAAAAAAGAGTACACTACGCATGAGAGTCGGAAAATCCATTCCATATCCCCATGGAGTAGTGCTTGAAATCTGCGAAGCGGAAAACGATTAGCCTACGTTTCCCAATCTGTGTCACGGCCAACGCTCCATGAAAGCTTCAACGCCTTCGCCACACGGAATTTTCGGTCGGAGACGGATTTGTTTGTATTTGCACTCTCGAGCGAACGCGTGCTGCGATTCGTTCCTCTGAAAAACCCAATCCGCAGTGCAGTAATCCCCACGAAGGTCACGTGGATTGATCAGCCGGACCCTGAAATTAACTAGCGTCCTTTTGGATCGTCGAGGGACGTGGAGAGACGCGTGACCGGACAAAACCCCACACTATAGAATCTCACACGAAAAAGCCCACAAGACAAAAAGCCCACAAGACAAAAAGCCCACAAGACAAAAAGCCCACATTGATATAACCCCACGGGCGTAAATGCGCACATGGACAAATATCCACTTAGTGAAATGCGCACACGGAAGTTTTAAATATAAAATTGCATATTAATCCCTCAAGTCCAGGTGAGGTTTATCCGCAGCCACTGTTTCCTCACCGCGAATTTCGCTATTGTAAATTATGAAAACATTTGAGTATATTCAAGATGTCGGCCCCACTATATTCAACATATCGTATTATATGTAATATATCGGATTAGCTCTTACATTCAAGATATCTTATGTCATATTCTAGATATTTTATGTTATATTTAAGATATCTTATGTTATATTCAAGATATCGATATATTCAGGATATCGGTCCCGCTATAGAATTTCATTATTCATCTCAATTTAATTCGCAATAAGTTCATTAAACCTACTGATAATGGAAGCTAATATACGTAGGAAAGCTGTGTACAACATGGAAATTAAAAAAGCAGTGCAATAAAAAAATTATGTGAAATCAAATCAATAACAGGAAAGTTGCAATCATCAATTCGGGAAAATTAATATTAACACAAATAAACAGAATAAAACATCAAAAAGTATTGATTGTTTAGGAAATTAAACACGCTAAACATGATATAAGAGTTTATTCATATGTAAATTAAAAATGACTCATCAATTTGTCGTTTTTAATTTCCTTTTAAATTGGGTCTGGGTGTTAGGTTTTGTCTATGTGGGCTTTTATCCACGTGGGTTTTTTTCGTGTGGGGTTCTGTCGTGGAACCATAGAGTCGGTGCAATTGATTAAAAGAGGAGTCTAATTAGTACGGAAAGAGGAGAAAGGTTCGGCTTTTCATGTGGGTGTACATACCAAAGTGGTTCTCTTTGATGCCCAATGCGAGAGTGCATAGGTCGTGATTGGGGACTCTTTCTGTTGCATTCAAGCCGGAGATGTAAACAAAGGATGAAGATACAGAATCCTGTTGCTACGGTTCGTTTTGTTTATAATAGCACTTCTCTTTGTGTGATGCGTGGCCTCCCAGTAGTGTTCTTGGTACCCCTGTGGTGTGTCCACTAGTTAGGTATTGCTTTACACACGTGCATAGGCGTTCCCCTTTGATAGAAGTATCTCTTTCGTCATTCGCCTCGTTCATTCACTGTGATTCAGTTCTGCCTTTTCTTGTATTCATCGTTATCGGTCGAAAGCGTTCGTAATGAATCTGCTGTGTTAATTAGAGTTTTTTTCTTTTAAGATGCATTCCATTTAATTTAGGATAGATAGCTATTTTTTATTTCATTAATCACAATCTATGAGCATATTGACAAATTATGCTCATATTATTATTAAGTTTTAGATGTGTTTTGTTCACATTCCGTAAGATATAGGTTTTTATTCATCTCTTTCCCCTGAGGAAGCCTCCATTGAATATAAAATGCGCATTTGGCGTCCTAACAGATTTTGATAGCTTGTAGGTGTGACCCTTTTTATAAGAATTTACGTCATGAATTATACCATTCTTTCCACTATTTTTTTGTTAATTTAATGATTCCTATTAATTACACCCATTTTTTAGCGAGACAGGCCCATATCCTTATCCATTTAAACGATAGCGTCAAATTAATTCAAGAGTAACTTTGTGGTATTGATATAAAATCAAATAAAAAAACTTCATCGCATCAAATACGAAATCTCCTTGAGGGTAAATTTTCACCTAACCACAAGCTTACAAGAAAGAAACTGAAACTTTACTGTAATCCTGTGGTTTAGTAAAATTTACCCTCTTGGAGTTTTTCCCCATCTGTGACGGGGACTGGAACAGAATTCGTGAGTGAATCCGTGACGTGGATCACCGCATGTTTATCTCAGTATCAATCGAACCCAGTGGAGTAATCCACGGATGAGTGGGCCATCGATTGCGATAATGAATTAAACCTCATTCACTACAGTTCGTGTGACGCAGAGGGGAATACAAAACTGATACGCATTCAACATTTCCCCGATTGCATACCACCTGTGGTGAAGACGGGCCAGAGCATGGAATTTTTATGTTTCGTAACGTAATGGAGTAGATAAGTGAAATTAGAGGCGGTATCAGACCGTAACCAAGCGAGGGAATCGTCTCAACGTGCAACAATCAATGGGGCATCAGTGATTGTACACTCCTGGCCAAAATTAAGGCAGCACCTCCCTAGCGATCCTTACGGCCGCTGCTGCGTTAATTTTGGCCAGGATTGTACGAGAGAGATTTTTATGGACTTCTATAGTGTTCACAATGTGAAATTGATGGACTGTTTAATTAATTTTTTATTATACAATGAAATGAAAATCTGGAAAAAATCGGAACATGTGAATAACTCTCTAATCCAGGGTTTCCCAAACTATGTTCCGGTGTTCCGCTGAACCTGAATAGGTGTTCCACGACAATTTGGAAAGGTGTTATGCACTGCAATACATTTAAAGATTGATTACTATCTACTTCAAGTAAACATTTACATTAATATGTTTATATTATAATGTTATAGTTTTATATTTAAAAATAATTACTAAATAAATAATTTTAAAAATTTTACAAGTAAAATTACCTAACCTAAAAATAAGCAAAGTGTTCCGTTAAATTTCCCAGGTTAGCGAAGCGTTCCATTGCAAAAAAAGTTTTGGAAACCCTGCTCTAATCCAACATGGAGTAACTCATCAGGGAATGCTCAGCTATGTATAAGTAAAAATATAGAAATGGAACGGTTACAAAAGAAACCTATGTATGACTGCCTACAACAATTCGTCACATACTGTCATGTGTAAAAGAGTTTTTGATCTTTCCTTTCAACATAAATAACTCGGTGAAGGAACTATTTGCTATGAAAACATGTAGTTGGAGAGACAAATATTATAGGTAGTAATTTTTGTATTCATGATTTCACAATTTTCGCCACTACTGTTTGCAAAGTTAAGCAAATTGTGAAAACCTGTGGATAATTATGGCAAAATTTATTCGCTCGATATAGATGAGTGTATTACTGGAGAGCTTACCATGTGAACGTACCGATATCTATTGAAATTGATGGAGAATTGCGAAGATGAAGTAGCCTCCAATCAGTCAATCCAGAATCTCTTAACGTTAGTTTTTCAAAATAGCGAATATTTATTTATTTATTTATTTGACCCTTTATTGGCGAGGTTAGGCCCAAGTGGGCCTCTCTTCCACCTAACCTCGTATGTCGTCAGAGCATTATGGATATGGAAAAGGAGATCAAAATAGACTATTTGAAACAAAGTGATACAAAAATAAGAACATACACACATTAATGAAGTTAAGAACGAAGAATAAGTAACATAAGTATAACAATAATTCGACTTTTATTTGGATATTGAGACCATCAGGTCTCTTCTTAGATCTAATCCCTCGCCGCACTTATGGAGGGTCATTTACTTGCGGTTGACGGGCGTGAATCTTTCTTCCAAGTATCGCGTCCTCTAACACGTCTTATCTCATTTCTCCTCCTTAGCGAATTTACAGCCCTCTATTTTTCTGAACCCCGTTCAAGGGGCGCGTGTCCGCAGGGAATCTTGAGCCCTATCCCCTTCTCCGTCCTCGACAAGGATGCCACTGCAGCCCTCCAAAGAGACGAAAGATCTGCCTAAGACGACGTTGATTTCCAAACGAGAGAGGTCGTGTAATCATCGCTTGTTGTTTGAGAGGAAGGAATTACTCATCTTTAATTCTCTGTCTTGAATACTAGATCGGATTTTGCTGTAATGACACGAAAAGGCACCCCAAATTCATCTTGGTGAAATAAATCTTAGCGGTAGTATCATGAAATTTCCGAACCAATTTTATTATTTTCCTTCGTTAAAATAATACTTCATGAAGGTTATACTTAAATATAAAAGTAACACAACATTAAAATAATAAATTATTTTCTGAATTTCTTTTTCCGTGTGGAAAGAAAGTATTGGTGTGTCATAAATGAATTGGTAGATATAGAAAATTGAAATTACGGAGAGAGAAAGATGTACATGATTTACCCAAGGAATTATTTTGTTTGATGAAGATTAAATTTTAACCATGAAAGGAAGAAAGAATATTCCGAATTTCTGCAGTTCGAAATCGTCTTCAATTCGGGCATTTTCCTTGGTCCGAAGCATTTCGTATCGAAACAATGTAAAATAATCGTGGTTAATTCGAATTTTGTTGTGGTAAATTCGAAATTTTCACGGCTTAATGCAAGAAAAGTAATTTCACGACAAGAACTTCTCAAATACAGGCCAGGCGACATTAAAATGTCGGTCTACTACGGTTGTGCACAATTTGTACATTTTGTGGTACTTCCTCATTCCTCAGCGGTTCGGGCACTTTGATCAAGTGAGACCTCGCGATCTGTCAATTGGTAAACCATCATTTTTTATCATTTACTGTTGTTTGATTTTCAGTAAAACCTTCAAACAAAGGAAGATACATACAAATGATTTGCAATATAGAAGAGAAATAGTGAGATAAAAATAGAGAAGCTGATAGGATAGATTAGGTGATGATGTTTGTGTTGCTACATTCCCTGCAATATGCCACTTGCGGCTTGCGAAATAGATATCTTAATCTAAAATATATATACAGAGTGTCTGGATTAAACATATTATCATACATAATGTAATAACTTGAGAAATTCATTTGCGGTTTACTTTTACGTATTACGTTTTGTTTGCTAAGTTTGATAACTCAAAATGTTTTCTATTTTTGCTTAATGAAGGCGCACCTAGCCATTATGCAGTAAATGTGAGGGATTTATTGGATACCTAGTTCTCAG
Organism: Sympetrum striolatum; assembly: GCA_947579665.1. Taxonomy (NCBI): domain Eukaryota; kingdom Metazoa; phylum Arthropoda; class Insecta; order Odonata; family Libellulidae; genus Sympetrum; species Sympetrum striolatum. The sequence continues at coordinate 73,707,327 of OX388345.1, read as the reverse complement.
ATCGCTTGATTGGGAGAGATAGTCCATTGATTGCTTGGCCCTCTAGAAGCCCAGTTATGACGCCACTTGATTTTTTATCAAGAATCAAGTATACCAGTTCGTAATCTACCAGAACTGTGCCATTGAATTCCTGCAGTTATTGCAAATATTACGCCTGCAATGCTGAAAAACACTCGGAGAGAGCAAAATACAGATTAGATGTCTTTCTACCATCAATTCTGCACATATCAAGCTGTATTAACTGTATAAAAAATAAAATTTTGAGTTACCGTAATTCTAAAAACAAACCGCCAATAAATTTAACTCTCAAGCTATTACATTTTGTAATATTATACGTTTAACCCGGACACCTTATATTTTTGTTGTAGGTGTGATGAAGCATGTTTTTCAATCCTCACTAAAATATATCTTTAATTCGTGTTATTGCATAATTCGAACTTTTTTGCTGGTTCCTAAATGTTCCAATGATCCAAGTTCCACTGTACTACTATTACATCTTCATATGAGAGAAGGCTTTTGATGCCGTATCGAGGATGAAGACCTCTGCCCTTTTTGAATAACTCTCTCGCCCCTCGATAATGGAAGCCCTGGTCATCATTCCCAAGTCTGAAGGGTCGATTACTCAGACCCATCGGCGGGCGAATTAGAAACGAAGCTTCCCAATATTGCACACTACCTGAGGGATACTTCCGTTTCCCTTCCTGTTGAGACGAACGATGACCCCCTAAAGGACTTCATAAGACCCTTTTCAGGATCCGGACATCCCTGGCAGGGATCCTTTCAAAGAGATACCTCATCTAGCACTGACACTGAGGCCAAACATAGAGAAAGAGGAAATGAATTCTTATGGGAAGACATCTCGAGAAAGGTTTTATAAAGTAACTTAAAGACTAGATAGATCCATCTTACTTTTGACCCATCCTTGAGAATTTTTTCAAATATAAGATCTATAAAGTCTTTATTGAGGTGTGATTGAGAATGAAAAGCCTCTTCTTCCATCTAACTTTTCGTCGACGATTTTGATAAATACGAAAATTTGAGCAAGTAAATAGAAATAAAGGGTAAAAAATTAGAGTGAGTGGTTGTAAAACAACCTGAGGTATTATCTTAGGATAGCTAATATTCAATGGGTTTGTTTGCAAAAGAATACACTTGCAAAAATTTGGAAAAAATACGGAAGGTAAAGAACGGTTTTCATAGGATATAACACACGGAAAAATATTTTCTCAAATCAAGTAGAGAGAAGAACCTGCGAAAGGCATTTGAAATAAATTAACATAGTAACTTTGAGAATTAAAAACGATAACGATAGCCATTAACTATTACAATATATACCAGTACGTAATTGAGTCTAAGTCTAGATTATATAAAATAGTAGTTCATGATTAAGCCAATTAATAATTACTTGAACAGAGGGAAGTAAATAAGAGAATTGAAAATTAATTTCCTGATAAAACAAATGGAATAAAAATACAAATTAATCTTTACGGCAAAATAGTGGCGAAAAACGGTTAACTGATATCTCTCATAACCGGGGTGGATGCTCTAGATAGGTAGTGACAAGCCTATAGTATGTCTGGCCACAATGGCATGCTAGACAATTTTTGATACACGGAACTTTATAGGATCCATCCTTGCTATATATTTCTCCATAGAGACCTTAAAACTCAAAATTAAATAAATAAGGATTGCGCTAATGACGAAGGATGTCATAGCACAGATACGATAGCATCTACCCTATAGCATCACTTTCGCACGCAAGCCATTTAGTTTACCAAATACTCGATTCCAAATTAGAAAAAGGTCTCGCCATTCCTGTCCCAATTACATATTGAAGATTGGCAATCGGTGTTCCAATATAAGAAGAGCGGAGAAATTCTCGGACCCCAGAAAAACTTAGTTACAAAAGGTTTTTTGACACGTCGATGATTTCAGCTGCTCAATTCTCTTTTCACATTTAGGTAACGGGACATAGCAATTCCAGCATCAGCGAGTGATGTAGCTCATGGCGGCAATAACTCTCCCGTAGCGGGCCGCGCACTTCAACTTGATCGATTTCCCTACTTTGGTAATGAGGGTAAAATGGGCCTGGCGCATCAGAAAGGCGGCCATGTTTGTTACCGCTTTTTTCGCGCGGGAAAATCATTGGAAATTTCACGGATGGGATCTCGGAGACGGACGGGTCGAGAAGCGAGGCTATGATTGAGTTTTCCAACGTCGAAAATTCATGAGCATAACGACGGCTTTGCCAAATTTCGCAAAGTTTTGAGGTCAGGTATTTTGAAGCGAAGGAATGGACTGACCTCAAGGAATATTTAAGCATCTCTCCACTGCTCTAAACTCTTGGATGAGTTCCTAAACATCGTGCTCAGTTTGCGATGATGAGCAAAGGGAACCTTTTTTCCGTCGTAATTGAGTTTGAGAAAATTTTCGAGTGAACTTTCCGAGTCTCGCGTGTTTAAATAATAATGAGGTCAGCTAACTCCAGCTTGGATCTCGTCCAGGAAGAAGCCTTAATGAATTTAAAACGTCTCATTGAACAGGGATGAATTGTGAATCGTGAGGATCATGCACACATTCTAGGTATTATTTTCAACCAATTTTTTTATTTTTTCCCAACGAATTCTTTAATGATTTTGTACCTTATTATATTCAGTATTATTTTCAGGAATATTTTGCTGGATGATATGCGCAATTAGTAAAATTCGTTAATTACAGTTTCTTGAGTTTCCAAAAATTGCGCCCTAGCTTCAACTAAATTATTTAATCATAGCAAATAAAAGATGCAAATTCCATAAAAAAAAACTTTTTATGCACGGCCGGTTTAAAAGTTAAAATCAAAAGTTTTTGTTTTTGTGGAATTTGCATCTTTTATTTAATATGATCCCGATTACGGAGTTCCACCAAGTTAAGGCTTCTTCGATTGAATTTATAAAATTATTTAAGTTATTTTATTGAAAATAAATATTTTTGATACCTTACACTTATTACGTAAATAAATAGGTTCTCAGATATTCAAGACGTGTACCAATCATGCTTTTGGCTAAATACGCACTAATAATTTAAAATCTCAATTGATTCTAATAGTTCATACTTCTTGTGCTTTTGGCAGTTGCAAATATTTTTCATTAAGAAGACGAAAGTTTCAATTTTCCTTTTCACTCCATCCAGTATACTCAGAGATTTATAATTTGTCTTCCAGTAGTTTCTTGAGTTAAAAATTCGAAAAGAAAACGATTCTAAGTCATTATATATAAGAAAATGATTTCACTTAATTCTTCATAATCTCAATATTTATTATTATATTCATAACTAATGTATATTAACAACTAAGGGCTACCATAGCAAGTGGGTAACTCATTTGTCAATGATGAAAGCGATCCTAGGTTCAATTGCTGGTGGAAGCTAGGGTGTGAGGAGCGGCATCAGCTGTTGTTGTACTTTAAAAAATTCTAATACGGAAAATATGGGAATTTATTTATGTTAAAGGAAATTTTCAGAATAAATGAGTCGCTACTTCCTACAGGGATGAATCTCCACCCCCTACTAACAGACTAATGTTTCTGGTTAGCCGTTTCGAATGAAACGGGCATAAGTCTAGATTTTCTGCGCTGAAAAGTTGTTTCAACGGAGGAAGATGGGGCGTTTACATAGAGCGATAAGTATTCCGTCCCTTAAATCACTAGAAAGGTTTCTGTCGAGGCAAATATAGAAATCTGGAAGTCAAATTTGCTCTTCCCTAGGGTCTTTCGTGGAAAAATGGAACGTAACTCAAAGTTTCACAGCTGCAAGTGCAGAGAATTTTACGTTCATCCGTTTGCAGGAATCCTTTAGCTTTTAAAATACCTTTTTATAAGAAGATTAAAAACGTGGTATTTCTGCGAAGATTAATCTATGCTCGCGTCATTGCTCGAAATGAATTCGGTGCAATTTGAGGACGTCGGATTTCCTTTGCAGTTCCCTCTCCGGTCGCATCTGATTCTGTTTCTATTAATAAACCTGGTTTGCTTTTGATTGCTGATAAACTGGGTGGCTTCCCACCCGAGTGAGCAGCGTTCCGTGAGCTCCAGGCGATTTTCCATTCAAAGCCCTCAGTGAATCGCGTATGCTAAACTTGCTACTCACGCCGTCGACTGTGAAGGCAACGTTTCCCCAAGTAATCGAGGCACTTATCTTACTCTTCGTTTTAGAAACATAAGCAGGGAAAGCGACATTTACTGTTACATTCATTCGCACTTAACTTCTATCGATGGTTGGTTATAAATGTTATGTTAAGCTTTTAACTCCTTGCGCTGAAATGACGAGTCTAGCTCGTCATGGACTTCCAATGCCATATCGCGCAACGACGAGGTACACTCATCATCAGAGTTTATTTATTTTTCTATGTTTATTACGAAATATAACAATTTATATTATTACTAACAATTCTATTGATAAAATTCAATAAATTAAATGAAATTGTCCCCCCTTTTTTGATGGTTATGGAACTTCGTGATAGTTACTTCACTTATGTCACCATCAGCGGTACACCTTATATTACTCTTGGGTTTTTCCAGACTCTTCTTCCTTTTGGTTTTTATTTTATAGTTTTGTGGTGTACTTCTGTCTCATATACGTGATCTTGCTGCTTAATATCGTTGCCTTTATTTTATTGTATGACTTTGCTATTTGCTTACACTTTGAATGCTACGCTTAATATTTGGTTTTATCTTGTGACTCGGCATCGTTTTTGATGCATGACACTTATTGGTTTATTTATCCTTTCTCTACTGTTATACCTGTTTTTCTATTTGCTATGCCTTTGAGATCACTTCACTAGTTCTACGATTTCCCGCCTGTTCATTAATTTGTGCTTATTTCTATGTTTTGGGACTCTTCCTTTTTCCTTCTCCGAAAGACTGCAACAGATTCCAAAGTCTACGCTCTAAGATTTATAATATTGGAGCAGATAAATTAACCCTTTTTTGATGGTTTTGGTTCTATTTGACAATTATTTCACATGTCACCATCCGCAGTACACCTTGTATTATATTAATACATTAAATCTAGGATAGGGGCTGAATATTTAGAAAATAAATCTTAGGGGAAGGTGTTAATGGTGCCGTGCTCATACAGGATAGAAAATGAGACGTCGATACCAGACCTCTTCGTTTATATTAAAATTAAAAGACTATTGCTGTAGAATTATTGAAGACATTTCTATATTTTGGATGCGAAAGAAAATACCTGATAAAATAGTCTAAAGTTTCATTTATTTGTAGTTTTTGTTATTAATTTTTAATTAGAGAACTCGTAGAATTAATTGTAATAAAAATTCAATACTGAACCTCTTAATTTATATTCAAACTTAACAAGATATTTGACGAATTTTATAGAATTATTTATAGAACTTTCTCTATTGTGGATGCTAAAGACGTAAACTTTTATGCAACATTCCAAATTTGCGACAATATGTCAAGCTAGCGAACGAAATATCATTGAAAAAGTCAAATTGATATTTATTATTCATCGTTTTCATTAGTTTGTCCGGGAACATTAATCTTCCTTTTATTCTTCACAATTGTCATTAGTTCTTTCGGGAAAATAAACCCTCAAGGAATTTATAGCTTCAAACAGCCGGCTTTGTTTCGTTAAACGTTGACTTTTGACAGTTTTACTGCATGAATATTAGAGGTCTTTCAGGAATAGCGCGGCTCTTCGTTGGATGTGGAGTCCGCATTTCGTTAATCGAATGCAGGTCACTGGGAGTTAATGTTTTAAAATAGAGCTCTTGGAATGATATTTTCATTCCAAGTATTTTTTATTTATAACAAGTGAACAATTTTATAAATACAAATTTATTTTTCTTTTTCTCTCAGCTAATTCCAATTCTGCTAGTTCCAATTATTGAGAATTTAAAATGTAGTATATACATACAAACGTCTTGATATGGCAAAATTTGGAATAGGAAGTTCCATCGTCAATGTATCCACTCAAGCAAATACAATACAAGATACATAAATAAGAATATAAACAAAAATTTACAATAATTATAATAATGCCGTCTTTTTATTTTATGGGCGAATTTTAGCCTTTGATGTCTATTCCTCCAATTACCCCCCTTTTAAAAATTTCACTACTTTTTCTTTTTTTAATTTTTCCCTAAAACACTCACACAGAGACAACCTTGATTCGAGCCTGGGATCTTGAGATTGGAGTGTTAACGTGCTTGCACGCTAACCACTCCGCCACCACGGCCGGTGGTCGGTATACGGACAGTTAAACAAAAATAAATATTGCACGTAAAAAAAGAAAATATGGAAGGAAAGTATGCTTTGGTGGGGCATTTAAAAGACATAATTTTGATCAAAAAGTATATTTTTACTGTAACGTAACATCCACAGGCAGAGAAGATAGTGGGAGAAGAGGCTCAAACAAATTATGTTGTAATCGTACCAGACGCTTAAACAGCCATGTTTATTTTCAACAGGCCATTTTCATTATCATCCCAATTAAGAGCGATTTAACTTCCAGGGATTGCCTTCCTTAAGCCCCTAATCCTCGAAAAGCCTTCCCTTCGAACAGTAAATATTGATACCTCGACAACGGAGTTCGCCTCCCGGAATGGAATTTATAAGACTTGAGAGGGGAATTGTTAGGTTCTGAAAAGTGTACCCCACGGTTCCGTTCTTGGGCCTATTGGATTGGGAAGGCTCCGAGGAAAACATCGTAAAGTGTGGGTGCTCGGAAATGGAGGCGGGTTCTTTGCCAAAGTTAATCCCTGGCTTAGCGTTAAGGAATGGGAATGAAGTGATTTAATGTGAGGACGTATAGGCTTTTTATTTCAAATGAAAAATGAGGAATCAAACTATACTCCATTAAGCCTACCATCAGGACTAAGATGGTGGAGTCAGAAAATTAAGTATTTCATGTACGGGAGGGAAGACGAATCAAAGGTGATTAGATTAAAACGGCTTATCTGTAAAGTCGGAGACGCTCAATATGTGCCTAGAGTTCCATGAAAAATATACCTATCTCAAATCTGCGTTGCCACGTTTGATAATACGGCCTTTCTAACGATATCGATACCTATTCTCCACAGAACCGGACTGGATTATTATTTGGGGTTGATTTCAGTTCAGGATGCAATTGAAGGTTGAAAGAAAGATTGAAATTAGAAATTTCTTATTCGGTATTTGAGGAAAAAGAAAAGTGGGGTATTACACGTCGCAACGCTGATTTGAGAGTGTTTGATGTCCCACAGAACTCCTTGGAGATGATGAGCGGATTACAGATAAGTCGTTTTAATCTGCTCACCTTTAATTAGTATCCCTCCCCATGCCCTAAAAGAGTTCATATTTCTTTCTTCGCCCCTCAACCATGTGTTTATAATACTCAATCTTTTTATGATAACATTAAATGAATGCAATTGCAAATATGACCATTGGTTAATCACTGCAGTATAGCAAACACGAACATTCGCAAATTATTTTCCAATTTGGTCATTGAAGCTAGTAGGGAAGCTAGCGCATGTTACAAAAGTTAGGAAAAAAATTGCTTTTCGGGTGATGTACGAGTAGTAAGCTAGTGCATGTAACAGGCAATTAATACATAAATGTACCTAAATTCTTGAAAATGTTTCCTATGCTCACGTCCTACCTTAAAGAGGGTCTTCAGAGCGAGATATGATATTTCTATAGACAGGAAAATTAACTCTATCTATTACCAATTTTCGCATATTACTGAAAAATAGTAGGAAAAATGTAATCGTCTTGATAAAATATAATATATAATGAGTAGATATTAAAACCGATAAGTTCTAAATAAACTAAACAGTCCATAGTAACTTTCACCAAATATTTATTTAACATGAATATATTCAAGTTAAATTTTATTATGAAATATGTATTTAACTATTTATGTAACTTAATATATTTAACTTAAATATGAAGTATTTATTATTGATGAAATATCGATTTAACTTGAATATTATTATAAATAATATTGAAATATTGAACTTGAAATTCAACCAGTGTTATAATCGACAAGGATTCCGACAGTCCAAGGGAAAAGATTTTTCAATGAAAACCTCCGGATGAAGAAATGATTATAAATAATTTAATTTTCTTAGCTTGAAGACTTTATCATAACTATAATAACTAAGTTTAATGTTTTTATATTTTGCCTCTATCACTAGCTCATTTATATCTTTTAAACTTATTTGTATAAATAATTCTATTGTATATGTAAGGCATCTTCCACTCATTGTTTATATATCTATGCTTTATTGTTTATTTATTTTTATTCCTGTGTTTTCGCGGGTTTTTTCATCCCCCTTCTCTGTGGGTGTTTTCCCGAAACTCGGGGTTTCCATTGTCAACCTTCAGTTGCAAAGATTTTTTCCCACACACTACTCTTTCTTTTTGTGTTAGTTTGTATAAATTAGTTAACTTTAAATATTAATGGCATACGAGGTTAGGTGGAAGAGAGGCCCACCCGGGCCTAACCTCACCAATAAAGGGTCCATCTATTATCTATCTACTATCATTTTATGTTATCATTTATTTAACTGCGATTGGGAGAGATGGTAATAAAGATTGCTTTGCGGTAAATTGTTGATTAATTCGTTGCAATAGCAAATATGAAGGATGACATTTTGTCACCATAATTATCTCTAGCGTAAGGCAGCTTATGTAGCTAAAAATAAATAAATGAATCACTAATGGACGAATGAAAAAATGTGACTAATTTTCCGTCAAAAAACTTTGTATGTTTCGCGTGTTCATCGTTACATACAGATTAATTTGTCTCGGCAGACTAATCTACGTCGCAAATTTTTGGACCCTGTCCAAACCCTTGAGGAGTCTCGAGGGAATTAATTAGGAGGAAAGAAGAAAATTGCCATTAGGAGCCGAGGAGACATCTTGTAAGTTGGCACAATGCGTGAGAAACTTTGGAGGAGGCGGGGAAAAGGATTTGTCTTTCAATGGAGTTAATAGGAGAGCTTGATTAAGGATTGTTCGGTATGGATTATTAAGGACTTTCTGACGCAAATCTCAAAGTTGGAGCCGGGGAAAGAAGGCGAGAAAAACACGCGTTTTGATTTATGGCGGGAGATTGTAAAAAGAAGATTAGCTGGGAATAACTTGGTGTAAAAGGGAAGCGAAAAGAAAAGGATGTCACTAGGGATTGACTAATGCTAAATGACGGCTTATCTTTGCGAAAGATTAACGTACGCCTATTGACGGTACTAGATGAATTATGCAGGGAATTATTACTAAGAATAATGTAGAATATTCAGCTTAGAAGCCGGTTTTGACGACAATTAGCAACTAAAGGTTCTGGAGAGGGTATGAGGTATAGACGAAATGAGGAGTGAGGTAGTTTTCTATCACATGAAGCCCAATTGCTGCTAAAAGAAAAAAGTTCTCGAAAGTGCCACGTATTATCTAAGGAATCCATCGGAATGTTGTTTTACGTTGATTTTGCGAATACGAGTCGGATTAATTGTTTTAAAGTAAACAAATACACGTTGCCAGCTGACTATTGATGTGATTCCAATGCTAACGACTTCTGGTTGGTCCATGTACCGGAAACGCGAAAGTAAATGGAAGATACGTATAACCTCTAAGATTTGATTTCGAGGCGCCTTCTCGTGCTAAGGAAAAAATATTAATCTCATCCTAGGAATAATGAAACATTAGCAGCATAAACAAGATAACAAACTTGTGGTGAATCCAACTATTATTCATCGATATTTACTTTCTGTTTGGTAGTTATTTGCTTTATTGGTATGATATTCATGACCGTGCAAAGATGTTAAGAGAGAATTTTCCTTAAAAGCTCTTCTCCGAAGTATATCTTCTTGATGAGCTCGTAAGATTCTCGAAATAATAAAAAGATAAACTTTTAGTTTCTTTACATAATACACTTCCAGCAGAAGTTATACAATCGTAATAAAAGAAACTATATCATGAACATTTTCCTTGTATTAATCAATAATTTTGCTCTAAAAGTATTTTTTGCTTTAGAGCAAACATCCCTAATCGTTAGAGTTAGCATTACGAAGATAAAATGATGCTTTCCCATAGTCTGGAATCTCTGGCTCGATTCCATATCATCCATTTCGCTTCAGTAAGAAGTGAATGTCAAGGTTACTACTGTCGCCTACAGGTTTTCTTTTCGTACAATTAGGTGCAAAACGATAGAAATCCAATAAAAGTTCCTATTTCGGAGATCAGTTTGCGTTTTACAATTGAAATCACTCTAAATTTGATAAATTGTTCATTATTAAGCCAACACTCTAGACTGGCATTATAATGTATAGATAAAATGGAGTTAAATTTAAATTTCACTTAAAATCTTAAAAAGCGTATTATAATAGTCAAGTTTATATTATCTATAGTTTAAACTTTCTCTGAAATTAAATTGATCTGATTAAATTAAACTGACTGAATATCTGATAAAATGAGCTTCAAGGCTTAAAATTTCCTAAATTAAATCTGGAGAAGCAAGATCGCTTGTGAAACCGATCTTAATTAAATTCCCTGCGGAATAATGCGGTCATTCTTACTGCCTTAAAATTATGTTTAATCATAAGAAAATCCAGAAAGCTAAATTACGGTTAAACTTAATCTTCAAATTAGTTGATAAGCAGATTTGTCCAGACATTATTATGCATCAATTAGATACTTACCAATATTATACTAACCTAAATCATAATTTCAATTGTCAATGATGGCGTGTATTGATCATCATGGTTAATTTACTCTCTTTTTTCTCTTGTAATCAATAATATTTTTATGCTTCTGTAAATTTATTCATTTATGTATATGTAATTTTCAAAATTTTATAACTGCCAATGCTTCTTTGTTTTTTTACTGTGTTTTTCACGGTTTTTTTCACCCCCATTATTTATGGGTGTTTTCCCGCAATGTAGGTTATTTCTATGTCAACCTTCAGTTGCGAAGATTATTTTCCACACACTACTCTGTCTTTTTGTATTAATTTTTATGTGTACATATTCTAACGACATACGAGGTTAGGGGGAAGAGAGGCTCACCTGGGCCTAACATCGCCAATAATTGGTCGAACTAAACTAAACTATAGAATATAATATGTTTTTTTTAGAGTCAAAGTCAGACTTACATTTAGACTCAATGTAATTACATTATATTACCAGGAGTCAGTAATATAATTAAGGCCTTCTCTTGGTAACCCCGGACGTCGTTAAAGACTGATGTAGAAAGCGCTCCTTTAAAGTCAATGAGAAAATGAGTTTCACCTGCAGACGGCATTTCTTACGCAAACATAAACAAGACTTACCATTCCTCGCGGGGCATACCTCAAGAATGAAATACCATGGCAGATGACGGAAAATGCTATATATCTCTAGGGCACTCCTAAAGGAGAAAAGGTAGCATGTCACATGTCGTTAAGTTGGAAGAATATACGTCACGAAAAAAAATATGTCTATCTTTTGCTTACGTTACGGCGGACAGCGAAGATAAATTATCCCTTTGAATAAGAGTTATGATATTAAGACGTAATTTGTCACTCTGCCTTCTTGATAATCTCGTGATATCCATCTTGTGTTACTTTTCACGAGATATAACCTTTTGATACTGGCAGAACAAACTCTATTTTGCATCGTTTTCTTCGAGGTTTTACGGCAACCCATGATATTATCTACTATGGAATTAGTAGGATATTGATCTTAATATTTATTTAAAATGTCTTAATTAAGATGTTGAATATAAAATTTTACATTCACACTTTCTCAAAAGAATTTTCCTGCGCTTTCCTGATCGAATCTTGCGAGGAAATTAATGATAGGTAATCAGTGACAGCTTTGTGTTCCTTGAGGGATATTAGTTAATTTAGTATTCATTTAATACACCTCTTGTCAAAATTAAGAGCTATGCATTATATAAAAGGAATAAAATTCTTTTATGGAAATGTTTTCTGCTTTGCTCAGCTGTTTACAAGCTAATGACTCCAATGTGACATAGTTTTTAGAAGGGAGGAAAAGGTGTAATTGAGAAGAAATATTTTTCCGTTTGTTCATTGTCTATTAATTTATCCATTGTTCAAAATGTAATCGTCGAAACGTTTGTACTTACAATTTATATGGATTTTTATTTGTACACAGGAAGAATGAAAGATATGGTTGAGCATAAATATTTTTTCCGTTCCTCCATCATCCATTACTTTATCTATTGCTCATAATTTAATGGTCAAAACGTTTAAATTTGGTTAGCAGCATTGTTGAAAGTGGTTCGACAGCTTAGGTCAATTCGGACGTGGGCTCCCACCGGAAATCGAACCCGGGACCGCTTTCATCATAAGTTGAGAGCACTGCCCACATGGCTATCAGGAACCCCCAACTTGTATTCTGTATGCAGCTATATCTATCGTATTAAAAATAAACTTTGGATCAATGCTTCAACTTTATTCCTTGTGTTACTCTGGAGTTTTTGAACTGTTTCAATAAATACGATCCGGCATAATGTGCTCATTCTCTGGCAAGACATCGCTGATTGCCCATGAGTATGATTGCTGAATAAAATCATAGATGTAACAACAATTTAAAGTCTCTGAGAGGGACACGGGAAAAGCGGCCGCCTCTTTAATCATTTTCTATTCCGCCAAGCGCGCAGTCGATCGACGCAGTTACTCAAAACATTGCTGAATTTCGCGACGAAGCGCCTTTACTGATATTTCACTCTGCGAAGCATCCCCATTCTGAAACATCCCATTATTGCTCCAGCGAATCCCGCTGTACCCTAATACCAATCTGGGGAACCCAATCCCCTTAGGAAAGGATAACATCGTCGCCAATAAATACCCTTAATTTCGCCCGCAATGCCAGAAAATAGAGCGATTTATCTTTCTCATCCAACTGGAGTGCTATTAAAGCTGGTGTATCGTCATCCGACGACGGAATAGCTGCGTGGCCATCGGAGCATCAAATCACGAGGCTCTGCGCTGGAGCAAGGGATGCTGCAGAAAGGAACCCCCGTTTTCAGGAAGCATTAATCGAAGCACAGTACACAAAGTAATATGAAATGTAGGATTTTAGTGGGAACAATAGAGTGGTGGTCATTTTACCGAATACTGATTAAACTAGATTATATACTTAAATCACTATATGTTTTTAATGCTCATTCCTATAGATAACAGTTTTGAGCATGAATATTATCAACCCAACCCAACCAGGGCTCCAAATTTTAAATGCAAATTTCGTTCCTTTAATGCTTCCTGAAACGAGATGCGATCAGTTGTCTCAGCAATTAGTTGTCACGCGGTCAGTTGTCGCGAGCGTTCAGTTGTCGTAGCGCTCAGTTGTTACGCGGTCAGTTGTCGGGCCACGTTGTATCTTACCCCATCTGAGGTTCATAGATATGCGCATTTTTAAATACATAAATACTATTTGAAGTATTTTAGAATGTGTATTTTGAAGTATTTTGGAATGTGATAACGAGTGATAAGTACTTGGTAAGATTTCTTGAAAAAATATTGAATGATATGTCTTCAGTGGTTAGATTGAGCCGGATCCTAGAACTTCGCGAGTTTACCAAACAGTTTCCTGAATCTGTCAGATACCATCCTAGGTGGAAAGATACACTTAGAGGTTCTGTAATTCGCTTGTCGCGACTAGAACATAATTTTAACTTTTAATCATGAAATATCTCATCTTAGTGTTTTGTAAGTAAACTTTTAAATAAGAATAATTAGAAAATGTAGATTGCAATGCACGGTTGCATAATATGCAAGTGTAAGTAGAAATCACCTCACCTTTGTCTTCTCCTATAGAAATTTTCAGAGCCAACTTCATTCCTAATTCAAAGGAATGTTTCTTAATGCAATGCCTTTGAATTGTTTTAATATAATTATAATTTTGAATACCAATATTTTATTAAATAATTACTTATTTTATTTTATTTTTATATCGTTATATAATTCTCAATGCATTTTTGGTACCATTTTCTGAGAGTTTACTAATTGGTAATGATATGATAATGCCTCTTCCTTATAATATTGTCCTAGCGTGGTTAATTGCTTCTATTGTAAGAAAAGAACTGAATTATGAATTTTACCGAATAATGACGTTCTTTTTGGTCACTCCGTATTGAATGCTGTGAAAACTGTTTACGTAGGATCATTGTACGGCATTGACATGGATATTTTCCACTCGCAGCATAGAGGCTTACCCAGGAAGACAAGGAAAAACAAACTCTCATCCTGATATACCTCATTCCCTGGTGGAAGGATTTAAGGTTATAATACTTTCGAGAACATTTTCCCCTCATATGATACAGGCAAAGTCGGTACGAAAAGGTTAATTACCAAACTTCTCATTGTGTGCCTCATTCCCCACTCTGTGCTTTCGGCAGCTGATGGTGAAGTGGACTCCCGCCATCGTACTCGGTGTAGGTCATATCCCAAGCGCTAGTCGGTGTTTTTATATGGTTCCGGTCAGATGGCATAGTAAACTTGGTGTAAAACAATTGACTTCTAACAATAAATTGGACCTTTTACAATTAGTTCCTAAAGTATAAGGTTCATCGGTCTAACATTAATTGTCAACAATAACTCAAACATGAAAGACTGCAAGTTTTGGACATTGGTCCGCGTTTTGTTTAATTAAGTAATGTTTAAACATTATAACGCGTTAAAAACCTTACTAACGTGTTTAAAACAGTTCATTCTTGATATACTGCAAAAATCAGATCTGTGAAAGGAACAGAGGTATTTCTTTTTACGAATTATAAAAAGTGGGTGGTCAAATGACTCCTTCCCGCCCTTTTAGGTATACCGTAATTCCCGTCCTCCCAGGGTTAGTGGTCAAACCAGTCCCCGGACCGATTACTTTCCACTCGGTTGCCTCTGTCGAGCTTGCAACTGCGGCTAATAAAACCGCTATCAACAGAGTAAAAACTCATAGCTTATCGCCCGGTTATTATCATTCATATCTCGCTGCTATGGAACGAGTTCATCGCGTGGATGCTCCAGAAGATAGATATCAGCTTCAATCCGCGATCGAAAAGAATGACGCACGGGCCCTTGAAATGCTCCTGCTTGTTTTCCTCGATATCAGACGCCTGATATTGACAGCGCCGTTTTCATTCTGCTTAACCGCCCGGTCTTCATCGCAGACGCCCACTGAGATACGGGGGAGAGTAATTCATAAACGAAAGATATTCATCGAAAACGACCCAATAAAAGAAGAGCGAATCCCGCGCGCGATCGGGAAATATCCCGGCGCATGGAAATTGACGCGGCGCCCAATTAATTCGTTTCGCTTTTTTTTTAAATTTTCGAATCGGAAGTTGAGATATAGATCTGTGTGAGAGAGATTTAAATTTTTTCCGCCCGTGAAATATTTGGTGGATTTGCTCGAAATTACTCACGGATTTTCGCGTGGATCTAAATAACTCAGATTTATCTCGTTTTTTAAATGTGTTTTAGGCGTTTCATTCGTTGGTTTTGATTAACATTTCATAAATCTGTTCGGATGAGGGAGTTGTGAGTTTTAAATACGCTTTCAACTGAAAGGTTTTGTTTTTGTTTACGTAGTTTTTTATTGTCGTTTCCGATGAATATTGGAGTGATCTATTCGGTTGATTCATTCCCCGTTTTAATTTGAAAAAGGCCATTTGTTGCAGGTGCTGTAATCATTCGCTTTAATTGATATTGGGCCCATTCATTTATTCATTGTCTTCTTCGTCATAAATTTCTATAATAATAATAATTGTACTAATTTAATAATAATTAATCATAAGCTTCATTCATTTCATATAATATCTCGCATACTATCCGTTCAAATAATTGTATATAGGAAATTTTGTAAGGTCATCGAGAAATTTTGTTTACTATCAACTCTTCTGTGTATCTGAATGATTTCCTTAGCCTGTTGAGTACATACATGACGCTTATTACGCATAATTATACACATTACGGACAATTACATTGCATATGAGAATTGTGATCTTAACGATTAAGAAAATACATATAACTTTTCAACTATTCTAGTTCACTTAATAAAGAAAGGTTATAATAAAAAAATGCGCAGTCTCTAGGCATAATTTAGGTTTTATTATCCTGTTTATAACCTTAAGTTTCTATGGTAGCCATTGTTTGTAGAAAAAAAGATGTGATTTAATATACGTTCTTTTTCCGTGGAAGATGGAGATATCGTTTGGAAGTTAATAGTCAACAAGAAAATAAATGGGACGAGAACTATTTCCACAGTTTAGTATTCGTTATATACTCGTCATGACGAGCCATGCATAGTACTCGTTCCATTTATTTTCTTGTGATGGAATTCCACAAAACAACGCCTTCCTCCGTGGATTTTATGTTAATAGTCAACAATTAATTTTCTATGCTCTTTTAATTTAACTGTACGAAGCAAAATGTTTTTTTAATAGTTTCTTTACGTCGAAATTGAGCTTAATCTCCTTAATGTTTCCATATGAACCGTCCTTTCCTTTTCAGATATTTCAAATTAGTAAAATAGCGTAAAATGAAGAAATATAGATGAAATTGTACTCATCTCCAACATTTCTATCCTATGGGTAGATTGCGAAAATAAGCAGGTGAGATGGAAGCAATATTGCGTAGAAAAAAACTTGGCAGATTATTTGAGTATCAAAAGAAAGCATAAATGGATCACCATTGAGCATTGACAAATTGGCTTTGCAAGGGATGCTGACAGGGCTCTAGCATAAATGCCGCGAAGAGTTGAATAGACATCGTCTATAGATATATTCCTCTCTGACGTTACTTAAAGCTTCTTTCACCGTAAGTCCCAAGAGTTACCTTGTTTGTTTAGGGATAAACTGAAACACTACGCATTTAGAGTTCGTCTGTATAAGATTACTCTTAAGGCCGTAGCGTGTCATTCGTGATAAGCTTTAAATACAATTTTGGACATTTCTGTGCAGAATTCAGGCAAAAATTCAGGTTTAGACTCTGATCCTCTGGACCATTCTCCAAGGAAGTAATAACGTTAACTAGACAAGATGAGGAGTGAGGTAGTTTACCATTGCTTTCCTCTCTGAGCTAATATAATCTGTGCGAAAACGCCACCTAAATGCAACACAATCTCCCTAATCTCAGATATTGCTATAAAATTCTAGAAGGATGAACCTATAATAAAGATAATTATTGTTTAAAAATTCAATATGTAACGAAACATAGACTGATAGAATTTAGAACATAATGCAAGAATTCTTCACGGGTGTCCAACTGGGTCGTATGTATGGATACGGCAGACGTTTCGGCTGCTGTCACCACAGTCGCCTTCAGGTTAGAAGACAGCGGCCGAAACGTTATTTTTTCTTTAGATACGACCCGGAATGAACGAATACAGTTCACTTCCTGTCGGAAATTTAGATCATGGTTCCTGAATCGTGGTCTAATCCAGGGTTTTCCAATTAAACACTTTAGAGTTCACTTTTTATTCAAATTCCCGAGGTAGGGGATAGCTTAGTTTGAGTTAAAGTTTTTTTGGGAATTTAAGGTAATTTTCCATTTATCCGCCCAGTTTTTACATACGACCCGGTTGGAAACCTGTGAAGAAATTCTTCAGCAGTCACACCGGCAAAGCACGAAATCTCTTCTAACTATGTTCCTTTCTCATAGATTTCATCAGACACAGCCAAACCCGAATAGAAAAAAGTTGTATCCATGATCGTAATTTTCTTTTATTAACCCACCAACCAGTCCCATTAATTCCTCAACTTCCCTCATTTCGGTGGTACACTCTCTCTCTCTTAGATTTGAATGGGAAAATCTCCTTTTTTATATCATTGTTTTTCGGTTGACCCCGAGAGAGATTCTTCCAATTTCGGAGGCAAAAGTTTCGTCGTTTCATTCAAACTCGGGGGAAAGAGTAATTTTTCGTCGAATCGCCCAAACAGACGCCTCGAATCTCCGCGGCGGCACCTAATCAAGCGGGGTTTAATACGCCGCTCCATTATGCGCCGTGATAAAAGAGCAACTTTTCAGCCCTTTTTTTAATTACCGATTGCCTCCTAAGCCCCGCCATTCTCCGCTTTCCATTCAGAGATTTCTTTTCGGTCACGAGAAGCAACCGCAATATATTTCATTAAAACTTTGCGCGTCCCTCCGCCCAATTTCGCCCTAGGGAACGACTCGTCAAGTTCATAAGGACGCCTCCGGGAATACCTGGGGAAGAGCCAATATATGACGGGAACGAGGGCCGGTAGTCTTTTGTTCCGTATTAAAACGGGGTGAAGAGCCAAAAATGAGGAAATTCATCCGACTATTAAATCTACTTGCTGACATTCATTGCCTGCAATCAGTTAATGGGTGTGTGACAGAGGGCGTGAACTTCAGCTCAACCCACTAATCTAGGGGTCGGAAAATATTGCTCGCGAGCCACATGTGGCTCCTTCATCGCGCAAATTTATTTTCGAAACAGAATTTATGAAGTTAATAAAAGTATTTATACTTGTCATTGTCTTACTAAACGAATTCAATGATGCTTGGAGGATTATAAATGTTTCTACCAACACGTCTAAAGGGAATAGTGGTAAAAACTGGTCAATTCCTGTTTAAGGGTGTTTTACAAATATGATAGTAGGAGACTGAATGACTTACGCGTTGGTCATATCGAAAGGTGACGAGTTTAAGAAACTTAATGTTGTTAGGATGTAAGGGAAAGAATTGTGTGAAAGATAAAGAAAACAGTTTTTTACTATTTTTGTAGGAGTTCGTTGTCAGGAGATGAAAGAAGGAGACATAGGGAATTAAGTGACATGTAGTACCTATGGGTAATTGAGAACGGAAATGGCAATTAAAAGTATACGTGAAAATTAGGTTCTTCGCTTCATATGAAATTTATGTATATATAGTGAATATATAGAAATATCCTTTATATAGATCTTGCACTTTGTGTTAAAAATGTTTGGAAACCCTTTTTTATCGACGTAACATCGAAGCGGAGCCGAATTGGAAATTGTAATATTAGTTTGATAAAAGTGCTCCGACAAAATAGGTCATTTCGCACATTGGCTCCCACCGAGAATTGAACCCGGGACCGAAGGCAAACGCGCTGTCCACATGACTATCCGAGAGCCCTCCGAAAATTGTAATTCTTGAATTTACACCTAAAACGGAAATCGTTTTTAATTCTGTTCCGATTTTCATTCCATATTTTAATTGTAAATATCGGTAATTATGTGCAATGTTGATCTGCACTGATTGAAATAATATTTTAATAACCAGCCTCATACTTCGATTATTTTCTTAGCGTCATTTAGATCTTAGAGCGTTAGATTTAAGGATTAAGTAAGAGTTCTGATTTCAAAAGTTAATACAAACCTTCCGTTTATTAATGCTTTTAACAAAATAAAGTATAAAAATGAGTTATTATCATGTTGAAACTTTGTGTTAGGAGCGAAATAAACAGAATTGGACCGGGTTAGACGTTGGCTATTAAAGTGAATCCGGAGGGAATTTAACGTAATTTTTTAAATCGGAGTGAATAATGGTATAAAAATAATTAATGGCTCGATTAACTACTAACAAATTAATGACGGCTCGATTTCCTAATTCTAAATGGGATTATAATAATTATAATGTCACTCACTCTCTTTCTTTCTTATGTCTCCTACGATTCGGGTTGTGAACTCATGAATCCTCGACTTCCTTACCGCAGACTCTTCTGACGATCTCTCTTCAGTTTTTAAGTAATTCCCGAGAGTCCCCACGAGAGCTTCAACGGATGATGAGTTGAAGGTGTCGCGGGTCATTTGCTCGACAAAATGGCGGAAGGAGAACTTAACTTCGAAAGGCTTTTTACCAGGGAAATAAAGAAAGGAGGACTGGAACTGAGGAGAGATAGAGGCGTCAAATTTGATCAGGTTCTCTCTTTTATCGGTCGATTGGATAGGCGCGGATCCGATAAGCCTCGAGGGATAAGCTCTTTCGAATAGGATCTCACTGCGTCATATCCCCTCTCCCTAATCGCCGCCATTACGCTGAAATAGTCGTTTCCGTCGATGTGTAGAAATAGTCGGCGACAGTGCATCGTTATTCGGGCCGAACTTAATAGAAGGGTTTGAAGGATTTGGAACGTACTTTATTTTATTCCCTACGTCAGTGAGGCCCACGCATTCCGCTCGGTGGGCCTAATTGCACGTTATTCGATGCTTGACGTACCTCCTTTTATGCGGGCATTTTTATCTGTAGATATTATCTCTGACATTTAGAATCCGCACCATTCACGCGAAGCGTTTCTCTCAAAGGACGTTTAATTCAAAGACGTTTTGCCGAGGGTTCAGGAAGGGGCATTTGTCCATAGTAATCATGCGCAAGACTAAAAAAGATTTTAACCACTAGAGTCGGTGAACCGTAGAAATATTTCGCTCCGGAGATATTTCACTCATTAGATCTTTTCTGCTAATCGAAAAACCATTCGGATAGGGTTGATTTGTTTAGAAATCATACAGTTATAGATTGAATGATTATATAAATAGAAGAAGACACTTTTAAGTCCCAATCTCGCCTTTATAAAGACATTGAAGTTATCAAGTTATTTTCCTTACAAATAGTATATTGTGTGAAAGCTATGTTACCCGATACAAATTCACGTATCGCAACAGTTGTTCCTTACTTAGTATCTTCCATTTATCATAAAAGTTACTCTAGGTTCCTGGTTGGTCTTCACAACTATGGTTGTGGTTCTGCGAACAATTGTTCACCTCCCATCACCCTGCAAGAAATCCCTAACTCTATTTTCAGTTCGTCAATGGCAGGCTCAGTCGTTCATTCAGTCGCTCTACCATTTCTGTTTAAAAACTCCTATTTTCTTCTTTATGGTCTTTCTGAAAGGCTCTATAAATGGACTCTGGAACGGTCTGGAAGTTCCTCGTTATCCCAGTAATTTGTGATGTTAAAATGCAAATGTGCTACATATCAGAATCTTCCAAATAGTATTTCAAAAGGAGTGATTACAAAATTTTGTAAATACCATTTGGAAAAGGATACCTTTGGTAAAATAGCTCTTTGGTAGACCGGGTATTGGCTTTAAAATTCTGGTGTGAAAGTTCTTTTACGTGCTGATTGATGTCTCTGTGTGAAGCATCTCCCGGGTGGACCTCCCTGGACGAACCATCTCTTTGGTGAAACACTTTGAAACCCTGGCAACAAACCGAGGACCATGGCATATTTTCAATCTTCACTCGCTCTCTCCCACTTTGTGTACTCCTATTCCTTCCCATGTTTTTTCTCCGGCTTCCTTTTCATCTCCATCTTTTTTATTTATTTTTCTTCATCCCTTCTCTCATAGACAATACAATTCTTTCCTTTCAATCCACCCTGACTTTCTCTCGCTGCAGGCTGGACGGGATACACCCAGCATCCCAAAGGAGCTCCCCTCACACCTGTTGTAAGGACGACGATCTCTTGATTCATTCCTAGATATTTTTCATTCTTCCGCAGAAGATTGGGATTCCCGTGTATTGGACCTCGATAAATCCCGCTAGGGAATGTTTCTCGGGCGCAATAACTTTTCCCATAAGTCACCTGACACAAAGGGGAGCCGTATCATCTCTCGCTGCCTTCGGCTCCTTAATATATCCTTTCCATGGGACTCCACGCTTTATCGACTGTGCTTTCTTTCGGACCAACTCTACAGAAGTTGGATTTACTCGCTCTATTGGTACTGCACTAAGTTAGGACCCTATGTAAGGGAAATCTTACGAAAGTTTCCAAAGAATTGATTAGGTTGAAAATGATCGTGCCAATATTTTCAAGGTAGTCGATGTAGTCGCAGAGTACGCGGCCGAAACGTCGGTCGTATACTTGTAACACGCTTGGAAACCCGAGAAATATTCCTGCATGCTACTATATGATTAACATTAGAAAAGATCTAGCCGCAGACGATATTTGATACGTGATGGAAATCGTTAGAAGTAAGGAGATTACATTTTGGTTGAAAATTACCTACCAATAAATTTATAAACTTAAGGTTTCGGATGGTATAGATTAATAAACGTCCAACTTGTTGCTTACAACATGAAGTGATCCGCTACTTTTAATTATAAAGTTCTGGATCAGTCGAACGCAAGTTCCTTTTACATTCTTATGGTAGTCGTGAAATGAAAAATAGCGCTTATCGGTATATCGGGTGAAATAATGGAAATATCACCCTTATGTTTATCGGTGATTAACAAGGAAAAGATATAACAAAAGAAATGAGAATAAGATTAGAGAATCACTCGAAAACAGCGGGTTATTCCCTACAGATTTGGTCTACCGCGGGTGTGTAATACGGGATATCCTATACTCAGATTGTCAATTTTCAATTCATTATTGATATGAAACTAAAGCCCATTTACACGAACGCCGTGATACTTTTTCACAACTCCCCTCCCTGCATTACCACAAGAATTTTCATCAAAATCCCCGGACAAAAGTGATAGTCTTCCCTTGTTAGACTGGTCCTATTCCGAGAAAAATTTTAGTAAAAATAAGGAAAATCAATCATTAAAAGGCAGCTGGGAAGATTTTTGCTAAACATATATTCACCTAAAATCTTGGTAACTTTGTAGCAAAACTTGACATTTATCTCGATTAGAAATTATTATCTTAGATTATTTCACTAACAGGTATAATTTTTACGGAATACCGAATAGTTCGGGTAGAATGAAATATTCTTTCAGGAAAATCTCAAAAAGAAACTATCATCCCATTTAAATTTATGTTACATTCATTTAAATAATATTATCTATTATCTTTGACATATATAAACGAATAGGAGTGGTTAGTAATAAATAATTTCGTGGAAGTCATAACCAAGTTATATATCGCTCACTCTTCCAATTGAGTATTTGCTATTTTATTTATTTTTCCTAATATGACTTTAGTTTTATGGATAATAATTACGATAACCCCACTGAATATGGAAACTAAATTTTTTTAATCGTTTTTAAACTTTACTGCAAAAGCAATATTGTGATTTTTTATGTTTTGGTAGTCTTTACCGATTAATGTGTTTTCTAAACTAGGTAATATCTTCATTGATGACTACGACTATTCTCTTTCAATTGATGGACCGTCAGTTAAAATGTTCTTATGTAGGGCCGTTAATCTTTGAAACTGATATTGTTAAATTGCTTTAAATCACAGGTTCCCAAAATTTGATTATTCCATAGATCCCTTATAATTTTCCGTGGACACAAAAGCCTGCCTAATATTGAAATTTTCAGTTAAAAATCATTGTTTCGTTCCCATTTGATTAAATTATCTAATAAATTGGAATATTGGCTTCCAAAAACTCCAAAACACCCTCAAAAATTGAAAAAAAAACCTTGGACCTTCAATTTTTTCTTCCTGTCCCACTTGAAAACCTATGTAGACCCTCAGGGTCCATATCGATCACTTTGGGAACGTATGCTTTAATTATTCATGCAAAAAATGAATGTAAACTTGTTATCTTTTTATAATCATGATTGATAAGTATAATTCCTAAATACATATATTTATTTTCTTCTATATTTTAAATTGGTTAAAAGAGGAATTCCAAACTTTTATAGACCTATAGATTAATCTATCGCAAACTAAATTCCTTATTAGATGATTAAATATTGTCTCAACCTTTCCTTCTAATTACAAGTCCAGTTAGGAAATGTTCACTTTCGTTCAAACTTGAGAGGCAATGGAGAGAGCATGCAAGGAAATGATGTCTCAAATTTACTGCGTTCTTCGGCAAACTTTGCGCCCCTTTTTCGGAAAGATGGCCTAATTTATTTCCCGTTCCGAACCCCATTGAAAAGAACTCGCGTTAGTTTGCAGCGCACGCTCCGAGGAAAACGGGCGGAGGGCAAACGAAACTCGGGCCGAAATTTCCTCTCTGTCAACGGTGGAGAGATTCGGAGAGGATAGAACTTTATTCAGAGAGGCCCCCAATATCGCCAAGGTATACACGGAGATTCCCAGAATGCCCTCTATCTAGGGTCTAGATAAAATATTAAAATATATGTATAATGATAGCAATAATTTAAAAACCAGTAATTGTTATTATTACAAATAATTAAACATATTCCCTCTTAAGTAGTTAAAGAAATACAGGCTAATTATCGGTAATTACCATTCAAACAAATACAGACCTATAAGAACTTCTTATAAAAAAATGAATGTTAGATACATTGCTGAAGGAATAGGAATAGGAGATCTTTTCTCGTTAGATACATTATTCCTAAAGATTACAATAATCATGGCAAACAAAGATTAGAGATAATGGTAGTGACTATTGTATTTCATGATTTACCTAATATTTTACACTTTATTGAGAAACCTTCAAGGGCAAAAAGGGAAATTAAGAGTTGGTTACTAGTTTCTTAATCTTGTAATTTCAATA
Source organism: Sympetrum striolatum (assembly GCA_947579665.1). NCBI lineage: Eukaryota > Metazoa > Arthropoda > Insecta > Odonata > Libellulidae > Sympetrum > Sympetrum striolatum. The sequence goes on along the minus strand of OX388345.1, from coordinate 73,682,954 downwards.
ATAATGGTGATGTTTTTATTCTGTATAAACATCTGTATTCCTTTAGAGGTTTGAATCATAATTCAAATAAATTATTAAAATCGTTAAACTTAAAAAATAATACATAATTATGAATCTCGGTATGACTCAATGACGCTCGGGCACATTTATCGACTGATGGTATAATGTGCCTTATCCAAAATCCCATAACTTGGTTATTACAAATATATGTGATAGGCATTGATGTTACAATAGTATTAATGTACCCCTAAGATAAATATCACAAGCCTACCTAAACCTACTTAAACCTGTAAAGAAAGAAATTCTGGTAAACGGCTATTGATGCACCTGAAATTGCCGGCAATGATTATTTCAAGTCGCTCATTGATGCTATGAACCCTATTCTGCCCAACTCAATAAGAGACAGAAGAAGTTCGCGAAGAGTAGCAAATAATTCCCACTGAAACTCGAAATGGAGACAACACGAAACAATAATAGAACTGTTAACTACAACAGTGAACAAACGACTCCAAACTGATATCACAAGAACTAGATTTGATGCGCCGATGGGCTACAGCGGGCCTAAGACAGCCAGGCCCCCTTCCTCCCTAAACACTAAGAACGATATAACTACGCAAAAATCGGTCGTAGAACAACCAGGTTTTCACTAATATGTAACTGATCAGTCTCCACATATTTGGATGGAAGGATTTATCACTATCTAGTGCAATTACGCCTCAGAAAGAATCCCGATGTGTGGAGTCAACTGCTGACGCGAGGCCGCGCAAACGAAGGAAATAGAAAAACTACCACGAATACATGAACTATTCATTGGAGTTGAAAACGGGCTCCAGAGTGATAAAATAGGCCACTTGCCACAAGTTAGTACGTTCAAGATGCGGAAAAACCAACTGATTTTGGCACTAGAAAGCCCCCAGCCCCAACTCGCGCCACGAGTCGCAGTGGGCTAGAATAAAAAAAAAGGAATTCAGAAATGCGGAATGGGCTTATTTTATTGCTAAATGTACCCGAACTTACATTATTGCTATTCCTTAAACGTGTCAAAATTTGTTAATGTCTAAACAGTTCGAAAGTTGTATTCCCTTAACATGTCTAAAAATGAAGATCCTCACCTGTGATCTCATTGATGAATAGTTCATCAACAAATGTATTGTTACTGACTGTTGATTTTGAAAGACTTTTGTTTTATTTATTGCAGTTTATTCCTTGTTTCTAATTCAAATAAATACTAAAGATGAGGAAGATTCTCTACGAACTTGTTTGGTTACCTCATTTGCCTATTATTCTTCTGGTAGTAGTAGTATTCTATTATTCTTCTGTTAACTAATGAGCGATGTTCATCTATTATTACAGGCTATTATAGGACGTTGATAGATTTATAGGATGGTTCGTGAACTCCATTTCTTACCGTAATTCCCGTTCATAATATCAGAAAATGCCATTTAAATCTAAACAGCACTTGACAGTATAAATTTAGATGATATTTAATTGCAGAAATTTGAACTAATAAATGGAGAAAAATGCAAATGGGTTAGTAAATAAATAGACCAGAGTGATCTGGAAAAAGTTAGAAAATGAAGGATTTAAATGAATGACGTACAAGTGGGATACTTTTTAATACACAAGAAAAATGTAAAGACGAGAAAAATGGAGTAATTAGTATTTACTAGGGTGGAGCGTTTTGCCACTTTTTTCTGATCGAAATGTTATACCAGACAGAAGTGACCAACCAACATGGACATTACTAATATAAATGTTTTTCGAAATCAAAATATATCTTCTGTGATAATTTTTGTCTCGAAGTTTCTAAACTTTAACAAAAACTTCAAAATTGTCATAAATTTATACATACAGCTAATGTAATTAGTTCCAACGAACATCGAATGATTCGATAAAGCATTTTTACCAACCATCATTCTTCATACTTTTAGCGAGGCTCTCCGTCATCGAAGTTCATTTGGTTGAAATGTGGTTATTCTATCGGATATCATGTGAAATAATAGAAATATCGCCCTTATCTATCAGTAAGTAACAAGGAAAATATTTATCAAAATAAATAAAAATAAGATTTGAGAATTACTGGAAAACAGCGGGTTATTCCTTAAATATTTGGTCTAGAGCGGGTGTGTAATGCGGGGTTACAGATACACAGATCGTTAATTTTCAATAAGGCGCATTTAGACGAACGCCAAAACAGTTTTTTTTATTTCTCTATTTCCTACATCACCGCAAAAATGTATATCAAAATCCCCGGACAGAAATTAGTCTCCCCTTGTTTGCCTTAATTAACTTGCCACCTCGTATATGTGAATTATCACACGTTCTTATATATTAAGTTCTACACTATCATATATATCCCTCCGTAATATATTAAATGTATGTATTTCTCTTTATGGCTCGGTCTTTATCACTCTGGTCAAGTTATCCGACACTCACGCTTCTCCGGCACCCCTCTGTGCAAGGAATGGCCGGATTAGGGTATTTGTTTATTATTTTAAGTCTAGAATTCCTTATCGGGGACATTTTTATTTACATCCCGTGGTTTCCTCGTCCGAGGAACGGGGAAGAATCTGCTGACGATTTGCGAAGGGTGTGCATGAGCAGGAGAGAGGTGTTGGGAATTTTGAGGTTTATAAGGAGAATGCCAGAAATGTGTTGGGGACGGAGAGGGAATTCCCATCTCCTGTTTGATTTGTAGAGAGCCTTTGCCGAAAAGGTTAGGAATGATCGGGCGAATATTTGCGATATTTTCCAGGAATCCTTACAGGAGAGCAAAATCCACGAGAAGAAATCTTATGGAAAGATTCGCTCCAAGTTGACATTGGGTCGTTCTACGTTTTGATGGAAAGGAAGTTTTGTTTTATCGAGCGAAGACTTTCGTTCTAGACGCTTGCGTACATGAATGACTAGGGTGCTTTCAGAGGATAAAATCGCGGTATATTTAACTGAGGAGAGGGACAATTTTATTCTAAGATACTATCCAGTATCTTAAGTATACTACAACAGTTATTTAGGTTATTATTATGATAACAAAATCACTGCAAGTAGATAAATGATCTAGTGGAACTGGATATTCTCTAAGTATAATGTATACAAACTGACAAAAATGGTGAACTAAATAGTTCTGTTAACGTAGACTCTATTATGAATATAGTCATTGTAACAAAAATTAATGAAGTATACACTGTAGAGATTAGAAATTTGAAATAATGTCCGGTTAATATCTCCAAGTTCGCTTACGTATTACCTTTTAATTGTGGAAGATATTTAAGGAATTTCAGACGGAATTTTATGGATCTAATACGAATTGTTGTAAACAGGATTAGGTAGTATGCAGATTCTTTTATCACCCCTTGTTTCCACCAATAACAAAAACAAATTATTATAATTACACAAAGTGCAGATAGGCTGTAAACCTGGTGGCAATTTTTTCTATATATATACATTTAAACCAGTTATAATATAATTAATATACATTTCATACATGAAAAACTTACAATGCCCACAAAATGATTACATACATTTATTATATTTAATTTTAAAACTAAATAATACACACATAATATGTATCGTAATATTTGTAACAGTTTTACTGGAATTTTTCGAGGTTCATGATCTACTAAAGGAATAAGAAATATATAGGTAAAATCCACAGCGTGCAGTGTTTTACTGTACCAGTGTGAAAAGCGGAATTTAAGAAAAGATAAAATCAAGAGTTCATGGAAATACGTTGGGTTGATGGGTGAACGGAACGCGGAGGTGCTAGAGATTGCTGGAGAAGAGAGGCTTTTAAGTCAAGTAATTAAGTAATAAGGCGTCATTAGAGGAAATCGTTGGGACAGATATTGAGAGGAGACTGGCTGCTAAAGAAAGTAATTGAGGGTAGAATTCAAAGGAAAGATAGAGGGGAGGACAAAGAGAGATAGTAGATGACATAAATAGTAGGGTAAGTAATGAAGAAGCGACAGAAATGATATTGAATAGGGAACCTTGAGGAACGTGTATCTACCGAAGGGGGAACCCTTTTGCATATATTTCCACTAACACACCACAGATCAACTCCTTGTAAGAATGATTAATAATATCGAGGTATATTTCCACTAGTCTTTCCGTCTCTTCCACTTCTTCCTTTTGACTATAAAGATTCGATCACCTATGGTGTCGGATGATGATTATTTGAGTAATTAGTGATAGCACTACATTTTCTTTTGATGTTAATGCTCTCTATATTTTAGGACAAATGTAGAATTTATAAATGTTTATATATTTTTTATTTAATATTGTTTCATTGTTGCCTATGGTTGTCACAATAAGTAAGATACTCATTAATGGATGTTGCTGCGAAATAACATTCACCTTATCAAAATCTATCTAAAGAGTTCTTTATGGGGTCATTGCACTTCGCTCAGGTGATTGTATTCTCCAATAGTATTCTGATACGGTTAGGAAAGCAAAGGGAACGTTTTCTTTACCTAATAATAATAACCCATTAAGCCTTATTCCAGCTCAAGCCCTTTTTGTAGCTTATGGTGGAAGGTATCCTCAGGTCTTTGGTGCCCATCATTTTGCAGACAGTGTTTCAGTTAGCATTTCGCATTACATTACTCAAAAAAGAAATCACATTCTTCGCATACGAGTTTGATTTCTTTCGTACGGATTTTGTTTACATGTTTACGGACCCTCTGAATACATCATTTCCGAGTAAAATTTTCGGTTGATAAGATAATTCCGTTATCATTCCTCTTCGCTTTCCAATTTGTTTTCCTTTCGTCTGAAATCTTGTTTCGATTTTTTCCGTCGAAACACAATTTTTTCTTCGATTTCCGCTTCTTTCCCCTTCCCTAGAACACACTTTCACTTACAAATCACTTTCACTACCTCGGGTCTTCGTTGTTCAGTTCCGAGTTTTTTTCCTTACACCGGAGGAAGGGCTTCCCAATCAGTTCTTCAGCGTAAATATTTCAGCGAATTTCGCCAATAACTCACCTGGTTCATTCTCGGAAGAACATAACTTTTATTGGTGAAAGGGAAATGGTACTCTTCGATTTGAAAGTAAATGTATTCTTTATAATTCTATTTTTCAATTTTAGGCATCACGGTTTGATCCGCATATTTGCTGTTACTGTAACTGTATCTTCGTAGGCTCATGACGCTGTCGTTAAATCGGTTTTTTATATTTTTTAGACTCTTTTACTGCTGGCCATTTAATTAAACGCTCTCTCAGGACTGCTGGTCATTTTTGGCCTGTTTCAATAGTTCATTTTGGAGGTTTCACAGTACTTATGTACAGATCCCCACAAAAAAATCGAACGGCGTAGTCGTAGCTGCATAAGATTGAGGGGCATTGAAATACTGGACTTGACAACACCGGATTACCTAGTGATAATTTGGCTCTAATGGTGAGGTCACAGGGAATGCGGGACCAGCGATTTCTGGGACTTTTTCGGTATTTATTATGGTATTATACTTTGAAAAGGGCTGTGGCCTTAAGTTAGAAACAGATTCCTCTTTATTCGTTACGAAGAGACCCAACAGTTTCCATCTTCTTGTAATCGCAAGCTCCCTTGAATTTTAGATTTTTCAATTAGATCTATTAGATTTTTCATGAACTAATTGAACCAAACTAGGTGTGATAGAATGTCGAGAGAATTTGTTTGACGCCATGCTTCGTAAAGAATAATGTAAACAGGATGGCCGTTGTCCACAGACCTTAAAAGTTCTGAAAAGACATCAATTGACGTCCCCGTAGCGAAAGTGTAAAGCGACTTCCAAATTATACAAATTTTTATGTTTAATGGATTTAAATTAATAAAAAAATTTGCTGCAATCTGGATAATTTTGATACTCGAGCACAAGCTACCCTTAGCATTAATATGCCCAAGCTTCACTTTGTGGAAAAGAGACAGCTCGGTAGAAGAACAACTTTGTAAGTTGCCCAATAATTTTTTAATAATTTATAACTTTCGTAAAATGATTGTGGAACTTTCAAAGTTGTTCTTCTTCCAATATGCTACACTTGCTACGATTATCGGGAGCTTTATTTTCATTTTTATTTTGTAATTGTGACTGATTACCGAAGACAATCCTCTTTGCCCTGTGATATGCCTAAATCTCGTATAAGGTAATTCCGGGTGAGATGCTCCACTGGGAGAGATCCACCAGTTGCAGTATTTTTAAGGAAAACCACAAAATTGCTCTACTGACGGTGTTCATCACTTATTTGGAATGCACTTGTCTAGCTGCAAGAGTTTCATGACAATTAATTCTTTTTACGCAGTTTTATAACATCATTTCAAGTAGGTACTGTTTTTTCCGCCCTGTTATAAGATAGAGTATAATGTTTCTGATTGGCATCAGTTTAAATATTTGAATATTTTGAATAAAAGGGCGAAAACTTGTAGCTATAGGTTCATCTTATATCCACGTGCAGTGACTGGCCATCTTGGACAAAGTGTAGCCTCACTAGCTGCAAGGGCATCTCTCCAGTACTGAAAGGATAGATCCACCCACCTCTTCTCGGGATAGATGCCCCAGTGCTATCTTTAGGTATATGTGCCCTATTAGTATCAATTTAACCTTAAGGTGATACTGATTAAGGATTTTTTCAAGAAAACGTTTGTAATCTACAATTAAATTTAAATTTAAATTTAAATACACGGTCGAATGCATTTTATGAACGCTTTTTTCTGATCGAAATTTCGACAAAAAAAATCAAAATTGTCATAATTGTTTTCGGTTGAAACGACAATATTTTTGCGTGAGAAGATGTCACTTGCAAAAAAAACTGACGACCAAGCCTCAATGTGCTATTTGTATGCCTCCAAAAATTTTTGAAAATGAAACTTTTAAAAAGGTTTTAATGTTAACGTAAACGATTTGTTAGATCCTGACTTCAAGTTATATTTAAAAAGCGCTTTCCAGATTAAATTCAGTTTAAGCTAGTGGGGTATCTCTCCCACAGAGGTGGGGCGTCTCATCCGGACACTCGGGAGAGATGGTCAAATACTTGGATGCAAAAAAATAATATTTTACGTGAAAATGTTTTTAAACCAAATTTTTAAATATCATGTTAATGATCAATATATGCTCTAGTCTATCACGCAGTTTCAAATTCTTGTTATCACTGAAGTAATTGTTATGAAGTCTTTTCCTTAGGTTGGGCATCTCTCCTGGAATTACCTTATGCCTCAAATCCTAATTTATGACCTCTAAAACATAAGCCTTGTCAATTACCGACTATATTCATAATAAAGTATATGCTAACAGGACTATTCAGTTGACTACGTACCACTGTATGTATGTATACTACATAATGTGTATCCTCTACCTGATAATTTATCTACTCGCAGTGATTCTGTTGCACTCCGGGGGTAGGTTTAACTTGAACTTCATTACTTTTTATTTAATTTCTTCAGGACAGCAAAATAGTACATGCCACAATTGCACTTTGGATTCCTTTATTTATCAGCATAAAAAAACATTCATAAAACTTACATAGGCACTTCAGAAATTTAACAATCACGAAAATCGATTTTACGTGCTTAGTTAAACTTGCCAGGAATTGGCTTACAAAATCACGTTACAGAGGTAAAAATACTGAGAAAAACGAATTTAATACAAGCAAGCAGTAGATTACAACAATTCAACGAATCTTAGGTCTTCCTGAGCCGATAATTGGCTCGTCAGGAGGTTCCCATTTATGTATAAATAAGAAGAATTGTCAATATCCTAAAATATATTCAAAAACACACTACAAAAATAATTACTAATCATAAAATAAAAGCATATAACATACGGGCAGTCACCACACGTACAATATAGCAAAGAAGTGATTGCTGCGACTCGCTAGCGGGACACGATAGAACTTATTACGCAGAATATTATGATAAATTTACCTCGCATTATTTTGAGAAACAAGTGTATTCCTACATGAGCGAATGTCGAGTAAATTTAGGTCATAGAGGAAATAATAACTTCGTAGCGTGGGAGATGCACCTTGCAAAATTGAGAAACGCTCTTCTATTTTACATTGTTTGCGAGAGTGCCGGCGGCTTTGATCTTCTTTCCGCTGATAAAATTCTCATTTCCCGTAGAAATATAACTTCCACATACGTCAGACAACCGAGGATATTTGGTCTCGAGACCCGTCTCAATCTTCGCATGTTATGCAGACCGAATACTCTTCCAAGAGGGAGTCGTTATAAGGAAATCGTAGCTAAAGTAGACATTAATCTTTTTTGACGGGACAGATGCAATGAGAATTCTCGTATTTGCGTCATATCTTCAGGATCAGAATTTGAGTTCAGTGGCCGGAACATATAAAAATGTTAGTCTTTGGCGGGCTGCAGATAAAAACGTATAGCAAATAAGGTTTTGGTTTTTTGTCAGAATGAATCGCATTCATATGAAATATTTGGATGAGGCAGAGGGAAAATACGTCGTCCAGGAAATATGCTGAGAAAAAGATGGGAAATATTTGAGGAAATAGACGGAGGCCTTGTAGATCTTCTGTTCGTCTGTGTTGTCATCAGACGGAAGCCTTCTTGCATTCTCAACCCCTCCAATATTAGCTAACAATATTCCTGAGACTTGAATGAGGAAAGATTTAATGTGTAGAGAAAGGAAATTTTGAACACGGCTGTTAATAAATTAGAGGTTTAAAATCTTCAATAGCCGTCTTTGTCGGCGTTTCTCACCTTCTTCACCGGTATTCGGAGAAAACGGGAAGGATCGCTGCACTTTTAAGAGGAACCCATTGCTCATTTCAGTAGCAATGCTATCGTACTGAGGGGTAATGAAGTACTTAATACCGGTGAAAGAGGTGAGAAACGCCGACAAAGACGGCTACTGGAGATTTTAAACAATAAGATGTAACATGTTTACCGATATTTACGCTCTCCATGTTATATAGGCTGCTCAGATGCTGCAAAGAAGATCAGGGAAGTGGTGGCTAGAACATTTCGATTCAGTAATGTTTCTTTTTTCTGCGAACGATACACGAAAGCAATCGATTAGGGATATAGGGTCACGGTGAATGCACCCTCTGCCACACGCTAAAAGGTGGCTTGCAGCGAAAATTGGTAGATGAGTACCTAACATTCTATCTCATGTACTAGACCTATTGTTGCATTAAATTAACAATATTGATAAATACACGAAAAGCTGATGTCATTAAAAGAACTATTAGTAAGCCAAAGACAATGCGTAACTATTATCAAAAGGAGTATGACTACCGACGCCGACGTCAAGCTTCTGGGTTCGGGTCCTGACTAATAGGATTTTCTTGGTTAAAGCGTGGTTTCTTGTGTTCGTTTATTGTAACTATTTGCATTCCTCACTGTAATATTGTCAACGAACGACTTTTTGTGGGGGCATAGGGAAATAAAAAATATAGTTTTTGACTCGACGGATCTAAGTTATTCAAAATAATTTGCCATATACGGCTATTTTTTTCAAGCTTTCATAGGATGCTTGTTTTTTGCTCTTGGCTTTCAATTCTGTGGAATGGCTTGGAATAACCTCTCGAGAAACCTTGCTGAAAGTTTTTACATGGTACAAAAACAGTTAGATCCCAGATGAGTATTTTCCACCGGGTGGTTGCTTTTTTCCATGGATTAATATTCATGGCGACTTTCACTGAACCGCAGGGAATAACAGCACGACCACGACTCGAAGCTGAGCCCAGTCATCGGGGAACAAAAAATAGCGAATCTCTGTCTAAATTCCCTCTCTCATGTTTCATCGCTTTTTTGGCCCCTATCGGCCCACCCTGATTATGCTCCAAGGCTGTGGGTTCCAACTCATTAGTTAAAGGCAAAGAATAGTTCAATCAAATAGACCGAGGTAGTGGAATTTAATCAGAGTTTGCATTATGATGATTTCTGATATTAAAGTCTTTGTGGTTTAAAAAGGAAGATAGTTTTTAAGATACCAAGTAAAATGAAATGTGGTACCCTAATGATTTGAGTTTCAGATAACGGTTAACATTCTACGATACTCATAGTTCTGTTAGCAAAAGTAAATGAACTGTAAAAATTTTGGTCAGTTAGTAGATTATTCAGCCCGAAGGGCAGTTGGAACATCTAACATCAGCTACCAAGAGCTAGTAGATAGATAGATCGACCCTTTATTGATGAGGTTAGGCCTCTCTTCCACCTAACCTCGTACGTCGTTATAATTTTTACAACATGAAATGAATTATAAACAAAAAGAAAGAATAGGGTGTGGGAAAAAATCTTTGCAACTGAAGGGGGTCTAAGGAAAAGAAAACCCACATTGCGGGAAAACACCCACAAAGAAGGGAGGTGAAAAAAACCCGCGAAAACACAGAATATAAAAATAATACGAGCATTAAGAAGTATAACATTAAATTCAGTATTATAAGTTAGTGTAACATTAAGTTAAATATAAATGTCATTACAAATACTTAATAAAATAACAAAGTTAAAAGTGAAAATAAAAAGAAACATTAAAAAGTAGGGGGAATGAGAATTACTAAGTAAGGTGAGGAGTCCTTGAGGAGTGAGGTATTTTGCTCTTGTTTTCCTTGTAAAGCCAGAATTCTGCAAGCGGAACATGTCCACGAAAGTGAAGCGCAATGACTCTAAGATCAATGATTTCCTTGACATTTCATACGGAGAGACCTTAAGTGGTGTCAATACTCAGCATCACTCATACTTCAGCAGCATTTAAGTCATCACTGTCACGAAAAGGACTAATGAAAAAGTAGACGAAAGATACATATTTCTCTATCCTGTACCAAATGACAAATAGACAATATTCTTCTCATCATCCATCTGTGGTAGCAGGAGCAACATATGTTTGGTTTTACGATACATTTGTTTCTTTAGTTACGTGGGAAAAGGAATGCAAATTAAGCTGAACCCGTGCATTCCTCTAGAATATGGAATTCTCGGATTCGTCATAATTCGTAGATTGTATTAACCTAAAAGCATTTAGATTGATACAGAGAAGGCATACATACAGGAAAATCCAAATTATAAATAGAGGCTAGGAAATTCCTCCAAAATGGAGGACCGAACTCCAACTGCTCCTTATGCTGAACAGCTACTGTGACTATTTTCTTTCTCTCAAGTAAAAGTATTTTTTTATTTATTGTGTTTTAAGTTCTCCCAGCAAATAAATGTAGAGCAAACAGAGTTACATATTATATACAATCAAATATTATGCAGAAGCATTACACAGAAGTTTATAGAACATATTTTTTTAAAACATTGTTTTATCTACGAACAAAAAAGGCTTTTCTTTCGAAACAAATCAAGTTCATGACAATGCATGTTAAAAACTTGTCTCAATTTATACAATATTGAATTTTTTCCACAATATTACGCTTTTATATTATATCAATAAAATGCTCTTTTTGGCCTTGCATTTAATTTTAGTGCAAAAACTAATTTTATTTTAATTTATTGTTATTTTTAATCCCCTGCTACATGCCAAAAGGAGGATTGTGAGGTATTAATGCAGATGGAAATGTAAGATCCGGGTTCGAGTGGTAGACTTATCAAACATTTTTTTGCCTTCCATTCGTCCTTCGGATGTTGTAGACTTTGTAATACTTTGATTTAAAACTTTATCTCCACTTTATATAATACTATTGGGAAAAACAAATCGGTCGGAATTGGAAGAGAGGACAAAGTTAGATTCGGTATCCACCGATGGGAAAGTTCGCCTCAATTTGCGAAAATCCTTTCCCGCGTTAAAAGCAACAGTTTTATAAATTTCCTCGGAAAGAAGAAAATGCCTCGGATTGAATTGATCCTAACCCAGTCCTCCTCATCCCTCAGACGTGGATTTAAGGGTCCGCCGTAAATCTTTCTGCGGGCTCCCAAGCCTCCGCGCCATTTTCAGAGAAAAAAAAATATCGCAGGGAGTGTTGACTGCACATTTACCCGATAAATTATATCGAGGGAATCGAATATTCTAAGATGAAGGTCTAGAGAATATGGCTGGAATAAAATGCTCCCTTTGAGTATCACGACGGTCTTGTGAGTTATTTGCTGTTTTTGTTCCTTACAGGGATATGGAAGTATTTTTGAATAGCCGACTTCAATGATAATTATATGTATTTATTTATTCAACGGGATTCGCCCTATTGTTACAAAAAATGTCGCATATCACCAATATCACATCTTAGAATTCAAAAGTAAAAAATACTGAAAATGATAGGATTTTATAAGTATAAAATATCACAAATCATTCAACTTTAAGCGTTAATATTACTAACATTATTATGAATAATAAAATTTACATATAGGATATTACAAATAATAAACATGAGTAAATACATAAAGTACAGCATTTGTGAAGAAAGTAACAATTAAAAGCTTAAATGAAAATCAATAAAAACTAAACGTCAAATACATTTTAACATATGTGATATAAATTCCAAGCATATAAATACACATGAAATAATATAATATAATTTACTTTTATTTATAGTAAATTTTCAATAATACTTTTGAAATTTGTAACTAACATTCAAGGGGACCTTTATTTTTAATAGTTTGTAAACTACAATGGAAGATGTCAATTTTATTATGATAATTGTTTGCTACTCGGATGTAACCTATTGAGAGGTGCATTAAAGGAGTAATTAGTTTTTGAAGCAGGTATGGCGAATAAGTCTTGGCCTCTGGTTGCATGATAATTAAAATCATTAAAAGTCGTTTTAGTTGTAACTTATCCATAAACAATATTTTTTCGTATTTATAAAGTACAGATGGCGGATGATGCCAGGCGAGAAAGGGAAGGCTATCTTAAATTAATTACTTCGTTAATCTTAATTCACTTAATGTTTACTGCACAAGGTGAAGTAAGAAGTAAGTAATTGTTACATTTCCACTTACTTTATTACACATGGACTGTGTTCGGCTAAACCAGTGGAATTGGAATGGAATTGGAGTTATTTTATTTTTACTTTCTCTCTATACGTAGTATAGAGAAAGTATTGTATTCACAAAAAAATTCGGCCTCCAGATTTCACCGGAAATAGATGTTTTTGGGCCCATAGAGCTCGTTTTCGCTATTTTCCCGAACATGTCTGTCTATGTGTGTTTGTGTCTGTTAAAACGTTTTTGGGCGCTCTATCTTAAAAAGTAATGATCCGATAATTTCCAAAATTCATATTTAGTATTTTCTTAACAATGCCAAGAGTTACATGTTTGTCATGTTTTTTATGAATATCGCTTAACCGGAAGTTGCGGTTTATCTGGAACAAAATTTTGTTTCTTAAATATCTCTGTCAGAATGCAATGTAGGTATATTAAATTCTGTACAAAAGTTATAGATAATGTACTTTACTACAACATTTGTTTGAAACGTTTTTTCGTAACACTGATTGTTTTGTAGTTATTTTTGAATAATGGTTAACCGGAAGATGTTTATCCAGAAATGGAAGTTTTTCATACATATCTCTGTCAGAATGCAATGTAGGTATATACAATTGCATACAAAAGTTATAGATAATGTACATTACAATAAGCTTTGTTTGAAACAATTTTTCGTAACACTGATTGTTTAGGAGTTATTAGTGAATACTCGCTAACCGTAAGTTGCCTTTTATCCAAAAATTGTAGTTTTTCTGAAATATCTATGACAGAATATGATGTATTTATATAGAATTTGTACAAAAGTTAGGTCACATATATCTGTCAGAATAAAATTTTGAGGATGATTCGGAGGAAAGAATTTCTAAGCGAGTGAAACAGGCACACGGTCGACAAAACAAGGATAACGAATGCACAACAACGTCCGATGTCCTTTTCAGTTTATTATTGCAAAAAGGGCGTTAAAAATAGACGAAATACATGGAAATACGGAATAAGAAATGAGAGATGGACATTTGTGTGAACAAACAGGAAGCGTCCATATGGAAAGGAAAACAAGCATTGTATTCATGATAGATGAGATTGACTTATCCGGCTATAGACTGTACTTCAGTATATTTTTCTCTAGAGCTGGTTCTATTTCTTATTAAACCAACGTCAGGCAAATTTAGGATAAACTCAAAGAATGTCTAAACAGGCACTGGTTGAGGGCATCCACTTCCGTTGCGTTATCAGGAAGGTATTTCTCAAGAATTATAGCCTAGAAATTTTATTCTTTGGGCTACCAAGCATTTGAATGTAATGGTAATCTACTTTATCTGCGTCCATATCCATTTATGCAATGCTGGATAGGCTGTATGGAACGTAAATATGACGTTATGTGTGGTGTATGTATGAGGAATATCTTGCAAATATAAGTGGAATATGATTTCACACTATCCAAAACTTTACGTTGAGGTACAGGAAACATATGCTAAACATAGAAGAGATTTTCTGAGGTGTGATTTTTACGAATTTTTCCCTCTATAATATGATTGGAAAATCTGTATTCAACTCAATGCTAATTAAAATGACCATCTTTAATCACCGTTATGCCTTACAGTGATAGAACCGTTCGGTGATATTTATTCGTTAGTATAAATTAATATCATAATTTCATATTCATTCATAATAACCTAACATTATTAGGTTTAAGTAACAGTATGTGTTAATTAATTCTGACTTTTCTTTATTTTTATTCGTATGATACTGTTCAGCGTAGTTAAAAATGTAATTTTAAATTATGCATGCTTTTCAGATGCTTCGAAACGAAAATCAATAGAATTTCGGGAAACAATGACTTGAAGTTTTTAGCAATGCATGACGGGTAAAGACGTCGTCATCAATAACAGGAAACTTTTCTAGTCGCGGAAACAAATGAATGAATAATGAAGTGGATGTCAGACGGACAGACAGACTGAGAAAGGACTTATCAGAGCGGCAGTTATTAGTCTTTCGCCGAACAATCAAGGGAATGAAAAAGACGCGGGATAGAAAGTTCTAAAATCCATCCGGAGAGGATGGTAACTTTGTTAGAGTCGACATTCGCAAGTACTTCCCCCTCCCTTGGACACGTACTTCGCGGTCCGGAGGAAATAAAAACCCTGATGGAAAAGGGGGCGGGCTTTTAAATAAAGTTCCTCCTCCGCAAAGAGCCGCCCCAATTCATCCTCCATCTTCTTCATCTCCCAAACAACCCTTCTCCTCTTTTTCATTCCCCAACTTTGACACTGTCCCTGCTCCATCTCGGCTGTCGGTCACAACACCTCCGGCCGTCCTTCTTTGGCCTTTCTCCACTCTCCCTTCCCCACTTCAAACTTCGGCTCCTTATTGGTACTGCCATTCGGCTGTGTAAGAATCCTTCTAAATATTGTATATTCTCACCCTCTTTAGGACGTATATACTCTGTAGTTTAGCTATTCACTTAAGAAACTATACTGCTCTATTTCTGGAATAATGGTTGCCTTAATTTGCTGATACGTTATGTATTATTTTTATTATTATTATTAGAGAAACACTGCAAGTAGATCAATCACCCTAACTATAGTATGTTTACACTCTCTTAAGGACGTTTATTTTATATATATTATATTTATTATGTATATTTTCTGTTGTTTAGCTATTCACTTAGGAAAGTATAGAGCTCTATCTGGACTATGGCTACTTTAATTTGCTGATACGATACGTATTACGATTTTCATTATTATTATTACAGAAACAATGCAAGTAGATTAATCATCTGGTAGTAGTGATTCAAAATTAGATATTATAAGCACATATATAATCGTTCATAGTCGAGTAAAAAATTAGCTCCCATTCTGATGAGACATTATAAATTGAGGGTAAAAACAATATCTGTCAATTTTCCCAAGGAGGAAGGGAAACCCCTCAGAATACCTCCTTCTAACAGAAGTCAAGATACATAATTTAACTATTACAAATATTATCCGACGCCATGAAAAAGATGCCTCTTCAGGATTCATGACCCCATAGACAAAAGTAACTCATCACGAATCACAGAAAGTCAGACAACCCGAAAAAGTTTTAGTTAACTATTATAAAAATTCACTTAGCTTCACCTTGAAGGTACATACAAAAGTAAATCATCATGAATGACAGCAGACATTATTACAGACCACCGTAAAAGAACTTGGTAAATAATTCTTAAAATTGACTTAACTTCGCCTTGAAGGTACACTCTTGGGGAGGAAAGTGATCTAATATACCTGTAGAAAGAGCATTCAATTGTTCTATAATTCGATTAAGGATTAAAAATTTAGCAGCGTTAGTAAGCAGTGTCGTTAATTTAATTTTAAAGGGAACCATCCTGTACGCAGTGGCAATTCCTGCAATCGTATTTTGCAAAGATGTATTTAACCCTATTCCTTGTAAATAAAAGATACATTTCTCTCTACCCGGTAATAAAAGACAAATGAAGATATTCCATTTATCAAGTTTTTCTAGCCGAATAGATTAACGGGTAGAGTAACCAACCGGCAATTTGGAGGTCCGGTTTCGAGTCCCGGTCCAGTTAGACTTTCTTCATTTTGTACGTCTTTATCTTTGCGGTGATAATATTAAAGGTAATCGTTTATGATATGATTAAATGCCAGTAAGAAAACCGGTAAAACAAACAAATAATTCAGGTTGACTTGTTGGTAGCTCTCTTCGTTCTTAGGTCTTTCTAAATATGCCGAAAACTACTTAAGGCAAAAATTGAGTACTTTAATGATAGAACCTATCCTTCGACCTTTCTTTAACAAACTATTGTATTTAGGAACGAAATTAAAATTTCAGCTTCAATCTCCTCTCGATTAAAATATTTTTCACTTGTTTTATGATGTAGGATAAAGAAAAATATGTATCTCATTTATTCTCATCTCAGTCTTGGTTGGGGCTGTAAAGAATTGAAATTTACTAGTTCATGTATGTGGGTGATGAATAGATAGTAATGTCATTAATCTTGGTCACCTCATTCAACGCTGCAATAAGTGCTATTTAAAGAGTAATTACACTGCACTTACGAGGACGTTTTACATTGGTAGATTACTGATCTGAGTAAGCAAGAACAAACTACTATCTCCTCATCTTGCCTAGTCAGATGCCTAGGCCTCATTACCACACCGGAGCCTTTTATAGCTAATGATGGAAGAGTTTCTAAAAGCTATAAAATAGACAGAGAATTGATTCTATTAGCAAACTTTTATTGAAATTAGTTAGGCGAAAAAGCATTTTAAATTGCTTCGAAGATATTATTCTGGGTATACGGTAATCGTTACTTTTATATCAGTATTGTAATAGAAATGTAATACACCATCCGTTGTCAAGCTTTACATTGATGCGAAGATCGCTCGAATGTTTTAATAGTGAAAGAGTAAGACACGTAAAATTTGATGATTTTCAAAATTATTGGATATTATTAAAAATTGATATATATTAAAATTTTCTATCACAGACCCTTCTGGCATATGTTAGATAGTTTGATTAACCGTGATACGGAACTGAAAATCAATCTAAATTTTCGTTTCGATGTTGGGTCGACGTGTAAACAGAATGAGGAATTCCCTCGTCGTAATCTATTCTCACGTGAAACCCCTTTGGCGGAAAATAACGGTTCATTCCCTCTTAAGCACGGAAGTTTTGGCCGCGCAAAGTAAACTGAAAGGGTTCCGGGAAGGGATATAACGCCAGGGGCCTAACCATAGACGTGGGCGTCGAAGCTGCTGACAGGAAAGCCGCGAAAAAATCGCTGCTACTTATTTCCCAGTAGGCTTTCCTTCGCTCCTTTCTCTCCTACGCTTTTTGGTCTTATTAATATTTCACTGGCATGAGTGGGGTGGTTTCATAAAAGGTGCGTTCCGAAGGCTTTCATGGAACTTGAGGTAGCTTCTAGTTTACTCACATTAAAATTGGCATCTCAATCATTTAGTTGAGGTAAAACGTTATAGATTACCCTGCAGATTACGCGCTGAATTATTTAGGTATGAGGATTGATTTCAGTTTGTCACATGTACTATTAACAGGCGTTTATGCCCTGTAAGGCGATGGGTGAGGCTTTGAGGTTCACCTCTGCGTGGAAATTACGGGAATTACATTGTTTCCATTCGGATATTTAGAGATTCTGTCCGAAAATTTTCAATCGGATGCAAGTCTATCTATGATTTTAACATACCAGGTTTGCACAAATTAAGGAATATAAAGGGCCATTTGGGTGAGGGTAAACGTGATCGCGGGCTGCAGAATTAATTTGCAAGTAAAAAACAGTTTAATTAATAATTTAATTAACAATCAAATTAACAGTTAAATTAACAGCTAATTTAACAGTTAAATTAACAGCTAACTTATCAATAAAATTAACAGTTAAATTAAACCGTTTAATTCAGAGAAATTAATTCTATTCCTAGTTATAGAGAAAATTAAACGTTACATTAATGAAATACCGTGCAAAGCAACTTTTCTGTTGGTTTAAACTAAGTGAGAGGTAATCATTCTGGAAATATTCTCTTCAAGAACCCTTTTATGTTACTTTCAGCTTTTCAATAATTTGCATATTTTCTGAAAAATAAAAATGTCCAAAATCCTTAGCGAGCAGCAGAGTGAACCTTGGCGGGCCTCATGTGGCCCGCGTACCATGCAGGTTTGCAATAGTCGAAGCTGTGTTTCAGTCTTTACAGAGATAATTTAGCGGATTAAATATTATTATTATGCTGAACTGCACGCTTTGTGCCTGTCTTATCAACTTACATAAAACGTGCATAATACAACTATGTCTAATAAACACATATCTTAAAAGTGCATAGTAAATAGGTGTATATAAAAGGAATAGAAAACAATATGGCTGTAAAGTTCGACTAACAAATTTATTTTGTTTTCCATTTCTCAGATAGGGTTTTATGGACCTTAGGACGAACGGGAATACAAAATAAACATCATAGGAGCACGCCCTACGCGTACGAAATCACCTTTCACCCTTTACCCTTGTGTTTCATGAAATGTCGGCTTCAAAACTTAATCATATAGTAATAAAAAATATCTAATACAAAAAAGCAAAATGTTTATTAAATATATGAAAAATAATAATGAATATAATATAGTATTATATTTGCAATTATATTACAAACGTAAAACATATATAGTACATAGCTAGTTATCAGCTTAGTTTTGCATTATATAATAATAATTATCGTATTTATTTGGATGAGATTGAGGCTAAAAGTCTCTTCTTCCATCTAACCCATAGTCATTAATTATAGAATTATACTTAAATTAAAGAGAATAGTATGAAACGCATTTAGAAAAATTGTGGATGCAAAAAACCTAAGAGATTCGTGGGAAAAGATTATCGATGCAATAAATACAGTATGTAGTAGTCAAAATTTCATACAACATTCGCATTTAGGTAATTGTAAGTAAGAAAAAAAGAAACATGACAATTATTATGTCCAAAGACGGAGAAAGCATCTTCGTGCGTTGAGAGGAAGAGCAAAAGCAAAACGAGTCATGTATTTATAGGATAGAGGATATAGGGGCTCATGACATTCATTGACAGCTATCATAAGATTAATTTTAGCTCGAACGCGAACTATGATGATTATTGATTTTCTTTCATATTTTTTAAGTAAACAGTGTATAACTTCCTGGTTGTAAACAATCTCCCTTTCTTTCTTTACTTTTAAAGATGTTCGTGGACCTCAGAAAACCCTTTCTTGGGCCGGCTTATGCCCTTGGGCCTTTCATTGTGGATCCCTGGTCTTAAGGTCAATGTTCTCCGCTCATCTGGAAACAAAGTCGTATTTTTTAAATGAGCGAGAAAAATGACTTTAATGAGTTTGGGCTAATCCTCATCGTCCCTTCCTTTCCTTGCTCCAATCCGCTCTCTTGCCGTTTCCTCCATTCCTCCACATCGGATAATCTCTGGAGCAATCTGCGGCAATAGGCAGCGAAAAGGCCTTCATCGAACGCCTTCGTCCCACGCTTTTCTTCTCCGTAATACGCGCCGAACGCCAAAGTTCCCCGGCAAAAAAGGTCAGCCGACACATTGATGAGGCGAATCAAAACTTTGCGACTATAATGGTCTTCCCCTTTCGGAACGCTTGGCAGTCTGTATAATTCATAAGGGGTGGTTGATGAGTTGATTTACTCCGTTTGAGACGCAAAAAAGTGCGGTCCGCGAGGTAAATTGTAGAAGTTGGCGGAAAGGGTTTTCGCGGTGTAGGAATTCTTTCACTGAATGATCTTCCGATTTTTTTGAGGTACGCGAATGTGTTTAGGTAAAGTTTTATTTTAGGTTTCCTTCATTTGTTGCTAAGGAGAGGGTTGTTTATTTTAGTTGTTGCTAAGATTGCGTTGATACCAACACGATTAAAAAATAATACAAAAATATAATAAAATTATAGATAAATAAAAATAATTTTCTTGATAGCACTCAAAAAATCCCACTTGTGTGAATGAAAGTTTTTATACTTTTGTTTTTTTCCTACTCTATAAAAATTTTATAAATATTTTAATACTAATATCTGATTGTATTTTAATTTATCTTTTGTTTTTAAAGAGTTGTATTTACTGTTTTATTTCTATGTTCCATTTACTTATTTCTCTTCTTTTTCTTTATTATATTCTACACAATGTTTTTTAATGCTTTTAAATTTCTCTTCATAGTCAGATAAGTTTTTTTGTATCTTTTGGCTATGTTTAGTTCATAAAAAATAATTTTTTGTAATTTGAACAGGATATCCAATAAAGATAATAATAAATATAATACAATACAAAAATATGAAGAGATCGCAGGTTGTTACAATTTCATAGGAAATTTAAACAATTATACTGAAATGAAGGACTTACAGAGAAACTCTCCCAGCCAACATTTTACTAAAAAATGACCATCCATTCAAGAATTTCCAGTAAAATAAAGAAAATAGACGGGGAAAACGTTAATTTGTATTGTAAACGGGTAGAACCAACAATGAATGCAATTAAGGATAATTCGAACCCGAACACTGCCGCAATATTGAAAATTAATAACAGAAGACGATCATAATTTTCCTTGTATGTGGAGAAATCAGCAAATGTTTAAATATCATAACTATTACATAAAGAAGAAATGGATAAAATTAGCAGTTTTTAAACAAAACAGAATATCACTTTCCGGGTAGGTATTTTAATCGCTTAACCATGCCGCACCAATCAGGAGTGAGATTGTTACAGTATGGTGCTAGTAAATTAATAAAACTTGGAACACGGCTTTTAATGAATAAGAGATTTAAAATCTCCATTAGCCGTCTTTGTCGGCGTTTCTCACCTCATTCAACGGTATTCGGAGAAAACGGTACTTTATTGACCCTGAAGACAATAGCATTGCTATTGAAATGTGCACTGGGTGTTTATAAAAAGAGCGCCGATCCTTCTTTCTCCGAATAGCTGTGAATGAAGTGAGGAACCCCGAAAAAGACGGCTATTGGAGATTGTAAACCTCTAATGGTAGTTTAGAGTTCAAAATATATACCCGGAAAGTGGACAATCTGGGTTGGAATTATGTTACTATTTTTCAGATCTTGTTTACCCTAAAACAGAATAGTCCAATCCGCGGTCCTTCTGCCCTTTAGTAAGAGGATTTTGGCCCTTGAACTCATTCTTTATGCCAGGGTTTCCCAAACTTTTTCTGCAATGGAACAGTTCGCAAATCTGGGAAGTTCAACGGAACACTGCTTATTTTTAGGTTAGGTAGTTCTACTTGTAAAATTAAAAAAAATCATTTCATTAAAACAAATTATTTATATAGTAATTACTTTTAAATATATAACTATAATATTACAACATAAACATATTGATTTATATAATTACTTGAAGAATAAAGCAGAAGATCTTCAAATGTATTGCAGTGTATAACACCTTTCCAAATTGTCGCGGAACACCAATTTAGGTTCAGCGGTACACTGGTGTTCCGCGGAACATAGTTTATAAACCCTGCTTTATGCTATCGTAGATCTTTCCTTCTCGATGATTTAATGTAATAATGTTAGAGTTATTCATTTATCAATTTTTTTCGTTCTTCGGTTGGTAATAAGAGAGTTGTTTTATTAACAACAAGAACATTTAGCATTAATTTATGTACATACAAAGATTTATTTTCATGGCATTTGCAGTAGTTTATGTCGAGTGATAATTTATCGAAATGAGAATCGTATTTCAATAAATTAATTTTTTTCATGTACGAAATGTTTTGGTCGGATAAGTTAAGCCAATTAGTGAGTCTATTTGAAAACATTATTTTTAAAACTCACATTAACAAACGAAAAATAAACATTCAAAAGGATGAATTAAATAGAAAAGGGAAGTACTCGGGATTTCATTAAGCTTTATTGATTAACTAAAAATATGGAGAAAACAACGAGTTAAATATTTATTATATAACAAAGAAACAAATTCACACTAAACTAGAAATTGTCAAAATTTCCGAGTTTGCAATTCCGAGAAAGTTAATTATTTGCTTTCACCTTCAATTGAGACTTTAAAGGGAATTTGGTAAACTTCTAATCAACAAAGGAACTGTCATATCAAGATCATATTTAACCATGATGGTTGCTGCAGTTTGGCATTTGCGTAGATTCCATGTTTCTGTTTTCGTATTTTCTAAAAGTGTTCGTACAGTCCTTCTTGGCTATAAGAAATAATAATTATCATTAATTATAAACATTTTTGTTATTTTTCTGTTTGTTTAGTGGATATATGAGTTTTTACTTGTCACAAAAATAGTTTTCTATTTACAAAGTGCAAAGCAGAAAGCTATCAGAAGCTAGGATCTGAAATTAGGCCCACATATTTTCCATCCGTATTATCATAGCATAGATTTTTGTTACTACTGTTATTTACTCATCATCACATATCAATTCTTACGTAATTAGGATTATGCTAAGTATTCATGGGGGAATTACAGATAAGATTCCCTTCGATCCTGAATTGCTTTAAAAGGCTTATGCGAAAGACCTTTGACCTTTGATGGCAACCAATAATGAGATCGGGCCTCGGGGAATGCACGCAGCTGCGGAGTTAGTTAAAAGTTCCTAAATCTACATAATGCCGCACCGAAACTGTTTTCCTAATCTAATCCTCCATCATCGGAACGTATTGATCTTGAAAATGAGCCACACTGCGATCTATTTTTCGTCGCATCTCTATTTTTCGATCGTTCTTCCTTTGACGGAGAGGATTGTGCAAAATCCGTTCCGTTTCTGCAGAGAAAATATTTGCTTCAACGTAGCCAAGTAAATGTTTGTTTTCCGCTCTCCCATTGTAAGGAGGAGTCCATCGATCAGCCGCTGTTTTTAATCGGAACCCTTTTCTATGAAGAGTATCAGAAATTGAGGACCTCCTCTAATGCTACTTTTAAGTCGGTCAACAAAAAGAAAAAATGAATGTGATAATTCCGCCAAGCGTGAAGTTATTCTGTTTGATCTTTCGTCAGATGGTGTAAAGTTTTGTCGAAGTATTTATGTTGCCGATCTTTTTTGGATTATTCTCATTACATTAAAATTTTCGAGTACGCGAATGCAAGATGACAACATTCTCTAATGATTTTTACTACTTACACCTTATAATGATGTGAGAATTTAGATCACATAATAAATACACAATAAAATGCTTCAAGTTTTAATATACTGACAAATTTTCACCCTATGGACGATAAATAATCACTTTACTGATGCAACACTAACCAAGAAAAATGTTCTAAATTGAAAGCTAAGATAACCAGAAAGCAGTTTATTTTTCCCATAGCATCTCTCGGATATTCTTGACTAAAAAACGCTTAAGTTACTGGCATTTTGTGATTACTATCCTAAAATCGTAAGATTTTTGCCTATGTATCAATTACATTTTTTTAAGCATTTTTAACTTATAATGCTTTGTTTTACAATTGTATTTCTGATATTGTATTTTTTATAGTCGTAAACCTGTACTCTTATTTTGTTT
Source organism: Sympetrum striolatum (assembly GCA_947579665.1). Lineage (NCBI taxonomy): Eukaryota > Metazoa > Arthropoda > Insecta > Odonata > Libellulidae > Sympetrum > Sympetrum striolatum. The sequence goes on along the minus strand of OX388345.1, from coordinate 73,659,099 downwards.
AACTTAGGCAAACATTTTTCAGTAATGCTTGAACCAGTTTTCACAACTTAAATAAGAGTTTTAATGAGCATTGTGTGCGATGATTGAATGGTGTCAATATGGTATGTTTTATGTGACAAATAAAGATAAAAAATTTCAACTAAACTATGTTGCACTATTAGAATTAAAAATTCAGTTGCTTCTATGTAAAATAATCGAAAATTCAAACACCGTTCCCTTATTACGTTGGATTTATCTATGTTTATTTACATATTGCATTGTTTATATATCTATGCGAAGTTTGTAAGGCTTCAATGATATGTGCGCAGCACAACTACTCAGTTTCACTGCCGCCTTTTCCGTTATTATTTTGCTGTCGATAAACTGCTTTATAGTTTTATCACAGTTTATTTGCCTCACGATAATACCCTATGAGCATTATTTGAGGTGGATTTAAATCCTGACACTAGCCTTTTAATGTCGTGTTTACGTTTGTAAGCAATGAGATTAGGGCCTCGTGATCGCCATGCCTTTTTAATGCCGTGTTTACTGAATAGGCTAGGACACATATTCATTCAGTCGACAGCGTCATAATTACCCGCTGTAAATTCGATCATAAAATTGAGAAATGCCTCCCTTTACATTATAAAATGCGGGTAATTTCCTGTTTTAGAGCCGTTAAATTTGTTGGGTAGGGCATGGTAAGGTTACCCCTGCTCCTTTATCTACTGTTTTTTTCCGTTGATACCATAAGATAAGATAGGAGACGCTCTTAGATATTATTGGGTAAGATTATATAGACGTAGGTTAGTTAGATATTCTAGTTTGATGTTCGGGGTAATCCAGGCTTTTTCGTTGTTTCCATAACCGGTTGTAACACGGTACGGAACGCTGAAAAAACTGTTTTTGGAGTTTTTTTGTAACTTGTAATACATTTCATACATTTTCTATTACAAAACCAATTGCCTTTAGTCTATGCAGATAAAACTTGGTATATACACTATTTATATCGGTCCTAACTGTCTTTGGCGTGACTCCATTTATCGAGATATGCAAGCAAGAACACTTCAAATTCATCTTGAAACCACTATTTTTCAAAGTTTTCCTTTGATAAACCCGTTTTGAGTTTACGTTTCTCAGCACGGTTACAGCATAGCGTAGAATATGAAACGACAACTTTCCTTGCAAAGTAATATCGTAACTTTCTTTCCTTTCGAGTATTCGATCAGACTCTCCAAATGCATTACGGAACTACTCCAGACGATCCCTTTCTTTTATCTTTTCATGCAATCTTACGATGTAGTTTTACTGAATTTTGACCACGTTTCACTGAAGATGAGACATCTGCATCTCCGACGTCGTGTGGGGTTTATAACCCCGAGCGGTGGTATTGCCCACAGAATATTCGTCTCTTTTTGTTCTCTCGAAAACTCTCATCCCGATATGAATAACCCACTCGCGGTTATTGGAAACAAGGTTTGACTTCTAAACAAATATCGACGATGTAGTAGTATTTATGAAGGTGCCTCGACAGCTGAGGTCATTTCGCCCCTTTTCCTAATATCGACGATGGATGGAGGGCTTGCGGTCTCTACTGTGATCAATAAAAAACGCTGAAGATAGGTGCAAGACCTGGTGGCTGTGGATGGAGTAGTTCAATGAATATATAATGTTACAGTGATGTGCATACTAATGAAAAGAAAGAAAATACAGTTATTAGCCATAAAGATATATGATTGATCAGCACAAACACATGGCTTCTTTATTATTGAGATAATATGCTTACGTGAGTATGTCAGACGAAATATGAAATTGATGAACCCTTGTGTAGACTGTCAAAAACTGCTCAACATCATCATGTTACTGGTAAAGAACTATTGAAAAAATTACCAAAGAATTTGCAAGTAGAATCGAATAATAGGTTTAAATCTGTAGTGTTATCTTTGCTAATTAGAAACCCTTTTTATTTTGTTAGGGAGTTTTTGGAGGTGCTCAAGATGATACAATATGTGTTTTATCTATTAACAAGGTCGTTTGCTGCTTTTCATGGCTTATTCAAATAATGAAAGATTATTATTATCATTATCAAGAATTTAGAATAAAAGAAATAAGAATGACTCCGGAGGTAATAGTACGTACCTCTAAAATTGTGGTTGTGTTAAAGAGGTTTAGTTACACAACATACTCTGAAGCAGTAGTTAGACGCAAAATGCCGGCCGACATAATAAAAGAATAATGACCATAAGGTCATCATTAAGGGGATATTGAGATTGAAAAATATCTTCTTCAATATACCGTTTCGTTAATGATAGATATTGAGTTAACATATGTAGTATGTACGTGAATAGAGATAGAGAGGGAATTTTTAAAAAGATGTATAAAATCCTAAGGTGATATCTTATGAAAAATAATCCACTAAAGGAAAACACCCTTAAAAAAGGGGGCGTTAAAAGAAAGCATTGTTAAACATTGAAATTACAAAGCAGTACTATAACAAAATTGCAATAATACACTATGAAAAGGTAATAAATATCACAAATAAACATAAAATGAATATTAAATGTTAATATACTGTTTATTGAGCTAAAGTCATTCGCTTCAGAGAACATACGAGACTATTTAAGACCTATTATCCCACAGAGAAGGCCTGAAAATCATTCTTCATCAAGTACTCAACGTTTGGAAAAGTTTATGGACTTCTTAAAATTGCTGTAGAAACACAAGACGATCTGAAACATAAATATAAGACCAGAGAAATGAACGGCATCCATGCTTAAGTTTGTATTATGCTGGATATGCGTTCGTAAATATTTCAGAAACTAATCAAACTAAAATAAAATTGATAAAATTCAAACACTAATTAAAGATGACATATTGATAAATGCTGATACCCCCTTATGCACTGAATATGTAAATGAATACATCCTGATTGTTCACGTTCTACTAAATTATAACGTGGTAACATTCCCTCCTTACTCCCGGACGACACCTTCAATGCATCTCTCCATCGAGGAGGGATAAGACGAGCCCTTCTGGCTGAGAGCGTCCCGGCTTACGAGTGGAAAAATCGCTATTCAAAATTCTCGAAAGGGCAAGTGGGGTGAGGAGACGCCATTAATCCAATGAGGAGGAGGAGAGTAGAAGGCGTGTGCAGAATCAATTGTTGTGGGGGAAAGGGGGGGTGACGAAGAGCAGATCAGACCATTTCCACAAGTGAGAAAATTAGATCGGCCCTTTTACTTTCGCAATTGATGGATTCCTTTCTCCTCTTTATCCAGCGTCGCACACCTCCACGACCCTTCTGCTCGTTATCCCTTTTCTTTTATATCGCGACACATGTATTTTGTTTTATCTGGAGCGTACGGGCCTGGCCCCCACCTCCTAAACTACCCTCTTATATATAAAGATAAACATATATTATACATGGTAGCAATAATTAAGCTAAAATTTCGTAAAATATTTCGTTTAATGTGACCGGCTTCAACTATTAATTGTTGTCATCAGGCCACAACTTTCGTCATGTGTTATTTGAGTTGTGTGCTGATGATAACTATTAATAGTTGAAGCCGGTCGCATCAAACAAAATATTTTTCGAAACATTAGCTTAGTCTCACCACCATTATGCAGTTTCACCAAGTTAATGTTATATATTATACATATTTCTTATTATTATTACAATAATTACATAATATTATTGCTGGCTTCTACAGTAAATGTTATATTGCTGGTACCTAGTAATCATACCAAATCACAGCGAATTTACTGAATAAATATATTATAAATATTTATTATCATTATTACAGAAACACTACAAGCAGATTAATCATCTGATGGAGGTGGTTATACTTAATACAAACATGATGAAGCCAAAAATCGAGCGGAAGTATTACCCCAATTATTTTCGTCTATTTTTGTCCTCTCGAAAACCCTTCATCCCCATATGAATAACTCCCTCGTGGTTATTGGAAAAATTGACGGACATCTAAGGAAATATTGGCGATGGTGGTATTCTGGTGTATATTATGAACACTGCAGATTGGTGCAAGGCCTGGTGGCAGTAAATACAGTTACTCAATGAATAATGTTACAATGATGTACTAATTAAAGAAAGATATATCAGTTATGAGCCATTAAGGTATATAAAGCATCGATACAAAGCGCACGAAATTATCAATTTATCTTCAAGGAGTGAAAATAATAAAGATTTATAGGATAACATATACATGTAATATATATATTACTATTATTACTGCAAGTAGATTAATAATCTGGTGGCAGTTATTATACATTACATATATACATATGTTCAAGTAAAAATTAAATAGCCATATTCTGATCAGATAATATAAGTCGAGGGAGAACGCTATATCTGTCCGGACTTAGCTCAAAAATGGAGGGAAACCCCTCGGAAAACCATCCTCCCATATGCTATTCATGGTTTCCGAGTCATCCGCATAAATAGATAAAAGCTGTATGAATATATGAATGAATAGTAAAACAGGCAAATAATGACACATTACTGAATAAAACTGTCTAAGAATATATATTATTAAAACTTTCCAGACAAGAAATGCGAAAAGGAATAATTACTTAAGAAACATACGAAGTTAGGGTATAATTTCACATTAAAAAGATATATTTAAGATGGAATAAGAAACGATCTAAATCACAAAATGGCTTTTTATTTAAAAGAGTTTTGGCCGAGGCTATCACAGTCAGTGGAATAGTATTTGCATGAATAAAATAGGCTAGTTCACTCTCACTGGGGAAGAGATCGGAATTTTCAATTCCCCGGTCGAATTGAGGTTAACTCGTTGTTTGAATAGGAATTTTCTCCTTGAGGTGATGATTAGGCCGATGCTTTTAATTCCGAACTCCCTTTTCCGCTCATTAGGAATGTTAATGGGACTTTTACAAACGCAATTTGAGGAGTCAACGGTGCCTGAACTAATCGTGTCCTTCGATTTTTCCTAAATTGGCTTCGGAAGTGATCGAGGATGAATGAATTTCAAGGGTTTGGGTAACTTTGCAGATAAGGGCATGCAGAAAAAATGCCAAGAAGAAACAGACTTGAAAACAACTGTTATCCCACCGGGAATCGAACCCGGGATCTTCTTCTATACTAGCGGCTGCCTCAACCAACTAAACCATGGGTTCCCAAGCTAATTTTCCCATGGACCCCTTTCAATTTTCCATGGTCCCTAACCTACCAGATATTGAATTTTCTTGTGAAACTGCCATATCTGGTTTCTATTTGATTATGTTGTTTTTTTATGGGATCTATGTCTTTCATTAACTCAACACTCAAAAATTGAAAAAAAAATAAATAAATCTTGGACCCACATTTTTTCCTCCTGATGTGGACCACTTTGGGAACCTGTGATCTAAGCTATCTGGCCGGAACATTTCTTTAAGCTGTTTTGAGAACTTTCTACGCTCAACTAGACGAAAAAACTCTTGCCTTTACCTATATTCTACGTTGTTGCAATCTCTATTATTTGTATTTAGCAGGTATGCTGAGAATATTTAAGATTTTCGTAGCAATTCGCACCAACCCAACATACTGTTGGAGTGTACCATGGGACTATACCTCATTTTTCACATCCTCCTTTTATTGCAGTTAATTTACATTTATATTAGTACCTTGCGAGCCGCACTAAGGCGCATGGCAGGAGCTGTGAAACACCAAAATACCTAAATAATTTTGATATAAGCGCACATTATACTATCCGGAAAGAAAGACCAATAATGGCAATCTGTTCTCGCTATAATCTTGCGAAATCTTTCTGTCGTCAGGCTGCAAAAATCGCGTTCGCTGAGATACAAAATGCTTTCGTTGGGAAATTTACAATTATAATTTACAAGCGTATTGGCGCATCAACATCAATGTATTTTTCATTAACTCAATATTTTGGGACTTGAACGTATGAATTCATTCCTGAATTATACAGAAAATATGTATTGAACAGGGTAAATCTTAAATTAACGCTTTAAAACATCAACACATTTATCTTAATGTGGAGATATCAACTCTGCTCTAAGATATATGACCAACTCGACGTGGTAACACGATGCTTTCCAAAGGTCAATTTCTGATGAGAATTTAGTCGAGGTAATGTTTTTAACTGGCTTATAATATGATTGGGGCCAAATAACTTGAGTTCGAAGAGATTCGGAAAAGTCCTAGCTAAGAATAGATTCCCTCAGCGCGCTTTTGTGCTACGTGAAATAACGAAGGTAAGCCCCCATTAATGAAATATTGCGCAGATGAGATGAGATTGGCCGGGATGAGTTGATGCTAATTTCAAGCTTCCAAGGCCTTAATTGAAACCTTGAAAACTTGATGGATCGCTGCGAAATCATCGCGCAACATAAAATTCAATTTGAATGCAATCATAAAATGCGGAGGTACTGAAGGGGGCTTGAGGTCTAGTTAGTTTTTGTAGTCCTTTTCAGTTTTGCTATGATTTGTTATTATGATTTATCAAATGAATTATTTTAACATAAAGGTTTCATTTGTATCTTCTATTGAGACCGAAACATAGCAGTCGTTTACCGAAGTAAATTGTTTTTAATATTAATTTTTGACACAAACAAGAATTATTGTGGAATTAATGTTATGTTATTATACTATGGGAATATTTAAGAGAATGATATTATAGTGATTAGTGTATACACCTGAAATTCATTTCTTTGACATACCGCTGACATACTAATTTAACGGAGTTCCAGAATCATTATCTGGGATTATTCAAGAAAATCATCAGATAACCAAAAAAAACTATAACCGATAAAATTTTAAAAAGACATGTTTCAAGGAATGTGTTATGATTTTATATTTTTTATTTATTCATTATTAAATATGATGCAAGTATAATTTATTCAGGTTGCAGCCCCAACGATTGTCTACGAACAACTAATTCTAACCCCAAATGAATTGATCATCAAAACCCCAAATATCAGTTGAAACCTATGAGACTGAATAACTAAATTAAAACTTTGTTAGTGAGATATGATAAAATAACGATAAATTTTATATCAGATGAATTTCAGTCACAAATTTTGAAGACGATTTTTTAGGGTTTTAAGTACCGTGGATGAACTTGGACGGAATTTTGTTGGATGAAGTTCTTTGGGTGAAACTTCTCTTAGTTGAACTTGATTACACTTATTCATCCATGGAAATAGTGTCAACAATTTTAAGAGAGCCTTAGGAAGATTCCTGGGCCTATTAAAAACTCCCACGTGGCTGTATTTTGGTCGTCGAAATTTCGCCTTTTTAATATCTCAGATATTGACGTCATATCGGGTTGAGACGAGGCGTCCCTTAAATGGAAGCAACGCGGTCGATCCTATCACATCGGAAAATGCTACAGATTTTCCATCCCGAACTTTCATTATTCATCAAGCGAATTTTTGTGTATCCACGAGCTATTATCGATTAGTGTCTTCCAGAGAGTTTTTCCACCCGATTCCTACATTACAACTACGCTACATTCGCGGCTTTAGTAATTCTTTAGGATACCGCGCTAAAGCGCCGAGTCTCTGCGTTTGTCTAAAGCACGGCGACAGAAAAATAAACAAAGGAGATCTGTGCGAGGCAAGGTTTTGAGGTTTTCCTCTTCTCTCTACAATAGAAATGAGGTCGTGCCAGAACCGAGTGTTAGCTCACCCTCCCTTGGCCGAACAAGAGACAACTCTCCTCCAAGTCTCTGCTCATGTTTTAAAAGTAAATCGGGAAGAATTTGTCGGGGAAGTGGTTATTGGGAACATCTATACACTATAGAACAAAGACCGACAACGTTTCTTGTACATTATTATTATTCCACAATCAGCAATTACGCTGTATGCCTAGTGGCAGTTTTTTCTACATAATTACACTTATACCAGTTATAAACATAATTAATATAAAATACATATATGGTAAACTTACAATTCCCACAGAATAATTACGTATATAAATATATTTTACTTAATTAAAAACTAAATAATGCATTCACAATATTTAATATTTTTAACTGTTTTACTGGTGTTTTTCGAGGTTCATGACAGGTATTTTCGGCTACCGTAGCGATCTCGGTGGAACCCATCTGTACACAACCTTGTCAAGCAATCCTTTAATTTTCCAGAGGACCCCAAGTTACTACAGCACATTACACATCATTACACAACATTACTATAGCACATTGAAACACAACATATAACTGCTTTCTGATTATTTTGTTTTTGATAATGACGAGACAAATTATACATGTGTAACTATAAATTCGGAGAGTACTGTAAAAACTGGCCTTAATTAGAGAATAGACAGAGAATTGTATAAAGAATTGTATATGAGAAAAATCTAAGAGGGATTTGCACATCCAACCTTGCTCTTGATCGACGGCGTATTGAGTATGTATGCATGATATGATATATAAACCTTGTTATACATGATATATATATCTTGGCTTACTGAAAAGTGTTGTATGAAGGAGTTTGAAAAGGCTCACCGGAAAGCAATATGTGCTGTTAAGTATTGTGGCAACAAATGAGAAGTGGTTACGCAGATGGTTTGAGGGGTAGGATTGCAATCCCTAGAATGAATTGACTTCAAACTATGGCTTAGATTGCGTGTCCTCTCCATTTTACGGGTCACTCTGATACCATGATTAAAATCAGGGTATCACTTCAATAACATGCAATATCACGCAAACATATGCACACACACATAATAAAAATTGAAATTTCAGTCAGGATACATTTCCTGTTTGATGTGAATCTCGATCATAAATATCAGTCCAGTGCCATTTCCCTCAAGGAAAACCATCAATTTCGGCTGATATTATGTGCTACTTATTTTCAGTTTGTGATTTAGTTCTGATGTATATTAATCTCAATAAAAACATTGCTGATAGGTGCAAGACCTGATGGCTGTCGATAGAGCAACTGAATGAATGTGTAACTTTGTAATGGTATGCAGATGAAAAGAGAGAAATGATCGTTAGGAGCCATTGAGATATATAATAGAACAACATAAAACACGCGGCTTTATTGGTTTACCTACGAGAAAAGGAGTGAAGATAATTCAAACCAAGGAATATGTTTTAGTCTATTCCTCAGTTCCTCACAATTTTGTGAAATATATACGAGTATAATTCGTTTCAATTTTTTCACATTTCATTGGCCTCCCTCACAGTGCCCTAAAGGAGTTCATTTTTTTACTCCTCCTTCTCAACTGTGAAAATTAATCGCATGTACTTTAATGCGTGCTAATGATGCAACGAGTTACTGAGGAAAAACTCGGATATAACGTACAGAATTGGTACAGAGTAATAGCAATTTAAAAATGATCATGTGTGAAAAAGGCCACCTTACATTCAACGGTGAACTCTCCTTCAGTCTTCAAATGTTTAAAAAAAATATTGGGAACAATTTACCAGGAGAGTTAATCCTCGAGAAATTGATAAGCCTATCTTCGGGGTAGTCGGTATTTATTGAGGACCTCCCGAGGGAGATAGTTAATCAAACAAAGATTTTTAAAATGGTACGTACGTATCTCCTATAGAATTTGAGATTCCAAGCATTAATAATGTAGAAAATAATATATAGCATAAAATTTCTTCGGAGGAAGAAAGCTGAGAGAACACGGAGATTGTTTTTATTCTAAACGTGTATTTTCTAGGGAAATGGAGATTCCAAGCATTAATAATATATAATGCAATATGGAGTATATCATTTCTTCCGAGAAAGAAAGCTAAGAGGTAGAGGAAATATTTTTTCCAAGTAAAATTTTTTATGGAATTGGAAATTCTAAGTATTAGTGACACAGGCCTACAAATATTAACTTTTTTGGAGACCTTGTCAAGTCGCCATTTTGTTACTCTTCGAATTCGGTTTAGTGAATATAGTGAATGAATGAACTGATAAATATTTTAGATATACATTTAGAGTGTTTCCAACCTGAAAATATAAAGATAAAAATTAACGAAGAATTACTTTGTTTATTTAATGTTTATGGAAAATTCTCGAAAACTGTATGTGGTGGACAATTTTCGTAAACACTTCTGAATTTACAGCAAAAATAAATTAAGAAATCAGTAACGAAGTCAATGTTACCAAAACCTTGTCGTCCTTTGTAATATATAATATAATATTGAGTACCTTCCAAGGGATAAAGCTAAGAAAAAAGTGAGATTTTGTTATTCTACATGCGAATTATTTATGTAATTGGAGATTCCAGGTATTGATTATAGTTTATTCTTCCATTCATCCTTTGCCAAACCTCTGATTCATTTTGCATCCAACAGCCGTCTGCGTTGTCATTTTACTTGAAGTATTCGAAAGAAGTCTGTCATAATGAATTAGCAATTTCTCAGCAATGTTTTTTGCACAGGTTTAGCACTCCAATTTTTACCCTCCGGTATATCCAAGTCAAATTTTTGCAACTCCTGTTTGTCTGCAAATGATTCCATTTGAAGAACAATTCCACTTCAATTCCACCTCAATTAGCGAATATCTATTAATTTCATACAGTGCATTTCACATAATTAAATAAGAAATTAACATGGCGAATGCCATAAATAGCCCATACCTCAATGGTTTTCATGTTTTTACTGCAATGAACATTACTCTGACAGAATTAAATGAGGAATGTATAGATTTTGATACACAGTGACAAGTTAGATATCTTTCTTAAAGATAATGAACAATAAGCAATGCATTAAAATATGGGGACAAAGAAAGCTCGATATTCCTTTTCATGAAATTGAATTCACCGTAGTACGAATTGTATTCGACCACAGATCAGGTATTTCTAAGAAATTTATTGCTATATTGTTAATTATAGAGGTTATAATGAGAGTTACAAAGAATTAAAGTGAGAATATATTCATTTGAAATCTACTTAATTCATAGTTAAAATCTATGTAAAGATATTCTATTAACTGTTAATGTATCCAGTTAACAGAATTGTTTGCGGCAAGTTCAATTAGGAATTAATGCGGGCTACTGGAAGTGGAAGCTTGGGCACCCCTGTTCTAAGGGAACAGGGTAATGAAGGGTTTGCTAAATACAGGGCTGGTCAGAGAAGTGGGCGATTAGGGTCGCCTGTGTATTTTGGGCCGAATGATGATGGTCGATCTTCGAAGGTGACGGTTGAAGCGTGGTTGATATTTCGGTCTAGAAACATTAGAGGACTTGTGGTTCTTTCATAAACGTCTTCACAATGACATATCAACGGTTAGCATCCCAAAGTAATGTGACAAAATAGTTAAGGTAGGTTAAAATGGGTGATTTTGCGATATTGGTAAGTTCGTAATGCATATTCGAATATGCTTTACGCAATTTATAATGAAATACAATGGATGGCGTTCCCTACGTACAGAAGTTAATGCAAGGATCTATACCAAAGTTTGAACCAATGTAATCATTGTAAATTGCCTAAGAAAATTTATCAATAAATTACCAATATCATGAAATTGCCAATGATTACACTAATTCCGAATAGAAATTTTCTTCAAATTGTCTAAGGAAACTCAAAAATCATCGATTCTATTTGTCAACCCACCTTGTTATTTTTAAGATGTATACTGTCCAATATTAATGGTATACTAATGGAATTACTATAATAAATATAACTGCTCTATTTTTAATAATCAACAGCAAATATTATCGCTGGAAAAATAAAAAAGATCATATAAAATAGGAAAGTTTAATATACATATTAGTATAAGAAGACGCTTTAACTCTTCTTCATCAGGGGCGCCAAAGTTCAATAGTAATAATGAAGTATACAATTAGTAACAATAATAATGTATGTACTTCGAGCCATCCCTACCTGCATATCCTTACAAAAAATGCTCATTTCCTTAAATTTCAAATTACAACGGAATATGAATTTCCAAGAATTGTATAATTATAAATCTCTCTTTGTTTTCCACATCTCTAAGGAGTTAAGTAGAGCATGAATTGAGAACAGCATCTTTTTAAACCCTTAGTTAACCATTGCTACGTATACGTATTAATGTTCAATTAGTACGCTCGCCGTTAACGACAGCTTTACCTCTTAAAACTCTCGGTAAAGGAAACAAAATTAGGGATTCGTGAGACAATAAGAAAGCTTTTGGTTGCAGAAAGGATCAAGCGAGAGCCCACTTAATCTTTGAAAATGATAAATGAAGAGAATGGAAAGATGCGCCGTGTAAGCCGGCGATACTCCTTCAGCTGGCTATTAGAGGGGGAAATGGTACAGTCTCGGGAGTGGAGATAAATCAAGAGATTAGGGGATGACGGGGGACAAAAGGGAATGGAAATAAGGATAGGATGAAGAGAATAAGAAGGAAGCTGAGATTGGAAGAAAGCAAAGTCGAATGGTAATGCGTGGAGAAACTGTTCTATCAAGGGAGAGCAGACTTTAACCCTTGTGTAGGCACCCTTGTGGGTACCCGGGGTACCCGGGTACCCACCTCTTTAGATCTCATTTTTGAACACATTTGTAAAGGAATTCGTTCTCTGAACATTTTATTTAATAAATAGATATTTAATGAAGGTATTAAAGTCATTTTTATATCATTTGACCGGTTAGAACTTCTACAATTAACAAAATAAGAAAGGTATGTTTATTCTTCGGTTCTTGACGCCTGAATTCCTTATTTTTCATTAAAAATTCAAATTTGACGTCTTGTAAAATTTAAAGTAGAAATTGCACAAAAAACAAAAGACATCAACGTTTAGTACGTTCTATTGCGCGTGTAACCATATAAGCTAATCATTTCTGTTTTCATAACATTTGGTATTTATCATAGATGGAACGGAAAAGTGCCCATTTTTACGAACTGTTTCACGGAATGCTCTTTTTGAACGTTTGTTCCTCAAACGCTATTACTTCAATCACAAAGATATTTGGACAGAATATTAATACGCTTATTGTTAATTAAAATACGAAGTATCAGAATATTTGTATTAAACGATAAAAAGTTGTTGTCGATTTTGTGAAACAACTTTTTCTCGGAAATGGATAGCCGTAGAAATACAAAATTGGGTTCGTTAGAAAGATTTCGAAATGAGTTTTCACGGTAAATAATTATCGTTCACTACAAGTTAGCGGATTTTTTTGTACGAATTTATATTTAACGCCAGGATAGGCTAGGATAGGCCAGGATAGGATATTGTGTAGGCACCCGGGTACCCTACACAAGGGTTAAGCAGTGAAGTTGGGATAGTGGTATGTCGCCTGGAATATAGACAACCTTCTTGCCTTGTGGTTCCATTAGACCAGTGGTTCCCAACCTTTTTAAAGGGTCATAAAATATCTATTTTCATATAAATATCGTATTTTATTACCCCTGATGAAGAGGGCTTCGCCCCCGAAAAGCGATTTAGGTTTCTTCAAAGTGCGGCATTACTTTTTTGTTTTCTCCGAATACCGGGAAATGAGACGAGGAACGCCAACTAGGAGATTTATACATTAACAGCCGTGTTCCAAATTTTATTTCTTTACTTGTGATTCTGAATTAGAAATGAACTTACAGCTTGACAAACTTTTAATGTAAGAATGAGCCATTTATACCAGTAATAAAAATTTCCAAATTACTCTTTAAATTCTATGTAATGTGAAGAAAGGTGGCAGTATATTCGAGATCACGATAAACGAGCATCGAGGGAAAGAAATAGTTTTCTTACTGGTCTTTCCGTTGGCGATAGAAAGCGGGACCCTATTCCTTTTCTGTTGGTAGCAGGAAATTTTAAAATCCGAAAGCTCCTGTCTGAATTGTGTCATTTGGTCCCCAATCATTCCCCAAATTCTGTTTTATGCTGTGTATATTAAAAATTATGGTTTCTCTTTAAAATATCAGTAACGTGATTCAATTTAATCTATTTAATAGTTTATTGGAATTAAATTGCAATCTAAATATAGATCATAAAATGAAACTGAGAAACATCGATAGAAGTAATCTTTTGATGAATATTATTAATCAGTGAGCATTTTTAGAAGTAATTAATTGATCCATCTATTCTATTGAATGGGATGGTAATTCATTTGGTAGCCATGGTGCTATTTCAAATACAATTCATAGATCACATGTTTCAATTTAAAAAATGCCTAACGTTTTGCAAGCCAATCCACGTGCAATTTAAATTAGTAATTCTATCCAGTGGGGTAAGGATTTGAAAGAGAAGACATAGAACATATAGGTGAACAATAGGTGACAATAGGAAGAAGAACTAAGGAGATAAACAGTAAGGAGGTAACAAATAAGATAAAGAAGGAATGAATGAACTCTTTATTAAGGCAAGGTTAAATCCAAGTTGGCCTCTCTTCCACCAAGCCTCAATTGTCAATGCAAATGTTGATTAATGAAACAACAGAAAGTTTTGTTAGCGAGGAAGAGTCGTATTAAATGAAGATTGTAGGAGACAAAGGGCACACACACAACTGTGGGAATGCAAACTTAAAGAAGAGGGATACATAAGAGGAAAGGCAGGCTTTTTATTCAGTTGTATTCCATGAAACGCAATTGTTAGACTTCTACGGTTACAATATAGTATACAATATAGAATACAATATAAAATGCAGTATATAATACAATATGGTGTACAATTGGCGGCTACAAAGAAAGGGGAAGGAGAGGAGAAGAGCTGTGAGAGGATACAAAGTTCTACAGGGTTGTCACATAAGTTGCTGCCGGCGTGGTTGCCGAATCATAAGGATAGAACCTTAAAGGGCCTACAACCAAACATGATCATGTTTTTGCAACGAGCTGTACAGACTTATTATCAACAGAAGAATAGGAACTTTTCCCATTATTTTTCTCTGCGAAGAAGGGAAGAAATGTATTTATTTGCTTCGCTCGCGAGCGGGACTAAAAGGCATACGAAATAACACAGGAATATCGGATACGAGAAAAATAACAGGCTTCACTCAAAATTAACGAGATCGATGTATGCATACATATTAAACTCAAGCTCACAACTATGTTTGGAGGAAACAATATCATCTCCCATGGCGTAAATTTTCCTCAAGTGGCCCTCTGTTCTTATCAATATCCCAGAGGATACGTTCATTCGGGTTTGGGAAGCCTTGTTTCATAACAGAGGTTTCTAATCTTTAGGCAGAGGAGGATTATTTCCGAAGTTGCGCCATTTCTGCGGGCTTCCGTGAATGGGCCCCCTAACCTCGGGAAGGTCTTCATTATCTTCCAACTGAATCCATCTTAAACTTATAAGGAACCCGTTCTGTATAAATTTGAGCGTAGCTCAGGGAATTCGGGTCTTATCTTCGCCAAATCCCGTGAGGTTGTGCAGGGGTTACAGACTCGCTGTCGCGTTGCGACTTGAGAGTTCACTTAACTTATTTCTCTCTTTGTAATCATCGTCGCTTTGAAGTTGGGTAAGCCCACGGAAAAGAGATTCAGGCTTTGGAGTTCGCGTGATTTTTTCAACTTTCTCATGTGGAGATTCCGCAAAATTCTCATTTGAAAATGGTAAAAAATTCATGATTTTTATCCTGTGCCATTCATTTGGTTTGTTGAGCTATATGGAAATTATTAGTATCGTGACTAAATGAGGAAAGTGAAGGCAAAGCACCACTCTCCTCGTGGAGCTTAATAAACCTCATTTCCTCTTTTTTCAATGTTCTCATATGAGGAATCCGCAAAATTCTCCTTTGATAATTAATAATATTTGTCATGTGTCATTCATTAGCTTCGTTGCGTTGTACATACGTGGGCATTATGAGTATTGCGTTTAAGTGATAACAATGAAGGCACACTACCTTACTCCTCATCTCGTGAAGTAAGCCTCACCAACTCTCCAATACTTTTATTCAATTATAAATGTATTTTATGTAAAACACGCTGTTATTCAAAATCAAAAATTAGTGGAGAATACTACCAAATCTCCCGATGCAATTGACGAACTATCATCGAGGATATACGGATACATAAATACGTGAAATAACGAATGAATTGATGCATTCAGCTTACCTAAATAAGGCATTAGCTAGCTAAAGATTGGAGAATTGGATATCATTATCGCATAAAACCATGTCAGAGTAATATACTTAACAGATTTTCAGTTGCACTTTTTGACTCAGCACAAGGTCAAAGATTAGCTTATAGCTTACATATAATAGATATGCGTAGTAGGTTCGTAGAGACAGACATCCACGTATTATATCAATTCAAGTCATTAAAGGAATAAGCATCACATCCTGTCGAAACAATTGATTCCATCATAAATGCGTTTTTTAATTAAAATAAAGTTGTAATTTGGCCCTCCAGCCAAGTGGTAGGGTTCCTGGGAATACTAAATTAGTAATTAATTTTAATTTAAAGTCTTCTTACACTAATGGAATAAGCTCATTTCTGGCCATTTCAACAGTTTTCGGAATTGGTATTCGAATTTCACTAGGCTAAGCGACTATATTATTAATTATCTACATTCATAAATGAATATTCAACTCGCAATATTGGTTTTCCGTTCGCGTTTTTTATTTAAAAATTGTTTTTGGCTCGTCTTCTTTGCTTTCGTAGCAAAAGGTGGAAAAGTTGGGGTCCAAACATCCTCCTCGCTGATGTAGTAAATTTTAGAGGCCAAATATCCATTAAACGAATTTCTTAGGATCTTAAATACGTTTCGGTTTCAGCTAGAAGTACGTTGGTGAATTACGAATAACAGGTTTCGAGTTCTTGCGTATCTATAAAATCTTCTTCGTTGCTTCCCTTTAATTTTCGTTGCTATTAAATTTCCTATTTATATTCCTTTCCTTTATTTTTTCTTAATCCTCGAGTAAAGCTTCCTCTTAGAGATTAATTGCGGAAGAATCAATTTTCCCTCATAGTCAGTCTGCCCGTCAAATATGACGGAAATGTTTCTCGAAGCCATTACCATTATTCTAATCGTCCTTCTTCTCATTTATTTTGTAGTCACTTTTGTTCAGTCATAACTTAGACTAATCCATTATGCTATGCTACTTAACATAAAAAATATTTAGGCTTGTAAATCCCGTTATTAAAATGATTGACGTGTTCTTTATATTAATTTATTGCTTTTTTGGAATCATTTCAAATGTCAATACAGATTTTTATTTGAATTAATACTATAATTCTTGGAACGATTTAAAATCTTACGCAATTATTTGAAAACATATTTGGCTACAACATACGTAGCTAGAGTGAGACATATTTTGAATGGAGACTAGTGTATACATACACCTTATGTGAATGAATGACTTTTACGAACCTGATATGCAATTATTATTATAATATTCATCTTAATAGGGATTTTTGAGTGCACATGTACCAACCGAAAAGTAGAATACTCATGTAATGCAGTTATATTTCTTATAGACTCTAGGTAACAATATCAAAAAATAAATTAATTTGTAAATTTAGCTTCTTTGCGTTATTTCGTATTACTGTAAATTGAAGCCTAAAAGAATGCTTGAAATTCGCACCAATTCCACTATTATCGATATTTTTAAGGAAACATCTTTTGACAATTGACAGTTGTGGCTATATTTTATATCATGAGACTACTGATTGATTAGGTATTAATTCTTCATTTATCGATCCTACTCTTAGATGGCATTCTAAACTGCAAAATGTCTTCGTAATTGTTTAGATTATACATTAAAAGGTGGTACCTTACCAGTATCGAAGAGTAATGGATAAGGAATTGTTTTCTTAATATTAGCCCACAATATATCTAATCAGAAAAAAATACAGTACTACTTTGTCGTAAACGCTCAAAACTGATGCCATCTTTAATGTTTTCATAATTTTCTTCATAGATATGTAACTGAGTGTATAATTTACTGATAAATATGGTATGAACGTCTCCAAGTTCAGAGATAAGTCATTTTAATCCACCTATCTTTAATAGGTCTCTCTCTCTCTCTCTCCCCCTGCCATAAAAGACTTGTATTTTTTTATTTTGCCCTCTCAGCCGTGAAGATAACTTTAATGGGATATAGGTACAGTGACCAAGGTACTAGGCTATACTGCCGCAATCAGCGAAAGTAATACGCAAACCATACCGTCCGGAAGCACGTCCTCAAGCCCTCGCGAAGCGTCCATTATGCACCCATCTATCCCAAAAGACTTCCCGAGAGCGACGTAATCTTATCCTTCCAATTAGAACATTAGCGAGATAAACTTTCGCAGCCCAAGTGGACAGCGAGGAGAAGACGAGTGCCAAAAAGAGGTGAAAGGAGACGAGGAGAAAGCGTGCCTTTCGAGAGATGTGCGAGCGCAATTAAAAATTCACGAGGCCTAGAGGGCTCCCTTGAGGGACACTGGAAAACGAAAACAAGCGCGTCTCGAAAGAGCGGGATTTTGGGATTGAAAGGCGTTTTGCGTTTCGAGTAATGGGTCTCGAGAAGGAGAATTTGTCTGCGTTCTAATTATTCTCAGTCGAAGAAGTATAAAAATAACTCATAGGATGTTTTACGGGTTTTGGCGCCATTTTTAAATTAGAAGTTACTTTGAAGTTGACTGAACGGGTTACCTTTGCGCCACCTATACTGAGAATATGAACTATTCAATGGCATCCAAGTCCAGGGCCGGGCTCAGACAACTAGCAATTGAGTGAACTCCGTAAGAACGCAGTAGCTAGCGGGGCGTAGAGCAAAATTGAAAGTTGATGGCCCCTGTGTACGCTGAAGATCAGTGGAAAAATCTCAGTACTATCATTATTTGACTCTCTATTATAAACTACCTCACTTCTCATCTTGCGTAGTAAACCTCATTCCCCCCTACTAGCTCTTAGTAGCTAATGTCCAAGAGGGTGAGGTTCCAACCGGTCTTCAGGCTGAATACTTTAAAGAGAGGTATTTTATTTGGCGAGATTAGGTCAGAGTGGACTTCTCTTCAACTAAAAATTGTATTTAAGTCTTACAAATGTAAATATTTATATTATAAATGGTGTAATCGGGATTATAATGGAAAGTAAAATAAACAAAAGAAAAGAATTGGTTTGTGGGAAAAAGTTCACCATTACTGAAAGTTGATGGAGAAAACGTTGTCGGAAAACAGCCAAAAATTAACTGGGTCGAAAAGAAAGCCGGGACAACGTAGAAAGAAAAATAATTAACAAAACATTTAAAATTCCAATAGTGCCGCTAAAATGATTATTTAGATAAACAGCAAGCAAAGTAGTTTGCCGTAAGTATTACTGAAATTCTCTCACATTCAAAAATAAATTATGAAACATTGCCAATATTAGTTGCACATAACCACGCAAACCTCTTAATGCCTGCAATTATTGAAGTTTATGTTGCCTGGAATGGATATTACCTTCTGCACGGACTTCAATTTCACTGTAAACACCTACAGTCCATTAATCGATTTGTGCACCTCATACTGGGAGACTAAGTGATGTGGACTGTGCGCAGTAATGCCGATATGCGAAATGAGCTTTAATTTGTAAATGTTTGAATTGTATGTTATTAATCAGGAATAAAGGTTGACTTGCAACTTATGTCGCATTAATATGTAGTGACGAATCTCCAAGGCCAAATTTCAGCAATCAGAATCCCCAGGTATAAGGACCGCTTTCAAGAGTAGATACTTGATAGTCCATTGCGGTTTTCCTATTTAAATTCCCTACTTTATCACGAAAATTGGACGAAAAAGGGGTGCTATTTTGTTGATTTTTATTAGCGGAGACAAACCATTGAGCGCAAAACTACAACGAATTGATAGAAAAAAGAATCGAACTAGATTACTACATCGTCATTTTTGCCAACAGTTTCTCAATGTTTCTCAGAAAAATCCTAGGGTGGGTTTTTCGAAACAATTCTCAAGTTTTACTCCGTGCATCTCAATCGCCCGTTGGAACATCGAAAAACGACAAACTAAAACACAAAATTCAATCATTTCGTAATAAATGTGCGAATTTTCAAGTCCCGCAATAAAAACACGTATTTGGCCTCGTGTCCAGCTTAATTCTATTCTAGCCCACTGTGCGGCGTGCCACTTAGCATGCTCTTAATGAAAATTCCGCGCCGGGCTGCACTTAATAATACGATGTAATTTTCGGTTTAGAAGTCGTACTGTAATGGTGTCCTCATTCTCGGTATAATCATTTCCTCAAATGATGGAGAGTAACTTTAACATTGCAGAAGAAAGTGTGCGCCTTAACCTAAGGTTGCACAGGAAAGTTTGTATCTCATCTCGTTTACAGTTTACATATCCTCAAGACAGTGAGAATGGTGAGACTCGGTGACTTTTAGTTAAAATATCTATGTTATTTACGGTACAACGTCATTATGATATATTTTGTCGTTATGCTCCTACAAAAGCATGTGTCTTACTCCTTTTCTCTGGTTTAATATTAATTGCCCAAATTGTTAATTAAATTTTCACTGAACTTAGTTTTTGTTTCTTGTTGAAGCTGTTAAACATTCTTGAATTAAATTTTTTTGAATTCTTGAAATAAAATTAAAATACAAACTTAAAATTAATTGTGTTGGCCGAACTTGGTGAAACTGCATTATGGTGGAAATAACTAAGAATAATTTTCACAAAATATGTTTTTTAATGCGACCGGACCGGTTTCAACTATTTAAAATTTTCAGTTTTATCGGTTTCAACTATTTGATTTCAGACTTTTCTCGGTAGTGGTCTGATGGTAATTATTAACAGTGGAAACAGATCCGGTTGCATTAAAAGAATGTTTTATGAAACATGTGCTTAGTTATTTCCACCAAAAAATAAAATTACATTTATTATATGTATATAAAGGGTAGTTTAGTGCTTAGAATACCTGCCCGGAAAGTGGGAGACCAGGTTTCGAGTCCCAGCTAAGTCACTATTCTCCACTTCTCGTACGCCAGTTATTTCCTCCTCCCGCTAATCAATTTTCATAACGCATTAAGGATCCCCTGAATCCACGCAACTGGAAGGCCAATGAGGAAGAGGAAATTCCGCAGCCACGTTCATCAAATCGCCACACCGAGAACGTGAAGATTTACGATTTTGCTCGAAATTTCCTTCTTCCGGGACCTATTTCATCATGGAACGACCTCCTTAATTCGCGGGCGTGGTCTCGATGTTTTTTCTTGCGCCGTAAAAGTCGCGGAGGCTTAGATTTGATTCCCCAAGAACTCAGCAGCGTCTCCGTCGGAAATATTAAACATTAACGTGGGAGCGCACTTTCTCTCATGCATTAATAATCGACGAAAATGAACGAAATTCCGCGATTGAGCTACATTAAAAAATAAGCAGAGAGTCGGAACGGCAGAAGTGAGGACCTCTGCAGAATTGTAAATTATTTTATGAAAGTTCTTTTCTCCCGTATCACAACTGCAATAAACAATAGAGATTTGAAAACTCCAATAGCTGTCTTTGTTACGCTCTAAATCTTGCTGTCAACGGTTTTAGGAAACTGTAGAAAATAATCCGGATTTCTAACCTTCTAAGAAACTTCCATTATTTATATATTTGAATAGCGATGCTCTCAAGAATTACTGGCAGGAGCGGTTTAATTTTATCTTTGCAAATATATAAAGAGCGGCCAAATGAGCTAGAGGAAAGCAAGGGGTGCGCATTTCCCTAAATTCTAAAAAAACACTTGTTTTGTTAGTCATTTTATAGTTCTGATGATTTTTTTTAATGAAAGAAAAAGTTGATTTTATATCTGTATTTATGTAAGAGTATACTGATGTAACCACTCCATTGCAAGTATCTTAGGTGTGTGTGTATACAATGTATACTATACATATATGTACAAAAACTCAGCTTTGATAAACCCAATTAATCTTATCATTTAGATTTTATAATCTGTAAATATATTAGAAAAGGCAAAGCGGCTGCTGATGGTTATTTTATCATTAAAGAATAAATTCCCAAAACCATCAAGAAACTTGCAAAGCGGCTGTACGTATTTCGACTCCCAAGAAGTCATCGTCAGGCTAAGGTCGGCAAAAAATAGTCGAAATACGTATAGCCGCTTTGCAAGTTTCTTGATGGTTTTTGGAATTTATTCTTCAATTATGTAAATATATTATCTGTGCAATGAACAAGTGTGTGTATACGTGTATGTAAATCCAAAAAAATCAGCTATGAATTAATCTTATAATTTAGATTTTGTTATGTTTATGTATTATCTATGTAATGAACAATGTGTATATATACACATACGTACGTATATCCTATACGTACTCTTTATGTAGTTGAACCAATGAAATTGTTATTATTATCATCTTCAGGGGTAGATATATATGACGCCATTACCCTCAGGAGCAGTAGAGTACGATTTATTCTTGCGTATTCTTCTACCACTGAAGATCATAGCACCGATATTAAAATGTAAATACATTGAGTGTTTCTTAGAAAGTTAGTAAACCAGACTTTCCTGTTGTTTACGAAAACCCTGGGCAACGAGATGCTTAGTGCTGACAAAGACTGCTATGGGAGATTTTTAAATCTCTAATTCATTAACACCTTTTTCAAAATATATTTCCTTTTCACAGTAAACATCCATGATTAAGGTTCCCCTAAAGACATTGACCGTTTCTATCCCACGCTTTCCTTTTTGAAATAAAAGATAGTATTTGTTATATCTGATTTGAAGTTTCGAACAAGGCATGGCTGACCATATCTTCCGATCTCGTTTTTACGCTCGAAAAAAGAATGTTGTCCCTTTTCCGAGCAATAACCGCTAAAACTCAGACTTCGTGACTTCAGAGGAAATGTTACCGTTGTATTTAACTGAATACGATTTCGGTCGAAAGACTATAAATTCGTTAATACCTCACCGGGTGGAAACCATGAATTCCGTTGATGCTCCTCTCTGTGTTTAGGCAGATACAATTGACGATAGTTAAATATTTCTCAGTATTATTATTAAGGCAATCGGGTAAACTTTAAATGCAATTTAATCAATTATTTTGCAAATTTTCATTTGGTTATAAAATTGGTTGGTTATGATAAAACCTTTCCCTAGAATCTGAAATATATTTCTTCTTCCTCTTGCTTCACATTACTTTTCGAGATTTCTTATTTTAATGGGAACGTTATCTAAACAGAAGACAGATAAATATATAGAGAAATTCACCGCCGTAAAATTCAGCCTCTCCTCTCTCATGTTTCAATATGTATATAACAATTCTCTTCGTCAAAGCTAATGTTGATATGAAGTACGGAAATGTTTTTAACTTAATATTTAACGTTCATTACAAATGGAAATTTTCAGCAAGATTAAAGTGAATGAAAGAAATGCTTAAATCATGCATAAAATGCTAGATGATATTTCCTTTACCAATAAATGTACATACATAAAAAACTATATGAATAATTTATGGCAGAAGGTAATTTTTGCTATCAAATTCTTGTTTTCAATACTTGGCCTAGTAAAGAGATATTTTTAATTGCACAAATATACGAATAAATATAACACTATATTCTATGATTTGTTTGGTGTTGAGTAAATAATCTACAATTAGAATAATAATTTATAGGCAGATTAATAGCAGTAACACATGACTCATCGTTAATAAATTATAAAATTAAATGTACAAAATATGGCTCCAATTATGAAATGTATTGCGCAGGAATTTTCAGAAGTCATATTTTCAAATTTAATGAGCGCAGAACTCAGTCTTTATGACGGCAAACATCAAGCAACTCGACGGATGCAAACGTAGTTTCATTCTCCAAATGCTCCAAACCCATCAATCTCTTCTCGTATCCCGTCTCCGGCGGACTTTCTTTTCCCATTTTTCTTCAAAGCAAATCCAAGTCACGCCACCAAGCCATTTTCCGAACTCCTCCAATTATTTCATTTCTGACCACATCTTCCTCCTTCTGCCGAAGAGGAACTAGGACGACCCCGACGGAATAAGTTACCCAACTTTCTTCTTTCCCCTTTCATTAAAAAAGCAGAGAGAGGAACATAGGGAACATTTCCTAAGAGAGAGGGAACGGAGGAGAAATTCTTCTTGCGTATACATGGGCCGAAGAGATTTTTAGCAAAGTGGTGCACATCGTTACGGCAAGGAACGTAGTTCCGGGAATAGCTGATAGTTTCTCGTGCGGTTCATAGTTACGGAAACAGAGCTTTGTAAATGGAAGCACAACATAGTTGCGGGAATTAGATGCGTAATTTCCCTTTCTCAAAAAAATCATATAGTTAATTTCTTTTCAGATTGGAAACCATCCAAGGGAAGTGGAAACCATTTCAGAGACAGATTCAAGGTCTCAATGGTAGAAAATAGTCAATACCATTCGTTGTATATATTTTGATAACCTATACTTATAATTAATAGCAACTTTTTATTACTTCAAATTATTGCAGTAAAAAGTTAGGTTCACTGCGTTTCCTATTTTTTTCTGATCTTTATACCAAAATATTCGTGCTTTCTATACCCCTCATGTTCCGGATTTGCTACTACAAATATCTAGATGTTTTGGCACATCCGTGGCATCTTAAAAATAAATACACTCAATTTTATTTGTGCAATTTATTACGAATGAAATGCTCAAGGGGTAAAAGGACAGATTCCTTCGCCACAACCACCATAATGGCTGTTCTATATACCAGGTGTCCGGGTTAAACTTATAATAATACAAATTGTGATAACTTGAGAGTTAATTGAGATAAATGCATTTTTAAACATTTGATAAACCGCGATATGAGCACCATTTGTGGCAGAAAGACATCTAATCTGTATTCTATCCTCTCCAAGTGTTTTGCAGAATTACAGGTATAACATTTGCAATAACTGCAGGAATGCGATTGCGCTGTTCTGATTGATACTTATAATAATACGAACTATATCGAAGAAAAAATGCTTTTTTTCAGCTTATACATGTAAAAATAATCTCTTTGTTCATTATTTTAACCTAAGAAGAATTGTTTTTCTGACAAAAAATTTATGCATTTAACTCTGATTCATTCACACTATCAAAACTTCCACCGATAACTAAAAAACTAAACAAATAAAATATTTAAATACAAGTTAAATTAAATATAAAAAATTGCTACTAGCGTAAAGTAAATTAAGGAAAAATAAAAATAATCCTCTTTCATAGCACACGGAAAAAAGCTAAATTAGTAATTAGAATTTGCGAGGGTACCAACACGAAGAAAACACGCAAATTTCGATATATTATTATTCCTAAGGAATTACGCCCTAGGTTTTTGCTCCTGTTGCCCTGCCCTCACTACAAACCTGTGCATATATCTGAGAGCGAGTATGAGAATATTGGTTACAAATAGAGGCCTTGATATTTTTCTTTTCTGAGTAAATACGTTATTTAATTAATCATCGACGATAAACGTGATAGAGGAAGAAGTGCTCCATTTCCTCTAATACGACACGTTGATACGCAATTGCTCGTGACGCAAGTAGGCAACAGTAATTGCTCGTACGTTTGAGATAAGGCCAACTGCGCAGGTCTCAGCGTGCACGGAATGTACCGATTACGCTGTATATTAGGGTCGTGCACTTTATGTACACGTATTCGGCCTGGTTGTAAAACCGCTGTTTTCGGGGAATTCGTACATGAGTGCGTAGTTTGTCCCCTCTCGCGTTCCCTCGTCTGATTTATGGTCTGGAAAAAGGTGTCGCGGAACGAAAATGTTTACCACTTTTTCGCGAAAGGTCTCTTTTACGATTGCGAACGCGGATTCCATGCCTGATGCCCGGAACTGCTCTTAAAAGATCTCTTACACAGCTTTCGAATCGTTTCCTTTGCTAAGTGTTTTGAAAATGTAGCATTTCCTTTACCCTCTGACGTCAGTATGCACAAGTATATAATTTATTATAACAGATGATTGTAGAGGTGTTGAAGAAATAAAAAAGGAAGGGTAGCAATGGCAAAGTAGGGCTTCTACCAGAAGAAATACTAGCTGTGCTCTCAGAACCTAGATCTTGAGCTGAGAAAGAGGCTAGCAAAGTGTATTATATGGAGCGTTTTCGAGTATGGATGTGAGGTATGGACGTTAAGGAGTGGGAAAGGAAGAGAATAGGGGAATTTAAGATGTGGGGGCGCAGAAGGGTGATGGAGTAGGTGAGATGGGTGGATATGGTGAGAAATGAGGAGATCTTAGATAAAGTGAAAGAAGAAAGAATGATGATGAAGGGAAAAAGAAAAGGGAAAGCTAACTGTTTAGGTAATATAATTAGGGGGCATAGAATATTTCAGGGGAAGGAAAGAATAAGAGAGGAAGATGAAGAATTAAGATTGTATATGAACTTAAAAACAGCAAATGTAGAGAGAATATAACGAAGGCTATGGACAGAAGAGAATGGCGACGGCAGTGGTGTACGGGATCTTCTATCAGGCAAAATACCACAAGATGATGATGATGATAATTTGTCAGAAGGATTTCGATGATCTTTCTACTCCATGAGTGTTCTTCAGTCTTCTGTAGTGACACTTGCAGTCATTCAACTGTGTAAGTTCAATTTTATTTGCTTGATCACATTTGTATTGTAGGATTTAACGCTTTAGAAAGAACACTCATGTGTTTAAGAATAACGAATTTCGGGATCCTTGTTCACGTAAAGATTTTCATTGATGAGCATCTCCCTTCAGATAATCTTGAAATGAAAATAAAGAAAAGAGATAGTGAAAGTGATTCAAAGAGGAGAAGAGCGAGTGTATGGGATCCACGAGACGGGAGAAGCACCCAAAGGGGAAGGGGAGAAGTACCCAAACAATTGAAGGCATAGCTCCGAGCGGTTTCTTGTAGATCATCAGAGCACAACTTTCCAGAAAATGGCAAAGATCACAGGATAGGTCGTTAAAACTTAACCGCTCGCAAAAGGAAAGTACTGCTGTAAATTAAGAACGTACAATTTTCACGGAGATGATGTTTCAGTTATGACAACTGGTTAATGTGGTACATTATGAGCAATTGATCTAGCTAATTATGAGCATCATTGGTTTGTTTCGTTCGAGTGCAATAATACTTAGTCTGCTTAACAAGCGGTTTTAATAAGTAGAACTTTGCAAGAATAAGTATTCTGTACTGTAAAATGATCATCTACCGTAACTCAGTTGATGAGCCCTATCGGTGCCGCGTACGCTTTCATTTACTGAAATGGCAGTTGAGTTGGTAGCTACTCAAAACATATAACTATGAAAGCCTGGTACTATTTTTATTGTATGGTTCAGGCATCGTGAGGAATAAACTCTTAATGAAATCCGATGAAAATCCTAAATAGGTGTTCAATGTTATTATTATTTTTTTATAAAAAAAATTCCTATATATTTTGATTCTTGTTCCAGATGAGCTTTGAAAGGTTTAGGTCGTAATGTAATAACACAATTTATGATTTATAAGTAAATCTTGGTGCGTGCGTTTTAAATAAATTTACCTTTATTTATTATTATTGCTACAGTTTGACAGGAGTCAGGTGGCAGTCAAAAACATTGTCAATTGACAAACCCTTTCACACTTAAATTATTACATTTAAAATTCCTAATTAACATCATTATATTGACAAAATAGAATAAGGACACGCTTTTATCAACGAATAAGACTAAATTTAGCAACTATTCCCCTATTACTCCATCTAATACATTTAAATCAGATATATTCTATAATTGCTGTTCCCATAATATCACATTTTTCATTGTTTCTTATATAAGTCACATGTCACTTTATAAGATTCTCAACCACTACAAAAGCGATAAATCATATAAATGTATTTAGACGAATTAGCAGGTCATTTGCCCGAAAGGCAAGACTCGAAACAGCTATGGCAAAGATAAAACCAAATAAAAGGTAACAAAAAGCAAATTTTTGGCAGTAATTTTTACAACCCTCCGCCCCCAGCCCAAACTTACTAAAAGTCAGGAAATGAAAAATAACCACTTTCTAGAGAAGAACTGGTGTATTTATTCAGAATTCGAAACATCTTTGCGAAGTAAATTTCGAATAAATACACCAGTTCTGCCCTAAAAAAGTGGTTATTTCTCATTTCCTGTCAATGGAATACTACAATGGGAATCGCCACTCCGTTGATTTTATTCTTACTAAAAGTAATTTAATACGTAGTTTATAATACCCTGACTTGGTGCTGCTAGCAGTTTTTCAACCTTAAGGAAATTACGAAAAAGTAATTTTTATTAACGAACAGTTTATTTAAAGGGTATCTATATTATAATCAAACATAACTTTATAAATGTTTTCGTTCGTGTCACTTATTATTTCTGTGCTTACTGTTTTGGCACTTGTTCGTTTTTGTTGCAAATTGCTTGGAAATTTGGAGTTCTTTGTCTTGATACTTCCTCCTCAAACGTTCTCTTTAATAATAATAGTAATCGATTATGATATCGATAGCAGTCGATAATTATGTCGATAATTATCTATACATTTCCTGCACGTGCCCACTTTAGATTGGTTACATAAACTTCTTCCATTCTTGGACGCATAAGAGACACTTGAGTATCCTTGCCCTAGAAAATCACCGCCATGGCTTCGAAATGGGAACGAGGCTATTTCGGCAGATTCTTCCAATTTTCCCGGTAACATGATTCCAACTTCCCGATTAATTTGACGATATCCTCGTTCCATCTCCGCTCGATGGACCGCCTCCAACCCCCCAGGGATTTGCTCAATATTTCCAACTTCTCTTCTGGGGTATCTTCCGCTTTTGATGAGGCGAACCTTCTGATACTTCCAAATTCTAGAGAAAGAAAATTAATCGAATCTTCTGCCGCATCGATCTCTAGACAAGATGCCCACGCGCCCACATTAGAGACGGAATTTTGGAGGCCTAATTTACGTCAAATGAGATTTCTGTTCCTGAGAATTCTTACGAGAATGCTTGTTATCTGTCTGTGGAGTCTGAAGTTGAAAGCTGGTCGGATCTTCTCCACGGTTGGCTACCTTGAGCTTCGGAAAGAAAATGAGGTTTGCTAGAAAAAGATGAAGAGTGGGATAGTTTACCCATAATTCCTCACTAAGTAAGAATTCTTGGAAAGAGAAACGTCCACTAGATCAACTTCATATATGGTTGTATGAATATGAGATATATTTTTCTTATCAAAATATGAATAATGTTTCTTATAACATTCGATAAGGTTCAACGAAAATCAATCAGATTATTCAGTTGCCCTCGCAAGTTTCATATATAATTGCCACGATCAATGAAATTAAATTATAGATAAAATATGGTATATCTTGAATAATCTACTCTATTAGCAGGCCGGTTACAGTTACATTTTCCGGCTCTATTAAGCAAAAGAGTGATTAGAAAGATGTAATACAAACGTAGTCAAAGGGAGCGGTGAAGGTCTACGTTCAAAAATTTTTTAATTGTAATTAGTACCTACTGCATTCTTGTATAGGATAGTTTCGCATCACAGCAATATCGTATGTTATACATAAAAAGGTTGCCATCGGACTTACACTGGTATTAAGCCCAATTGCAACGAAGGCATTGATATTAGTAATGAATTCAAATGGAAGTGGTGTCTTAAGGTTTATTGCAATCCTCTATTTCTCACGTTTGATTGGCCTCAGTTTATTAGTAATTTATTTTTAATCGATAATCTATCAATCCTGTTATGATTTAGAAATAGCAAAATAAGATAAAAATGCTTAATTTTATACCATAAATAAAATAATGCATTTGTAGCTGTCGGTTTGTTGTAAGGTTGTAGCATTTACGAAGAATGGAACCCTTGAGGTCTCAGTCCTTACAATATAGATGATACTTGTCTCATCTTCTTCAGGGAACATCTCATCCTAATAATATAAAAGTAAATAAAAGATCATTTAATCTGTTGATTTTACATCTTAAGATCGTGAATAATCGAGTGGATGCAGATACCGAAGAGAAAGTAATCGCTTCCTGGAAATCTTCATGATGTAGACCAGGAGATAGAATCATTTCGTTTACAGAAGGGATCAGAAACGACTAGTTTTGGAGAGGAGAGGCTAATGAGAACGATAAGGAAGAATAAAGCTGCTGGGATGGGGAATAATCTGGGAAGGGAATGCATGATCAAAGAAGTGATGTGGGTTAAGTCATGGGGTAAGCGAACAATGGGCCTGAAAGGGTTTCGGCTGATGGAACAACTCAGTAGGAATCAAGGTGGATTTTGGTAGCTGGAAATTGATGATAGGATAATGTTGGAAATGACGCATAACATATTTGCAGCGGTTCTGACGAATAGCAGATGGCCAATGATGATGGTTATGCGACCTTTATCGATTATGATTTTTTTAGAGTTCAGTTTTTAGTCTCCACTTGGCTGCTCATGCTTAGTGTTATCTACGAGAAGGTCTGATATTCACTTCGTTGCTGTAATTAAATGAAAATTATCTTGTTTAAAAGCCTCGTTCATTAAATCCACATGTCCAAATTTTAGTAAAATCTGAGCGATTAAAACTTTTAACTTGTTAAGCTAATCGAAGAGAAAATGAGAATTACATCCTTTTGTCTGTATGTCCTTTTTTCTTGTGCTGATTGATTATTCTTCGATTGAATGTTGTTACAACGATTTATAAAAACGTCTTCGATGTGAATCATGGCGAAGCATCAATTCCGATACTAATTTTCAATGTCAAATATTAGTTGTATGAAATTAAAAATAAATGCTGAAATATTGTAGATAATAGATTTGGGAAGGCAGCTGAAATTTTTTTTGGAGTAAACGAGGGTTGAAGTTTAGTATAGCAAATGCTTTGTGGCTGTATACTAATAGGTACTTCTAAGTCATAAATAGGTCCTGTCAGACTTTATATCATGCTGATTTCTTCATCTGAATTTTCTTTGGCCCACGTCTCTTCATACAAGGTAACCTTTAACCATTTCCTCCTTATGTAGCGTATAAATTGGCGAAATGCTGTAAAGGAAAGTAGTAGGATATGAGGAGAGGGAGCCCCTTGGAGATAATATGATGGACTCTAGAAAAGAATAAGAGTGGATGGGCATTGTAAACTAGAGTATGGTTGATATTCGATGGTTACATACGTAGACAGCTAATCGAAAAAGAAATGAGAATGAGGTTCAAATAAGTTTCCAGCCTAAGATGGACATATCTTCTTCAATTGAGTTGAGCCACAGCTATATACGAAAGCATTGGAATTGAATCAGGTTAAAGCATCGATATAGCGGAAATATTTTCCTCCATTAAAGGCAAAATAACAACTACCTTTAGGCAGAGATGCACTTTATAAATTTTCTGTGAAGTAATGAATCGATATGATAGAACATTGTGCGTAGAGGTTATGTTTCATTTGGTTTTATTGATGAATATTTCCTACTTTTTTACTCTCTGGGATACGGAACACCAATCTATTGTATATACATACGAAAATAGCTTCGAATGAGCTCTTCACTACTGCTCACGTCTCTCTCTTTTCTTGCTACCATAAAAGAAAATAATGTTTTTTGCGAGAAAAGCTGCCGTTCTGTTTTCCATAGAAGGTTACACGTATCTGTTTCATGCTAAACTTTCTTGCAGGGTGGAATAATTTTCTTTCTAATGTGGAACAGGATAGGGAGATATATCTTTTATTTACTTCTATCTCAGTCTACATACCTCAGCGTATCACTGAGATGATATGAACGCCACTGATATATGAATCTTTCTGAATAATAGCATGATAATCCACGCTCAAAGAAAGACTTAATTTTCGTCGCAGGAAAGGACATGCTTACAGTGGTACAGAGCCACTATCATTAAAAATGTTTACTATCAATAGTAAGTATCCTTCACACTATAACCGTACAATTACATAAGTAATGATAATAGTGCTTCGACAGTGGAGATAATTTTCACATATGAGCCTATACCGGGAATCGAACACCTTATAGGTTAAACCGCAGGTTATTGCGCTATTCATTTGGATAACCGGAAGCCCTATACTGTTGATCATAATAAAGAAAGGGACATATAAGAGTAGATAAAGACAAATCAGCTAAAAAACTAGTAAACTATACTGTGGAATAAGGATTGGGATCTTTTCTTCTATAGTGGAATATTTTTCTTTTTTTTATGAAATATAAATATAGAAGTCTTTTACTTACTTATATGTCTCTCATACGCGGTCTTGATGCGGTGATCGTGTGAAACCTACTTTGGTGTGAGCGATGTTGAATAATAGCATTTATTTTGATACATCTTATTGAATGCTAATAAAATTATTATTCGTAGAGTGTATTAATAACATGTGTGTAATATGTTCCTTTGTTTTCCAATCATTCCACTCTGGATTAACCAGGAAAGAAAGACAAACTGCCTCGCTCCTCATCTACCTTAATAAGTCTTATTCCATCTTTAGAGCTTTTGATAGCTAACTGTGAAGGGGTTGAGGATTTAACTGGCCTTCGAGGAATACTTTATTGACAGTCTTAAATAACTGGTAGAAGTTTGAAATGGGCTTTACGACTGTACTGTCTGTACGGACCGATTGATATATATATATTGTAACGCTCCTCCCAGATAGCTCACGGTTTTGGAACGCACATAAAATAAATACATAAATAAATGCGAGGATAAAGCTGAATATATTTTGTCAAAACAAGAATAAATTGGCCAATAAACAAAATTAACAGCAAAATCTTCGTTGGGTTCGACCACGAGAAAAAGAATATACGTGGTCAAAAATAGCAGAAATTAAACAGTAAGAAATTGACACGATGATTGGCGTCCAGTTCCAATCTCTAATTTCCTTGAACACGAGGCCTAGTCGGTGGGTCATGTAGCGACGATCCACTCTCCCAACGAGGATCTCCTCCCGACCGTCTCCTCAATAGTCCACCTTCCGAGTGCCCCTAAAATCCTCTTCTTCCTCTCTGTCCTCGTGGATTCTTCCGCCCCTCCTTACCTCGACGCCACGTAATAAGCGTGTCGAAGTATCGTAATAACAGCAGAACAAGAGGCAAACGCATGACGCAATAGGCGCCAAATGCAAAAGTAATAATCATACAAACAAAGAGACATTGCATATTGAACAGAATAAATATAACAATTAAACGACTCGGTACATATGCCCCCCACTGAATGAAGGTTATTCTGAAATAGATAAATATCATAATGAAGCAAAACATTCATTCATAAAGAAATAATAATTACCGAGCGCTTCATACATAATTAAACTTACATCACAAAAAAATCTCTTTTCCAATTTTTTTTTTTTTTTTTAAACAAATTTCAACCAAAATGAAACTACTGTTTAACAATATAAGGTTTTAGATGTGCAAAATTAAATATACCAATATCTTTCTTTTCTAAATTAACCAAATTACAGGAATTTTGACCAGATAATTTTGACACACGGTAAGGTCCAGAGTACAATGGAAAGAATTTATGAAACAAGCCAGCTTTGGCATCAGAGGGCTTGGGCGTTCTCAAAAGTACCTGATCACCCACTCTAAATACTCTATGTTTTGCCTTTTGGCGCTCCTTACGGGAGTTCCCAGATTTTTTTAAATTTCTATGAGCAATCACTATTATATCATCATGAGGAGGAATTTCCGCAGGTGGAAATCCGATAAAGTCGTCAAATTCACGGGTAGGTTTCCGGCCAAAATGAAGATGAAAAGGGGAAAAACCAGTACTTTCATGAGTCAAACAGTTAAGCCAATGGTTTACAAAAGGAATTAGTTCGAACCAACTAGTATGTTCACGGTGGCAATAGGTTCGGAACAATCGAGACAGCTCACGCATTATACGCTCACTGGGATTAGTCTGAGGTCTACGGACAGATGAATAGACAGTTCTAACACCCAAATCGGCTAACGTATTCCTCCAAAGAGCCGAGGTGAACTGAGTTCCGTGATCAGTGAGTAACCGCTGAGGTTTCCCACATTTTTGAAAATATTTAGTAATAAGCACTCTGAGACAATTTTTTGCTGAAGTTTTGTTCAAAGGATAAATTTGGACAAATTTTGAAAACACATCGACACAAATCAGAATATATTGATTTTTAAATTTTGCCTTAGGTAATGGACCATATATATCCACGGCACATAACTGACTAGGTTTGGATGGTATTATATTTGCCATAGGGCCTTCAAAATAACGATTAGGAAATTTATTACGCTGACAAGCATCACACGTGCGTAAAAGCACACGAACAAAACGATTAATACCTTTCCAATAATATTTATCACGAATCCAAAATATTGTTTTGGTAATCCCAGCATGACCATTAACGGTATGAGCAAACCAAACCAAAGAAGAACGCACATCGGCAGGTACACAGACTTTATACACCACACTCTCCCTCCCGACATTAAATAGTAACAAACCATGATACAAAATATACTTATACGCTATCGAAGAAATCTTTACAAAATCGGGGTGGTCATTAGGCAAGAGACCGTTAAGATAAAGACGAATGTTATTTAAATACAAATCTTGACATTGTAAATCAATTAAGTTTTCACAAGATTGAAATGGAGAATCAGAAATATCCAAATTAATAGTAGCAACACAAAATTCAGTCGAAGGTTTAGTAATTTCAGAATTATTAATATAACGACTAAGCCAGTCCGCAACAATATTCTTATGACCAGGAGAATGTTCAACAGAAAAAATGAAACCTTGAAGTGCCAAAATCCATCTGGATAAGCGACTATGATTTAGCTTACAGGTTTTAAGAAAAGTCAAAGCTTTATGATCGGTAATTATAGTAATATGATGGTCCAAAACGAAATGACGAAGTTTCTGGAGAGCCCAGATGATGGCCAATGCCTCCTTTTCGGTGGTCGTATACGAAATTTCAGCCCCCCCGCAAGGTTCTACTTACAAAAGCAAGTACCAGTTGGTCACCCACTTCATCGTGCTGGAACAAAACCGCTCCCAAGCCAAAATCAGAACTATCGGTCTGTAAGTAGATAGGTTTATTAAAGTCCGGATAAGTCAAAACAATTTCGTCCAGAAATGCAGCCTTAATTTTCTCAAAAGCCGTTTGTAACTCCGGAGTCCACTTCCATTTAACTCCTTTCTTAAGTAATTGCAATAAGGGATAAGTTAATTTAGAAAAATTACGACAGAATCGGGAGTAGTAATTACACACCCCCAGAAATCCCCGTAATTGTTTGATATTACTAGGAGCCTTAATTTCTTGGATAGCACATGTACGCGCGGGATCCATCTTCATGCCCTCAGCAGACAGGATGTGCCCAAGGAATTTCACCTGCGCACAACAAAATTCGGATTTAGACAATTTAAGTTTAATATTAGCTTCAATTAATTTACGAAAGACAAGTTGAAGATGGTTTAAATGCTGGTCAAAAGTAACAGAGGTTATCAATAAATCATCAACGTACGCAGTTGCGAAAGAAGAAACTTCAGGACCCAATATCAAATCTAGACATCTTATAAGAGCTGCCCCACTATTTTTTAGTCCATACGGCACTCTATTAAAAACATAGACAATAGAATCGTACAAAAAAGCAGTATATTTCTTATCATCCGGGTGAATAGCCATTTGCCAAAACGCGGAAGACAAGTCGGTAGTAGAGAAATATTTCATACCAGAAAATTTATTCATTAACATGTCAATTTTTGGTGGTTCCTCTCGCTCAGGTATAGTAAAGCTATTTAACTTCCGTGCGTCCAAACAAAGACGAGGTTGACCATCCTTTTTTTTAACAATGACGATAGGATTTAGATAGGGACTAGTAGCCTTCTCTATTATTCCAGCTTTGATCATGGATTTGATCTGTTCATCAACCTTTGCCTTCCAGGCAAACGGAATAGGATAAGATCGTTGTCGAAATGGGATATGTTCAGACAAATGAATACGAAACTGAAAATTTTGTACAAGTCCGGGCGTATCAAAAAAAACTTGACGATATTCCTTCAAAAGATTAAATAATTTCTCCCTCTCCCTTAATGAAAGAGATACAGAAGGTTCAATTGCCTTCCGCAATTCCTCATCAGACACAAAAAAGGATTTATCGTGATCTCCTTCACTACATGTAATAGAATTCAAAGGATAATTTGATTCACTTACGGTAGAATTAGATGGCGGAATAGACAAACTATAATTTTGAAAATTTAATATGATACCATTATCTGAAAGCCAATTCATTCCGAGAATAAGAGGTTTAAGTAAATTTTTAACAATCAGACAAGGCACATCAAATTCACGATCATCAATCCGAATTGTAAGCAAAGCTTGAGCAGTAATAGGAGTTGACCGGCGTTTATTCGCACAAACAAGATATGACTTGCGCATTGGCAAAACAGGAATATTCGAAAAATTTGCGAAAAGTTCTTGAAAAACTTCCTCATCAATAGCAGAAACTTCACTCCCAGAATCAATTAGTGCATTTAGTTTAGAATTACAAATTTGAACAGAAATTTCGGGAACTTTACGTCTCTCTTTCTTGGGAAATGACGTCTCCTTTTCTTCTAACAAGTCAATTAAAGAATAACCATCCACAACATAAGTAGCAATGGTGCTTATGATCCCTTCCTCAGATGTGTCGAAACAAACGGGACCTTTTCGTTTCGACGCATTTAGTTTAAATGCGCGGGTCTTTCTACAACAGACGGATTATCATTTCGAATGGGAATTAAATTAGATTGCTGAGGTGGATTTTGAATAGAAATAGGTTGATTGAAAGAAGCCTGATTACAGTGAGGAGGTGGAGATGAAACAAAGGGAGGTATCGATGATAGCGAAGGCAAAGTAGACGAGGGTATTTGATCGTTAGGTGCGTGAACACGAGAATTATACCAACGCTGACTCCTATTTCTCGTCCCTACAGTTGCGATTTGACCAAGTGAATTTTGCGAAAAATTAACTCCCTGCTTAAGTTCGTCAAATGACTCCAATAATTTCACAAGTATGTCTAAAGATGAAGGGTTGGAACTGATTAACAGTCCTTGGATATTTATAGGCATTTGTCGAATTAAAGTATAAATGAGTTCCTTATCGTCGACTGGTGGAACACAAGTTTTAGCCAACATTATCTTCTCTAGGACATAGACTTGCATTTTATCGTTTACATGGCGGGGATAGGTACCCGTCATAACCTTAACTCGCTGCTCATGTCGAACATTCTCATCCCAGAAATGGTCCGAGAACCTTTTTTTTAAATCAGAGAAATCGTCTGGCAATGGGATTAACGCATCAATCCAAAGTTTGGCATAACCAGAAAGAAAACTCGCAAACGCTCGAGATCGAAAAGAATGCGGAATATTCAAAATTTCAAAATAGTCTTCTACTTCTTTAAGAAATATCACCGGATTTTGATATTGGCTACCTTTAAAACGAGGTTTAGACACTAATTCAGATGGCAAATTATAATTATTTACATGAGTAGAATTAACTTTACCTAATGTCTTTATCTTTTCCTCTACCACGCTCAAACGACACGTGACTTGTTCCCTATCTAACGAGGTCCTCAACAATTCGCCTTCCAACTGCCCAATTTGATGTCGAACTTCGGTTACAGTCTCACAAGTTTCTTTCTTTAAATTCCCAAAATCAGTGCGAACCTTTTCATTTACAGATTCTAAATTTTCAATGCGCTGTTGCTGCGCTAAATGCTGAACGTCAAATGATTGACGAAGCATTGCAATTAATCTTTCGTCCCGTTCTAATTCTTTCCTTTCTCTTTCCTCCTTGTCACTAATTATTAATTTCATAAGATCATCTATAGTTACAGGGGATTTAGGACTTTCCGGTTTAGAAGGAGTAAATCCATCGGTTTCCGAACTCGTTTTATCTTTTACTTCGGGGTCGATAACTAATGTTTTCTCAAAAAGTGCGGGAATTTTTTTTAAACTATCGTCAATATCGGGAGAATCCTTTGACTCACGATAGTCAGTAAACGATTTTGAAGAATAATCCATCGCAAACAAACAAAATAAACTTACAACGGGAATACTAAATCAACGACACTAGCACAATTGAATACCTTGATCACAGGACAGTCAAATTACCCAAAACGGATAAACGTGAAGGAAGGAAGAGAGTCTTTCCATGCGACCATGCGGCACACGGGAATCAAAAGGGATCACCTCTCCGTTTGACGCTAAATACGGGCAAACCACAATCTGGAAGATTTCACTAGAAAAAAGCAACAAATTACAAGCAGAAACATTCACATATATCAATTTCCTTTTCTAATTTAGATAAACCAAATCAATTTTTTTTTTTAAACACAGAGTTTAAGCGCCGAATTTTAAACAATTGTAATGACCTAACAACAAAGTTTGGAAAGGAAATAGGTTACTACATCTTCTCTTCACTGAGACCCACCAGGAAGATTTAGCTACAGGTACAGGTTGGGTCATGGACAAGGTAAACGAGGGATTGAGATAGCGAAAACAAGATACTACACAATACAGACCTACAACCAACAACTTACGGCATCAGGTCCCTGTTCGGGCGCCAAATATGTAACGCTCCTCCCAGATAGCTCACGGTTTTGGAACGCACATAAAATAAATACATAAATAAATGCGAGGATAAAGCTGAATATATTTTGTCAAAACAAGAATAAATTGGCCAATAAACAAAATTAACAGCAAAATCTTCGTTGGGTTCGACCACGAGAAAAAGAATATACGTGGTCAAAAATAGCAGAAATTAAACAGTAAGAAATTGACACGATGATTGGCGTCCAGTTCCAATCTCTAATTTCCTTGAACACGAGGCCTAGTCGGTGGGTCATGTAGCGACGATCCACTCTCCCAACGAGGATCTCCTCCCGACCGTCTCCTCAATAGTCCACCTTCCGAGTGCCCCTAAAATCCTCTTCTTCCTCTCTGTCCTCGTGGATTCTTCCGCCCCTCCTTACCTCGACGCCACGTAATAAGCGTGTCGAAGTATCGTAATAACAGCAGAACAAGAGGCAAACGCATGACGCAATAGGCGCCAAATGCAAAAGTAATAATCATACAAACAAAGAGACATTGCATATTGAACAGAATAAATATAACAATTAAACGACTCGGTACAATATATATATATATATATATATATATATATATATATATATATATATATATATATATTAAGGAATATATTTCATTTTATTTAGAAATAATCTCCATCTTCACTGTATCCTCTTAATTCCTTTGTATATTTACACAGTTAAATTCTATCCTTAATCCAACGGCTTATTTCCTCTATACGCCCGCGTTCTAGAATATATAACATCGTATGAATGAAATGTATCTCGAGTGCTTTCCGTTTTTGATGAAATATTGACTCTCATCTTAATCTCTCTTCTTTATTTACAGGAAGAATAGATCCGGAGATAAATTTCCAGTATCCGGAATCAATGGGCGGTGAGTTATAAATAAATTTCATGTTAAAAATTGAAGAAGAAATTCTGTCTCTAAACATTGTCATGCCATGACTTACTGATTCGAGATGAAGATTTTTATATTTATCCCTCGGGAATAAAAAAACCTATCATTGAATCAGCTAAAACTAAATTCTAAAACAATTGATTCGGAATCTTTCCTAATCTCACTAAGATTTTCCTGCTAGCACATTCTAAAGTTATTTTTATAATATAGAAATAAATTTAGCGCAATTAATTTCGTTTTTAAATCAGCAAGATGTATGTATTTAGAAAATTAAGGAAAGTCGTTATTGCGAGGAAAAATAAAATAAACTACTACTGCATTAGCAGTTAGTAAAATTAGTTATATTATAATTTTATTATTATTGAAGATGGAAACGTTCCGCAAAGTTGAGGCGAAATTGATAGATTCTGGGAATTTCACATTCTTAAAATATCTTTTCAAGATCTCTCTGAATGATTTCTTTACGAATATCCTTGACTCTTAATTTTTAAGTAATTTCAGTGTCGTGCAAATGAGCAAAATTTTCTACATTCCGCAAATGCACCTCGGGTTTTTGGCCGCACGGGTCTGGTCGAGATTTTATCCAAAGTTGGAATTCTCGCGACTCCTGACCAATCCTGTGCAGTTCTCGTAGATGTGTACTTGGAAAATTAACGTCACTGGATAAATACTCTCGTACGAGATGGAACTAGGACTACTTCGGCGGGAAAGCTTCGGACCTAGTTAGGGCTCCAACAAATTAGCGGCAGTAGATTTCGCGCGGGGAATTTCGCAATTTTCCCGCTCCCTCACAACCGACGCGAAGAATTGGGCCAATAAATCTAATTGGGCCCCGTTTTAATTTATCTCTCCCGCTGCCCCCCTCTAGATTGAATTCGCTCTGTAAATGCCACAGTCTTCCCCGCAAAGAGTCCCTTTGTCCTAATTCGGAGGGATGGGGAAGCGCCTGTTTGATGGGGTTGCATAAACGCCCTGGCGCTGACAAACCGGTTGCATAAGAAGGGCCATTTGCTGGTCTGGTTGCCTCGTTTACAGGCTCCTCTCCCGAATTGCCTCCGGACCTAATGTCGGTGGAGTAGCGCCATGCATCGGTGCTGAAGTGGTTGGTGTGCTTGCAACGCTGAGGTCCCGTGTTTGAATCCTGGTTAGGGCATTGTTGCGTGTGATAAAAGAAAGGGTATTATTGTAAAATTGGTCATCCTTGACTAGAACATGCTCAATGAATAAAGACGAATTCTTACTAATATTTTAAAGTATTCCTAGTTCGAAGGGGGGCTGGTACCTCATCCCATTAAACATTAGCTATTAGAGTTTATTAGGGAATGTAGCTTATTAGTATTATTAGGGAATGTGACTTACTAGTATTTGGGAATGAGGCTTTTTTGGCGCGATGAGGAGTGAGGTAGTTTTCCCTTGCTTTCCTCACCGAGCCAGAAAGTTGTATACGAAGAATGTCTGTATAAGTAAAGCACTCTATGAGTAACACTTTTCTTTGCATTCCGTAAGGAGAGATCTTAATTAGTGTCACTATTCAGCATTTCTCATACATAATTTACTCATAGTAAATAAAAGGTATATCGGACCTAATGCTTGCCAATCGAAAGAAATTACTTACATATAATTTTTCTCTTAATTCAGTATAACTATCTTGGCTACAATTAGCCTCGGTTAATATCAGTCTGGCAGCTGTGGTTCGTTTAGGATTTCATATAGGAGTAGTACCAGCATTCCACTCGCAAAATTAAGACTTTGTTTTTCTATTTAATAGTTTGTGACGTTATATGTTGAAAAAATACTTTTTCCTAAAACAATTTCGATACATAATGTCGATCTTTTTCGATTTTAACATCTTTAGGTTGCGAACTTAATATGCTTCAAATCGATCCATCGGAAATTATTGATAAATGACAATATTACTGGATATAATTCGCAATTAAGGGGTTTGAATTAGAAATGGTAGTTTGGTGGTCTTTAATATTAATAGCAGCTGTATTTATCGATTGTAAACGCCTTGTGATTCCATGGTAACAAGGTAGAGCTATAGCCTTAGTAAAAATCGTCCTCCGAGATTGGTTTGCTTGATTACTTCTTTGCTGGCTTGTATGCTCTGAAAATTATTATTCCACTTTCCAAATTCGGTTGAAATATTTTTTTGTGATAGAGTATTAATAGTTCGAACATCGGACTTAATGGTAGATTTTCCTGTATCATGTATTTTAACTGCCATCTTCTACTTCAATTCTTTGAGTATGTAACTCAAAGGTAAGGTTTTTGTTTGAAAGAAACAAGCTTTCATGAAGCTTTTGCAGTCAAGACCACGTTACTCTTGAGAAATTTCCTTTAGAAAGCAGTCACCGCTCAGAGTCGTGTTCACCTTCGTGGTGTTTTCCATGAGGTGTCCTTTTCTCATATCTTGTGCATATGTTTATAGGTGAGTCTTA
Organism: Sympetrum striolatum; assembly: GCA_947579665.1. NCBI lineage: Eukaryota > Metazoa > Arthropoda > Insecta > Odonata > Libellulidae > Sympetrum > Sympetrum striolatum. The sequence continues at coordinate 73,617,446 of OX388345.1, read as the reverse complement.
AAGGTAAATAGCATATTCCAGGAAAGTTTTAATATGTCCTTAATATTAATGAGCGATGCATTATTTCTGTGACCTAGGTATGTAGTTGCTAGAGAGATGCTATTTTCTGATACGCAACTGTTAGGGACCAGAGATGTGAATGTCCAAGGGACGCAATCTCCGTGAAGAAAATGCCTGGGAGGTATTTTTCCTCGATGCAAATGATCGTTCGCAGGTCTTAAACCGTTGGTATTGTACCTTTTGAACAGTTCTATTATACCTTTGAAATGCTTTCGTAGAACCGTAATTGTATTGGCAGATAATGATACTAGTGATCTGTGTCTTGTTTAATGTTCTATACTTTAGTGATAAAGAAACACCTAGGGGCAGTACACAATTACGTAACGCAATTTGGGGGGAGGGGGCGGGTCCGGCCAGGCGTCGAAAATTGGAGAATTTTGAGTTACGTAATTTTCGTACGACATTTAATTACGTCTTATGACATGCTCGGGTCGACTGTAATTTTTCCCGCCAAATTCGTCTTTGAAGGTTAAAATAAATACCGATATAAACGTCTCATGACTGACAAACGTCTAAATGACTCATCATATACAATGAAATAATAATTCGATGTTTCCAAAATGGTATAGGTATACCCAAAGTCTATGGTAAAATCCTGTTAAAACTATTTTAGACTACCGGATATCTGATAGTGTGCATTTTGTCTTTGTCAGTGTCAGCATATCTTTGTGTAGATCCCGATTACGTCTATGTGCAACGAAGCTCCTATGAAAATTATTTCGTATAACCATACAATGAATCTTCTGTAAAATTTTCATCAAAATTCGTGCATAAAGTTAAAGCATACGGGTATACACGGTAAAGGAAATCGACTACCATACCCTTGTTTCCTATCTTAAGGGAACATTTTTATTCCCTATTACTAAACACTTGAGCTCTCTATAACTTTTTATCCATGTAAGCAAAAACCTTGCTGAACCTTAAATAAATGCTTCGCCAAAATTCGTACGTAAAGGTCACACCCGACATGGTAAACGAAACCGACGACCGTACTCGTGTTTTGCGTTATAAGATAAAATTCTTATTCCGGATTACTATGCCCTTGAGCTCTCTATAGCTTGTTATCAACATAGGCAACAACCTAGCAAAAAGAGCTAAATGAAGGCTGCAAATGAAGATAATCTCTTATAAACGTAAGCGACGCGCACTCCTTCCTTCAATTCCTCGCTAAGTCTTCGATAACAGGGAATTTTACGGGAGAGCCGGGCGTGTAACGCCGGCGATAAACTCGTGCCTCTACGCTTTTGATGTTGCTCACGACATTATCAAGGCAATTTTCAAGTTCAAAGGTTCCTTTGAATAGGTTTAACTGCCGCTCCCGGCCGCGTATCGTAGCTGGATCCGCGGGGACGATTTTTCTCATTAGGTACCTTCGTTAAACACTATTTTATAGTCACTGTCGTATCGGTGATCATAAAAATGGATGAATGATAAAAGAAAGGGGAAATGTCGTTCACGGAGGAGCTTGGTGTAGCGTGGAGACTTAATCCAATTACAACACCACCTTTTTTGTTGTGTTCTGAGATAAAATGCACGAAGAGAGTTGCGCAGATTGCAGGAGTACATCTAAAAGCCGTTCTACGAGGTTGGAGTGTTATGATTAGTGAAACTTCGACTTCGGAGAGAGTGGATTAAATGAGATTATCTTCGAAATCAACTGAAGTGTTAAAGATGGAGCAGCGAAGGAAAATGTTAAATTTTGCTTCACTTAGAGTTACACGTAATTTGCGAAAAGATGCAACGTTGTGTAATTATGATCTACATCGCATATCTTCTTTTCGCGAAATTTTCATGTATGCAAATTTTGCATACGTGCAGATTTTACATACGTGCAAATTTCGCAAACATGCCAACTTTTCCCAAGTATTCCCATTCAAAATCACATCCTTTTAATTGAATTGATAGCTTTTATATGAAATTGTTGGTGGTAAAAATTTTAATTTATTATTATGAAGCTACATACTTTCGTACACTTTTACATAAGTTAGTTTTGTCTGCATTTTGGTGTCGTTGTATTGAATAAGGAAAAGCATATTTTGAATTGTGTGCAAGTAATGTCTGTCGTCATAAAAATCTATTCGAGTTTGGTGGTTAAATTCGACTTTGCGACCGACTGAATGAGGTTTTCGTCTTGTTTATTTTGACCTACATTTGTTACTTACGTGTATTATAAGCAATGCGAGCACCTACCTCGGATAACAATAAATGTTTATTCTTTCCCAAAAATACCTTTATTGGAGCTCTCTCTTCTTGTGCAAGCTTTTATATCATCTTTAATTTTGAAATTTTATTCCAATAGAAAACATCTTCTTGCACCCTATTTTCCTTGGTATTTGTCTGTGTAAGGGATATATATCTACATTTATGATGAATAACTTCCTTGTATAGCTACGTAAGATGAAATCCCATCTCACGAAAAAAGTCTTGAAGGATGAATATATATATGCAAATAATGTCGTAAGTAGGGAGTAGGATCGATGTAGGAGTCATGAACCACTCTCCAATAAAAAAATCACTCACTTAGATTAAGGCTGTCTATCTTCACATTCGTCACATATCTTGCTAAGGAAGTTTTTATAGCCCGTAAAGAGTATCTAATTCATTGTTAATTTTGTTAAGGTATTCGATGAAATTTATTCAGAATTTAGTGCTATATCTCTAAATGTGGTACCTAAACATAGCCGCCTTGGTTCAGACACTCAACCGACACACTATGTGGAAGCGTATCGAGTATACGATATCTCACTCCAGCATCTTCTAAGAAACACCGATGATGGATAAATGGAAATATTCCTTCTCGTTTGGACATAGACCTTATTGATGTACCTGGCAACTGAAGGTGGTTTTCAGACGATCAACTCCGATCCTATTTGCCAAATGTTCTGCGGGATTTGGCTGTCGCTCTTAGCCATGGACGAATGCTTGCCAACGTATCTCCTGGATAAACTTGCTTCCCTCTTCGATTTTCGTGAAGAAAAATTGAATTTTTCGTCTGTATGTACTTAAGGAAGGATCCATTGAGTTAGTGAAATTCTTGATATTCCAGAATAGTGCATATCGATTGAGTATCGATATAGTTTAGTGATATCGTATAGTATAAAGTAGTAACTGATATTGTTATAGCATACAACATTATATTACTATTGTATTCTATTGTAATATATTGTGATATTGTAAGTATATTTGGTAAGTACAGTAATATACTCGTATACTGATGTATTTCGTGTAATGGCATGAATTGGATCTTCTCTATCTATGATGATTCTTCATGTTAACAAACAGTATAACAGCTGTTTTAAGTTTTCTTTTCTCGAAGTTTTTTTGCATAAATAGATATTAATTATTAAAATATATTATATGAAGAGTATAATGCTGATGGCTATATGTAATGCACTAGCTCCCGGATAGTCATGTGGACAGCGCGTTTGCCTTTGGTGAAAGCGGTCCCGGGTTCGAATCCCGGTGGAAGCCAATGTACGAAATGACCTAAGCTGTCGAAGCACTTTTAACAATACCGATACCGATATATGTAATGCAAACTTTGTAAAGGAGAGAACAGTAACTTTGTGCTCTCCGGAGTAGAGTTTTTATTAGAGAACCGATTCCGAACATCGAATCGTCTTCCTTAAAACGAGCTAGATAGATATGTCCTTTTATGATACATGTCCTTCTGTGTGAAATTATTCTTCCAACGTAGGCAATTATTAATAGTAGTCTAATTTTATGACTATAAATCTGTAATATATATGCTGATATCACAATTAGTTTGAAATTTATACTAAAGAAATGAATTTTCGAAGTTTTTTGAAAGCCCATTTCACTTTCTTAAATTCCCACTTTGGTAGGTAAAAATTATACTACCATTCACAGATTAGCGATGTCCAGAGAGGGCGAGAGTTTCAAATAAGGAGTTTAAATTTTCGTGGGCTTGGGTGTGCAATATTTCTTCGTGAGATGCAGCCGAATTGATTTCACCTTAACCTTCCTCTAAACGTGGTTAATAGCTTGGCTCGCTTCCCGGCTCGCAGGGCCTCGCTCGGAGATCTCGATGGCTGTTTTTCTTTCTTCCTTTCTCCGAATTTATTCGTCGGAGGTAGAGAAGGTCTTCCAAGAACTCGCCGCAAAAATCTAAATTTTCCTTCTGAATGCTTCCTCCGCAATATTTTATCCGCTGAGTCAATTTATTGCTCCTCCATAAAGTGGATAAGGAACCGAATCGCTTTTTCAGGTTCATAACAAATGCCGCATCATCGTCTTTTTATCGAGAGCTCCTCCTACGTTTGGATATCTGTATGGAGGAGGGTTGTGTATCCTTTGTGCGGCTTTGTATTCTTTCATGTTTCCGAGTCCATTTTATTCCAGAGTATCACGGTTGAGTTTCCATTCTCGTATTTTTTCCCGAGGGTATTTTTTCTCAATTGTACTATCTTCCATCATGTATACATATAACCGTAAATTGTTCACTCTTCCGTAGCCCATCATTAGAGTAAAATTGGATTGATTATTAGCTCTAAAAAAAAAATTAATTTGAATAAAAATACGTAGAGCTGAATACAATAAATACTTAGTTATTCTTCCAAGGAAATAACCATAGTTCAATGTCATCCCTAATAAGGTCAAGATGCTGAAGTCTTAACCAAAGTTAAATTTACATTTTTCTATTTCTCTCAAAATATACTGAAATTGATAACTAAAAGATCCCACAACAGTATGATCAAGACATTTTGTAATTGATAATTGATTACTATCTATTATAAAATTTATATAATATATTACTTGATACTAATAGCACACGCTACAAATATACATGTAGGTTTTCTAATAATGCAAATGGCATAAATATAACGAGAAGCCAAACAAAATATAATAAACTAAAATTATTTACAATTGCGTTACATTCATTGAAATTTTCGCAGAAAAATAGAGTTACACCTCGGATGATACACCTTCTACACAATTCATTTTTTTAAGAAAAATGTACGTTTTCGGCAATCAATTGCTATCGTTAGTCATTATAAACATATATGTAACGAATTTCAAAATCAACAACTTCTCGCCTTATCCTGTGTAGTTTAAAAAAGATGGAATGTTAATCTCTCGTAATGACTATAAGAACATTCAATGATAAACATAACTGAGAAATATTTATGTGACTGGGACTCGAACCCAGGTTGGGCAACTATTCTAAGTACCTACTAAACTACCACGCCAACTTTAGCATATGTATCCTGTATCTTACCCAATGATAACGCATATACTGGGAATGCATAAGCTTTCATTGTCTTTCACATAAGCCTGGAAGGGAGCCAGCCTGAACGTCTTGGAGTGTTCCTTAAAACAGATGGAGCTTCAAATGATTAACTATGGAAACTTTTCATTCATAAAACATTAAAATCCTCTTCAATGTGTCCATTCATTCATTCATCAGACTTATCCATTCATTCAATGAACTTAAGTCTGATATAATGTATAGTTTAGAATAAGGTTACGTATTTTTAAATTTAATTAAATTTTCAAATATAGCTTTTATTATTAAAATGTTTTGAATTGCAATATTTCGCTTTAAATCTAGTTTTAAAATATCAGTTAATCAGTATTTTCATACATATTTTTCACGATTATAGCGGAATTCGTGTCTGAGTTACCATTATAGAAATGTTTATTGTTCACTTTGCTTACATAATAGTACGAACTATTGATATTAGGAATAAACTGGTTCTACAATGGGATTATCATTGCAAAATAAAATTGTAATCGTTGATATATTTCCTTTATTAGTGCTCTGTATTTTTATCCTGTTTAAAATTGAATTTATTTTTTCCTTTGTTGCTTGGTTAAATTAATTTTTGGGCTTCATTTGCGTAGATTGATTTTCAATAAAAGTAATAATAATCCACGCCTCTACATACGAAGTCACCTCTATCTACTTAATTGAAAAATAAATGAACATAGATTCTCAAAAACACTAATTTTTTTCGTATGCAATATTTTTTTTTGTAAATTTGGTAACATTGATTGGATATCGTAGCATAATTTTTCCAGAATTATAGATGTACCTAAATCATAAGACAGAAAGGTTAAATACTCAGAACTTAGTTGAAATATATTTCATAGTTTTGTTTTATTCCATAGGGTCGTATTGACCCACATGACTAATTAAAATTTTATAAAATTAGGGCCAAAATTTATGGAAAATCTACTTCTATTACTTTAGAGATTTAAAAACTCTCATTATTTAATATCTGTATCTCATTTATCTTCTTATGACTTCAGCATAATTTTGCTATCCATTTCCTTATTTAACCACAATAAAACCACTTTTCTCTGAACAACTTAAGTAGTTTCGAGTTGACACCTTTCCCCAAAAAATTCTCCCGTAGCTCATTTTGCTATATCTTTCTGTATTTTAACCACAATATAACCACTTTTTAGTTAATTACTGTAAGTAGAGTTTCAAAATTAAAACTTTACTCCCCAAAATTTCTCCCACAGCCTCTCATCGCATTTTAACTATCCTCGCGTCAAATGGCGCTCTTGGGACTCCATCCTTTCTCCATATAAACAAACACTTCATTTTCCCTAATGGTCCAGTCGCTATACCAACAACTGAGAAAACAATCACATCCCCCGCAATACTCCATTTCCTTTAGATCCACGTTTTCCCCTTTGTCCACGATCCGTAGGACGGGTATTATTTTCGACAAAACGCGATGTTCTTTTTCCCTTTAAATTTAGCGGTGCGCACGGTTATGGATCACGACTGGGAGTGAATGAAATTTCTCATTCACATATCTCTCCACGAAATTCTCCCTCCGATTCCAGGAACTCGCTCTCTCTTCTCTATAACTCAGCCACAGTTTCCTTCCTCCCTCCCCCTCGTCTCTCCTTCTCTCTTCTCGAATCGATATCCTCCTTTCTATTCCTCTCCCGCGTGGGTGTCCAGATCCCTCGCAAACTAACCGGCCCGCCGCCGCGGCGCTGCAGTCGCCCTTGACGTCACTCAGGTGTAGTTGGGTTGCCATTTCTAGAGTTTGATTGTTGCCGAAGCCGCCCATGAAAGTTGAAAACTATTAGTTGAAAAGGGCGCGAAAGTTGTGGAGTCATTTTGAATTATGCTGCAGAGTGTATTTTCCGAAATTGTGGTGTGAATCGCCACAAAAAACAGTATGAAGTTGATGTTTACGTTGAAAATTTGTGACAGCAAAGATGGTTTGCAACCTACACGACAGAATTTATTTCGACAGGTATGGACCTTTGTGGATCATCACCAGGTCAAGGATCGAAACCGGTCGAAATGAATTTTCTTGTGGAAGTTGCAAAGTTTTGTTTATTAACCACCTCTGATCCAACTGCAGCCATCGCACATTAGTGACAACAATGAATATTTTCTTATCTACCTTTAAAATGCTTATTAAAAGCCAAATTATTGCATGAACATTGCTCAGTCTTTTTAAAGCTTCGACTATGTATTTTTTTACCTTGATCGTAATGTGAAAATATTCACACTAATAACACTATAACAAGATGGTAATAATTTTATTTTAAATTGAATTCCATCGTATCCTCTTTTAAAAGTTCGTTTCAAAATATCGAATAGGGGAAAGCATTAGACTACTTTGCCGAATTTCGGTATGGTAATGCTTTAACAAATAGTATCAAATTGCTGCTCATAATAAAAATTTATGATAATAATGATTATTTTCTTGTGTATCATGAAAGTTACTAATTACCAGCCAGTTTATTGCATGAATATTGATCAGCCCTTTGTAAAGGTTCGGCGATGTTGTTTTGTCTCTATCGTAATGTGAAAATCTTGACACTAGTAGCACTTAGATACGATGGTTGTGATGATTGGATTTTTAAATGATTTACACCATATCATCTTTTGAAAGTTTTTGAAATTATTTGAAAAATGTTCCAAAATTGTTCTGTACCTTTGCATGTTTATTAAAACGCCAAACGTTACCACAATCGCTTGGTTCTTTCCGTACCAATTTAAATCTAAAATTGAGTTACAATTAAAACCTAACTTGAAAAGACAAGTCGTTCACAGATTTCATTACGCATAATGATACGCGATAATAAGATACAAAAGAAATAGTTTTTCTTCAGCTTTTACATAACTTACATTCACGCTTGATAAGCAGATAGCATATTTGATAGAATCGTTGCATTTAAATTTGAAAATATTTGATGGTTTGGCTAGTTTTAAAAAAGAGAAAAAATCCAGAAACTTCTAATTCAATTTATATGATATCAGTCTTGTTCTCTGGCGAAAGCAAATATCCGATTGCCATATTTTTTTCAATAATTAAGTATCTACTAACGAATGCAACCAAGAGTAGCTAAGAAATACAAATTAAAAAGCTGCTGAGGAAATTGTGGAAGACTTGGGTGACCGGATGTCTCAATTTTAATGACACAATCCTGCTTTCGACTTTTTGTCCCGAAGCTATCATTGATTAAAAAATAACAAGTTTTCCGTAGTTACTAAAAGGAAAGTAGGAATATTACGGCGATCTCTTTCAAAAGTTGTTTTGCAAAGCTTTTATCGTGGGATAAGAGCGACACCTGTCTTATCAATAGAAAATAGTGAGTCCTCAACACAATCGTCTTTGCACTTTCCTTGAAATTTTGCTTCGTATTATTTCCGCAAATAACGGAAACAAGGGTCTTGGCTCATACTCCAGAGATTATCACATTTTTAAGGAACTGTTTGTGACAGAACACTGGTACCAACCAAATAAATGATTTCTTCTGTTTGTCGTTACATTTTTGCCCTATAACCCCTTATTTTAACGAAAACACCACTACCTGCCTGTGGTATATAGAACCCTTTTTGCGATTTGCAGAAGTATCCGTTTTACATAGAAAAAGTCTACTCAACAATCGATGTTTACTCGTTACCACAACACACTCTTATTGTTTTCTTTTGTTTTCAGAATATACCAATCGACTCTTCTTTTACATAACTGCTTTCTATAGCATTCTAATTACTTCAGACCATGGAAAATGCGTCAATCTACACATAGAGGCACTTCAGGTCACTATATATGGTTCATTTTTTTCATTATTATCAGTTCCTTATTATGTCAGTCTCCCGGTGAAGTTAGACCAAAATGGCCTCTCTTCTACCGAACTTCTGGAGTTATTACGTGAAAAATTTACACTATAATATCAATATCAGATGATTAGCATTAAATTTATAAAAATAAATCAATTCATGCAAAAAAGCAACGAATATTATATATTTGGTACAAGCTAATAGACTCAACTAATATACAAAATAATGGATAAAAATACAAAATGATATATAGAATTTGGTTATAAATTAAAAAAACACGGCAAGATTTCACTTGTGGAGAAAACTAAGTATCCAGTTTAGCAAGGGCTTAGTTTCTTTTGTGACATAAAGAATTTTAGAATGGTCTCAATAGGCTAAAATTGGCTTTATTAATATATTATTAATAATTTTTTATTACTATAAAAGATGCCGCCTCAGGCGTGATATGGTGGAATTTTTCCATTGTAATGTGAATGAATATCTGTAGTAAATCTCATATTAAATTTTATCAGTTACATAAATAACCATTTTTTTATCATTTAATATCACCAGAAATGAAACCGGTCGTTGATCAAATTTAATTTTGCGTTGACTGTAGATATGTTATTCTTACTATAAAATCATTATATTGGCGTTCCAAGGGACTACTTCATAAATATTGTCTTCATTTAACTGATCCGAAATATGGATACCATGGGCTTAGTAGAAAAGGCTGGTCAATAGATGCTTCACAATCGACTGAAATTCGTCCAATGTATATTAGAGTATGATTGTTATAACTATTATTCTATACCAGGTGATAGCTTCCAAATATCATCCTATTTTACTTCTATGGTCACCGTGGGTTTAGTAAAAAATAATTAGTTAATAGACTTTCTTGATCGACTGAAATTCGTAGTGTTTTACATTGTTATTGTTATTAGCATTATTTGTTATCATAGTATTTTATATAAAACTAGTAAATGGGTGCTTGTATAATGCAAGCAAAGAAAATTATCAAGGGATACTACCCTGAGTTATGGGTCTATATGTTATATTTATGTTTCTTTTTAATTATAGGTACCAGTGTCTTACGTATACATAATTTTCAAATGTGGCGTCTACCGCAAGATTCATCAAATAACGTTATAATAGGATAATAATTTCTAAGGCCTTCCACGTTTATTTGATATGGGAGTTTTGGAGTTCTTAATGAATACGCATTCGTAAAATTAAATAAAGGAAACACGCCAAACAAAGTAAAGTTAGAATAAAAATTTGCATAAGATTAAAAAGAGAGAAATCGATAGACGATTCGTTACCTGTAATACTCGGTACGGTGCAAGTCATACTGCAATTGAATCCTATGTTCATTAAATGGCGTCCACGGCAACCATGAACTCCATTTCTAATTAAATAAACAAATAGACAATAGGCAACGTAACTATGTAAATAATTTTGAGGAACGTAGAAAATGAAGTTTATTCTAAAACCCGTTTGGATATGATGGGAAAATAATTAGCATATAATGATAAACGTAGAAATTGTTTTCACTTAAGAAAAGTTATCCAGCGAACACGTAGAACAACGTAATCCGAAGGCCATTTTACTGCTCTGAATAATGGTCACCGTGGGTTTAGTAGAAAAGGATTAGTCAATAGAAACTTCTTAATACACTGTAAATCGTCAAGTAAATATTAGATTATGATTGTTTAGACAATTCTTTGCTACCAGAAAATGACTGAATATTACAGTCTAAGTTCACTGCTCTAAAATATAGCAAAGGAAGAACACTATTTTACTGCTCTGAAGTATAGCAAAGGAATAAAACTGTGCTTTCGATAGCATTTTACTGCTCCGCCAAGGGAAAGCATGGTTTTTTCAACACTATTTTACTGCTCTGAACTATAGCGAAGGAAGCACGCTATTTTTCAAAACTATTTACTTTTACTCACAACTATTTCAGCTGAAGTATAGTTACCGTGAATTTGGTATATGAGGCTGGAGTTAAAATTGACGGCAGAGACAGAGTGCGTCTGGTGGAGAGGTTTGCAGAAGAGAATCTCGTGTCAAACTTTCGACTCGAATGACGCTTAGGAATGGAGAGAATGCGTCAACAGGTATACCCTCAGTGGGTGGATGACACGTAGGAGTGGATGGTAGACAGATTTTGCGCTAAGAGGTCCTTCCTTTTTTTCTCGTAGATCGGAGATGGGAAGTGTAGGAGGAAGATGGTGAAGGGGTGGTGCAGGGGGTGGTGAAGAGGATGATGAAGGGGGGAGATGGTGTGGAATATTCGGAGGGTGTCCGCGCGTGGGTTGTGATCTTTATGAAACCGCTTGAGAGGACGGGAGATGATGGAATGGAGATGAGGACCCCCCGAATTTTTATTTTTTTAGGGCGATGGATATTGAATAGGGTTCGTATACCTGGACCCCCTCACATTGTCCCCTCGTATCGACGTGCAGTGGAGAAATGCTACATGCATAGTTCAACGGAGGCGCTCCATTGGTTCTCAAGGTATGGATTTTGGAGTCCTTTTTGTATGGGATGGTCAAAAGTTCCGAATCATTTGTTCGTTTCGGTGAAATTTAAGGATGGCGGAAAAGTTGTGGGGATATATTGCATCTTTTTGGGTGATTGCTATAGTAAGACGAATTAATCTATATAAAATGTTCCCAAACTTTTTTCCGTGGACCCATTAAAATTTTTCATTGACCCCCTAGCCTGCCTAATATCGAATTTTTCTACTAAAACCGATATCTAGTTTCCATTTTATTATAGGTACTTTTGAATGGGATCTTTCGTTTCCTAAAATAATCTCAAAAAATTCTTGGATCATCATTTTCTTTCTCCCTAAAATGGACCTCCTATAAATCTCTATGGACTCCCAGGGATCCCTATGTCACTATGGGAACCTATGATCTATATTGCCAACACTTAACTGTCCTGATAAGCAGTCAACCAATCGGAATCTACATAGTCGGACAATGAGAATACAGTGTATGGAAAATAATTAAAATGGTAGTAAATTAGCAATGATAATGAAGTGGTAGTAATTTAACAATAATATTTCATTAACTGCGACATACATAGTACTGAAATTTACTTTCAAGTCATTTAGTACTAGTAGTTTAGTAATGGTAATTTATAAATAAAATCTAAGTACACGTAGTGGTAACTTAGTGAATTAATTTCATCAATAATAACTTAATTATTACATAATATATATTACATAATATATATTACATAATATATATTACATTATAAGTAGTAGTGGTAATTTAGGAATAGTAGTTCATTAATAGTAACTCATTAACAAAATCTAAGTAGTATTACAATCTATTGATATAATTTAGGTAAAATTTAGTGATAGTTGTCTGTTAAGAGAAACTCAGTAATGGCAACTTATGAATAAAATCTTAGTAGTGGTAATTTGAAATCGATTGACGAATTTTTATTTACGTTGAACTCCATCAGGTGATGAGAAAAAATAACGAAGTCCTTACTCCACAAGAAATTTAGTTCACGACCCGTTGTAAGGTGTAGTCGTCATCAGTGGTAATTCAGTGAAAGTAATTCAGTAAATATAATTTAATAATACTAACATAGTAATAGTAGCCTAGCGATAGTAACTACTGATAACTTTGTAATAGCAACTGAGAAATTTTGATGTGGCGTAGTGGTAATTGTAGTGTACTGTTACTTCTGTAAACAGCGTCCGAACTCTGAGTGAAACCATGGAAACGCTGAAACGAAAGAATCGATCCGACGGATAGTCACTTCTGGTACTTCCTTCTGCGTAGCCTCAGAGAAGCTACAGGTAATACACATTAAAGTTACGTTTGGATTCCGTGTTAATGCACTCTCTGACGCTTGACTCTGGCAATTTATATTTTAATGTAATAAATATAAATATAGATTACTCGTCATTCGTTGTTTTCTTGTAAATTAAGTAGAGAGTTTTTATGTGCGTTTGTGTGTATATCCAACTTAAACTCTGGAGCCACAAGATCTCTGAGTTTAAAACTATAAAGATTGTTAAATTTCTTCTCTGGGCATATGTTATGCCACTTTTTATTACCTAATCGTCCCTTCATTCATAAGCAATACATGTAGAGTTGACTTTATTGCTGGCTTGATATATTTTACGAATTATAATTACGAATAATATTCCTATGAAATCGAAACAAGCACCAAAAGAAAGTTAATTGACTAAAGATTCTTTTTTCAGTCATGCAATGTTATATTGCTTACGATTCTAAATTGTGAGAACTTTGATGAAGACTTTGAAAATTGTTATGATTGTAAACAACCCGTGCCCTTGACAACCAACTGGATTGTTGAAACAGAGCTCATACGTTTTCCCATCAGGATAAATTGGAAATGTAGGCCTATATAAATATAATGGTAAGAATTAATGATAGAATTTATAAAGATGAGTAAATTTTCTGAGATTTCAGTTCCAAATCATGGCAATTTTGGGAAGATTTAAGTTTTGATATTTATATTTACGATCTCCTGTTCCATTGAACTGAGCTTACGTGAGAGAATTAGTCAGGTTAGGTACTAAGTTAAGTTCAATGCTGTGCAAGTAGCACTACTATTTTCAACACCAATTCTATTTTCTCCGTTGAGAATCAACGGGCACTTAACCTAGTACAGCATAATATCGCTTCATCGAAGTACTCTGCAATTTAGTTGCTAATGGCCATTTTATTAGTCGAAACTTTAGGTAGTTTATGGCAATATATCCGTTGTAACTGAAAGTCGGATTTCATTATCGATTTTCGGTTTTCAAGCCAAGGAGGATTGTGATATTCAAAAGGCTGCTCATTCGTTAATTCTGCAAAGCCTTTAGTATGATTGCACTTTATTCTATATTTGCATTTTGGAAACATAATTTATTAAATTTAATTCCTTTTTCGGGGAGTCTTTAAATTTTATTTTCGGCCGTTTCTCGACTGTGTTCCTGTAGCACTCAATATATTGATTTGTGCGAAAAAGGTACTCTTTAATGAAGCATAAGGCTTCGTTTACGTGTTTTGTTTACTCTTAGTCCCCCGTAAACGGCTTCAGTATCAGCCAGTTTCAATACGGGTATAGAAATGAGTTACAATTTGTAATTAGCAAACATTAATATCCTTGCCCTGACTTGGATTCGAGCCTATAAATTGAACCATTGTTCTTTGCTAGGACCACTGTATTGTCGAATGATGATAACATAATTGAAAAATCATTCCGAATAAATGTAATGTGATTAATATTAAATAATGTTATTTAATTCAGACAATTATGTTAAAAAAGAAATTTTATGTTATGAGACCAAATAGGAAATACGTTATTCTAAGCATTTTGTTGGTCTTATTTATAATGTGTACACGTTTGAATTGAGTTTGAACTATATGGCAACAGAGGGGCAAAACGGCAACATTGCGGCCTACCTAAAGTAAATGATTCATGTTTTCAGTGTCTTAATTTCGCTCGTTTAAATTTATTAACCTTTTTATTGTGAGATACTTTAATTACCTCTTCAATCACATTTTCATCTTGAAGTTTTCATTGAGAAATAATTCTATATTCATAACTTAATATTATATTTATATAAATTTAATTGATCATTTAACTTTCTCAGCGTGAATGATGTTCAAGATTGAGACGTACGATTATTTTATTAATGGAGAACATCAGAGATACCGTTGATTCTTTTGCTCCATTTATTCTACTGCTGGTGACTTTGTACAAGCAAATGTGCGATAACAATTTACTAGAAAGGTTAATTTTTCAAATTAAATAATAAAACTTATAATCAAGACTTTCAAATATAAATGATCTCTAAATAAAACAACAAGATGTTTTGATTTGTTATTTAATTTAATTTTAAATTGATTCTTGGATTTTAATGTCCTTTCGTGGTAGGTCGTTTCCTTCCTCTGACCCTTGTTTAGCTGTTTAACTTAGTTCCGTCATAATGTTTCTTATTTTACGTTTAAAATTTCATTAAATGTGATTAGATATGGTAGTTGATTGAAAACTATCCAAAGATGAGTTTTTTATTGGCCTATCTCGCGACTCGTTATTGCTTACAAAACTGCTTTTTAATAATAGAGTAATGTTTTTCATATGTTTGTGCGTGAAGTTATATTTCATTCTAGGAAATAAAGCGTAATAGTTTTAGCAGTAGATATAATTTATACCACTATTAATAATATTTTGTTCCCTCTTGTGTAAGGCAGTTTCTGAAAGTTTCGTATGCCCCGGTTGGAAATATTTTCTCCCAAGTCCATTCCATCAAATTTTAACTCTTCGTAAAATTGGAGTCTGGGACGAGTTTGGCAAATCCCTGCGTGCAACGATATCGCTGTGTGTAATAAGACAATTACTTCCCATCTTATTGGAGTTTATGATAATATCCTCTCGCATGAGACGCCGGAGTTGACTATAGCGGGGAAAGATTGTGAAAAATGCTGGTTTGTCTCAGCGAGAAAATAAGCCAAGCATCTTATTTGTTGTTAAGGGGCTCCCTGTTCAGGAAAACGTTTGTATAGGCTATTGTGACGAAACGCTTTATGGGCAATCTATGCATGCCTATATGTATTTAGAATCCGCCATTGTTGAATTATAGTGTGCTTTATTCAAAAATTGCGTGTATTATCACATTCTTGGTATTGATGATAACAAACCAAGTGTTTCGCTGAAAAAGGTTGTTGTTAACCCTTCCTTGCCCAAGGTGTTTCACACCCACCCACCCCCAATGGGGTATTTCAAAAACCCCAATACATTTTTCTAAACTAATATGCTTAAGGAATGAAAATGATATCAGTTAATTCAACAATGACGTTTATTGTCCCATTCTTGGTATCGATGATAACGAATCAAGCGTCTTATTCGCTGAAAAATGTTGTTGTTAAAGGTTTCCCTGGAACACACTCGCAACAGGCTATTATAACAAAGCGCTGTGCAAACAACCAATGCATGTTTATATCGTATATACAGCATTCGCTATTGTTGATCGAATGAATGGTTTATTCAACAATAGCGTTTATTATCCCATTCTTGATACAGTTGTTTGTCTTCGTACGATTGTTTGTTTGTTTACCTCTCCGCTTCTATCCGGCTCATTGAATCGTTAACGTAGAGAAAGTAAATACGTTACCCATGGATACATTTTTATTCTCCTGAAAATGAAGTTGTCTTTTTCAGCAACGTAGCAGTTGAATGTGATTGGAAAGGAATAAATCCAGCAGGGGCTTTTGGGAAAACTACTTTCTCTTATAAAGCGAACTCGTTAAGTGGAAAAAAAATCAATTCCGCTTTCTTTCGTATCTTTGATGTATTTTCCTGATTTTCTCAACTTTGATCGTCAGATTTTTTCTGTGTAACAAAGTTTTTAATCGATATTGCTTTTCCGGTCTTCAGTAGTTTGAGGAGGACGGACAAGCTAACAAAGAGCTCTTTATCCGCAAACGCAATTAAGATCAAAGAGGGCCAATGAGAAAATGCCACGGTTAATCGGTAAAGTGATATTTGTTGGGATTATTGCAGATTTGCCAACTTCATTACGTCACGATGAATAATACCTTTAGCAAAGTATAAAGTCTAAGGAAAGATATCGAATTACATTAAATTAATTCATTTTTTTAATTGGTAACATTTTATCTAAACATGTCTCTTTAAAAGCAGACTGAAAATTAAATGTAAGGAAAGAAAATTGGATCATGGCTGTTAAGAAATTAGAAGTATCTCCGATAGTCGTCTTTGACAGCGCTCAAAACCACGTTGCTGGCGGTTTTCGGAAATAACAGAAACTTCCGGATTAATAACGTTCCAAGAAACACCTCCTGTACACATTCTTCTATCCCTGAGGATGATAGCATCGTTATCAAAATGTGGGTGTTTCTTAGAAGAACAGTAACCAGGCCTTTTCTGTTGCTTCCGAAAACCGATAGCAACGAGGTGTGGAGCGCGAGCAATAAAGGCAATCGGATATTCTTAAACCTGTAATAAAAATGAAAGTCTACAATTTTCTTCGGCCGAAAACCCAGCTAAACGAAGAAGATGCCTCATAAATCAGACCCGCCTTAGAGACCTTTACCTGTATCCGACACATATTTAGGTCCCACTAACAATATGTTTATTTTATGCAAAGGAAGAATATTTGGAACACGGCTATTGAGGAATCAGAGCTATAAAATCTCCAATGGCCGTCTTTGTCGGCGTTCCTCTTCTTATTTACCCGTATTCCGAGAAAACAGAGTGCTTCTTTTTCTTTTGAGTGCTCTCAAAAAGCACGGTGTCCTTTTTTGTTTTCTCGGAATACCGGTGAATGAGAAGAAGAACGTCGACAAAAACGGCGATTTGACATTTTAAACCTCTAATAGTGGTTTATAACTACAAGATACGCTCTAATGTTACCCATTCAGTTAAAAATGGTAGGGTTTTAAGATTTCTTCAACAGCTGTAATCATTTCACGCATTAGGGCTCACATCGGGAATCGAACCGGGGATCCTTTTCACCAAAGTCGAGCCGAGCACCCATTCTGCTATTCGGCAGCCCCCAAAGAATTATTAAGGCGTGTCAGGATTGCATTTTTAGTTTCAGCGTTGTCGGATACTTAAAACAAGCAGTAGCATCTACGAAGTGCGTAAAGTAAAAACACGATTGAACCTACCTTAAAACTATCTGCATTAATAAAGGTATCGTTTGTTATTTTGCGGTATCTATGGAGAATTTGGAAGTAAATATCACGCTACGAAACAAGGAAATATGTCTGAAAAAGCGATTTGATACTTTATGATAAAATTTTCAAGTTTCCCTTGAGGAATAGACAAGCGGAAGAAGATTTATAAGCTGATTCGTCATCATCAAGCTCAGATTACGAAGGAATACATATCGCGTGCGTGTTTAAAGGGGAACTGCTCTTTCGAAAAACGAGACACGTCGACATTTCTCTTCTAATTAGATCGACGGCGTTTCATGAAAGGCCTTAACGACTTCCGCGATGTGTAATGTAGCAGTGAAGAAATTGGCTTATTTATTTCGGCGGTAGTTTCATTCACGGAAGTAGATAAGTGTTATAAATAAAAAAAATATATGCTTCTCTATTCCTCTCTGAGGTTTCATTTGTCATTCATTCGTCAGCTATCGTTTTTCAACGCTCAGTATCAATGTGTATTTCTGTTTTTCAAATCTCTGTTAGTTTCGTCACAGTTAGACAAAAGGCAGCAGTTGATCACATAGTACTACTGTTTATACATTTCCTGTTGTTACATTTGAAACTCATCTCGCAATTAGTTTTTATTTGTGAGGTACTGATTTTTATGTAAATATGTCACACTTTTTCATTCTTTTTTCAATCTTTTCCTCTATCAATTTTAATTCTTGTCTTTCATAACTCTTTTAACCTATTTTCATCATCAAATTTAGCTATCTATCTGTAGGCTTCGCTGGTTTTTCACACTCCCCTTCTAGTGAGTGTTTCCCTGCAGTGGAAATTTTTCCAAAGCTCTTAGCTTAGGTTTTTTAATCCGCATAGTAGTTTTCTTCTTTGTTCTTTTGCAAGCTATCTATTTCCAATCATTTCTCATACGACGAAGGGTTAGATGTAAGAAGAGACTTCCTAGTCTCAATCTCACCCTAATTAAGTCCTTTTATTATTATTATCATTACATACAAAATATATATTTAGTAAAGAATACACATCATAATGCTTCAATCAACAAAATAATTAATTAATAAAAATAAGATAGTAGAGAAATATTTCAATCTTCTTAATCATATAAATCTTTAGTCAATGCACTTTTAATGATTTATATATATTTTTTTAGCTAATCTACTGTTGCCTCTTATCGGTGAGGCCCTCCTAAGATATCGATTGAACTTGTTAGGAGGAGCTACACCGAGGCAACAGCAACAACGAACAAACACAACCACTCCCTGATCGGAAAAGTCAGACCTGCCGGGATTCGAACCCGGGACTTTGGGTTAGGAGCGATAACGTAGATGGAATGCTATCCACTCTGCCACCAAGGCCGTTTTAATAAATAAAACATGCATCGTGGTTGGTCTACCAACAGTTTTCAGGAATCTTTATGTCTGATAATAAAAATAAGCAATGGATAAAATTAATGAACTACTTCTTCCATCATTTTCTATGCTTCATTTTGCTATGATAGCAATTTATTCTACGAATGCTTAATGGGTTCATATTTTAAACAGGGTAACAATAAATTCACGTTTTTCTGTTGATGGTGTGAAAGTTCTTGGTATTTAAGAAGGAAAACTTACCTCTCGGTAGAGTTTGTTCCAAGTTTCCTGTTGGTATAATCTTATGAGTGAAACGTAAAGCCTCACGCCAAGCCACCTTTAACAACAGCTTCAGAGGCGAATGGTTAAAAATAAGATTTGTAGTGTACAATAGTCGATTTAAGCTTCTTTGTTTATGATATTTGAATAAGAATGACTTTATCAACAAAGAATAGTGGATTGTATGCTTCGACAGAAATAAAAACTGAGCACAGAGCGGACATTATATGAACGTTTGCTTTTTTCGCCCGTAATCATTTTTTGACCAGAGTAGAAATGTGGCTCTGTGTTTTATTAACTACCAAAAGGCCTTTGATAGAATGCAGCATCATTAACTTATGGAAGTACTCACAAGAATAGATATAGAGCTGAAAGGCATTCGCTGTGTAGAGAACTTATTTTGGAAGCAGACAGCTCACATTAAAGTTGATAATGAAACCACTGATGCAATTAATATTTGCAAAGGATTACGACAAGGATGTGTTCTTTCACCTTTATTATTCAACTTGTATTCTAACAATATCTTTCATGAAGCACTTAGTGACGTAGAAAGAGACATAAAAATAAATGGAGTCTTAATCAACAATATGCTGATGACACGGTACTGATTGCTGATAACTTGGATGATCTTCAAGAACTCATCAATGTAGTGGGAGAACATAGCAGAATGGCTTGAATATTAACATAAAAAATACACATTATATGATTGTGTCACGACAACCAGATTGCTTTACTAACACCAGCTTAACAATAAAAGACTGCGCAATTAAAAGAGTGAACAAATTTAAATACCTTGGAACGTGGTTCTGTGAAGACTGGAGATCGGACATGGAGATAAAATGTCGCATAGAAATTGCTCGTAATGCCTTCATAAAATTCAAGAAAGTTCTTGCATCCACAGATCTAGACCTGAGCCTTAGCATTCGCTTTGTCAAATGCTATGTATGGTCAATACTTTTATACGGCTCTGAAGAATGGACTTTAAAGAAGGAAATAACAAAAAAGATCGAGGCATTTGAAATGTGGACTTACCGCAGGATGCTTAAAATATCATCGATGGAATGAGTGAGTAATGGAGAAGTACTTAAGGAAAACAGCAAGAACTGTAATTAACGATTAAGAAAAGGAAAACGGCATATCTAGGGCACATCCTGCGGAACTCTAAATATTATCTCCCACAGTTGATAATTGAAGGAAAAATCGAAGGTAAAAGATTACGGAGAAGAACATCTTGGATGGGCAATATTAAACAATGTGCTGGATTACCAACTGCTGAGAGACTATTACACACAGCAACCATCAGGAACGAAATGCTAAATGTGATCGCCAACATCCATAATGGATAGGCAGAAGAAGAAGAAGATATTTTTTTAAACGGCCACATCTTTCTTTCAATCCCATATAAAATTCAAAATTTTTGTCTCTTTATTTACCATTTAGGTTCCACTTAAAATATATCGTTGATAAAGTTTGTTTTCTTTTGAAATAGTATGTTATTTATTTTCGTGACAATGATGATGTTTTCTTTATCTTGCTTTTGCCTAATAACAATCGAATACGACATTAGCAAAATATGCATCTATGTTTTCTTTTTCGGCCTTCACCGTCGAAAGTAAGGGAATTAACCCAAATAATGATTCTTCGAAGTCACAAGTTTTCGAATCTGAGACGTTAACCGCCATGTTTAGACAGTTCATTTGGAAAGCAGATCCCAGATAAATTCATTTTCCCAGAATTGTTACGACTGATTGTTATTCGATATTCGTTTCGGAAAATCACTGGTGAAACTAATAAATTGAATGTAAATTGCGTCGCGTAGGTCTTGTTTGCTCAGGCATCCGCTTCCATCCATTTAATTGATTCCGCATTCTTTTTCGTGGGCAATAAATCATTGTCTTGAAATTTTATGCGGTGCTGAAGCTCAGTGGGATGGAATTGTCATATCAAGCAATAGTCTACGCAACCTTTAAAAATCGACGTATAATTGTTTGTTTTCTTATTTTCTTTCTATGGAAGAATTAACAGATTTGAATCTTTTCGAGTGAGCTTTTTTAAGCTAGCAATTTGCGTTATACTTTTTCTGCCAAAATGAATGAATAGCCTATTCTTCATGCAAACTCAGATATTTACTCTATCATTTTTCTCCGCAACGCATTTGGCGTGAAGTGAAAATATACCTGCAAAAATACACAAGTCTTTATTGGAAGAAATTGGGACTGGGAAGTCCAAATTTTCATTTAAGCATGAATGAAATGAAAATTTCCTAAAATATAATATAAAATTGTTAGAATTAGTTTATTTGGCGAATAAGTTCATTTTATTCTAAGGATGCTCGTTGTTAAACTTTGGAAGGTATTCAATGATGGTTTTTTATGCTAAATTCCGCTAAATACGTATATTTAAATAAATATTTTAATGATAATCTGATTCCGAATGGTTTCAAATGTGTCTTAATGGTAGAAATAGAATTCAATCCAAATAGGCTCCAGAACTCCTTATTAATTGATATTAAATATTAATAATTGTCCATAGTGTTACTATCATACCTTATAACGATGGCAACGGTGTTGAAGTATTTTCAATGCAGTGAGAACATTATAATGTGTTCTATACATTGCATTGGATACAACAAAACTTCTAGATGGCGCTAAGTTTTCTACTCGAAACCCGTGATCCTCAAATTGTATTAATGGAGCAATTGACAGGTTAAACAAAAAGTGAAAAATGGCGACATGACTGGGAATTGAACACAGATCTTCCCCTTAATATTTTTCACTTCTTTTTCAACCTTAGGTTAATAACGCACGCTTTCTCGCGTAAAGTTAAAAATTCATTTCATTCATATTTGTTAATTGATATTTGTTGATAATATTAAGAAAACGTCTCATCATAAACCTTAGACGCTTCTTTGTGAAAGCATTAGTGATTTTAAAGATAAAAATAGGATTTAAATGACTCTCATTCATTATGATTGCTCTTTCAGTCCCCAAATAACATGCCCTCAGGCAGTTCATCTTTCCAATCGAATTAAAACGACCTTTGGGTATTCACTTTTCGAAGTATAAATAACGTCAATTCTGTTGTGAAACGTTCGAACTCTGGGGCTCTCACTTCATCTCTTTTCGAAAGATTGCTTTATCGGGTCTTCCATAAATGTGAATTACGGTTTAGCATATATGCAAATGGACTATCTCCCCCCTGCTGATAGAATCAACTTTAACCGTCCCATCGAAAATCATTTCGGTTCCTTGGAAACACTGGAGCAGATTTCATCCGCAGAATCACTCCGCCCACGCCTCCTACTAGATTTACGGAGCTCCCGTATCGCAGGACTTGCGTTAGAGGCAAATGACGTGCTGGGATCGAATCCCAAGGGGACCACTGATGAGGCCAAGTAACCCTAGATCTATGCTCTCCCGGGTGAATCGAAATTACCCTGCTCAAAAATAGCACAAACTATTATTACTCATACGTGAGTTTAATTGGATACTATAATATTCACATTCTATTTTATTATTATCAATCTATTCATATTCATTATAAGAGATAAATTACGTAATACTTCATGACAGTTTGAAATCGTTTTACGGAATATCACAAGAAGTTCAGACTGTCAGTTAAAATCAAAGCATATCTTGGAACACTATTTTTATTGCCTTTATATCGACGATTTACAAATAGTACTTACTCCATTACTTAAAAATTAATATTAATATTTCATTATTCATTAATTCATGCTCATAATAAGGGATAATCAAGTAATATTTCATTCCAATATAAACTATTTTAGCATAGAATATGACAAAGAACTCAGACTGATAATTTAAACCAAAACATATCTGGAAACTATATTTACCACACTAATCACAACGAAATGAGATTATCTAACTTGGTGAGGGCATAAATCCTCACAACCTTTGGTAAGTTTTTTAAGGATGAAATAGTATTAGTAGTTGTGCTCGTTGAAATTCAAGGGGAAAAACAGCATATGAAAATATGAAATACGTAAATTTGATGTTCAAAATAACCCGTGTTGAAATCTTTATAATTTATTGTTATAAAAAATTCCTAATAAGTCTTATATTTTACCTTCCACAAGTAATAATTTTACTTCTTCCATTTCAAACCCATCGAAAGACTCTCTGCGTAGGTTTACAATTGAAATTCGTAACTTCTGATCCGCCTTTATCTACTTTGATGAAACTTTTATAACAAGGAACTGCTGCTCCATTACTCTTCTAAGTCACGTGGGAAACTTACTCAATAACGATTTTTCAATGAGATTTTTTTCTCTATGGATTTTTAACTCATTAATGTAATGCAGTTTGTCTCATAACTCTATATCAACCATTTCTGGTTTCTTCACGTTTAAATGTAATCTTTCATTTGTTGTATAACTAGCTGTATTGTAATTGATATTTAAACCTTTAGTGGTATTATCATGTCAGATATTATGCTTATGAATTAATCTCAAGATAAAGTAAAACTGCAATATAGAAGCATGGAGAGATTTATAATGCAACATAGTTTTAAGATAAGTTCACTCAATCTACTGCTTACGTAAATCACCATTTTAAATTCCACTGAAGGTGTAACAGTCGATTATAATACTTTTTGCTAGAGAGTTAACCCTTTATAGGGCAGAATTCCTGGAGCACTACGGAAATATTTTTTTACGTGATAGACATATATTTGCCCTCTAAAACATTGTTTTATTAAGTAATTTGTAAAAAAAGTGTATTTATAACAAAAACAGGGTGGTTCCTATAGGGACCACTGGTCACTTGGGAGACTGCTGAGCTCACATTCCCCTGTGGACCAGTGGCTGTAACATCGACCACTTTTTTTGTTGATTATTAAGCTTAAATTAAGTATCCAAAATCGTCTGAAATTAACTCAATTATTTATTCGAATAATATATATATATATATATATAATTTTTGAAATGAAACGGCATATCATAATGGATATTGAAATAATTATTTTTATTTAAATTTATTATATCTTATACAAGTATTTTGCGATAAGAATTAAAGTAGATATGAAATGGAAAGGTTTATTTATGGCAATAATTTTCTTTTATTTAAAAATTATTAATGCTAATCAACAAGACATCAAATTTCGTTTTTTGTGTTCAAGCCACCTAGGAAATAAAAAAATAATAATACAATTATGTATATGTATATAAAGCAAAATCCGTCCGTCCCCTCTATCTCAGAAACTATTTGTGGAAGAGCAATGAGACAAACTGCATTGTATTTCTAATAAGCTGAAAGCCCCAGGAAAACAATTTCATCTCAATGAAGGCTCGGGTTCGAACCCAGGACTCCATAATACGTTTCCATAAGGAATGCACGTAAAGTTCGTTTTTGTACTATGCAGGCTTTGTTACTTTTAAAGAATTAAATTGGAAATAATGCTCCTACGAAGTACCAAACGAAGGTAAATTACATTAAGAATCATATTACTGTCGTAAAATACACTATTTGAATCGAAATTAAGTGAACTATGACAAAATAAAGGAACATTTTGTACAATTTCGCCGTAGTAAACAACCAGCCCCGCTGACGACCAAGGTGATTGTGAATCCGATACATTAATTTTCCCACAAGAATGCACAGGGATTTTAAGTCCATATCGAATTAATGGTAGGAACTTATGTCAGAATTTATGAAGAGGAGGCAATTTACTGAGATTTCAGCAAATGTAAACTATGTTATTTGAATATCAGGAACAAAATTACGTCCATTTTGGAGTTTTTCTTTATCAAATAGATTTACAAAAGGACATTTACACGTTTGCGGTGATCAAGATGACGAAGAAATATTACTTCGAGGAAGGGGAAGATTTTTGAGAGACAGAATTTTAATGAAAACTTGATTTTATATCAGAGATTTTAAAGCAGTGCGTTTGTGTAATTTTCACGAATTGCATAATGTTCAATGGAATCGAATTCGTAATTTTTCGGAATTTCGCTAATATTCTTAGGTTAAAATTCTATACTGATTAGTATTTACAAAACAAAAGAGTATTCATAAGTTTTATATTAAGTCATCTATATTTAAATGTTGCATATTTAGAAAAATTAAATTAAGAGAAAGCTCAAAAACTTCAACGAATCAAGAGATAAAGATTTGCACTAGATTACAACATTTTCGACTTTTCAAACAGTTTCTCTCAAAAGTCTCAATAAATCAACGAACTTGAATGTTTCTCCGAAAAATCCGAGACTAATTTTCTGTGAAAATTTCTCAAGTTTGATGACCTGTATCTTTCTGATGCCTGAGAATATTAAAATACAACTAATAGAAACATAAAATTGGATTTTTTTGCAATAACTCTGCGAAGTTTCAAGTTCCGCACTCAAAAAGCCATTTTTGACCCTATGTCCGGTTTTTCTCAATTTACGCCCACTGTGCGTCGTCGCCGATAGGAGATGTTAATGCAACACTGAGAAGTGATCAGATTCTTCCCATACTCCGCAATTCGTAGTTAAACAAATTTTTAAGCCAATTAGCTAAATTAAGGCACTTAACAAAATTTCTAGCCTTTAGATTGAATGCTGCGTAGATCCAAACGTATTAGCGCATAGCAAGTCCAGAAATGAACAACGCAACTCAAATAAAAAATTACATAAATACATTATGATAAATTGCAAAATACATTATGATACATAGCCATAACTATTTATCTCTCTATTGATTATTCTAACCACTGGAATACCTTCAATGAATGGTATACGTACACTTTCTTAATGTTATCCTTCTCCAACAAACGGATTTTAATTACACATCTGGGCCTAGGTACTAATCCATATTGAGTAGTTCCAGACTAGAACAACATTATCCTGACCATTGGAGTACCTGTATTGAATGTTCAGTATAGGCGCAATTTCCTTCCTCGATCCTTCCCCAATGAAGGTATTAGATAGCAAGGAGTAGAGAGAGACGTGGAGGAGGCTTTGCGGAAGCCGTAGCGAGGGGCCACCTGTGGCCCGCGGGTCGCAATCTTCGCCCCACTGCCCAACATCCAAAATATTCGGAGAATCGACGCGTCTCCCTGCGTCAGTCCCATCCCCTCCCCCCTCCGCTTCCATTTTGTCTGAAATGGATGCTAAAGCAACAAGTGAGAGAGGGGACCCTCCTAGTCTCCCGGGCTTCGCCCACTCCCTCCTGTAGAGGCGTCGGCGGCGGTTAGAGCTCAGCTCCCCGCAGTTGCCCCGACGGCGACCTCGCCGCCTTCCCCGAAGGGCTCGACTGACGTGGGCGGAGCAGCGAAGCCCCCCCTTTGCCCCCCCGTCGCTTCGGCGCGCGCGTCAAAGGTTCGCAAGGCGTCCGTTGCGTGTACTCGTCGAGGAGGAATCGAGAAAGATAGGTGACGGAGGGAGTGTCGGCGTCGCTAGATCCAATGCAGCAGGGGAGCGAGGCTAGATAACCACGGAGGACCCTAATCCAAGAGCGTGCCTCGGGGGTTTGTGAAGGCGTTGTTCGCCCTGTTAAGGGGAATACTCGGGCCATGTGGACTCCAAGCCCCCGAGGGAACGACTTGGGCTCCTTGATCGTTCCGGGGATTTCTTTCCTGGCTGGATTCATTCTGACTGCCTTGGGGGTTGTGAGTTGCGCCCCTGCTTCCCGATGGCCTCCGCCGCCGATGCCGTTTCCCCCGAGGCCGGGGCAGCCTTACATGGGGCCTTTCCAGCTGGTGCCTGGTGAGTCAGGGGGGAAATGGTGAAAGGTGGTGTATGCTGGTTTATGTTGCCCCTTTCATTGCTAAGGTCAAGTTGTGTTAGTTAGAAGACGATGGGGCAACAGTAGGAATTATTGGAAAGTTTAGGGAGTATTCATGTTGTTTCTTTCGTTGTTTCAGACGAGAATTACTGTTGCTATTATCTTATTATTGTCAGTTTTATTATTGTGAGAAATGGGAAAGGAAGGTGTACCCCGGTTTATGTTGCTCCTTTAATTGTTGAAGGAAGGTTGTGTTGTTAAGAAGACGATGAGACAACAATAGGAAGAGTAGGGGGTATGTTGCATTTTTAATTATTTCAGGTGAGAATAATTTGCATTGTTGTCGTGTTATGGTCAGTGTTATTATAACAGGAATTTTCTAATCGGTCCTGTTGTTACTTTCATTGTTAAATTTGCGTTGTGTTAATCAGATGGCTATTAGACAACAATTGGATTTATCAGGAAGGTTAGGGAGCGTATGTGTTGTCTCCTTCATTGTTGGAGACGAGTGTATTGTCGTCTTTACGGTCGGTTTAATGATAATGGATATTTTCCGATTGGCCCGAATACATTCGCAACAATGGAAAGCATTACTAGATTGAGTGAGCTAATTAAGTAAGTGACTCCAGGTACGACACTTCTCTTTGATCGTCACAAGTACTCTATGTGAATTGTTTACTTTATTGCTGCACTTGTTCTGATAGGGTAGAGGCCCTCGACGAAGGGGCCTATATTACTATGATACCTAACCGGTGGCGGTACGTTTACTCAGCGGTCAAAAGAGAAACTAACGTACTCAGTTTTTGTAAAGCGAATAGTAGCTCGGATCTATTTCATTCGCAATTGAAACTACTCGATGTTGTTGCTTTTAAAAGTGCTTTGACAGCTTAGGTAATTGCGAACATTTTACTAGGCTCATTAGGGAATCGAACCCGGGATCGGTTTCACAAAAGGCCAACACGCTGCTCTCTTGGCTATCCAGGAGCCGTATTAAATTATTTATACTCCAGAAAATGTATTAAAGTCCCTTAAAAACGTCGGTTTTTCCCGAAATCCACCTCGATGTTTCCAGAAGAACGCGACTAACCGGGAGGTGCTTATAGGTTCAATATGGCCAAGTACTTTCAACGCCCCTTTTCTCCTAGGTCCTTTGTTTCCTTCGTGCCCATGTACCAGTATGTAGTCGGTACACTTCATTCCTTGCGTTGCTCTTTCTCAGTGCACGTTTCGGACGTGTCGTTTGCCCGCGTAAGGTGACCATATGGCAGGTCAGAAACGCACGATCGATCCTGTTATTTCTCGTTGCGTATTGGAAGAGGGCATCCACGTTCGTTCTCTCGGAAGTGAATGGAAAAGAGCTCTCGGATGACGTAGGCGATTAATTTTTCAGCGATCGTGAATAAAAAGCGCCGGGGTGTGTGTACAGTTGGGTCCCTCCGGGATTTGGGCGCCGTGGGAGCAGACGTCATGGAACGTGCTCTTATCGACGGAGGTACCCGAAGAGGAACGCATATAGAACATGATTTATCCTCTTCGCCGGGAAGTATCGTATTCTCCGCTCCGT
Source organism: Sympetrum striolatum (assembly GCA_947579665.1). NCBI lineage: Eukaryota > Metazoa > Arthropoda > Insecta > Odonata > Libellulidae > Sympetrum > Sympetrum striolatum. Next base: position 73,588,746 of record OX388345.1, on the reverse strand, counting down.
TGGAGAACGGTCATCTTCCCAGTCTTGTGCGACGGTTACAGTTTGCTAGTCGAGGTTGTTGATCGATGATGAAATACGTCGGAAATTGTTTTTTTAATGGGAAAGAAATGGAATTGGTGTGTTCTTTTTTTAACTTTGAGGGAACGCTCAAGTTTCCGCAAGTAGATTAGATATTGGGAAGCTCTGTCTTATGAAACACTAACTTGAGAATGCCACCAGTATTCTGATTTCGAAAATGTAATAAATGTTTAACTTTGAAAGGATGCTAATATTTCCGAAAGTAGATAAAACAAATTGGGGAGCACTGCCGTATGGAACACTAATTTGTGAATTCCGCAAGTCTTCTAGTGTCGGAAATGTATAAACCTAAATACAATATTTATAAAGTAATGACTGTTTTGTCATCACTTCATAACGCTTGTAGTCCATCCTTCCAACTATAAATGCTGTGAATACGAACATGGTCGATGTTGGGGATCTCGCTTATTGTATAAGTACGTTTTCAAGAGCCTCTTAACTAAAAGAATAAACTCCTAAACTGTTTATCTTACTTTTGCAATACACCCCGATTCAAATAGATATTTACGGCTCAAATGTATGTCCTTGAGCGCTGTTCTGTTACTATAACCACATCAAGATGAACTGTTTATTTTTCATTCCCCTTTTCGTACAGGATAGAGGAAAATGTATCATTTCTTTTTGTATCAGCCTTCTTTTTGGCAATGATGATATGAAAGATGCCGAGTTATGACTGTGGTTGATTGATGACATTCATTTTGGTCTTTCCTCGTTGAACGCCATAAAAATGTTATTCATGGGGTCATTGTGGTTCACTTACGTAGATGTTTTTCTGTCCTATCATTCTGAAACGATAAAGAAAGCGAGAGTAGAATACCTCACTCCTCATCCTTCCTAGTGATTCTCATTTCCCCTCCTAACTGTTTCGTAGCTAATGGGGAAGGAACCTTCCAGACTTTGGGCTGATTGATTCTCACACAGAGGGAGCGTATTCTCTCTTTCCTATTCTATGAAGAACAATGTAATGGGGAGAACACCAAATGTGTGTCTATTGCTAAAATATTCATTAATACATATATTCCGTTGAGAATATACAGGAATTGTTCATATTCCAGATTATTAAACTTATTAAATTCCTGGAAAATCATTCAATAAGATTTTGTAACTATAAGTGAGTATATAAAGAAATTATGACATTTTCGAAATAACCTCACTAAATTGAATTAGAATCTACTAAATGTAATCATAAACGCATCACTTGAATTGTAAAAAACAATTTTCAATCCATAGAAAAGGGCAGGATTACTTTTTAGCGAGTATTAAAATTTATATTGAATGTAAACATCATTGCTGGCATAAACTGTATTGAATATTTTGCACACAAGGTCACAGAAAACAAATTTTCTACTTTATGTTGTTGCCTTTACCCAATGTGCCCCGTCATACTGGTGTGCAGTAAGTTTATTACTTGTTGTACCTATTAACAACACAGAATAATGTATTCTCCAATTTTTGTCATTACTTATAATCTTTATTTTGAGATCAAATTCGACGCAAATTGAGATCAGTATGTTTAAATACAATAGCATCATGCTTCATTTTTGGATATTTTTAATTCCTTTTATTTTGAACCGAGTTTTACACGCATATACTTTGATATTTTGCAAATTTGGAGAATATTTTCAAGTTTTCCCGAGTATAGAAACGATTGGAAAGATTTGCTATATAAAAAATTAAGGTGTTAATGCCATTAATATTATGGAATCGAAAATACGTAAACATAATTGTAAATAGATGTTTATAAAACAATAACCTCATCGTTTCTTACCGATTGTTATTTATCATTTCAACTGATTAAAGGTAGAATTATTGAAATTTAAGCGAGGAAACAGCGTAACTTATTCATTCGCATTTTATTAATTCAAGGATCGTGTTTCTGTTTTAACCTGTAAATTTCTTATTTTATTGTTTTAAGGACAACCTGTTGTTTTTAACCGTCTATGCGCGATATATGTAGTCATAAAACATTTGAGAATCAAATTCCGTATCGAATCTCGGAATAGTTTCCTTTTAACAATTAATAAAAGACCTATGAGGTTCGGTACATTTTAAATATATTCTTACATGAAGTGTCCTTTTGAGGTAACTAGATTAAAAACCCATTATCCGTTCGGTGAAATTAATATCAATATTTTATATTTTCTTCCCTGTGTATTATAATTTAAATTTAAAATTTTGTTTCGTATGATGTATTGGTTTATGAATCTGCTATAGACTTATTTAAATGCATTTCTTTCTAATTTTGATTTAATATTTGTTATGAAATTGAATTCGTGTTTTTACAACCTATTGTAGTTGTAACGGAATCTCACTCCTTGAACTCCTCCAAAATGTATGGTTGGTAAGATCTCGAACTATGGCCGAAACTAAGTTCGCGGAATCGTCTCTATTCAGTTTCGCAGATCAATATTTTTACAGTCTGCAGAGCCAGCGCTGCTCCACGGTTCCTACCCGTGGTTTCCGTCTGTCATTTGCCTTACAACTTTGAGTGATTTTACGTTTTAGATCATTTATATGGTTGACTATGTTTATAAGGATTCGATTAATGATACACTGTCATGAAAGCACCATTCGAAATGCATTGGTAAGTGTATCTCTTACAGGAAAAATGTGTGCGCTGTTGTGAAATTTTCGCAGAAATATGTATTTAGTCGAAATTATTTTAAAAGTTTCAAGTAGAAATTAACCTAAAGTGATTCCCAATTTATTTTTTCCGCATCTTTTTTACTCAATACTGATATTTGTTGTGCGATTTCGACTAACTTTATATTTTTATGGAAATATTGCAACAGCGCGAACATTTCTCCTGCAAGTGATTCACAGTCAATTTTATTCACTGCATTTTAAATAGTGCCTTCATGATAGTAGACAGAGTATAGTGAATTCCGCTATACCTTTCTTCTTGCTTAAATAATGAACTTTACGACAGTTCTTAGGCGTTTAATCTCCAAAGGAACATATGTCGACCGGAAGTTTGGCATTTTTCTCATTATTTAAATTTCTGTTTACCTTGTTCTTAATTCCAGCTTTTATGCTGCCCTCCACAAAGTGTACCTTTTTTGTCGCGATTGTCAACAGTATCTCGAAAAACCTTTTTCTGACAATTCAAACAAGGGCTTCCTTTGTAATCTCTTTCTTTCCCCATTCCTTCCAATATTGTTTTCAATGGACTACCTTCCCTTTTTGTCTGTCTGATTAAACATCATCTTCTTGCGAATGCTTTTGAGAAACTTTTCTCTCTATTTCCTCTTCTAACGGCATCTTCATCGGTTATTTGGTTTGTATATTTTATTTAATTCCTTCTTCATCAATCTTCTATTAGCCGCATTGCCATTGTATTACTCTCTTCCAAGCTTCTGATATATTTAACGTTTCACAGCCAATGTAAAGGTCCTTTTCATAGCACTCTGAAACATTTCCAAGTGATTATTATTAAAGGGCATATCCAAGTAATTATTATTTCATTAAATCTTCAGCTTGGTATAAACTAGGGGGCAGAGTTTATATCATACAATGATCGGTCACAAAAGTTGTTTACAAGTAATAATGAGTAAGTAGAGTACAGATAATAAGTAGAAGCATTAAAAACAGAATAAATGCAAGTATAAACATCAAAAAGTAAAATTCTAAGACAATAATACGAATATATATTTTTCATCACTCATTCAACATCCATGAATTATTTTTATAGTTGCATCTGTAGCAACTGTAGCATCATATGAATATCTTATGCATTCTGTACATGCTATAAGCTCTATTTTTTGTGGGAATTGCAGTTGTGATAAGTAATGGTTTGCAGTATGTAGGGTAGTCTTTCTCCATCCTCGTGTCTATTTACTTTGATGAAAACTTTCAACACGGTTATCAAATATCCAACGTGGTCGTTAAGTTTGTGGATGCGTTTCAAATTCCTTGAATTACATGCTAATGTAAGATACCTTTTCAAAGGTTAGGTTTTAGGATTTTTTCGGTTGCTCCTCTAGTCTTTCCTCACATCTCGAATGAATTTTACCAACCAGTTTACTGCCATTTTTTCAAACTTCATAAGAGTTTCACAGGCTCACGTTTTCATAGGATCCGATATTTCATTCTCGGTGGCTGTTTTCTATTCAAAGCCTCCAGACCTTGCAAGGGAACGTTCCATTCAAATGATCACGTGAATGTTTCATACTTGAATTACCGCATCTTACGAATTTTCGAAATGCCTTAAAATACTTTGTCTCTTCTCCTCGGAAAATCGTATTCTCATCTTCATCATTCATGTAATATGTAAAATAGGAAATACTACCATAATCAATGTAAAATAATACTGTTTAATGAAATGACGTTTGCTATATGCTATGCTATATATGCGTTTGCTATATATAGCGAAGTTGCATCATCAGGTGGAAATTTTAGACAAAGAGCAAGTTATCAGAAGGGGAAGAATGAGATAGATAATTCTTGTGTTCAAGGATCTCATGCTGATTAAGAATGAGCGTATACATTTCACGTGGATAAGCTGTATTGTACGTTAAAACTCCCAGGAAATAAGTGGTAGATTTCAAAAATCAAGATTTCTAGAATTGGAAAGTGAAAACAACCAATAACTAAGAATGACTATTTTTATCAACTTTGAGGAGCAAGCAAGGGCAGCTTTAAATTGCATCAGAGGATTTGAACTTCTAAATCAAACTAGGTGATCCATGTATTTCATGTCTTGTGAATCTAGAAGCAACAATTAAATGGAAGTCAAATTGGCACTAGTCAAATACAGAGGTAAAAGATGGCATCATACAAAGAGATTTAATCAGATATTCCACACTTTTTTTAAAGTACTTAAGATGATGTAAGAATCTGATGACAGTGAAAAGAATCATGAATTATTATGCTCTTTTTATATCATGAATGAATTGCATTCTTTTGGGTTTGATTAGTTTTGTTGAAGCTCAGATGAACTAGAAAGGAGAAGAAAGAAGTTGCATTTACTTTGATTTCTGTTACTGCAAATACTGTTTACTGTCATCACTTACTATCAATTTGTTCATTACAACTACCTAACAAAATTACTCTAATATCAAAACAATGTAATACAATTATCAATAAAATCAACTAACTGGCGAGTAACTTTGTGGTATTCCATAATGTCGAAATAAGAAACAGAAAAAAACTTTTCAGGCGAAATTAAATCCTATTTTTTATGAAAACTTTGCTTAAAATTTCAACCCTTTAGCTTCATCTTCAATTTTAGCGTTGAAACTAGTAGTGTTTAGTTGTCCGTATGTGTGTGGTTTCTTTGTAAAGTTTTAATAAAAACAGGATTTAGTTTCGTCTGAAAGTCTCGTCCCTGTTTATTATTTCGAATGCTATTTCCGTATATACTCAAGTATGAGCCGACCTGAATACAATCCGTGGCACCTAATTTTATCACAGAAAATAGGGAAAACTAATTGACTGGAGTATAAACCTAGGGTAGGAAATGCAGCAGCTACTGGTAAATTTCAAAATGAAAACTCCCGACGGACGGGACGGGATTGCCGGCAAAATTAAATAAATAGAATTGTAATGGAAAGAATCTTAGGAAATGGGACTTTTTCAACAAGAATTATTTCTGTCTAACAGTAACAAAAATAAAATTTGTGGAAAAAGTGCAAATTCCAATGATTCTTTTCAATATGGATTTTCACAATACCTCGCCTTAGTCTGAAAAAAATTGAAGAAAAAAAATCACTACAACTTAATTTTTCTTTCTTTTATTTTACAACTTTATTTTTCTTCAATTTATTTATATGGAATTTCACACAGTCAAGCCTGCTATAATTGATTTTATTAGTCTGTGAAGTTTAAAAGAATTGTTAATTAAGCAAATGAGAAATTCAAAAGCAGATGCCCGACTACGGCATACTTTTTCCAGCGGAGAACAGATAAGTGGGACCTTCACTGGAGTATAAGCCGAGAGGGGCATTTTCAGTATAAAAAAGTGCTGAAAAACTCGGCTTATACACGAGTTTACACGGTTAAAAAATAGTTTCGTTCGAGAGAATGCGTATTTTTTACTCCAAAGATTTATTATGGGAGTTCTCGATTTGATCTTTCCTCTTTGGACCTCTGATGGCCTTAATCTACTCCTGTGTCCCTCGTCGGGGTACGCCAATTCGTCCTTGAAGCAAAACCTACTCTCACAGCGTGCTTTTCCCTCTGATGGTTTATTTCGCCCTTTCAAAGGGGCACAATCGCTTCGTTTTACGCGGCACGGAATGGAATAGCGCGGATATGGCCCTGCACCGGAGGGGGGCGTGGAAGTAAAAGCGACGGTGGAATTCACCGAGTGGAAATTAGGGTAAAAGGGAAAGTAAACAGCGGTGAGTAAAAGGGAACTCAAAAGGGGGCCAGATTTACGGCCCTTAGCCCCGAAAGCCAACTTTCGAATCCCTTTCGCGGATGGATTTTTTTCCCCCAGAATGTGGGATAACGATATGGGTATCCGTTCGGACGACGTCATAATGCGCCGGTCGTTATTCTTTTTTTATTTTTAACGGCGGTCCAAGACGCTATTTGTTCGAAAGGGCTGCTAAAGATGGTTTGGAAGCGAGGTTTCGTCGCGATATGGTCGATCCCCTTTTGTGAACGAGTGTTCGATTAAAGGAGCTTGGGAAGGGACTGATTTCTTCTCTATGAAAGGGATGCTTTGAGAGTTGTGAGTGATTGGAGGGTCCTTGAGTAATAAATCCGCCCCTTTGAAAGCGTCTCGCGGTCCTAAAATATGATGCAATGTTTCGGGATTTGTTAACGTGGGGAAATTTCGCTTGGATTATGATTAAATATCCACCCCTTTGTAAATGTCTTGAGGCCCTAAAATATGTTGCAGTATTTAGATTTTCCTTAGCAAGGGAAACTTTCACTTAAATTATGATGGATTGATAAAGGACCATATTCTGCGAAATTGAGACTTTAGAGAGATACTTCTAGAGATCTTCCATTTAATCGAAAGTAATAGCCAGTGTTTCTCAGCCTTCAAAAGATAGCGGGGTGCTCAATGTAATTCATTTCTCTGCGTTGATCGCCCAGTGTAATTTCACAGAAAGTTATTTTTAAATGCATTTGCTCGAGTACTCAGAATTACAGACATTACACAGAGCAACAGAATTATTGAAATTATTATTATGTAGTATTTATTCTCATTGTACACGATTTTTCAGTATTGTTTTAGTGATCGATAGAAAACTTAAACAAGGGAATACCTGGCCTTTTCTCACCTATTCTAAGTTTTACATGGATTACAGAATGACAAACTCTGATACGTATTATAAATATGTACTGCATTAATGCAGTATCTCGTTTCATACCAGCCTTGGTGACCGAGTTATTAGCCTTTTAGCTACAATATCGCTCCGACCCCAAGGTCTCGGGTTCGAATCCCGGCTAATTGAATTTTTCTGGTCAGGGAATAGGTGTGTGTGTGTGTGTTCGTCTACTGTTGTTGTTACCTTGGTGAAGCACCTCCTGATAAGTTCTGTGGAGAATTTTACCAGATAGTGGTAAAAAGAGCACAGCAGAAAAAAAATGCATTCGCTTAATTTGCTGTCATAATTGTTGCCGTATAGTTAAAACCTTACATAATGGAGATTGTTAATGTCAAGCTCCATAAAATATCTCAGTGCCGAGCTATTGATACTGTCAGGTTAAGAACGTAGATAAGCCGTATTATATTTAGAGCAAATAATTTTGCCTTTATATTTTCTGGCATAGCATCAGACCTTTTCATAAAAACGTATTTAGATGTCTGGATGAAAAGGAAATCTCAAACATTTGATCACAGTAACTCTAATACTTGGTTCGGCTTATTTACAAATATATTTCGTTCACACAAAGTAGATACGCAATCCATAATGTAGTAGTAGTAATAATATTTATTTAAATGTTTTCTAATCTCTATCTTCAAAAATTCAAAAAAATACAGTTTTGAAAATAAAAGAGTGAGCAGTCTTTAAATACAAAAAAACATTGCACAAATAAGATAAAGAATATCAAACGATTTTTTAATCGAATTAAAGAAGTTTATTTACCTACACATTTAGTAGCTTAATTAATACCCTTGTATTTAACTCCACCGAGGTATTATAAAAAATAAGATAATCGTATTAAGTTGATGATTACCTCCGTTTTAGAGGGACGCTCTCCAGAGAATATTTCCTCAACTCCCACGCTCATTCCTGATTTCATTACTTTATCTAAAGGCGATGGCGTTAAGAACAGACTTTTTTTGAAATTTGAAAAGCTTTCTGCTTCAAATAACATTATGTTCGACTCTAAATGTCGTTTTCTATACTGTTATCAACTTAATTCCCTATCTAAACTCTTTATTTACCACATGTACCCACGGATAGGAAAAATGATTAAAAAATAGGCTAAAAGCAGGGTACGCTTTAAAGGAAAATGAAAATATTTTAAGATATTTATTATGATGAATCTAGGTTATAAAATGTTCGCGATTTTCGATACGCTGACTATATGGGACGCATGAAACGTTGAGGAAGTTCTCACTGGTTTTCTTGTGTGTTATTTTAACGAAAAACATAAATTTAAGAAATAATAACACATTTATTTGATTATTATACTTGACTGATATTAAAATGCAATTAGATAAAATGTTCATTAAATAATGTAGAATACAGCCCTAAATATCTTGCTGCTTATAACCCTATACGTTGGTATATACGATAGTTAGTGAATTAGGATAATTCTAACCGAGAAATATTTTGCTGTAGTCCAGAAGTATGTCATTCATTGCGTTGACCATGCGCTAGGTTTTCGTCGGGACAATCCCGCTTTCGAACCTTCCATCGCGTAGTTTCCGTTTCCGTTTAATTTTCCGAGAAAATGTGTTTTGTTCCATAAAAAAACCCTCTCCCGCAGAAGTAATACTTCTCTATCTTATCAAAATGTGTTTCATATTGAGATTTTATTGAGCGCAATTTTAGTTTAAGAAAGCTATAATGCGTTTATATCTCGTCGTTACTTATACTGCTGTAATGAAATTCAACATTTAGGGCGTTCATTTCACCTTTGATTACATCTTTGTCTCGGTACTCTCAAAATATTGGACCAAACCATGGTCGATGCGTGGATATTCTTGCAAGCATAGAAGTCTTATTTTGTCTTAAGTATACCTCTGGTAAAGAAATTGTGGTCATATTTTATTTTTTCATGAGATTTAAAAGTAACAATAAAATACGATTGTGAAGGAAAAACTATATTTTTCCAGAAATGAAACTAGCTATGACGTTATCGGAGACTCGCATTTGAGGTAGTGTCACTATAACCACCTTTTCCTTCTGCTACTTTTTTCTTTTCCTGCAACATCACAAACTACCGTGTTCTGATACGTTGACACATATACTTAAAATAAAGTTTCAATAGAAATAGATATAAGAAAAACATGAATTAAATTGTTCGTTTTAATGCATGCTTCGTTCGTGTTATATTTGAACTGATATTATCTTTGAAGAGAAGAATTTATGCCATCGTATTTTTAATCTATACATTTCATCAATACTTTCAACTACTTTCAAGATAGTCGTACCGATACTTTGGGTCGGTGAACAATTCACATAATTGGTCTGTTTACACATTTTATCACTATTTGTACGATATTGTAACGCATTAATCACAAGTTGCGGCAGATTGCGCGCCTGGGCTTATGCAACAGTTCGTGCACTCGCCCCGTTATCTTAGGCAACCACCGTTGCGTTCCTTGTTTGGCTTCGCATTTGAACGATAGGTCTCTCCTTAAGAGTCTAGCCCGGAATCCGGTTGCAACCTCATCCCCTCTAACATTAGCTACCAAGGGAATGAGGCTTACTAGGCAAGATGAGGAGTGAGGTATTTATCATTGCATTTCTCACGAAGTCATAATATGGGATGTCTTTAGAGGGGTTTCCCTCCCGTTCTTGGGCAAATGCTAGGCAGATTGTATTTTTACCTTACTATATCCTCCTCGACCGTTGACACCCGGCACTCTTACCAAATTGCAGCAATTAAACTATATAACTATATAACTATATAAATAATGCTATAAGCGGTACATGTCCACGTACGTGAAGTAAAATGACTGATTGTGAGTAACTTTCTCAACAATCCATAAGGAGAAAGTTTAATCAGCGCCATTATTCAACATTACTTATACCTCTGTGGCTTTTAAAACATCGCAGCCGTGGTCAATGGACAAGACTGAGACAAACGTAGGTGGAAGACATAGTTTTTCTTATCCAGCAACAATAGATAATTGTGAAATATCAAAAATCATCAGCCGACCCCATGAGTGAAGGGAATATGGCTAAGAAAGAAGAAATCGTCATTTTAACACTTCATAAAGTATTTTCATGTATATATTGACGTACCATCAAGCATCTGAAATAAAGAACTTTCAGGTTGAAATCCTTTTATTGTAAAAATTAGCAATTATCACAGGAACTTTAGAAGTTACTGTTCCCATCCTTTTTAATGATTTACCACATGACTTACAATCATTAGAAAAAATTTCAGCAATGAAACGAGAAGTGAAAAAATTGTTACTGAAACTTGATTGATTGATGTAAATTAAATTGTATATTTTAAACCAGGCACCTGCTGAAAAGGTCCTGTATATGTACTTAGCAGGACCTTAACGATTTTGGAATACATATACATAGAATGTGGGGCTGTTTTCGCATTTTCATTTTTTTATTATTATTATATGTACAATTCTTATGCATCTGCGTAACTGATATGTCTGAAGTTTATATATGTGTGAATTTTTACAATTTATGTTGTATATCTGTATCAAAACGTTCATAGAACGTAATCTTATTTTGTTCAGTAAATAAAAAATATTGAACATTAAAAAACTACTAAATGTAACGGTGGTGTATAGCTTCCAGGCAGAGCGTCGAATTGGGTGAATCCTAGGGTGGCATATGTGTTCCATTTGAACTTAGGGTGAATCTTAGGCAAAGTTAACGAAGGAATTTGCTTACCTAAAGACGGCAGCAATGGAGTTTATCTCCTTCCCGTTTCAACTGCGATATGGAATGAAGGATTAAACACTTCCCACCATAAACTACTATCCAAACATTCCTGTGACTCAGTATTCATTATTGCATGTCTTGCTTAAGTCCCCTCGCAACATGGGTGCTCTAATTCTCAGCATAGGACGTGCAATATTTATTCTACTATATGAAGTCGCTTAGCTCTCCCCCTTCGCGAAAAATGTCTCTCATACGTGCCGACCGCATTCCACTCAGTCCTTATCTTCCATTATTCCGGCCGGAATAATACACGAATTCTCCATAAATAAAGTTTCGTGATGAATGGAAAACGTTCTTCCTCGGAATTCCTCCTTCTGCGCCTCTTTAATAATATATGCCTGAAAATTCGTCTTCGTCCAAAAGATGCGGTCCCCTCGAGGAAGTAAAACACCCCGAGGGCCTCTTATCCATTCGCGCCGTAAGAGCTCCTTGCGGCTCCGCTAATAGTTTGGTCGAAAGCCGTAAATGTATGCACAAGGTTATGGCGCTCTAAGTTGATCTAATTATCTCCAAATTCGTCGCTAGTGCTTCATCTGGTGATTAGAGTGCGGCTTGGTAGGAAATTCAGTTTATCGCTCGCAATTCGATTCAGTTTTTCCTTCTTTTTATTTGAGAGGTGGTTAAGAGTATAAAATGAAGAGCCCGGAAAAGTTTTGAGGTTGTAGAATGCAGTAAATGTAATGTAAAATGTAGAAAAGAGTAGGTAGGTTCTTATAGGTTGCCTATCTCAAATTGAATAAAATATCGTATTCCATCGGTGAAAGGGAATGTTACACGCGCAATTTTTGAAGGACTCATTAAATTAATTATTACTATTTTAGAAAGAATACTGGCCATTTTGTTATTGCTATATTAACCCTGCTAGAGAGAAATCACCTTGTCCATGACATTTCAATCTCTTCCAGAGAGGCATTTCTTCCATACAAAAAATCTGATGTGGCCAGCACATGACTTTCTCCATATATAAGATGTAAATATTTATCTACGACAGTAATTTCGAACTCTATATTCAATCTAAACTTGGAAGATGAGTGATTAATTTATATATTATTATCTTTTACGTCACAATCATTATAAATAATGTTTTTCGGGACATGCTCGATGAAAAAAGATGAATTTGGCCTTTCGCCCATAGAGCCCAGAGCGCCCGCAAAGTACATAATCAGCAACTTCCGGTTTATCAGTATTTCATGAAAAACTCCTAAACAATTAGTGATACAAAAATATGTTTCATACAAAAGTTATAGTAAATTACATTTTTATAAAACATTTATTAATAATAGTATATACCTAAATATCATATTTATGGAGATATTTTGAAAACCGGAAATAAGCTTTGAAGAATGAAGCTCAACTTCCGGTTGACCGATCTACTCCAAAAACTAATCAACTCTAACGACTGTAATAAAAGTACAATTTATGAAATTTGGTGTTGATCCAACAAATACTTTTCATGTTAGAGCGCCCACAAAGTACATAATCATCTTCTTCCGGTTTATCAGTATTTCACGAATAACTCCTAATTAACCGGTGATACAAAAATATGTTAAATACAAAAGCTATAGTAAATTAGATTATCTAAAACTTTTATAATATATGCTTGAAGTCCAAATTTCCCTTAGTTAGCATTTAAACTTGTCAGTGTTTCTTATCGCGTAAGATTTTTCATGGTTCCTTACAGGTCTTTACGGTTACTCCAGTGTCATAATGAATAGATATTTTTTTTCTATCCTGCACCTGATAATGACCTTTGAAATTTTTACATTCTTTCAAATGTAACAGGAGAAATACTCCTCTACTTAATTTGAAATTTTCATAAAAAATTAAATAGGTCGTTTTCTCCTCATAATTATCCCTTTTCTTTCTATTTAGATTAACGTTTCACCTAGCGTCTGAATAAAATTATAGGTAGGTAACAAAATGAATGTATCTGAGCAAATATCTCTCATTTAAAAGTATTTCATAGATATGGCATGCACAGATGCTCAGCAGTGGTAGCATTTTCTTGGCTCTGATTATCAATTCCTGCCAAGTTCTTCTCGCAGAATTTTAGCTCGCATTACGACCTACATTATCACGTAGTCAGAGAGATCAAGTCGCGCTTCGATATCAACTGGATTATTCTCCTCCATGTTTCTCCCACGAAATATCATCTCTTGCCATTTTGTCTGCACTTCAAGTCGCATGGTTTTCTTCATGGCGAGATGAAGCCAAAATTCTCACGGAAGATGAATTTTGAACGTCTTCTCCGCTCGATTTCTGGAAATTAAGTTCCGCCCCAAAGTCTGCAACCGTAAACTTCATCTACTTCTCATTTCCACTCAAAGGTCAAATGTCAAGAGTGTAATCCCGCCCGTAGAAACGGAGATTACATAATCGTTGAAACAAAAGTGGTTCTCGTTTGAAAGAAGGCAATAACATTCCGCTCCTGCGATTACATTTCTCCGGTTCTCTGATCTTTGCTTTAGGTTCCTACTCCAATGCGTTGATTTTTCTGTCGCTCTCACCTAGAGAAGTGGTTCTTTAAAAACTTTAGGAACCAGTTATGTAGGAACACACGTGATCGTACTTATATATATTCGTACTATTTATTTATACGCTTATTGTTATGCAAAAGTTATTGATATTTTCATATAATTTGCGGAGAATTCAGCAGTATTTATGAAAATTGTCCACCACGTACATTTTTTGAGAATTTAGCATAAACATTAAATTAACAAAGTAATTTCTTCGTTAAATTTTATCTTTATATTTTTATGTTGGAAACACTGTAAATTTATATCTAAAATGTTTATCAGTTCATTAGTACACTATATTTATACTTAATTCATATTACTAGACCAAATTGGAAGGGTAACAAAATGGCGAGTCGACAAGGACCTCAAGAAAGAGTGGGTTTCGGTGCCCAAAAGCTCACTAAAAAGCTCCTTTCTCAAAGAGGTTTAAATTTACAGGATATCCTATACACTTATCTCAAAGTTCTCAAAAAGACTTTTATTATAATGTACAATTTTATTCCGTTCCGTTTCGTTCTTGTTGATTTTTAGGCAAAGTGTGGTTCTGTGCCGCTCGCTCCCGAGAGAAATGTTCCAACTTTGAATCCGTCAAAGGGTTCCCATTTCCAACTGTAAACATTTTGTTGATTAAACATCATTTAGATTTTCGTAAGAGAACACCCAGCACCACACACACAAGAGAAGTTAGACAGAAAAGGGATTCAGGAAATATTTTAGCAGACTTTTTGGATTTTTTGACCAGGTCCAAGGGTAAGTTCAATGCTCATTTATACTTGTTATAGGAGCTATACGTAACATTTCGATAATATTTCCTTTTTTTATATTTATAGTGTCTTCTTACTTCGTATAACATCGATGAAACGCGAAAAAATACTATATATTGATAATTGCGATGTAGGGGTGCACATGTGGAATTACGCTAGAGAAAAAAGGTAAAAGTCGCCATAACAAAAAATCGTAGGTGCTTGGAATTTTTCGAGTTCATATATGCAAGAGGTCGTACACAAATTACATAACGCAAAATTCTCCAATTTTCGACCCCGCCCTCCCCCAACGTAACGCCTGGCCGGACCCCCCCTCCCTCCAAATTGCTTTACGTAATTTGTGTACGGCCCCCAATCGGAGACCCAAAATAAGTCAAAAACAGCTATTAACATCCATGTTACCGAAAAAAGTTAAAATTTGTCGGCCTGTGTTATTTAATTCATTCTTGTAGTTTATTGTTATTTATTCATTCGTTATAATTGGATTAATTTTCCATCACTAATGATAGAGCTATGATTAAATGTAACTTTGATTACAATACGATGAGGCAGTTATAACATCACATTAAATAATAAAGTACTATGTATTTATGATAAATCATAATTTTAATAACAATACTTACTACATAAAATTCTAAACAACGTACTAATTGCATTACTGGTAATAATAATACTAAATCATTGACCTTTACAGGGCAGATAATTTTCAGGTACTGCTAAAACATTTCCAAAAATCAGTTTTACCAGTTGAAGCTAAAAAACTAATTGTTAGATTATGATTTTCCGGCTGTAGTTATTACAGATAATGTTATGTTTTATAATGGGTAAGCTGATAATTGCATCTATTACTACTGGTCAGTCCTATTTTCCACTAATCTCGTTACGTTTTCATAGTAAAAAAATACAGTTTTCCCTTTTCAAAACCTTGGCGACAAAGATTCAAATTTATCAATTTTACAAATATGTATGCAGATTATTTGAAACATTATTTCACAGATATATTTTTACATTGATTCTGTTTGGTCTTTTTAGCCAGAAAATTTCCTTTTCCCCGCTTTATAACACATGATTATTATCATTTATTAACACGGGTAGGTTAGGCCAAATTCCTTCTGTTCCAACCTACCTGTAAAGTTTTACATGGAAATTTTATCAATATGAATAGACAATGAATACAACTAACTAACATATAGAAAAAAAATCAATTAATTCAAGCAAATCGAAGGACATTAGATAACAAATATTTGGTATGAACTGTAGAAACTAAATCACAAATTAGCAGATTCAAAAATTACAAAGTAATAGATATAAACAAATATATCTAAGTCCGTTAATGTATCCTAAGGCAAAGTTTATATTTTCCAGTTTCTGAAAGATATAGAATAAATATTTTACTTGTGTATATATTATATTCACTTTTTATATTTATTCTGTCCACGTTCAAATGAGTGAAAATGTCCTGCCGTCCTCTTTCTGGAAATTGGCCAGCAATGGCGACGTTTTTATATTGAATATCTATTCCACAAAAATTGTTTTGAAGCCAAGTTATGCCGTCGAAGACTGAACTGACCCTGAATCGAATAAAACGTAATAAATATCCTTCGGCTCGAAGTTTAAAAACTCATATATTTGAGGAATAACATATATCGCCCGTGGAGGTACCGTATAAAATTGGAAAAGTTTGGATTTAATTTCGATACTCGATCAAACAACGGAAAATTCTCCGCGAAAACGAGTAAAATTCAATTAATCATCAAGAAAGTTGCTAAATTGAGAATCGAATCTCTCGATTTCATTTGATGTTTCGTATTTCCTATCCCAGGGGAATAGTGTTACCTTCGAGCTCTGTTTCCGTGAATTCTACCTAATAACAAATGCGAATCGAATCTCGCTGGCTCTCCACGTTTAAACAAGTTGCGAAACGGAGTTCGTGAAAATTAAATTCGGGAGCAAGGTCACCTCGGGAATTAAAATAAATATTCATGTTATATGCCATGATTGCTGGTGTGGAAATTGAATAAAATGAGAAAAATGTATGAACGGAAGATTAGTAGCGATTCAGGGAAACGAAATAATTTGTTTTTAATTCGCGCGCATACATTAAATTGATGCACGGTTTTCAGGAAGTTTAAATGAGAGAGACACTTCTCAATGAAGCAGATTTTCACGTAACGTGCAAATTTATTATAGAATTGGGCTCTCTGATAGCCAAAAGGATGGCGCGTTCGCTTTTAAAGTAAACGTCTTGGATACGATTCCAAATGGAGTACATGTTTTCAAAAATCTTTACCTGTCGAAAAGCTCTGAACAAAGGTGATTCTACACGGAATATTTATTTTTACTTTTTAACAAAAATGTTTCATGGAATAGAATGTAGAATAACATAACGTACAACGTAAATTGAATATATGTGAAAATTATGCGAACAAATGTATCATAATTTAAAGTAAACAATGGTTATACATATTTTTAATTAGAAAATACAACATAATATAATCTATTTTTATACATTATAACATCGTTTATAAGATAGAAACGAAAACACGGACTTTTTGCCTGAAAATTATTCTTAATTATTGAATTTATTCATCAAGGTTGTTGCAATATGACGATTGTTTAGTGGCATCCTTATCTCTGACTCTTAAACATTGCAATATATTACTTACATTTACCTTACGTATTCAGCCAACATACATACAGTTTATGCTGAATTCTGATTTACTATATTCATTGCTCCCTCCTGTCAAGCATAACCATTTATTATCACATATCTACAGATATTATTTCCATTACCAACTTAAATCAATAAGCAATGTATGTATGAACTTAGCTCCTAATTTTCCTGCGTCATTACTATATTTATCTATAATACAATCACATTAATTAATATTTCAGTTTTATCTTTAATATTGTAAATTAAATGCATTCCCATTGGAATATGGACTCTTTGCATCTTTATCTAAACCCCTCATTTGTTTTCTGTAAGGTTATCATACTGTCTATCTAGTTTATACCTATGTAATTTCCAATCCAACCCTTCATATATTTTATTGCATATAAATTTAGTTTGGTACTTTATTTTTATCTATTCATCAATAAGTTTATTTATTATATCTTGCTACTTCTATACTTTTTATATCTGTTGTCTTTTGTTTTAAATACTTTTTTCTAGACGTAAAGTATCGTAGGCAATCGTTTTGCTTTAATTGTGCATATCTTTGAATCTGATATGACATGCTGGAAGGAAGCCATAATAAATAAATAAAAACACATTTATTTATTTAAAAAATAATAAAAATACATTCTGTGGAAGTTACTAAGTATTTTTATTTACTTATTTAGTTCATATCTTTTTTAAATAATTGTAAAGGGTATAGAGTGTTTGAGAGTCCAGTTTAGCCTAATCTCACCAAAATAGGCCATAGAAACGGAATTTTAGTGCCACATCCTAATACATAGAATATATGCAGGTTTTTTTAGTTATACTTTGCGATTAAACAGTTAAAGCCAGGTAGAAAAATCTTTCCATTCCCTAAAATGAAATTCCTGATCTAGACCAGTACGCGTTGGGAATTCTCGGAGAGTTTCGAACTGATCTATTAGGCTACATTACTTCCCTTCATCTTCTCTTGTTCTCGGCGTTATGAAGGACATCTCGCGTTATACGAGAAATGGATGCATGGCGAGCCTCCTTACGAGATCTCAGCCGTTGGAGTTTAATCATCGCGGGAGAGATGCCGGTTATCTAGTCTTCCTCCCATTAGGGAAGCTCTTCGAATCTTAATATCGAATTCCTCTCGTTAACCGAAAGTTTGCTAGTTCAGAACTGGGGAAGAGGCGAATACTGACTTTCGGACGTGGAGGAGACTGTCTCTCCTGTTGAAATTCCACGTGCATCAGAGAAAAGAATCGGATTATGAGTGCCGAATCGGGTTTCCATTATGAAGTGCACCACTTTCGGAAGCTCTTAACCACCTCGTAGAAAGTTTAGGGATGGTGTGAGTTTCTTTGCGAATTCTAGGACATTTCTTCAGAGATTGTTTTCGCATTATTCTCCTTCACTTCGCATTGATCTTTCTACATTGATTTAACGTCGTATATACTCTTTCGCGTATCAACCTTTATATAAAAAACCTTTACGCTTAGTTATCTTCGAGAGAGTGATTTGAAGTAAGTGGAAAGTTTAGGGACTGCTTATGGATATCTCTCCATATCTCTGATATCTTTCCATCTCTCTGTCAGTCTTTTTTACTTATCGTTGATGTTTCTGTATTGAATTGATGTCGTATATACTCCTTCACATACCAACTTATAAATAAAAACCTATATACTCAATTAATTTCGAGACATCACTGAAAACAGTCCTCTGTTCCTGATTTTTTTGATGTTGGTTTACATTGGTTTCTTTTTGCTAATATTGGTTTGTATCGACTCCTTATGGTGTCTCTATTGATTATGATGGTGTAAGAAAGCTCGGTCATTTTTACTGGGACGTTCCGCAAGTTCTTACTATTTTATATTGGTTTCCAATGGTATTTCTGTTGATACTTGATGGTATTAGGTTTTGAAGACAATTTGGAGGAGAAAAGAAGTATTTTACTTAAGCCTTGCACCAATTGTGACTAGCACGAACATATTGAAATAATTGAAGTAACAGCAGATTATTCGACAGTATTCAACTTCATAACCACAAACAAATATTACGATATTAATTACTGGGTTCGGTAGTTACAGAACACTTCCACTGGATGGTTTGAAATTGAACAGGTACCATCTGGTTATTATGTATAAAATATCTTCAGGATGAAAAGTGTCGGTTATCGAAAAGCGATAAATCGAAACGGGTCGATTCCTTAGCACGATAAGCTTCCATATATATTTTCCTGTTGTTGTAAACTTAACATGAAAAAGGGTTGCTTGCTCATACGACTAAAATCCTTACTGTAAAAATATTAAATCATATCTCCTTCTGTCCTCTTCCATTTAGAGCATATTTTTGATAAATAAAACCATTTTCAATTAACGTTAATTCTCTGGTGACACCCTTGCAATAATTCATAACTATGAGAATCCTGGGTCGAATTTTATGTATCACCATCATCGAAGAATCCTCGGATTGGTTTGATGCAGTTCTCTACACCCTAGTATTCCCTACCTTTCGCTTTATTCTTCAATAAATCCTAAAATTCAAGTACACTTGTAAGGGAATGTAATGGAACAGTTAATTCATTTGGGGTTTAAAACCTCCCCATCTTTGAGTGGGTTTCTAAACCTCTATTTAACAATTACCCTTGGCCAGAGAAAGGATGAAATGTAACTGAGCACGTCAAGGGTGCACCTAAGAAAGTTTCCAAATAAAAAGGGAGAAAAGATTTTGTGACATAACCGGGTCACGAACCCATAATTTCTACTCTCAGGAGAGATGCTTTAGTGAAATCTAAATGTTCAGGCGTTACCTTGTGAGACGCCATTGAAGTAATAAAGAAATAAAACAGCGAATTTTCCACACATTCTTTTATTTTTTATATAAAAAAATAGTGTGGAAAATTTACAAAGTATTATTTTTTCGTTACTGAGATGCTTCAGCAAGAATGTAAAACCTTTAACAATAGATCCGGGTTCGAGTCTTGGTCCTATCAGATTCTTCATTCTTTTTACCTTGGGACTTCTATCCTCAGTTCTCTTAAACCTAATCTATAAATGTAGGGAGACAGTACCATCATAATAAGAACAAACATATAAGATAATAAGACAAAAGTTAGAGCAAACTCGAGAATTCGATGGAAAAGATTTGTAAAGCACGTTACGGCGGTGTGTGAAAAGTGGAGTCATTATGTGAGTGCGCTAGGGAAGAAATTCACAGTGTAGAACACGGCTACAAAAAGCTCGTTCGCCTTGAAGAGATGCAGGTCGGTACGAGTGCATGTATCCCAAAATGTGATAAGAGGTTCTAAATCAAAGCGCAACCCACTCGAAAAGAGCTAAAAATACGTATTTGGAATGCTCCACATCCCGAGGGCGAAGGAAAAAGATAAAGCACGTGCTAGAGAAGTCTCTGCGAAAGAGGATGCCGCCACAAACGAATCCCGCTCCTGAGATAAGGCCGAGGAAAACCATTGCAGCCAAGAGGAGATTTATTTTGAAGCATCCGCGTCTCACGTCCCCAGCGAACTGATGAATGGGATCTTTTCTCGCGGTCGCCCGCTCTGCAAACAGAATTGGATTCGCACTGGATTTGAATTGCCCGAAGATGCATTGTTGGGGTTTGTTCAGCACCGCGCATTGCCCTTCAATTGGGCCGCTGAGTGGAATACGGATTAACTGATAAAATGTTCGTAAAGTACATTGCCACAGAAGGTGAGGAGTGAGTTAACTTAGACTGGGAGTTTTTTGTTGTAGAAACGATGGAATTGTTGATAAAAACTAAATTATATTTACACTTATTTATATTATTTATATAAATCTATTCCTCGAAAGCTGGATTGAACCTCATCCCCCATTGTGGGCTTTGGAGAGGGAGTGAGGCTTATCAGGGAAGGTGAGGAGTGAGTTAACTTAGACTGGGAGTTTTTTGTTGTAGAAACGATGGAATTGTTGATAAAAACTAAATTATATTTACTCTTATTTATATTATTTATACAAATCTATTCCTCGAAAGCTGGATTGAACCTTAACCCCCTTATTGAGCTTTGGAGAGGGAATGAGGTTTATCAGGGAAGATCAGGAGTGAGTTAATTGGGACTAGGAGCTCTTGTTGTAGCTACAAAACACTGTCGATGAAAACATAATTATATTTAAAAATATGTTTATTATTTAGAGAAAAATGTATATTTCATCTTCCTCATTACTGTCTTGTTTATGCCTGTGATCACATAAAAGCTTCTGAGGTATGATTTATACTGAATAATGGCACTGATTAAAATCTCTTCTTGTAAAAAGTAGGAAAAGTAATAAACGTAGAATCATTATAATATACTTGCTTGCACATTTTCCCCTTATAGCATTCTGGATCAGTGAGGAGAGTCAGGGAAATCTACCTCACTCCTCATCTTGCCTAGTAAGCCTCATCCCTATTTAGTAATCATTGGTGCCAAATGTTAGAGAGGGTGAGGATCATACCGACGTTGGGTGGAACACGTTACAATAAAGCTAAGGCTGCTAAATATGAGGGATAAATATTATAAGAATAGGGATTGCTTGAGAAATGGACGGAAGATAGGATTAGAGAAATAGAGAAAGGGGAAGACAAAGGAGAAACTATAAATAAATGAAAAGAACAACTTTGTTGAGTCCACAAATTTTAATAATCACAATCACGACCTAGGTTTCGTTACTGCGTAACATCCTCAAGTCGGGTTCTCAAGTTTATCCACTTGAGGATGTTACGCAGTAACGAAACCTAGGTCGTGATTGTGATTATTAAAATTTGTGGACTCAACAAAGTTGTTCTTTTCATTTATTATGAAGGAGTTCCACAGGATAACACCAAAAACCGTCTCATTCAAAGGAGAAACTGTTACGTAGTGTAAAGGATGAGAAATATCATAATAATTTCGCTGTCATTTCCATTTTTAAATTGCTTTTTTACATTTTTTAATATCATAATAATTTTATTCCCATTTTGAGTTTTTAATTGCTGATAACTTTCATGACTAGTCAAATTTTTCTCTCTCGATGTTTCGATTGTTCGATTACTTTTCTTAAGCGACACCTTAAATTTTTAAACTCGCAATGCAGTTTTCTCCTGTGTACTCTTTTCTAGCTACCTCTTTCTTTAAAATTTATGTCTTAATATACATTATATATCATAAATTAATTTATTATAAAATTTAAATGGTTAAATGCGCGAAGAGACTTAATTGTCTCATTCTCGCCACAATAAAATACCCTTTATTATTATCAAACGTTAAATAGCAATAAAAAATTGAAGATACTGTTTTGAAAATAAATGGGTACGTCTATCCAGTGACTACGCTTTTTATCGCAGGACGCTCACATTATATTTTTTTCCGTGTGTCTTTTCCTCTTCTCCTTGGAAGCGCCGCAATTGCTTCTTCTAGCGATAGCTCTCGACTTGTCTCTCGGCGAATCCTTGCTTTTAGCTTCGAAGGAAACTAATTAGAGCATGTCATTCAGCTCGACTAGGAGAGAGGGTGCCCTACATGTCCTTTTCTACGTGTTCTATTTTTTTCTTGGAAAGGATTTCTTTTGCTACGGAGTCCTCTTTTCTGGCGAAGAATCTTACTAATTCAGAAATAAAATGTGACAGTATCGGTCTGTTTTATTTTCAATTTGCCTTTTCAATTTTTAGTGGCTTTTATTTTGTAATCTTAGATAGAGGAATTTTTCATGAGAATGTTCAGTAAGGAAAAGGTTAAGGGATACTTAATTTGACTCTTCATATCCAAATTAGTCTAAATCGGGAGCATTTTTCTCGATAAAACGGGACAAATTATTTCCAGATTTTTCGGAAATTTCTCATCGCTTCAATACAAGTGCTGTTTTAGAGGATCCGTCCCATGTAGAAGAGGTTGATTTCCTTTAAATTATGTAGAAATTCGCAGTAATGAAAAAGAATTAGCCACTTTTTACTATAATACTGTAATAATGACAAATATGGAAACCTTTAATTATCTCTCCATAAGACCTCAACTTTTCTACGTATATGATTTTTTTAGGAATAGTGTAGGGTATTTTTTAACCGTTTCAGAGTATTTTGACTATCTGGATTCTACAGCTCTACATAATCACGGATCACAATTATTAATTTTTAAATTTCGGAACTAGACGGTACAGAGGTTTCATCAAACGGGAGGGAATTTTCAGTAAATAAATAACAAGAAATTTTACAGTCGATGTGAAGGCCGCTATTTCTTGGAAATTGGATTTATTTGTCTTCCTAGTATATTTTTCCAATCCTTGCGATTCGGATACCTGATTTAGTTTATGATAAAACCCTCACGATAATAATGACCTATGGCGATGAACGTCTAATTATAGCATGAAATAATCAGCTTACCAGCTTCATTTACTGTTGATATTTCCGTTAAAAATGAGCTTCAACTTTTAGGAGCGAATTGTTTCAGCATAAAGCTGTTATTGTTGCGAACAGCTTTTTTAATTGTTCAATCTTTCTCTTTCGAAGTATATATACACTATCGTGGTGTCGATGATTGTTACGTCAAACCAAATGGTTGCAATAATCTCTAATTTATCGTAATTTCTCGATAGATTTCCTTTACACTTTACATATTAGGAACGTATCACGTCTTAACATTCTCGTAAGCGTTGAAAATTCTACTTTCTTAGTTTCTTTTACATGCTTCGTAAACCTTTCAGATATTCAAATATTGATGCCAAATTCACTGCTGCGCCTTAAACCTCACCTGCACACACACTTGAGCTTGTCCCGGCTATTTCCATGGTTGATTCCTTTTTAATGCCATTGACATGAGTGAGACAGTTTATGGTTTTAATGTAGATAAAAACATTAAAGTTACTCAGCGCCGTATCGTGGTTTGAATTCGTGGTTTGGAAATACCATGAGTATTGTTGGAAGATGCTTAGAATCGGGTAGTTCCTCCCATCTAACGGTCGAGGTGTGAACTAACGCTTCACTGCGGCAGTTTGTGGCGCATGGTCCATTCAACGATGGAAATTTACACGTATTAATATAAATCTATCAGCAGGTATCTTTATAGATCCATGATCTAATAATTTCATGGGAAGGATGAACTCTAATATTGCGAAAACTAAATTAATTCTCAAAAGAAAAAATATCTCTTTCCGCAAGTTTCTCGGTGTAGATATTTTAGGTCATTGGTTCCCGACGGGGGAACCCGGGTTGTTTCCTCCAAAGCAGAAAGCGCAGCCCACTTGGCTATCCTAGAGCCCATAAGTTAGTTATATTTGAAAAGTATAGCTTTAAGTTTCACTTTCTTTCCATGGCCAAGGGAAAATATGGGGGTAAGAAGTTTTTAGCGAGCAAAGAAGGGGAATCTAAAGGATTAATAAAATGTATGGTGTAAGTATTCTGTTTATGCATTTTTTATAGTTAAAGTGATACTTTTCTATCTCATAGTTAAGTCTTTTATGCTTCGCGGTGGTATTTGGAAACGGAATCGAAGAAGGAAGGGGCTTCGCAGGAGAAAAATCTAATTCAAACGCCAGAAGGAATGTATGTAAGTTTTATCTCAGATCAGATGACGAGGAGTAGATTTTCATGTATCAATACGAGTGTTATAAAACCCTAAGAAAATTTTGTATTTTTCTAATGCGTAGGGTTGGATGTAAGAAATGACGTATTGGTGTCAATATTACCCAAGAGATAATCGATTTATTATTTTTACTATGATCATCAATTCTAGTGAATTTCACCGTCAAAAAGTTTCGAACAAAATTTACGTACCTATGTAAAATGTACTACAGTTTTTTTCATTTATTTAATCCTACTCAATGTAGTAAAATGATCTTTTTCCTATTTAAAATATCCATTATGGTAGAAATGAATACAGAAATATCAACGGAAAGCCTAAAAATTACTTGAAAAAATGTTATTGAACCTGTTTTAAGAAAAAATTACCTGAACTCATGCCACAGAAACTTTGTTGTAGGTCGACGTGGAACAATGTTGCAACATAATCTGTCATAGTTTTTCTTATTGTCTCCATACTCTGATAAACATCTTCGTGCTTGCTGTTTTTCGTATTCCGTTTGTTTGCTTGGTTGCTGAAGCAATATCGCATTTGTTTACATTGTTACCTAAGAAATCATTTCTACTCAAAACTTTTATTGTATATTTTAAGAACGAAAGCATTATTTTGAATTTTATTTACAAAGTTAAATTTCCAAATATCCATTATAATTTCTTATGAAATATGGACTTATCACAGGGAGTTCTGTTTCCACGTAATTGTTCCTTTTAGTGTTCAAAATTAATATCTCTGAGTTGTACTTAAGAAAAATATTGATATCTTTTGTTTCTCCAATTATTTGTTATTAAAAAATCGGAAATCGTCCGCTCTGATTAAAAATGCAGGCCATTTTTATGAATCAAATCCGGGTATAAATTTTCTTTAGAGTTGGAGAATAATCGCAATTTTTATTAATGAGTCGTAATGTTTTGGCCATTTGAATGTCATCGCGTATTTCCTTTTTAATTAAGCACGCGGAAGTGAAAATTTCATGCGAATAGCCTGTCAACGGCGCCGTGTGGAACGATTCTCATCGACTTTTTAATGAACTTTAACATGCCTCTTCTATTTATTACCTTAATCAAAATCAAAATGTTTGCGGGATCATTTATAAAATAATTTAAGGGCATAACAAAACCCATAAATTTGAAAAACAGTTACATTTGAAAAACACGTAGATTTAAAATAAAACATTATGATATTTGCTTGCGTTTCAGTACTATTTAATTAATTTGCAGATTAATCGAGCTAATATTCTTCTTTATTTAGAACGCATTTTTTTATTATTTGCCATAAATAAATATTAGAAGCATAATTATTAGAAAATTATTTTAATTATTATTCTTCGGGAATTGCCTTTGAGATGCAGATAGCATTAACCACAGAATACCGATAAAAGAGTTAAAGTGCAAAAAAACATTAAATCAAAATTATTTGTGAAGTTAAATCCACTCACGAAAAATAAGGAGGAGAGGTCTTATCTAGGGCGGAAATCACTATGATTACATACCAAAAACAATTTTAACCGACATAGATTGTGCTTGGTCTGACCCAGTTTCATCTTAATGGATTACGAGCTAATAATTCTGTAATGCACCAATCCGGTGCCCTCCGAAACGTGAGCACTATAATGCTTACATTAGAGCGGCACCCTTAATTTGACGTCCGAGGTGATGCGGTATTCCCAATGACCTTGAGAAGAATATTCACTATTCCGCCTGGTATAAGAGAGGATAACCCAATCTTACTTAAAGTCATGTTAGGCTCAGTGGAGACAGGTAATTAAAACTT
The DNA here is from genome assembly GCA_947579665.1 of Sympetrum striolatum. Classification (NCBI taxonomy): domain Eukaryota; kingdom Metazoa; phylum Arthropoda; class Insecta; order Odonata; family Libellulidae; genus Sympetrum; species Sympetrum striolatum. The sequence goes on along the minus strand of OX388345.1, from coordinate 73,562,359 downwards.
CATACTTAAAAGTTTCTTCAGATTAATGAGCGAGTTCATTAATTAATAACCCATTAAGTTATCATTAATTAATTAATTTTTCTCATGCAATTACAACTGCATTAAGTGAATGAATTTACAATACTGTATATACATTATGATTGACATTCTGACAAAAAATATAACTTTCACTTTATAATCAACAAGTAATATGATAAACAGATTGCATATAGAATTTTTAAAATTACACAATAGTTAAATACAATTTAAAAAAGATAAACATTGTAGGTCCTATTAAGCCTAAAGTGGCTTGTAAGCAGGTTTAAACAAAGAAGTATTAATTCACAAAGATATAAAAATCATACATGTCAACATAATTTAATATTAATTGAAAAGACTATAGTTATCTATCTTTGAATGACACATTTATCATCTATATTTATATAATATTAATATTCAAATATTTTACAGCAAAAAATATCAATTATGTACTTTAAATGTAGAGTATATACATACAGACAGTCCATACATAGGAATTTTCAGCAGGTAACTGATTTAAAACATAGAACAACTTAATTTATATCAGTCTAGTTTCAGTAACCATTTTTTCATTTCTTATTTGACTGTTGAAATTTTTTCTTATGATTGTAAGTCATGTGGTATGAATAATTGATTGATTAATTAATGATAATTACAATGAATTAGTATTGTTGTCATATTTAGTAATAATAACATGTTTTGTAGGTAATTTTAGGCCGCAGAAGCCTATCATGAAATTGATAACTGTGAAGATTAATGAGCAACTATTATTATCTAATAAAATTCAAATTTCTTCATACTATAATACTACTTTAATGATGATTTAATCCGTACTACCAAGAGAAATTGATTTTAAACTTTTTTTTCGCGTTTTAGCTCAAAACCTTTCAAATAAACAGCGTTTACACTCAAATGCTTTTTTATCCTCACAAGTGAAGTGAATCGTAATCGATTAAACGAAACGGATAATATTTGTTTTACTAGTTTTACTACTAGAGAATTAGGTTTCCCAGTTCTCGTTATAACCGAGTTGGATTCCCTTATTCAAGACCTGAAGTATTTCTTAAAATAGTATACTCTATCCGAAAAATCTTCCTAAAACCCCGAGAGAAAAAAATTCTATTGGTAAAATTTGTTTTTTTGTCAATTCGGTGTCGATTGTTGGAGTAGCGATTTTCAGCAAACAATCTAATGGATTAATCCCGTCGTAATATTATCTGTGGATTAAGCACATTCGATAATACGGGAATATTGAAAATTTGCTAAATGCATTTCCTGATAGGATAGCCATTGAATAATCCCGAATCTCAATTCAGTAACACGAGGTGTCCCGTCTCTCTCCGATAATTCCTTAATGGCCTATTTTCGGAGGCACGTCTGTGAATGGCGAGAAAGGAATTAATCCGGCTACAACAGAGATAGCCGACCCATTGCGCCACGGCCGTAAGTGGCGCATTATATGAAAATTAGGGGCGTAACTACCCCTAATTGAAAAGAATTTCCCTCACATTTTACAGGAGCACAAACACGCACCATAAACCTACTACTGGACTCTAGAGAGAGCGTTTCTTGTAGCTAACTACAATAGCTTATCATCATTGCAGTTCGTACTGCGCATTTAAAGTTGAATGGGATATTTGATGTAAAAGGTTGTAAAGAATAAAAAATTGGGACACGGCTGTTAAGAAATTAGGGGTTTAAAATCTCCAATAGCCGTTTTTGTCGGCGTTCCTCCTCTCATTCCCCGGTATTCCAAGAAATGTGCGATGTCCCGTCTTGTTTTCTCGAATTACCGGTAAATGAGAAGAGGAACGCCGACAAAAACGGATATTGGAGATTTTAAACCTCTAATGTAGAAGGTTGGCTAACTCTGGACGACAACGATTGCATTGATCGTCTTGTGGAGTCGCTTGAAAGTGAAATAATGTGACAAAAAAACTGCAGATATCGTTAAATATTGCGTGATTTTAACGCGATTGACTTATGATAAGAGAAAGAATCTTCTATGACTAATTATGTTCCCAATGACATCCTTTTGTACTCGGTAGAGCAATTATTTCAATTTTTCTGGGAATAAATCATCCCTCCAGGTGATAAAATATATTTTACAAACATAAAGTGTAGTGCTTACATATAATTCTTATGGAAGGGAACCCAAAAGTCGAGGCCTGAATAATAACCAGATTATGCGGCATAAAAAAATCTAATCTTGCACCGAATTTAAAGCTTTATCGCCTCTACTTCTCGAGTTTTTATCCATCATACAGGCATACTATAACGTACTTTTTTAAATACATCCAGATTACATTACTGTGATCATTTCTCAAAGATGTCCTGTTTAAGTTTTACATTTACAATGCGCATTGGTGTAATAATATGGCAAGTTGTAGGTAAACTATTGAGATTTGTGTTTACGTATGTTTCATCTTCGGGTCGGGATAAAGAGGTACTTTTTCTTCCCTTATGCGGTGGTTTTGGGAGGGTATTTCTTCTAACTTACTGCAAATCCCGGGTAGAGTTATTCAATTGTTAGTCCATTCCGCATAATTGTGTTGATTACAAAATGGTTCTTGCTTAATAACTTGTAAGTTATGAGGTGTTGTGATTATTGATGTGAGGATGTAGCGTAGGTTGGGTCGAAAAAAAACGATTTTTCGAGTATCGAATTCTAATAGTACTCAAAAGTTGCGTATTTGTATGGTAATTAACAGAAAAATAAGGGATACATTCTTAAATTAGATCTTTAGTTCGCGTAAACGGCCTTAAGTTTAACAAAAATCACAAAAAATCCGAAATTCACCTTTACGCTGTACCTTAAGGAGTACAATTTTTAATTTCTAATAGCTTACTGTACTTCATTATTGATGTATTGTAATTGGAAAAATAATTTTATAACCAGCTGTATGTTTTGTGTGTTTTTATGTGCGTTTTTATAATTAACTGTAGCGGTGTTTTTTGGATAATTCGTGCGGAAGTTTGTTTTAGCTGAATAACATTCTCAACTGACAGTTGTCAAATTATGACGGGGTTAATACGACGATGATGATCATTATTCTTCAATACGAAAAGAAAATCGCTTCACATTCATACATTTATAACTAAGGATCGAACGTAAAACTTTACTATGTAATTGCATGAGTTGCACGACTTTTAAAAACTTATTATCCTGATTAGTAACAAGGAGTAGAAACAAAATATAATAGCATCTCTTGAAATTACATTATTTATAGAGTATTAGTTATCAGAATCATGCTGTAAAATTCTAGTGGAAGTAGTTGCAGGTAATGCAAAGTTTACCATGATGATCCTCTCGAGCCAGTTAGTGGCCCACTAGGATATGCCTGTATAAGTTAACTTTAGCCTACCATTAACAAACCAATACATTTCATTTGCTTTTATTCGTAAGTTTTATGCTATTGAGATGTAGATTAGCTGATGCGTATTGCGTCACGATTTTGCATTGGAAATCTAGTTAGGACTACAATTCACTTCTGTTACAGTTAGTCAAATTTTCAATTGAAAGACTCTCGCGAACATATTTTTATATGCGAGCGTATCAGATGTAAGATCCAACCGTGAATCGAAAATAGGGTGGTCACGTAATGGCATTCCATTCCTCGAAACGTATTTCGTTACATCTCGCATTTCAAAAGATATTACCTCTGACATACCTTTCCGGGAGGAATGCAGAAATGGAGATGGAATAAAACCGACTGACTGACGGAGAGTTCAATCCATGCGAGATTAAAAGATTTCCAAGACTCCACGTTATTGAGATCGGGTACTATGAATCGCATTCTTTCCATTCAGAACGATATCTTCATTACTTCTTACTAATATTTCTGCTCTGGTTAACCTCAGCGTTTAGATTACCCATACTATCGTACATTTTTCACTGTAGTTTAATACTAATGTAGTACTATCTATGCACGCATGTTCATTCAAAGTTCCAGAAGCAGTAATGCTTTCAAATTGTGCTCAATATTAGATTTCTACTTCCAGCGTAATTTGAAAACATTTCCATTTCACAAAGTCAAAGACATTATTCCTTTTCACCTTTATTATTCCATTGCACTGGTTTCTTTAAACGGCTTGAGATGTGATCTACGATATTCTTATGATTTTTATGTTTGTGGACAATTATGTTGTTATTATATAATAATTACCCACCGTAGTGGTGGAGTGATTAGCGTGCTTGACGCTTCAATATCACGGTCCTGGGTTCGAATCCCGGCTAATCGGATTTTTTCCGGTTAGGGAATGGTTCCCTGTGCATTTGTGTTTATGAAAAGGAAAGATGCAAAAAAAGTACAAAGTAAAAATAAATTTTTAAGTTTTTGAAGAATGGCCTTCAAAGGCTAAAAGTCGCTCATGAAAAAATGCGGCATTATTATTATGTTATTAGTATGGTACTTTTGTATTATTTTTATTAATTTATTAGTTTTCCTTTTAATTATTTTTAGTAATTCTAGTTATACTTTAAGTATGTATTACCTGCTTAATTAATATATTTGAATCATTCTTCCAGTAGTAATAGGAGCTCCATTTCTTTACGTTAGTCTAAGTACATGTATTGGCAGCCTTAACTCCCGATGTCGTTAATATGCTACGAAAGGAAGAATATTTTCATTATTATTATCATAAATATATTTTTAACTTTAAGTTGACTTTGACTACTTTGGTAAATGAGTATCGTACCACGGTACAGTAATTTGTTTTATTTTTCTTCATCATTTTCTTAAGATTACTTCAGCATGACGGATTGAGTATTGACTTGATATGACTATAGGGTAGGTGAGGGTGAAGCGGGTCAGTTCAAATAGTTTTAAGAATAAAAAAATATGCAAACATATAATAAGCTGAATAAAATTTTTATTCAGTAGATATCGATTATGTGTATATGTATGAGGAGTAAGAACGAGATATATAAGTAAATAAATTTTTAAAACATATTAAGATGGAACCACACCTCTGACCCACTTCACCCGCAACAGGAGGGTGAAGTGGGTCATTAGAAAACTACTGTGATTCCAGAAAAATAAAATGTTTTTGAAAACAAAAAATCAAAAATGTTTCTAGAAACACTTCCCTCTAGTAAAAAAAGATTTCCCTGAGGCTCCAACACACACCTCATGGAACCATACATTGCACTTGATGCACTGAATCCAGTTTTTATACTTGCTGGAGGTTGCCGTGTAAAAGTACCTGCCACAAACCCACAGTTGTCTTCATTGCCATCTGCAGGCCTATTTGGAGATGCTGGTAGGTTTTTTTGGAGGCTCACTTTTCTTATTTTGTCCAGTTCAGATTCACCAGACTTGATGTTGCCGAGAGAGGCAATATGCTGCGGCGACTTTAAGCACTTCAGCTTCTTGTCTATTCCTTCCAGGGCCTTTTCTTTTCACAGAGATTTTCATAGATGAAGGAAAACATCTTCTCACTTGAGTCGATTCTTGACATGTTTGGGTGTCTTGAGGTTGTTGTGGAGCAGGATTACATTCCACGGGTTCAACAGCTTTTGTGAGTTGGTCGTTAGTCACTGCAAAACGGTTGACCGGGAACACTCCTGTGGCTCTAAAGCCATTGACTGCCGTGAACACCATTGTGGACATCCAAGCTTGAGAAAATATTTCTCCAAAATTGCCTTTTTGAATAGCTCTTGATGGATTTGAAAAAACCCACTGATTTGCAGCTGCTCTGTACATGGATTTCAATGGCTTGAAAAAGGACTTGTCCAATGGCTGGAGTTCGTGCGTTGTGTGGCCTTGCAGACACAGCATGGTGATTTGATTTTCCCTGTCGAACATCGAGCAACTTAACGTGTGACACATGACCATCGAGAATAAGCAGAACATTTCCTGATACCTTGCGCTTGACAAAATGTTTCAGGCAGTCGAGGTAGATGTTTTCGTTAATCCGTCCACTCTCTGACATGCACACCGCAGTGGACGGTGGCATGTGTCGTTCAAACTCGACCTTCTTACGCTTCCCCTTGAAAATGACACCCGGAGGGACAAATGAGCCGAATGAACTGCAGCATACTATCACAGTTACATTCTCACCTCGTTCTTTGCACGTAACTGCGTGAATGTCCCTTTTATCTTTACAGGCCAAAATTTTTGGTGGTGGTGGATAGGCAGTGCAGTCTCGTCCATGTTGTAAATTGATTGAAATAGGTTCTGCAACTTTAATTCTTCAATGGTAGTTTGCAGTACGTCATAAAACTTGTTTAATCTCTCCCGCCTCAATCCGTTTGCTCGTGCCATGGACAGGCTTACGCAGCGACAGTTTCTGTCCATGTCTCTTGATGAAGCTGTATAGCCAATCCTTACTGGCTTCCTTTTTCGCGACATTGAATTTATGAGCAATCTTTTCTTCTTCGGCAAGCTTGAAGGCAGCCTTGCGGACGTCTTGTGGTGTCAATGGAAATCCTTTCGACTCCAGGTACAGAAGTCTCTCAAGAAGTTCCTTTTCCTGCACCTCCGTAAATACGGTCTACCCACCAATGGATCGTTGAGTGTTGTCTTCCTTAACAACTTTCATTCGGCGCTGAAGGGTACCAAATGGAACAGAAAATCGTCTCGATGCTTCTCGAATCCCAACACCAGCTTCTACTGCTGCAACTGCATTATTCATTTCCTCTATACTCCACATGAACATTCCGCCGTTCACCTTCCTTTTATAATGTTGCGGCATGATGCTATAAAAGGTTTATACAATTAAAATTACTACATGTATATATTACTACAATTTAATGATAAATAATTATTCATATACTATAATACTTAGTAATAAGTTTATATTAACATAGTGTAATTAGTTTCTAGCCCAAAATTGTCATCAATGAAGTTGACCCTCTTCACCCTCCCATACCCGACCCGCTTCACCCGCTCATGCACATTTCATAAAAAATTAAAAATACAAAATGTGGCAATGCCTGCTAAGCCCCGCCTGATCGCATTGAAAAGTAGATGAAACGTATGACTGCATGCAACAATATGAAGTTTTTTGAATCATTTAATCGTTCTATATTAACCCCAAGAATGCGCTCTCAAGTTAGATGACTGAAAAAACTTACCAGTTAGGAGTTTTGGTTGAATCTTCGTGATTTTTTTACGCATGCAGTCTGAGCACGCCGTGGCTAAAGCGCAGTCATTGAGGACGCCTAGGTAAAGAACAAGTTCTGCCGCGTATTGAGAAAACGCAAAAACGAAACTAATGTAGTTTTTGTTTGGAAAAAGCTTAGCCTGACCCGCTTCACCCGCTGACCCATTTCACCCTCACCTACCCTATATTTCTTTTCAGTTGATTTTTAATAATGTCTTCGTTATAGCATTCTTGTTCTTCGTAAAATATACTTTATCATTTCTCTCTTTCCTCCGTCACTTGTTTATAACTAATAGGAATACCTACAAAACGCTGCTTTTTGGATTTTTCTACGCTCCAACTGCTTGAAATTGCAAAACTTGCATCTTGCACCGTTTCTGCTGCATGAGAAACGATTTGTTTTAAATTGTCGTTTTTTTCATTAGAACTGTTAGGAATACCTTCGAAACTCGGGTTTTTGTTGTTTTCTACGCTTCAACAACTTGCAATTTCAAATTATATACTCTACCCACTCTACTTTAGAGACGATTTGTTTTCAGTCAATAAGAAACGAGGAAGCTGCATTGGATTTTTACAAATTGGAAAGCTATGAGGAAAAAATATTCTTTCTCCAGGAGGACCCGATTTCATTCCCATTAACAAATACATATTGAAAGCTTACAAGCTATTTTACTTTTTCCAAAATACAAGACCTTCATTCTCATCGCACATCATAACACGGCTAAAGCTCTAATCTACAATATTCATGCATATTTTATGTTTTATAGAGAACTCATTTGTCAGTTTTCCGTTTCTCTCGATTATCAGATACTATTTCAGATAAGTACCAAGGAAACCAGAAGTTGCTTCAGGCACTGATAAATATCTATTATATATAGATGCTTCTCCGGATTCATTTATATATATAGCTATGTAGGTATATAGATAGGATAATAAATCACAGGCTAAACCACAAGGGTCATTGACTTGAAATTTTTACTACGTATTGGCCATAATGTGTAACCACCAGAAACATTGCGATTTTGAACCTCAGTGTCATGGGTTTGATTCCAGAGGGCCCCAAAGTCCCGATTTTATCCATTTAAATGCATTGCTTTGATTTTCCGGAATTTTTAAAAAATATTTACCGGATAGGTAGAAAATCAAAACTCTAGGAGCCTATATATATGGTCAGGATCTATCAAAAATAGTAATGACTTTTAAGGAAAATATCCTGGGTTCGATTCTAGGACGATGCAAAAATGTGGCCTTAAAAATACATCGAGGTAGTTTTTCATTATTTTTTTTTGATGCACTTATCGAAATGATACGAAATTTGTGCTTGGCTAGAAGATGTGTGATAAGAATTGATTTTAAAAAAATAGATAAGACCGTACTATTCCTGGGTTCGATGCCAGAGCACATTAAAATTTCTCTCATAAGGAATATAAGGGAAAAGGAGGGCTTCGTTTGAAGCAGTTGCAGCCAATATTTCTGCTTGAATTTTCACACATAGTTAGAGATTGCGATCTTCTGTTGTTCTGCATAGTAATAATTACCAGGAAGACCTGAGTTCGATGCCGGATGGAGAATTTGCAGCTAATTTTAAGAATATTTTCAATACTTTTTCTACTTTTGAGGAACCTATCGATATGATGTCGGCTTGAAATTTTTGTTATCATCATGCTTTCAGAACGCAAGCAACATTTTACTCGTATCATTAATAGAATTGGAAAAAAATCGTCCCTTTCTTTAGTTCTTTTCTTCTAACAGTTGTTTTTGAAAATTTAGTATCCTGCTTTTGTTGTTCTTTTCTTGAGATCACTGTATTTTAATGTATTGAGTGCTGATTTGCTGTGTCTATACGCTTCAATATTGCGTGGAATAATCTAGCGAAGTTAATTCACCTAAATTGCCCCTTAGGGACCTATTTTCTGTTGCAATGATACTTATTTATTTAATGTATTCGTTGCCATTTTGGATGATTTCCAGGTGGCAACGATAGAGGGGGATACAGTCGGATTACAATACAATCTGTCCGGCATTCGCCCAAGGAAGGGAGATAAACCCCTCCAAAAACATTCCGTGGATAGTACACATCTTAACAATGACAATAAGCCCATTAGTCAAATAAACAATATAGAAACACCTCCACCAAACATATACAGTCTACTAATTTGATTTTATTACATAAATTAATATATTGTTCTACCTGGAACCATTTTCTTATTCTAAAGATTATAAAGTGATTAAAACTTTGCATTACATTTACATATATGTATCAATTCAAATGTTATTCTCTTTTAACCTTATTTTTAACATTCTCCGGCATTGGAGTGAGAAGTTCTTCAGGTAATGCATTTCAGCCTCTGTACCTCTATTGATAAAAGAATATTTTTCCACCAATGAAGTTGACTTTAGTAGTATTTGGTAAATTAGTTCCGTATTTTTTAATTCTTAACATCGCTTTATCGAGATGCAGTGAGTGTTGGTTTGCTGTACATGCTCCAATGTTGCGTGGAGCAAACTTTTTTACCAAAGTTAACGTAAGAACAATAATAATATTCTCTCTAACAATAATATTTATTTCCATGAAGTTGAATTTTGTAGTAATTTGTAAATCAGTATCGTATTTAAAAAGAATCTTTTCTCAAGATCACTTCATTAAGATGCAGTTGGAGTTGATTAGTTATACACTCTCCTATTTCGCGTGGAATCACCTGCGAACTTTATTTCACCGAAGTCGCTTCTTCAGGAACCTTTCCTCCCCAGCAGTAATACTTATTTCACGAACTCCTTTTATCTCCGGAGATGAAAGAGAGAAGCTCTAGAGAACAATTGAATCCGTAGTAAATTCCATCGCATTCTTTTCGTCGACAGCCTCTGGAATACGAGAGGTCCGTCAGAGGCAGCCCTCCGTAGAACAGAAAGGGAGAAAGAAGGGCCTTTCACAATTAATTATTTTTCCGGGAAGTTCACGGAGCTTGTTAAGAGTCGCTTTATTAAGCTCTCGCTCTCCTCTCGTCTTTTATGCAGCCATTTTTTTCCTCTTCCTCGCTTGTTTGCATCGTCCAACTTCCTTTCTCAAGACCCTTGAAACCCTACGCGGAGAGCCCTAGATTTTTATCGAGAGCTCTCCGTCACAGCCCGATCCTATCGAAGATGCACGGGCTGTATCGTTGGCCACAGCTGACCCGGAAGGAAAAAAGAATTGGGTCGCAAAGATCTGCGGAGGACCCATAATACGGGAAGAGGGTTGCCAATTTGTCGCTCCATCCTTCATCTTCCCTTTTTCCGCGGCATTGTCCCGGGGGCAACATCTGCTCCTCGTCGTCTCGAAACTTTTCTGCGACAGGTCACGTGACTGCGTCCGCGACCTCTAGGAGGAAATTTCGGGGAGGGAAAAATTTCACAAAGAGCGGAGGACGTGCTCAATCAATATCAAAGGCCCTATGCGGCACTCACACGTGCGAGATATGCTCTTGGCGGAAGATTGTGGCTCGGAGCGGATAATTTGATGAGCGTGCGTTCGCCTACGAGTCCGAGGGTGACATTTCCACGTATATGGAGGGGAACGTCAATGCAGGAGATGTCTCACTTTCCCAAAAATCTAATGTATTATATATGTATAAATTTCGTCTGAAATTAAGACGTTATTAACATTAGATTTTAATAATAATAGATGTTATTTAAAAAAATGATGATATGATAATTAAATAACTTAGTTAGAAAAGTTTCGGTAATTCATTTTGTGGATGCGACTAGTTTCGACTCATCTTTGAGTCATCATCGGGCACTCGAAGATAAGTCAAAACTATTCGCAATCATAAAATAAATTAGTGAAACTTTACTAAGTTATTAAATTCATATCCTTGCTATGGAGCTTCACAAAGTGACGGTTTCTACTGTCGATTATAACGTTATTTATTTATCTATTAGGTACAAATATGATTGATTACGTCTATTTTCAAGAGACATTGCGGCATATTCGATGAGTTTTAAAAATACCGAAACTTTTGATATCGTTTAAAATACTTCTTCGGTAACAAATGACCATAATAAATTTGAAGATTGTTGAACTGGAATTCCCAGGTATTAAATCGAATCAATTATTTTGATCAATAATGATCACATTTACTTATAATTAATAATCTTTACATTTTTATCGTAATTATTTAAATTAATTATATTTTCGTATTATCCATTGATTTTCTTAAGGACAAGTAATATTAGATATCGTTATTTCCAGCATAATAAGTTGCGTTTAAAGTGGAGTATCCTTTAATAAATTTGACGTCATAATATGACTTGAAATAGCGATGAAGATTACTTGTTTTTTTTAGATATATTACCCTAACCAAAATAAAAATCAAAATTTTCTATCCTGTGCTTCCTTCAAACTAGTGATTCCCAAAGTGAACAAGGACACCCCACCCTGAAAACAGAAAAGAATTTTATACGTTATTGGTCATTTTTCTTTCTTAATTCACTATCACGGATTCTAGATATCTAAACCATCATAAACTTGCCATTCACTGAATTTTAAGATGTTTTTAACATCACGGTATTCATTTTGCTTTACACTACATTCTAGAATAATAGTCATAATAATTTCGTAGCTGAGGGTTCGGCACGTTAGTATAGAAACAACTTATTTCCAACCACTCAAATTATCAAATTTTAGGAAAAAAAAGTTGAACAACAAAATCGGTAAATATCCTTTTGGAATTTCTATGCGGAATTAAGGGTTTTATCTACCCTGTTACATGGATCTTTATAGATATTTCATAGCCAATCGGTCTGGATATAATAATCGTGAGCTACCTTCCAAAAGATACAACGAGTTCTGAAATATTTCCATTCCATCGGATAGGAGATCAGAGGGACCAGACTTTTCTGTCTGCGACCTTAAATCGAATGCGTTTCCTCTAAGTCGAAATAGAAAACGTCCTTTTATTGCCACCTTTGATTTCCTTTATTTTCCCCGAATGACAAACTTTTTCCTTGCTTTTTCTTCACCGGGTGAACTTGCCCTAGATCTGTCTGCGAGTTCCCCGGTGATGCCCTAAATTTTTCCAAAAAGCGCGATTGAGCCAATCTTTTTTCCTTCGCCAATCTCGATCACATTCCTTGCAAAGAGATAGGAAACAGCTTTCTGTACCCTGAGTTTGTAACGTGAATGCAACTTCCCTAAATTGCACTATCCCTTGATAGCTGACGTAGATTTTTGGTCCTACAAATGACTGACACCGATGACTTTACTTTGGTGAGATACTTTCTAACATTAGGAAGTGTTGCAAGTTTATCGCTCAAATATCAAACTGTCCGTAAATCACATAACTCGAATTCATATGTTAAAAAGTATTATATAGGGGAGAAAAAGTTGCTAAATAATGCGAAACTTATTCGATTGAAAGTAATATTAAAATAAGTCTAAGGGTAAATATTTAATTTCTTTGTAGTTCTGTTTAGATTTGGCCTTGATATGTGGGTCGTTTATCATAGTTATTGCGGCATTTTTAGAATGAACCTAAGATATTTCATTGATTCGAGAAAATTATTTTACCGTTCATTTTTAATGCACAATATGCATGCAAGGTTACAATTTTTGTTAATTATCCTCACAGTTTCTTAAATTTTTCACACACCTTATCTTTTTGCGTGTTTCATCCTGTAGTGAATACACTTTTTTGTGTAAACTATCACTTTTCCGTGATCAACCAAACTTGCTCTTTATTTTTTTTTCAAATCTTTATAAACTAATTACTTATTTTCTTAAACTGCTCTATGGTAAACTTATGGGTACTGAACCTTTACTGTAAAACAGTTTAGTATTCTTTATTGCCAAGAACGGAAGCTTGACAGTTTTATTTAGCGTTAATGTTTTTTCTTTCCCAACAATTGTTTCAATTGTATCACTCTGCTTTCTTTTGTGTTATAAGTCAAATTTAAGGCTGAAAGTTTTTAAGTTTCGCCCAAAATAAATCCTTTTTACGAATTTGCTCCCTTTAGTGGACATGGAAAATCTCAAAGTATCTATGAATTTCTAATTGAAATACCGATATATTTATAATTTCTCAAGAAATAAATTTCTGAAAACTAATCTCCTAAAGGGGGAGAGAAAATTAAAATTAGCGTATTACAGTGACACTTGGAATCAGAATTATGATATCCAAGAGACAACAGTTTTATATTTTTTCGAGATAAGCGCGTCCGTGTAAATTGAAGTATGTTTTCGAGGTTGATGATGTTCAGATTAAACATAATCGCATGAACTTACAGTACATATACACAACTATCATTCAAGCCACCAGCGACTTGTGGCAGGGAAGTACTCTAACATTCCTATCTAATCTTGTCTCTTGACATCTCTAGCGCTCTGCGGAAAAAACAACCAGAACTAATTATCTGTTTTAGCGACTCTTTCCTTGTAACGCTTTCCCGATTTCTCCCGGAGTTTGTGCTTCTTGGTTGTGGGCATTGCAATATCATCTGCTTCGTTAAAAAGTTCAGTGCCAATCAATTTTCAGAACAACTCTTTTCAGTTACCTGACCCCCCTCACCTCCTGTTCCTCACCCGAGGAACTTTAGCATTGTCGTATTTCTAATAAAAAACTTGAAATTTCCACAAGTCAAAGATTTTACATATAATTTATTCCTCCGACGATAATTATGGAATTATGAATCCGTTATTTGTGTTTCCTTAGCTACAGAGTGAATATGGAAGAGATTTTAACAAAAACTTATTTCTAAAATCCTTTCTGTATTATATCTTAAACCCATAGAAGTCTCTTCGGATCAATATGACCCGAACGAAATTCTGTCAATACAGATTTCAAATTTGGGGATTTAGTACGAAAACAAGAGAACAATGGAATCTTATTATCAATTGTTATCTGCCATTCTGTAGAGTTAAAATTGATATCTGTGTATGCAGCCTGAGTAAGTATACGTTTACACTCGATTCGAGTGATGGTGCTATAAAATATTTGAGGTATCAAAAATAGAAATAGGTGTTAAATCTTATCCTGGATATCGATGTTCGTAATATACCGGAAGTTTTACCTTGTTTTTATGATTCGCTTTTCGCCACAGTTGTTTTTATAGTTATTAACACTTATTTATTCACTTCAAGAAATACTGCATCGCGACATCGCATTGAAATTCACTTCACTCCTGCGTCTCCATCACAATGAATTCGATCTTAAATCATTTGTCACAGCACAGAAATGCTGTTTTAGAACTCGTGATTTTATATTTATAAATCATTTAAGTATATGATAACATTTTGACAGTGCTCATTAGAATAATCACGCCCAGAAAGCGATTGTAAGTTGGGGGCCAGTATGATCTGAGGCGTGACGTAACCATATTCCACGCAACTACTTATGGGTAATGGGAATGATAGGTCCTCATGCCAGAGATTTTGAGGACCGTGGCGCTAGGCAGGAGCCACCAGTCCCTCTACTCACAAAGCTTCCTATAGAAGAATAGACTCTACTTCGCGTCGTAGCTAGTGTGTCAATATGTTAGAAATAGGTCAACATTCCCGATTAGGGTCTCATAGACTCGCTACATGAGGTTTACGATATCTTTCGAAGGAGCAATATGGGACATGTAGAGAATAGCAATTGGAAGGAGCAATGTTATCCTCCGAAGAAATTGAGGCCAAGGGTATTCCCGATTGATGGTAGAGGCAGAATTTTAATGTAAGTACACCAAAGCGGGTGGATGCCATTAAACGCTCTTTCCCTGTATTATCGAAGAAGAAAACGGTATAGCAATGGAAGTATGTCTCCTTAATTGAAAGCTGATTACAGATGTTTATTCAAGTATATGCCTCAAAAATTGAGAAAATATTCATCACCAGTGTCGTTTAACCAAAGATGCTCTCTGTTTTCGATATTTAGTGCTTTTCCTCTTGAACGGCACTTTTATATCTTAACTCGTGAATTTGTGTCGCCCACAAGCTTAGGAAAGTAGAATTCTAATTGAAAAAAGAACACTATATATGAGGAAAAAACTTATTAATATACCCGCTGATAAATTCCATTAAAAGACAAAATAACACAAAAATACAGCATCTTCCCAGGTAAAGTTAAACGCTAAAAGTGGAAAAATACATGTCATACTCGTGCATTAAACGGCACACTAGTTGGGAACTTGGAAATTTTTAAAATGGTTTCGCTTCCGCGAGTATTCACTTTAAGTTCAACTCTAAAAGAGAGATAAGACAGAATCACGGTTTCACTATTTAGTGAATTATGTCGCTATTATAATTGTCATATATTTATCCATCCGATGTCTGTAGCTTCCGCAAGCAATTCATTTTTCATAGTTCATAGCCGTCTCATTTGCAGACCTTTCCTTCTAAATTAGTTTGTTATATGATGGCTCAACAAAATCAAGAGAAGCATTATAAGAATGAATGTCCAATAGAGATTCTTAATTTTCATCTTATATTGTTTACAATTCAAGAGTAGAGTTTGATGAAATGTATCGATAAGTCGTCAAATATTGAATATGAATCAATCCCATCCCATCTCAATCTCATAAATCTTACAAAAAATCAAATGAAATTGAATAATTAAATCAATGTACGTCAAATTCCTCAGCAATGGAATTTAGTTAATAGATGCCTTCGTATACTAGTGTAAACCATGAACTCTTTCGGTCAAAGAAATATCCTGCATTTCACCTGTGGAAACACGCACAACGTGTCACATTTTCAAGAAGACTCTCTCGCTTATAGAGGTGTTAGGCGAGGCGGTCTCACTTACGGAGGTCCGAACACGAAAAGCAACTCTCTGTTATAGAGGTTTCCGCTTTCTCCATTGGAGTGGTTTCGGAGGTGAAGATGACGAGATCTGGCGAGGAGTCTCACTTGCAGAGTTTTCTCACTAATCTAGATCCCGCTTAACTTGGTTTGACTGTAAACGAATGTGTGGAAGTCGCTAATTATCTTTGTGGTAATATTTCCTTTGAATAGGAAATATTAAGGTATATGAACCTACCGAATGGACGAACACTGTTGTTCGTATGTAATTAATTAGTAAAATGCATCATCCAAGATCTGATATAGAGCTAAAAAAATATTACAACATCAATATCCTCGGGTAAATATTTGTAGATTTGATGCGATCAAAATGGACAGTATAGGCTAATAGTGTACAAATAATGATCCTCAGATGTCGTAAACAGTTATATAAGAATTGAAATGTTGAAGAAATCATAGCTGACTTTTGAGCAATTTTGACGCTAGATCTAGTTTCTTTTTCCTTCTTTACTTGATTTATTTTTCGGATCTATCGATAATGTATCATCTATCTAGCACGCTGAGGTACATAACCCTCCTCTGCGAACTTAGAACATAACATGTGTGTTTTATCATTAAATCAAATTAATATTATTTACAGTATATACAAACTTAGAATTGATATTATATACATAAAAAATGTACTCTGGACTTAAGTAATACTTAAATAAGCAAATAAAGCAGCTATAGTTTATATTTAGCTTCATTTTTGGCAGTATTTTTAACTGTCTTAGCGACCTGTTACTCTCTTTTCAGGTTACTTCTAGTGACATTCTAAACAATAATTTGACTGAGATCTGGTGGATGACTTTCTGTTCTCATTGCATTTTTTGTAAATTCGAATCTACGAAAACTTGCAACAGGCTGGCTCCAAAATGTTTACGTTACATCGGTCTGAGTGTTTCCTTAACCTTTCAGATGCCACCCCAGAGGACTACGCGGTGGAGAGGCTGGTCTCCCTGATCGAAGAAGTGGGCAGAGAGGATAGGGCGAGATCGCAGAAAAAGCCGGAGGAGGATAGTTACGATGACGTGGTGTCGTACGACGAGGAAGACACGTCTCCACAGGTGGCCACCAAAGGGCAGGGGTCAGGATTCACTTACCAATTCCCGCCATCCGGACAACGCTCGGGCTTCGCGGTCAACCCATCGGACCCTCTCTACTATTCAGCCCCCGACGGGATTCGATCCCCAGTCAAAGAGGTGGAGACCAGGGAAGAAGTGGGGGATCCGGAGGAGGCGCCGGTGGTGCAGATGCGGCCCCACATCGGGAGGTTCCCGGAAGTGAAGCCCATCAAAGTCACGACCGGTAATTGTGCCCTGAAAGTTTCTCTCTAATCAAAATTATTCTTTTTGTAGGGTTCACGTAAGGAGTAGCAGAATAACGTTCACCGTTAACGATCACCGTTTTATCGAAACGTCTTTAATATCGTGGCAGTGATATCCAATAGTGTGGTTCATCCATCCATGTGCTGGTGATAAAGACCAAGACAATGATATTTGAGGAGGTTTATGTAGGGAGTTGAAGAATAACGTTCACCGTTATTGATCGCAGTTTTATCGAAACGTCTTTATTTCCGTGGCCGAGTTTTCCCCTGGTAAAGATGTACCGGTGATGAAGACCAAGGCGATGCTACTTGCTGGGGTTTACTTAGGGAGTTTTATAATAAAGTTCACCGTTTATTGAACTGTCTTTAATAGTGTAGCCGTAATATCCTCAGATATATGAGAAAGTCGATGCTACGTCTTGCCATATACATCAGATTTTCATAAAAGTCAGGCAATTTTTTCCTCTTCTAGGCTTCCAAAGGAAAGAGAGTTCGTTTAACAAACGTAAGCAAGATCCTCTGACTTCATTTGGATGTAATTGTCTTTATATCTGCAATTATATCGTGCCATACTTGTGATGAATTATATAAAAATATAAATGAAGTTACCTAGCGAAAGTATTTTAATTTTATAACTTTCATTTTTTATAAATGGTTGGACTAGCTAAGACTTTCGAATGTCCTTACGAATTGGGAATGCGTTTCAATTACTTTTCATTTTCAATTTTAGTTCTTTTTATATACATATATCCTTAAAATGTCAATACACTGAATCCTTAAGTTTTTAACTTTCATTGTTAACATAAATTATTATTCGAAATAAATTTATCTCCGTAGGGAAGTTCCAAAAAAAATTTAGAACCGAGTGCGTCTTAAACTCTTGAAAATACAGTATTTCGTCAAGTATTCAAGGGTAGAAAATATTTAAATAAAGGTTTTTCACAAATGTTTCTTTTAATAAACTCAAAACTTGCTTCCATTTGAGTCAGCACGAAGCACACGGGAGTAAAAGTGAATAAGACCCCGCAAGCTCTCTAAAACTAACATTCCAAGGTCAAAAACACCAATTAAATATATTTGATTCTTAATTTTATACGAACATGAAGGTTTCTATGTTATTTTGCGAAACGAAGCCTGTGTTGCGTAAGCTTTCTTGTCAGATAAGGAGTATATTTAGACCAGACGGAACTTAACGTGAAACATAAGGAAGGATATTTTTGGGTTATTTTCTTTCGACACTCAACCTTCGTGTGATTGGGAAGCTCGATAAACTCTGCAAAACGTCTTAAATTCTCCGATCTGCCTTAGATACAGTTTAAAAATAACTTTTTCCGCTACAGCGACCACTGCCGTTGCGTGTTGGGCATGCCGAAGGGATACATTTGTTTCTAATGCCCTTCCGTATTTCTTTATTTTTACCAGCTTGCCCGAAGTTAAAATAACGCGTTATTTTCTCATAAAGCTGAGGCTTTAAGAAGAAAAAAAAGAGATGTTTTTGCTTGAAGTTCCAAGTTTATAGTGCCTTAAAAAAGAATAAAGGTGAACATCAAGTAAAGAGAAAGACCCATGATTAGAATTTGAGTTCGAAGAACTTCAATTTTGCTCTCGTTATACTTCTGTGTTTCGGTAACAATTGGCTATAGTTTATATTTATATTTATGCTAAGTATATATACGTACGAAAATAATTCCTTGGACCTGCGATTTTTGAAAGTTCAAATCCCGGATGAATTAAATTAATGAAATCAATCAAAGAAGCTTTAACTTTATGGAATTCCACCCATTTACAAGAATTTAATTAAATAAATAATGGAAAAAATTGTAGAAACTGAAACAGGAATCCCTCATAATTTACCGTACGATAAAAACAATAAAAAGTTAATCGTGTAACATAATTGGAGAGGTAGTATAAACAGGGCATCAAACCGTAATATTTTCATTTCTAATATCAATAAAATCCACCAAAGTGCGAGTAACTTTGTGGTAATCCATCTCAGGAAGAAAAAGAAGATGATACTTAAGCATCGAAACATGTCGTGTGCTCAATAGTTGTGTGTAATTTGCTAAGTTACCATTAAAGACGGAATTAGTTTCCTTAGTGAAAAGTTGTTCCTCTTTTTTCTTCCATTTTCAGTTCTCTTTTTGCATCGGTTAAATGAAAAAATCAAATATCGGTTTCGCTTTCGCTCCATCTACCAATGTTGAACTGATTATAACCGGCTTTTTCTATCCCCTTAAAATATTGTATCCTTCCGAAAGTAATTTTGAAAGGTGCAAAGTTTTTAAATTAGCGAGGATTAAATTAAATTTCAGATTATAACTTGCTATTTAATTATAACAATAACCAAAATGTTAGACCAGATAGTTTGGAATTTAAATAATTCTTAATAGTTAGTTTAATTCGACTTTTGCTCATATCTCATAGTAATCATATCATGGCGATTTTTTATTTAGTTCACCCAGATTTTCGGTCTCTGCCTGAACAGGAAGTTCTCCAGCTTTCGGAAGGAAAGAGTGCATTAGTTCGGATATCGTTTGTGAAGATTCTGCAGGAAGCGTTTTCATATCTGAGGAGGAAGTGACTCCACGCTGAGTAAGCCTTGTCTCCCTCACTTAGATAGACCGGTCCCACTTGCTAATTCAAGGTGAGACAGACAGATATGCGTGCGCAAAATTATTGCAAATTAGTTGTATAGTCAAATAGTTGCTTTTACAGTCTTGAGCTACTTTGGCAGAAGACAGAAGTTTCCCTTCCGAAGTTATAAATCAGTAATAATCGTTTCTAGGCGCATGTGTCACTGTGATGGTACTTAAAATTAAATTATATCAGCCAAAAATTACCATAATTAGCAAAAATATCTATTTCACCTACACGATTTTCATTCGAAAATGTCTCTATAGTCGGCTATATATTTGTAGAACTTCATTTGTTGATTGGATGTCTTCCGTTCTCATTGAAATGCAGAATAAAGTGTTTATTCGTTCGGCTTAGCCGTGTCCCATTTCCGTTTTTATTTTAAATGTCTTATCACTCTGTGCGGTGAGCCGCATTCTGCAATCCGGACGATTATCAACGGAAATTCGTGTCCCCACGGTGCAGTCATCTTTGCGGAATCTCTTCTGAAGTGAACAACATTTATTCATCTATAAATATTGCAAAATAGACATCGTCATTAATGTTAAAATCGTGAACTTACGGTTCATTTTATTCGTATGCAATCGGAAGCACCAAAAGAGGTATTATATTAAGGTAAGGTATGTACGGTATCTTACCAAGTATTTTGTTTGCTATTCAATATTCTAAATATTTTTGGAGATAATTCTGCAGTAGCTATTTGAAAGACTAAATATATTTGTTAACGAACAGAATAATTCGTATTCTATTCCAGTAACTAGGATTATAACTATTATATCATGATCCTTTGATATGTTATGTTATGCTATGGTATGGTATCACTATAGTGTAGTAACCTCCTACTTTTTTATTAAGAAATTATACGAATGGCTATGGTATTTTATTAATGTTAATTTGTATAACGTTGCCACCGGACATTGACATTATTATAATGTTAATATCAGAATGACGATATTGAAATCCACAAAAAACATGTACTGCTGCTTTTAAAATGCTTTTTCAAGGGGGAGATTTTCATCAATAAATTGAAAGGTATCATTAGTATTTTTAATAGTGCTTGGAAAAGTTAAACCATTTCGCACTTTGACTTCCACGGGGAATCGAACTCGGGACCGATTTCTCTAAGGTCAAATATGGCACCCACTTGACTTGACAGCCTAAATATTATTAGCATAAAAATCTTATTTGTTTTACAATTCTCCTCTTCACGAATCTGGAGGCTTGAAAAACCAGATTTTCCGCTTGTGATTTTCTTCAATTGCGTGCAAATGTGTGACTGTTTCCATTCAGCAACTCCAAGTCAAGACTACTTTATTAGCACTATTCCTTGAAATTAAGCCGTCACGCGTAGCGAGATCAAGAAACTGGCACCATTAACAGAATAATCGAAAAATACTGCGCTGTGAAAGGCCCATCAGTAGGTACCTCTACATGTACTCAGTTGTATTGATTCTCGTGAAGATATCTACAGGAGTTGAATCCTCCAATATTTGATATACTCTTTCTTTTTCCAATGTGTGGTTTACCTCCTGCAACCCACTAGAAGATAGATAGAGAACTGGTCCGTTGTTCACTGCTCATTGTTTTCTAGTTTTCTAATTACATTTTGTTAAGACAACCCAACTCAAATCTTTACATGGCAGGAGATTACTGTCAAGTAGGCCTAAATAAAATACGGATGATCACATACCGGCTGATACATCAGATATTAGATGAGTTTCGACTTCACAGCAAACCTTTGAATATGAAATCTTAATTGTCAGATCTTGACTACCGTCTTCACAGTACAAGTACGTAGGGCGTTGAAAAAGTTCCCGGAAAAATGCCATTGCCTTTGGAGAATTTATAGTTCCGATTTAACAGCAACCCTTAGCATATGGTTTCTTAACGGTAAGAGTGTTCCTTCTTCAGTGCAGATACGTAGGTCATGCAGGAAACTTTCTTGGGTTTCCAGCTATATGTCTATCAAAGTAGTCATGTAATAACTTTGATAATATAAGTTGAACCATTAACCCGGCTGGAAACTCGGAAAGTCAACCTGCTTCATCCACTGCGGGTAAATAGCAGATCTTTCTTAAATATGTAGGTCGTTCAAAAAGTTCCAGGATAAGACATTTTGTCTTTGGAACTTTTTAAAGGCACTTCGTCCTTAAACTAGCAAATGTGTATCCTATTGAAAACATGTATTTTAAGGTGAAGGAGAAATAATTTAACATCTGTGTAATTTATTTAGCAAATATTTTTTTCACGATCTTCTGCTATTGATGAGCAACAGTGTTCATTATGTGCTTCATCAACCTATTTCCTCGAAAGTCTATTTCTTTACTATATAATCGTAAAATTTCAGTTCTTAGTTCTGTCACTTAGTTCATTAAAACCAAAACTAAGTGGTTAAAAGGAACACGGCTGTGTTATTGCATTAGAGTTTAAGAAAAGCTCCAAATAGTCGTTGTTTGCGAATTACCCGTGGTGCGAAAGTACCCAAGTACTCCGAAGATCCGCCTAGCGAAGATGGTAGCGTAGCTGCCGGATAAATATCAAGAATAATACTGCTTACGATACATCAGTCATGGATAACCTTAAACCTGATGGTTTGGGTACGTCTGCACGACTGGTCTTTTGCAAACGGCTATTTAAAGCTTTTTTAAATTCTAATGTTATTAAATGCATTCGTTTTTACTTATTAGAGGGATTGGTAAAGGTTGTAATTGAGGGTAAGATTCAGGGAAAAAACAGAGGGGAAGATAGAAACAGAAGATGTTGGATGACATAAGGGGTGGGGTTAACTATGAGGAAATGAAGGAGATGGCGCTAAATAGGGATTTTTGATAGTGCATGAACCTACCGAAAGGTAGTCACTCATGAAAGAATCTACAGATTATTTCTTCTTTTCCACGCATGCAGATGTTGAGTTGCCCCATGAGGATATCGAACAGACTGCTCGACCTCAGCCACCGGAGACCGTACGGCCAGTTCATGCAGAGGCCGTGCGACCAATTCATCATCCAGAATCCATTCAGTTGAGACCGCACGTTCACGACCAGCCGACGCAGCACCACATCATTCAGTCGGACGATGTGAAGAAAGAAAAGCCCTCGATGGTCCCGGTGCCCGCCAATTACTACGTCTATCTCACGGGTGAGTTATTTGTTGCAAAGACGCTTTCGGGTCGTACGTGAGGGGCCCGACAGGTGTCGCCGTCTCGATCGGCGGAAGAGTCACCAATCGCGGGGAAATGTATTCGCTTTCGGCTCGCTCACGTACGCTTTATCTGAGTTCGTGGTCTGGATTTCGAAAAATGGGGCGAATAAGGGGGAATTAACAGCTCGCCCTTGATTGCTAATGGAAATGGGATAAGTGCAAGGTGCTCATTTGGGACCAGCGACGACCACTGTTGGGAAGTGACAAGTGTTTGAGTTATGTTCCACTATCGGAGGTTTTGAATAAGCGAGAAATGGTGCTGCGTAAGTATACGTTTTTCGTCCCCGCGTGTATCTTTAATGTAAATGCTGCGGATGGCATATTTTGCTTACAACCGTTTTCTTTCTATTGTGCGATATCGCTAATTATTGAAGGTTAACGACCACAAGGCTGTTTTATATGGCTTTACAAGACGTTCTGTTCAAGCCAAAGGATTTGTTCCCTAGCGATTCCACATCTTTGCTTATGTTTCGATGTTGTTGTTGCTATTGCATATTTTTATTGTTTGCCTTTTCCTCGTAATTCCCAATATTTGCTTATGTTTTGATCTTTTTGTTGTTATTTCATATTGTTATTGTTTTTCCCCTACTGCTCCTTCATCCTACTTACTCCTTTATCACTTTCTTTTTCAACCTCTGCCACTATTTTCAGTGCAATCATAATAAAAAGTTCTCTAAGTAATGGTCAGCCGTGTGTTACTCCCGTACTTAAATAGTATTTCCTAACATGCATCTTCATTAATTTTGGCAGTTGCTTTTATCGAATGCCTTTTCAAAATTAGCTAAGAATTTAAAATCAATGATGGATGAATACTCTTTGTGGAAATTCAGAAACACCAAAGTAAGCAGTAAAATTCCCACTTTATTTATTCCAAAACAACCACTTTTGACACACAGCAATCAGCTGATAAATTTGAAGAGTTTACTTGTAAAGGGCACTTGCTGCATTTTTTACCTAATGATCACATTGTGCATCAAATGGTAAATTCGAAATAAAAATCATGAGAAATTTGCAAAGTTTACTTTTTTCTTTGCCGCTGAACATGAATGAAATTAAGAAGGAAATATGTATTATTTCTTCTCAAATTCAAGTTTCTGTTCGATGAGTATCCTCATAACTCCTCTCATTTCATATTTCAACCTAGATGTTCCTCTTCAAGTCTTTCGCCCTTACTCAGAACACTGTCTTTGAAAGCCTATCATACCTCAAAGTGTGCCCAAACAATTTCCTTATTCCCCTTGCCTAATTTTCCTCAGACCTTTCTTCATTCATTATTCAGGGAATTTTGGCATTAATATCTTGGTCTGTTCATGTTATTTTCATATTATTGTATCTTTATTGCTTCTAAAACACTCTTGTTTGCTCTGGCGGCAAACTATTGTTATGTAATCACTAAAATTCTCATGAATTCAATGTGATTATTCACAGAAAGTGCTATCAAAACATTTGCATTATCACAAACTTTGAAAACTATTCTTTTGTGATTAGTGTCCAACCATGGATTCTGAAAGAGTTAGAAAATACTAACCAATATTTTCACTGTTGTATTAATTCCTGTATTCTTAAATTACAATGTTGGGTATTGATATAAAACCTGTCAAATTAGTTAAAAACCATCATAAAGTGGTGAACTTGGATAACAGCGCCCACAAAAATGTCCACAAAGAAATAGAAATACCACTTCCTGAATTTAATGCCACTATGCCCTTACATTGGGAATATTTAACATCAGGATGATATCTAAATGGTTATTGTTGAGTTGACTCATTACAACATTTTATATGCTGGTTACAGTCTTAATTCCAGATTTTCCACAGTTCATCTCCACACATGTCAATAGGATACTTATCAAGAAGTATTATACAAGTTCCTTCCTATAAATCATGCATTCCTTTATTTCTCTGTTCAGAGTAACCATTTCTATATTAAAAGCAGTTTTGGTTGGGCTATTCTAGATATAATGTCCTCTGTGCAGCTCTGCATTTCCTTATTTGGTAAATACGAATTGTGAATACCATATTCTCCATTGAAATGTAATAAGGTTTACAGAAAATTGGTATATGACAAATAGATTTTCATAAATTTTTCAAGATACAGATGGCTTTGAAAATTTTTTTGAATCCTTTGTTTCTTTTGGTTTAATAAAATTGGAATAATTATTACCAATTTTCGTGATACAACATTCCTTCTTGAATGCTAACTACCACACAGCCATTCTGGTTTGATGCCATTTAGTAGAAACTTTACATTGACATAGAGAAATAGTGTTCTAATTATGTTTATTCTTGGATGGTCAGATTGTAAATTATTGACCAGAAATGAGTCTTACAGTCTTGTTAGTATTTCAATTAAAATACTGGACTAGAATACTCTTATTAACTTCTTAAATATGTTAGTTGTCATTATCTTTATACTTTACAAACAGAATAATTTAAGTCTTAATTGAGCAAGGGTTAATATTATAAAAGGCTCAGATATATATGCCAAAGGAAAAATGTTTTTGTAGCGAGTAAATTAAGCTTGTTTAAATTCTATAAAAAGCATTGGAAATAAGCAGTGGATTGGGCTCTCATATAAAATTCATTCAATTTGATAACAATAACTGAATAACTATTTTCATAAATATTTGATTGATACATGACTCTTCATTGAAAGACTAACTCCTTTTTCAGTAGGTTCACGCATGTTAATATTCCATACTAAACACCCTTAATTTTATTTCCTGAGAACTTGTCCAAAACTTTATATCATTCAATATCTTTTGTCTTTGTCTTTACCTCTGTTCCTTGCCTTCTTCTGATTTCTTTAATATTTTCTTTCTCAACTCTGCCTCCATTTTTCATTGCAAGAATAGTAAAACATGTTCAAAATAATTAACAGCCCTGTGTTACTTTTTAGTCACCCAAAGTGATAGTTGTTCATATGTATACTAGCATACAGAAGTAGAAACAAAGAATTTAAAATTAGTTTTCTCATAATCATTTATGCCTTACATTAGGTATTCAACCCAATAATTTTCACATTTTTATAGTTTTCACAGATTGACAGGTTACATGAAACTATTATTCATTGAATTAAAGCATTAGATTACACAATACACAGTGAAATTTATGTAGATAAATAGTACAATTCTATGAAGTGAAGGCTGAGGTAGAGGATTACATATTCTGTATACTTTTACACAACAGTCATGTCTGAAATTTTGAGTTGAAATATATTCATTTAATATTCTTCATCACTTTTTTCACTTATTGCCACAATGATTGCTAATCTTTAAATCCAGAGTGGAACAGCCTTTATTTAAACAGCCAGGCTTGCTTTCATGTTAAAATATCGTAAAGAAATCAATATATATCAATAACATTACTTTGAAATGTAAATTGGTATGTGTTTTCCCCTTATAAAGTAGGGTTCATAAAATGAGAATGCTCTAAACTGTATTGATGCTTTTTCATCTGCTGGATCATCTACTTATTATAGAATGTATTAGGAGTATTATTGAGTTCCTTTGATATGTTTTACATTAAAACAGTAGGTATACATTACCTTCAACTGTTCAAACATTTCCCTTAGTTTTTCTGTACTTTCAATCACGAGAATCAATTACTGGCTTATGTTATGCAGTTCACTCTGTTGCATTCCTTTATACTGTATCTAACTTCCTTATTTTTTTGGTATAATCATTTAAAGAGTTGGTATCAGGCACCAGCCTTCTGTCTTTTTAGAATAGACTACCATGTTCTCCAGTCTGCTAAGTTTTATTTAAAACTGACTGCTAATCGATGAATGCATTTTCATAATCTATATATTTATCTACTCAACTTCCATTTCTTTTACTACAATCATTATTCAAATTACCTAGTTGAAGGTCTTTCTAAGTTGGCAAATAATCAAAATTCTAGTGAATTTTCATAGGGTATCTTATTTCTGTTCTTGTGGAGACTCCAATGGAATCTTTTTTCTATGTCTCTGCTCACACAGAAGTTTTCTACAAAAATATTGTATTAAATTTCCCCCATCATTCATTTATTCAAAATTCTGAAGAGAATTTATGCTTTGTGTTCTATTAGGTGAACAATTTGGTGCCTTTAGCAGATTGTAATATTTCCCTTCTGTTCAGATAACATTCCTTATCCTAGATAAAACTTATTGCTCAAGATTCAATATTTTGGTTTATCAAACTTTGAATGGTGTTAGCCATTACTATGTGTATTAATTCCATAATGGATAAAATGAAAAAACACTTTGTAAAAATTTCACTGTATATTTGATCCACACTATCACTATTCATTTTATCCATAACAAACTTTGCTGTTTTCAATTTCTTTATCCCTTTCTCTGTATATTATATCAACAACCCATTGATATCACATCCACACAAGGTGGTTTCTCTTCTGTTACATCCTCCATTGCTGTTCCCTTTTGATGCTTCAAAATTTCTCATCTGGAGTTTTCATGCAAATTCTTAAAACATGAATGCAGCTACACTTAGGGATTTTCTACAACCAGTGGTTTGCCTTGTTTGTTATGAATCATAAAGGATGTTTAGTGTAACAATCTATTTTACAATTACCACAAACACAACTTAAATACACTTCCCCTAGTCTAAAGAAAAAAAGTTTCTTAACCCAGGTATAGTAACCCAGGTGTAGTAAGTTATATTTTATTGGTGGCATATTTAAAAATAAAATATTATATTAACCTACCTGTATGGAACATCTTCAAGTTAACCCATTGGCAGATAAAGATGAAATTTCCATAGTTAATAGTCACCATTAGTTTACATACATATATTCTGCCTTTTAGTAGGTTCATTGCTTTTATATTCCCTATTCAATGTATTTCAGATTTATTGATTGATTAACTCATCTGATATGTCATCTAATATCTTTAGTCTTCGTATTCCCTTTTGTCCCTCCCTTCAATACATTCTACCCTCGAGTAATTACTTTAACAGACACTCTCCTCTCTATATTCGACCCAATCAATTACTCTGTCAGTGCTAAATAACTTTATCAATTTACATGCATTACCAAATCTATTCTGGAAATTAATTGCTTAGGAGCGAATGCATTAGGTATCACTAGAGTAAATTGTGAGACCATGTGAGTATAATTTAAATTAGGTCACTAGATGCACTGTATATTGCTTGATTAAATAAATATAATCATCATAAAAATTGGTTGATCCATTCAAAGAAAAAATAAAGTAAAATCATTACACCATATATTAAATACCACAATTACCACCATACCATATTATTATAACATAAGTATTTCATTTTATGCGACCAATACATGATAGGTTATCTGTAAAATATTAGAGATGCTTCAAGATGCGCAGTTGAGAATACTTTCAGAGATATCAGCAGGAAATCTTCAATATATTGTTGATCTCAAACACCTTTTACCTGTCATTACCAATAAAAATAATAGTATCATGGTAATTTACTTGGTTGAAGTTTATAAATGATTGACTATCTGAATTGAAATAAACGCCTGAGGAGGTACTACCTAAATGTAACACATTAGAGTGCCTTTTCCAGAAAAGAAATTGTTTAGAAAAGAGGTAGATAATATTGTAAAAATATATGATGAATGAATGGGTTAATGTCTAAATAATTACTTTTAATTTTCTCTATTTACATCTTCCTGTATTTTTGTTCCCAGCTCAGTTCCATTACTTTCTCTGCAGCAATGCAGCTTCTTTTGTTTCTCTTGACTTTAATACAATCTTTTTCAAATCATTATTTTCTACGCTGTGTAATACTTCCTTGGCACTTTATTCATTTTCTTATATATTTGCTTTCCTTCAACATCATTTTGTTTCTTGAAATTTTTAATTTCTTTTATGTTTTCCAATCTTAATTCTGTCAAACCTAATGCTAATACTTTCTTAATATTCTTTATCCTTTCACTACCAACAAATTCTCAATGTTTCAGATTTTGGGGGATATTCACCCCATTTCTGAGTTATTTTTTGGGGGTCAGCTAGTTCTCAATTTTCAAATATGTATTTATGATTGTGGCTTGGTGGAAGATAGGCCAATTTGGGTCTCTTTTGGTATTCTCATTTTTATCTTAGAGGATTAATGCAAAGGATAAATTTACTACATAATTTCAGAGAAAGTATGTTTTCAGAAGATATAATAATAATAATAATACTTTATTTAAACGGACAGATGTCCTATTACAAATGTTGAAAATGACCAAGGTAACATTTGAAAAGTTTGAAAATAAACATATGAGCTTAATTAAAGAAGATTGACACAAATGAAAATTACAATTAAATTGGAGATAACACATTACATGTTACAATAAAAGAAAAATACACCTTAATAATTCTGCACCATTAAACATTTTTTAAAATAAAATTTCTGAATACATTGTGTGAAAAGTAAAATATATCAGCGGATTTACAATGACTATTAAAATCTCTCATTATTCTAAAAATAGGCAGAAAATACAAATAATTATTACATACATATGGAATATGAAATAAATGATGGGATCTTGAATGAACAATTGGAACCCTAAAATTTATAAGAGATAAAAGATAAGAAGACTTGATATGATTATTTAACAGAGAGTGTAAGAATAGAACTCCATTTTGCTTATGTGATATAATAAAACCATCCTGTTATGCAGGCTGTTCTGATACTTAGAAGGAGATCAGAGTACTAGATGCATGAAGGAATTGATTCAAGAATTCATTTTATCTGCAAAAAATATACAAAATCAATCAATTAGGGAAGTAGAGTCATAGTGCTTTCACCCCTTGCCAGACACCAAAAGGCAAATTTTAGGGTCTTTACATAGAATTAATGAATTGCAAAACTAGAAAGGCTGTCAATTTTCTTAAGTACTGCTCCAAAACCTAATAAGCGTTGCCAAGGTGGGTAAGGATATGTAGAGGATTAGATTTTATTTCCTGTAAATATTTAAATCAAATACGTTCTCAAAAGTCATAGGAGATATAATTAAATTGATTGTCTCCAAGTAGCCAATCAGATACTGTAGGAAAATAATTGGAAGAGTTTGTTCAAAAATGATTTCTTATACAAATGTAAAAAATAGTAAAGCGCGTGGTTTAAATAAGTAGATGCACTCAATAAGCAGAAGCAAATTCCAATAATTCAGTCCAAAACCTAGTAATAAATTATTATACTCATTTCTAACCATGTATTTCTTTGAAGTATTTGATTTTAATTGAAAATCATATTTCATTAGATGAGAAGGATTATAGCTGTAGATTGATATTTTTACTCTTGAATATTTTTGCCATTACAAAATGATTTAAAAAGTAAATATGCAACTCAAAACTTTGCTCATGTTAGTACATACTTGTACATTTTATGGAATAAAGAAATTTTCTATTAAATTATCCAGGATACTATTAGGATGGCCATTTATATTCTTAGCATTTTATTCACTTTAAGCTCATGTAATTCAGGTATACATTTATATTCGTTAATTACCTGAGAATTTTCCTGCAACAGTAGGTTCTTGTACAATCTTTAATGTATTAAGGGGCACAAAATGATGGATATGCATTTACTAATGCTTTGAAATTGAATTCCAACTTCTCAGATAAAAATGAATGTAAAATTGGTCATATGATGCTAATCTTATCAATTATGTTTTGTCAGCTTTATCGGTCTGTTTAATTTATTAGTATACATTTTAAATTTACTAATAATATGCAGTAGACAAAACCTTTGATTCTACAATGTATATATCACAAAATCAAACCCTTGAAATTTATTCTTGCATTATACTAAGTGCATGCAAACCTAATTTGAACCAAATGGAGAAGTATTATTCAATCAATAAGTGATTGGTCACTCATAATATCCATCCATTTATTATAGAAAAGATCTGAAAGAGAAGGAGTTAAATACCCTCTTGATAGAGTTAGGCTAAACATTTTAAACCTCTTTATCTATTGGATCTTGATGATAGATTATTGCTCTGTTAGTTCTTGAACATTATTCAATGGAAGATAACTATCAACATAACCCATTGTTTCAATTTGATTCTATACATGACTTTAAACAGAATAATCTTATGGCGAAAATGTTGCATCAACACAGACAGAAGATGCTTAGGAAGTAAAGAGAATGGTGGGATGGGTTTCTTTGTCAATTTCATATATGCAATCATTCTCATATTCTTAGTTAAGAATAGTATTACTCCTAATTTATCACCCACCTATATTTCTTTGATATGAATTGCATTTAAGGTTTTATTCATTACCAGTATAAAGGTCTCCACAAATTTATATTTTCTTTGATATAATTGTTTGCATGTATCTCTATGAATGATGGAAATGCATTTTTAAGCATTCTTTTATGGCTTTTTATTTGAAATTTCTTTGAGAAAATCTAATATGATATAATTACTGGCCTTCCAAGCCTTAAATCTCTATATCGCAGTGAAATTTTATATGTATGCATGTATTTGCCTCCTTATGGGAGCAAATGGAAGTTTCAGTGAATACAAACAGTAGAAGTGTTGAAGCTATGACACCATTTCAAAGGTTTCCTTCCAAACCAAAGAATTTTTGTTTAACAAAGAGTTTTATAGGAGTAGTTTTCAAGTATCTAGTTTTCATATTCATTTCCGCAGTGTCTTGTATTCTCTTTTCCATCTTATATTTGAATATTTCATAGAGTAGGTCATTTGCAATTTTAATAGGAAAAATTTAAAGCTAAAATAATAATATTGCCGTCTTTTTTTTTGTGAGTGAATTTTAGCCTTTGAAGGCTACTCTACCAATTAACCCCTAAATAGAGAGTAGCAATTGAATTTAGTCCATCTAACTATATAATTTGCTAATGATATCCTCTTGTTGACATAACCAAATGAAAAAAAAAATTCATCTGTGTGTATTTTCACCAAATTAGGTAAATAACCGACTACATTCAACAATGAGAATTGTAAAATAAATTCAACTATCCGCTTCATAGTTCATGAGAATAACTTATACCAGCTGGCGAGATTGACAACTAATGCATTTTATCAACTCCAACCATTTGGCAAGGAGGGTCAGTTTCTCACATGGTTAATTATTTGATAAGTGGATTGAGACAAGACTTATAATTTTCTCACTCATTTTTCATGGGTGATGTTTCTGTTTTTTCCAAATTTACAATAACCTAAACTTATTCTTCATCCCTCTATCTCCTTCCTGATTAGATTAATCTTCAAAATCTTCAATCTACTCCACACCATGAAGTTTTCATTATCCAATAAAACTGCTAGTAATTATTTGGAAAATAAAATTAGTTGAATTTATCAGATTCAGATCTAAAGGAAACATGCACTTTTTTATCAAACAGACGAAAACTAACGTGAACATTGAAACATAGTTGAAAGAAAGAATTTGAAAGGAATTTCACATAAAATTATGGGACTTATGTTTTTAATTTATGAACCTTGCTGTAAATAACTGATATCTTTCATGCATCTCAGAAGTAAATAAACCAATATTGTTTAATGTTCTACAAAGAAATTTGGGGTACATGGCAAATTCTATAGTTCCATTTTATCAATATTTATTTCTGTAATACACTTCTCTTCTGATACATTTCTCTTGTAAGAGTGTATAGCTATCCAATATCATTGAATACTTCTGATAATACAATTGTGATTCACAAAATAAATCTTATTTTAGTTAAGAGGTGACCTTAAATGATAGTAAAAAATATAACTCTTTTCGTAATGTTCCATGCCTGGAAATATGCGCACATTTCTATGCATCCCGATCATGAATTAATTTTGGGAAAGTCAGTAAAAATCATATAATTGTTAAGTATAGTCGTTCATAATACTCTACAACCTGCGTCGCACAATTGACTATATATTTTATATTTCATCTAAATCTATTATCCAATAAATATTTCTTCTATGGTACTGTGTTGTATTTTAGATTTAATTGATTGAATAGATATGACAAACTTTCAATATTACGCAGAAATGATGTTGGATAAGTTTCAACATGCAATAAACTATTATTTTAAGACTTAAACAACAACCAACATTTAGCTTGTATTGTATATTTCTTTAAGTATTTTTGTGAGAAAAGTGTATTTAAATGAACGTAATTTCTGATATATTGAGGTAATCCTTTTTCTTCTTTACTCTAGCTATCATTGCTGGTTGCAGTGCAGCTGGTATTGTGGGTGTGATTGCTGCTGGCATATTCTATTACAAGTGAGTTTACAAATATTTCTTTAATTCTTAATTCTGTGCATGCTCTTTTGGTGAATAATATTGGACCACTTAGAAATCTTTTCAAGGATTTACTCGATCTTTACCAACCTTATTCATTTGAGTGACAAATCAAATAAAAATTTCAGACAAATAGTTAAAAATAGATTTACTCATTACATATATGAGCAAAGAAATCTCTCAAATACCATAAGGGAAAATTTATTGGCTGACAATGAGGTTTCTTTAAGATTTGAAGCTTAGCCAAAACTGTGAAATACTAATGATTGTTTAAAATTATTGATTTATTCTCTCAATAAGAAAGAATTTTCATTTTTGCACACATTTTCAGTACAGCACCAAACACTATTAGCTAAATTTGCAATTTTTTTTCCTTTTTCCTCATAATAAAGAAAGCCTTTTGTCTCTTTAACTTTTGCATAATCTCTTCAGTGTAAGTTTTGGAACAATTTTTTCCAAAGTCACTTAATGGAAAATTTCACAGTCAATTTTAAAAAAATTGTATTTTTATTTTATGATGTTGGTCAGCAAGAAAACCTTGTTTTGTTACAGTATACGTTTTGCAGAAGCTTTACAATGATTGATAAATGTCTGAACAAGAAATAACCGATCTTGCAGTTGTAGAAACAGACAAATAAAAAAAAGAATTTAATTTCTCGTCTCTCTACTGAAAAGGAATACCAATTTTCGACATTTCTCTATATTGAATATTTTTCTCTTGATACTCGTAATTTTTGTTTTTGAATTTCGCTTTTATTCACAGCTTGTAATTGATTGAATTCAATTGTTATTTTACAATAGATTTTTCCTCAGAAGTTGATTGAAAGAATCATGACGTGGAGTATTAACTTTTGAATGATGTTAGGCAACGTGTTTATTTAGAAAAGGTACAGCATACGGTGGCTTACTTATTCATGGGAAAAATTCGGCAAGCTTCATCCATCGGAAGATCAAATGTACCGTACCAAATGAAATCATTTGGCCGTACTTGAGTGAGGTGCTGAATATGTATACTGAAACAGTCCGACGTCGGAAATGTGAACAGGTAAGTATATTTGATCGCTGATTAAACTCGAATTGAATTAAAGCTAAGGAATATTTACCATTTTACTTTCACAGAACTTAATGACTGAAGAACTGAACAACTTAAATATTTAAGTTTATTCCAAAAATCGAAGAAAAGATACGGAATTTGACGTTGGGAAATTACGAAAATTACTGAGAGTTCTTCAGGTAATTCTTCACCTTAGGAAATGAGAGATTTAAGGGAAGTTTGATTTGGTGTCTCAAATTAATTTTCGGATGCATTTTACTACGCAGAAACTGCGACTATAAGCGCCCGCATCTTGAATGTCGTGTGTTTTTATGTTATAGAAACATAAAATTTACTCGAAAACCATATCTTCTCTTTTGATCTACTGTAAATCAAGGAATAG
Source organism: Sympetrum striolatum (assembly GCA_947579665.1). Lineage (NCBI taxonomy): Eukaryota > Metazoa > Arthropoda > Insecta > Odonata > Libellulidae > Sympetrum > Sympetrum striolatum. Next base: position 73,527,610 of record OX388345.1, on the reverse strand, counting down.
ATGGTGGTTGGCGGAGTAAATGGCAAAAATTGTGCTTTGCAAACCCTTTTTGCTTTTTTGTTTTGGGAAGCTGTACCACGTCTTGGGTATTCGTCCCCTGAGTCTAAGAACTTTGTTCGGCAACTGATTATTTACTTCTTTGCCGTGTAGGGAGATTTGTGTTCCTAAGAGGGGAAATTGTACACGGTTTTTCTTCTCAGAAGGCTGTTTTTTTAACTTTGAGGGCTTTCTTGATTCGTTCTTCGCGTGAGCTCTTGTACAGCCCTACCATACGGATTAAGGAGCATTTTAAATCTCTACGAGAGCTTACTTCGGAGAAAATTCGTCCTTTTCTAGTCCGCGTTCGGGTTCCATAGAGTGCTATAGATTGGCAGTGATTGATGATAAAAAACTTGTATTTATATAATCGTTCAAAATTTCGGTAGCAACTCCTTCAAATATGAAGAGAATAATGAAATTGCTTGTACTCCTTAAACCCTCCTAATAGAAATTCTTATAAATTTTTGATGACGATAATAAAAGCGAAAATTGGGAATAAGATTGTTATGTTAATTATATTAGCAATAACGATATCATTAAATATTGGATTATGGATAACTTATATACAGAGGCCGTTGAACTGAACAAAAGCATTGAACTTAGGATGAGGGTAATTATGTGAAAGGTCTCACCTTCGGAGTGGAACCCGGTGTGATTTTTTATCCATAACTTTGGGGAAAAATATTCGTGTATGTTGTATAAAGGTATATGTTACAGCATTTGTTTTGTTAATACCATATTATTGTTTGCGCAAATGGTACCTGCAGTTGTCAGTTATTGGTATTTACGATGCACGAAGTTATTTTACAAATTTAAATTTCTTCCATTTACAAAGTATTAAAATAATAACAAATAAATGCCTGAGATCGGCTTACAAAAATTAGAATAGATCTAAAATCAATTTTCACGACGTTTAAATTCTATTTATTAATTATTTTATCAATAATTTATTAATTTTATTCAATTTGCATTAAATTTATAGTATTGAAATCATTATATCATCATTATAGTCTATAACGGTATTTAATAATTTGATGGAAGCATAAAATTATTCCAGCGAATAAAAACTTATAAAAAATTCTATAAATTGACATAAAGTTACCAAATGGAAACGTTTTGAAATCTCAATATTATAAAGAAATTCATGGAATGACCACGAGCGTCCACGAACGGGTTACAAGTTACGCAAAAATGCATCGAAAAACTTCTTTATTCTCTTATATCTAGGCCATCTCTTTTGTAAATATTCCGGAAGCAAACCCCCTAAAGAGCCTAGTGTTTTCTCAATCTATTATAAATTTTAACTATTGTAACACTATTTTCAAACAATGTTTCATTTACATGGGTCCAAAGATTTTTATTTTCTTTCCTGGAGAAATACAAAATGAAATTTCTACAGTTGGCAAAGTCTTGGATATTGGCAAACGAAAATATTGATAGATTTTTAAATATAATTTTGGTAGTTATGGTACTACTTGATAGAAACAGCAACTTTATTATTGTTATATGTAAGCGTATCTTTTAGTTTTGTAAAATTTAAAGGGATTACTTTTTTTAGAAAAAGTGTAAATAACTTACATTTTTTTCATTTTCTGTTAAACCACTTCCCTTTTTATGTTTTTTTTTGGTAAGTTGAATATTGTATCTGCACCTTATATTTATTTGAGTTTGATGGTAATCCCGATACAGGTTATACCTATGCGGTACTTAATCCATCCTTTATCTATTTTTCATGTTGTCTGTACTCTTCCTAGATGGAATAAATTTACTTACTTTAGCAAAGCACATACGTATATCAATGCGTATGGACAAGGATAATTTTTTTTTCTATAGACTAACACAACCGGGATGCATATTTGCTTAACTTGGCTTCTCCTAAAATTTCCCTATCTTCATTTCGTCTGTAGACCGCATGCGACCCAATCATTTCAGCGATTGGCTCTTTCATCCGTGTCCGGGCCATCCAGTGCTCATCACAGTGGGCTCTGGGGATGGCAGACCACAAAGGGCGCCAAATCGAATATCAAGTGGGCGCCGTATCTAGGACGCTTCCGTTATTTGGGTCACAGATTTTCGCAACACGGAGTGTCCTAATAGATAAGAACTAGGCCGAGAATAGAGAGCCGTCAAAGAGTTGATGATAAGATATTCGGCACGTATCTCTCGGAGAAGGAACAGAGGGGAATGGCGATGATGGGGATCCTTGTGAGATGATTTCTAGGCTTACGAGAGAGGCTGCGGAAGCTTTTTGAACGTAGGAGAATATTGCGTTTAAGGAACGAGTTAGAGAGGTGTGCACTCGGAAGATAGACGTAAATTTTAATGTGCTTCCATAAGGAATAAGTGGGAGATTGGATTTCACTGTTTCACAAATGATCGGCAAAACTGTTATCTTTTCGCTTAACCGACAGTTCCTCTCTAACACCACGTTTGGATAACCTTATTCGACTAACACGTCTTCGATTGTACAGCAAGCAAACTTACGCGTTATCGAGAATTGACGCCCAGAAGATAATTTTTTACCTGTATCTATTGTATCTCTTAGGCTTTTTATATCCATAATTCTCTCATTTTTTTCAAACATCCTCTCTTAAATTATTTTATTATTAATGACGTTATATGCCTATTTTTATTTGTTTACATATCCATACATATATTTATATGCTTACATATTTGTACGTATTACCACAGACTATAGTTACTCTATGCTTTACATATAAAATTTACATAGGTGAGCATAGTTTAAGTATTCAACGGCTTTGATTTACAATTTTACTCTCAAAATAATTTTGAATTTACCAAAAAGTTCGTCTAGAAGATCATTTACGTGGTTGATACTACTGTTTAGTCCTAAGCCCGACTTTTGTTTTGAATCTCCAGTCTAGAAGAGACAATGTACATAAAAGATCTTTCCTTTAAGTAAAGAATGGCTTGTGTAGTTTCTTCGGTGAGTGAAGCAATGAAATGTGTGTAGTTTTTTATGCTTTTCGAATCTGTAGTTTAGGAAAGTCATGTGATAATGAATATATTGAGGAAGACAGATGTTTTTATGTTGGCCTATGTAAAGGAAGAGAAGACACTGCTAAATATTCTTTAGTGATAAAATCACTATTTTTTCTTTCGTTCCTTCTGTAGTAATTTTCACATAATCAGATATTTCATAGAATAATTTATCAATATTTTTTTTCTTTTTTTACTCGATGTATTCTCGATACCATAAATATGATTATAACTTGGGGGAAACTTATATTTAAAACTCACATCCGAAATTATGTGTAAAACAAAATTTAATGGACTATTTTGATCAAGAATAATCAGATATATGAATAATATAATTCCTTTCTAATGGTTAATATCTGGAGGATGTTGTCTAAAAAATAGCAAATTAATTTTCTAAAAGAAAATAAATCCTGCGGGCCAGTAAATCAATTTTAAGGTATACTCCTATAGAAAAGTGCATAAATTTGAACTCAAGATATTCAAACGAAGAGAATCAGCGTAAATATTATGAATTTATACTTTCAAAAAGTTTAAAAAACGCGGAAATTATTATCTTGTTATTTTAAAGAATACTGGCGATAAGATTGATAAATACATATTCTCTATTTAACTCACCGAATCAAGCATTTGGACCCACCCGCATCCTTTTGGTTCCTCCATCGCGTGTGGATCAATACGTACATTCTATACTTGTTTAGCATTCTGAGAATCAAGAAGCGATTATTTGGAATGATTTATGCCGAAATCCAGGCAAAAGAGTACTGCTGAGCGTAGCCTTGTATTGAACGTCCGACCAACTCGGAAAGCAGTCCTCGTACAAGGCCCAATACCTTTTTTTTGGCTTCTCCGAATACTCGGATGCCATTTCCGTAAGTCGTGAGCAATTCTGCTCCGCGTATTTCTCTCTTTCCTTTTTGGTTTCAGCCACGAATGACAAGTAGAGAAGGAGCGATTTTCGAGCTTTTGGGAGTTTAAAGAACTTTATTGGGTTAGTGCCAAAATCAAGGTTCGAACTGTTTTTATTTTCGTTTAGGATCAAACTAAAATGGCAAATCATGTTTCCGTTATGGTATCGATCCATTTTATTTCGGTTCAAATCGGTTTTATTTGGTCCTAAAATGGAGTATTGAAACATGCACTTCTAAAAGGATTTCAACACGTTATATGTTTTATATGACGTTACAATAAATTAAACATTCGATAAAACTGATCACAACAAAGGATTGAAAATGTCAGTCAAAATTATTAAAGCATTCAAAATAATTGTAAACTTATTATTCATATAAAAATATACATTTTATTTAATGAAATTGATGAATTAAATAATGAAAACTAATTACATAAAGTTTTTCGCTTACCTAGAATTAGTACCGAATATTAGAAAATTAAAAAAGTGTTAAAGTTTCGCTTGAGGTTAAAGGATTTTAATTTTTCACTTCGGGTTTTCTCTCCTCTTTAATTTACGATATTTTTGGCTTCGCTTTTCGTTTCGGTGCAATAACTTTTTAGAAATGATGTCGAAGAGAATTTAGTCTTCTTTTTCTAGCAACCTTTCGTTTCATTATTTATACATTACATATTTTACCCAGTAAATTGTACAGAATTTATACATACAGAACCTGATTAATAAAAGAAATGTCCAGGCAGGGAGAGAGAGATTTAGTGTTAAAATTCTTGAAATCAAAACTAACATGGATATCCTAGTTAAATATCTATCCTCATCACTGGCAAGTTAAGATTTAATGCATGCAAATACTATTAAAATTCATTAGCAATTATGGAAATGAATGGAAAATAAAGATTCACAAATATTTGGATTAATATCCCTAATATTTTAAAAAGTGATAACTGGCGAAACTTATCCATAGTAAGTACAAAAAATAGTACGGCATTTGTTCCAGACCTATGGTTAATTCATTTATTGAACGATCCATTTTTTCTCCTCTCTTTGTTTAATATCCTAATTATAATATGTGTTTTCAGTATCACAGAAACTAGAGGGGAACAAATTTTCAGCCGGATATTTGCCCACGATCCAAATGAATGGAAACAACCTGGAAAACCACCCTTAGGCACTGGTCAGTTGTTTTTTCTGTGAATGGTACGGGAACAAATAACTTTTGCTCATGTTTGGACACTTAGATACTACCAGTTGAGACAACAGAAAATCTCTTCCGTTGGCACATCTGGAAAAAAATGCAACATTGTCATCCAAACATCGCTAATCCCGAATCTCTCTGATATTCATCTCTCTGCCTTTAATCATTCATTTCTCTTGTTAATTTCTGACAAAGCTTTCGCTTACGTTGCCATGATTGTTAATGAAATCAAAAATACATGATGGAATGTTTCCGCATTCAGAGGCATACTCATGCATTTTTACCTTGTGGAAAACTATGACGGAGAGAGAATAAAATTCATCCTAGTAGCAATTTCATTCCAGATAACGAGAGAATTCATAATCACAATTTATCGTAATTAATCTTGAAAATAGTTTCTTTTACAGTATTTTTCATGTTGAACCTGAAGTTAATTGCATTTCTTGCAGATTTTTAGCAACTGCAATTTTTTAGATTTAGCAACTGGGCTGGCCAACGGAAATGAGTTTTAAGGAACTCATAATTAATAAGGAATATTGTTTCTCATTTTCAATTTCGATTAAAATTATTTTTTCCCACTACGGTTAAATTGATGACGCAGTAGTTTATATTCTGAAGTCTTGATGCCAGTTTGAACCTAAAAATCCTACTAACCTACCCTAACTCTACCTTTAACAATCAAAAACCCTTGATTGGGAATAAGGTTTATTAAGCTAAATCTGAAGTGAGATAGTTTAACTTTAACTTTCCTCACCGATCCAAAATGCTATGTTTGAGATAATTCATCCTGTTTATGTATCATTGATTTTCGTACCAAGTACCTATTCCGAAATTTGGGAATTCCGTCCCACATGGATACCATCTCTCTGGTTGTTGGAGAATGATTCTATGATTTTTCATTTTTGATTGAATAGACATTTTAATTTTGAATGCAATATAGCAGAACAATTTCTCTTTTGGTAGAAAGGGACTGGTATCACGTGATCAAGTATAATGAGTAACAAAAGAAAATAATTGGCTGAACAATTGCATATAATTACAGCGTTCGTGATTTTATTCACGTTTAGGAGAAAGAGCGTACATGAAAAAACTGGGAACGAAATGAGTTTCATATATTACGCCAGGTATCAAATTGCTATTTGCCTATGAAATTACGAACGGTAATAGAATAAAACATGCCTAAGAGAACGAAAAAAATTGATATGATTTTGAATTAATTCAATAAAGTATGAATTTTGGTCACTTATACTCATCATAAAGATTCTTGATGTCTTACTCCTTTCCAACCAACCGTTGAAATACCATTTCGTCGTTAAAATGATAAAGATGTCAAATAATCGTAGTAATACCTCACTGTCAGATTTAGCTAGAGCTCCTTGTCATGCCCTATGCTAATTGCTAGTCAAGAGGGGATATTCGGTAGCCTCCTCCTACATCCGCCTTTGCCCGGAACAATTAGTACTTCTTTTGTCCGAAACCCTGTCATCTATTGATTTTCATACCCGACCAGTTCCTCCGCTTAATTTTCATTAGCATTCATACCTTTCCTTCTCCAGTCCCTGCTCATTTCGAAATTATTCTCTCCTTCTAACCCCTTTATGACGAGCCTATCGCACTGACATAATTGGGGATCCGCGAACCACGCTCCTCTCCCATTCAAGTCTTCACCGCACTTTTCCGCCAGAGGCCCTCTCAAAAATACCAGCATCGGGCGAAATTTCACTCGGGAGGAATAGCTATTTCGCGCCAGACCCTGGATATCCTCTGCATTCCTATCCTCTCGCCGTTGAAATTCCTTTCATCTTTCAATTTCAACTTCATCTTCAACCCCGGATTCCATCTCATTCTATATACGCATTCACCCCATCTCACATCGTTATCGCTCCCCCCTCGACCTACTTTAATATTTTCCCGCGTTCTTCCCCTTTCACATTTTCCCTTACCACGAGAAGGACGACTGCGGTCATTGGACCATTTTTCAGCATTTTACTGCAATTTTTTAAAAAATTAAATATCTTTCAATTTTTGAAACTTTCTGACTTTGTGTGATACCATCCCAAATTTATTATGAACGAGTTCAATTTTGCTAACGCTAATGTGGTAATTTTTAGGTATGCCTAAATGGATAGCTGGTGGTCATTTGACCAGACATTTCAAACCAAATATTTTCTCCGATTTTTAAATACTTTCCTGCAGATAATCATATTTGAATAATTTATCACATTGATACCATATAAATGATGTTTCTACTTGAGTAGAGCGTGGTTATCATTCAAAACCATCCACAGTGAAAAGAATAAACTCATCGCCGTATCTATAAATTTGTTATGAACTATCGGTTGATGGAAAATAGTTATTTATTGTTGTTATAAGTATATCGATATGCCTAAAATAAAAAATCAAAACCCCCTAAGATGCTAAGAAGCAATATTATGTGTATTGAGAAGCGTAGTGGCCAAATGGCCACTTTCCATCCTTCTAGGTAGAGCGAAACTCACGTCCTTCTAGTGTTAAAATCGAATTCATTTTTTTATGCTAAGTTCTCCACGTGCAAAAATATTGCATCTCCACATCTCTGAAAAAGGTCTGAGATACGCAAGTCGATCATTGTTTACAAGGGCCTATCCTTGAAGCTTCCGTTCCTTTTTATAACACTACGTGTTTTAGTGGTAAATCAACCTGCCCTGGTTACAGAGAAAGGGGAAGGAGAAAAAAAGAGGCTGTGGAAGGAAACAAAGTTTCACAGCGTTGCCACATGGGTTGGGGACTAGGGTGGAGCGTTTTGCCGCTTTTTTCTGATCCAAATGTAATACCCAGCATGGACATTACAGGTATAATTTTTTTCGCAATCAAATGTGAGAATTTTTGTCACGAAGTTTCGAAATTTCGACCAAAAAAGGAAAATTTTCATAATTTTTTTTCGGTTAAAACTACCATATTTTTGCCCAAAAAAATTTCACTCGCAATCAAGTCAAAATATGCCACTAATATGCCTCTGAAGGAGGCTGAGATGCCTCCTATGGGGGCAGAAAAGGAGGAAAATTCAGTGAAATTAAACTATTTTGTAATGCAGTTCGAACCCTTTAGACATGTATCCTAAGTGAATCGGCAGCCTGGAGAACATGGCTACTTTTTTGCATCTGGCTGTACTTGGGATCCATCTCGAGATTTCAGCAGATGTAGGCGTCAAAGTCTCCCAAGTAGGACTACCTTACGTTGTGTTTAACGTTGGACTACTTTGGATATGTTCATGCTGAGAATCGCTCCGAAGGAGATGTAGGCCGAGAGGCACTTGTCTTGTCGCTCCCGATGACTCAAGTCGTCGTTCTCTGGTTTTATCAAAAGTGTTTCCTGAGATTTCTGGGGAGATTTCCTGCAGTTCCTTGTAGTGTTGAAACTAACTCAACTCGAAAGACTCGACTGTAGCAGAAGTATAAAAGTTAGACTCGCCAAAGATCGTAATTGCGAGTTTATTATAGACAAGAAGGGCGATTAAGAGAAATGAATGAATGCATTTTAAAATGAAAATAAACGAATGTGGAATGAGTAAATAAGGAGTAAGTAATGCTTGAGTAGATGAGAAAACTGTTATTAATTTAAACTAGTAGTTGATTAATTTAGTGTCTATAATAAATTATAAATAAATTTTAAGAAAATAAACGGAGCGAGTACTTTTTCCACAGTTTATTTTAAACGACCGGTTTCAACTAATCATCGTTATCTTCAGGCTCAACTTCTATCATCAACGATGATTTAGAAAATATGAAGTATTCTGGTGCTTTGCAGGTTTTGTGTAAGTCATTTATGGCGCTTATTTATAAGAGCCTTGTTGCTGTATCAGTTTCAGCCTGCGGTAGTTTTTTGTAGGCTACTTCACGAAAAAGATCGAAGATTCGTCCTACTAGTTGCTGAATTATTATTAGTTTAATTTAATTATTAATGTTATTAATTCCTCTCCATTTCTGTATCATATCAATTTTCCAATCACAGTGTTTGTATAATTTATGCGATTCAATAAGAATTGGTTAAATATTACTCCTCAAAGACGTGATTCTCAATTGGAGAATTGCATTTTTTGTAACCGTGCTATTTCTTCTTAAAAGTATTTTAGGTATTCTTAAATCTTATAAATGATACATTATCCGTGTTTGCGATCAATGTTCATAATATGACTCTATTTATAAATATTATAACTTTTTAGTATTTCATTTTATACATTCCTCAAAACCTTGTTCGCCAAAGTCTGTCATTTTTCCTCGAGAGAGGAAGCTAGCCTTAATGGAAGGAATCCGTATATAAAGAAATTATAATTTTATTTAGAAATATCAAAAAATGATTTTGATATAAATATGAAATTATAAATATTTTCATAAGATGATTGAGGATTGCAGTTTCTCTTAGAGCTCAGATTTCCTGCCATTAAACCTTTTGTGGTGAATTTCTTTTGTAAATTATTTATTAGTAAATCTTCACTCTAATATCTCCTCGATTCTTTCATCTTTACTACGTTATTTATTATTCATTCAATGATTTTTTTATTAAGAAGTCTTCTACGGGATGTTAATTCTAAGTGATTACCTAAACGGATTCTCATTTTATGATTTCTGGGATAAAGCATTTTTACAACCCTTTTGAATGATATCAGGAAATGGAATTGTCTATCTTTTCTTTAATGGAGAATTTCCCCTCTCTCGTTTCTCATGCGCAGATCTTTTACATCTGCCAAATTTTTAGCGCTATAATTAGCTCCTTGAAATCTATTGATTTTTTTTATACATCGGTCGAGGCGTAATTCTGAGTTATTTTGTTAGTTTACTATTTTTATGTAAGTATTCAAGTTGTGGAGTAATAGTATTACTGTTTCATTTTATCAAGCATTTCAATCCTTAAGAATCTAATATAATTTTTATTTTGTTATGCATAAGAAAAAATTAAATTTATATTTACGTTAATATCAACATTGGTCAAGGCTGCGATAATGTTAACACTAGTTAATGGAGGTTTCGAACATTTAAGTTCATTATGACCATTCCGTATTTAATACTACGAGTAGTGTCATTCAAACGGTCATACTTAAGATACAGTTAAATATATGTCGATGGTCCTTCTCTGCGATACAGTTAAATTGTAACGGATAAATTAAATCACGAAGTATGCAGTAGTATTGTAGAGGGGCGACGTGACCCTAAGTCAAGAATCGTTGAAGAATAAAACAATAATTTGACATATCTCTGGAAAACTAAGATAAATTCATTTTTTATTTTCTACAATTCTTTCTCCAACTTCAAATTGAATACGATTAATTTTGAGTAAAATGTTGGAAAATGTCGATTTGAAATGATGCTTTCCATCGATATCTGTCGATCGAATATTATTATCTCCAGCGAAAATCTATAATAATCTCATATTAATAATCGAATATAGTAGTGTAATAGATATGTTGACTATCGAGTATAATTGAATAATCGATGGTAAAAATCAAAGATCGTTAACAAAGTTCGAAACAATCTCATGTAGATAATCTTAGTAAAGCAATCGATATATCGAAGATCGATATGAATCCTCTAATCGATTTAATGGTATCTATTTTGAGGACCGATCTATCCGGAAATGTGTTACGCCTCAGAAATACCATCCTTCTCACCTTGTTCTCATCTTCGAATCGTTTTTTTCTCGTTCCTCTTTATGTTTTTTCTTCCACCTTTTTGCTGCCAGTCTTTCCTTTTCTTCCCATTTCCTTCCCTTTCCTTTCGTGTCGCACCTCCATCTATTTCCCTCCGATTCATTGCTCACATCATTCTCCTTCAACGTTGTGTCCCTCAGCTTTTATCTCTTTCTCCATCTTTACTTTATCCTTTGTTTTTTATGCCCTCTACGCGTGTCCCCCTTATTTCTCACATTTTCTCCCTTTTTCATTCCACGAGGGTATCAATCTTCATCCATCCTCTTCCCACATTAATTTTTACCACCATATCCCTCCCATTTTTTGCCATTCTCCCCCTAAAAGAACGTGGTTACCTGGTTATAAGAGGAGGTAAAGGCGAGGAAATTTTATCTTCGGCTCAATCCCGTGTCGAAAGAAGGAAAAGAGAGCCTTTGTGTCTCCGGGGACTTCCATTCCACGGAATTTGCTACCTTCGGATCCTTTATCTTATGTCTCGAGCGGAATAGAATGTCACAGACGATGGAATGTATTGTTCTTTCAGACCTCACAAAGGTGCTGGAATCCATCGCGATCCCGGTTTATAAGAATCGGATCTAGAAATGTTCTTTATCCGTAGGTGAGAAACTGGCGAATTACTCTACTTTGACTGAAAGGTGCTCTGTCGACATACCTACCTGTAACCGATTGCCGTTTTGCCAACTCTCTTTATAGCGACAGCTTTGTTTTTATCGTATTTAAGGTATTTTGTTTTAAAATTAACCGTAAATGACAGATTGTCGCTATTTACAATGAGATACTTAACGTTAGGGACAGTTCTGCTAACTTGAAAATGTGTCATGAAAGACAATTTTTAACTATATCTTTAACGATATAACAAATTCGATGTTGTAATATGTAAATTTCCGCTTGATTTTCGAATAAACTTACGTTTCATTCCTGTAGAAATGTAAAAAGTTGAATTTTGTCCTACAGACCTTGATTTTCCACAAAGTCATATGTTTCTCATATCATATCATATATGTACAATCTTATTCTCATAAGGACTTCAACTTGATTATGCACCCCGTAAGCGTAACTACATTTCTTTATATTAAAATATTCCACTTTTACAAAAACAGAGCTAAAGACCACGGGGCAGATGTGGGTTAATTCTCATTTATAAGTTAAGCACCTGTTAATTGGAAAGGCTTGCCAGCGGTTATTCTTAGCCCCATCTTAAAAAAAATATTTTGGTTTGAGATCAATTCTAACACATTTTTCCATTAAAATCAAAGTGGTAGACCTTATTTGAAAAATTATTTTTAGTTTGGTGTAGAATTTTTCGATAAAATCGTTTTATTGCCTTTTCATCCCCGGTGCAATCAGAAAAAGTTTCATATATTATATATAGTTATGATAATTTTCTATACCTACAGAAAACGGAAAACATTTGAAAACTGGTATTTGAAAATATTTAGTTACATATCACCACTTTTCAATCAAATGAAGTCTTCAAATGAAGTGGTCACTCTGATGGACTTCGAAAATTAATAGATACACATAGAATTGCCAAGATTATGATTTTTTCGAATTTGTCATAGATTCACGTTAGTATTCTCTCTGATCTCTCAACTAATAGGTAATGTAATTTTTTACTCATTATGTGATTGTTTGCTATTTTTGGTTAATGAATGATGAGAGAACGGTTTGATGAACAAACTGATATTTTTATTGCAAGGATAAGATTCCTTCTGGGCATCTCTGCTGTGTAGTTATTTTGAATTGAAATTGGAAAAATAGGTGGCTGAAACAGTTTCATAGCGTAAATATTGAAATGTTCTAAAAAAAAGGGATTACATCATTTTAAGGAGAATTTTATTTTCATTCCGACCTCCTGTATGAATTACATAAAGACGAAACGAAATAGTCGAAGTACTTGGTTTGATTGAAGGTGCTATATTTAAGGCCTAGGCAGAGCCTTTTCTTGACTACGTCGCGTTGACCTTTCGCTTTTATACGGCGTTGATAATTCGAATGGCGACCTCTATATTCGCCCAATGTGAATGAACTTAAGTCAGCTCCCACTTTACGACGCCCCGCTTTACGGCGCCTTTTTTCCTAAGGGACCAATAATCCGATCTTAACTGTCCGAACCCTGCTTTAGATCGATTTGCCATCCATGTTCCCAGGAAAATTCACGATCCTGGCGGAATTTCAAATACGGTGATAGGCACTATTTTTTGCAACATTAAATGTCTTTTCATCAAACGATTCATCTGAATCAGCAAAACATGCGGTATAAAATATCTTGTATAAAGTCAGACTCATGATTCTTTATTTTTTGTAAGGGAAACGAAGAATTGTGCAGGATAAAGGAAAAAGTTTGGTTTATTTACACAAAAATAAATGTAGTTTTTAGAAGTCTTCATAGCTTTCCTGAGGTATCTTTTTGCTGCAGACAATAGTAAAGGAAACAGTTTTATTGAAGAGATGAAACTGAGATAGGTTAATTTAAGGACAGAAGGATTGCTAAGGAAAATGAAAGACGTTGTGGTTGAATATCAAAACAGCCATCGGGCTGATGTTTTTTTTTCAGTCAAATACAAACCACGATGTATCCTTTGTCATTAAGAGTGAAAGACGTGAATAATTTATGAAGGTAGCCTCTAAATATAGAAAATTGAGATTTGATTGCTTACATAAATCCTAAAGAAGTTGAACCTCTTTCATATGGAAAATGTCTACGTCTTCAATCAATACGAATGGGTCTGATTTTGTTTCCATTTTATAACTAAATATGTAAGCTTTGTTTCATGCAATGCGATGGATTTCCTCTTCAACTATTCCAATCCGAAGGAAAGAATTTCTTTGAAATAAATCGTTGCTTTTGCTGTCTCCTTGAACTTCCTTATAGAGTTATGATTTTTTCGGACCTATTTTTGGAATTTAACCTTGTGGATTTAATAATTAAACATAATTAATGAAAAGATGTATTTATGTGTTATTATTTTGCAGGAGTAGGAGATTATGACGGAATATTACGAACACACGAGATCCCGGAAGAATTTATGTCGAAAAAGATATGCATGTATCTATTTCTTTTATAAAATAATTTGAACCCTATATAGACTGCAATCACATTGAAGCTTTTGCACCTATTATTGGAATTTATTAAAGTGTTAACATTCAGTTTGATGATGATAAATAAATGGAGTTTAATTTAAAACTCTTCTAACACAGTACTTAGCAATCTTCACAGATTATCCAGAATTTCCTCAAAATTTCCAGGAGAGTTTTCCCAGATTTCTATTAAAATATGTTGAAAATATGGATACTATCTTTGAAGAGTTTAAGTTAGCGTTGCACACTGTTAGGCCCAAAAATCTGGAGTTTATATAAAATTTTCCGAATATGTTATTTCGTGATTGAAGAAACCAATTTACTTTAGATTAGACAATACAGGAAAAGTTTTGGTAGAAATTAAGGACTTCTTAGGATCTCCCGTATCACAGAATATGTATTCACCTTTTATTACTATCTGTACCTTTTCTTGGCAATGTTTTTCCATGCAGAAAGGCTGCAAATTCCAGCTTCGTGTGTCTCTAAGAATGCCTTCTTTGGTCGCTGTCATATTAAGATAAAACGGCTACGATTCGTCATCGATAAAAATTTCATACTCACCTTTCTCAACGTTCTGCGATGATGTATGTTTTGGCTCGAGGTCGTTTCCTCCATTCGTTCGCAAAAGGTTCAAAGTACTCAAATGCGACGGAACTTGGCTCTCCGATTCTTTCATTAAGTAACATTTTGAGATCGGGGTCTACTCCAAAGAAAGAAGTACCGTCGTAAATCTTATTCCGGCTTGTGCACGTGTCAGTTGAACAAAAAAGATTTTTTCGCGTCCTCTATCTTTAACTCGGTTCGATTTCCGGAGACATGATTTCTCCGACTTTGCTAGGCTCGGGAAAGATTCTTTTAGCCCCGTAGCAAAGGGAAAACCCCTTCATAAATTGAGCGAGGTGTTGCGAAGTACGAGTATATCCAATCTTTCCGCCCAAGACGGAGTCGTCGTCATGAAGGGTGTTTTTTTACCCCAAGAGCGAGATCACGCGCCTTCTTCTTGTTATATTGATGCCGGTGAAATGGTCTACGGTTCTTCAAATCCGTAGGAGTTTACAACATTTGGAATTTTTTCCCGGAAAGGGGTAAGGTTGATAAATAAAAATCGTTTTTATTCGGGTCGGATCGTGACTTGAAAGAGAGCTCCATCGTCACCGGTATCATAAATACCACAAATAAATTCCATAAATACGGATAGATGTACTGTAAAATTTATATAATTCGTAATCAGTAGTCTCAAGTGAAATCTGGTGGAACCTCATTGTAAAATATTAATATTAATGATAATAAAACGTATTTTATTAGGGCGAGATTGAGACTTATAAGCCTCTTCTAACATCTAACCCTTCGTCATATAAATTTTAAAGAAGGAACGCTTGAAAAAAGTACACAGAAGAAAACCACATTGCGGGTTCAAAAACCAAAAGTTTAGCTTAGGAAAAAATATACACCGCAACAGGAAAACACTCGCAAGAAGGAGGGGTGAAAAAACTGCGAAACCTACTGATATGTAGGTAAATTCTCATGGGAAAGCAGGTTAAGAGAGAACTGAAAGGCAAACAAGACAGTTCAGATACATATTCACATAAATAAATCAATATTAACGGTGAAGAACATAGTGGAAAGCAAGTAATAAAGTTACGAGAAAAATTGCTACAAAACTGCAATGACAATAGAGTAGTTGATGTTAAGGAGTTCAAAAGTATTACCAGTTTCGTCAATACTAACATAGGATTAATAAAAATTTGTCACAATACCAAGTGAAATGTTAAAGATGATATGCGATGTGATTATAAATACATTTTAGTTAAGGACAAACTATTCACTATAAAAATATTCACTAAGTAAGAAGAATTACCATGCATAACATTCAGTACTTTATTTCTTTTTCTTAGTTAATTTTGAGTTTATTTAAACCTGAAGGGACCAGATAAAAAAATTGAATTTATGACGTTTTCATTATACCTATTAAAACATTTATTTTTTAAATATTAGTACATATTTTGTTTTTTTATTGTTAATAAAACAATTGTGAACGATAAAAATAACAATGTTAAAATTGACAGCTAGCGAGATCTTACTTGATTTATGTGTCACAATAGCTAAGGGATGAGCGATTACGCACAAAATGTACTAATTGTGCACAGGATGTTTGTACTTGCTAAGTGCGGTTGAATGCAAGGGATATGAGACGTAATAACTAGACCACATTTAACATCTCCTATACTTTATTTCGGAAGTTTATATATTGATTTGATTTATTGCTTTCAACACAAACATAATATACAAAAATGGTTTTACAAAAGAAACTGAAAGCTTTTGTTTACCTCCTAGGTAAAACTTGTTTTGAGGCAACCGTCATACAAAAATATATGCGTTGCAAACAATTAAAAAAAACATAATTTAAATTACAGAATCAACAATGTGAGCTTAGGAAAGGCAATAACATTGGAGTGAACAATAAAGTCAGATAATAACAACATAAAAAAAGAAAAAATATATGCAACTTCTCTTACTGCCTAAAAGCCAAAGCTTAACTGCGCGAAAGAACCTTATATGACTTGTGACATTTGTTAAATGTTGAGGTAACATGTTAAAGACCATAAGGCTCATATAAACAAAGCATATCTTAAAAATAACTAAGTTTGCCTTAATAAAATAAACATTACCTTTTCTCTAATTAAACTTAATAGCACTGTCACTAATACAAGGCATATTGCTTGATATTACTTTTAAAAATTTCGAATTCACTCGAGAAAAATGCGAAATAAGCACCGAAAAATCTCGAATTATGGACGATTTCGAATTATTGTAGCTTGAATTATCCGTATCCACTTCATTTGATAGGACGTTAAAAATCTCCAGAAGGAAACTTGCCGCCTTCATACCAAATTTGGGTCTTCATAGCTGCCTTTGAACAACTTCCTGAACAAATAAAACAATATTTTCTAGTAGATATTCCGAATGACGCCAAGCGAAACATAAAGAGGAAAATGTTCTCATTCGGTTTACTTAGCAAATGAACACGCTTTCTCGTATGTAATTTCGATGTTTAGCTGAATGAATGCAGCGAAACACGCAACACAAGAGTGGCTTTCAACGCGCCTTTTCTTGTGAGACCGAATGTTAAATGTGACCTTTCGATGAAAAGAGGTTCCTCAGCCGTGACCTAAGACGAACTAAAGGAAAGTGCGCACAGCTTGAAAATGCTTATTAAGAAAAAGAATTAGAGGTTTGAAATCTCCAAAAGCCGTCTTTGTCAGCGTTCCTCCTCTTATTCCTCTGTAGTCGGAGAAAACAAGAAAGAAATCCCGCACTTTTAACATACTCAAATCGTTTTTCGAAAACGATGTCTTCCTCATCAGGGGTCGTAAAATACGATAATTACGAAAATACTAAATACGGTATTTTACGACCCCTGATGAGGAAGATTTGTCTTCGAAAAACGATTTGGGTATCTTAAAAGTACGGCATTTCTTTCTTGTTTTTTCCAACTACCGGGGAATAAGACGAGGAACGCCAACAAAGACGGCCTTTGTTTATTTTTTCATGCTTAGCCGCTGTTGCCCTTTATCGGCGAAGTCCTCCTAAGCTCTCATGAACTTTTCAGCGGGTGCTTTAACGAGGCAACAGCAACAACGGAACACACACAGCCATTCCCTTACCGGAAAATCCGATCATCCGGGATTCGAACCCGGGACCTTGGGGTTTGGAGCGATAGCTTAGGTGGAATGCTATCCACTCCGCCACCAAGTCTGGCGGACCTCGAATTCATTTCATTTTAAACCTCTAATTCATTGACAGCCCAACAGTGTTCCAAATTTTCTTTCTTTACGAGAAGAAGGATGCAGAAAACTTGGAGCAAATTGATGGTGGTAACCGAAAAAAGATGTTATAAATGCGTGAATTAGTGGAAAGTTTTCCTGTTTCCATGTCTTGATGTAAGGAACACTTTTCATTTGCTTGTGATTCGTGATTGGTAAAATTCATTATTATTTTTTCCCAGTTCTATTCATAGCTGTGATTATATAGGATATAATTAGGTGTGAATGATGCCAAGTAATGGTCTACGTATTAGACGTTAAGAAACGTTTTATTCATTGAGTTTTTCCTCAAATGCTTTGAAGCTGACAAGTGGAACAGTGTATTTAGGGAAAATGGCAAATCAACTGGTAATTTCGTATAGTTGCACCCACCACCAAAATTTTCCTCGTACGTATAAGTATTTTACCACTCAGTATGTTGATTTGCCGTAATATTCCCTATTCAGTCAGACATTTCCTTCATTAATTTGTAACTAACCCCACCCTTTATGTTACCTAACATCTTTTGCCTTCGTCTTCCCTTCTGTTTTTCCCTTGTATTCAACCTTCAATTACTTTATTCAGCAGCCCCTCTCCTTTCAGAAATTGCGCAACCATGTCCTCTGTCGATGCTCAATCACTTCAATTGAAAACCTCCCTTCCTCAAACATCATCGACCCAACTTAATTTTTAAATTCTCTGTCAAATTAACAATTTGAATGCTTCCACTCTTTTGCTTTCCTCCCGTTTAAAGGTATATATATTTCACATCCATACTATACTATATATACTATATTTCACATCCATATAGCGAAATACTCCACACCAAGGATTTTTCCAATTATTTCCTGATTACTTTACCGAGACCTTTGGTCCTTTATTCTTGACATCGGAGCCAATAACGGTTCTCATAGAGATCTTCATATTTACGTAAACGATCATTGTAATTTTATTTATTTATCTGTTCCTCATATAAACTCATACGCGTAAGTAAATATTACAAAAATTAAATTCGAGAGACATAGGTTCCCCTGGGATAACATCCTGTTTGGGGTGAACCGACTCTTCTGGTAAAACAAAAGTACAGAAAACAACAAAAAATACAGTCGCTGTGCCGCTATCAACAAGTCCCTTTACTAAAATTGAAAGTGGATACAAAAATTATCAATAAGAAAAATAGAAATGGGAAATAACATTGTAAATGCCGGAAAAAATATAGGCAATCATAACATGCACAATGCAAAATAAAGTAACGCAAGTATAATTTCTCTATCCAAAGAAATGAAATTTACTCGTTTATTTTAAACAATGTGTGATGCGGCTATCTTATCACAATTTATCTGAATAAAGCCGCTTACGCGTCTCTGTAAATGGTGAATTACGGAAAATCTTATTTGTTGTGTGCTACTATAAACCTAGATATGCACACATTTCGACGTGTTTAAATACCGACTTACTTACGCATACATTTAAAGAAACATACATACATGAAAAAGGTTACATATATCAAAATTATTCATTATGCATGGAAAATAATCGTAGCTTTTTGCGACGTCCTCGTTGGTCTCCAGAGTGACTTTCCCAATTAGCCAGAGTGACTGGGAGCGCTTCAAAACGAGGAAATTTTAACGTCATCGGAATTAATGAAGTCGACAACGTGTGTACATTGGGATGGCATATCGGTCTCGGGATGACAAGGGAAACTGCCCACATCAAATCATTCCCGATCGAACTTCGTCCTCTAATTCCATCTTCCTCTGCCATTTCATTCCCGCCTCTTCCTCCAATTAACCCAATCACATTCTCTGCATGGACCTCGTTTTCTCTCCCCGCACGGAATTCACCTTCGGAGGAAGCCCATTTCACCCACCTTTCCCTAACCCTCTAAAATCCCTCCTTCCACACTTCCCCGCTAACCCTCAAAGTGGCGCCACGTTCCTACCTTTTTATCTCTCTGCCTTCCTCGTGTTGGAGCCACTCTCGTTCCCTTATGCGTGTGCCTGATTACGCCTCCTCCATCTTCCGCTCATATATGGATTCTCCCGTTTCTATTCATTCTCTTACGGTTTCAGATCGGACTTTTTTCTCCTCTTTGAATCTTCACTAGCTGAATGTCTGTATTTCCCTCCCGAAAACTTATTTCCTTTTTGTTGAGAGGGTAAATATGAATGCAATGAGTCCCGAGATGCCTTTCGTCGCAACCTAAAGTTTTGACAAGATAATTTCATCCTATTTAAATCATTACTTTGGTACAGGAAAGAGAGATGTATCCTTCATTTACTTTTGCCGCAGTGATGAAAGCCATTGATATATGGATAAATATTTGCAATGATTAGGGTCTCTCTTTATGGAATGCCACTAAAATTGTTACTCGTGAAGTAAATATGCTCGACTTACGTGGATATCTAAATTATACTTCATATCTCTCCACAATGATTTTTATTGTGTCCTATTTCGCAAGCGTAAAGATGCAAGTATACTTGAAAAACCGATAGCAATTAAAATAATTATGGAAAAATACGAAGTGCATAATTTCATGTACCGTATTTACCTGAATTTAGGAGGCAATTTTTTGATGAAAAAAGTTCGTCTTAAAATAGTCCGTAAAATACGGTATGGTTTTCCACGAAGTCATGCCTTCAAATGTCGGTTCATTAAGTACTTCACCTTTTGAAAATAAGTGTCTCCACCAGCTCAATTTTTTTCTTTCCCAGTATCCTAGAAAAAAGTATAGGCGTACAGCTCGTGATAGCTAACGAGGAGTGATATTTCAACCTGTCTTCGATCAGAATAATTTATAGATAAACATCCAAACTTCATACCTCTTTACTTTTGAACACGTTATAGCACGCGATTAGGGCACTTGAAGGCTCATGGTAGAAATTTGGGAGAATTTCTTCATCGAGGGCGAAAAAACTGGACACAATCAGAACAAATCCACGTATTAGTAAATTTGTCGGTCAAGGCAATCAAAATCCTCAACCCCGATATGTCTTTCATCCACAGAAATTCAAAGGGATCTTCGGGTATAAATGGCCCGTCTGTTCAGTCATCTACCCGGAGGCTGATTGGATCTTATTCTCCTCCACCTTTATCTACAAAGCGCTTTGGAGAAGAGATTATGCGAATGGGGAAGAGACGGAGTTAGGTAGTTTGCCCTTGCTTTTCCCAATGTGTCATAATTCTATAAGTGGAAGGAGACATTGCAAATTTAGCACAGTGAGTCCATGTCAAGTTTATTGCTTTTAAAAAAAATTAAATTTTACAAAAATTTCACAAAAAAGCTTAAGAAAGTATTGGATTGCCTCAAAGGTACCTTTGTAAAAGCATATTATCGAAAATGTGCACATTACTTTTCACCTTATTGAATGTCATCATTAAACATCACTCATACTTCAGTAGCTCTCTTACTATGACAACCATGAGCAAGACTGAGGCGATTGTAATTTTATCTCAATCCCGAATTGAAAGACATGTGAAAAATATAACCTCTCATTAAGATGTGCCAGCAGGAACACAGCTTAAATAACGGTTGTAAATCTGGGTCACCGATAAACGCTGTTAAGTAGAAGAAAAACAATTCCTGCGATTGGTCGATATCAAAAACGATTTTAGTAGAATTCTCCAAAGTGACCAGTCTCGGAAAGAATTTCCGGAACACTAAAAGATATTAAAGGTTTGAAATCTCAAATAGCCGTTTTTGTCGGCGTCCCTCTTCTCATTCCCTGGTATTCCGAGTAAACAGGATAGGACACCGCACTTTTTGAGAACACTCAATACGTGTTTCGCATGCGATGCTTTCTTCTTCATGGGTAATTAGATTAAATTAGAATAACGATTACGATACCAAACCTGGAGAATTGTCACGTATAAATTACCTACGTTCGCTGAAGTACAATATCATTAAGGTGAAATGACTATTAATCGCTAATCACTCCTATAATCACTATTACCACTACCACACTATGTAAAGCCTTGGAGAGAGAATGAAGCAGGATGATGTGTGAGGTAGCTTACCTCATTCTGCATCTTTCCTCTTTTTGAGATATACCTTTTTACGTAGGATGTTGGAATTCCATATCTATATTTTATATTTATTTTCGACATTCCTTAATACTGAAACTGTAATTAGTTATTATTTATTTAGACTTATTCATTTCATTCTTATCCCTCATACCTGAAAGGCCTTCAAATCATGACAGTCATGATATGAGACTAAATTCAGCGAAAGACTCTACTCTGAACCGCAATACAAATGAAAAATATTCTAGATAAGCCAGCAGGAACGTATTATGTACAGCGAGCTGTCATTGCGCAAATATGATCACGTATGGAAAATCGCGCCAATTTAATCTTTCGAGTTTTCTTTATACTCCTCTCTTCCATTGTGTACCCGTCTGTCGGCCTCGAAATATTGAGTAACCATACAACTGACTCCATTGAAGTTACATATCCGAGGCTTTTACGGCCCTTCCCCGGCTGAAATTCGGTTTTCGACAAATGCCGTTGAGTTATAGATACCCTCTCTCGAAGCCAAATTGAATTTTCTTTCTGGAGATGAATCGCCAGGTATCTTTGTTTCAATTCCGAGTGGGCCAGGCTTTATACGTTCTGGATTGCTGGGGTTTTCCTCACAAAAGGGTTTCAATAAGCGTATACAACGGGATAAAAAGCTTTATAGAAACAACGCTGGTTTTTTCAGCCAATAATGTTGCTATGGAAGAAATACATGGTTGGATGAAATTAAACAAATTTGTGGACATTTTTAAAATTTAATTTTATCCATTACGAAAATTTTCTGTGATTTTGCACTACAAACTCCCAATAGAGCTTGATATCAAGTAAATAATCAAAAATGTGTTCACTGTAAAGGAAGGATTCCAATCAAAACACGAGAATTTTTATATTCATGAAAGTTCCTCTTTTTGTATGCATTAACCTCCTTCGCTGCTAATGAGCTTGTTATCAATGAAATCTATGTTTGCCTTAAATTTTAACTGACAAAGAATGATTTCTCCAATTCCTCAAATTTGACTTCCTGTCAGTGATCCGCTCTTTGATTTGAATATCCATCAGCTTTCGTGATCGAATTAAGCCGTTTATGTCTCTAATCATGTAATTTACAAGTTCAGGGCTTCAACTAATTATTAATGAAAAAATAAAACGATTACTATTAATCTTTTTATTTGTTGCTATGGATTTTCACAACATCTCCACGACCTCCGTGGATTTTATAATTTCAAATATAGGTAAAACCTAATTAACATTTTTTATTACATTTTAGCTTTTGAATCAGGGATATTATGCTCATCAGCTTCTAGGAACATCCTTATGAACGCAAGAACTTTTCTGTGGCTCATATATAGTTACAATTTATTATTTCAATATTCGTCAAATTTATTTTACGTATTTTACTTATAGGCTAGGAATCTAGTACGAAACCAAATAATTTTTAAATAGTAATCTTACCGATTCATTGAAATATTAATAATTTGATTGTCTTACTCATTCGGAACACGCATTTAATTATTAAAACGAAATTATCTCCATAAAACATACACGCACTGTGCGGAATGCGAAATAAGAAGCATGCAACGAATTTTGGAAATGTGAGCCAGTGATAACATCTAAGGAACTAAGTTGGTGTTTGGAATGGGACAAATGAATTGAAAGTTTTTCATAATTAAGCATAGAGGTCATAAATTTACTACTCATAGTGGTCAAGAAATTTTTAATTTACGAATTGTGGGAATTGGCGATGAAGGAAATGAAAAAGTAGATCAAAGGACAGATGGAACAGAGACGTCCTCAAGTACTCAGGGGTTACCTGTCAACGAGAAGCTCGAAATAGAGTCAATTGGAAAACACTTGGGGAGCCCTACATACGACGTCCGACTGCAAATGGCGGATGACGATGTTGATGATACCTTTACTGTCAGTACGGTTTCGTAGGGAAACAAATATGGAATATACACTATTATTATACTATCCTATTTTAATGAAATGTTGATGTCTAAGAGTTTAATGTTGCCTCTGCTGTAAATTTGTTAGGTTCCGTATCGTTTCAAACCTGATCAGGGGCCAGAATGCAAATAACGATAACCTCGTTTGACTTTTATAGCTATAAGGTTTGTAAATTCGATGTAGAATAATTGAAAGTGTCAGCTAATTAGCTGACCACATATATGTACACCACAACAACTAAAAGAAGATAGTAGATAGATAATCTTTCACCCCAAAAGGAAATATTTATATTATTCTTGGATCCAATACCGGAATTCAAAACTTTATTTTCTTCTTTTTAATTAGCTAAACCACGGGTATTCGTGGGTGAGGACCGTAGTCGCGGGTGTAACTTATAGAATGACAATAACTAGATTAACAGAAGGTTTTAAGTAATTAACACATTCTACTGGTGCTAGCACATTCTTGTAGCATAAAATTCACTTATCTTAGTATCAGTATACTAGCTCTCATGGCTTTTAGGCCATATATTATTATTTTGAAATTTTCTTTATTGAAATTATGCTTTCTGTTTAAAAAAACTAATTTGCAAGAAGGTATTTCCCAAATGAAGATTTTAATACCTTTTAGTGATAACTAAAGTAGCTAAAAGTAGCAATAGTAGCAACTATAAGAAGATAATAGATGGTTTTTTACGGTAATGTATTTATGTAAGTATATCACCATAAGATGTATATTTACCGTAAGATATGCCGTAAGGGAATAGATCTTTCATTTACTTTAGTCTGACTCTTGCTCATGGCAAAAATGATATTAAAGCTACATAAGTGTGAATGAATCTCGAAAATGGCATTCATTTTGTCGCTCCTAATTAAATTGTGCTTTGATGTGGACACACCGGCTCAGTAAGGAAACTAAAAACTAACTACCTCACTCGCCATATTGCTTTTTAAGCCTCATTCACTCTCCGGAGCATTTGGTTGCTAATGGTGTAGGGGGCGCCCAGTGAATTGATCCTGGGGGAATTCGTACGCGGGGAATTCATACGCGGGGAATTCATACCCGGGGAATTGATCCCCAGACAGATTGGTACGCGGGGAATTGATGCCCCGCGCTGTTGTTTTACTCCCGTTATTCAGTCTTGTGTTAATATACACGCCCTGATTATTGGTTAATGTTATAAATAAATGCAATGCAACATTTTTAGTGATAATTATGATCCTTTTTATTTAAAAATACGATAAACAAAGGCAAAACTATTATTCAAATTTCATGATCTAAATTATTTATAGAATGGTGTCAAATTAAATTATAAAAAGTTATCGTACCTTGCGTGTAGGTATTCTATTTTTGGAGATCCAAGTCCCGATAATGCATTTAATAATTCACTTCAACTGATCGAGCTCCTTATTTGTCATTTATCCCCCTTTGGGAGCGTAATTTCTTCCTTGTTTAACTCGTTCTTATTTCCCGCATGCGGCTGCCTTCCGCTCATTTTTCCATCTGCGGTTTTCTTCCATCTTCAATTCCGTGTTGTCTCCTCAGAATTTTTTTCCTCTCCGCCTTATTCGCCTTCTTTCCACTCCTGACCCTCCGTTAGCCTTATTTCCCGCCATCGGTATTCATCTCCTTTCTCCACTTCTCCCTTTCCCCCCTCTAGTGTTCTCGAGTACTTCATATCTTCCCCCCTTCACGTGCTTATACTCCAGGAACTTGTTCAACTTTCATTTTCGCCATATTCCATTCCTCTCCTCGTTCCTCTTATTGTCTTTCCCTTCCTATTTTCGGTATCTTCCCTTTCCGTGTTCTCATGGACTCGGTGTTTGACCCAGGTCTTCCGCTTCTTTCCTTGTTTTCTTTCCATCTGATTCTCAATACGCTTCCTTTCTTTCAGGATGGGAAGGTTTGGGGGATGATGTGTATGAATGAGGTAAATACTCCAAAGGGAATAGAGAGAATTATGTGCGGATATTTACCAATATGTTATTTTTAGGTTTTTGATGTTGAATTTAGGAAAGAACTTCCTTTTAATTTTCCTCTGTGAGCAAAATTCATTTAAAGTGACGATTTGCGGTAAGATACTGTTTACCAGTTACTACATATTATTTTTTTAATTTTATTATTTATTTAATTTTACGCTGTAAGTTGGCCTTCTGGCCTTTTCGCAACATTAGAGGTGAACATAACAAATTAGGTTAAATGAAGGAAACAAGATAGTACTTTTTCCACGGGATTTAGTTGTTTCCTTCATTTTACATTATGATTTTTCACCACATCTCGCCTGATTCTGTGAATTTCATAACAAATTAATTTTAAGCCTGACATTCACCCAAAGACGGGAGGGAAATCCCTCCAAAAAACTTCCGTTTATGTTTATTATACTAAAATTTATTTGCTATCCACCGGTTACTGAGTATCAAATAATCTATGAAGTTAAGTATCTAATTTTACAAAATTCCGCTCGATCTTATAAATTTTATTTTTATCATAATCATTTTCTCTACCGGAATCCAGTTTTTCATGTCAGTTAAATATCTGAGAACGGTAGTTGAAATCCGCTACAGTAATTCAAAAAATGAATTGTAATTTCAATAGGCAGGAACACCACGTCGTGACAGCCTGAGGTGAGGCTATTCTTGCAGTTCGGGGAAAAGTACATTGGCATCACTCCCATGTAATACGTTATTACTGACTAGAGAAGCTGCATTATAGAATAACATTTCCTTGTATACTTTTCCATTTTCTACTCATGATTTTTCGTCCCTTCACCCAAAGTCTTGGTCTTGAATTAAGTGTCATTTTTAAATTCGTTGGAAGTAGGTAAGTACGATTTATTTCTCGGCACCATTAAGATATAACTTGTTACACGTGATATTTTATACACGCCATTTACCGTGGAGGTTATACAATGTAAATTGAGGTTATTGCCGAAGAAAAAATGAAAAATTAGTTACCAGAAGTAAGGAATAGATTATTGAAAATGAAGGCCATGGACTGATCAAAATAATCGGTACGTCCCAATTATGTTGCAGCTCTTGGAATTACAATTTCAAGTGTAGAGTATTAAAACACCCTATTTTATTGACCTTTTCGCATAATGAGTAATTATCTCTTTGTTTGACCTACTTTTCATTCTATCGCTGCAGTTTGGAGCTGTAAAATTTGAAGAAACATTCTTTTTATTGAAAATTAAGTTGGGACTGTTCTCTCTTGACCTACAAAATATCTGCTGTTCAGCATGTTTTAAATACATTGTTTGGAGTTCTCTGTATTGAATATCTACAGCATAAATTACTGTTGCGAACAATTCTTCCTATTTTCTTCTTTGGGATTCATTAAGGTGCAAAGATTATATTGATCCGTTCTGACCTTCATTCCATGAAGAATATGTTGGAAAGAGAAAAAACTCGCTTATACCTCAAACTCACATTCTAAAGATCTAATTTATCTTTCCCATTTCCCTACGCTTTGTATGAGTAATTGTGGGTAGACTTATTCTCGTTATTCTCCCTTACATTTCCCGATGAGGAGTAATTTATATACCAATCTCACCTTCCCTTTGTGGGTGGATTAACTCCTCGGCCGTTAGCGGGGGACCTTTTTCCATTGGAATTTCGTACGTGGAAACATCAGCCCACGAAAGAGTTGCCTGTATTTCATTAGCATAACATTGATATCGCCCGTAGGAAAGCGATGTTACTCGCCAAGTAAAATAATAGAGAATGTTTCGCAATATGTTTTCCATCTACGTGGTAGATACGAGTAGAAATGGGAAGAAAAATAATCTAATGGTAATTTTTTTAAAGATGCCAAGAAACAGCCCTTATGAAGGAACGCAGAGTCCCAAACTCTGACCAAAGCATAATATTTTTTCGTTTCAAATTCTCCCGAAAGGGAGTTCGCTCATTCATGCCATCTATATTCTCCTACCACATTATTCACTTCCTTTTTACCGCGCCTTCCACCATCCTGTTTCCCTCTACTTTTTCCTTCTTTTTCTTTTGCCTTTTCTCTCTCTTCCTTTTCTCTCCGTTCCTTTTCAAGCCCTTCCTTATCAGTCAATCTCCCTTTCTGCTACACCTTTGATTTTCCCTTCTCGCCCTTTCCTTCCCCACCCACCACACGTATTTCTTTCTCTCCGATTCGTTTCCTAGGTTGTGTTTGGCCACTCCCTCCATCCTTTCCTACCTTCGCGCATGTTCCCGCTTCCAAAACTCCCTCGACAACCCCCTCGCCACCCCTTTAACCTTCCTGCATCAACCCTTCCGCCCTCCCCACCTCCCCATCCGAGCAACACATCCATCTCCACCCCCCGCAAGATCTCCCTCCCCTATCTTCCCTCTACTCCGTTGGTCGGCGGCATTGTAGTTGGCAGTTTGACTCCCTTCTTTCTCGCCTCCACATCCCGAAATTGGGGAACGGTTCCGGGGCAAAAGAGCGGATGTATATATGTATATATCCCGCTCCCCGATCTCCCTCGTTTTCCGTCTCTGCGGGGGTGTTGGTACGCGTGCGTCGGAGTGTTTGTTTGCCCCGCGGGAAGCGAGGAGTTTGATGAGATCGGTGACTCGCGAGGAGTACCGCAAGGCTCGGTTCCATCACCTGATTTGTTCTCGGGTCGCGGAGAAGACGGGGACGCATTACCTTGTCTCTGTCACGTTGACGGAGTTATCTCGCGGGAGTCAAGACGGGGATTGATCTCGCGAGGGAAAAAAGTGGAGTGAGGATGTGATCGCGTCGCGTCCCAAAGTGTTGCGTCGTATCTCAGAGTGTCGCGTCGTATCTCGAAGTGTCGCGTCGCATCTCATAGAGTCGCGTCGCATCGCAAGGTCTCGCAAAGTGTCTCAGACATAATATTTCGTAATTCAGCGATGCAGATTTCCTTACAGAAAAAAGGCATCCTCTCTACATCAAGGTGGCACCTGAGGCAATAGCTCTTAAAGGTTAAGAAAACAGCATGGGTGGCATTAAGTGATCTTGTAGCGTCTCCCCCTTTCATGTCACGTCCCCATCGGATCCCATCCGACATGTCGAACCCTCTCCGAAGACAAAAACTACACGTCTAGAAACTTGTTTTCCTGTCGCTTCGTCCCCTGCTACTCCGCGACGAAAATCGCAAGTGTGGGAGCGTTTTTTTGACAGCGGGGGAAGGCGGTCTTCGGAGCACGTGTTTCCGAGAGGGAAAAGCCAAGGAGGAAAAGAGCTTATCGCGTGTTTCGGCAGCTCGTGGCTGTTTTTATTTTCCACCGCACAAGTGCACCGCATAGAGTTTTCGCCGCAGTCGTGGATTTTGAGGAACTCGACCAAACCCGTTTCGCGCTGAAACGACAGGGAAGGGAAATGAGAAAGGCGAACTGACGGAGACAGATTGCGGAAGCGAGGCCGAGATATATAAAAAGGACTTAATCGGAGTGAAGAAAAGGAGATTTGAGGAAGATAGAAGACGTAAGGGATGTTCATCCGAGTGGGGCGTGAATTTTAAAAAGGGACTTTCGATCGCTGACGACTCTCGTTTCCTCTCCTTTACGGCAGGTCTTTTCCCTCGTTTCGAGCGTCTTTCTCGCCTGAATTTTGGCCGTCTTCTTTACTCTATTTTCAACATTTTGGCTCTGCTCTTTTACTAATCTTCATCGTCTTGTTTACCCCATTCGATCTTTCTGTTAATCTTAATTCGGTTAGGTGATGTTTTATAAGTTTTGATCATCTTTTTTTCGGTATTTTGATCCTTTTATTTTTATGGATTTTCGTCCTTTTTCCGTTTTTCTATTTATATTATTTTGATATTTATTTATCCTCTCACTAACCGTCTTTTTTCGGTAAATTCGATCGCTTTTATCGAAAATTCCTATCGTTCTCCTTTTCTTCAATTTGATCTTCTTTTTCCTCGTTTCAATTATCTTAATTTAAAATTTTGGTCGTTGTAATTTTTATTATTTTCATCGTTGTATTTTTCTTATTTCGATCGTTATATTTTTCTTATTTTGGTAGTCTTTTTCTCTCATATCCATCGTTATTTTCCCTCAATTAGTCTCTCCTTTTCCTCCATTTTCATCGTTTTTCCCCTCAATTTGATCGTGTTTTTTCTCTAATTTTCGACCGTCTTTTTTCTCTAATTTCGATCTTTTTGCCCTCATTTTCGACCGTCTTTTTCCCTTCAATTTCGATCGTCTTTTCCCTCTCATTTTCGACCGTCCTTTTTTCTCGCATTTCGATCGTCTTTTTTCCCTTCTTTTCGATCTCCTCATTTTATAAATTCCGATCGCTTTCTTTTTTTCGTACGTCGTGAGAGAGAGGCCCGTCTCGAAGGGAAGGGAAATTCCGAGGAATCCTGTGATGTCTTGCTCCAGCGATTCCTCCTCGCGGTTCTTTGCATTTCTTTTGTCGATTTTCACGGTAGAGAGCGGCCGAGGGAGTCGGAGCGCTTAAGGGAAAGGTATATATAGGGCTCTTAGTGACTTGGCGAATTCTCCCGAATCCCCAGAGAGTTCCTCCGCCGCTTTCGGACGTCCAAGTGCATTATCGGCCCACCTACGACTTCCTCGCTTTATCACGAGATCGACCACTTCAAACCTGCCACGCCCACCAGTAAATATGCATATCCAGATAAATAAGATATAAAAAAGGAACGACTTAGATAAAATCGGCCCCGTAAGGAATTACGATCATCTTGAGGAATACGTGAGATTACTCCTGCGGAATCTCCCCAGTTCGTCGTATATCTTGCATTTCCCCCGGAGATTTCCTCCGAGCCAAGAGCAATTCATTATCTCGCACATTTATTAACCGGTTCAAAAGTGGCGAAAGGAAGGTTTTATTTACGCGCCTAAGGTTTAGAAGTCGGTGTTTTTATGCATTCGCGTAAAATTATTCCATAAAGCGTACCGTAAAGTTCCTCATTCCGCAATAGAACGCAAAGGCAAGGCTAAGTGTCTTCTTTCCATCAGTGTTGTAAGAGTTTTTCGGCAAATTTTTATACGAAAACTTCCTGAATTCGAGCCAAACGTTAGGTAAAATTTTCATGCATATCAAGGAAGTCAAAAACAGGGTTTTCATACATATCGTCAGCGGTGAAAAGTTTTAATATATGTAAATACTCATCCTAGTTTTAGGGAATTCTCGGTGAGAAGGGATATCTGTATCTCGGTCCATACCTATGTAATTCGACCGCAGGAATTTTGATTTACGTGCGAGAAAATTCTGCAGTCAGCTAAAGGAAGAAATTGTTAGTGTGTTCAAAAACTTTTATCTTTGATATGAGTTTTTGAATAATCGTACAGAAGCGAGGAACGGAACTGAACGGCGCAGATTTTTTTATAGCTCCTTAAGCTCCGTGCAAACAAAACCCCTCGCAAGAAAACATATCAGAAAGTCGTCAGCTTCTTCGAAAGTTCCATTCCTATGTTCACGTGTGATTCTGAATGAGACATCTTTGTTAATTTGCACATAATGTGTTGGATGAGATATCTTAGAGTGTGTATGATGTGTTAATGCCGTTGCACGAAGCTTCTGATAGTGATATCTACGTGAAATAGAAGGCTTTGTTAGAGGTAGTAGTGAAAATCGTCCATGAAATTCTTCTACGAGTTGTTGTGAAAACAAATAAGTGCTCGACGTTAGCTGTAATCCTACAGAGTGGTATAACAATAAGACAGCCGTTAAACATATCAGCTTATTCTCGGGAGAATTCAGTAAGGACAAAATCGGTGGTGGCAAATCGGGTGTGAGATACACAATAACCGTATCATAAACTGCAGGAAGAACTCGGGAGCAGGGTGGGCAGTGCATAAATTCCTCCGCGAAAACACTCTCATAATCGCATGAATAATACCACTCTGGTCACATATGTGAGGAGGAAATTCGTAAGCCACTCGGTACATAAATACGCCCCCGCGCGGCATCGCAGCATCCCATTCGCGCTTCCCCCGCCACTACCCCAAAATCCTTTAATCCCCACCATCAGCCCCTCTCCATTTAACCTCTCCCTCTCGACTTCATACCCTCAGACTACTGAATCTTTGATAGCGTCCCCCAAGGCCGCAAGTCCTCCCTCATCTCCCGCCAGAGTAGCTCGGCAAGAGGGGGAGAAAAGAGCGTAGTTTCTATAGTGGTCCAGATACAAAAAGGATCCGTCTCTCTCTATCTCCGTGCCGCTTTATCTCTTTTGACTGCCGGGGACTCCCTTTTAAAAACTTGCGGAGCCCTATCGCGTCCAGCATGCTGAACCAGGTGAAAGGATACCTGGAAAACATCCGGGGAAGTTTGGAGAACCTCAAGGAAGACATGTAAGTGATGCTTGTCAGAGAGCGTCCCCCCTTTTTCTGGGTTGTTTTATACAAACACACTCGTACGCGCAGAGGGGCTTTATCTTTCGGTCGGTTCATGTGCCCTAATGTTCTTTATTCATCGCCCTTGGGTTTCTTGTTAACTTATTCTGCCCTTTGCAGCATCCAACGTCTTTTGCATTTCCTTGGTCTAAGCGAAAATCCCATCTTTTGAAGATTTAAAGCTTAAAATTGTGGGAATGAGACAACTTCACGATGAGACAAATTTATAACTCATTACAATATTGCTGGTAGATCGTTTTGGATTTTGTCTTCCTTGCAGAGAAATGTTCTTTGTATCATCCAACGTCTTTTCTATTTCTGTGGACTAATGGTAGGTGCGAACATTCGACGATTTTAGGCTTTAAATTGCGAGAAAGTAACTCGGCCGCTTCGCCGCGACAATTTTTTAACTCATTACAATATAGATTTTGGAATGTTTCGGATGTTTTCCTTCCTTGCAGGAGAGTATTATGTTTGAGTTAGTGAGGACTTACTGAAGACTGAACTATCCCTGCATAACTTGAAATGATCCATATTTATTAGATTTAAATATCTGATATCAGTGGTTTCGAATTCGCTCGCTCTATATGTTTAAAAAAAATTCCAATATTTACGACTTACGAGAATTCTTCCTTCATCGCACGAAAAGATTAGGGTTGGGTCGACAAGAACTTGCTGAAAACTAAATTATCTTTAAATAACTTAAAATGATCCAAATTCAAGAGATTTGATCTGATAACAGCTAAGGTGATTTTACATTCACTCATTTTTTATGTTAAAAAATTCCTTTGCCTATAAATATATTCTTATTAGCCAAAAAGTGCCTAGAACTATTTTGAATTTAATATGAAGCTACGTTCATCGGTAGGAATAATATTCATAATAGTCGTAAAGAATTTTCAGATATCATATAACTGTTGCGTAGAGTGAATGGGGCCTTGCATATCAGAGTTACATTCGTTGATTACGAAATATTCAGTGTAAATCCGTTCATTTTATTTATAATTGCATCGATACATTGCTCATCGAGTGGTTCCTTGAAATGTGACGGAACATTTAAGAGGAAAATTTAATTCTCCTTTGTTTCAATGCTTTTAGTACGTAGACTTACGTAGACGTAGACTTACGTAGACTTAGACTTACGTAGACGTAGACTTACGTAGACGTAGACTTACGTAGACGTAGACTTACGTAGACGTAGACTTACGTAGACATAGACTTACG
This sequence comes from Sympetrum striolatum, assembly GCA_947579665.1. Lineage (NCBI taxonomy): Eukaryota > Metazoa > Arthropoda > Insecta > Odonata > Libellulidae > Sympetrum > Sympetrum striolatum. Next base: position 73,494,393 of record OX388345.1, on the reverse strand, counting down.
TAGACGTAGACTTCACATTCGTGAGGTTGCGAAGATCCCGCGTAAATCCACGCTTTTCGTCAACAATTGCCGCAATAAATCGATTACTGGGATGCTCTCTGAAATACGATGAACATTTATATAGAAGAGAGAAAATAAATTTCTAGGTTAAACTAAGAAATAGACGGAAGACGTTGTTGATATTACGCGTCAACACCTTTACATTCGCCCATCTGATTCGGCAAGAAAATTAGAGAAATAGACGGTTGAGGTAGTCGCTTCAAAGATTCTATTTTTCGCCGATTATACGCAAGAGTAACATATAAGAGAAATGGACCTACGGTGTGCATCCATACCATTCTGCAAGCTGCTCTCTCGAAGGCTGCTCTCAAGAATTTGTGTACACATAACGAGTTTTGAAGCAGCTGCAAGAGAATAATTTGATGAGGTTTTGACGCAATTATTATATTCACGTACATTTACTTCACACCAACGACTTTCTTGATTTTTAAGCTTCTCAAATCCTGTTTTGCCACTTTTAGACCGGAATAGTTTATTTTTAGAAATGTGAAGGAGGGGAAAATAAATGGTCGAAAATTAAAATTCGGTAGCCATTTCTGCGCTCAAGAGAATACTTCATAATTTAATAAATATTTATTTTTTATAAATACCTATATATTCCTATGCACATTGGTGTTCTACTTTTGGTTTGGCTCATGTGTCCCAATATTCCTCATTCGATGCCATATCGTTCGTTTCTTGGCAGCAAACCCTTTGCAGCGTCCATCTTGTGCCACTGCATTTTCCCTTACATTCTACCCCCCACTAATTTCTGTACCAGACCCTCTCCTCTAAATATTTGACCCACTCATTTCCTCTGCCATAGCTTATTTATTTTTATTTGGAATTCCCCTTCCATTACTATCTTTATTACCATCGTGTTCGTTTTGTAGCAACCGTGCCTGCGGGAATTTCATACAGAATTATTCACAAAAAGATGAACCGACGCAGAAAGAAATGCACTCATAAATTTCTATTTTGGCCAACTGTGGAGCATGTAAATAACTTAATGGTTTCAATTTTCCTTGGCGTAAATATTCTTTGATGTCTATCTTACTGCTTTTTCTCCTCTTCAGTAACGGTTCCTATATATTGCTTCATGACCCTTAAACGGTTAATATACTTGCATCCTGTTTTTAGCAATATTTCATCTTGAGGAACCTGTTCTGTAATGCACGTATCTTGTAGATCCCTCCTGGTGTTTGTTGAGCATACTTTACGAGAGCCGAATTAATTATTGAAGCGTTAACAACTGCTTCATCAGGGAAAATATTTGTGAAATTTCACCAAACCTCATTACCGCGTACAAGATCGAGCATTTCCCCTGCTTTAAACGTTCAACCGCTCGCAGCACGGACATCGGCGATAAGTGAATTTGTCCCGCGTTGCGCCGCGTCACGGTCCACGGGCTTGATCGCCGTCGCAATTAGATTTTTCGGCCCTGCGGGCAGAGGGGCGGAAAATAAAGTTCATCTTTGACGGACCCTCGAGGAAAAAATCGTGGCGCGTGATGGGCTGGTGCTCTTGGGCCCCTCTTTCCGATCCATTTCGAACGTTACGACTCCGCTGATGGTTGACGGATGCCCAACGATCCCTCTGCGCTCTGTCGAACCGTGAAAATAAACTCCAAGACCTCTTCTTTCTCGTGGTCGGTGAGCCATTCCGATACGATGCGAGAAAGCGGAGAAATACTGCTTAGAAATCGGTGTATTCTTTTTTCACGACCCTGTACGTCTCGTTTATCTTATTTTTCGCACCCCGCTGTTGGAGGCATCGCCCTCATATCCAGAATGGCTCACTGCACGGTGCCTTAGTGCAGCGTTTACTTGAACAATCAGAACAGAACACAGTTTACAGAACAGCCTTTTTTAAGCTATACTTAACTATTCTCATCTATATCTGTTTGCTACCTTAGTTATTTTTGTTCTCGTATTTTATGTATTATTTATTAATTACTTGTTCATTTACGGTAAATATAATATTAACAGTAGCAAGAGACCACCAACGCATGCCCTAATGGGAAAAAAGTCGATTTGAACCCGAGATCTCACGTTAGCTAACATGGTAACGATTCCGACATAGAGGTTAGCAAATGTCTACAATTCCGCATTTCTGTGCATTCTTCTCCGCAATAGTTAAATTCCTAAATATCATACCTCATGTTTATGGCAATCACCGATCTGCACTCATTTATCATAGATTGCTAACGGTGAAAAAGTGAAAAATGTCGGATTGCTACGAAATTACGAAAAATTTGGAAATTGTTTCGTAAACTGGAGACACCATGCTGCTGATCACGGGCTTTTATTTTGCAGCTTAGGAATTCACTTTACTTCCAAATGTTTTCAATATTACAATCGATGGATGCGGCCGTGATGTTGCGGAAAGTCACCATTAATGATAGATGTGTACTTTTCCACATAAACTTAGCAAATAATTAATTATGTTTAATTAGTCTAGTTTATGTGGAAAAGTACACATCTATCATTAATTCTCAATATTAGTGCTTTCGATTCTATATAAATTTACAAGTAATTTAAAATGTATTTGTATGTAATCTCGTACCTTAAAAATGCAAGCTCAATTAACACTATTTGGCATAATTTTCTTTGCTGCGCGTGTTTGTTTATTAATTTAGCAGATATCCAATTTGAGTGCGCCTTCCATCCTCTACAGAGCTTCTTAACATTCAGGAAGCCCTGTACAGGGGTTGAATAGGAAAAGCGTATAGATTGCACAGATAAACCGATAAAACACAAAAGGGATGGGACAGGCAAAGAAATAGCTTTATTTTTTCTCTTATCTACCTTGTCTCGAATACTACGGCGCGATTTGGGACCCACACGAAGTAAGTTAAATCTCAGATTTAGAGCCGGTCCAACGTATAGTGGCTCGTTTAGTTAGAGGAGAATTCTGGTTCGACATTAGCGTTACAGCTATGATAGAATCCCTAAGAGGAGCTCGCTCCAGGAAAAAGTTCTGATAACCGGTAGAAGTTTTTTTTTTAAATTGATCGGTTAAAATTTTCAGACGAAGTAGAGGGCACTAATTTCATTGAACGCGATGCCAGATAAATATTGGCAAAAGTTTATAAGGAAGAGATTGCAAAGACGGATAGTTACATCTGGTCGTTCTATCAAGAGAAGCTATTAGTGTAGATTAAGCAGAGATGTTGCTGCTACTTCACTCCATGCTATTATTTATTTATTAATTTAAACGCTGCAAGTTGGTATTTATACCAGATGGCAACGGTTACCACTGTTATTTTACCACCATATACGCCACTAGAAGCTCGTGGGGAATATATCTTTATCTAAAATTCGTAGGAACTCTTTGGCATTACTTTCTTAGTTACGTCTATTTTCTAAATTTAGTAGATTTCCAAGTCGAGTGAACCTTATAGTGCAATACAGTTTGGTTACCGTCAGAAAGCACTATTCGGTGGCCCTTACGTAGGTGTTTTGTGAACACAATTGCACCGTGATTGTAAACTCCCGTAAAAAGTAATGTGCAGCGATCGGCGCCTTGAAGTGATCCTTCCCTGTTAAGTTGCTTGCGCTTTTTACGTCATGTACACTTCTTTTTATCTCCATGTCCTTTGCGAGGGCGTGAAGGAAGAATTTGGAAGTGTGTGTGCATAATTCACGCGGCCGCAGCTGGGATGCGAACCCAAGCGTTGGTGTGCGTCGAAAGAGGCGGTGAAAGTGGTCGTTAGGTTGCGAAATCAATTGCGAGGTCGTGGTGCGAATATTTCATGAGCCTCCATTATTACTCTCGCCTTATCTTTTTCGAAAGTTTTTCTAGGACGCTCCTTTGTAGCATTCCGCGCGAAAAACTTAACTCGAGATAAGGCAGTCCTGCAAAAAAATTCCGGAGGAGGCCCGGAGGAAATTTATGATTATATCCAGAGTTGAGATAAAAAGTAACATTTCACCTTTGCGCGCGAATCGTTTTTTTAATTAACTTTAATCCGAAAGTGGGGATGGAATTGGTCGTCCGGATGCGATATTAATTTCGGGGAGGCGAGACGAATTTTTTAATAACCTCTCGACTTTGTTGTTGTTATATTTAATTTTAAACCTACGCATTTCATAAGAGTTTAGAAAGGAACTTGCTTGGAGCATTCCAGTCTGTGAAGTTTGGCAAGGATATCTCGTGGAATTCCATTCCAAGAAGTAATTAGAACAAGAGTTATATGCGAATTTGTTAAATACCAGTATCGTTAATTTTTTATCACATTCTGATTTGTGCTGGGAGAACTAGGGATGATTTTGCCTTTTTATTTAGTCTACTATGGGAGATACTTGTATTTTGTTTTTTAAATAATGGTTACATAAGTGTTTTGCCATTCGGTAGATTCATGTGCCCCAGTATTCCCACTATAATTCAATTTCTTACGTTTCTTCGAAATTTACCCTATTCTTTATCCCATGTAACATCTTCTGTCTTTGTCCTCCCCTCTATTTTCCCTTGTTATCTACCCTCAATTATTTTCTGTAGCAGCCCCTCTCTTCTCAATAACAACAATCTTTATAGGCTCCGTGTTTGTTTTCTTATCTACCTAACTTAATGTTTGCATCCTGTTCATCAACCCATATCTTGGAAGCCTCCAAACGATTAACTCCTATTCTACTCTCACCATCTAATCTTAAAGTCCACTTTTCACACCCACACAGCAAAATATTCCACACCAAGGATTTTACCAATCATTGTCTGACTCCTTTATCGAAATCTTTAGTCATCGAACAATAAAAAGTGATAGTAAGAATATAAAAATGGTAGCGTATGTTATATAAAATTAAATCAATGGTTATAATATTAAATTTACTTGGGTCACGAATAATATTTACTCAGAAGATTTCATCAAGAGATAATTTTGGATGGGTGCGAAAACCAATCACTTGATCGTGATCGTGGGCGACCTTAGTTATTCCAGGAGGGCAGACAAGCTTTCATTTTGCCGACCACTGCAGGAAATTCTAATTTGTGAATAACCATTGTATTAATAATAATCTAACGTTCTACCTCAGCGAGCAGAGTAAATTAAAGCTTACATACAGCCGAAAACCATGATAATTTAAAAATTTATAATTATTAATATTTTCTCGATTATAAATGGGGGCTTCAGCAGGAATTGGTTGATATTAGCAGGGATGCCGATAACACCGGCCACTTTCGGATTGCCCCACGCTGCCCACGCTGTGTTCGCTGTTCGTAACAAATATCACTGATTGGATTTCGTGATATATAACGCCATACTTCATTTCCTAGAATTTAATTGGCTCCCATCGTGGTGGTATCGTGCGTTTCAAAATTCCATTAAAAATTTTGCAAACGTTTATGGTTACGCCACGTGGAATTTTCCATAGTTACGCCTTTGTAATGCTCGTTACGATGCTATGATTATTTTAGATATTGAATTGCGATTAATTAAATCAAAAATGTAATTAATTGAATCATCTCGTCCTTAATATATTCATAATTTACATGTTTATCGCTTGATTATATAATATCAGATCAATTCTCTGTAACCAATCATTTTGAATCTCGATTAATTATACTATAATGATAATTTAAATTTATATTATTATTATCTCGTGTGCATTTTATTCTTTTATTGGAAGAAGCGTTTGACTCCCATTAATCGCATTGTTATTTTAACGTCAATTATTGTTACTAGCAACAAATTCTTTATGTAGTGTCTTTTAATCAGAGTAGGAATAGCATTTGCCATTAAACGAATTCAAGTTGTCGATTGACTTATTGTGTACACTCCTTTACTTATTCAAACGTCTAGTTCCTATTTAAGTCTTACTTCCCCGACAAATGTTTGTTTAAACATTACGGAACCAAGTTGAATCTTAGGTAACGATATTTTATCTTGTTTCGTTGCAATTTAATTCCCCAAAATTTAAGTACGCCAAAGTGGAAAAATTAAAACCAATTTCGCCTACGCTCATGTTTCCAAAATATATTTAGAGCCAACGTTTCCGTTTCGTTGGGAGAATTTAAACTCATTTTCTCCCTGCATCTCCGTACCCGAGTTTAGTTAATTCCGGATCGTAGAGTTTTAAAAGCAAAATTACGATAGAATTAGCCGGCTGAGGTTTGAGATAACCTAAATGATTGGGAAAACATTAATGTAGAAATTTAATAACTTTTGTTTGTTTACAACTTGTTCAGTTTAAATTTTTACGAAGTAGGGAGTCGGTTAAAGTGGTCCATAGGATCTGAAATTGACTTCGTCGACTTCATGAGAATTTATAACGATATATTTTTTACTTTGACCTCATTTATTGACATATATACTTACTTCTTATTTGATTTCCGAGAAAAATGATGAGTTTTTGATGTCCTCTTATTTCATCTTTTTTATAAGTAGTAAAATTTGAATACTTTTTCAACTCACATTGTATATTTGAGAAAGGCATTTAGCAGATTACCTCGAATATTCAAGGCAGTGGTTCGTAGTGAAAAATACCACCTTTTTGATAGTGCGGACATTCACTGATACTTGTTGATGTGATGGAAATATCTCATTTTTATTTATTATATCCCACTGGAAACTTAATTAACACTTTACAAATAAATCCATTTATTGAATAAGAGTTGAGAACTGTGACTTTAAACAAGGCATTATTAGTATAATTATTTTGTTATCGAAGCCCTGTTTATTTGAATTCTTTTCTGTAAAATTAGTTGGATCCATAGTGATGTTCCATTCATAATAAAAGAAAATGGCTCTTTAATCGTAATTGATCGTGTATTATTGAGCAGGATCTGTTTAAACTAATTTATTGTCATAATCAGGTGATAGTTACCATCATTCGATACTTGATCACTTCTAACTGGCCATGCTAGATAATCCCAGAATGGAAATTTAACATAGTGTTTATATGTAACTTATTTATTTGTCTTTGAAGCAGGTTTGATGGTAAAACCGTTCAATTATTAACTCATAGTTGCAAATATTAGCTCGTAGTAGTATGATCTTTCTACAGATTTATAGTTTAATAATTCTGCAGCAAATATAAAACTTTTTAATATTCTCTTGTTGCTATGGACTACCATCGCGTAAACACTGATACGAATTGAATCGATTTTCGATACAGTTTCACGAATTAAAATACTGGTAAAATACTGAAAGCTTATCCTTAGTAACTACCGAGGGTTTTTCATCATTTCCTGATGAAACCCACTCCTGCCTTGATTCTGGTCACCTGGAACTTTTCCTGTGGAATTTCTGAAAGGGAAGATTGAATGAAGATTTACGCTCCGTTTAAAGCATATGGTATATTGCCCCCGGAGAAAATAATCTTCCGAAAAAGCTGTACCTTTTGAATATTAGAGCAGCTAGCCGTCATGGAGAAAGGTCATAAATACACGGTGGCCGCGGGGCTCAGAAATCCTGGGAGGTAATTCGCAAAGTTTTCTAGCCGGAGAATGATTCATTTTCAAGACCCATGAGTTGGGAAATAGACCTGTTGGTGTGAAAATGAAGGAAATAAGAACGGAGGGAACGAGGAAGTTAGCTTACGTTTGGACTTAAGTTGAGGCGAGGAAGGTTAGAAACGGTCATTTTATATTTCATTGGTAATGTAAAGAAAGTTATGCGGCGGCATTGTCCCAGACCCCAAAAGAAGTACTACAAGTTTGCACACGTCTTTCTTGGGTGAAAGTGGGACTAAGAAGTACCATCTTCCGTTTATCACTTGTCTAATAGGAACAATGTTGAGTCGACAGAGGAGTTCAACGAAAAACTAAAAATGAAACGCAAAATCAATTTGTGCTAAAAGTCTTCCTCAATAAGGAAGCAAGTTCCCACACTGCAACAGCAACGATGGCCCAATTAAGTCATTACATTAATAAACATTTAAAATGCATTTTTTATCATCAAATTGCTTCATTTCCTTTACAAAACTCAGAAGACCAAAAACTTGCTTCCAATATCTGTGCCGGAAAAAACAATTTTCTTCCTTTTATCCATAGTTTAATCCAAAATTTTAAAGTACGGAACGTATAATTACGTCTTTAACCTATGCTATGCTAATATTAATTTAGAGCTATAAATACAAGAAAGAATACAAAGCGGCGAAATTCATAGATTCGAGTGGGGGCCCGAGTGTACGGCGCAGCTTGTATGACGCACTTTTTCTATTTCGGCTAAATCTCGAAAAAAACTGCGCTGATGTTATTAATATTTTACGAAAATCACATTTAATGTCTAATAATGTATTGATAAGAAAATCAAAACAGTCAAAACAAGGGAATACTCCCTAATCACCTGTGATGTCCGAAAAAAAGGCCAAATTGCTGAAAAATATAAACATTAAGTGCAATGCGGCACGTATTTCCGTTTTCCGATTTAAATAACATTTTACACAATTTATTTTCTGACCATATGGAACAACTTTAGGGGGCGTCCCGAAAGAATTTCAAAGTTTTCGAAAATAAGGACCACCCTAAGGAACATGCATAAAAACACGAACATAACCGATGATGTATACAGATACCTTCAATTGATTGATTGATTGTTGTTTATTAGCTCTGGAGGAATTCCCATAAGAGCAGGAAAATAGATTCATTTTTGCTCCCAAAACATACAAAAGAAAAATTTAAAAATGAAATCAATACAATGACAAATAAAACAAAATATGCTCAAAAATATACAACATACTCACAACAACAAAGGTTAATCATAAACAGAAGATAATTAAATAGTTTATTATTAAGATATTGTAAAGAGGTTGAGTTTTTAATACTGCAGGAGTGAGGAGTTCCAAATTTTAGAGGTGGTAATTAAGAAGTAATTAAGGTATGTGTTGATATGAGGAATAGTATAAGTGACATGATCAGGGCTGGTTCGGGTATTAACAGAAGATATCAAACTCTTACGGGTAAAGAGGTCCGAGATGTAGAGTGGCTGGGATATCCGAAATAGTAAATGCTGTTACGTTTAATGTGAAAATAGATAGGACATGTGTAGAGAAAGAATGGTTTTGTGTAGCAAATTAAATCTGTTATAATTTTTATCTCAAAAAACCTGTTAAATGTCTAGGAAAGATTGAAAGAAGTAGGGGTTTCTTGTGATAGCTATATATTGCTTCGCCAAACGCGTAAGTATTATAATAATTTTGGAAACGTTTTTCTTTCTCGGTGTTTTCATTGTTATTCATGTTGTGAATTGATATTTGAGCCACACAATTTACCAACAAAGCTACAGACACTAGTTTTGTTTTTGATCCTTCAAGCCTCCAGTGGTGTATGACAAGGGATGTATTAAAATCGTCATCCTATTAGCTTCTCTTATTGCAAAATCAGAAGAAAAAAATTATCAGCGGAAAAAAAGACCAGAAATAACTACCTGTTTTTGGTATCACTTCCTTATAAGTCGAAGCCTCTCGGAGATCGCGTTCGTTGTTTATTGGAATTAAAATGTCACATACTACGTCTAAAAAGCTCTGAACCGATTACTTTTTCCACCGGTAATCAGATCTTTTAACCTAAGGCTAATTCCACCCGAAGGATTCCATCATTGCCGTAATGCTACAATCGAACCTGAGATCTTCTCTAACGAAACGAGCTGCTCTACTTTCGACCATGCTCTGCTACGCTGATTGCCGAAGGCATCCTTTACCGAAGAGAATTATCAGAAATTAGCTAACGTGAAAAATCATAATTTAATTAAGAATATTGATTGATGACTCTTTATTATTTATTTTATTTTATAAGCTGATGTAATACCGCGGAATATTTCTCTAGAAATAGGCCGTAAGGGCTGAAAGTTAGCGATCGGCTGGAGACCGCTTGCGGCCTGAAGGCAGTTGTCTGGACTTACATTTTTTATTGACCTTTATCCAAAGCTGTAGGCGTGGTCCTCGTTATGAAATTAAAGAGATAGGATTCCGCTCTGTCAATGAAGTGTAAATTGTCAGAAGTGAAATTAGGGACATTTTCGTCCCAATTAAAATTTGCTTGCACCAGCCTCGGTGGCGGAGTGATTAACGTCTTTATTTCTACCACCCAGTCCCAGGTTCGAATCTCAGCTAATCGGATTTTTCCGGTTAAGGAATGGTTGTGTTTGTTTGTCCGTTTTCATTGTTTGAAGCCCGCTACTGTATTGGTCAAGCAAATGTACTCGTATGTTTGAGGGGGCATTTGGAATTAAATAAACAAACAGTTTAGTACTGGTGCAGGAAAAAATTTAAGTTTATCTTTCCATTTTATAACATCCCTACCTTAGCTTCGTTGGAAGATTTTCGGTTGAATCAAAATATCAAATGTTGAAATACGTCGTGAGGCCTTTCGTTGAATGTTTCAACGTTTCACAATATGCTTTATTATTAGCGCCCACTAGTAATACATGTATTTTAAGGGAAAAATTTAAGTGTATATTTCCTCATAAAGCATCTCCGCGTTATCTCGGCCTCATTAAAATACATTCTGGTCAAATCCTGTGGGATATCCTGTGGTTTTTCGTAAAAAATTCAGCCATTTAAAACAAGAGTTACATTTGACGACTAGTAGTGTAGGTGGAAAGTTTCGTATATCCTTCCTTTATAGCAAATCTCTACGTTACCTCGGCTTTATCAATAGACATTAAGGTCAAATATTGAACAATATCCTGTGTTATTTCGTGAAATTCTATTCTACGTTTTATAACCCATTTTATATTACGACCGGTAACGTCTCTGTAAATGGAAATTTTACAATATCTTCAAAAATCTCGAAACTCATACATGGCCTTATATAGACATTTACCAAAGATCCGCTTTGAACGTAGGCGTAGCTCCGCAGTGTATGAGATGCGTAATGGCGCAAGCAGCAGTGAGGGGAATGGTAATGGGGATTCCTTTTGGGAAACGATCCCATAGGGTTCGGCAATGTGGAGGATACAGAGGTTTCTTTCTCCGCTGGATTTAATGGACGGCGGAAGAATATCATAAGAGCTCTTGAGATGTTGGAAGGGTTGAGGGTGTTAGGACGCGAAGAAGCTTTCAGAGCAGCGTGGGTTCCCACACGGAATTGCTGATGAGAGGGGAGAATAGTTATATACGAGTATATGTCAATACGCTCTCCTTATTTCCTTGTATTTACGGCTCGTTAAAACTTCAATTATCGTTTAGAGGTTTAAAAGCGTTCCAAAGTCGTCTTGGACAGGGTTCCGTGCTGCCAACAGTTCTGGAAGTACGGTAAGTCCAAGATTAGTGACCTAGGAATCACCCGAAGTATGCAGAATAGCCTTGTTATCATCCTCAGGGTTTCAATTTCTTTCCGTAAAAATTTAATTATGATTTATTAATTTATAATACTTTCTAACTAGAATTTTAGTTCATTTTACGTATTCTTTATCCCAAATATGAGGTAACTAAAACATGTGGCGTTATTCGGGTGAATATTAACGATATTTCAAAATTTTAGTTCAAATTCTTAATCGATCTTGAGGTATTAACATAGTATGAGGATTTTAAGCCTTGTGGTGTGTTTGCTGGTTTGAATAGAAATCATCTGGGTTTCTCTCTAAATAAATCTAACTTACAATAATACTTAATTGTAAAGCAGAATTTCCATCGATCTCATCTAATTTTAAAGCAATAATTTATTGAGTATATTTGGCCATAAATATGCTATCAGGACTACGAATCTTTCTGGTATCTCTCATAATGGAAGTGCTCTACTAGCAGGATCTATTGTTTTCAGATATTTGACTGTAAAATGTATTATTTGTACGATATACGGCTTCTCCAGAAAGGAATGTAAACACAAGGACCTGAATATGTATTTACCTTATGTATTTATCTCTTCAATTTTTTCCCATTTACAATTAGAATTCCTGTATGATGCCTCATTTTTATGTTTAGTTCTAAATCTCACTTCCAGTAGATTTTAGTTTGATCACTGAAGAACAAAGTGCACCTTTTCTAGTGGAGCCATGGGTCAAAATGGATTAAAAAAATTAAATTTCGTGTTTTTTTGAGTTACTTCCGGAATATAAAATTTACAGAGCACAAAAACATGCAAAACAAACTTTCCAATCGATTTCATGGATTTTTACCGTCACGTTAAGTCACAATGTTACTACTATTTTACATTAGCACCGAACGTTGACACGTACTAATCTAATTTATGTTTGCAAAAGAAACAAACTCTCCAGGCGATTTAGAAGCACATTGTCCTCATGACTGCCGCGTTTGCTATCGCAAAAAAATCTTGCAGTGGGCGTCGACTCGCTCACGCAGCCATTTGCTGTTTTCTCTGGAAATTGCTTTCGTTCTGGTTCGGTCATAAGCTGCATCGTATTGGCAGTTCGATGCACGTTGCATTCGAGTTTTAATCGATATTCGCACAAAAGCCTTCCGGATTACACGAGTTTTTAAGCACCCAAATGGCCCTCAACACCGGGAATAATAGGGTGTGTTGCGTGATTGGGTTTACCTGCTTCTAGGGAATGAAAAAAGTCGTTAATGTTATAACGGCTGTTTGAAGGGGAGGTCGTTATGGCGTGTACAGGTAGAGCTCATGACTGGGGGATAACCGGATCACACCTCTCTCACGCCTGAAATCTTCATTCATTGGTTTATCTCGCAATTATCTTAATTAGCGCGGCTGCAGGCAGCGGATATCGAATTACGCACCAGAGTTTGCATTTGGCCTCTACGGCGATTTTGAATTCGGAGCGTCGATCGAGATTCCATTTGTGCCCATATTCCACGCATCTGTGAATGGGTGTAGGGCAACTGGCCGCCGCCGACTCGCCATCGGGCCAACTGGCCGCGGGAACGGGAAATTTATTTATTTAAAAACACGATATTTTATATAACCCAACCCAACCCTACCCAACCCAACCCTACCCAACCCTACCCAACCCAACCCTACCCTACCCAACCCAACCCAACCCAGCGGCCAGTTGGCCCGGCGGCGAGTTGACCCGGCGGCCAGTTGTTCCATTCCGTCTGAGAACTGCCCAAACAGAATGCTTCCGATTTGATGTTGTAATGGCGTAGGTTGTAGTGTGTCTGCTTGTCTAGAGGGCGCATGAATCTTATCGGTATCGTGAACTGGAATCTCAAGATGATTAACAATCATAATTTCACCTTAATTAGCAATAATAACCGTGCCAGAGATGGGTTGGGAGACTTGGGATCTTAGTCGGCAAACCCTTTCTAAAGCTTAAGTTAGCGTACCATGTAAGTACTTAAATTCGCAAAACATCTTGAATACTACTAATTAGTAGGGCTTAGTCATTTGACTCGACATAAAATATATTCTCAAATCTAAGATGCTACCAAGTTTTGAAAGTCACGTCGGAAAAAACTGCTTCACGAAAATCCATTTTAGATCGCGAATTTAAAACGTCTGATTTTTGGAACCTCTTACACTAGCAAAAATGAGTGTCTTCAAATTGATAATGTAAGGTTCTTAGAGCCCAATAACATAGCTATATATCTATACAACCGTATCACTAAATCATATTAAACAATTTATTAACCATGGCGATGTAAAGAAAAACCATTGAAATATTTTTGTGCAATTAGATATTGCGCACATTGAAATCGTACAGCAATACTTGTCATTGCATAGCATTGAATATCATCATAAGGCTTCTGGATTGTTTCAGAGCATTATTATCCGTGCCTACTTGTATGTATGATGCTGAGACTCCTACGTAATTGTTGGTCCATTTGTTATGCTGTATAAGAAAAATGATTGTGTCTGAATCACACTAATGTATTCTTCTAACCTCTGAAGATGACAGCTTAGCAATGGACATACGTTTTGGGTTCTTGTCAGGTCGGGGGTTTTCCGAGTGACAACTTCCTTGATATGGACTCCGCGTGGGCTTTCGGACATCCTCTTCACGGCTGAAGGATCATTTTAAATCTATCTTCCATTTGTTATGCTATAATACATTTACTCAAGACGGAAAAAGATCATCGTCGGTAGAAGTCCAACAGATTAATGGTCGTACAGCATATTTCATTACTGTAAAGTAACTGTCTGTGAGTTGCACTGTGGAAGTTCCTGTCACCCCCTCGACTGTGTAGAATCAATGCACTATTTCCTTTAAAGAATAGGTTCCCAAAGGGGTCTATACAGATTTCCAGGGGGTTAATGTTAGGGTATAAGAAATTCGAGATCCAAGAATTATATCAATTTTATTGTGTTTTAGAGTTTTCGGAAGCCAAATATCCCATTTTATACGATAATGGAATCAAATGGAAACCACATATGGGCTTTTAACAGAAAAATTCAATATAAGGCCGGTTAAGAGAAATTAAAAGGGATCCACAGAAAACAAAATTGGGAACCTATGATTCAAAGGTTTACGGCAATTTCATTCCTCATATTGACATGACTTGTCAGTAACATTTATTCCATTAGTGACCAAAGCTACGGAGAGGCTAGGAATGAGGTGGTTTGCCTTTCATTAGGTTTTTCTAAATTACATATAGGATATAACTGTACAGTATTCGGGCGACAAGCCGGCTCCTGCCCAAAATCCTCCCCATCAACTACCAAATGCGCCACAAAGAGATTATTAAATAAATTGAGTAAAGTTGTTTGCCTTTGCTTTTCTCTTTGAGACATGCTTTGAGTGTAAAACTTCCACTTGAGTGCAGAACAATGTAACTTTGAATTATTCTTCACATAGCATTCAGCATGGAATGACCATAATGATTTTACCATTACTCATACCTGAGTAGCTTTCATACTATCTGTTATGGACAGGACTGAGACAAAAATATAATATGTTAAGATATAGCCTTCATCCTATGTCAAAAATTAGCAAAGGAACATAATTCGTTTCACCAAGCTATAGTTGTTGTAAAGAAATAACATACACGTTACCTTGATATCAAGTTCACATTACTTTCTTTCTGATTTCATTAAAAGTTTAATTAATCAATGTAAAGCTATTTCGGAGAAGGCTTGAAAATTAAGGGGAATGAATAGTTAGAATGGTTTCGATAGATATTTTTATTCGTATATTTCCAAACTTAGAATATTTTATATTCCCCATCCGCTGATTAAAAAATAACAATTGGACATTACTCCAATCATCAAGATATGCATCAGTAACAACAAAATTTACGATACCTTTATTAACGTATAATTCACATTGTTGGTTTTGTTAACTAAATTTTAACCAATTAAAAAGCTAGTTCGCTGAAGGCTTTGAAGAATTGAAGGATAAAATATGAAAATTAATTACAAGGCTATTTTGCTGAAGGCTTAGGAAAATCGAAGGGCTTGCTAACATCTTCTCGTACATTGTTTCATTCGTATATTACCGTATTTAGAAAATAACATTCGCGTATTCTTATAGTATCCTGTATCTCTACCTTCGTACACGAGGCGGATATGTCACAAAAGGAAATCATATCTCCGAGAGAGATAGAACGGGCGTGGCTTCCCCGTGCGTGCTCATTCCCCGTAGAAATTATATTTCTCTCTCCTCGCGGTCTTGTTTATGTCGGAGTTGTTGCTAATTAGCACCTAATGACAACGGGAGCGCGGATAACTTATTTTATTCCGGTTTGTTTCACTCGATGAAATTAGAAGTCTGAATAATTCAGCGCCCGTTTCCTTCTCTCGGAGAGGAAATGGTAACTCGGTTATTAAGTTTGGCGAAGAGAAATGTATCGGGGGAGAAAATCGTAACTTTTTGGATCCTTTGGATATTAACAGCGCTGCCGAGAGAATTAATATATTCATTCCCATTGAGCAGAAAAGTCTTGTGATCAATATTCGGAAGAATTTATCGCTTTAAAGAAGTGGGCGTGGATTGCACGTGGAGTGCAGAAAGCTTCTTCAGCGGCTGCGTGATGGAATAATAAAAAGCTTTGGGACCTTTTTTTCGAAAAGTTCCATCAGGAAGACGTTTCACCATAAGAATTTTCTCCCAAGGAATGGTTTACTAGACATTTTACCCACTGGCTTTTTCACCCAAAGATATCACGCCCAAGCCTATTAAGCACAACCTAATACTAGCCCAAGCCCTAAAATATTCCTCCTAAAATTGTCTCACTGAAAAGATATTTCACCCAATAGAAATCATTCTCAATTTAATTTTTTCTAATCTGTTTTACAAAATGGGTTTTTTTAGCTGTTTTTAAACCACGTTTTGTTAAAATCTCTGGGATATTCATTTGTGAATTTAAAAAATCTTCGAATTATGAGCTAGCTATTTCTTATCTTTAGAACTATCCTTGCTTATCTCGCTCTGAATCTCTTTAGGGAGGCTTAGTTTGAAATGCATCCACAATACTTTTCCGCAGAGATTCTTTTGCAGATTTAAATTATAAGGGATTACCATCCATCGCAACCTGTATGCTTTTTTTGGAATACTATATGGAAACAACCCATTGGGTGAAATTTTTGCTTATGGTGAAGGCTTGATATTTAAATTTTACACAGAAATTACTAAATTTATGAAAGAAATATTGAATTATTACCATCATTTCTAGTTTCCTCTCAAATCTGTTTGTTATACTTTATCAGAATTGGTGAGATGCGTCGAAGGAAACAGGCGAAGAAATGCGAGAGAAATAGAAGAAAAATGGATGTTGGTCGAAGATGTAGTAATAAAACGTCTTTATTAAGTGGGCATTGATATGTAATAGTATCTTCCTACATCTAATCCTTAATAAATGAGAAGGCAGCAGAAGTTAGTTGATCAGATTGAGAAAGTTGAACGATTGCTAAAGAAAATTACAGACGTATTGACGCTAAGGAAAAGAAAGGCGGGGAAGAAACATTTTGGAGCGTAAAGAGAAGGGTCGAGAAGGACGATGGCGTTAATTGGGGGATTTAAGAGAGTATGAGCCAATTTGATAGAAGAGATCTAATTATCTGTTGTTGGAACGTATGCATAGCAACTCTTCCTGCTAACGTATCGTAAATACTAGACTTATTTTCTTATTTGTTATTATTTAGAACAAAGAAATTGTATAGTTTATTGTACCGATACCATTGAATCTTATAGTATACTGGTGCAGATTGTAATCTTACATTACCGGTAGATGTATGTATGGCAGTAGTGTCTTCTAAGATCAGGTCTGAGATTTGTTCTTCTTTCGATAAAGTTGGAGTTAAAATACTCATATAAGCTTAGTCGTGGATAAATGCGTGGTAGACAAGAGTAGCCTATTCTCACAATCCTTGAGAGGGTTCAGGTTTTCCGTAGATCCACCAACTTCACGGATTGCTTCCGTACATATTTCAGTAATTAACTTGCTACACTCATTGGATGGATAGAATTTTTGGGAGATGGATGTGAGATAGGGTACTTTGATACGATTAACGATAAACTTTACTAAAACGCGTAGAAATCATAGCTACGCCCTTATTTATCATAAAGTAAAGCCGCCAATCCTTGCGATTATTTCATGTAACGCTTTGACCAATCTGCAAGATGCTAGTATCATCTTGTGATGCAACCTTTCGGTATATGAGATTGCCTTTGGTAAAAATATCAACTAGAAGAAGAATTAGTTAGAATTAGAATTTGATATTTTCCAAAAGAATTTTTCTACGGCCGGTTTCGACTCTCTCAGATCTTCGTCTTCGATTCGCTCGGATAATAACTCGCAAGACTCAAAGCCGGTCGTTAGTAAAGTACATGTGGAAACTACCAAATATATTTATTCCTTTCTCTATTGCGTTTCACCCAGTTAAGCTAGAGCACATTCCTAGACTAACCTTACTCTTAACATCATCTACTGAATCGTTAATACAAATCAAGAACAAAAATGGCCCTAAGACACATCCCCGTGGAACACTCCATCTTGGCAACGTATGCCTCATGGCGATTTTGAAGCAACTAAATAGCTTCATCTTCCCGAATACGTCAGAAACTCTAAATCCCCCCCCCCCCTGCGGCTCCCCAATCAATCAACTTACAAATTACTTTGTTAATTACCTCGGAAATGCAACTTACGAGCTGCCTTCTTAATTACCTCGGGAACACGCTCGGCGTGTAAACAAATAAATCCATTACGGCCCTCTCCGAACGACACGCGTTCTGAATTATGGGAGAGCATTTTCTCTCGTTCGTGGATTTTAAGTTCTCTTTCCGTCCTTTGCCTCTCCAGCCGCAGTTTCCATTTCAATCATAGCACACAGCGTCTGTTTCCTCCCGAAAATGTCCTCGTCTGTTATTCCCCGCAAATTTCCTCGTTTTAATGTTTGTGACTAATTACGGAACTCGGATTGTCTAAGCGGAGTTCCCTTTATGTTTTGGGAACCATTCGCCGAGGTTAATTGCTTTGTGGATCAAGTTCATCATGTTAGCTCGTTTGTGCTTTAAGCGTCGCCGTGCGCTAATTGAAGAGGGATTCTTTGTCTCTTTCCGCTTTCGTGACCTTTGCCTAGAACCCTGTGAGGAAACTCCGTAATCGTCGTTCCAAGACGGAAGTAATCACGTTTTCTTTGTTTCTTCTTGGAAGTTCTCGAATTCATTTTTCCGTGGATCCGCGTCAAATTTAACCCAGTTAAGGGTCGGGTAACGTGCTCAAGTCTTTTGGTGCGCGATTGAGAAAATGTATCTTTCATTTCCTTTTGCCGCAGTCTTGCTCATGCCTGTAGTTATACAAAGGCTACTTAGGCGTGAACGATGCTGATTAGTGAAATTCACTTTGGTAACTCCTTACGAAATTCCGAAAAAAATTGAGATAGGATAATTATGCGCCACGTATAAAAACGTATACCGCTTGTGGCATTCTTAATCATCGAGAAAAGCAAAGGCAAACTGTACGAACTCATTCCCCATCTTATCTAGTAAGCCTTATTCTCACAATAGATTTAAGTTTCAAACCGGTCTTCCGCCTGGATACTTAACAGGAATTTCATTCGAAACTATGTGGTATTTTTTCTAGAGCAATATTTTATACATTTTATATTAATTTAAATTATTGAAAATCTTCTCTGCATTATATTTCAGTTATTCATTTTCCGTGGTGTTCATATATTCTAAATTTTTTCTTCGTCAACCCTTTTTTATTGTACCATGTACAGCGAATAAAAATCCTGTCTAATTTCGAAAACTTTCCCTGTACATGCATTCAAGACATGTTCAACAAACATTGATGGCTAAAACATTAAATAAAAGGTTGCCTAATGTCTTATCTGTAGTTACCTAATGTCTTCTTGGCAAAGGAGATAGAGAAACGATACTCTTAGAAGAAGTTCTTTTATTAAGCTATCCCAAAATACATTTTCAAATTAATTCGTAGGGAATTTCAATTTGGAGTCCAAAGGATTCAATTATTGTCGTAATCCGTCATATGTCACTCTTAATTTTACGATTGGCTCAATTTTATGCTTTTTGACTGCAGTCCTGAAACAGATTGACTTTGCCGTATGAGTTATTTAGTGGATTAAATAAAACAAAATACCAGGTTTATTTTTGAGGACCCAAAGGAAATGGGACTTCTTTGGAGAAATTTTACTACTTTTAAATTGGTTATCATTTCGTTGGCATTTTTATTTCATTCTAAATTTAAGGTTAGATATGAACCTTCTAGTTGAAATATCTTGAATTAAGAAAAGTTCTTCATTTCATAATGAGAATGCCATCTATATTCATAATATTCATACGTACACTACATTACTTCAGCTTTCATGGCACTTTTAAGGATACTGCTACTTCAAAATTTAATGAGATATGGTTCATTCGAGTCACTCAAATAATTCATATCAAATCTCAAACTCAAATATTCATACATAGAGACCGACCTTAAGAGAACATTGCCTTTGATTCCTTAAGTTCCGAGCATGCGATGGTCGAAAGCCTTTTCATAATATTCTGAAGTCATTAAAATTCAATGGAAGAACGGGATAGAGTACGTAAAACAGCCCCCGAACCTCTGCTGAAGTGCCTTTTTCGCTATCTCATTGATCAATAGGATTTGAGTTTAACTTGAGCTCGATCATAAATGTACGCTAGGTAGATGGGCACTCATTAATCTCATTTGCCAGAACGAGATCTCCTATTCATATCGACTGGCATTCCTGATTCGCTCTATCATTAACCATCCCAAATTGTGATTTTTATTGCTTTTAACTGTGATGTCATATAAATTAATCGTCTCTAATTTTTCCCGAAATACACTTAACTCGTTATAATAGAATACCATCCGAGGAGTAGTGCATTGAAGCCCAGCACTTTATCTGACGCCCATGATTTCTTTAACTGCTGCCAGCCAATTATATGAGGACCCTATACTTATGAATAATCAGATCATTCTATATTTTCAGCGCTGTTTAATTATTTTCTACAAATTGGTGGCACGATATTTCTTATTCATGAGGAAAATGTTGTTAGGTTATTCTATCGATTCTGTTCAAAGAAATAAAACTAGGATATTGCAACTCTGATTCATTCTATTAACGACCCTTACGATAACATAAGCGTCGATACCTATGAAACTCTCGCTCCAATGTGAGAATATTGAAGGTAACAATGTATCCGAATAGTTGTTGTTTTTATTTTATTCATATTCAAGAAGTAGCGGGAGAAATCGCCGGAGTTAATAATTGTATGAATTTATTTTGCGTTGCTTACTTTTTCCTTGTTCCTACCTACTCGATGCCCTCACATTGTAAAAATACGTATTATTTGTTGTTAATCTGCGCAAGACAATTATATGTTATTTCACCCAATGGAAAATATCTCCCAAGGAAAAACGGACTTAAAAAAAGTCTGACGTAGTCCGTTTTTCTTTGGGAATTTTCCTGGGTGTACGCCCTTATGTGCAAAGTTACCTGAACCCTTTTCCTTGGAAAATATCTATTTATTATCATTTTATTAGCATTTAGTTTGCGTTGTTTGCTTTTTCTTGTTGCAACTAACGCAAAGTCCGTCAGCAGACAACTTCGTATTTATTAATTCTTAATTTAAATTATATCTAATGGAAACTCTCCCTGGAGATGGGGAAGACTTTAACTTGAAAGTTTAACGAACACAGAACTGATTGCTTGACCTATTTGATGAAATTGTAATAATACCCAAGAAACGATTTTATTATCTCTACCGAACACGCTTCAAGGAATTAAAACAGCGTAAGGGGAGATATTTTGAATTCGCGAAAGTAGCTCCAAGTTCGTCGAAATCTCTCCGATCACGGGATCAGTCAGTGTTCTGAAAACCAGAAAGTTTTTAGCTTACATCTTCAAACTTAGGCACTAAAGAAGTTTTCGTAGTAAGCCATGATCCAGCCGCTCCCCATGGGTTATGTTTTTCAGGCTCTTAATTTGTGCTCCCTGAAGGGAGAATTTGAATGCTAGGCATTGATCTTCATTCTTATTAAATCTTACTCTTAGAACAGATAGCTGATTAATTAAAGAAATTTAGAATCGTGCTAGCAAGCAAACTTTTCATGAAAGTCAATCAATATCTCGTTTGGTTAAATTATTTATTCAGCCTTCCTAGAATTAATCTCTAGTTACCTAAGCTGCCTCGCCATCCGCCTTTCATCAGCGATTTGATATTTTCTTTCAAATTTCACGGAATGGAAAACTTGGGAGAAATAAATGCACTTAGTACCTTTTGTATTTTTCGTTTATCAATGTTGGGATGTCAATTAAGATGGCATCCTCTCATTTGGACTGCATCCCATTCAGAGAAACCTTTTCGACCGTCTTCTTCAATACATAATTATAAAATATTCATGAATGAATTTTAAATAAATGTCTTATGTCGCTAATTTCAACATTGTGGTAAGGTGTCATATTAGAGAGAAGATGACAACTCTGTGATTTTCACGAAATATACATTAAAGTTTACTATTTTAACCGAATGTTTTGGCGTTCTCAAGTAGTCTTGAAAGCGAAGCAGTAAAAGATAGAAGTGAAGTTTTACTTAGCAAAGGAAAGCGTGCAATTTAACCTAACTTGGCAGGGTCTCAAACCAAGGGCTCCCGCTTTCCGGGCAGGTATTCTTAATAACCAAACTACCGAGCATATATATGTATACATTGTATATATTCGCTTGTTGTATTTTTTTATTCATCAGAAGATGACGATTAATCGTTGAAACCGGTCGTGAGTTTAATAAAATCGTGAAAAAAGTACCGCCTCTCTTTCCTTCTGTTTACATTTTTATACATTATTATCCTTTCCCCATTAATCTCATTTAAAACATATCAACTCTGTATGGAATTGAATAAAATCACCTTCAATAAAATACCCTCGTATAATTAGTATTTCCCGTAATATAAGAATTCTGAAGTTGAGGAATACGAAATATTTCATTTACGCTATTTGTATCTCTAGCCCCGAATGAATTTCTATTTATTCAAACCAAACTTTATTGACTCTGTTAATTACAAAAGCCGATTGCTGTCCTCGATGATTACCTTATTAACACGGCGGATTTCAGTTAACGAATTTGCACCCCGGTTTCTGCAAATATACTATTCTTTTCCACCGAATTGCATCCGGCGACCCATATTCCAACCCTTATTCAAACGGAAAACTCCACCCGCAATGTGAAAAAGTGGAGGCTAAAATATTTTCAATTATTTCGGCCATGAATACGCGAGATGAATTTTCGCCCAAAATATTCGCGGAGCATTACGGAATTTCCAGGTTTCAGGCGCGCACGGGAGAGATGGGTCAAGGTCGGGACAAAGCCGCTTATTTGAAAGGCAAAAAGCCGCCAGAATTTCGGTATTTATTCGCCGTTCAATTCTTGCTACATTTTCCCGAGGAACTCATTGTTAATGATGTTGCTTCATGCAACTATCTCCAAAGATCGACCCCTTTTGCTCGCAGCGGATTATTCTACGCCATTTCTCCTTTTTTGGGCTCGTTTGGAACAAGCGCTCCAATGACCTTCCGCGCCCGTAAATTGTTGCCCTTCTCAAATTACAAATCAAAAACATACATGACCGTTCTGCTGAAACTTGGTCGGGATTCGGCTCGGAATTAACTGTATACGAGGTATTAACTCGCGAAGCAGGGGTCCTCATTTAAATTCCTTTGTGACTTGTAGTGCGGCCTGACCTCAATTCAATAGTCAGCATCAGAACAAGGAGGAATTGAAATGTGCGGGAGACCTTTACGGATGCTGCATATGGTATTAGTGCAGTTTATTACTTCCTGGAACACTATAAACAATGGAATTCATTAGGCATCTTAGGAGGCTTTAGATAGCCGTAAGGTCAAACCTTTGGAAGCGGCTTCACCAGAAAATGTTTTCCTCATTAAGTGCAGTTATTTCAAACACAAATATTTTAGGCAGTAATGAGAATGGTTTAGTAAATTCAAAAACAAAATTTATATGTGATCGGAAATTTAAACCTTTGTGAGCTCGTTAACCAGAAAAACCTTGCCCTTAATCAGTTGCCTAATTTTATTCAAAACAGAAAAATATTTTACGCGATAATAAAAGACGAACGCTGAATTTTAAAACAATATTACCATTATGTGAAAAACTTGTAACTCTTTCGCACAAGAGCGAAAATAAATCATAAAACATGGATGAATGTCAAAAAAGCATTATGACGCAGGTCCACAATCTCCGGTTTTTGGGGCGCTCATTGCATAAAAATCTTATATTAAAATTGCTTGCTCCAAGTAGGGTAGAAAGGTAGTGAACCACTGCGATATTAGTTTTCTCTTTCACCGGATAAAGTTTAGTATGCAATAATCAAAATTAATCAAGACAACTAAAAATAAAGCTAATACCTTTTACATTTTTTCGATTTTTTTCCAATTTTGCAGAGTTTTGAATTTGTAACCGGTTGTTATTTATTTATTCAATTCGTTTTTCTTCCTAGGTTTTAATTGATGGAAAAAGTACCACATGGCTTGAAAACGAAGTCACTCAATTTTCCAATTATTTTCCGCTTCGTAAAATACCTTTCAGCAAAATATATTGAAGTTACTGTCCACCCTTGAGAAATCGCTGTACTCCCCTTAATTTCAACTTCCTTTCAAGCATTTCCCCTCCTCAATTTTTCTCCATCATATTTCATAGTTTTTCGGATGTTCCTCGTAAATTCAAAGAGTTATACCTCCCACGTGCATCTGATAAGCATAACTGAGTTAGAAAAGCACCCGATCTGAAAATAAATACGGAGTCAGATTAATTTTTCGACTGAAAAGACTCGTTTCGCGATTTCTTTGAAGTTTGAATGGCTCATCTCCGGGAAAATGCCATTCGCGTAAATTAATAAAAGAATTCGACCTTCGACGTGAAATATTCCGCCGATATTCTTTTGTAATGAGGCCCTTTTTATACTAACGGAGCACATCGATGTTTCCTGGGAATTTCGTTATCTGTCAGATATAGATTCAATTCCGCGCATTGGCTCCAGGCACGAAGCGGGCCCGATCTATATATTCCACTTCGCATCTGACTAATTTTCCTAGGGAATAAACACTTCTGATGCAAATCTCGAGGGCAATTGGAGTACTTGGAGAGAGAGAAACATAACACCGGATGTTTTCGAATTCTCGCAACGAGATGCTCGATTGTATGATCAGAGGAATGAGCCGATAAGGCTGATTTAATCATTTCTTAGAAGGTAATTGGAAACTTGTTTATGCGTCGCCAAGCATTTCGCAAGGTAAATTAAATCAACAATTTTACAAGGTTTCCGCCTCTCTGCAGTTGTCTCTCTGTTGACTTTTCGCTGATAAGGATAATAAATAACGTCGTTAAATTACGGAAAGGATATCCAGTTCCTTTAAAAGGAAGAAAACTTTAATTCGATGAACGATGATGGTCTTTATGTAGTTTATCATTGATGCCGATTGAGGTTCCATTTTGCCGAACAGAAAATCTATTTTCTATGATTAATATATTGCTTCGTAAATATGTGATTGAAAGGAAGGATTTTAGATAAATTAGCATGAGTTTGCAGCCAGAATATATTCCACAGGAAGAAATAATATTTTTCACCTTTTTCTTAGTGAGTTTTCAGGTATGATTTGCTGCATAAATCACGTTTTAAATCGTTATAGGGTTAACGTTTGTAAGTTAATGATAAACTATCCAACAGCCACTAAGTCATTTACTGTGAATTTAATATAAGGCGTTTTCTAGGTAGATAAATGAATGCAAGAGCCTTCTCTATGCCAAAATTTAGGTCAACATGGCCACTGCAAATTGCATAGATGATATCTTAAAATTTATTGATTTGTTTAGCTGCAAGTAAAGTTTCTTCCGCTTGCAGCCCCAACCATTGTCTATGTACAACATAATTCTAACCCCAACCCCTCAACCCAGACGTTACACACAAACAAGTACTCCAAAAATAACATCACTACCCAGAAAATATATGCGAACACTACAGCAAGACTAAATTTGCAGACATTACCGGTACCCCCACCAAAACATGTACACTACATATATCCTTTAATCACGAAGACTACAATTCACAGTTTACATTGTCACTTTTAAGGCCAAAGTTTCACTCCAACGTTTATCACAAACATATCAATGTCACAATAATACCAATATGTACCCCATATTTAATTTTACCAACTGCTTGCCTTAGCCATATCGATACAAATCCGTTGGTTTCATAAATAAACCTCTTCTGATCTTTCCTCAGGCTCCAGCGCAATGCGAAAGCTGCAGCAGACGTGGAGTACCCGGCGTACGGCGTGACGGGACCCAACCAGGAGGCCTCGGTGGTAGCGGCAGCAGCGGCCGCCGCTTCGGTACCGCCCCCTTCGGGGCCAACCGGAGGCTCAACATCGCCCCTCTCTGCAGGAGACAGGAGGCTGGCGCAGTCGGCACAGATGTACCACTACCAACACCAAAAGCAGCAGATCATAGCCATGGAGAGGTAAGTTGATCATTTCCATTGGCCTTCTCTTGAAGAAGTGTTATTCGTGGATGGTCACATCCCGCTGTAGACTAGCCCTTATAATTTTGCGTATAAAGAATGCATGCATTTAAGTGATGTTTTTGGCAGGGTCTTTCAAGAAAAATATTTTAAGTCAATCCTTGAGTTCCCCATCAAGTGTCTGCCCGCCCACTGAAGTAGACCCTTTGAATAGCAATTTCCAGAGAAAACATACTTACGGCTGTAAAAACTATCGCAGTTACTTCTCACACATTGGACATTGTTATTTCCCGTTTCTATGTTCCAAGGTTCCATGTCGTGTATAATTGTTTTCACTCGTCGCCTAAGCATTTCTCAATTTTTCTTAACCCAATTTTCAGGAAATTTTATGGTAAACGGTTCTTCGATACATAATCGTATCTTATTTTTTAAAATCACCGTTGCATATATACAGTGGAACCTCGGTTCACGAACTTAATCTCTTCCTGGACCCTGGTCGTGAACCGAACTGGTCGTGAACCGAGACAATTCTCCCGTTGAAATGAATGTAAATACAATTAATCCGTTCCAGACTCTGAAACTGTATATTTTTAAGTGTATTTTTGTTTAGAATGAACGTAAATTACATGTAAAATTGGTTATAAAAAATAAATAAAAAATTAAATTTTAATACTTTACGTGAATATTATTTTTTTAAATTTTTTCCTTAATTCGTCTTTATGAGCATCATTGACTGCGATCAGTTATTAGCTTGCGAATACGGAAGAAGACCCATATGGGGTAAAAGAAAATTCGAAATAAATATAAAATATAGTAATTTGAATTTAAGATGGCTAAATGTTATGATATTGCTATGAAATTGGTCCTGTTTCACTGATAAAGTAATCCGCAAATTGCTCACGAACTGTGTTCACCGATCAACCTGTCTGCAACTGTTTCACAGGAACGATGCTGTGTTATGTCGGGGTTGCCTACTGAAATGGTCAACAGCCTTGGTCGTGAACCGAGTTGTTGTACGCCAACCGAGACAAAATTTGGTTGCCAAAGCTGGTCGTAAACCGAGTTGGTCGTGAACAGAGGCGGTCGTGAACTGAGGTTCCACTGTATTTATATCTTTGAGGTTTGCAACCGCCCATAAGAAACTCGTTGAGAAACCAATTCAAAAACTAATTTACTGCACTTTCCGTTTAGACAGAAGCAAGCAATTAGAGAACTCTCAATAGACGTAGTTGACTATCGAAATTCGTCATTACTTTTCCAAAATTATCCTGGTTTCGACCAAAGAATAGTCTTATAAAAAATGTGGGTTATTTTACCGTTAGCGGGCTTCATTTTAGTAAGCAACTTAAATTGGAAATAATAGTTCTACGAGATCGAGACAAGTACGGATTTGGTAGCAGTCGAAAATGTTATTTTGAGTTCTATCATCGTGGCGAATTTGATCAAACTATTTGAATGATTCCTCTCGAATGAATTCTTCATACGACCACGCATGTCGTTTACGTTTCTCCTTGAGCGTTGAAATATCATGGGGTCACGTTCGCCAGAGATGCTGGTCCTCTACTTTCATCGAAATTCCCGCAGTCGATTAGATGGTCCATTAGAGGAATTTCTTCGAGTAGAGCGAAAGAAGTTTTTTTCCTGTCTCAGCCCTCCTTTCGTCGGTGGAACTTTTGGCCGGTCAAAAGTGGCGTCGGAATTCGTAGAGTCATTTGAAAAAGACGCGTTGAAATTCTTCCCAAGTACTCCTCACCTCGTATACAAATCCACGGAGATTCTAAACCTCGGAAGTTAGCGGCAGTCGCATCCTGGGAGGAACTCACGTTCCCGCAACTTAGGTCAGGGGTGAGCAACTTTTCCTCGTTGGAAGGCCGCTCATGTACGCCGTGAAGACCACGAGGTCGCTTTGGTGGCGCTAGTTACATGCGTTCTTTCGGAATACAAAATAGCAGAGGGACGACTGTTTAGATTGTAGGAGGGTGCTGGTTTGATAAATGAGGCGGATGAACCGGGTTCATGCAGCTTCGAATATTTTCCATAAATTCGGAAAGGACTACTTGGGATTCTTCGTGGCGGGAAATCTTTCATTCCTCCCTCTGATATGCAACGAAAGTCACATTTCTATTCATTCTAGTCATTTCTATCTTTTTTGGCATGAGAACTCGACATTATCCGAAAGACATAAAAATATAATTTGATTACCTTAAATTTTTCAAAAAACTTTTCTTTCAAACGTTGTTTGTTTGTTTCTCATATAATATTATATTATTATTCATGGTGAATAAAACTAAAAAAGTTTAGTTTTCGTTCACTATGAATAAGGATCCAAAAAGTGAAGGCAGAAGTAATCCATTGTGTATTATATTATTAATAATATAGTATAAATTAACATATGAGTTATGTTATATAAGAAAGTTAATGCAAAGCAATATTTGTTATTAATGTAGTATTGTTTTCAATGCAAGCGTATGGAATCGAAAGATATGTATTTTTTAATAACAATTTTACTAAAAATGGGAATGATTCAGCTCCAATTTTACTGTTGTTGTTGATTCCGAATACGGCAAATAGGAGAAGTATGTATACATATATGTTTGTGAAAAAGTATGTATCATCATCTGAAATCGTACTTGGCGAATACTTCTTTTGCTTTTACTAGAGAATATTGAGAACATGTCATATAGTTTCTGGTCTGTAATTGCAACTACAGTTATATGCGTAAGATGTTATACTCCAATGTCAAACAATTGGAGGTCGGAGAGGCTTTTTCCCGGAAGAGAAAATTCGGGACGGCTGGCCCATATATCACAGAATACTTAAAGTGCTTCAACATTTTCATACGCTGGAAATTAAAATGGGCGTTTTTTTATTTTCCCCGGTGGCTTTTCCATGTCAAGTACACACTTCATATAAAAGGGATTTGGAACTAGGGGCTTCGTTAATGGAGCTAAGCCTGTTTTTCCCCGAGTAGATTTTGCGTCGCTCCCTTTTCTTTACATGGAAAAGGAATGAGGTATATTATTTTTAATTCCATAGGCATAAACTTCAACTGAAGGTAAATGAAAAAATAGAACTTCGTATTTTCCACAAGATTTAGGTCTTCTTATTTATTAAATGGCGTTCCTTGAAGTTCGGTCAACTACTTTGATTGCATTCATCTAAAGAAATCTTTTTTTTCCAGGATTCATATTTCATTTATTCTTCGTTTCAATTCACATGAGCGTTCAGTGTTAAACTCTGCTTATTCATAATCTCTTTTGTATTTTAACTTTCAGTAAGAATCACAATTTTATTTGTCTCCGACTTAGTGATTTTCAGATCATATATGTCTAATTTAATGGAGTCTATACAAAGGATTGCTAAAGGATAAAAACTTATGCGCTGCTCTAAATCCTATAAGGACAACAAACAGTGTATTTTAGTTCCTTGTCGTACTTTATAATCATTATGATAGATAAAAATCATTGATATGATTGTTTTATTTAGCGTTAGTTAAGTCTTACCTTGAGTATGCATGTAGTGTATGGGACCCCGCCGAGAAACGTCATATTCGGGATTTGGAAAAAGTACAACGAAAGGCGATACGATTTGTAAAGAATTGGTACGATAAAACAGCGAGTGTACTCAGATGTTACAGGACGCGGGATGGGAATCGTTAGAAGATAGAAGTAAAATTCAAAGGATAAATTTATAAAATAAGTTCAGAGAAATTACGTTCTCAGATGATGTAACCGATATAACCCCTGTTATATGGGCCGTTCTGATACTGCCAGAAAGATTAGGGAAATAGATGCTAGAACGAATCGTTTCAAAAATTAATTTTTTCCGCGAAGTATACGCGAAAGCAACCGTTTAGGAAAATAGAGTCAAGATGCTTGCATCCCCTGCCACACGCCGAAAGGTGGCTTGCAGGTTTCTTACATAGATATGGACATTTTATTGTCATACTACTTAAAAAATAGTGTCTTAATCTGTAAGGTGGATCACGACCAGGATTGCCTTTTGTTAATTATTATCATTATTATACATTTGATGCAAAAAATAGGTAAAATCATGCTGCAGTGCTCTGCACTGAGTGAATAACAAAACAACAGCTGAAAGAATGAACAAAAATTAAGTAATAGTAAATCGTCTACTACATCGCACACGGCGCCGCCCCTTGAACAGCGGCAACCGATGGAACTTAGCCCCCTGAAATTTCCGCGACACGCTCTACTGTCGTACGTTGTTTTCGCATAAAAAGCAGGCGCTCGGTGCTGCCTTCCTATTCGAGCATGCTGAATCTTTACGCAAGGCTAGAAAGAATGTCTTTCTATTTAGTTTTCGCCTGAAGTCTGTTTTATCCTTAACACATCCACTAGTAGTAATAGTTGAGAAATATTCATTCTTCTAGCTACTTATTACTTTCCCCATATACGAAGTATAGAGAAAGTATTTTTTTCATGAAAAAATTCGACTTCGAGATTTCAACGAAAATACATGTTTTGGGGTCCCTAGAACACGTTTTGACTATTTTCGGAATTATGTCTGTGTGTGTTTGTGTGTCTGTATGTGTGTGTGTGTGCTTGTGGGCGCTCTAACGTAAAAACTATTGGTTGTATCAAAACCAAACTTCATATATAGTTCTGTGGTGTGTGCTGTCAGAGTTGATTAGTTTTTGGAGTAAATCGGTCAACCGGAAGTCGAGCTTCATTCATCAAAGCTCATTTCCGGTTTTCAAAATATCTTCATAAATATGATATATAGGTATATTGTATACCTTATAAAAGTTTTAGATAATGTGTTTTACTATAACTTTTGTATTTAACATATTTTTGTATCACCGGTTGATTAGGAGTTATTCGTGAAATACCGATAAACCGGAAGTAGCTGTTATGTACTTTGTGGGCGCTCTAACATTGAAACCATTCGTTGTATCAACACCAAATTTCATAAATAGTTTTTTGGTTTGTGTCGTTAGAGTTGATTAGTTTTTGGAGTAATTCGGTTAACCGAAAGTCGAGCTTCATTCTTCGAAGCTCATTTCCGGTTTTCAAAATATCTCCATAAATATGATATTTAGGTACATACTATTATTGCTAAAAGTTTTAGAAAATATAATTTACTATAACTTTTGTATGAAGAATATTTTTGTATCACTGGTTGTTTAGGAGTTATTCATGAAATACTGATAAACCGGAAGTTGCAGATTATGTACTTAGTGGGCGCTCTGGGCTCTATGGGCGAAAGGCCAATTTCATCGTTTTTCATCGAGCATGTCCCGAAAAACATTATTTATAATGTTTGTAACGAAAAGATAATAATATATAAATTAATCACTCATCTTCCAATTTTGGATGGAATATAGAGTTAGAAATTACTGTCGTAGGTAAATATTTAGATCTTATATATGGAGAAAGTCATGTGCTGGCCACATCAGATTTTTTCTTACTTTATCGGCATCTTGCACTCCACTCTTTCACATCGACCCTTCTCTAGATACTGTATTTTTATTTTATTAAATTTATTAAATTAATTTTTTATAGTTTATTTTGTTAAATTATGTTTTAAAATGTATATAGAATTACTGTCAGTGGATTTATGACTTCATAAAAATATTATATATTTCATTTGAGGAATATCTGGACAAACATTCTATTTACAGAGATGGGTTGCAGCTATCTTATTTTTAACTCCTTTTAAGCTACTTTTCTCTGTGTGACTAACTCCATTTTCAAAAGTAAATTGGTATCTCTGCCGGTAGGGGAGATTCGGGGAGAAATATTAGGCTTACTGAGAAAGAAGGTGACCTTTCCTTCGGTAACTGAATACCTTAAGTGGAGAACAATATTTCTTCTGCATGTTGATCAGTTTCAGAGTTAGTACAATTCCTTCCCATTGATGACAAGCCGTTGCAACTGGAAATTAGTAGAAATATTTTCATACGATAATTTTGTATATATCATATTTTAATTAAAATGTAACATTTTAACATTCAATATCGTGAGAATAAAGGGAGTGTTGCTGTACTTACTTTAAGATATATATAATAACAAATATTATCCATTCATTTGCAAGTTTCTGGATACGTCTATAACTTTATGAATAACATTTAAATAAAATAAATCAGGAGATACCTGAATAAATTCTTTCATTCAGCCTATCACGCCTTAGTAGATATCTAAAGTAAATAAGTATTTATAGGAGATAAAGGATACCTTTTTCCCTATCATTTACCAAAAGAATATAAAATTCTATCCTTCACATGATCTTCTCTGTTTTTTATTATTTTAAGATAAAGAAAGCTTTATAGAAACATCATAGATCAGTTTGGAGTGAAACTGGATACCATTTTCTCATCAGATATATATTGGTACTTCTATACATATGACTTATGTACACTCCTGGCCAAAATTAACGCAGCACCTTCCTAGCGATCCTTACGGCCGGTGCTGCGTTAATTTTGGCCAGGAGTGTACTTCAGTAGGTCTATCCTTATGATTATTGACTCTCGAATTTTTGTATATTTTGCTATTAAATCTGTATGGAAGTATCTAAAAAGAGTTGGAAGCAAAATTTGACCTCAAGTACTCCATCAATTATATTTAAAGATACTTTTTATATATACATTAAATAAATCCTTCGGTTTGTCTAACTTTAATTGCATAATGAATAAACCTAAAAGACCTAATAAAAATGGCCTTAGGAAAGTTTAAATTAATACCTAAAATTGGGGGGATCTTGTCTTTACTTCTGATCACAGAAAGCGCCAAACACACCAAAAGTTATACTCTTCTTCAGGTGTTTCAGCAAACGCGAGAAAGCACTTATTGAGCATCGCGAAAATCCACCTGCGGGCCGAAGAAAACAGATGCCGGGGCGTTGCTCAAACGAACTGGAAGTTTCCTCAAACATCTTTATCTTTCCTTTGCCTCGAAATTCGGAAAGGGATTCCTCAGCCTCCTTCGCTCGATCCATTCGATCTCTCTTTCCTCTTAGATCCATCTAGAAGATGGGAACCGAATCCGGAAGGTTTCGGCCCAAAGAAATCCCCCGGACGAGATTGGAGTGCCGTGGAAATTGGGCATATACATTCATGAAACGCGCTCCCGCCCAATCGCACGCTCAAAGTTTTTGCAACCTCGATTGGCCCCCAGAGGCCCTCGGATTGGCGGAGGGGATCGACCAATGGGAGGAAAGAGTTCGGTATCCTTGACGACGGCCCAAGAGGCAAGCGGTTACCCGCCGAGGGGTGACTTAAGGGTTCTCCAGGATGGAAGACACTCTCTCTCCAATTCCAATGAGTTGGAATAAAAGTCTGGGCCGAAGGCGTAATTGGTGGCTGCCTCTGTTTCCCCCAGGGGAAGCGAATTTAATTTTCGAGTGCACTCTCGCCCGCATAAATTTCACGTCTTATCTCGACCCATCCGATGCGGAAGACGAGTTTTGTCCCATCGAGGATGGATGGGTGCTGGGTAAACGAAGGGCAGGCGGTATCGGTTTATTTATCCGCTCTCTATGCCAACCACGTGGAAGGCTGCTGGAAATGTATCGAATCCTTATCTTTATCCAATTAAGCTATCTTGGCAGTACTTTCTAAGATGCCGTTAGGAAGACTTAGTCAAAGATGCATGGATAGAGCAAGAGATCGGTAATCGGAATATCCGGGTTTGATCAGACCTTTTCACGTGTGTTCTTCAGTGGGATTTTTCTAGGTGTTAGCTTTTATGTGTGAAATCACCTTTCACCTTTTTGCTTATGATATTGACCTAGCTCTGAGTTTGGACATTAATTTTTATACACAATTAAAAAATTTTAAAATCATAGAAAAGAGTTATACACCAGACAATCATAAAGGTATAATCTTAAACTTAGAAAAGAATCAAAATGATCTCAGCAACCCACGCACAATAAATTTACATTTATGTATGTAATACTACTAGAATATTACAAATATTCTTCAGTAAGTACTTACTGAAACTCAAAAATGTTTTCTTCTTTCTAATAATTCGCCAAAGTTAATAAATCCTTACAGAAAATTAATTTACATAGATACAGATGAGGATAAAATTAGGATATTTTGCAAAATCTTATTCTCGATCTTTCCCATTTTTTCCCACAATACGTATCAAATGCACTATACGTAATTTATTTCATGTATTAAAACGATTCAATTGAATTAATTCATCGTGAAATTCAGTATTGCTGCATCAGGGCTTAAATTTCTTCTTTAAATTTCTCTTTCTTAGGAAATAAAATCTTTAACTTTTAAGCTAACTGAACTAAATCTTAAAACTAATCAGCAAGATGACCTGTTCTTCATCCACTCCACTTATAAATACTAACCTCAAAAGTGAATTCCTTTTAAAGTTGTTAAATTTTTATTGCCAAGTTTTCACAATTTATAATCTTTTAATAAATTAAGTAATAAGTGGTAAAATAATAAAAATCAACTCTAAAATGCTAAAGTGTCGTAAATTTAACATTTTTTATAGTTTTAACCGTCATCTAACTATTTTAGATGGAAATCCGTCCTAATTTTTACGTATTTTAATATAGAAAGAATAAGGCACTTTGGAAAATGTAATATCATGTGTAATCTTACGGACATTTATTATTTTCCTCTAGGTTCGAACCCGCTTATCTCCATATGTTATAATAGTTTTCTTGAATTTCGATTTTAAATTCCAATTGTTTACTACTCATACCTTTAGAAGGAACTGTTTATGATGTAGAAGAACGTACGGTTGGGCAAACAAACGGACACTTGGCGAAGTATATTTGAAGATGCTTCAAAGTTGTAGCTATTCTTTCAAAATCATACGCAGTCTTCTGATACTGACTTCCTCATTTTCACGGTAATGGTTTGATAATTTAATCTCGTCATCAGTAAATGGCTCATTGGAATTCCGGGCGAGATGTTGAACAGGAATAGAAATTGAGGTAGTCTTT
Source organism: Sympetrum striolatum (assembly GCA_947579665.1). Taxonomy (NCBI): domain Eukaryota; kingdom Metazoa; phylum Arthropoda; class Insecta; order Odonata; family Libellulidae; genus Sympetrum; species Sympetrum striolatum. Next base: position 73,459,621 of record OX388345.1, on the reverse strand, counting down.
CCTCCAGATAAAGTTAGTGGTAATCGTACAATTCCCCTGATCATACAAAAGGATTCAGACCCTGAATTTAGATTTCAAATTAGGCGAGGTTGCCCACTCAAGTTCCATGGCAACTTAGAAATGCGAACCTCGAATTCTATTTGACGATTCAAAAGTCTTCCTCCCGACTTCTTACGGACATTAGCATGTCTCTCGTTAAAATGCATTAAATGTTGCCATGAAGAGGAAAAACATATTGAGGAGATGTTTTAGTCCGTTCTTTTCTAATGCTAGAACTCTAATTAAGACCATAATGAAGCCCAAATGTTGCTAATTTCAAATTAACATCAATTTATTTATATAGAGAGTATTTAAAGTTTATACAGCAGACAATTTTAATAGTATTTTCACGAAATTTTGTAAAACAAAAAAGAAATACACTTTTATAAATATCATAAAATAGCTGAGATACCAGTTGATTACAAATGGGTAAAACAGAATGAGGGTTAAATATGTTTTTTCCGATTTGTACAGAAAATATTATGGTATTTATCATTTTATGATTAGCTTAGTTCAATGAGACATGTTATCGAAATAGATAGAAAACTGTAAAGAAAATCTCAACATTCTATCAAAGTTCTCGTAATACGAGTAGTTCTATTTGTATAGTAAAGAAACTAACTTCTCTCATGTCATCTTAGTTCAGTGAACAAGATGAATAGTGACATCAGACCAAGATTTTTATTGATCATTTGCCCTGTATTTGCTTTTATGTATTGTATTGCTTGGTACTGGGATTGGGAAACATCTATCCTGCTTAGGCTTAGAAAATTCGAAAACAACGTATTCCTATGTTAAGTCAATATTATTTTGCTTCAAAAGTTAGTTCTTGTAATTGTTTGCCGCCAACTAATCTCTGTATATATTATTGAGAATGGCGTGCAAGGTTTAGAAGATTTATTTTAAACTGCGCCAATAATTCATGATATTTATTTTCGTTAAATTTCCTGGGGTTCGTCATGTTTTGCTATTTACAAACCTATAAAAATTGATATATTAGTAAATTTTTTATTAAGTTAAAATATTTCTGTTAGCAAAAGTTAGGATGCTTCCAATATTTCACACAGTGGTACTGAAAACAAACATAATTCCTTTTACGTGACTATGAGTTATTTATACGTCATTTCCCCTCTGTTCTATTGCCCGTTCTTCACTTTAGCCATTCCACCGAGCACCTGACTATCCCGAGCACTATCCCCTTTAAATAGTTTCCCAGAAAATCATTTGGCGTAGATAAATCAGAGGAAGGAATTGACCCTAAACCTGTCCGACCCTTAATTTGCAGGTGAAAGCCTTGAGGGCACGCATCGCTGAATTACGAGATGGGTGAAACGTTGCACGCTCACACACCTTATCAATTAACGTGCGTAAGCTCTGCCGAAATGCTATCGGCGCAGCTGTGTAGATTCGTCTTAGTAAAACTTAGAATTGCGTTACAATTCCATTAGAGAAAATGAAGATACATGTACGTTTTATTATCCTGTGTATAGCTTTTTCTCTAATTATTAAGTCTCAAAATAACACCAAAATTCTAATGTTCTCTCCTTCTGCCTCATAAGAAGGGGAAAGACTTTTTGAAACTTTAATTCAATTGGAACAGTTGTCATAATTCGCAACATGGGAAAGTACGACATATCGTATCATAGTCGTACATTCTAATTATAATAAAAAAAGGGTTGAAACCGAAATACTCTGGTCAATTTTTTTTATGATGAAAGATATACAATATGAAGAAACTTATAAATAGTCATACAAGCACAATGAATTCCTTCTCTTAAACATATCTTCTATTTCTCCTTCTGTGGGATATTCTTTTCTTTTATACATACAACACAATACATGTACACGTTTTGTATGACAGATGTAATTCCGTTGTTGCGTTGCTTAGAGAAATATTATTATTAATATGTTGTAATGATGAACTAAACGAACAAAATTATAATCTCGCCTATTGTGATGTGATATACTTGGATATGTTTCGTATCATGTCAGCTGACAAAGTTGACGACGTCCTGGCGAATGAATTTTACAATTTTCTTCATCTCCGTCGAATACCTGATGATTTGCTTCCTTTTGAAAGAGAAGATGTTTGACGTAATGGAAGCTATTGACCTTTATCTCTTCATTTTTTCTACAAAATCAAGCTTGTGAACCATGCGTTCTTCATTACTTATTTTCTCTCGACATATTTTGCAGAGAGGTGATTGAATTTGGAAAAAATGAACATGACTGCAAAGCATATGTGCAAGATAAGCACTCGCCTTTTAAAACCTGATTTTTGTATTATCTAATTGGTGTAAATATTGATAGTATAAAATATTTCATATTTATATAATTTTTTATAACACTTACTTAAAATTCTGATATAATTAAAACATTGGTTATTATATTATTACTACTTAGTCGACGGAATGCTATATTTTTATTAATAAGGTAACAAGGCTTAGTTTTTATTTCTCCTAATGTAGTTATAGTTCTGCTAAGGTGTTAGGTATTTGTTACGGAGGAAAGTTGTCTTGTGAAACCGCTTCAATTATTATCATAAGTTTTATCTTTGGATATAAATGTTATTTAATTGAGTTGTATTTTTATTTGGAGTTATCCCTTAAAAATAAATACCTTATAAATTCTAAGTAAGCCCTGAAAATTGACTTCTCTTAGAAATATTATGCTCCGTATATATAGTTAAAGATACTTAGCTAAAATATTTGTTCGTTTAGCACAAAATTTAAATGTGAATCTTATTTTGTTTTCAAATGTATTAATGATAGGTGCTATGATTGAACTTCCTTTTAAAGCTTCCATTTATGCACTGATTCTTAGCGCTTCCTTCCTGAACGATGTTTACTCATCTCAAATCGTGTCAATCGATGCTCAAATGTCGTAGTACACATGGAATTAAATTTTCCTAGATCTTACAATTCCATAAGACATTTTCCTTTTTGTTTTAATCGTGGTATTATTTTTCAATATTCCAGCAGGGCGACCAATGAGAGGCATGGATCTGTGTCCGAAGTCGACAGCGAAGAAGAGAATGAAGAAGGGGATTACACAGTGTACGAATGCCCGGGACTTGCACCAGTAAGTAGCATCACTCTCTGTAGACAAAATCATATTATAAGGAATCAAATTTTGAAATATTCCTACTGTTACAACATTAAAACAAAAATGAAGTAATAGGTTACTTGCGGATGTATTTTAGGTAACTTCAAGGCAGGTTTCCTTTCATTGCACTATACCTATATTCCCCTTTCCGTTTTCTTTCTTAATTAATAATTAAAAAATAGCTTTGTAACTTTCCACAGTATTTATTTTCACTACCGGCTTCACTTCCAAGGAAGCATCTTCAGCTTCCTCGGAAAACTGGCAGTGAAAATAAATACTTTGGAAAGTTACAAAGCTATTTTTAATTATTAAAAAATAAATTTTCGTAATAAAGTTTAGCAAAACGACACAGATATTGAGTTTATAATAAATGCTATCTATGAACAAAAAAATTACCTAAGATTGTAAAAAAATATAGTTCTCCTTTCACTAGCACAGTTTGCGTATAATTCCTTCGATAAATAAATAATTTTCAAGAAAGAAGCGGAAAAAACCATAACGTTTAGTAGTTTCCAGAAATCAATCACGTGATACAAGAGTGAGCGTGGGGCAATACGTATAATCAACTTAGCATGCCTTCATACTTATGTATATGAGCGACATAAAACAAGGGTCGTGTATGATCCCCTTTGTGTCAGCGTATTTCTGCATACGCGATTCTCGGAACTGCGTAATCTCAAGGATACGGGGAGTTTCTGAAATGCATTATTAATTTTCACTTTACCCTTGCAAACTAAGCTATCTTTTGTTCGCTCTAATAGAATTTAAAATTTTTAGAACTCGATAATGCGTGTCTGTTATCAGTGTGAAGATTTCTATTCTAAAAACTGTATCACCCTGTGATGGTTTACATTTGGTATTAAATTGTGTTGTCGTAAGTTGAGTAGTTTCCGTACAATTGGCTTTTATCGCGAATAAGCCGCGACTCGTTGAAAATTTCGATTTTTATGATACCTTGGGTCTTAAATGTTTATGAATTTAGTCTATTTTAATCTCAGCATTATGATTAAGAATTAGGCATACTTCGAAAATTATGTCAAATTAACTTTTATGTTATATGAGATACATTCCTATTGATTATTTAGAAGACTAGATGTAAATTCACTGATTCCAGGGATATTTTATTCAAAATCCGATAGTTTGGAATATGTATCGGGCTTATCTATAAGCCTCTGTATCAACTGTTTGACCCTTTTTTCGTAGTTGTCTAAAAAGACTAAAAAGTATATACATACATCCGTTTTCAGTTTTCGTATGTTATTGGTAATGTCTTATTATTAATTTATGCAAATTTTGCCGCAGCTATGCAATTAGCAGAGATATTCCATTTTAACATTGTCTACATTGATTCTTCAGATTACAGTGTAATGATGTAATTTTTCATTGTATCTTTCTTAGCTGAATTGTATTATTTTTTCATTTCATTACTTTTTTAGGTTTATCATAGATTACTTCAGATGTTCTTCCAACTTGTTAACCACACACATGCCATTACCTACCGCCTAAAAATGTCCCGCTATCATACTATGAGTTGAGTTGGGCTCTTATAGTTACTTGATATAATAAAGTAGGAAAATAGTAAAACATTCTAATAATTCTCTATATCCCCGATAGAGTTTTGTGAGGGGTTGGACTCTTATTGAAATTAAATGGGTGCGGTAAACCTCACTTTGAAAAAGTATTACCTCTTAACTTTTTGGTAATTATTAGTAGGTTGAAGGTTAGTAGGTAAAATATTGTCCTTGTCCTAAAAGTTTAATTGTAATATATTTAATTAAATAGGGTTGGATGCGAGATGGCATTTTTAAATCTCTTTAATAAAGTCCATTAGATAATGCCCCTTAAATAAGTCGGTATTATTATTGTTGATATTTTGCACAGATATAGTTATCGCATGAAAGCGTGACGGTCAAGGATGACTGGAAAATAAAGCAACACGGGATGTCGGAAGAGTGACAAATGCTTTACAACCGCTAGAGGGAGTTCCATTTTTGGATAACCCTTATACAGCGAACAATACACCGGTGCTTTCTCCTTCGATATCGGTTCCTCCACCCGCAAAATCAAGAGCCTCCATCCGTTGCATAATCGATGATCTTCTCACTTTTGCAGACGGGGGAGATGGAAGTGAAGAACCCCTTGTTCCACGACGACCCCACGCCCGCGACGCCCTCCGGAGGCATCCGGGTGCAGAGAGATGCGGGAGCCAAACAACAATAGAGAGCCGGAAGGAGCTCCACCCACTAAACAGGAGCCCGTTCTTTCTGAAAAACCCTGACCCTTATCCTAAAATACCCGCCATAATCCAGATTCCTCCCCGTGAAAAAAAAACCTCGGCACTTGAGCCCGCATTCCAGTGCCCTTCTTTCAGCCGACAGCCCTTTGTTTTTGTGAACGGCCGAGTGGACTATGGGATGTTCTTTTTTTTCCTCTCGGTGTGTGTCTAGCGTCAGTCACTTCGCAAGAGTTGCCGGGCCTGCAGCATGAGTGATCCCGCTCTACCAGGACAGTTTTGACATTGTTTAACACGCCTAACGCTGGCCTAATGGGAAAAATCGGTTCGAGGTTTTGTTTCTTTCGTCGCCGACGTCACCTCCCGAACGATGATTGGTTGTCGCCGTGGGAGATGTGGAGCGAAAGGGTCTCCCCTGACTGGTCGTAAACGTTTTGAAATTTTGGAACGACTCTCTCTTTATGGTCTCTGGGGACGGATTGGACGAGGGAAAGCTCGCGATGTGGATTGGGAATTCTCCGGGACGTCACCGAAAATGAAGCTACATATCATTGGAGTTGAAATGGTTGTCCGAAAGAAGAATTGCACCATGATTTGGGTTCCCTCGCGATTTGACGCTCGACACCCGCAATTGTGTTCGGATAAAAGTGAAAGTCTACATTTTTGGAAGCTGTGCAGATTCTATCGAATATCCTTTGAATTGGTGTCTCCAAAAACTGTAAAAGTATTCCGATACTGTGGCTGGATTCATTCTGGGAGATTCACTACTTCCTTTACCGACCTGAAAAATTAAACGGAAATATTTCCTATATAGACACTTCCACTGACTTACGAAGTATCGACTTCATCAGTTGATAGATCATTTACATAATGAAATTTGTACCGTTTCCTGCTTATGATTCAGTTTAAACTTTTCATACTACCACCCCACTCAAGATGTAGTTGCTGGTACTAAAATAATACATCTTCACAAGGTTGTATAAGTCACACCGAATACCGAATATGTACATTACCCATAAATATTTGGACGAATGACATTTTATTCTGCTAATGTAGTGAGGTCCATACTTTTTCTCGATGAACAAGGTATCGCATTGCTTTGGGTTATCGGGTCCTAATTTCATATTGTATATAAAAAATACCGACTTCAAATTCATTAATTTCTCGACTTCACAACCTTGTCTGTTTATAAGTTGTTTCTTTTAATAAAAGGAAGCAAAAGACAGTATAGAATCTTAAGCAGTTGGGCTATTTATTAAATTGCTAATCCTTTTGTTATCACTCAGGATTTACGCTCCATCGGTGTCTTTGCGGGCCGAACATAAGTATGAAGCGGGTAGGATTTGGTTCCGTGGTTTGTGCAGCACAGGTTTAAGATAACCTATTACAGGATAATTCCGGGTTATTTTGGTTGAAAAAGTGAGGGAAAAGGTATCTTTGAAAAGCAAGGGATACAAAGTTCCAAGAGGATTTTTTCTATTCTCAATATAACTGATATAAATTATGGTCATAAAATCGTTCCTGCATATGTTTGGTAAATATAATTCACTTTTGTCCAGGGAGGAACAGAAAAGAGAGAGAATAAGCAAATGGACTATAATCTGCCACTTCTTCGTGATATGAACCCACAACTAATCGAAAGAGAGAAATTGGTGACGTCGAGAAAGTCTTTAAAACACTTCATCCCTGATTTCCACCCTTATAAAATCCTTTCGCCGCCCAAATCCCAATGATTAAGTCCTCTTAAACCTTTCTTTTCCTCTTGCGATGCTACTTGTCATTCTTTGTGCCGTTGACTTCGCCTACGGGAACACGTCGGTGGTACCAATCTGCGTCGTATAGGTGGCTTATCGTCGTGCGTGAGCCTGGATTTGTCGCATCATAAAACTGTCTCTCTGTATGTGATATTCTGATTTTAATCCACAAATAACTTTTGAGGAGAGTGAGAGGAAGTTGAATGCCATTGCTGGAAATTAATGGTCGACATTTTGAAAAGAGAATGTGAATGAATGCTCGCCTAAATAAGAGCAGCTCATGGGAAAGATGTCTGCTTGGGACGTCGGAGTATTAAAAATAATATGGTTGATTGAGAGTCATTGTTATGAGTGTTCAGAAATTATCAAACCTCCCGTCACCCGATATGAAAACATCAAAATATGCTTTCGGAATTCTGCTACTCCTCTGATTGAAGTTGAAGAATGATATCGCAAGGCCAAATGGGAAAAATATTTCAAAGATACACGCGAACAAAAAACCGCTCCTAATTTATCCGAAATTGTCAAGCCTATCTCAAAGAAAAATGGAGAAAAGCACGGCAAATACGCTTGTAATTTTCCCCTGTGTCTGTGAATTTTGTTGAAGTAGATATAGATTAGGAGTACGGCAAACTAAAGCGTTAGATCTACGCGGGAAGAAATTTTAAATTCCGAGACCAATGGGTTTGCTCGAGACGAAAGAGAAAAATCAAAATTCCATATGCATCTTTTGCATAGTTTGCAAATATTTTGGGAGAAATTAGGTGTTGCACGAATGGAAAAAGTAGGAATTATACGTTGTTAATTGTATTCAATACTTTCAAGGATTTTTGGAGTTGCTGGATAAATAAAATTTCATTTCGAGAGAAAAAAAGTCATTAGTGAGGATTCATAATTGACTCAACAATTTCTTCCAAACATGCTGATAAAACAGTCGACACAATTTACGTACAACCGATTCTTTCATCATAATCATCAATTATGCAGCGATATTTTTTTATCTTTTGGCCCCTGAGGAACCTATTTATTTTTGCCTCAATGTATGTGAACACTCCATATGATACCTCCCATTATTGCGTCGATGTTGATTAAGTGTGTAGATTATCGCTGAGGGGTATCCAATCATTTTAGGAGATATTTTTGCGAAGAATTTGAAAAAAAAGTAAATCTTGCTTTGCTTGCGTAGTGCTAGTTTATCGGAGCAAGATTCATACATCCTCCTGTATCTGCGTGAATGTTCTCACTGTCCTTTCTTTCTTTCTACCTCTCCTAAGAAGTAGAAACTTAGCTTCCTTCCTTCCCTTTGGAAGGCTTTGGTGTTACGTCAAATGCATACCTGTCGCAGAATCTGCTGGACGCTGAATGTCTGCTCTTCTGTGTAACGAAAAAAACTTATCTTTCTATGATAATAACTCCTTTATAGCTACACGTACCTTCACCGTTAGTTGAAGAGGGGTAAGAAAGTTACTTTTCCAAAAAAATATCGATATTTTAAGAGAGGAGGAACTAAAACATAACGGACCAGTATTAAAATCCTCGTGCGCACGTGCAAGCGTGTGCAATTCATTTCTTTCCATTGCGTCTCGAAGTGGGAAGCTGAGCAAAGAGTCAATTGAAACTTAAACGTCGGGGAGGTGAAAAAAAACATTGTTGTCGCTTCACTGCATAAACTAAAAAACGATATAAAAAGTGTGGAACTGTATAACATAATCATTAAATGTATGGACATTCGTGATATATTAAGTATACATATATTCAGAGAATAGATGCATATTTTATCGATGGTGATGTTAGGCTATTTTTTTCCGTAGGTCGTTGAGTTTTGGTTACTCCTTTTGCGGAAGCGGGGACGCGGGAATTTTATGATTTTTCCGAGACTAAAGATTGAGGTGGGTTGGTTGGAGATGATCTCGTTGTTGGCGCTAGTTTCGACTGCTATTGTCAAGCGCGCATGCGCACTGAAACTTTCCTCTGTTTTCAAAGCGCCATTTTACTTCGTCCTTTAAACTCAGACATGGCCACGGTACTTCTCCGATCCCGTCAGCCCCTCGTGCTGCGCGGGAAACTCAGCTTGTGATCTTGAATGTTCGAATACAACTGTCAATGTTTGATTTAAGTGTTTAACTGAACCGTTCCCGAGAAGGGAATGGTCGGCCCGAGTACCAATTCAATTAAAACTCGCCTCGGCGCACGCAATGAGACAAGGGTGTTACGCGATGGTTCGAAACATTATTATAAAGAGGAAGCGGATTCATATAGTTTATGAGAATATTATATATTTTTGAAGAGAGAAGAAAAATGGTAACGTTTTTTGCTTGTGTCAGTAGTTGGAGTAAGTTTACACGTATATAAACCTTCCGAGGGGTGTCTTTGATTCTTGAAGATGAGGCAAACAAGTTTCCCGTCCTACCCTGAAAATATAATCAAAATGGCGGCTTTCGTGATGCAGTTGCGAAAGTTTGTTCTCTCGTTAGTGTTCCCGAGCTAAACTGTGAAAAAATACCTCTTCAGTTTTCACCCATTTACCGATCCCTTCGCTCCCCCTTTCCTGGGTGGTTACAAATTGGTCTTGCAAACGAAGAATTCGGCGATTTTCAAAGCGTTGTTTTGGCGCGGAGATTTGTGACGCAAGCTGCGAAAAATGTTTCTCCCATACACACACAGTTTTTGTATTTATATCTTGATTGGAAACCATGATGTTTTTCTTGTTTTGGTTCTACTTAGAGCTGCAAGAAGAGAAAACAGTGTATGTCCTAAAGATTAACATTATTATATCTATATACACATAAATAAATATATATATTTACATGTGTGTAGTATCCTTCATTCGCTCGGAAGGTGTCCTTTCTTGTCATGAACAACTATGTAGGTATTTTTATATACCAATGTTTAAGGAAATAAATGGTAGAAGATCAAAGTTTATTAATATGTGTTTGTCTTTCATTTCCTTGCGATTTCCTACCTTTCCCTATTCGTCTAAACTGACTCCTGACTAAAGATTGAAGTTCATATGTGCTAAGGATTTAAGAATTGTTCATACATGAAAGAGAGTTGATCTTTCTCACCATTCTGTTGGAAAACTGCGTGTAAGACACTTGTGAAAAACGTGATTTGTCGACCGCAAATCGTAAGTAAATAAGCTAGCACATACCTAAGATGAGAAATTTCATCAATTTATAATCAGTACCGGCTTCAGACAAGAGGCAACACCAAGGAAACAGTCGCTTCTTCCTTAATTTCTCACCTCACTTTTTTCCTATTCTTATATATTTGTGCTTCGTTAACACTTAAACAATTCAGCATCGAAAATTGTCTCATAACGCTACATTGGACATGAATAGACTGTTTTAATGTTTCGATTTACGTGAAATCAATCAAAGATTGTGTATATTACTTTTGTAATTGATCATTACTCTTGCATATAACATTGCATTATTGTATAAAGTATTGTCTTATTAGAATTATTATTATTAAAGTAAAACAACAAAAGAAAAAAATAAATCCAAAATATACGGGTTTCGTAGGGTTACTTAAGTTGCTTTAAAAATTTGCTATTTTTTTTCCTATTCATTCTGATAGTATGATACTCTGCATGTAAAACATATAGCGGACCGTAATCCAGTAGTACTGAAAAAATTGTTTTTAAATTCACCCTTTTAGTGTAATCTTACAATGATTTTTATTTACATTAACTTATGATCTATGTAACCATATTTTCAAAGAAAAATAGGTTGTTATATATATATGTGAACGATATAAAATTATTATCTTATAAACATATTTAAATATATTATTTAAATAGAATTTTATTTGTATCCAAAAAATATGCATCAACTGTCATATCTAATGATACGATATATTTATATTTTTATGGATTTGAGAACATCTTGCGTAGTATAAATAAATCAGAAAAGAAAGAAAAACTTTCCCCAGAATTTAAATCGTATTCAACATCCAGAATAAATGATCAGGAAATAAATTCACCAAACAGATTCGTACCGTAGCAATCCTTAACCGAAAAGGCGGATAATTCACCTATTTTCTGAAAAAAGTTCTTATTGTTTTAATAAGAACTGTTTTCAGAAACTAAATGAATCATTCATTGAATTGCAAAATGGAGGAACGAATTTAATTCTATAGGAATTTTAATGAAAAGAAGCATATAACGCCACAACTTTTACTCCGTAGATTCTTTACGTATAGGCTATGAAAACAGAAACAAATTTGATTCAAAGTGACCCTTGACCCTACCTCTCTTTTTTTTTCACAGCATTGCATGAATTTGTTCAAAAAGTTAAGCAAGGCCATCGCTCGCTTCATTTTTTATCCAAAAGATCATTTTATTAAAAGACAATTCTTCATTTCTTTACCTCACGGTGTTTGTAGGAATTTTCAATAAAAAATACTTCTAGGAAAAAAGTAAGCCCTCTTCATTATTGCAACATCAATCACCCACACTTCGCGGTCAGTCCAGCTTAGGGTGTCGTTCTCATGAATAACTCTCCTCTCAAATGCTATATTTTTTTCTTCCTTGATCGCGACTTTTCAACATGACTTTGAGGAAGTTAGTTTCCCTGAAGATATTTGCGTTACAGTTGAGTTAGTCTTCACGCCAATCAAATTGAAGTCACGATGATTTTTAAGGATTAATTCACTTGATTTTCTCCTCCTAAGGCCAGAATAAAAATGAAATCAATATTGGCAGGCGTGACTTCGTGGAAAGCCATAGTAGAATGACTTACAGGAGTTTGTACTGAAGATGTAAGGTAACTTACGAAACTGGTCATAAAGAAATTATGTGTAGATTTTACTAAGTACAATAAGAACGTTTTGCCGCCTAAGAGGTGCCGCCTCAAGGAAATGGTAATGATATGTGTAATGATTATTAAATCAATGTTATGCGCAAAGGGGATCATTCAATATTCTTTTTATATAATGTTTGTTGCTCAAAAGCGTATATATTACTAACAAATAGGAAACATACTGTCTGTTTGTAATCCCTCTATTCTTTGTCTTCAAAATTTTATGTATACATGCAACATTTTCATGAATTCCCTTTATCAATTTGAAAAGTTTCTTGCACCGAAAAATTTATATCTGTTAAATTTCAAAAATAACAAAATAGTTGTTCGCAATATGCATTCAACGGCTATCCAATTATCCAAAATTAATTATCGGTACTTGCAAGACTATATTCTCAATACTTAATTAACATGTAGCCCATTCTTCGCTCATATTCAACAAATCATTGAAAGTAGATGGTGTTGCAGCATCGTATGAAACTATGTTTCATAGCCATGCGCTTAGCGACTCTGCTTTGTAAATAAATGGTTTCGGGTTCTAATCCAAGCAAAGCAGGAGATTTTATAGTACCTAAAAATTAAATACTGCACAAAATATTATCACTTATTCAATAGCGCTACTTAAAAGTCAATCAGATTTACTTTCAAACACGGAAAACAAAATACGCAATTTTGAATTCGGCGGTAACCTCTAGCAAGTCCGCTGAAATGCCGCACCGCTCCAAGCGCTTAGGGAGTATCCGGAAGTTCTGCCGTCGAGCGGTAGAGAGCGCACACGTAGCAATGGCTGTTACACGGGCAAGCTGTTGCCGGCGGCCAGAGGCGTGCAAAGAGCGAGAGAAGTTAGTGTATCGCCCGCCGGTGCAGGAATCAGCAGCGGCATCGAAGCATCTAGTTTGTTTTGTGCTTCGTGTGTGATTTTGAGTCTGTAAGTGCAGCTTATCCTACAAACCAAAACGCTTTGTCGCCATATAAACATATAGGTGACACAGAAGGTTATCAGTGGTGATTTCTTTACGTTTTTCTGTTGTTTCAACAATGTAACATTCCCTCCCAAACGAAAGAGTGACGTTTGGGGAACGTTGAAACTGACGTTTCGTCCACTTTTGTTGACAAACGGCCCTCGATTTTATAGAACTGAAGTGAACTTGTTTTGAAATCAACTGACTAGTTTCGAAAGTTTTTCTTTGTGATAAAGCCGGAAGAAGTTTTCAGCAACGGGGTCCTACGTTGACGTAAGTTGATTTTTCTTGTTTTTAGATTGTAAATTCTTGTTTATTGTCGAATTTTATTGATTTAGTGGATTTATGGGTGGAGTTTTATAGGTTTATGTGCATGAAATTCATCAAAAGTGAGCTCCAACGTACTTAGGGACTTGTTTTGTTCTGCCTATCCCTTTACGCGCCCAAAGCTAGTCGCGTTATAGGCGGGTGAGTTGTACGAATGCAAAAACGCCGGCAGTGAGACGGCAGCTTCAGCTATGAGGTAGGGTTCCGCACTCTTGCTCGTATATCGATCGCCAATATTTACGTAAGGCAGTCGGAGGACCTGGGAAAGACTGGAATCATTGAGCTACGGTTGTAACACGAGGTGGTCGCCTCGCCGTTACCTAAGGGCGGTATCCCAAAAAGCCGTTACGTTGTTTCTTGTTTGTTTATTTGTTCTTCGCCACCTTTCCCCGCAGCAAATTCGTCTCGTTTCGGTCCATCGCAGCCTCCCAGCCAACGACGCAGTTTGAGCGTTGTTTTCTCTCGGTACGAGATTGCATATGAAGAAATAGATAGCAAACTCAATCTCCTTTTCATAGTCTGACTTATCCCTAGTACAAAATTGCGAATTTGGCTCTCCGTTTTCATATAGAAGTGGTTTAGCTTTAACTCTACGTTTACCTTACTCTCAACTGAGGTTTGCTTCAAATGTGGCTATTTATTTGATTTCATTGTCATCCGCAGTCTGTCATTATATTACTTGGCCTTCAGGTTCAATATTGTTCCTGTTAAGTTTTAATTTTACGAAAAAAATTCCCCTACCCTGGGTGTGGACTTCAATAGTAGATGATTTTTAGTTTTTAATGGTAAACCGCTGCCTGTCAAAATATTACAGTCGTCTAAAACTTTGTCTTCAGGGTAAATATTATGTTTGATACATCACAATTATTTGCTTTATTGATTTTCTTGTTTACAAATATATGTGCTAATTTTACGAAATGTTTTGGGTGTAACCGGCCTTATTTGTCGACATTGCCGGGCAATATCAAATTATATAATACAAGAATTTTAGTCAATATTCACGAGTATTCCTAGACGCATAAACTTCCTTTGAATGTCGGCTCGACTTTTAGAGCTTATGAGGACTTCTAGATAAATACATAGTAGGTTTAAATATTATACACATTTTGGATATATAGTGGCGTACGGTAGGGAGAAAATAGAAACTTTGTCGTGGATTATAACATGCTTGTGCAAAGGTATGCCAGAGCATATAGTGAATCAGGTGGTCAACGTCACAAGCATTGTTATTGACGCAACAGAGAACAGTCGCGGTAAGAATGGTACGCCAAAATATCGCTGCACCTGCTATCTGGAGGAGTGGGCAAAATAAGCTCTCTGAACGTGTAATGTATAAAACTGGTTGAAAAAGTACTGAAATAGCAGCATTACTGATATCTCCCTTCTGGAAATCTTCGTTTCTAATTCCTTTTCGCTGCGTTTCTTAACCTGGACACAGTAAATTGCCTAGGCGCCAATCTTTCGCATCGCCATTCGGTGTAATACACCATTTCACGGGTCCCGTAATTAAGGCTTTCGCATCTGGCGAGATCACGCTCCGGATCATCTTTTTTCGCAGCGGCCGAAGAGGGGAAGTTATCACGTGCTTGGGAAAATACGTCTGCGGCGCCTTGTGACGCGAGTGCCCATGTGCTGGGTCAAAGGATCGCTGCCCCCGCAGATTCCCCCACCACCGCGAATTCCCCGCCCCCCGCGGATTTCCGTAGAAGCGCCCCCGCAAGGTAGTGGGTGGAGATAGGTGGGCACATAAGCGTTTTATTAATGGCCCCATCAAACACATTCCCGCCCAATGCTACGGTTAAATTTTTACGACCCCGTCTGGTTCGCCGCTTGTCACTTCCTTCCAGGTTAATCAAATCTCGCGTTTTGTAATTCAAGGGAATGGTTTCTTTTTTATTTAAGGGATGGTTTTGCCAATGTGACGCTTTTAGAGAGTTTTCGGGTCTGACTTTATGGGTTTGTTATGGAAACTTGAGGAGATGGGTGGCTTAATTTAGGTTTGCGTTTCTCGCCCGCTGATGCCTCTGTTCGGTAGCAATGTCGTTAATGTCTGAATTTGTAAAGGGCGTTTTGCATGAATGTTTTATGTGGGTTTTGCTTCGTAAAGTGGCGTTTTAATTTTGATGTTCTCCCGTTTTTTCTGTAAATTCGTCGTCCCGAAGACTGCTTGGGAACTATATTCCTCCAAAAGCTACCAGAAGCCTATAAAGGAACCATAAATGCCAATTAAAAGAAAATTTTACGAATTGATAATCGTCTGATGGGAATAGATTGTGACATTTTAGTATTTGCCTAATCTGAAGCACCTCTGGTAACCCTTGCAGCCATGTTTAGCTGAAGAAAGCACTAAATCCCCGTTAATATATCATTGAATATAAAATGTTAATAGAAATATTTGCCTATCATATTACATAAACAGTAGGCGACTAATCGTTGCGTTCTAGTTACAATTTCACTTGAACCAAAATTAATGTAATTATACGGAATCGTCCATACCTCAGTAGCTTTCACATTATCACAGCCATTAGCGGAATTGAGACTGAAGATTAACTTCGTGCAGATGGAAAGAGAGAATGGCTGGGGGTAGAATGTGGCGTTAAAAATATCGTTTGATGATTTAAGAACTAAAGCCTCCCCTCTGGACAAACCCGGAATAAATCCCTTCTTTTCTTTATTATTTTTTTATATAATTAATTATTACAGTGTTTGAAGTTTTGTGTTCGTTTCATACGTATTTATTGCCCTTTATTGGTTGAAGCAAGAAATTATCACAGCTGCATAATTAATCATATTACAATTGGAGCAATGACCAGGTAGCGATGTTAAAACATAGTAAAATGCCTTAAACGATTCAAAATAGAGCTCTTAAAAAAACATACATATTTAAAAATTAACAAAAATAATTTCCACTTTCAAAATATTAAGTATAGCCATTATTTCTTTGCTATTATTTTAGTATGTTACATGGAATTTTGTTTTTCCCTGCAATGTCAGTATTTAACTCGGAATAAATCGCACTTTAATTCTTGGAATCAATCTACTCATCTTCTAATATTTTTAAATAATTTCAACTAATTTAATTTCTCAGTGCGTATGTTGCAACCCTGTTCTCCTTTCTCTCAAAAGAGATACATTAGTACAATAATGAATATCCAATGGTTCCTCCCTCATGAAGAACACACTATATTGAGCCTTTTTGCGTTGTCGGCAAAAATCTGAGACACTTCTTCTCCGCCTTCTTCCAAGACGGCTCATCCGTATTCCAGCAGCAGCATCCCTTCCGCGTCATCAGACATTCGATAATAGAGGCGCACAGAGGCAATTTGTGACAGTCTTATTCGCTCCATTTGCATCCAAGGACAGTTGAACGACACCCAGCGTGGAATTATTCATTGCCTTGAGATTTCTCATCGGAATTGTCATTGGATGAGTTAATCAAATCTCACGCACATCATTTCGCACTGTTATTTGCGTCTGCAAGCGCAACTGCGTAGTCCACTGTTAGAAAGCCCTCTTATGGTCTCTCTTGGGGACTTAGCTCCTATAGCCACAGTATGGCAAGTTTGTTATGTAATGGCAATCGTGCTATTCGTAATACCATCAGATTTACCCAGCTCTGCAAGGCCTGAGAAAACGCTTAATGTTCAAAAGATATCATTATTTAAAAATGGCAACGAAATAAATAATTAAAGTTTTATGGAAACAACTAGATTCAGTCCATAGAGTCATAATCATGCTATGAACTGGGAACACTGGGAATTCAGAACCTGATGATGCCTCTATCAATTGAAACTAGCTTCTCCAATAAAACATGAGAGGTGAGGGAGTTTTTACTCACCAAGCCAGAATGCCATCAGCGGAATATGTCCACGTATGTGAAGCTCAATGACTCTACGAACAACACTTTTCTTGGTCAATGCAATTATTCACTCGCACCTCATTAGCTTAATTGCCATTAAAGCCATGTATATAAGACTGTGGAAAAAGTAGATGACTGTCACATTTTTCTTTTTTCAAAATCAAAAGACAAGAAATGAAGGAGAAAAAGTCTGCCGCAGCCAGGATTGAGGGAGAGAATGTTCTGTCGCGGTAGCTTAATTGGCTAAAGCAACCGCCCGGCAAGTGGAAGATCCGGGTTCGTGTCCTGTCTGCGGCAGACTTTTTCTCCTTCATTTCTTCGCAAAATTCAAGCATGTGTTTCATGCGATTATTCATTTCTTGTATACCAAAAGAAAAATAAATGATATTCCATTCATCAGCATACGTTAGCAGGAATCCTATTCTTCCGATAAAGTTATTTTATTTTTTATTTGTAAGTGATGATTCGAATTCTTTACTTGAGCTGTCAAGATTTTGTATTGAAAAATAATAGTTCATGCATTTCGGGATAGAATATGATTGATGGGCCGCTCAGAATTATTATTATTACATTAAATCTTCAGATAAGCTATAAACCAGGTAGCAGGGTCATGGATGGGGCAGTAAAGAATTAGTTGGACCGTGGGTAGGACATCGTTGGTCAACAAACATTAGCTGCCCTTCGTTTGGCAATGCGTTCAGGTGTTACGTATCGTTGACATAAGAAGCTCGGCCATTGTTGTCGTTAAAGGAATCCGCTTACGCAACGTTGTGTATTTGTTTTGTTTTCACTCCGAATTCCGCTTCCGTAAAGTGGGAACTCCGCTTACCGCCGTCTCTGCATTTCCACGGTGTCGCAAACGGTGTTGAAACTACCTTTGCTAGCTCTCGGGATGATCGGAATGTCGATTAGTTCCAAGGGAGGACCGCCTTTGTGATATTTTTATATGTCGGGCGCGTACTTGCTGTCTAATGATCGGCTGACGCCAAGGACGCGGTAATTAAGGCAGAGAGAGACACTACCGTCTTCCGGGTACCGCCCAGCTTCTCTAGCTGCCGCTGTTCTGCTCGTGAACTATATCGTTGTAGTAGAAATCTCTTTAGTACCATAAAGTTCAAGTAATTAGCATACTGTTCCCCCTGCCATATTCTAATAAATGTAATGTTTTTCATTTATCATTTGTCGCAGGATAGAGAATATTGTATCTTTCGTTTAAATTTTTCACAGTTTTTTGGCTATTTTAATCATACCCCTCATTTCATATGTTACAAAACAGAAAATAATTGCAGATCCATTCCTTTTCGTGGAAATATTTTTGTAGTTGTACTAGCGCAAATGTCGACTATACTTTATTTTCCTACGTATCTAACACAGACAATAGGACATCATCACCTTAAAAGCAGGATTGTGCTTCACTGGCTCTGGTCTTTTCTTTAACGGGTTTATATTTAATATTTTCTGTCTTCTTAACGAGCAATCGGCTCCTGCTACCATATTCTAATTGATGGAATTTTACATATTTCTTTTCGCACAGTGTTGAGAATTTTTTTTTATTAACTTTTGTTTCAGTCTTGTTCATGGCTATGATGACAGGAAAGCTGCTGAGGTATGGGTGCACTGAACATTTATTCTTATCAATTTCTCTCCTTATATATAATGCCAACAAAAGAGTTACTCATAGGGTATTTCGCTTACGTGGACATGTTCCGCTTAAAGCATTTCGGCTTGAGGAGGAAAGCAAGGGCATACTACCTCACTCCTCATCCTGCCTAGTAAGCCTCAATCCCCCTTACTTGCTCTTGGTAACTAATGTTAGAGAGGGCGAGGTAGCAACCGGCCTTCGGGCTGAATACTGGCAGAATGATAGTGCTCGGATTTAGTTTTTATTCCTTTGTATTTTATGTGCGTTGTGTAATCGTTGGCGTGATATATGGGCCGGTAATTGTCGCAGGTCATTGGCTGAATCATTGTCACGTGTTCGTAATCAATTTGAATTCTCATGCTGATGACGCACAGGCATTGCAAACTAAGTTGATGCTCGGGACTAAAGTTATTTTTGGAAGTTAACTGCTTCTATTCGAAATAAAGCAACGAAAATGTCTTTGTAAAGCCGTGGACATATTTTGTTCGTGGAAATTAAATAGTAAAATTCTGTTTTAACAATGTTATTTTTGGCATATTTGCAAAAGCTGTGCTTCTCTTATGTGTAGTAGACTAGGAAAATTACCAAGTGCATGAGCACCGAAGGTTACCTAGCTGTTTAGAGATAAGACGAACATTTTGTCAGGTTTAATTTATGGTCCTTTGTCCCAATGTCAGTCAGTTATGATACGAATTCCTTAGATAAGGAAAGCAAAAAGAGCATCTATTGTTGAACTGGTACTCGCCAGAATCTTGTATTTATTTTGGGACTTTCCTTATTACGAATCAGTGTGATGTAATTATCTTATTCTTGATTAAAGTTATGTGACCCCCGAGCTTAATACAAATTACGCTAAATTTATTATGCTTCTTTCTTGGCATGCCTGAATTGATGACAGTTTTCTTCCTCTCAGTTGTATGAACCTTTTCAAATTACTTCTACTATTGATAATATCATCCATTAGACAACTCAAATTTGCCGAGGTTATTCATCAAATTTTCCATTTCATCTATAAGACGGAACACCGATTTAATATATTTTATTATTCATTCCTATAATAACAATGTATCGATTTCATTTCATTGGATTCGTTCAATTATCGTTGATCGATATATCGCTTAAATGGATTATCGTCGGTAAAAATCAAAAATTAAACTTCATCGATTTCAATTTTAAGCTCCTAATTTCTGTTCCACAAATTTTTACTTTCCTCTGATTCTTTAAATAAAAAAATAATATTTTTTTTGGAATTATGCTTTCCATATTTTAAACTGTTTTCAATATTCTTTGAACTGGTTATAATTTTAGTCTCTTCATGAACGTTTTTACAATTTCAAAGTATGCTGTGGTCTCGGTAAAACACTGGGATTCGTAGAATAGTTCCGGACTGTAGTACACAATTGCTGTTGGGTTTATACAATTAAATTCAAATCTTTCGAATTTAAGAAACGATAAAATGAAAGAGTATCGACCTTAGATTCTTAAATAAAAACACGAAGGACTTTTTTAAAGTCTACGTATTTTAAAGCAGAAGCGAGAGATTACTGTTGTGAATTTGTGTAGAGCTTTTGTTTGGTCCGCAGTTGGGTAAATTTCCAAGGAACGAAACTGAAATCCGTGCGAATCCCTTCTCCGACTATCTTTCTTCATCTTTTCCCGTAATCGCGCAGATTCCATCCTCTCCACCGCTCTTAGAAAAATGAGAACTTTTTTAAGAGAGTATCTTTCGAAGCAAGAAGGATGAATGCCACGGCATTTTCACCCTCGAGTCACGGACAGCGTGCCTTTCAGGAGAACGCTTTCCCAGGGAAAGAAATATCTCTCTCGTGAATTTTTCACGAGTTGAAATATTGTGGAAGGAAGTGGAGCTCTTTCATTGACTCGTTGCTCTCAACGCGCCAAGACGTCCGTCTCCTCTAGGAGGGGAAGCGTAGCTCATCGAGAGTACACTTATGCGCAATAACAGTGTACTTACGCGAATTTAAGAAGCAGTCTTATACTAGCCCATTTCTTTGGGGAAACCCAACTATTCTTTAGTATGTTTTGTGTACGATCATTGATTAATTTCCAACGTTAATTTACTTTTCTATACGAGAGGAAACACCACGCATAGGGAAAAATAACGCTATTGAATTGTAAGAAAATCTCAAACTTTCTGTGCATTCACACATTATATGTAGCCACTGTATTCTTAAGTATATTTTGAATATTATCATTGATTAATATCCAGCGAAAATTTACTTTCCTATACCAGTTTATTACATATAATGTGTCCCTTGTACAAATGTTTGAAAAAAAATTGAGAAGAATTTTTCTGTCAAGATCAATACACTTCACGAGTAACTTATTTGAAAAACTATCCTAAGTATATGGTAAAATTATATTTACATTATTTTTTGGAATAGCTTTTACTTAAGTGCGTTCCAGATCAGCTACCTGCCAATGAGTAAATTGAAATGTGTATCATGTAAATATTGTACACTAAAATCTCTGGCGTAGTAAATAAATACTGTGGGAGAGTTTTCATTATTTTAGTTTAGAATTTTTTTCTATCAAGATCGACGCTCTGTTGATGGAGCTTATTTAAAAACACTATAATGTATGACCAAAATAAGGTCAAGTAACCAAATATTTTAAATATCTAGCTACAGTTCTTTTTTATTAATTTACATTTCACAGCTATATATTTAATTTTCTCAAAGGTGGTGCTCCTTATGTAGCTTTCGGAAGTTTCAAAGATTAAAAAGGTCTTTTGCATGTATCTCTGAGAGGGTTAACACCCATTACCCCCCAGATTACACTACTGTGTAAAAATTAGCTTTTAAACACAAAGGAGACAAAACTAGGGAATAGCTTCTGTTATATTCTAATTGATTTATTTCTATTCGTATTAAGATTACAATCATTAGATTGGAGAAGCATAGAAAGGCCAGTGTGTAAAACTATATTTAAAGTTAGTGTAATTAATGGAGATACTTTCCCTGGTTGATATCATTTCCTTATAAATTAATTTTATGAATGAATATGGTACAATGGTTTACATATTTGAATACCTACATAATGCTATCCAAATTAAGTCGAGGATTTCCTCCTCGTCTGTAAGACGAACTCTCTTTCCTCTGGCAATACGGAAAGGAAATTAAAACGTCGTCTTAGATTACTGCAAATCCAGCACGTCATTTATTAATGTAGGATTTTTCCTGCGAACGGATTAATTTTGTAGCTTTTGAACTTTGCGAGGCTCTCGTCCTTTTGTAAATGAAAATGCGAGGACAGGTACCTTTCCACCGATATTTTTAGAACGGAAAAGATGAGTCTTTCTCAAGCCGCTTCGTCTCAGAAGGTCTCAAATATTCTCAACGTGAATTTCTCTTTTAGTAGGAGCGCGCACCATCGATTAAGCGTCCGCCAGGAATATACGTGCTACCTCCAGGTAGAGAAAATAGTGCATTTATATGCTAAATGTAATCCGTTTCTATCGCGCCAGGGCATTCTCGTATCAGGTGCGGAACGTTTTCAAAATCGGAAAGATATAACATTAGGAGTCAACTGAGGGATAGCTTGGTGGTTTATATGCAAAGGAATGAAAATAAATTCTCTCTACACCGCAGTAAATGGCAGTGGTTCAGCACAAATTTATTTATTGATGCTATGTTCTTCCTTGGGTCATTTCGCTGTACTTTCATATTCGTTTTCCGCTCATAGTATACTAGTTCTCAATTACGGAAGGAAGGGCAAGCTATCCTCTCTCCAAATCGACTACAATTGTATTTATAGCAAACCTTATTGCTTCAAAGGATTTGGTATATAATGATGGAGGGTTTTTGGTAAAAACCAGCCTCGTGAGTTTGTATCTATAAAGATAATGAATGTATTTTTCTAATATTGAGAATTCCCATAAGTTTGACCTTACGTTAGCTCTTCTGAAATCTAACTTCAATCTTTTTTTATGAACTATAATTATAAGATCAATGTTTATAAGTTATGTATGTACCTATCGATGTATTTTACCGGCCGTTGTCTTTCTTGTAGAGTTAATTACGTTAGTTTCTAGACGGTCGTTGCTTGGTTCCGAAGCACAGTACTTTGGGTATTTTATAGTTGCCATATTGTTTTAATTGCCATAATATAGTTGCGAGTCAAAGGATATAGTTTTGTCCTTATTCTTTTTATCCGATCTATTTTTATTTTGCCATTGTCACCATAACTGGCAAAAAGCCGATTGACGTCAGTGTTAGCATCCGTTAGCAAACATGTTTACCCTAAATTCCTTTGCCTTTTCCTTATAAATTTGCGATGGTGTGAAAGGGTAATGAATAGTTCAAATTGTTATTTTTGTCTTCAATATTTTCTTTATTTTACAGTTACCATGCATGCTGTATGTTTTGCTCAATTTCTTCAAATTCAGTTAGAGAAGAAAATATTGGAATAGGCAAAATTCAGAGTGAATAAGTTACATAAGGCAGTGAATCATCCTCGACCTTTTCACCTAAATTGCGATATCCTGATGCTGCTCTTTTGTTGTAGACTTTGGCAAAACAGTTTGCTGCGGGTTCTTGCCCTTTTTAGATAAAGTGTATGATTATGGATAAAACATTTTATGTAAGGAAGCACTGTATCTTTGTTTTATTTTATCTTTCTATTCACCAAGGTTTCTGCTAAGATTTTCTGATTTTTTGGTCACCCAGTCTTTGATAAGAAACTTAAAGGCGTCTGCTTTATTCTGTATTTTCTTTAACGCTATTTCTCATTTTGATCATGGCACAACGTAGTTCATTTCCACAGTAATTGATAGATGTCTAAACACGGCAATTTGTAGAAAACCTCTTTTTAAAATAGCACTTTTCTAAACCATAAAAATATAAAAACATAACGTCCATGTTTGACATTGCTTTTTAAAAATGAAAGTTTCTTGCATTAATATTTACCACAAGGGTAAATCTGTATCGTTTATTGGTAATTTTTTTCAGTTTAGTATAATTTGTTCTTTTTTGAATCATGGATCAAATACGTGACCTAAAGCTCCCATAGCACCATCCCCTTCCTCCAAAGCCGAGAAAAGAGAGCGAATACGGTCATTCTCCCCAATTTTTTTTGCGTCGCTTTTGATTTCATTTACCGTTGCCAACTATCCAGCTGGTTACCACGCGACTCACATTCATCTCAACAAACCAAATTTAAATCAGATAAGTGCGGCCAGCGACTCGGGAGAGTTTTTCGAGAACTCCTCCCCAAGCTCACGTTGTAAAGCACCGAAAAATGCTTCGGTCCCTTATAAAAAGACTCCCCGAAAAAACACGTCCCCGGACTCAAGTTTTCACCTCTCGAAAAAAATCCGAGTACTCGCAGAGGGAGGGCGGATAGAAAGTCTCGCACGCTCCAGAAAAGGCCCCGGAAGAAATCCCAGGATGCCACACGCTTTTCGACTTTTTTTGCGGAGGGTTGTAATAACATTCGTCTCCGGTGATAATGCTCCTGCGGTCTTCCCGCTCGGCGAAATTCCTCTTGTGTTTTCCACATTCCATCTCATGTCTCCCCCGCGCAGTGTTTTCAGAGGCCGTTGGTACCAGAGGGACATATATTACGCGGCGGAAGAAAAATCCGGGGCTTAAATTCGGAAATTTGTACGTTCTAGTCGCTTTTGTCGCAGGGCGCGAAAAGATTTATGCGGGAGTGGCTTCATTAAATTAGCACGCGCTCGCGTAGTCTATATCTGGGACGGATTTGGGAATCTGCCAAAGAAAAATGTTTCGAAAATTTTCTTCTGTGTTCGTTTTAAAGGAGCAATAATCTTAAAGACTTGTTTCTTTTCCGTAAAGTGCTAAAATGGAATTTTGTCTGAAATATTCAATTGAGGTAAAGTATCCCCGAAAGAGCACCACTGTTATTGTTTCCAGTGTAAGCTTGCTACTATGTAAGTTGTTTACTTGACCTGCGATAGGTCTTTATTCAACAGAAATATAAGGCAAATATTTGAATGGTTATATTTAGGTCTAAATGTCTCTTTTGTTGGGGGGAAGAAGGACAAACCGCAGTTAATATACAGTTTATCAAACGTTAAACAGTTCAGTTATAGAAAATGATTTCCGTTAAATTTTAAGCGTGAGGAAAACAATTATAACTTTTCACAGCATTTAATAAGTACTGTTGCAGAATAAATTAGGCTTTTTCACCCAATAGATTTCACCGTATTGCTACTCGTTCCTTTCAATGCCCAAGGTAACCCTATTGATTGGGGAATTACATTGAGGGATGGAACGATTTATAAACCATTCATTAACCATGAAAGAACCGGATACCAGGGAGTCGAACTCAAGACTTTGGTGGTTGTAGGAATGCGTGTAGATCATTCTGCCATTAAATGGCGATTTTATGATACCAAGAAACGATGAAGTACGCTTTTGAATTATTTCAGATGGCGTTCCACAATATTATTATAGAATACCTTGAGTTGATAGAAAGGGCATTGAATAGCAAATATTAAGGCACATGAACCTACGCAAGAGTAGATCACTCATGTATATCAATTGGATGCCAAGGGACGTTAAGAGAACAAGAAGAAATCCAAATGACAGATGGAATAGAGACAGCATCAATTACATAGGCTTCTTTGCCTTAGTGGAATCTGTTTCGTAGTCTGACCCGAGTATCTTCTTCCATTTGCCTGAAACTTTGACCATATTTTTATCTAATCGAGCATTTCCATTCTTCTTCTTCCCCTTTCTTCTATTTTTCTATCACTAATTCTTCTAGTAAGCAACTTTGACGTAGTATATGCCCCACCCAAGCTGTCTTTCTCTGTTTGATTTCCCTCAGCTGTTTTTTTTCCTCTTCAATTGTTAATAGTACTTCATCATTTCTAATCCTATCAGCCCATTTCACCTAAAGCATCTTCCTCCACAACCGCATTTAGAAATTTTCCAAGCACATTAAATCTTTCTTTTTGACTCACGTGGCGTAGAGAAACTCAGGACAGAGAAAATTGGGAAGAACTTAGGGAGGCTACGTCCGACCTCGCATTGAAATTGGCTAATGACGATGATGATACATATTTCTCAAAGCGAGACTTTCGTTTGCCTCGAAAATGCTTCACGAGACGCCGGGAGTGACGACTACACGACGGGGTGAATCCTAGAAAAGCGCTGCGTCTTAACACCCACATGCCACCACAACTGCGATGCAAAAAAGTCCGCGAGAAGCCTTTCCCATGACTCATCCCGAAACCCTTCAGAAATCAAAACAACGGGGCGGAGCGGAAATGGACTCCCGTGGCTACACTTTCCTTCCCCAACTGGAGCATGAAACGAGAAAAAAAACTAATTGCTCCGAGAGTTTGCTCGTCCCGGTGCGTGTTGCGGTAGGAGCATTGTCAGCGCATTGGACCTTCCGAGAAGCCTACTCCGGTGTTTTTTATCTGACATACGCGAGTCTGCAGGGCGGCCGTTGGGGGGTTTATCTGCAAGTGACGCCTGGAAAGTTTCGTAGCGCGATGTGCAGATAGGGTGAGGAACGTTAAGTGGGTTAAGTCCACGCAGCACAATGCGAGTCCGTACTCAGGATCTTAGGGTGGGGAGCAGATGTGTCTATAAGAGCGGTGTCCTAACTCGATAGCACTGCGAGGCACATGTGAGGTCTTTAGGGTGCCACGATCTTTCTCTTTCGCGAGCGCAGTTTTGCCCTCTAACTAACTACAGATGTGATTTCAATACTTCCTTAGCGTTTGTTATTACAGTGACGCGTAGTAAAGAGGTTTTTTTGGTACTGAAAGGAAAGCTGAAAGTCATTGACCATGTATAAAACGTTAAATTTATCTTTAAATTCTTATAACTAATTGAAAAATTCTTGGTAGTTGATTAGTAATCACAATAATAAAAAAATGCGAAATATAATTTTGGTTAGGAAAAAACGCTGCAGGAAATGGTTTAATTACACCACATTCAACGTTAATTTTTCAATCAAAAATTAAGAAATTTAAATATAACAGCAAAATATTTATATTACTATTATCACAGTAAATTTAACTTAAAAGTATGACATTTGGAGGGGTTATGAGGCAAATGTTTAAGACGAGAAGTGTTTTCCGTTGCAGAAAAATAGGCTACAAGTCATTGGTCGTTTGTAAAATGTTAAATGTAACTTTGAACTCTTAAAAAATGAAAGTTAATGAATGGCTTTAGTTGGATAGGTTTTGCAGTGATTAATGAATAAAACTAACCACGTTCTATTTTTAAATTCAAGCCTTTATTTTTTTTTGCTCCAGTACATTTTATCACTTCGCAATCAGTACGGTAAAAGTTTGATTGTGATAAAATGCGAGTGGAGTTGGTTAATGAGCATTTCTCTCGAGGCAGTCGACCTCACACAGGAATCAATTCCTGGAGTAATTTACCAGTGAGCGGAGCATCGACAACCTACCACACTTCCTAATACCTCCACCTTTGGTATCCCTTCCCCCATTCTCGTGCAGTGAGACTCTTCTATGGGCAACAGTGTTGACGAATTCTCTCAATTCATAATTCCTTAGGCGTAAAAGCAAGAGAAGGGTTAGTAATAGTTGGCAATCACGAGGAAGTGAAGGTCGTTTAGTGGAGTACACGGGGTAAGGAGTTCGCGTGGGTGGCGGTATACCCCTCCGAGGAGGGGATGCGCGAAAATTTTCGTGAAGGCTCTCTATTGTGCAGTGCTATAATAATCACAATCAGGTTCTTCGAATGGGGAGCAGATGTGTGTCTATAAGAGTGGTGTCCAAACTCGATGGCTCTGCTAACCACATGTGAGTTCCTGAAGGTGCCTCACTCTTTCGCGTGCGCAGTTTTCCACTCTTAACGAACAACAGCTGTGATTTCTATGCATCCCAAACCTTTATTAAAGGAGCTCGGTTCTATTATGGACTTTGATAACATGCATGCTGTTTGTATGCCAAGTATTTATCATAATATTTAACCCTACTCTGCGAGCTACCGATTGTTTACTTTCGTGTTTAGTCGTTGGAACTTGTATACATGCCCAACATATGGCTCTCGGGCCTCGGTAAGGACGCCTTGCAATGGGTTTCGGAGATTATGCTTAGTGGCCAAAAATTATCGGTTGATTTGGATGTAATTTGGTAAAAAGTCTTTAAGGAATACAATTGACAACATCGAACTCTCCTTTGGCAGCTACTTCCCTCTTATACTATATTAATTTCAATTAATCAAATCAGATATAGAATCAATTAATATATACATTAACAACAAAAAACATTTATCTTCAATGATATAAATACTTAATAATGACAAAAACTTACTCCAAATCACAGTAGGCTTGATGCTCACTACAAACAGGATGAATTTGATTAATTACTAATTCGTATATGTATCCTCAGATAAATATTCTCTTTACATTATAAATAGAACCATCACCAGAACCCTTCATTTGCGTTCCTCGATCATTTTGGTCGTATTTATTACGGCTACACCGTGGTGAGTTATACCGCGGTATTAGGCTAAACTTCGGCTTATTGTATTTTGCTGCATGTTTGTCACTTTTTGCGATGTTCATTTTCTTTTGTTGTTCGATCTTTAACATATCAATTTGCTGTTTAATGTTTAAAATTTAAATTAATTTGAAAACTCCTTCGTTTTCTTCTAATGTTGCCGGAAGAGGGAACGTTAAGCGAAAAATTTTAAACACCAGTAAAGTAAAATTACACGGAAGAGTGAATCTGGGAAATTTAGCAGTATGCTAATACTTTCCGGTATAACGACACTAATTTCCCCTAGCGCTATAAATGCATTGCTGTTTACGGCGAATCATCACCCTCATCAGATAGCATACAAATTAATGTAAGCAGTGGCTCGGAGTGGGAGGGAAAAGGAAGGAGAACGAGATACACGGAGATAATTAATCACAAAGAGAAATTAAATTACATTGAAACTATGGAACCGTAATCTATCCAATGTATGTACAATACAGTGCAATCTATATGTATTCGTATATTGTACAGTGGGGTTGGCGAACCTTTTTTTTGGCGAGCGTGCCATATTTTATGAGTGTGAAGGACTTTGTGTAAACGTGGTGTGAAACCATACAGGGAGATGGTGATAAACAGTTTATAATGTCAATAATAGTATTAAAATCCTGCAATTGGTTAAAATGATCGTTAATTAGCGTTAAAAATTAACAGAATCCACGTTTATTTACTGCGGGATTTAATTTTTTAAGTGAAGTACATATACATAATAAAGATAGTGTTGTGAGAGTTATGCGTGCCAATAAATTCTATTACATACCACTTTGGAAATGTGTGGCATAGGTTCGCCACCACTGTTATAGAGTATTCATTTAAAAAATACTTAAGTTAAAGGGAGAGAGTATGAGTTGATGGTTGCCGAATAGGGAAATTTATGATATAGAGAAGAAAAAGTGAAAGCTGCGGGGAATCCAATTTAGCTGGAGGTATGGAACTAATAATCTTCTTCAGTAGGTTCAACATGTAACTATCCCAATGTGTTTACATGCAATTCTAATAAAATTTCCATATAACCGATACCTTTATCGGTTTCGATTCCCTAGAATCCCTCATTTTCACAGCCCCACCATATCGACCAGTTATTCATTTATAAAACGTCATCTGCTTGCTTTCCGTGGTATCACCGGGCAAGCGTGTGGAACTAACGTACTGAATTAACGGTTCTAGCATATGACGCTAGATTTCCCATTATTACGCGTGTCTATTGTTCCACGAAGAAAGGAACAAAGATGACGACCCCCCACCCCTCTGCGGTGTATTGTTTCAGCTTCCTCTTGCATTCGAAATTTTTAAAATTGATGGTTTCGGGTGGTCCAGGGCCTGCAATTTACGCAATTGTGTACTCTCGTTCATCCACAGTTTACCGGTAATGAATGGAAGTATTGTCCAGGTGGGTTATCCTTTCAAGGTTTTCGGTGTTGGAGTTTCACATTGCGTGAGGAAGTTTTCGAAATTGTCGTTACCTTGAATGTTTTCATTGGAATTATATGGTTGTTGGTGGAAAAAATTTTGGAAATGGAGAGAACTGAATCAAATTAACTATTAAGTATAGGATTTACCAGTACATTTTACTCATTCGTCCCAAATTTTCATTTTACAATATTTTTCTTATAAATAAACGATTACTTCGAACAAATGGTGATGGATGGAATGCTTCAGGAAGAAAGTAAGAGTATAACTTTTAGATAAGATAAGATAAATTTTATATCTCTCTATTCTTATTTCAATGGAATTCTTTTCGTCTGTCAACTAGTAGGTGATTGACGAGAATGATTCTTTCATTTTTACTTGTATTCACTCTCTAGTTCATGGCTATCTTAATAGAATAGCTACCGAGGTATGAGTGATGCTGGAATTGATATTTGTTTCTTCTTACTGGATTTTATGAAAAGCGTTATCCATAGGGTTATATTACTTCGATTATGCATACTTTTTTAGCCCTTAGCGAGCAGTAGTAACTACCTCATACCTCTTCTTACTTAGTAAGCCACATTCTTCCTCCTAAGCATTTGGTAGCCAATGGTGTAGCGTTGAAGGTTCAAACCGACCTTCGGACTGAACACTTGACAGACAGATGAGTAAAGAAATATGTTTGGGAAAATTCGGTAACCTCCGCTCCTAAGTCCTCTCTGTTTACTTTCCATTGTCTTTTACGTTTCGCAATTGGTGGTTCGTTGAACCTCCGTCTTTCCTCCCACGACACAAATTACCACCGCATCTTATCTCAACACGCACTTCCGACCGTTTTCTGAACGACCCCTGTCCTTGGGTGTCGCCATTTCTTAAAAAAGAAGCCTGTCTCGCCTAATTAACTCTTGGCCGTCCTCTAGCGATATTCCCGACTCCTTTCGCCTTTTTCTAGCTTCCTCCACCGTAGCGATAGATCTATCATCCATTGGGAATTTCCTGTCGATTTCCGATTTCGATCTAGCGCTTCGTCGGAGGGTCGCATCCTCGGAAACAAGGAAGGCAGTATTCTCGGATTTATGCTTCCCCCAAGACGGAACCAATTTCTTGCAGTAGTTGTCGACTGAAATAAATTCTGAGGTCCTTATAGTAAATGAGTTTGACGGACAGAAGATTGTATTTGCCTTGTATTAGCATTAATATTTCTGTTTAACAGTATTATCCTAAAACTGAGGCAATTTTATTATCTAATAATATTTGTATAGTTTTCCACCATAAACTTAGATAACCGAAGTGAAAAATGCAATGTTGGCTTGAATATCCAAAGAATTACTATACTACAAGGACTTTAAAGGCCATTTTAGTAAGACGAACTATTGTTTACGAATTATTACTACAATAAATTAAACAATAAAAACGTAATATCTTTTACATTTATATTTTTAAACCGACTAGTTTCGTCAATAAATTGACATCTTCAGGCTGGCATTTATTTATGGCTCCCTCCCCGAGCTTATGACATATCATTGACATAGATTTAATTGTTAAATTCTTTGAAATTTTAAAATAATCTATTGAGCCAATGGTAGAGTTAAACGCCTAATTTCGTCTCCTCTCTATCTTATGTTTGGAGCCACTCAAAATGATCTGAGATCTGAAAATTCGCACCGCTTTGAACCATTGCTAACGATCTTATAATGAAATTTTCCTTGAAATATATCTCATTCTTTCATCTGCAAAGACTGTTGTTATCGTTCAAATAAGATCATTGAACTATAATAGAACTCTGATAAAATAATTGCAGACTTTTATCTTCAGGAAAGCACTTATGCAAGCTCGTGTGAATATTTTAAGAATTGTTTATGATAGAGGAAAAACAGGCTTGTAAAATGTCTGAGAGGACCGGAGACCGAACCCGGATCTCCCTATTACAGGGGGATACTCTTTAAGAAAGTACTTCTCTATGTACACTCCTGGCCAAAATTAACGCAGCACCTCCCTAGCGATCCTTACGGCCGGTGCTGCGTTAATTTTGGCCAGGACTGTACGAAGCTAAATTTACTTTCGTGCACGCTATCCTGTATTTGCCAACTCACCTTTCATAATTTCCTTGAATAGTTCATGCTAGTGATTGTATAAAACTTGTAATGTCATTAAATGTAAAATTGTTTATTTGGTGAATAACTTAGAATGAGTAGCTATGTGTCATGCATGCGAACGAGTTCCTTTTCGCTTCCAATTATCTTAATAGCATTTTCCCAATTGGCATCGTTCAGGTAATTGCGAGTTTCCTGTATTTTCCCTGTTATCGTATTGTCCTTGGGGGGTATTTTTTTAAGACGTGTCTGCTTGAGTCACAGCATTGCGTTAGTTTTTCGCAAGGGGAGTCGAGGCGACTCAGCAGATAGTTTCTCCAGTCGGGCCTTTGTTTATCCTTTAGCTGCGAAGACGAATCGCGGATGCCTGACACGTGACTCCCGCTTTCTTTAAGGCGGGTTACACACTGGTGTCCCGCGACACGTGTCTCATGAAGCATGTCGTGTCGTATGAAATTGAATGCGACATGCATGTTTCGTGTTTATGTCCCATGTTTCATGTCTCTTGCCATTTACCTGCTGTGCTGTGGTCGTGCAAGATGTCCTCATAAGATGACGCATTTTTGTTACTTGCCCTAGTCAGAAGACGACATCGACTGCTTAGGTTTATAAATAGAAAGTTTAAGTAAGATCAAGTAGCAAAATTATGGTGTTTATAAATGATGAATGTATGTACATTATACGGTAGCTGAATTATTTCTAAACTTAACCTGCCGGAATCTCCCGAAATTTCCTGCTCTTGGAACGAAAAACTCCCGGAATCGACCTTTAAGGAGTTGGCAACCCTAAGTACACCTCGTTGCTCGAAGATGTGCGCCAGTGCGCATGCGCCAGACGGGCTTGTCCCGCGACATGTCTCACCAAACACCGACCAACCGGTTTCATGGGACATGTTCATGGAACACGGATGTCCCGTCTTACCGATGTCTCACGCAGTGTGTAAGTCCCAATTTGAATACACGGGTTGGTTCTGTTGAGACATGAGTGTCCCGCGACATGTCTCATGGGACACGTGTCGCGGGACACCAGTGTGTAACCCGCCTAAGAGCAATGTCGGCGATCTGCTTTTTAGCGTTTTCCAAGAAGGGTTCGCCTTTCGCGAATCTGGTGCACTTCTGCATGTGCGTTTCTCTATGTTATTGTTTCAAGTGCTGTGTGTGGGCATTTTCGCGGAATGTGACTAGTTCGTCGTTTAAGGAGTGGTATTCGTAGAAGGGTTTGTCTTTTCAATGCTTGACGACGTGACCTCTCTAGTGCGCTCTATATGCTTGTATGTAAACACATAAGCCGGATTTTGCTCAAGGAAGAATAGACGTGAAAATAGCCTGACGGGACGGAGACTTGAACCCGGATATTCCAATTGCTGGTTGGTACCTCTTGCGTCATAAGACCGATGAATGGTTGTATTTTTTATTTCCCTAAGTCTCTACCAATACATTTATTCTACACAGACCGCTTTATAATGAGTGACAGAGGGCATATGCGCCGTGAGATCATATCCCTATTCTATTGTTGTCGCCTGTCGCCCGCGGAAAAATAAGTTATTAAAACGACTACTTGCGACTAGTTTTAGCATCTGTTCCTTTATTTAGTCTCCCAATATCTGATCTACCTATGTAGCATGGTGGACGATTATTTACGGAGTATTTCGAGGCCGTGGCTTCCCTGAGTTCAATATTAAAAATAGAACGAATTTATTTTAAGGAAAAGTTAAGACTTATAACCTATCTTCTAACATTTTACCCTAGGTCATTAAAGGTTTAAATAAAGAGGTTTCAGGAATTAGGCGAAAGGAAAAGCGAAAAAGAAACTTTGCGAAATATCCTAATTGTGCGTTTAGGAAAAAAGTTAAAACTCTGCAGGAAAGAATATAATAACGCTAAAGATTATATCGATTTCTCAATAAAAAATGAATAGAATTGAAAGAAAAGAGCTAAATCTTTACTATTGTTACAGTAAATTAAACCTAATAGATTGAGCTTTGGAGAGGGTATGAACAACTATTCAAAATGAGGAGTGGGGTAGTTTTCCGTTCCGTTTTCTAGAAAGATAATCTGCGAGTCATTGACCGTATATAAAACGTTAAACATATCTTTAAATTCTTATAAAAAATTAAGTTAAAGAATGGCTTTAGATTGATTTACAGGTTTTGCGGTGATTAATGAATGAAACTACCCCCGTTCCCTGTTTTCAATTAATTCAAGCTTTTATTTTTAACGCTCCAGTACATTTTATCACTTCGCAACCAGTACGGTTAGAGTTTGATTGTGATAAAATGCGAACGGAGTTGGTTAATGTGTACTTCGCTCGAAACAGTCGACCTCACACAGGAATCAATTCCTGGAGTAATTTATCTCACATGCGAGTTTTAATTCCGACAGTTTAAGCAGCGGGCGCGCTTTTGCGAAGTGGGTTATCGCCGGATTAATTCGGAAGGGTCGGAGAAAAATGATGCAAGAGCGAGGGACAAATGAGCGTAAGGGAACGTCAACCCTTTGCATGCCATTATGACTGCGCCATCTGCCTCTCTCATACCACCACCGAGAGCAGCTGCCCTATCTCTCTACCCGTTAGCTTCCTCTCAGTTCGTTTGCACGGCACCCTTACCTCGGAGGAACTGAGTGGAAGCGAGACGGCTGACCTGTGCCGGAGGGGATATCCTCGTTTTGACGATACCGCTTTGACCGACAACCCCATCTAGACGGTATCGTTAGACCTGGAAAACTCTATTAACACAAGTCAATTAAGACCGATAAGTATTCCGTGAAATATATTTCGATAATTATTCGTGAACAATGACTGAAAATTCAGCTGGTTGTTCCTCCTTAGCGATTATTTAAATTATATTCCATACTTAATTTCAAATAAAGTTTTAGGAAGTGTATCAGGTCCCGATAAACTAAACAACCGTCGTGTTTTCATAGATTTAGAATGAAAATACTTACTTCACTTGTCGAGTTATAGCATCTTTCCACCAATTCCAAAGTGCTATCTCAAGTCACATTTGTTTTTCGCGACATTTTCTTTTTATTATTTAAAATTGTAAATTCTTTAAAATTAGTGCACAAGTTGTCCGTTACATACTTTTAAAGTTGGAAGATTTATCCGTTGCAATAAGCAGTAAGTGGTTCCCAAGTACAGAGAAGGAAAAAAATCTCCAGTTTTACAACATTTCCTTTACTTTAGTATAATTATGCAATTGTTTTTCTCTTTGTTTACAGAGTTAGACTATTTATTTATGTTGCTTATTTTTAAGACTATCTCCCTAAACCTCATTCTCCCTTTAATGGGTTTCGTTTCCATTTGTGAATTAATTGAGGTTCAGACCGAGCTGAATATTGAACATAAGGGACACAAATTATCCTTAAAACAGTCACCGCTGGCCTTAACCCAACCGATTTCAACAAAAAAAAACAAATTAACTTTCTTCAACCGTGGTATTTACTTCATTTTTGCAGACCCGTATTTATAGTTGCCAACGTTACATTTACATATTTAGAAAAATTATTTAATACTTCGCAGATATTCATTACCCTGTCATTACCAGCACTCCCTGAATCCTTATCCAACGCCAAGAACCGCACATTTAAGCAGTTATACATTTTTAAGTACCGATTAATTACTATGGTAAACTATACGACGCTCCTGTTACTTGTACCGGATGCGGTCAACCCTAAAAGTACGCGGACCAGAAAAACATAGCCTGGAAGCGGTTTCCTAGCCGTAGGAATTTAAAACGCGGCTATTAAAAATACGTAGAAAAATGTGTCGTGCGCTGGACAACTGGCGCAACTCGTTTATCTCGAGTCCTCTTTCGATTCGTTGCCCTCCCCTCACTCACTCGCGCACGCAACGGGCCCACGACCAGTTTCATTCTTTATCGGAATGGCATTGTGTCCAGGAGAAATGACTTTCTCTTCAGAAAGGAGGAGCGTGCTGTCGACGGTCGAGGCACGGACGCTATACGTCTTCACGAGTCCGTGATTCCTTTAAGTTCGTAAATGGAGCTGTGGGAAGATCTGTCCATCAACCGCTAAGGCTTTTGTCATTTCCTCGAAGTCCCTGTTTAAAGAAATAAATGACGTAAAGGAAGAGAGTAGCTTTTCCGTATGAATTACGCGAGTTTATAGCGGTCTCTATCTGTAAAGTGTTCTACCTGGAGACCGGTATTTTCCTCAAGCCCTCCACCATTAGCCTCCAAATCGTGGTTAGTAAATGAGGCTTACGAAACAAGATGAGATGTTAGTTTGCCTTTACTCTCTTCATATAGTCAGAACGAAACGAGATTTTTTTTAAATTCAGCATGATGGACCTATGAGTAATAGCATTTAATTAAGAGAAACTTGTTTTAACGCCATTATTTAGTGTAATTCATACCTTGTAGATTTAATATTACAATGTAGTCATGAACAGTACAGATACCAAAACGAATTTGCTAAATGTACCAGAAGTAATTGGAATAATAGAGGGCACAGTTTTCTGTATTATACCAAAAAGGCTCCTGGATAGTCATGTGGACAGCGCGTTTACCTTTTTTCAAAGCTGTCCCGGGTTCGAATCCCGGTGGGAGCCAATGTGCAAAATGACCTAAGCTCTCGTAGCACTTTTAGCAATACTATTACTACTAATGTATACCGAAAGAAAAGATACTATACTTTACACGTACAAATTCATGAAAAGAGAAGGATTTTAACTTAATCGATAGGTACTCTCTTGAATAGACATGGTCGATAAGATTTTTTTAATCGTCACAATACGTAGGGTATACGTATATATACGTCATATATTTATATGGGCATGTAAAGAAAACAATAAGGTGTTTTGGAAGTGGTTCTGCCTGTTTTATAAGGTTTTTAATCGAAGCCCATTGTTATTGAGTCAAAAATTACTTAAATTTCGTTGAGCGTACGACAATTTGATTGAATACAACTATTCGCAGATGTAGATATAAATTTATTAAGGCCGCATGCTGCTTAAAATTTGCCTTAATCCCTTATTTTAGTCAGACGTTCCTTCCTCGATTCCCATACATCTCGTATCCGCTCGTTGTTACTTGTTTAAATACTCATTTACATATTAGAAACGTAAAACAATTTCGTTTCTCACTTTCGTTGCCATGCCCACCTTGAAATTTTTGAACACTTGAAAGGCCGCGTGCGGTTTGGAGGCCGCTGACTCTCATGAGTCAGACGCCTCTTTCCCGTTTCCTCTAGGACTGCAATTTCGAGTCCCCTCTTCGTTCTGCTTCTGTCATCTCCGATGCTCACGTGAGGCTGTGGGAGTGACTCGGGGTGAGAAGCCGAGGGGTGTGAATGCTCGGGAGTCGCACGATCTCCGATGCAACGCGCACAATGGCGGAATTGCATAGAGTGTGCATTGTGGCCCCGTCACAGCGTCGATAACAATTGTGGCTACGAGACGTGTCCCTTCATCCATCACGCGGCCGTGCTATGGTAGAGCCTCGCAACACGTCAATAACGCCCTTTTAAGCCAGGCGAGAAAATATTGCACCCCAGCCTCGCTTCTATTGAAATTCTGTTTCGCGAAGTTCGCGACTTGCACATTACCTTGACCTCTATCGTTTCATTTCCGTGGGGTCTACGTAGCGTTGAGCACCTCTTTCATTTGAATGACTTTTCTATCTGAAATTACGCTGAAGTTTTCATCATTACTCATACAAGACGTCTTACTCAATAATACTGTATACTAATCACATTCTACACGTTTTCAAGTATTGAGAAAAACAACCTGCTACAATGAAATCGATTGTAGAGGGCGTCACATGGTGGTAAGACATTATTAAAGAGAAATGTTTAGTACATTTTCACCGAGAATTTTTTTATTATACGACCGGTTTCACAAGCGGACTTGCATCTTCATCATAAAAAATCTCTGTTGAAATGTACTTTGTATTTCTATATAATAACCTGCTATAAATTCCATAATTTCTTACTATGGTTACCTGAAGCGTATGGTTACTCTTTACAATTACTTCTAGTGGAAAATATTAAGTTATGTTGTTTTTAATTTAAATGGCGTTTCACAAAATTAGGCTAGAACACCTTGAGTTTTTTTAAATATACTCAGTAATTATATTTTAATTCAATTATAAACCAACATTAAACCAAACGTGTAAAATAATTAGTATCGCATATACGTTTAATTAATTATTTTTTGTGTATTTTTAGTTTTTTCACTTTATTGATTTTATATGCCGATTTCTTTTAGAGTACCGTGTTTTCTAGACTACCGTTCCACATTATATAAAATATTATTCATTATTCATGTGAAAATTAATTTTTTTTTCGTATTTATTCATAATATATTTAGGTTAATCGCACTAATTTATTTATTTCTAGTTTACTCCAGAGACGTATATAGTACGCGGGCATTAACGAAATCACTTCTGCAAGTTGCATTGGTCGATATTGAGATGATCCATCAAAAGCGTAAAATGTTTACGAATAATAGAAATATTTCATCAGAGCTTTTGCGATTTGATATCGAGTATAATCTGAGTTGACAAATATTGGTACTCCAATGGGAAAACATAATAATCTAATAAAGCAATGCATTTCAAATGAGAGAGGCCGATGGCGGAATCCAAAGGTGAAAACAAG
Organism: Sympetrum striolatum; assembly: GCA_947579665.1. Classification (NCBI taxonomy): domain Eukaryota; kingdom Metazoa; phylum Arthropoda; class Insecta; order Odonata; family Libellulidae; genus Sympetrum; species Sympetrum striolatum. The sequence goes on along the minus strand of OX388345.1, from coordinate 73,421,264 downwards.
TTCTCTTAACTTCCTCGTCCACCCTCCCCTTCCCCACCCAAAGCAAAAACCCGTCTCCTTTCTCCACACAAAGGAACGCCGACAGCACGAAGAGAATTATAACCGACTGACCAAAAGTGCGTGAGTGAAGAATGCCATGCCAGTCATTTGGTCACTCGGTGATGGCCGAGGATGAAAAAGTCGAGACGTAAGGGGGACAAATGTACGCTCCAGTCATTTTCGTATCCAAGGGATTAAAAGAGTTATATTTTACGTTTCTTTTGTGTATATTAATACGAAGTTATTACTTTGCGTAATTGTGTTTTGGCAGTTAAGCATTAAAGTACATTTATTTGGATACATTTTTCTCTTATCCTGTACCAAAACAAATGAAAATAGTTCATCCGTCGAAATAACGTAAACCTATGACTCCGTAACTATCCGTGAGTATAAAATAGTGAATGGTTATAAATAAGGCAACTTCGTAAAAACTCCATAATGTATATTTGATTGGGGAAATCACAAAGTTGCCTTATTTATTCTATGGCTTTCCACAAAGTTGCGCCTTTTCATATTGATTATGTAAATGGTTGTGTTTGAAAAGGGGGTATTAGTTTAGTAAATTAGTTTTTAGCCAAAACTATTATAATTTTGGCAGAATATACGAGGTTTGTAATGTGTAAGGTGTATTTATGGAAACATTTTGTTCTATTAAGGAATTGATTTAAAAGTCCTCCTGGCCATTTTCTTACTATTGCTCGATTTCTTAATGGATATAGTAACTAAAATGGTCATACAGTTAAATTAGGGGACGAGTAAAGAATGTGACGTATTTTGTTGTCTCTATTCGGCCTCAAAAAATCATTAGCTCATTTAATTCATATTTATGGTGAAAGTGTAGATCTAAGCTTGAGGTCTTAAAATAGATTATTATTTTCAGTATCTTGTCTCTCATCTTGCGTCTCAACTTGAAGCTGCTAAATGAAAACTGATAGCTGTACCGACCCAAAAGCTAATAAAGAAAAACTCAGGAATTTCGTAAAACTGACAAACCCCATCAGGAGTTTCTCGTTGAATTCTTTCGCTCACTTAGGCCGGAGCGACCAACTTCGGCAGAAAATTACCGCTATAATTCCATCCCGAGGAAAGTCGTGCATTTTCCCCATGCATCTGCCCTCCCTGGACCCGCCAACGGGGAAGACGTCGTTTTCGTAAAATCTCCCGCCACATGCGATTAGAAACCCGCGATTCCTCCCCCAAAACTCGTCATTTTTACCTTCCACCCCCACCATAGGAATCTCCCAAGTGGAAATATCACTCACGTCCCCTTAATCCCCCCGTAAACTCAATCCCGCCGGTTTTATCCGTGCGATTTACTCCGAAAAGACTTCTCGGGCGACCCCCAGCCTTCATTCCCACGGCAGGTGTTCGCGGACCCGTTATTTATTTTCATTTTCTCCCGTCCGCCGTCCTCTCTCGTAGGCATGCGCTCGGCCACGTGTGCCGGGCATTATATGGACCTTCGGCAGACACCTACGGGCTTCTTCCTGCTCGCCCACTCATCCATTCTCTTCATAAACGCATTACAAATTCCCCACGATCCGCGACGCCGGCGCCCCTGGCGGCCGTCTGCGGAAGCGGCGCTCGCCTCGGCACTTTTCGCCATCCTCTCTTATCGACCTGTGCGTGAGTTCCATCGAAACACACGTGCTCCTCGTAGGGTGGGTGCGGCACCCCAGAGAGGGAAACTCATTTTCCCTTTTTTTACGGTTCTTTCGCGAGGGGAGAATGTAAAGGTATGAATCCGAAGCTCCCTTCCTCGGAGCTCGCTTTCTCGACTCTTGACTCTCCCCTCAGCGTTTCTCGACCTTTTAAAACTCTGGTTTTTCGAGCGTCTGCGACTAATCTGGTCCCCTGCAGATCGATCGAGGACTTCGATCCCGCACGCGAGGACCGCACCACCAATGCGGGTGGTGTCGGACCCCCCTCCGACCTTAAGGAATGCTTGATTGTGTGATTCAGCCAAGTTCGATGCGTATCGTTTGTCGTAATTGGGTGTTTGGGGCTCAAGGAAAATGTCTGGGGGTTTTCCCACGGGCGGGGGAATTTGGTTTTCTCGGCGGCTTTTCCAGACGGTCCTCAACTTTTCACGGGTTCTCTATTATCTTGATTTGTGTGATTGTGAAACGGAGTTCCTCCTGTATATTTCGGCTTGAAGGTTAGATGTGATTACGTTAGATATAAGTTAGATTATTTTATATACCAGAAAAGCTGACTAAATGTCGCTGTATATTATAGGAATTTGGATTATATCATCTCAATTGGTCTGAGACGGTGTTCCATCTATATATTGCGTGTTGAAGGTTAGATATGATTAATTTTATAAAACAATAGCTGTCATAATTCCGCTTTATATTATATGAATTTAGATCCAAATTTCATAAATTAGAAAAAAAAATCACTTGACATAAATACATTGTTCTTTCAATCAATCACTTTTGTCGAATTTTTTTAAGTACTCCAACTAATTATTGCACCGCACAATATCTAACTCTCAGTTTCTATTGTTTATATTTTCATGTAACTTTTTATTCACAACATATACATGCAAAATGCTTATGTACTTAAATTACGAGAATTTTGGACTTACAGTTAACAGAGAGTTCGCATTTACTGTTAGTGTTTTTTTTTTCATTTATAAAAACGGTAATTCATTCATTAACTGGGTAAATTATCGTGTAGAGAAAGAACCCTCACCTTTTTAGTTTCCACACCATATTTTATATGTTTTATAGATGATCTCTTTTCCGGTATTCGTCATAATAATTTAATGTTGCTAATAACACCTAATTGCTGGGATACAGTGATGAAACAACTGCAATTGGAAAATTAATACTTTAACATGTTAACACGGAGATTACTAATCAACTTTTCATCTTCAGATAAATCTCTCGTACCACGCATGGAGTTCCCAGATTGTTAACCTCCGACTTTAGGGTATTTATTGTCTTCCCAAGCGTAGTTGCGTATTATTTTTTCGTTAATGTATTTAGGCACACTTAATCGTGATTTACTTTGTCTAAAAATTCAAATTGTAAAAGATGCAAGATTCAACAAAGATAATTCAAAATGCAACATTGGTCATGCCCCATTCTAAACGAGGCCTAAATATAGATTCTCCGTTTCATTTTTCTTGATTTTTATTTCAGTGGAATTACGAAGCGGGCGTCACGCCTCGTCCCAGGCGGTTCAGATCTGAAAATGTTTCATGAAAAATGAATGCATCACGCGTCAATTTTTGATCGGCTGGAATCGCATCTCTTTGTGACCTCTTCGTTGGCCTCATTCTAAAAATACTGACTCGATTGATGACCCGAATAATTGGTCAGACGAGAGTCAATCAGATCAACTAGAGGGACAGGAAAAGGTCTTCGGATACGACGGAGGATCTGAATATTTCAATACCTATTCTGGGTAGCCTCCTATCGACCTCTATCAGAGGCTTTTTCTGTCCTCGTGTTTTTCGCTTCTCATTCACTACGTGTTTTATACATTTTATCGACCATATGAATTTATTTCTTCTTAAGTTTTTCTTATCTTTCCGTATTGATGCTTTAAAAGTTTTCTTTGTTTTCCCTTCAGTGGGCGATCTTTTGCTCTGGATTTGTTATGTTCGTAGTTCTTGTATGGGATTTTGAAACCACTGTGTGTACTATCTTCACTCAAACTATCTTAGAGTCTCTTAAGTTTTAACGTCAAATTCTTCTCATTTTTTTCATGCAATATCTTCTGATTAATTATTGAACAATTGTTGACGAGGGGTAGATGGGTAGAGTATCTTGGTAGAGGAGTCTTTTTGTCTCAACTCCGCCCAAATAAGGACGATTTTTATCATAGTTTACTTTGTTATTTTTTCCATAACCTTATAATGTCCTTCCACGAAGTGCGGCCTGACATGATAGAATAGTTATTTTATTAATCGATATCTATTTATGGAATTGTCAGCACGAACGATGCATAGACAAAAGTAAGTACTTCTTTAGCTTATATTTAGCCAAAATAAGGCCGTCATCTATTATTCTTTATGGAATTTATTCAACAAAATGAGATTAACAGATTTAATTATATTTTCTGTATTATTAATCTTCGAAGGCTTCTTTTTAATTCTAATTAGCTTTTATCCTTAAACGCTTGAACTTATGGTGGGTTTTGATGTTTTTATTTGTTAGAGAGAGATTAGTAAATTTGGTCGGACTCGATGGTTTGCTGTGTTACTTGGTGGAACGCCACTATATAATCACATGGAAAGAAAACACATTTTCTTAGTTTCGGTGTCGTGTTACATCATCAGGGATAATCATATCTTAAAATTAAATGGAAAAGTATTACCACGATGTTATTCAATTATGCTCTCTCTGGAATGCATTATGAATTGGAGTCCACTTCAAAATACGTCCTTACGCGCATATATTGAAAATCTGTTTCTATTTTGAGAATCGCCCATTATAGGTTTTGCCCCATGTTAATTGAGGTTTATCGTCACTAAAATATTCAGATGATCCTGAATAGAAGCGTCACCACCAAAAGGCCTGCGTTTTCCCAAAGTTAACTTTTGCGTGGAGCATGAAAATTTGGTGAAGCCGTTTTCTCAGACAAAAAAGAAAACCTAATCAGAGGCGGGAACCTGTGGCACGCAAAGACCTTGTCAGCGTCCTTTCACTTCGGGAGTATAAATTTGGATGTCAAACCCTTGTGGACATGACGTCATTACTGCACACGTGTCGCCCCTAGCGAGCGGGTTCGCAATTTGCCGAAGTACAAGTCTGCAAAAGGCGAACACATGCACTTCCTTTCGAAATTATTGAATTACACTGATCAGTCAGGCGAAGGATTTTTTTTATTTTTGCTTTGCGGATTTGAAAATTTTTTATTATACTTAATATTGTTTTGCAAATTGAAAATTATTTATTTTTAATTTGCGTGTACTATAATAGTTTTCAAACTTAAACATTTCCACAAGTTTATAGAATCTTACTTTACGCGCTATTTTCATTGGAAGATACTATTTTATATCAAGGAATTCTAACTTATATGTAATAGGATCAGTCTTTTTTTAGATCATGATTTAAATTTTATTGAAGCATCACAAATCCTTCCCTAGTTCATTCATTATGCGTTTCATTGAATTACATTCGTAGCAACAGACTATTTGTTAATACTTTACCGTAATTTGACTAGCGTCAGGAGCCAGCTCCAACCAAATACCCTTTCGATTAAGACATTCTGAAATCCTTTGAATTTAAAAATTCTAACACGTATATGTTTTGACAGATTTATGTAAAACTGTTTTCCCAGATTCCAATGAGAAAGCTAATTAAATAATATTCATTGGATTACTCTTCAGTGATTTAACAATTTTATATTAAAGTATTTATATCTTATTTATCCAGCATTTACAGATGATTTTTCAGAATAATTCTAGATGTGAACACGAAATCGTATGTAGAAGATAAGTGCTGTAACTGTGTTCTTTTTTCAGATACGATCTGCTTTTATTAAAATAAACAATTTAAAATTCGAAATGTTAATTTATTTTTATGTTCATGTTCCTTAATGTTCAAATGTTTAAATCGTGTGAATTCTCAAGGTTCAGCAAGTTGCCTTTGGATTTGAAAGTTGACCATATAAAGAATAAATCGAGAAACATCGTGTCCACCAAATTTGGCAAATCATGAAAGGAGTCTGACCACAAACGGAATAAAATACGAACTTTAAAAAATACAGTTTTTTCTACCATTGATTTTGATGGCAATATGTGCTTCTGTAAAATCGCAAGCGTAATTTTGATTCGCCCTAAAACAATACATCTGCTTCATATCTATGTGATTTCACATTCACAGTTGAAAAATTGTTTTTTTTAGTCCTGAAAGTGTTCCATGTAGATCAAAAACTTGCTCGTCGGAAAAGCTAGGCTTAAGTATTCGTTCCTTATATACTTTTTACTGTTTTATTGTTTGCGGCAGTTTCTATGGCAACCCTTACGCATGTATAAACAACGAACGCTACCTCTTATATTGAATTCATCCAAAAAGTATATGTTTTAGCCATGAAAGGTTGAAATTATTGCTCTATATTTTGGATAGAAAGACTGCCATGTAGCTCTGACACCGCCCTCGGTATCCAGTTATATTGAATTCATAAATTCAGAATTCCACCTTTTGTTGGCTCTATGCTTCCCGAATTTTAATGCGACGTCCTTCCCTCCTTACCATTTTAGACCTTTCGCCCATTTCTCTCCGTCCTTTCTGATTAAATTATCCTGGGTAAAAGTGCACGGGCATTGTGACTCTTCCGAATGGGCATTTAGCGACCGCACCCACATACTAAAGCTGATTCAATTCTTGTACATGTCGGACGCGCACGTTAGCGGAAAGCGGATGGGATTAATCCCCTTGTAGAGATTATTACGGAGATTACATTGCATGTAACAAGGAAAGGGAGCCCAGGTAATTCAATGTATGCTAATTCAAGCTTTCGTGGAATACATTTTAAATAGTTTTAAAAATATGACGGTATTTAATGAACGTTTCTGCTACGACTGTGACTAAGCCAGATATTGAATTTACATATTAATATGTGTATCAAAAATTAAATACTACTCGTATTATACAAACCGCAAGTTATTGCAGAATTGATCGATGTTAAACAAGCTATTCAATTCGGATTCGCTGAATTTTGTGACGGTAGGTATATGAGAAAAATCTACAAAAGTTCCGGATTCTGTAATTTTAGAAAAGTTTCACCTAAGTATCATTTATAATAAAGTACTAATTATTTGCAATCATATATATTTTATATTTATCTCGAAATTACGTTGATTTTGCTTTGCTCGATATCTGTACATTGACGTTTATATCACTGGTAATTATTAATTAAAGACATAAAAACTTAGAGCAGCAAGTGGCAACCTTTAGACAAAGTGAAGAAGTATATGATACCATTTCATTCAATTACATTTCGTTCCACTACATACGACAGTGTGAACTTTGTATTCGTATTATTTGTGGTGGATGATTTCATCTTAGATTTACTCTTATCAGGTGGTAGCACCATACACTCCTGACAAATTATTTAGCGGAAATATCCGCAGAGATTGTATTTTTTTGAAAATTTTGCTATATGCAACCTTAAAAGTTGATAAATCCTAGAAAAAAATCACTAAAAATTCTTAAAAAATAAAATAACTTAATTGGCTTCCAGGTATAGAATATTAGTTCAAAGAACATGAATTTTCGATCTTCCATCATATGAATGTAATGCTATTTTAAATTTAGCACGAATAATAGTGCTTCTAGAGCGCCGTACTGACAAGAACTTCAGCCCGGCAGGTGAGAATCCTGGGTTCGAATTATTTTGATGTGTATTTATGCCGCGCTAGCAGTCGGGGGCATGTAGCTGGGTAACATCATCATGTCGCTATTTTTCACTTCTGTTAAGCTTTAGCAGAAAGATAATCTTCTGTAGAGTGCTAGAAATCGCTAAAACAGAAAAGAGGTCGATAAGAGAAGGATCAGGCTAGATCAAGGGACAAAATCGCTAAATTGGTATGATTATCGATAACGTATCACAAGCGAATGTTGAATCGCAATTGTAGTTAATTCCGACTGAACACTGTTTCAGGACTGCGCCCCCATTTGACAAACCTTGGCCGCGCCTCGCTTGTTTTGGCTCCACGGCCTTCGTCGGGGTAAATATTAGCGATGAGGGAAGGACTCCGCATAACCTTGCCTCCCAACAATGCTATTTGGGCAATTCATTACCGGTAGAAATTTTGGCGCCAAAACGCCGTTTCCCGTTCGTTTGTTTTCCGTTTCGCCCTTCGCCATGTTTGTTCGCCGTGGCGGAAGCCGACGGAAGAATTTCAGTCATTTGAAGGCAGAAACGATTGCAATCGGCGATTGACATATTACCGCATGGGTAATTCGAGTGTCGTCATCACCTCTTATGGAGCATCTTCGCATTCCTCGCGTTGCGTTAGTCATCGCTTTCGGTATCGTCCTGACGTAAGTTCGGTGAATAATTGGAGGTGAAGGCTAATGAAGCGAGGTCGTTATTGCCGGAATTATCCGCTGTATTAACTGCATGAAGTGGTTCTATTATCTTCGTTTGAGGGAATGCAGCGGCAGATCAAGTTTCCTCATCGTTTAGGTTGTTAAATTTCCGCTTTTTCCACTTGATGCGCTGAGCTAAGACGTTTAGTAACCCAGATCTGTGGCCTTAATCTTTAAAATGTGTCATCCGATTATTTTTACTAGGTTATCTATTTGGAAACATCCCTGCTATGTTACGATGGTTGATATTCAATTGAATTCTCCTCGGTGTTTTCAATCGCAAGCTTTATTTTTATAAATTAGAGGTAAGAATATATCAATTATGATAATCTTGTCTTTATTGGGCGAATTTCAGTTTTATAAGACAGTTATTATTATTGACCTTTTCCAAACGTATTTCAATCCTTAAAAAGGATTCGAACCCGAACTCGTTTGAATTCATTTGTTTAGCTAAGACCTTTAGTAGCCTTGATGTATAATCCGATTATTTTTGAGTTGCCAAGTGATCCCAAGAATATATCCCTGCTGTTGGGGCGTATAAGAATTAGTGTGCTATACTAAAAAAGGAATAATGAAAGTTATCTCATTTGAATCGTGTATAAAAATTTCGCACGATTGAAGAGTAGGTCTCGATAATTAGATACATCTTGTTTAGAGATCGCATTAAAGAGCTATCATGTACCCGTATGATTCCAGGTATGATTGAATCGCAAAACGTGAACGGCATAACTTCTACCCACCATGTGTGTTAGTTAATCATTTTCATTGATAAACCGCCTTGTGTAGATAAATCATGTATGAATCGGGCTGTAGTATTAATGAACCCCTTTTTAAAGCCCTCCATATTTTACCTGTTCTTCATTCCTCTGTACATATTGACTTATTTTCAAAAAAGTTATTGAAATAAATTGAAGAAATAAAATTTTCACTTGTACTATTTTCCACCGTATATTTTACACACGACCGGCTTCGTAAGGTAACTTATATCTCCACCTAAAGATCTAATTTATCTCGCGAAACCGATCGTGTGTAAATATTCGATGGAAAATAGTACAAGGGAAAATTTTTTTTCTTCAATTTATTTCTATGTAATTCCAGATAGTCAAGCCTACTACCATTGATTTTTTTTAAGCTTATTGGAAGTGGTCATATAATGGAGTTTTAGTTGTCTTTGCAATATTAATGAGAGACTGCATACGTAAATTTCAAATTTGTACCCACATAGGATCTGTAATAAAATTACTGCAATCTGCATAACTAGGCATGCCCTCAAGCTAATAATTTAAGGGGTTAATCCTCCAAATAGTGCTTGCCCGCATAATTGATATTCCATTGTAATACGTGACAGGTTCGAGTAACATCGTGCGAAGTTTGTTCCTCCGATTAAAATGCCGCGATATGAGCAATACGTGGCATCATTTCGTTTTCATTTGCTAAGGGGTCTCTCACTTACGGTGCAAGTGAGCGAGAGGCTGCTGGAAAAACAGCGAACACTCAGACTTGATTAATTCACTTTCTCGTGGCTTTCCACCTGAATTCTCGGAATGAATTCAGACAAAAAACGCTCTCCAAGAAGTATTAGCCGCATGTGTTTATTTTTTCCTCTTTTTTATTCGTTCCGTTCTTTTTATTTACTCTCCCGACGATGTTTCCGCTCGATTGCCTTTTCCGATATTTTTTAATAACCGATGTAACTTCCACGCCATTTGTTTTATTTTTTCCCTTCGGAAAATGTGTGTACCCAAGGTATCGTTTTAGGTCCTATATGATTTTATGCAATATTCCGTTCGCCGTTTTTACGTCAGGGAATCTGTTTTCCTATTTGTGCCTGGATGTATGTATAAATGAAATGACTACCGATTTTTTTAGCTACAGCTTTATAACTTATTCAATATCGTATTGAAATCACCCTAATATTTTATTAAATTCATGTTGAAAGCTCAATCACGTGTGTCTAAAGGAAGCAATATAATTAAGCGAAGTAATAGCACATGATTTGAAGCTAGCCGAACGTGAAACGAGGTTAATTTAATCGTGAATTAATATTTATTGTCAATTTGAATTGGCAAGATTATTGAGATCGACATGATTGTGACTGTAGCTATTTTGGAGGTGCTGGAATATTATCGAAGCCAGACTTATTAAAATGGTGGGTCTTTCATCCTTCGTTGCATTTTATAACAAATAATATGTTGTCGGTTATACAAAATAATTCCTGCCAAAAGATTTTTTTGCCATTAATTTCCGGGTTAGCTCCTTTGCTGGAGGACGCATAGCAGTCTGAAATAGGTGGTGGACAATAAATCGTAATATATGCAGTAAAATTGTTATTTCGGTAGCTACTTAAAAAATGGAAGGGAAAAGATAGATAGAAAATAGGGAGGGAAAACTAATTCAAAGAAGTTTGAATTAGTTTTGAATAATTGAAGAAGAAAAACATCTCCTGTGAAATGAAAATTGTATAATGTATTGTAAAGACCTGATTTAGATTAGACACGAGGATAAGGAAAGAAAAAGTATTCTAAGTTGCTGAAAATTTATAACATATCAAAGTGTTACTTAGTATTGGATTTTATATTTAAATGTAGTCAATAGGTGAAAAATGAATGTATATGTTTTTGTTATACTCATGTAAAAATAGTGGGTCTCTTGGAAGGATTATAAGATTAAGCAAAGCCGAAGAGTAAGCTGAAGAACGCCGTCCACAAAAGACGGCGTGAGGAAAATAATATAATGCTTCCCTTCTATAAGTATTAGCACTCTATAAGCTTACTCTCTTGTAATGCTGGTATAAATAACCTACGCATTTAAAGTAAGGAAGGAGTACGCATCAAGGAAAAAAGAGAATGTATTTTTTTTACTTAGCCTCAATAACGTAAAAGTTTGCATTTTTCATTTTTTTCTCTAAATGGAGTTCAACCTGGTAGTCACGACCCACGTGGTTCAGTGGTGGTCGCTTATATCAGGCTCAATCTTAAATTTGGATCGTATTTTGTACATCTAAATGAAAAAACGTCATCACTCAAAGATAATAATTTCGTACGAAAGCCCGGGCCGTGCTTAATATGCTCTTTCCGCTATATTTATGTAAGTAAACCCGTTTTACTTCCTTTGGCTCACCACTATTTTCTCATTTCCTCTGTCTCTTATCAGATATCGTTATTTCCATGTATTGGGTCCGGTTATATATTTCGCATCAGTGTTTAATTCGACGAGCGACTTGCTATTCTTCGGCAATTCCGCCCAGCCGTTCATTTGCGAGGCATGTTCGCGAATATCCTGAGCGACCTCTATCGACCACCTGCTCTCCCACCTGCTCTCCGGTCGTCGCTCGATCCCCGTTTTGCTCTTTCCTTTCGCGGTTTCGAAAAGAGTCCGTCCCCGAGGAGATTTCACCCCACGGGCATCGTGCGGTGGCTGCCTTTCATTCATCTCTTCGCATGGGTCATTAGCCTCAGCCACTACATCCTCTTCTCTTTTTAATCTCTCCCCGCGAATTTTTATTAGTTCTTCCGTATTTATTTCGTAAACTCGCTATATATTTTCCTCTTTTTGACTTTCTTTTGTTTTTTTCTAAAAGCTCTTTCTTTAATTATTTTATTGGCATAGCTTAAATTTAAGATAAGAATTGTAAGTCTCAATTTCGCCAAAATAATTAATTCTCTCATTATCCTTATAATTGTCAAACAAACTTTATACACTACTTTGTACCGATGATTAAGTCCCGTTCTTAAGTCTGTGTATACCGAGCTTTTAGAATTAAAATAGCGAAAGCTATCGAGCTGAAATGAAAACATATGATAATATTTCTTCACATGCGTTTTGATATTGAATAACTTATGGAGAAGGATTTAATTAGCGTGTATATGGATAACTTGATACTTTCGCTTATTAGCCCAATGATACAGAGCGCGCAGCATTTTTAAAATAACTGAAGAAATAGCAAGAAAAAGGAATTAATACATAGTAATTCAATTACACATTTCAACTCAGCATCATGTTATTGACTAACATATGGATAAGAATAAAATTATTTTATGGTTTTCGAAACTTGCGCATGATAAGAATCCTAGGCACCTTATTAGGTGACTAGCAAAAACAAAGGGAAAATATATTGAACGTAATCCAGTAAGGTAAATTTAGAAGACTAAAGCTTTATTTAATTACTTAAAAGTAAGTAATAACAGTAATTAATAAACGTAAGTAATAACAGTAATTAATAAAAGTAAGTATTAGTTAAGTAGTTATTGAATAAATCTCTGGAAAAAAAACTCTCGTATATTTCCATGGTATGTCCAGGGTTATTTTCGTGAAGGACTGCTTTTCTAATAGAAGTTTTCATCGTTGTACTTTTATACTAATAAGTGATTAATTCCTACATAGTACTCGGAGTGACTTTGTGGAGCTAAAAAGATAATGTGTGTTTAATGCCCATATTACGGCTTTTTTTCGGAGATGCTCTAGAAAATTTCTTATTTATAGTACTCTGTGTGTTTTTATTTGTATTGATAGATTTAGTAATTGAAATTTGTAGTCTTTCAACTTTGGTAAATGGAAATTCGGGCACATATATTTTTTTAAAGGCTTGCACATATGTAAAACAAAATAGGAGAGGTATTCCGCTAAAACTGTGAGCCCTATCCGATAGTTTTGGTTCGTCGGTTTCCCACACCTGCATTAGCAGTTTCCGATCATGCATGTCGGATGGAGGCTAATCCTCTTTGATGACGATTTAGAAGCGTAATTCACTTTTGATACGTTATTAATCACCGATTGACCCATTTCCCGATACACGGATTTCAATTAAAATCACTCGAAACTTGGAAATGCCTCGTATCCGCTCTTAACGAGTAGCTAAATTGCATCAGTGCATCACGCCACTCGGAGCATGGAAAATCAAATCGTATCATTTCTATGCCTTTGACGGATTTGCTCACTAAAAAAAGGTCTCAATGACGCGTGGGTACAGTAATTTATGGAGGTATCCTATCGTTTCGCTAACATTCAATACAGAAACACCCCATTTTACCGCCTAGTATCCTTCATATATATTCTTATGTTAATATTCTTTCTAAAGATAAGTTCTTCAAAAGATGTTTAATTTGTCTCCTTTGCCTTCCGTTATTTTTATATTCAACATTATTTTCAGGTTAGTATCAATTGCTTTATTTTCCTCACGCTCACTTTTTATTAGAGGCTTAACATCTCCGATAGCCGTCTTTTTTCGGTTCTTTATAGTTCCTTGCTATTATTTATTTTATCCCTGGTTTTGAGGAAAAGTTATACATACTATCAGCTTATTATATAGCGCAAGGAAAGAACATTGGAACGGCTGTTTGTGAAGTACTGGTTTAAATGTCTCTAATAGAGAGGTTTTTGTTAACACTTTGCACCCTGATGTCTCTGGTTTTCGGAAAAACCACAAAAATCGTGCTATCATTATCAGGGGTAGAAGTACTCCTGATGATGATAGCATTGCTACTGTAAAAGTTGGTAGTTCGAGCCTTTCTGTTCTTTCCGAAAACCGGCATCAATGGCGAATCAAATATGTATATCACCAATAAATTATAATAATAATGATAATAATCGTGAGAAAAAAGTACTTCGTTATGTCCACAAAATATTATTTATTTAAAAAACGACCGGTTTCGGCTAACGCCATCCTCAGGTCGTTTTTTAAATAAATAGTATTGTGGAAATTACGAAGTGCTTTACTCATTTCTTATTATGGCTTTCCACGAAGTTCGGCTTAATACCATAGAATTTTTTTGATAATAATCGTCTTTATTTTGGCGAGATTGAGACTAAAAGTCTCTTCTTCCATCTAACCCATCGTCATTAATTATAGAAATATAAATAGATAAAAGATAAAATAGTATGAGAAACAATTAGAACAATTTTGGATTTCAAAATCCTAAGAGATTCTTGAGAAAAAAATCTACTGCAGAAAAAAACCCACAAAAGAGGGGGTGTGAAAAACATACGCCAACCTACCGATAGTAATTACTAAAAGATGAGAAAGAAAGAACATGAAAAAATAAAGAAATACACTACGAGTAAATACTTGCATGCGATATTTAAATAAGAATCAGTTCACATCAAAGCAAGTATAGCAATATAAATAATAACATTAAACAAACAAATACTGATATTGATGACATTTAAACGTGGCATATTTGATGAGGCAAAGAAACGGAGCTATCGGTGAGAAATTCGTTTTTCGTAGTAGCATAGCTAGACTCATTTATCGCAGTGTGATTCAGGCACGAGATATATGCCGTTCATAAACTTCCGCGATAAATTGCACTTCTTCCTTGCGCAAGGCCAAAATGGGTTCCCCCACTATCTTTGATGTCATCGCCATATTTCATTGACAGGCGAAGATTTCGCGATCCTTTTTTTTCGGCGTCAAAATGAGAACAATTAGTGAGTCCGTCCCACTCGCGTCAGTTTCATCACGTTTATGTCGCATTTGGGCGAATTAAGGCCGACGTATTGTTCGCGAGCGGTTTGATCGAAACCTATCGAAGCGATTGCCTCCTTTCTTGCGGGATTGCGAAATTGCGAGATTCATTCAAAAGAATTATCGTTCGTCAGCTGCCGGCGACAGTCCGTGAACGGGGAGTTTCCCGAAGCTTTTTTTCGCGTGCTCAGTCGAGGGCTTCAGATTCGTGGCCACCCAGGGCTAACAATTGCGACTGTCTGAAAGGTCCATTTTTTCCGATCGCATTCATTCCAAACTTTTGTGCGTCCATCATTGTTGGGTATCGATGTATTTTTTTTAATTGCCCGTTTTTTTGCGAATCCCTCTTTTTTATGTGGCCAGGCGGCGATTCTGTGACGTCAACTTAAGCATTCAAAGCCCATTGCTACTTTTTTATTAACATTTTCTATTATATATATTTCTATATTTTAACAAAGCCCAACATTTTTGTAGCATACTTCGTGCAACGTAAGCCGATCATCGTTGTTATTTAATAAAGAAATTGTTTATTTATTGTTATTATTTCGTACAGTTACGGTACCTTGTTGGAAAATACCTTGTATAACGTAAGCTGAGAATGGTCATTGTTATTATTTCAAGAATTTTATTAAAGTACTGTATCGTTATATAATGCCGAAAGAAACAAATGAAGAACCTTCTACTTTTTTACGGGTATATGAAAAGAGAATTCTACCTGAAACATTGTTGAATAGACGAGAGAACTCAGGGAGTAAGAAAATGAATTGTATTTACACATAAATCTATGGAGCTTAAACCCCAAGAAAGAACAGGATTGTAAAATAGCTTCATGACTGGGATTCAAACCCAGGTCTCCCGTTTTCCATGTAGGTAACCATTAAACCTAACCATTAGACTACCAAGCCGCGTCGACTCTGCCTTGTTAAGTGGGTTCTGGTGGTTTAGTTGCTAGGCCTGGGTGCAAGCCCCAACCATATCGCTATTTTTCGATTCTTTTCTTCCTAAGCGTAGTATCAAACTTCGGAGTAACTGAAAGTTGATTGGACTCACTTTATATTGGCGCAATAGTCTGTTGAAGATGGCAATGGAATGGATTCCAGAAGGAAGGAATTATTAAGGAGGTTCTAGATTATGAGAGACAAGTGAATGTCAATTGAAATGTTAGGAATTATGAGGAAGCTAAGCGATCTGCTTAGATGAGCCAGAACGGCCTGGAGAGCTGTAGCAAACAAGCAACTTGGATCCAGGATTTCCGGTGTTCAAATATTTACGTCCGATTGATATCTGTACCCTGTGGCGGTATCCCCATTTCCGTACTAACCGTTTCGAATGCAGAGATATATCCCAGTCGACGTTCATACAGTATTTTGCGAAAAGGTGATTACTAGAGGAAACTCCAGCGAATAATCCTCTGGCATCTGGTACAGTTATTAAGGACAGATAACACCTGCAGACAAGAATGAGGTGATCATGAAATGTCGGTAACATAGTTTCCGATGGATGAATCAGAAATACCAGAATCCAATTTCCTCGCAACAGGTTACTTTTCCACATCAAAGGAAGAAAGAGGAAATCCAGGTATCAAAATTGCATGCGACTCTTAAGACTTGCGGTTTTGAAAGTCAAATGATTTGGCATCTATCGATGCGATTTTATGGACCATGTTTTCACGCATCTTGGATATCTATGCCGCGGCTCAAGACGACAGCTGCGATGTGTAATTACTGAATATTCATTACTGCATCAGCGATCATTCCATTAATAGGTTCGTAGATTTTCTGGATCTTCCGATCCTATGACGATCCAAGTTTCCCTGCGATGAGGAAACGTATTTATGATTCGGAATAATAAAAATGTTATGCTTGTTCTATTAATGCTCTAATTTGAAGAATGTTACACAAAATCGTTGAGGAGTATTTTATCAGAAATATTAGGCTGCCTGATTAAATAAATGACTCAATGGAAATTTTGCCACAGGAGAGATTTAATTACAGCTAATCTTCTCTCCCTTCTTGTTGAACGTTACGGTATATTCTTATCATAAATCCCATTTGTCGATTAAAATGTGCTGTTAACCTCATTGCAATCGATGGTGAGATATCAACACTGATTCTCCACTTGCAGAAAGTCATAAATTAGCTCAATGGCATGTTATAAAAAAAGAAATCTCATTATTATATAAAATTATTTAGGTATTTCAGGGAATAATTGTGTGTGATTCTTCATTGTTATTGTTTATTACTTTAATTAATTATTGTAATGGTACAGCAAAATGGATGTTTGTTTGGTGTATGGAAATAAATTAATAAAAAAGAACATGGTAATAAATCTTGGCCGAAGAAGTATTTTTTCATTCGTTTTTTGATACCTGATAGATAAAAATAATTTTTCTTTTTTCTGATCGAAATGGATGAGGAATATTATTCTTTCTCGTGTGGCAGCTCTGTATTATGAGTAATTCTGAATGATGGCATTAATATTTGTCTCTCCTCTATAAATGTTATTATAAATAATGTTTAATTGATCATTATAGTACAATTATAAATGGGTTTTTCCACCTAAATCAATCTGGCTCAGAGACAATGATCACTCATTCCTCATCATACCTACGAAGCCCTATTCTCTCTCATTGCTTTTCTCAACCAATGATGGAGTATTTGATTAAACATGGCCTCTAGATTTACATATATATTTTACGATTAAATTTTCCCAATCATATATGGGAAACATTAGCTAGATTGGATTTATAAAATGGGATGAATAGAAGATGGGATTTCCTAATCCCGATTTCGCTCAATAAAGCGGTTTGTATGCATGAATGCTTACCTGACATTGCTCAGTCGTAGATAAATGAGGATACTACAAATGTACTTCAATCTTGGACTGTTGCGCCAATTCATCGTATCCGACACGTGATTCGATATTGCACGCATTAATTTTGCCACGCATCTCCCATGAGTATCTAACCCAGTTATTTATCAGCCTAGCAAGATCGAGAACATTCATCCTCAATCGATAATCATCCCCCAGATCAGTTTAGAACGTGGCACCCACGCCCAGCAAACGCTTAGGAAAGAGGAGACCGTCTGCCCACGCGGTCGCACTCAGACAAGTGCGAATCGGAACGCGTTTTCGCCGTCGAATGGGGCGGACGTCCCATTTTACAAGCGAGCGATCGCAGCGCCTCGTTCACGAATTGATCGTCCCCGTTTCCTTATGGACTGTCCACCTTATTTCCCAGCAATATGGCGCCCCGGGAAGGATGTTGATCGATGTTTTATGCGAACGGATGCAGGGATCGTAATTCCCGGCGCTCACTTATGCATGCATCGGGAGGAAATTGGTCGGCGAAAGAGAGAGAGTTGTTTTATTTTCGGCAGCCTTAACGAGGTCGCTTTTGAAGAGAAACTTTGTAGAAGAGAGGAGGTGGGGGTTCTTTTGATCGGGACGTCTTGTTTTTGTTTGGTTGCGGAGGATGAGGAAGTTCGAATCTTGGCGCGGATATTGATGCGTTACCCAGGGGATGTTTGAAAGGGAGCGACGTGACCCAATTAGTGCGGGAAGGAGCGTGTTTGGATGGTAATTCTAGCAAGTTTGTGTCGCGGAGATGAAGTTTGGCGTCGTGGATGGCGGGGCTTATTGTGTATTGTATGATTACCATAGGAGTCGAGTTACGCTACCATGTCTCGATGAATACTATCTATTTCATTCGTCGTCTGGTACGGGATAGAGGAAACGTATCTTTCATTTACTTGTGTCACTGTCTTGTGTATGTTTGTGATTACATGTAAGTTGCTGAGGTATGTATGATGCCATAGGATGATATCTCACCGTACGGAATTCTAAGGATGGTGTTACTAACAGAGTAATTATGCCTCATTTACTTGATCCGCTTATTGCATTTTGGCTTAGTGAGGAAATCAAAGGAAAACTACCTCATTCCTCGTCTTGCCTAGTAAGCCTCATTACCCTATGCTAGCTCTTGGTAGCTAATGTTAGAGGGAGTGAGGTTCCAACCAGTCTTTGAGCAGATATTTGTCGGATATAGGATATAAATTGATTTGAGATTATACGTTTGAATTAATGCAAAGAGATTAAACAAGTAAGCTGACCACCTCAGGGTGTACCTATCATTAAGATTTTAATATTTTAGCATTGGAAAATTATACGAACCATTTAAACTGAAAAATGTAATTAAGAACGGTTTTTGGACAAAACTATCTCAAGATACGACGCATGGTCAAGTATAACCATACGTCGCCCCTATACTGACGAATGATTTCGGGTATTCGTCTTTGCTTACCTTTGAACAATGGAATACTTAATTAGATTTATTTTTTAAGTTTAATTTAATTTAATTGCTAAGAAAGGAAACATTTAGTGCAGTGATGCTCCTCTGGTACTATTTAACATTGATGATTTTTGAGTTTGCATTCACACAGTGCTTTATCAGGTGTCATTACGAGACTTACTGTTATTTTTCGTGCCTTCCTTAATACTAAGGTGATTTCATATACCATGAAATGTTATGTATCATTTCTATTTCTCCTTGAATAAAATTTTCTACGTTACTCACATACGAAAGGAGTTTTCTCCGATCCTGTGTATGCAAAGAGGTGCATGATTATTATCGGTCGCAGATTTCAGATGATTTTCCTTATTACTTCCTTCCGAGTGGAATAGGATCCCATTTCGTTTATGCACGCAAGAGGGTTTATTTATTTTGGGTCACTCAGTGATCTAAATATTGAATGTAGTTCTGCCGGAAGGAGGTGATGTTTGTCTTCGGTGATCGGTGGCATTAAAATGCAAGAATTCGAAAATGACCGAGCTGAAAATTAGGGAAAGCGTTTCACGATGGAATAGCAGATGATTTTCATCCCAATTACTGTAATTCGGATGTATTGCTTTAAAATGGAAAATTGAAGACAAACAGCCAAAGGTTATATCTTAAGGAGGAATTTTTGGAGAATGCTGTCTGTGATTCGGAGACGTTTGCGTGACTAAGACCCTTGTTGTCTAACTGTTGATATAATTCTTATTCTGCCACATCTTGGTCATTATATACATTTACTGAATCCACGAAAAAAGTTATGTTTCATCCTCATAATTGAAAAAGATAAAATACCATTAAGTTTGAATCAATTAAATTGTCTATGCATCACCATTTTCTGTAAGTACTCTTAATGGTAAATATTTATGTCCAATCTCGGCGTTCTCCAACCTAAAATCATCGCATTTCTTCTAAATTATAATGAGCATTAATTTCTTGTAATAAAACATTTTGCTTAAAGTTGGATATCGGAGCTATCGATAAGTAAAAGACCAAAGTGGTCAGATTGCTTAATTAGTTTAACTGTGAAGAGGAGAAAGTTTGGCCCATTTCAATTGCTGTATTTCGCTCGCATTTATTCAAAATTGCTCATTTTAATATGCACTGGATTTCGTGAAAGGTGATGTTGCGTGTTCGAAACTCGGTTCTCGTCGAAGTGAAATTCCTCGCATAATTTCCGAGTGCATGCATGCATGTTGTCGTGGCCTGGATACCGAACATAGACGCTCCAATTATTAGTATTCTTTTAGATCGATTGGCGTTGCAGTTTTACTTTCAATCGGGCCGACCTACCCGTTACTTCCGAGCTCTCAGTTACAAATAACAGTCATATCGATTGGATTGCCGGTTTGAGGAAAATGTCCAAAAACGTTAACACTTCCTCCATGTATATACTAGTAGGATACGTGTGGATTGTATGGTTCCTTACAAGCGTTTTATTAGTAATTTACACTTAGTACATTCGCATGATTATGAATTGCTTCTATTTATAAGTTAGCGATACCAAAAGCCTACATATCCTACGACTGAAACCCTTCGCGGTAAGGGGATAGCAATGGTAACTTTGAATAGTTATACTCCGTTTGAAATTATACGTATCAAGACTTGAATGCTGTTGCGGATTCACCTTACTGCTTCTATCGAAGGCCGATCGTAAACTGGAAAAAATAAGGGAATCAGATGCTAGAATTGGTGGCTTAACATATTGCATTTTTCTCTAAAGGAAGAGGGACTGGAACCGAGTGAAGAAATAGATTTTACATTCCATACATCTCATGTAACACGCAAAGGGCATTTAGAGTAGAATGTTACTGTTTATGAATACCTTAGGCAGAGTAAACTGTTCTAGTAATAGCAATAGCAAAGTAAACTGCTCATAAAGTGGAATTCTTAGAAAAGCAGTATATCTCACGAAACGAAGGAGAAATCACCGAAATATTGATAGATATGATAGTCGAAAGGTATAGCTATAAGATATAAGAGCACACATATACATATTTATAGAAAAATATAACTAACATTTATAACTTAGCCTTCGGCTGCTTCAAGGAAGTGAAGGAGATGACGTTGAATAAGGATTTTTGAATGCACACTAACCTATCGAAAGGTAGAACACTCGTGTACGTTAGCTGTCCCAGGAGAAATTTTCTCTCGACTTTCAATGGGCTTAAGCGGCAAATGTTTCTGTCCTTGCCAATTTCTCCGTAACCATTGGAAATCGGACTGTGAAATGTAAGAGGATCGCACTCAACGGTATATTTGAAAATACTCAAGGGAAATATTCGCCGAAAAACCATCGCTTTCTTCGGAATAGTTAGCAAAGAAAGCGGCAAATAAAAACAGTTCGGGTTCACGGCTCGTTGATTCCGGATCGAAAAATAATTTGGGGAAATATAACCATTGTCACCAGCTTCATTTCCTCTCTCTTCTCCCAAAGGGGCAAACTTTTTACACCACCACCCCCCGTCAGGACGAGTTTACTCTGATGAAGTTTCTCCTGTAACTGGATGAAGGAATTCCCTAATGCAAAGGGCTTAAAAGCATTGGCGATGTACGCGCACGATTCCTAACGTGAAAGTGCACCCCTTGGGGTTCCTCTTCCATTTTCCTCTCGTTGATAACTAAAATTCCATTACCGAGGGATCGTTTCTCTTCTTTCTTTACAGGCTTGCGTGCATTTGGGTTCGACTCTTTTTCGTTTCATTTTCTCTCTCTGAACTCATCGGGGATCTTTCTAGAAATACTTTGAACCTACTTTACTTTTTTGTTGATATTGTCGGTATGTTGAGCTCGGTAGCTGGTTTTAGAACATCAATCCTTGACTGTGAGCTAAATAAAACTCGATCATAAGCAAATTCTTTGAAAACTAATTCTCCGAAAACGATTTCTTTGAAAGATCAATTTTTCTAATGACAAATTCTTCGGAAAATGCCACGTGCAATGCCTACATCCAACCCAATCTTCAAAGAGGTTCATAGATTTACTGAATATATTTCAACTCTGAATCAGTTCCTTTAATGTAAATTTTGGACACCTTCGGATTCATTAGAGTGGTCTATTTTCGAAGACTATTACAATATGTAACTTTATAAAGGAGTCTTTACTAACGAAACTTATACAAATTCCAAAGTTTCGTCAGTAAAGACAGCATTTGAAAATGATTTTCCACCAAGTGTCGCAGAATGTTATTCTTTATTAGTATAACTTTTTTATCCATGTTTTTCCGTACGCAACGTAATAACAGAACGGGTTCTACGGCAACCCCTGAATCTTATGCACTCAGTGTGACACAAGTTCAAAACATGGCAACACTGCAAACTTGGAATTTCTTTATTGTGCATACATCGCATTTAGCCTAAATACCACTATAATTAATGGTGTTGCCGACGAGCTAATTGTGGGTTACCGGCGGATCGTTTTATCCGACGGTACCCAGTTTCTGCTCCGAAGCTGCGTTTCTGCATTCTCCTCTCCCTGCTTGCTTCCATTTCCTTCCTTTTACTCCAATTACTCTATCTCCCTTTCCCAACCTTTCTCGGAAGGCAGACAGGCAAAACGAGACACGCAAACCCTTACCCACGCAACGTTCCTTTCGCTGGGGAAACTTTTCGATAAAAAAGCCATCGAGGACAAGTTGAAAGCATAGGAAATACTTACTAAAATCCCTGATTAACTCTCCTTTCGAAAATATCTGTTCGCAGTACCATTTGTTTTACATTCGACCCAATCAGGCAGTATGAGCAGCGCGTTTTCATGGCGAAAACAAAGAGTTAATTGCTTTTGGATAGCGTTGCTATTGAACTGCCTACATTTCTCCGTATTCCGTGCCATTAGCATGCTATCGTGACTGGATTACCCACAAGGGTACCCAAACACGTGACTGATGTCGGAGACCAATCAAGAGCGACATCCGCTGTATAGATTTTTCATTCGATACTTTATATTGGAATCTATGGTTTCGCTTAATACCGTGGATGATAGGACATTCCCGATTTATTTTCTCTACGCATAAATAGCACGTATGCAACATTTGAGTGTTTTTATACGATTTAATTTGTTAATATTGAATGGGAATATTTGTAAACTTGTTCCCGCCTCACCTTCGTCATCTGGTTCTTGATCTTCGAACACCTCTCTCAATCATTGGCTTGTTTGTGTTTCATGAATGTTCTCTAGGCATCAAAATTACGTGTCTTTTCTTTTCTGAAATAAGAATGGAAATAATGGGTATAATTATATCATAGTAAAAATTACCTGTATTAGAAATAGGTAATTCTCAGCAAACTATGCACAAGCGAGTATTGCAAAACTTTCACAAATTTACAATAAAAACATGCTGAAGCAACAAAATAAATCGTTTTTACTTAGAAAACAATAGCTAAGAGTGTGTGAAGGTAATATTTTTATTTACTTAAAACACAATAACAAAATGATTGGTGTTAAATAATGTTTATTTTATGTTAGAAATTTAGTTCGGCGTTGAAGATATGTTACTTAGCCGTAGTATTACTTTTTATAGATTTTCTGTTTTTAATATTCTTGTTTACTCTTATATTTCGTAAAAATTCTTATTTAGAATTGTATTATATTTATTTTATTTTCTTCTTTAATTCCTTCGATTCGATTATTGATAACGCGAAAAGGTGACGAGGTGACGACTGATAATAGATAATATCATTGATTTGATGACTGATTATATGATTGATAATTTTCGTTTGGCTCGTTATTACTTGCATCTTAAACGTTACTTAAAGTCTGTCACTAGTGTAGGGCCAAATAAGAAATTCATGTAAAAAATTTCTCCCTAATCTCCTCGTGATCTTATTTTCATGCAATTTCTCAACTGGTGTTCCACAAGGTTAGGTTGTATCAAATAAAATGTTTTAGTATCTTAAAAGCCCTCGCAGTGAGCAAAGACCAAGTTCCCCATCCAAATTAAAGGATCTGAAGGACGCTTTTTAGCTTTGTGTCTCTCTTGCCATGGAATGTAATTCGATTTACCCGACAGGAATGCCGAGTGGCCATTAAAAACGAATCCAAGATTAATGTGACGTAGCGCAGGCGCATGCGTAAGTGGCCGTTTGATTCGAGTCGCGCCAAATTGAAGTTTAATTAAGCCCCTGCCAATCATCTCGTCTGATAACGATCGTAAAGGAAGGCATGTTATGGTCGCTTAAGCACCGAGCTTTTTAATAGGTTTTCCGGTTGTTTCGCCCATCGAGGTTATTTCTGGTTTCGGTGGAATCCGCGGTAGTCTTTGCGAATGGCACTTATAAGCGCTGGATCCTATCTATATTCAAATATTTCTCTGGTGCTAAATTTTCTTTGTATTTACATACATTAATTTAGGTATGCATTGTGAGGAGCGGGTCAATTGAGTTCTGGGCTTCCCTCATTTGTTTTGCTAAGGCCTTAAATTTAGGTTGGTTCAAGTGCTAAAAACGAAATTAAGTACTTCATTGATTATAGAAATAGGAATGGGTAAGAAATTAAATCAAAATGTTTAATATAAAAAGAGCGTTCCATAATAACCGTTGTAGGTATAGGCTACGTTGGAATAAGGGAAAAGGATGTTATCCCAAGCGTTTCGGGTTGCGGAATTTTCGGGACAACCATTTACTTCTGTTAGAATGGAAAACTGTGCAAATTTTGCTTCCTATTTTATTATATATTTATGAACGTATTACTGTTCTAATTTTTGAACTAATAAAATTCTCTATTTTTCAGAATGGTTATTTTATTTTAATGGGGTGCTAATGAACGAAGCTGTGAATGAATAATAATGAATTGAAGAGATCTTAGGTTAAGGGTTCAACAAATAAATATTTTAAAAAAGGTTATTAATACTTGGTTTAAAGAAAAAAATTGACAACGTACACATAATATTAAAAATTATATTAAATAATAAAAATGATATTAAATATTATTATTTAATAATATTATTAATTGATTAATATAAATATTTTGGACGTTTTCAAATTTTGTTTTCTTTAAGCTGATTATGGATTAGTTCCACCACATCTCGCCCGTAGTGATTAATTAGTTATTAAAATAATTAAAAAGATTGGAAGGTTAAAAATATAAAAAATCGCTTCATTTCGTCCTCTAAGGCTAATTAAATATATTATGTATCGATCAACTATTACGCTCTTAATCAATCAATCAATTTTAAAGTAAATGGATGCATTCCAAACAGTGATTAGCTAAACACACTATTCCCTTCCACACTTCTACGTGTATGCCATGAATATTTGATTTGCTTTCGATAGCCAAGTTAGCAACCACTTTCACACTTGTGCTAAGTTCGTACGTTTTAATGATCAACACATTCATTGCCAAGATATACATATATAGACCAGCTTCCTCTGTGCTCACTATCATAAACCTATCATCGTTTACCTTCTGAGTCATCAACGGAGTCAACGACCGGGCAGCAGTAAAATCTACCGACGGTGAAAAAGTTGCAAGATTGAACTTAATGTTGACGCAAATCTCAATTAAATCTGCAAATTGGCGCCGAAGACCGGTTTTTATAACGACTCCAATTGTTACGGTTGGCGGCCCAAAATGACTATTAAGAAATATATAAAATTATTCCGATAATTGGCGAAGGAAGGGTTTTCTTTGATTGTCGGTACTAATCGTGATTCCTGTGAGTAAATTGGAGCTTAACAACTAAATTGAATTTATCTTATTTTAAATCTACCTTTATTAATCTTTCTGCTTCTATATTGCTGTTTGATTTCTTCCTTTTCATATGTTTTTATTGCTCATTACTTCTGTACAGCTGGTGTTTTGTGGAAAATAATACGTGTAGTCTGCCAGACCGTGGTACCGTAGTGGTTAGCGTTCAGGCATTTCAAACACAAGGACCCGAGTTCGCGACCCCGCTTACAAGAAGTCTCTCGTTTGGCAAAAATAGCAAGCTGGTCGTAATCCATACAATGAAAATTTTTCCTAAATCCTAAATTCTTCTTCGTCATCATCAGTATCGTTTATCAACGCTGATGTGAATACAGCTAAGGTGGAAAGAAACCTCAGATTGATCAAACAATAGATACAGGCGGCAATTATGAGGGTCGAGTGGTGAAATTTTCGAAAGATAGACGCCAATTTGAATGAGTCATAAAAATAACTAAATAGCGAAGAACTCCAAGTTTAAGAACTTTGTCGTCAATGATCAGCCAATTTTATTCGCTATGAGTGTACGAAATCTAAATTGAAATGCAGAATCTTCTGGTTTTGGAGCAGCAGCTTATTTATTCGTTTTATTTCGTAAAAAAGATAATTTTCTTCATTTTATTCCTGTAGAAAGAATAAAATGATTATAATTTATGTTTTTCGCATCGCATCTTCAGGCATTATTAGTATTTTTATTAATCTCGTTGTTGTCAACTTCTTTCCGTTACTTATAAAGGCTACTGAAAATAATCATGGAATGCGTTATTTTATAAATCTCACATCTCACATATATATCTGTATGATAGTGATTCCTGACCAACTGCGACGTTTTATTTCAAAATTAAAAATTACTTGAAGTTGTATAGGGATTTAAAACTGTAACAAATTGTAAATTCAAGACAAGAAATTTAAAAAATATTCACCCATTAACTCTTCGGTAATTCGTTATTATAAGTGCCTATTATTGTATGTACTACATTTGCACGTTTATAATTACCAACAAATACTAAAGTATTATTTTAAAATTAAAAATCTATCGCAGAATAATTTGTATCGGAAAAAAATTTATCTTAAAAATTGGAAGATTCGCTCAGGAAAATTCGAAAATAATCGCCCATTTACACCTTAAAAATTAATTACTTTAAAATCGTTATCATTTATACGTTTTAAATCCTCGGAAATATTCAAGAAGCTACTCATGACATCATGAAGTAATCAGATATCCTTTTTCGCTTTTTCCTTAAACCCTTTTTGTACGAAACAATTTCTGTTATTAGAGCTTTTCTTCTAACTCGACGTTTACTTCCCATTTCGGAATCGGGCCGCGCCTGAGTCATAGCTCCGATTGCTCGTATCGCGACGCTAACCTTGAATTACCTTGAGGCGGGTTTTCCTCATTCCTCAGACGCCCGCCAACACGTGATCTTTTTCATTTCGACTCGGGAAGAAGAGTGAGTAAGGCTTCGGCGCCTCGGAATAAAAAAGTGTAACGATTTTTCCCGCTTTCGAAGAAAACGGTCTGCCTCAGCGTGGGATGCTCTCCCGTCCGCGGTAATCCTCCGAGTCCTTCCGCAAACTTGCGGGGGAGTTTTCACCGCGCCCTTATCTCGCATTTGAGCTTGAACCTGTCTCCGAACAAACGGAGGTCTTTCACGGAGTCTGGGAAGAGTCTTAAGGTTTTCTCGCTTCGTCGGCAACAAAGAGAGTTTCTCGGAGTTATCAAGTGGAGATGGGGTCGGCGAGGGGTTTTGTAGGGTGCCGCTTTTCCCTCGCGTATTTGATTTGAGATTTGAGACGGTGAGATGTGTATTTGTTTGGCACTGTAGTTTTGTTTCGTACCCGTCGAAAGTGGTATGTTTTGAAGGGGTAGATTTTATAGGTAAATTTCCAGATTCTATGGTTGAGCAGAAAAGTCTATTCTAATTAGTAGTAGTAGTCAGTTTGAGGTGCTTTAACTGCAAAGGTTATTTGGTCCTGTGTTCAAATAAAGTTCAGCTGGGTAAGCTAGTTTAACTGTATTCTTTCATATATAACCTGTCAATAACCTAACAGATTATAAGTATAAATAAGTCGGTAGATATATGTAATGGATAAATATATAAATAAGTAGATAAAATAAATAGATAAAACCAAACATGTTAAAACACAGTTACGTAACAGATAAAAATACTGTCTAAAACTAGAGAAGTACTAAATTAAAATGTTTAAAATAACTTGTCAAAGAATCTCTGACAAAATTTATTTTCCAAGAAGGGTATGTGTCATACCTGGTTGTATAAACCAACTTCTTGAAACAAGTTTAAAACTTTATGTACACTTTCTGTGTCATTACTTAAACCATCTATTCGAATTAATATCATTATTATTTGTATCACAAATTTTCATAAAAGTAGAAACTAGGTGGCAGTATAATCAAACTAGATACAACTATTTATTCTCACGTGTCTTTAATTTCATCAGCTCGAAACCTTGTCATCTTCTTCACCATTAGTCATAAAAACTCCGAGGGGGGCTTTCACGGCCAAGTCAGGAGTGAGATAGTTTGTCTTTGCTTTCCTCACTTAATCGGAATGAATTAAAAAAGACATTGAAATCACTACGGAATAACCCCATGAATGCCTCCTTTCAGTGTTCGATGAAGAGATACCCGAATTTCATTAAATTAAATACTCATTACTGAATATGATAGAACTTCGAGTTGTGTAAAAGGCGCAGAATGGAAAGAGTTGAGTTGACAAGAATACTAACTCGGAGGTACTGGAGATGGTTGGGAAAGAGAGGGCTTTAATTGAAGTAATTAAGCATGGTCAGAATAAATGGGTGGGCCAATTATTAAGAGAAGAGGGATTGTTAAAGAAAGACAGAGGGAAGAAAGAGGTAAATATATGACATAAAGTATGAGCTAAATTACCTGTGAACGAAAGGAATGACATTTTATAGGAAATAATGAGGCACGTGAACCTACTTAAAAGTATAGCCCTAATTTGTATTTAATATTAATAAATATCCATAGCTATCACGTAATCTGAGCAAGAAACAGGACGGAAGCAATAGTAAAGGGAAGATGTATTTTTCTCCATCGCCGGCCAAATATTAGATACTTTTGATATTGAATCATAAGCGTATGATTATGGGAACCCTAACTGGATTCAAATATCAATCATATGCTGGTGTATTTTCGTACCTATTGAGATCATAATGTGGTTTACGATAAACTCTTTTCCCCAGAACAGCGGCAGTCTTTAATACCTCCTATTGACTTGAAAGAATTTGACGGTGCGTGTTCGACGTCAACTCCCTTTGGCTCAAAGAGGGATTCCATCTTCATAGAGAGAGTGCCACACAATCCCTGGACATTTAGCAAATTAATAGTCTCTCTTTTCCGCACCTTCGCATTTCATCCAGCTGCCCAGTAATCTCTCGCCCGTCAGATCCCATTCCATTTATCCCGTTCTCCCCTTTGAGGAAAGTGGTCCTTTGCCGTACAAAAATAGCGCACCCGGACTATGTCGTTCCGAAACCTTTTGTGCTTTTTCTGCGGTGCCAAAGGCGTTATTAAGTTTATGGCCATCACGGTCCAAAAGCGTCCTCCAATGCAACCTGGCATCAGGGCTTGAATCGGGTTTTAGCAGTGCCAACTTCAGGACTTTAATGAGATTCACCTGAATGGATATCTGTGAACAGGGTAGTTTTTGTAGAGCCAGGTCCCATTGTGCAAAACCCATTTTGTTTCTCGCCTTTAGTCGTCAAGAGATATCAATTTGAGAATTAGTTTGTTGCAACTCTCCTGTTATCTCCAATCCTGTCCCTCATCAGTCTTTTTATTTATTCAAAATTTCCTCAAACAATATTTCCTGTCTCGTATTTCGACCCAGATCTTTCTTTGTAATTTTTTCATTGAATCATTAGTCAATCTCTCCAATAATAGATACTGTCTCAGATGTGACTTTGTGGAATTCCTTCGTTTTAATATGAATAAAAAAGCAGTGGTAAATCTCTCATTAAAACGATACCAGAATAAACCCCACTTATTTTTACATTTGGATTTACTACTTATTTTTATTCATATTCTTCTCTCCAATACTGCTCTTACGTAGCTATCGCTCTTTATTACTCGGCCGATTAATATTCTCTATTTTTAGCCCTGTTTTTCATATATTATACAATGTCTAATGCATAGAGGGTTTCATAAAAAAATGAATCCTATTTTTAATTAAGTTAAACAAAAATTCTCGTATTATATACAAACGTTAGACTTCATTTTGGAATAAATTTAATAGAATAAACTTAATAGGTCCATTTCACATTTTTATGTCGTGATGAGTAGAAGATAAAAGTTAAGAAGGTAGAGTAATTTATACATTGGAGTAAAATAATAATAAATCTATATTAATTTATATTATATGTATGCGCATTTGATGATATAAGAACCATCGCATCGTATGCACGTATAAAATTGATAAATGAAGGAAAATTTGTAAGCTTTGTTGGATTATAAAAACGGTGAGTATTTTGGGTGGGATAAATGTGTTTACTGTTGGAAAAAATCCACAATGATAGAGGATATGCGGAAAATCTTCCATTTTATTATTTGTTAAATCAAATTAATCATGTTAATTAATAATTTTAGTAACAAATCATTGGAAAACAGCTACTCAGAAAGAGGATATGTGTATGACATTCAGCGTTAATTAATATGTCAATTATATTAGTTAAATTAAATAATGTTAACTAAAAACTTCATTAATTAAATATTCCCGAATCAATCATTTCGTGCTGAATATGATTTCAATTGACCAGAGCATACTTATTGTTCGAAGGCTAAATTACGGCACCATAATCATTAAAACATATTAATTAACTCACGTGACTGACTTGTTCTAAATAATAAATCAGCTCGATAATAATTATTATTACGGTCACCGTATAGTATTCAACTTTTTCCTAATATACCACCCCCTTATGTGATCGATATGTTCTAGCTTAACTTGGTTGGCCTCCTTAGAAAAAGTAATATTTTATTTTCATTTTATTTTCTAAACCGGCCACTTTTGTGCCTACGCAATTGAATTTCATTCTGACGTACTCTGGGACTTCATTTGTGCGCTTATCTTATATCGACGTGTTTCTCCATTTAAAGGGTATATTCGGCGATGTGCTATCTTTCCTGGAACACGCCTTCGCGATAATTATCACTGCTTTCGACACCTTCATGCGTATATCCATGGCGTAAAGAGGCACTCGAAGGAGATTGGAAGAAATGGGTCAGTGTTTTCAATCGGTGACGTCACTTGGTTCCTTCCGTGCCCTTTCTCCTCTGGGAATAAGGCCTCGCCCAAATTCGCTCCACTTTCGACGCCGTGTTAATTAATTTCCGAGCTCCGCTGCATTTAAGAGGGGAAATGCTATATAACTCCTCACCTTCTCCTCGTAACTTCAAACGTTCCGCTCCTTTAAAGAATGGTGCCGGTGCCAATAAGTTACGTTCTTATTCCTGAAGGAAAAAGTGAATTATTTTCATTCCTTGGACATGGTTTTATTTTTGACTAAATCCTCTTGATTGCTTTTATTATCAAGAGAACCTAAATTCGTCATGGCTCGATATTTTTTATGGCCGGTACGTAATTCAATCTAATACTTAATTGACTCATAATCTTTTTTGGGTGCCGCTTGGTTATATTTAATTAATGTAAGCTTAGATGAGAGCCAATTTGTATGATAGTGATCAATTTAAATCACTATTATAAAGTTGGGCTATAAATTAATTGCCAAGCACGTTTTTAAATGTTTTGTTCATCTAGCCATTATTAAAATTGTTTTTTCTTGATTCATCGACCTTGTTAACATATAATTGTGAATATAGTTGACTAGGAGATAATTCAATACCACTTAAATTAACCCATTATCATATTGAAAAAGGGCTCAGAATATGACTCAAGTGCATTTTTAAATTTTATGATTGATTTTAAGTTTTCCTCTTGACTTATCAACTTCATTTATCTTTCAGGTGACTGGATTTTCTTCTTCCGTTAAAACGGCGGCTTCTGCTGAAATTATCCAGGTAATGTACATGATCTTTTATACCTATACGTTAAAAGACATTCTTCTGTATGAACTGCGTAATTTCTTATCAAATTATTTCACAGCCCCACAAAAAAAACAATTTGATTGTTATCTTAAGTGGCTTCATATGTTGTTAGGGAAAAGTTAGGTAATATTTAAGTGGTTGATAGCTATCAAATTATGATTGTCTTATATCAAAACAGATTGTTGATAAGGATTCTTTGAATTCCTTCTTAATTAAATTATATATTCAATAAGGCGATTTACTTGGTTTCGAGGGATTCGATTGAAAAGTTTTGCTCATAAAAATAGTGCGGTTAGAGTGACGGTAGACTTTCTTATTATATGTTTTACCAAACAAGGATGATTTAGCTGCATTTTCAGATAAAAATTTTCCGTAGGATACGGGCGAATTTGCCATTCTCAAAATAAACTTATTGCTATAGGGACAAGTTTAACTACCAAAAACCTGCGAAACCTAGAGATAATTTAATGTGTAATGAAATCAGATTAAATGAGATTTAAAAGACAAGAAGACATACCAGCAGTATCATACAAGAATAAAAAAGACCATACTGTTACACATTTACATGTAAAACTTAAAAATAGACTTATAAATAAAAATAAAATAAACAAAAACAGTCCAAACAATTAAAAGGACAAAGGTAAGAAAATAATAAAATATGGATGTTAAATTCAATTTAAAATGCATTCATTAAAATAGCGGATATGGTAGGAACGGAAAGTAAGTCATAAGTGATATAGATAGTAACTAAATAAGACTAAGTGGAAATCCATATAAAATTACCAGTACTCTTTTTCCAGAGACACATTTAAAAACGACCGGTTTCGGACACATCGGCCATCATCAGGTTGGGAAGTCACCGATAAGTTTTCTCGTCAGTCGTGTTTTAAATGCATGGGTGACGTGTGGAAAAGAGAACTAGTAATTATTATATAACTATAACTATTCTTACAATCCTCTAATCAATGGAAATTAAATTGCGCATCTTCTATGCTGGATTTGTAAGATCTGTCCATAAAGTATTATTTTCTTGGAGTAACAGTATAGGACTTCTTGCCACTATCAAATTAATTCGAGCAATTCCTTGAAAAGTGGAGTTAGACATAGACGTCTCAATTAGCTTCGAAGCTTATACTTATACTAATCCAGCCAACCCGTTAGAGAGGATATCTGAGTTGGAACAGATGTTAAGGAAGCGTTCGATGGGCGAGTTCTGCCTTGATCGCTCCTCCTCTTGTGTGTTTATAAATACTCCTCCACTGTGTTGCACCTTCGTCGCATAACTCACTCATTTCCTCCCCGGAGTGACGCAACCCCGTCATCCTCGCGGCCTTGAGGCAGTTTTGATCTCCTCTGTTTCAAAACAGGTGCAACAGCCTCACGGAAGGAGTGATTGAGAGGGTTTTCACGGTGGCGAAAGGAGAATGGCTCCAAACGTCCCCTAATCCTAATTGGAGCAAGGACGCGATTGTGCTGCCCCTTTTTTCGTTGCGGACACTTGGAAAAATTAGCGGGGTGTGTTCATCAGGGTTTCAGTCTGTCGCCAGAGTATTTCATTGGGAAAAACATTTGGTGTATGAGGAAATGGAGGGTGCTATTGAAGTATAAGCTCATCGTATCAAAGAAGTTGTCTGTCTGTTCTATGTCCAGAAGCTGGTTTGAACCTTGCACATTCGATACCGGAAGTTCTGGAGAGGGAATGAGGCTTACTTGGCAAGATGAGGGATGACGTAAATTGAATTTGCTTTCATCGTTAACTAAGGATGCCAAGAGTGGGGAACGTCAATGTAATTGCGGCAGAGTCCACAAGACTTCTCATCGCCTTCGACAAACAATGACCGGAATGAATGCCATTATTCTGTATCTTTCATACCTCATTAGTTTTCATATTATCACAGCCATGAGCTGAATTGAAAAAAATAGTTTAAAAATACATTTTCTCTATCCTTTTCTAAGAGACTGATTTGAAACATTCTTTTTGTCAAGATTTATTCATAAGAAAGTCAATTTAAAATACAATTACTGCTTCAAGCGCTTAAAGCAGTACATTTTGAGGTTTTCAAACCAGATCTTACTTAATTAACATTTTATTATTTAATTATGTATTACACAATCCGTTGATTGATTGTGACTTGTACAGTGTTTTGTAATTGATGGAAGAAGGGTAATATTTCTAAATAAACGATGATTCTACTTTTTAAAATACAATTAGAAATATGCATATACTTTAAATACTTCCAAGGGTATTTCCTGATAAAAATTATCAAATAACATTGGGCTTGTTCAGATATATTCTTCTTGGATCGTTTCATATTTGTAGGAGCGCAAAATTCGCTTCTTAGCTTCAGTAATCTTTTAGAATACCTTCGGTAGCACATTGATAAACGTAGGCATGGTAGATTATTATTTTCAATATAATTTTTGTAATTGATTATTAGATTTTTATCTCTATATCAATTACAACATTACAGGCAATTCTTTTTTTTCTCACACTGCTGCAATCCTTTGCATATTTTAAACAAAATCATCAATAACCATATCTTCCAGTAAAGAAAAAAGTTCTCCTGAACCGCATACGAAGTACGTGCTACGTCATACTTTGTAGCATTCAGTGAAATCTTGCAGGAAATTTGCTTGTTACATTCTTTAATTGGCGAACGAAATTTAAAGTTCTATTCCCTCACTAGTCCCATCCAGCACGTGACCCCATTTTTAAAGTTGGAGAACAGGGTAAGCTCTCTTCTTTTACTACTCTTCTCCAAACTCCGAGTAAAAGTGGAATCGGACGAAAGCGTTTCGAAACCCCCCGCAGACGCAGACGTTTTAATTTTTGTTTACTTTTCCACGATGGATACTTGGGAAAAAAGAACTCGAGATCGCTGACCCGGTTCGCTGGCACATTTGTTAACGCGTCTGCTTCCACGAAGGGGGTGAATAATCGATGGAAATAGCGAGGGAAGTGGATATAGTCACTCCGCTATCTTAACACCGTTTCTAATAGTCCTGAAAGTATTTTTATCGATTTTACGTAAGGGTTTCTCGTTTAGAACGGATTCCGGATCTGATCAGTTTGTGTGAAATGATTCATCACTGGTGATTGGTATTATAGAAATTCTTCGAAAACAGTTTCTTCGGAAGCAAATTATTCGGAAACGAATTCTTCGAACGATTCGAACTTCGAATGACAAATTCTTCGAAAATAGTCATTCGAACTTCGAATGACAAATTCTTCGAAAATAGACTACTCTAGTGAGTCTCTAAGTAATCCTAAATGTACATCAAAGGAACTGATTAGGAGTTGAAATCTATTCAGTGAAACCATCTTAAAAGAAATACTGTACTGTACTGACATAATCTGACAGAACTTACAGAAATGCTGTACATTGTATTTCTTTTAAGATGGTTGTAAAACCTTTCCACGAAGTGAAGATTGGACGTATTAATTTTATCTATTCAGTGAAGCTACGAACCTCAAACGATTAGTTCTTCGCATGAAATTCGAATGGATTTCTTTTTAATTAGGCACCTCCTGATGAGCCCCGTTTGGCTCAAGAGGACCTTCTCTGCCTACAGTATTGTAGAAAAATTTTGACCATAATGATTATACTAACATAAAATACGAATGATTATATTCATATAGAAAATATTTATATATTTTTTAAACGGTTACTACTACATCACATTATATTTACTGTTAATGAATGTCCAGATATTTGCGTCGATGAATATGTATTCTCTGCTTAATCATAATAAATAATTATTTTAGAAAATTACAAATTCTTCGAAAATAAACTAATGAAAATCTAAGTTATCCAAAATTTATATTGAAGGAACTCTTTCGGAGTCGAAATCTATCCAGTAAAGCTATTCAGCTACAACCTCCTTGAAGAGGTTGGGTTGCCTGTGGGCATTTTTGGGATCAAGGGTTCTATTTTCGAAGAATTGGGTATTCCAAGAATTAATCCTTTGAAGAATTCATTTCCAAAGAATTTGCTTTCGAAGAATACGTCATCGAAGAATATCCCTGTAAGCCAGGTGATCCGCTTGCTCAGGTCTTTGGTGTCATTCTTCTGCTTTCCATTCCCCGCCCTCCCCTTCGTCACTGCATATCCTTTTCCTTTCTTCAATCCATCGATCACCTTTACTCTTCCCCTTCCTCTGCGTACCTTCCCCTCCACTTTTCTCCCTTTCATATCCTTCAGCAAGCGTAGCCTTCTTATTCAACGGCCCCTTTTTTCATTTCATTGATTGATTTAATGAAATGTACTCCTGAGACCTCATTCCTTGCTTAATCTGTCCACACTATACTCAGCTTTTTTCTCATATCCGCACCCACTTGCCAAATATTTCCTTTGCAACTATTCTTTATTCTTTAAAGTCCCAATCCTATCCGCTTTCTACCTCTTCCACTATTTTCAACTGTTACGCGTTTGTCTTTCCTTAAAATGATTAATCAAATGAATGTAAAGATAACACTTTTATTCATGCAAACAATCATCTTTATTGAGAAAAATGTTTGCTGTTCCCATCCACCATTAACCAATACTCATAAATTGGTTAAAACTTTAAGACCTTAAGTGATTAACGTATTAAGAAACTAGGAAATTACAGGAAAAAGACGTAATAAGGGTAATTAAGAAAGAAGGGATTTTTTAGTGTAAAACTGTCATACTAGAATCACCCAAAAAGAAAAGGGGTGTATACAAATATTTTAAAAGATTTAATAAAGAAAAAGACGAGAGAGAAAATTTGAAACAAAATCATAATAATAACTGATAACATAAACATTCTCCATCTATGCATCATAAGTATTTATTATAGTAATAATGATTAAGAAACAATTCCAGACGGAGACTTACTAGTCTTAAATCTAATCCTTCGTCATTAAAGATTTAAAGGAAGGGCTTTTAGTATTTTGATAAAATAAATAGCTAAAATAGACGAAACTATTTTGCGGGTTTGCCAAAATAAACTAAGACTGGACTTAGGTGATTAGGAAAATCCCTGAAGGAACTTACTAACGGTGGCAAATCAAATTTAAAGTAAAGAAATTATGAGGAATATGAAGATTCATGAGCGATCCTGAGAAAAATATACGATCTAAATGCCCATCATAGCAACAATTACAGACAAAATCGATATTGAATAAAATTATGCGCAAATTTAGAAATTAAAGAATTGCCTTGAGAGTAGTAGAGTTGTAGTTTATTAAATTATGAGGTGATACATCTTGTAAAGAAGTAGGTATGATGAGTAGCCTCCCGCGTGTTTATTTATTTATTTTTAACAAAAATTAAAACCTTAAAGTTCCATCAGGCAAAGCCTGTTGATGGAACCCAAAATTACATATTAAATGGAAAAAAGCAACATAAGTTAACCAAAGAAAACAGCTCAGTCTCGAAATATAAAACATATATTCACTAAATTGTTACAATTTTATTCTAAGCCACTTCCATACACTAATCAACAAACTAAAATCACCTTTCTAACAGCATATTTTTCAAGGAAGGATTTTTCAGAACCCTCTTAATGCTTCTTGCACTGTTAAATTAATGTACATCACTCTGGGCGCAATATTTATTGAACAATTTTGGGATAATAGATTTCAGCTGCCACTCACCATATCTATTATTTACCCTAGGAACAACATATTAGGTTCCACGAGTACTGTAGTTACTGTTTATCTCAACTCGACATTCTTCTGCAGTGTAGTATTTACATAGTAAAATTTAAAAAAGCAGGTATTTAGGTGATAATACATTATATTTAGTATATGAGTTTAGATTTTCAGTCCCAGTTTCACCTTGCGATCATATATGTCAATATTAAACGAAAGATTTACTTTCACCAAAGTTTTTATTCTAATCGGAAGAGGAGGAATTGAAGAAAAGCGCGTTCCTTTAAGGCAATTCGCTTCGAAGGGGCGCATCGCTATATATAGTCGATTTCTTCCGTTTTTATATTCGGGGCAAGGTTGAAGCTCTTATTCCGCCTTATAGTTGGGCTGCGTTGAAGTAGGACTCGAGAGAGAGGATTTGTTTTGGTTGTTGCCGAAGGCGAATCGGGTCAAAGGAGGAGTTACGGAGATAAAAGGGTTTCCATTGGAGGAGATGTTTAGGGAGTTGTTTTGAGAGTTGGGATAGTTAGAGGGTTTAATGAAACCGGAGAGGGAAAGTGGAATTGGTGAAGGATAACAAGGTGAAAGGAAGGTGGCCAGGGTTGGTTTAGGGGCATAAGTGGTAAAGCAACCAAAGGACAAACACTAAGAAGATGGCTACGGATGGAATCCTAGTGGTCGTCTCTGTGGATTTCAGGTGTCAGGTGACATCGGTGATGGGGTTGAATCGGACTTTTCGAAATCGGTGACGTTCAGTTGCAAAGCAGCTGATGCCAACTGATATGGCTGATAACAAAACCCTTATTTTCGCTTAAAGATATATTGTATTTTATATTTTTACCCGAGTTTCTTTAAATTAGTTATTATTAACTAAGATGAAATCGTGTTGGATAATACGTACACCCTTATTATATATTATTCCATTTCTGATTTGGTTTTAGCTTCTCTTGTGATATTTTTTTTCAAGCTTGGTCCTTCTCGTTGCCACTTCTCAAGCTTGAGCATATTTTAATGCTTATAATAATTTATTTTAAAACAATATACATATTATAGAAATCCTTATCAAATTTCGAATTTAATTTTTTGGAAGATCAGAGTATCTGTTGTAATGGAATGGTAATTGGTAACAATTTAAAGTTATCTAATCTTTACATTGCTTTGATTTTGCTGTAATCAGTAACCAGCTATAATCTCGGATTTGATGATCAAGACGTAAGCACTCAGAGCCAGCTAATTGCAACCTTAAGACTAAGTGAAGGAGTAGATATCAGGTCATTGAATCTGTGCAATCATCGATTAACTTTTTTATATACGATCTTCGTGTTCGTTTCATCTCGGCTGTTATCTTTCCTTTCTTTAGCTGATTTTGTAATCACGCACTTAAATATTTTGTCCGATACAGAGGAAAATTTCTCCTTAATTACTTTTGTGCCAGACTTGTTCACGACTGTGATAATATGGAAAAAAATGCTGTTTAAATTACCGGAATGATTTAGGTTATTCTTTATTGAATGCTTTGGAAAGCATACTTCTCACCATCACTGAGTTTCTTGTCTCACTCATTTCTTTATGACTAGGTGAGTAAAATAAAGCGAATTTCTCCACTCCTCATCTTGCATACTCGCTATATACCTTCTCTACTTAATCCGCTGTTTTAATGAATGTTTTTTTAAATTGTATTTACCTTCTATATTTTATTATTTTTTCCTCTTTGTCTTTTTAATTTGTTAGACCGTTTTAGAGGTATTGTTTATTTAATAGTATATTTATCAGTTTATTTTAACCTACTTACATGTAATGTGTAACTGATTGTTCTTTTTTGTTCTTGTATGATATTATTGATATGTCTTCTTGTCTTTTAAATCTCGTTTCATCTCTAAATTTAGATTTCCTATCTGTAGGTTTCGCAGGTTTTTCACTCCTCCTTTCTTGAGGGTGGTCTCAAAATTCAAGCCAGTGCATCATGCGCATATACATTGCTTACTAAGCTCTTAACTTAGGTTTTTTAAATCCACAAAGTAATCTTCTTCTGTGTGCTGTACTTTCAAGCTATTTCGTTTTTTACACTTACATGACCAAGGGTTAGATATAAGAAGAGACTTTATAGTTTCAATCTCGCCCTGAATAAATTCCTTTACTATTATAATTTTATATTGTTATTATTTCTACGAATCTTACTGTAGCTAATAGTAGAGGAGATATGTATCCATCAAGCTACAGGTTTCTAATAGTATAGACAGACCGCGTATCTGAGTCCGCCAGCCTCTTGCAGATACCATAACGAGATCGGGTAATTTAGCCCTTAATCGCAGATAACTTGATAGAGGTCGATGACTGGTGAATAGGCTTCAGTATGCGTTTAATGAGCTCATGAGTTTGAAAGCCTCCGCGATAGGTTAACGCTAATGCAGTAGATTGAGGCAATGATTGATGGAGAGAGATGAAGTGGCCGTGTGTGTATACCCTCAGTGCGGGTGTGGGCCTTGGAGATCCCCACTTGACGCTTTCGTTTGCCAAGAGGAGGCCCAGAGACACGCGCTTGCCTTTTTTCCGACCTTTTCTATTTCGGTTTCGCAAAGCACGAGGATTGGGGCAGGGCGGAGGCCGTGTATTTTGGAAGGCTTCTCAAACGGGCCCGCCCCCGCTTCGGTGCCCTTTCGCATAGCCCGGAAAAAAGCAGATGTTCCCCTACGCCGAATAAAAGCGAATCTGCGTATCCGTCGTTGGGAATTTTGAAATACATTTTTGAGTGGAAATTGCGCGCATTTTGGCTCCCGTGCGGTCTCATGAAGTAAGTTTTGAATCGGAGTGGACGAGGAATAAATTGCTCGGTTTATTCCGTCCAATGTCATAGTGTTCACACGTTAACTGCTGGGAGGGTCACATTTGACCTTCATTGGCATCAGGGTCATATAGGTTCCTCATTGGGATGAGAGTCACATTTAACCCTTACTTTGACTGTTCCCTGGGGGCTATGAGGGTCATTTTGATCCCTCGAGTTTGAAATTGGTAGTAGTAGTAGTATTGTTAACAGTGCTTCAACAGCTTAGGTCATTTCGCACATTGGCTCCCACCGGGATTCGAACCCGGGACCGCTTTCACCAAAGGCAAACGCGCTGTCCACATGACTATCCGGGAGCCAGTTTGAAATTGTTTGAACTTTAAAATATACTTGAGATGGCCTAATCTGATCAATTTTATTTAGTAATAAAAATTAATTTTGAATTTTGTAACATTCTGACATAATTTAAATATACTATAAATTTCAGTTTGTTCCCTGAAGCCGTGAGGGTCATATCCAGATACTAAAATGCAGTAATTCCATTTAAAAATAAGGCAGAGTAAACAGTATTTTTGAAACCTATTTGTATAATGAAATGATACATTCAAATTGAATTAGTTCGCTTGGCATTTTTATCAATTATGAACTGGCAGTTAACCTGTTGATTTTCGATTGATTTATTCAATTTTTGCATCTCCGCCCAACTCTATTGCAATCCTTACAAAATAACTGCACGGAGAGAAAGACATCTTATTGTTAGACTGAGTGGAATCTACCGAGTGGAACAAACATGTTTGTGGCACTCAACGATTACAGGAAAATGAAAATTCCCACGGTCCTCCTAGTAATTACTCGCCCATTATCCTCCTTGATGATAGCAGAGTGGAATTACCATCATGCCTGGTAAACCTCTCCAGGGATTAGCTAATGAAGGAGATCCTAACCGGCACCAGTGCCGAAAACTTTGGCTTGATTCTCGTTGCGTTGTGGCGTTGAATTTAGATCCAATTCTTTGGTGGAATATCATGTTCGTAAATTTCCGCAATTTATTTATTATTTTCTTTAATTATTAATAAATGCAAATTGCCGTCCATGCATTGCTCTCGCTTTTACTTAGAAAAATTCTGTTGGTATATATTTATGCAGTAACTTGACTTCATTCTATGGATTTTTTCGATGTAGAATTTATTTCAATTTATAGAATCCCCCTTTACGAAGTACACAGAAGCTTAAGTTTGTCATGGTACGGAGTTAATTTGCATCACTACGTTTTATTAACGTATGATCATGTTTATAGTAACTTTCCTTTTCTCGTAATTAAATAATTTCTTATTTGTGATGAATTTAGTATCGGTTTCACAGAATAATGGTTCTGAACTTTCCTTATTTCAACTTACTCTAGCTGAAAGAGTGGCTTAAAATTTCCTCCGTATTTTTTGAAACTTTGTGTTTACAATGTTCAATTTCCTCTTTGCATCGTTGCGTCATTCGGAACACCAGCCAATGCGTAGGAAGCGTGGGATGAAGCCTTGAATTTGCGGTCACATGTAAGGCATGTCTCAAATGAACAAAATCTTGTTCGTGAAAATAATCACTATCCACGAGAAATCTGCGACCTTCAAATTTTTCATTATACTGTTTCAACAGTGCATAAGTATTCATTGTGGAAATTTGCTGATGCGCATTACATCTTAGAATCTCTTTTAATATCACGTAAATACATGGCTGAGGCAAACCTAACTGAATCTGCCGGAAGACAAATCACATTTCTTTAATTTATCAAGATGTGTTAGCTAGAGTAGGATATCATGTAAATACTATGAAAATTATGTTCGTAAATTATTATAGTCGACTAAATGTTTCTAAATCCCACTCTTTTCACCCATGAGTTATTAAACAGTTTTACTTCAAATTAAATATACGGAGGCCGCCGTGATGTTGTGGAGATTCACAATTTAAAGATAATATACACTTTTCCTCAGCTTTTATTTTAGATCAACCGTCTACATCGCCATCTTTAGGTTCATAATGTTCTATGAACCTGTAGCCGGAACCGGATGACAATGTAGCCGGAACCGGTAGTTCTAAAATAAATTTGCGGAAAAGTATATAATTTTTACATTGTCACGATCAAGGAAGTGATCAATTATTAAAGTATTACTCAGTAATGGGAGTGATTAAAGAAAGATTTTGGAAACGTATGCATTTTTAGCGAAAATTATGACTAAAACGTTGTTTCCTTCGATCTTTACGTGATACATTCTATTGAATAAAATTTGATTTGATTTTCTTGGAGGAATTCCGTTCACATGTTTTGCCTTTAATTCTAATATGATTGATACTCATAAAATTTGGGTACATTTGTTGTGGATTTATTTATTAATAATAAAAAATGTAAAATGTCACAAGAAATTCCGTTATTTCTATCCAGTGAGTTCACTAGTGTTTATAAAATAAATATATATTGTGCTCGGAGCGCCAATTTTGTTCTCAAAACATCCTCTCCATCCCGAAACAATCATCTTAATCGAATCCGCGCGCAGATATCGCTACATGAAAGCAATCGAAGGAAACTTTTCCTCCTCGCAGATGGAACTTATTTTTACTATCGCAGAAGTTAGTACTTTTTCTCGCAGTTTACGTTTTGAATCCCGGGTTTTCCCCAATTTCCTCTCCAGTGACGTCTGGTCGCCAAGTTTTATTGCTCCGATTTTTTGGCTTCGTCTTGCCTCCTCCTCGGTCCATTACGCGGGTGGTGCTGCATCCTCTTCGCCTCGATGCTCTTTTCTCGCTAAAGTGGAGCGAGGTTTCGTCACCTACGCGCGTCTAAGGAGTCTTTTGTTTTGTTTGGTTTTTGCTCGAGCGACGACGTTCGAGGAAGAGGCAGTGTAAAAATGTCGCAATTGAACATGTTCGCCGGAAGGGGCAGCGTAGTTGCGGACTCCTATTTCCCTCTATCGGGAAAAGTTTTTATACATCTAATGGATGCTTTCCGTTTCCGGTACGATATGTATTCCCCGCCAAGGGGGCGTGGTTTGTTTGCATGCAACACACATGAAAACTCTCTACAGCATGGGTGTCCAACCCACGGTCCACGAGCCGCACGTGGCTGTTTATCAATTGCTTACGGTCCAATAATAGCTTTTTTCGAAATCTGCGCACTGTTTTCTTTCAAAGATCTTGAGTCCTGGAAAGAAAAATATGCGTCTTTTGTGGTATTTGACTCTTAAAAAATAAACTCTACACTCATATTAAAATGGATTACAGTAAATCAATTTTATAACTATTTTCAATTAGAAAATTATTTATTGCGACAGATGTACAATAAAAGACAATTTCTTTCACTAAAGCTCTATAGGTTGTTGAATAATAAAACTCTTTCTGTGAATAGAATTCCAAGAAATATTATTGGATCTGTTTAGCTTCTTTTTATATAAGTATTTAAAATGAATTTTGAGTGAAATAATCGCGGGCCGCGAAGTTCTTCTTGGATTTATTGCGGCCCGCCTTAGATTGCTTGAAAACATTAGGTGTACAAGTATAACTGTATTTTGACTGAAAGATATTTTCCAGTGAGATCTACCTCATTTTAGGTAGTGCCCAATCCTGACAGCTTCTTTCTATTTTGTAAGAATAGGTACGTCCTGTCTCCTTGAAATGTTTATCATTCATATATTATGACTGTGAGACAGCTATTCCGATCTTTTCTGGGCAAATTCTTTTAAGAATTAGGAAGAATCTGTAGGAGATAGGGAGCAATAAGGTCTATTTTTTATCTGACTTCATAAATTTGACAGAAAATAATAAAATATTATCTTATATATAATAAAATATGAGCTAGTCTGAAACATCTGTTATAGTAGGCTAGAGGGAGAGCTATTAAACCATCATACAACAAAAAATATTTTGAGTTTTTGTTATTTTTCGTTTGTTTAAAACTTTTGTGGAAAATTTTCGTTAATAATTTTCGGCACTTTGACCCAAAATTATTTCAAGTTTTCCTCATTGCGTTTCCACTTAACGTGTTCCTGGATTGGTAACAACTCAAGTCATTCCTCGTCCATTGGTACCGTAAGCGTACTTGGTACACAACTTTGGAAAGTTTTCCGAGAAGAAG
This sequence comes from Sympetrum striolatum, assembly GCA_947579665.1. Lineage (NCBI taxonomy): Eukaryota > Metazoa > Arthropoda > Insecta > Odonata > Libellulidae > Sympetrum > Sympetrum striolatum. The sequence continues at coordinate 73,377,093 of OX388345.1, read as the reverse complement.
ACATCTTATCTATAAGTTGAAGGGACCGTTTGTGAGCGTAATCCTTGGGAAGAATAGGTGCGTCGCAGATTCCTGTTAGTTTCCAGATAAATCAGAATTCGAACTTATCGCGTTATTTACGTTGCCTTTCACGAATCCCAGTCGTCGCCGTGCTCCTACGGGAGAGAGAAGTTGGGCGTAGGAGTTGAAAATTCGGGCAGAACGGGCGTAATTTCTCTCGAGTTGGAGAAACGGGTTTTCGCGGAGGTTTATGTCGGATTCTTCCGCGGCTAATGGAGATTTCCAGGCTTTTGAGTCCTTGGAGGAAACTCGCTCGCCTCCCAAGTTGTCACATGCTCCTCCCACGCTCCGTCTTACATTGAGAAAAATTGATTCCGCCCCTTCTAATCGATCCGCTTTTGAATTCGCTCGAGTTTGCCGTGAAATGCGTTAAGCTTTCGGATTTCTTGAGGTGTATGCTTGGATGAAATATGTCGCTGGCAGTTTTATTTGCGATGGAAGTGGTTTCGAGAGTAGATTAATGGAATTTATTTTGCAACGCTTGATAGAAATTTTGATATACATCTTGAAATATTTCTACTTCAGCCATTGTATTCAAGGGCTTTTTACCTGATGTTTCTTATTTGCAACAATTCCGCGGTGGGGTGAAATTAAATTTATGGTATTTTTTATTTCAATTAAAAGGGTAAATTGTAGATGGGTATTTACAAATGCTTTTATTCACACTATAAATTTGTTTGCTTGTGTCATCAATAGGTTTGTGTAGGTTTATCACCTTCCCTTCTTTTTGTTTCTCTGTAGTTGATCTTGTTTCGTAATTATTTGATATTATCTTAAGTTTTTTTACACCAATTCTTTTATCCAAGTTTTTCCTCTATGTCTACTCTCTTATACTTTATTTATTTTTTATTAACATCATTTAGGACAGGTGAGAGGGAAGAAAACACTTTTCTGTCTCAATCTCGCTTTAATAAAACACAGATCTTATAAACTATGTGATTTTCACATCCTTCCCCTTTTTATTACTAAAATTTAGTTCCATTAATTAACGTTTCGAAGAATTCAGTAAACAATATCGGATTTGTGCCTCATGTTCTGTTTTTTTTTTTTCTTTTAGTGATTACTATTGAGATTTCATTTCAATGAGAGGAAGACAGAAAAGTATTCTCGCCGCCTGACTTATCTTTGGTGATAATGCGTAGTAACCTAATAGCCTCTCATTTAATTAGAGAAAGAAATAAAATTCTCGAAGTCGAGTGCATATAAAATCCTAGAGTAAAAGTTTGAAGGAAAGATCTACTGCAAGAATTAACTCAAAAACCGTGTTAGGAAAACCTGTGCGAAAATCCTGATATCAGTTGCTAACATTTTTAGAAAATTAAACGAAATTAATATTCATAGAACTAAATCTTATAGAACGCCAATGCCTAGGAAAATATAGTGGGTGATTAGTCTTCCTGCTCACGCCGCACGATTAGCATTTCTCGAGCACCCTGGATACGCTACTTGTACCATAAATTTGCTTCTTAATATATAAATTAATAATAATTAAGGAAGTGAAGGAAAAGAGGCAATAAATAAATATAATTGAAAAAAGGAAAGTAAAATTCTTGGGTCATCTACTGAGACAAGTATGACAGGGATAATTTTCGAAGGAAAAGTGTTGGGAAAGAAAGGAAGGGGAAGACCTACGAAGAAATACATTTAAGATATTCAGACAAGGGTGACAGTGGATGGGTACTGCCAATTAAAGAGAATGGCAGAAGACAGGAGCTCCTGGATGCAGAGACAAAGCATAGCCTTTAGACAGTGATGATGATACCATTTAATTTATAAGATAGCTTGCTAATATTTTCATGATACTGGGTAAGAAATGATGAACTCTATCGGAATCTGAATCCGGAGCCGCTGTAAACAAAGAAGCATGTGCTGTCTACTTCGATATCCGGGAGCTTTGAAAATGAGGGAAAGTATACATAATTAACGCTAAAATTACAAAGGGAAAAAGAAGATTATAATAATTAATACATAGCTTGAGAATTTTACTTTTACGAATGTTAAGCATTAATGGACGAGATAATGAGTGGTACGTGCTGAAGAAACGCATTACTTAACTTCTCAGATTATTTCTTATTATAAATTTAAGAAATTTTTCATTACGGAAGTCATTCGTGATGACCTTGGTATACTAGATCTCTTTAAGATTATGCAAAACTTCCGGTTGAGGTGATGTTTACATCTGCACCGAGTCTTCGTCCTTGAAGATTTCATCTTCTCACTTTCCGACATGAGTAATGTGGTATATAATTTTCTCTCCTTTTATTCCAACAAATACTATCTCCTTTTTCTCACCGATTCTCTGCCAACGGTTCAACCTTGGGTGTAGATTTTTCCTCTCCTCCGTTTCCTTAATACTTGCTTTCCACGATGTTCTTCACCGTTATGCAAACATTAATATTAATTTTTTTTATGTGAATATGTATCTATATTGTCTTGTTTGCCTTTCAGATCTTTAACCTGCTTTCCCATAAGAATTTACTTAAGTATCAGTAGGTTTCTCTGTTTCTCCACACCCCCTTCTTGAGGGTGTTTTCCTGTTGCGGTGTATATTTTTTCCTAAGCTAAACCTTCGGTTAGTCTCATTCTCGCTCTAATAAGAAACTTTAATTATAATCATTTCCTACAGCTCATAATCATCGCATTTGTTTATCTGTGATTGCGGGAGAAATCCATCAGTGGCGGAATTGAATCATTGCTCGGAATATTGATTTTTAATCTGAACTCTCTCAAAAGCTCCTGAGGTAATAGGAATACATCCTGGGTGCCATTATCTTGATTCATTGTTCGAAATGTTGATCTTTAATCTGAACTCTCTCCAAAGCTTCCGAGGTAGTAAGATTACATCCAGGGTAATCGACTTAATATCTCTGCGATGGAGTGTAATCATAACACCAAACTATCGGTATGGAAGGAAATGTATTCAAATAAATTATCGAGTTTGGAAGCATTTGGTGAGATTTAAGAAAAAATGGCTTCCATTACGGGATGGATTTATTATTTCTTCTTAACCTCAAGTAGTGAATATCCGTATAATATCTTAATTACAATGATGTAAACAGTGACTAAGTAGTTAAGTGATTAAAATACCTGCCCAGAAGACCAGAGTTCGAGTCCCAGCCAAGTCACTATTTTTCACTTCTCGTACAACTCTTTAATTATAATGCTCTGGGTACATTTTATGGTGTGTATTTTTAATAACAAAAAAATTACGTGATTACAGATCTAGAAAATAATAAACTGAATATTCCTGTTATTTCACAAACTGCTAATAGGAAACAAATACAATAAAAATAGAGGCTATTAAGCATAACATAGTATCGGTAGATCATAAATTTACATATTATGCATCGCATATATAAATACATATTAAGTTATATTTGGAAAAAGTTACGCATTTAACAGCGGTAGGTATAGTGCTTTATATTGAAGTTTTTAATGTTTGTAATGGTTTTTAATTCGTCGTCGGGGAGTTCCAGGTTTGAGTGGAATGGACAATAAATGATTTGTGATAAATTTAGGTTGAGATACCTTCAACTTACTGACGCCCACTTGACCAATACTCTCTACCGACGTTAAATTGACCCACTGCTAAACTGATAAGCTTAAATTAATAGTTATATTTACCTTCTATGATACATGAATTAACAGTGTAGCTGAGTTTAACAATGTCGTTCAAGCTAGATGTCGTTCAATTGAGCTGACGGGCAATTGAGCTATCGGGCAACCGAGCTGTCGGTCCAGTAAGCGTCGATCGAGTGATCTTCGGTCGAGTGAACGTCGGTCAAGTAAATGTCGGTCGAGTAAGCGTTGGTCAATCGAGGAAGACCCGGAAGCTTTGTGTTACGGGAAGTACAAATCTGCGGGAATCCGATTAAATCTGTCGTTTACGATACATGTCATGATAATTGTTTACCAGAAGAAAATATCCCAAATTCAATATCCTCCTCAACTATCATTTCGTCAACATTTTACCTTGCAAAAAAGAGCGTTTTCTGTACTGGTGGAATAAAGGAAGTTCACGAAAGGAGAGGGGCCTCGGGGGAGAAATTAAATCAAGAAGTATAATTGAGGTAGAGATAATGAGACAGCTTTTCATCTAACAGGGAAAGGAGATTGTCGACTGGAGAGATTTATGAAGGAGGAAATTCTCAAAGCAGGTTATCTCTCGGGAAAGCGGGATGGTTAACGAGAGGCCGGCGTGCTAAAGACAAGCGATTCTTTTATCCGATTGTATTTATGTATGAATCCAGATGTTTTCTTCTCGAGTATTTACTTAAGTGTTTCATGTATGTAGGAGTATGTGATTATATATGCTCTCAGATTTCATGTTATGATACTTTTGATTTCTATTATACCTACCCTTGTATGATAACAAGTATGAGTTCTTCTTGTTGTACTTGCCGTGTTTTGTAAATTGGTACAATTTCATCTTATTTAATCCTCGTTTTAAGTTTGCCTTGTGTTATATTTTCAACGTCTGCCTGTAAAACATTTAGGTTAGAACCTAATTCCTTCTAGCATAATTTTCGAAGAGCTATATAGTAGGAAGAAATGAGGCCTACTGAAAAATGGGGAGTGATAGTAAGTAGCGATTCTTCTTCGAAAAAATATGAGGAGTGAGGAATATTTCCCTTGCCTACCTCACTAATACAGAATTCTACATGTGGAACATTTAAGTGAAGCGGAATGACTACGAACAGCACTTTTCTTGGCATTCAATAATGGGAGAGCGTATTCAGTTCTTAATCATTCAGCATGACTCTAACCTCTGTAGCTTTCATATCATCACTAAACTCTGACAAAATAGATGAAAGATACATTTTTCTCTAACCTGCACCAGCAGACAAATAATAGAAATTTATAATTTCGTTGTAAATTAATAGAAATTTATAATTTCGTTGTTGTAGAAATATATGAGATCATTGCGGCAATAAAGCGAATTTGGTGATACAACTCTTAACAGGCATGTAATGTAAAAACTTTTTCGTAATGCCACACTTAAAAAGATATTTTCTCTTTATATGCCCATGGAATATCGCAGAATGAAGGCCTCGTCAAGTGAAGGTCAACTTTGATGTATTATGTTTATATATATTTTTGAGAGAAGCTGGATTCTTTTGATTTCCATTGTGCATTCCAAAGGGGATTAAAACTTTTACCAGGAGAGCCGGAAGATCAAAAGAAATGTAGCCGAGCGAATCGGATCCGCTGAAAGCGTTTCTCGTGGAAGATCGACTAAAAGAATTAAAGCGAGGGATGGCGAATTCGATTTCAGCGGGATTCAAGTACGGAGCGACCCTCGAAATTCCATCAAAAGATTTCCCCGAAACGCTTTGTGCTTGTACCTTGGTGTGCTACGCGCAACTTTGATTTCTACTCTGATTCTGTCGCTTCAAATGATTTTCGATAGTTTATAATTTGTTAGTTTAATTTACAACTAATATGTTCATACTATACAGGGTCTCCGGGTTAAACGTATAATAGTACTAAATGTAATAATTAAAGAGTTAGTTAAGATATTTATTGGCGGTTTGTTTCTTGAAGTATGGTAATTCTAAATTTTTTACTCAGTTAATACACCACTATATGTGCACCAATAGTGGTAGAAAGACATCTAATTTGTATTTTACTCTTTCCAAGTGTTTTGAAGCCTTATAGGCGTAACATTTAAAATAGCTGCAGTTCTAGTAGATCAAGAACTGGTACACTTGATTCTTGATAAATACCTACAGTAACAATCAAGTGGACTCATGTCTGGGTTTCTAGGGGCCAATTAATCGATGAACTACCTCTCCCTATCAAGCGAATTTGGAACTCATTATCCAAGAAATCCCTCACAATTACTGCATAATGGCAAGGTACGCCATCATCAAGCAAGCATAGAAAACATTTTGAGTTTACCAAACTAGCAGAAGCAAACCGCTAATAAATATCTCCATTACTTCCCAAGTTATTACATTTTGAATTATTATACGATTAACCCGGACATTCTGTATACATTAGGCGCCCAAATTGATGTATTCATCGGATTACCATCGGAAGTATGCATACTGATTGTTATAAATATATGTTGTAAAACTCACCGAATGAGGCGAAGTATTGTCGGAATCCATTATGAAAAGAAACTTGACTAATTATAATTTTTATTTGTACTATTACAACACAAAAAATAGTGGAAGATGGTGCTAATTCGTCGAAACCGGTCAGGCGTTTTTGTTAACAAAATGTGGAACAATGACTTTTTTCTAGTTTTTTCCAATGTTTGTGATAAATCACGATAGATAATTTTTCTTTAATTTTCCTGCTTCATTTAGTAGGTCTTGTACTTACCGCTGCAAGTATGCTGGGCAACTTCAGAAATTTTTATAAAAAATAATAATAATGGACTTTATAGTCTCAATCTCGTTCTAAATAAAGTCTCTTCTTACATCTAACCCTTCTTCATGTAAACTTAAAAAAGAGATAGCTTAATAAAAGTGCACAGAAGAAGACTTCTCATAAGTGAGCTTATAATTCAAAAGCATACGATTGATAGTAATAGTTTCAGTTGATAATTTGTTGTATAGAAACGTAATAATTTAGATTTGAAAAATTCTGTTTACATTGAAACAAATATGGATAAGTTCCATCAAATATGGCCAGAACTAAATAGTATTAATAATCATGAGCAGATCGTAGTCATCTCTACAATTTCCATTCATTTTGCTGTCGTTTACTTAAGAAATCTTTATGGAGACACCATAAGTTCTACGTATTCGCCTTTTCTTAACCAGCTTTCAATCTCTGCAATTTCCTCGCGTTCGGCTACTACTCATTTTCTTAAGTAAGCCCTAAAGTTTTCTTATGAGGTGTCAATTAGGTGCGAAAGTTTCCTGATGAAGTTTCAATGCTGCGTAACTTCATGGGAAAGTCCCATATAATTCAGTTGCGCCAGCCTCTTATTTTTTTAATGACGGTATCGTTTCATCAATCTTCCACCTCTCGGGAAGTACAGCTCCCTTCTCGAAGGCCCCTGGAATTGAATGCCCTCCCCTCTGAAGGTTTATTACAGCTTTTCGTCAGTTCACAAATGAAGGAACATAAAAAGTGTTAATGAAAATGTTGACGTAGAAAAAACTTGAGAAGAGAAAGATGTTGACGTGACCGGGAATCGAACCCATATCTTCCACGTATCGAGAGCTGCTCTTGACCAAGATATTTATTTATTTGTGAGTACTACAATTAGGCACCAGGCCAGGTGGTGGTCATTCCTGCGGGAGAGGCAAAAATTAAATAGTCGTGAGGAAACCCCTCCAAAACCTCCCGAAAGCAGTACGTCTTGCATATTATTACAATTTTTTTAAATATTTCAGAAATATACTACAATCATGCAATACGCAAGGAAAGGGTTAAGGTACTTTGCACATAAGGGTGTGCACCTAGGAAAACTCCCAAGGAAAAAAATCCGTTTTTCCTTGTAATCATACAATATTTTAAAATTACAGTGTTTAAAAATTTGCAACAGTATTACAATATTTAAAACATTACAACAAAATCACGAAACCCTTTCTATTTTATTGATAAATACATTATAAGAATGGGGAAAAGACTCTAAAACTTTTCCAGGTAAATTGTTCCATTCTACTAATCCCCGATTAAGAATTGGACACTTGCAAATATCTTTCATTATCTCCAATCTGTTTCACTTCGTGTTTTTTGTTTAAAAGAGAGGAAATTGATTTTATAAATTTGCAAACTATGGGAAATCATGCAATTATATCATAATATCTTACCTATAATCATAGATTATATAATAAAGACAAAGATGGAACCCTTTCAGGTCTCAATGTATGTAGTTCATAGTATCTTATGAGACGTTTAAAAACATGCGATTTAATGCGTTCTTATCGTACAACATGGACATCTTAAAAGAAGAACATTAACCAACACTAATTAAATGAAACTCAATCTACAATAATCAAATGATGGAAATTAAATTTTACTTGGCCTAGGAAAGCGTGCCACTTAACCCAGGATTTTACAAGAAGTGAAAAATGATGACTTGGCTGGGACTCGAACCCAGATCTCACACTTTCCGGGCAGATTTTCTTACAGAAAAAAGCCCCCATTTACAGAAGTGAAAAGGACATGGCTCGGCATTTTGTTTGCTAAGAACACCTGCCCGGAAAGTGGGAGACCTGGGTTCAAGTCCCAGCCAAGTCATTATTTTTCACTTCTTGTATAACCTAACAATAATTAGTTGCAAACCATTCGTTTACCTCTGATGATATCAGCTTGGTTTCTATAATACGTATAATATATGTCTCCATTGTTTTTAAGATTTTTTTATTGACGTAGTTTTGTCTCCATTGTTTTTACGGTTTTGGGAGCTTTTAAGTTAATCGTTTGTACACATTTTTTATTCTTACTGGTTTGAGTTTGAAAAGGTGTAAGCCTTAGACAATTTTCATCTACACTCATTACGTAGCATTCTTCTTTCAAGATGCTTCTGAAATTTCACAGTGACGCTTGATCTCATTAATGTTATCACACAACATACGTTGGCCATCCCTATCCTTTTATGTTCCTACCTATGAACCACATAAAGTCAGTGTTATTATACTAGCTCATCACCATTGTAATTTGTATTGAAGCTTCGCCCCGGTTTTCTTGTGCATCGTATTCCTATCTTCAATAGCATTTTTGTGTCTGTGGGCACAATGGGCTTTGAAACCAGGGCGTTTTCGTTTCGTCTCTTGACGGAATTACTTAATTTCGTGCCTCGCTTGTTTCCTGTCACTCAGCTCGATTGAATGTCTCTAAATCCTCACTCGCCATTTCCTTTCAAAGAGACCCTGGCTTTGTACAGCTCGTTTGATGTTTGGAGAGATTATTGTCATTCAATCCCCCATCGTCATTCTGTTGCATTTATGGGAACGGTTGCTCTAATTGAAATGATTCAGCCCGAAATTAACTGTCCTGGATACAACCGTGGAGGTTTTCCAGTAAATAGAAGCAGAGACAAAGACTATATGTCATGCTCGGTCATTTGTGTTCGCTCACTATTTATTTATGTATTCTTCATTACCATCCTGTACATGTATGTACCTCTAGACATACAAAACCTCAACTTATCGGGAATCATTTTTTGTCTGCATAATTTTTATGCTGCACGCAAAATCACACACTCACACATGGGTGGGTTCATATACCATAAATTCCCAACTTAATCCCAATTCTCAACTTTTATTTACTTCCTCATAATTTAGCCCTCCATTTATATGGCCCAATAACATACGATATGTACGTATTCTTTCTACTGCAACCTGCATTACTATTCTATCTTTCACAATCCCTACTTTCTATCAATACGGACCTGTAATTCTATGTCTGTCTTATTTCCTCATAATCTTTTATTTCCATAACATTCCCTGCATTTCCTCTTTCAATATATTTATCGACCCATTTTTTTCCATGATCGTTTTTACTTTGCGTTATATAAACATTTATTTCGCATATGGATTTCTACAGAATTTCTTAGCATAATCAACCCATTTCCTGCAATAATCGTTTATATTTTATATTAAATACGCATGAGTTTCGTATATGAATTGCTACAGAGTACCTGAGCACTATCAATGCATGTCTTTCTATAATCTTTCCTATTTTGTGTTATATATACTTGAATTTCGCATATTGATTACTGCATCATTGCTTAGCATAATTAACCGAATGCTTATTGAGAACTTAAATATCATCTAAACTATACTTGCCTTTTGATATGCGTAAATTCTGATCGTCTACTGCATGTATCGACTTGCCCGGTGCAATAGTGGCCAACCGAGGAAGCATTGTTTGCAATCGCGTAATCATGTTTCTGCATGCATCCAATTGCTTCAATTCCCATCGGGAGTCCCGGCGATTTTTAATACGTAAGCTGTCCTTTCGACCTCTCCAGATAAGGCCTTATCGCACAAGTACTGTCTCTGTAGCACGTGCAAATAAAAATCTCTGCGATAAACTCCTTTCCAATGAAGAGGCCATAGCTTGTGCTCTTTTTATTGCCCGTTCGAGGAAATTAGAAAATCAAATAAATTCGGCCATATTTTTCTAAAGGAATCCTCATCAGCGATGCAGATTTTATTCTCGTGCTATCACGAAGTAAACTTCCCCTCGTGCTAATTTGGCAGTCCTCATTAGCGAATTCCTCGTTCGGCTCAATTTGCGCTAATTGCGAATGTATTTAGCAATTTTTTGAGAAGATATGCTTGTGCCAAAATTAGAATTAGATCGTCCTAAATAGTACATCGTAATTTTATGTTGCATCAAGGACTAAAATTTATTCACGAAGTTCCGCTTAGCTAATTGTAAGAGTTACTTAATCTCCATTATTTTTTCGTTCCTGCAAAATCGTTCCTTTATAAATCACTGTCTTTAGTAACATCGTTATTCTTATGATCTCATTGCATTCTTTTGTATTTGATGTGTGTCTTGAGGATTGAGTAATTGGTGATATTGAAAACAAGTTTATGTATATTTGTGCTGCATTTCACATATTATTTTTTAAATGTGAAAAGACCTGACTTAATGAGAAGCATTTGTTTTCAAAGTTAGTAATGAAGTAAGTTAATTTGTACAGGAATTTACTTATCTTTGAATTATTCTTACTTCGGTTCATTATTCTTGGGCCCAAAATTATTATATTTATACAAAGAAAAATTGTAATATCATATTTTTATATGTATAGTCATTATTTCAGCTAAAGTTTGTATAAAAGTAAGAACATTTTCTTTGGATGGATTTTTAAAAGAATATAATGTTAAAAACACTTTAAGGCACTCTTTTATTACACACAAATTAAAACTAATGATTTCATATTTGTAATACGTTGGCAATAACCCAAAACTATATCAATCGAAATATTTCTTCCGGTATGTTTGCTGGTTTTTAAAACACAAAAATCTGTCATTTGCTTGCCATCAATGATGAACTCTTCTGTTTCCAAGATTAATAAAGTAAGATCACTTAATCTTGAGGTCCGCCTATCGTGAGAACCGCAGCTAATCTTTTGTAGTAAACCCTACCATGTGTCCCATATATGTATGTACAGTAATATGTATGTGTTCTACCTTACGGTATGTTCATGTGTCGCAATATTCCCTCTTCAATATCAAGTCCTTTTCTTCTTGGTAACTTATCTCAGCCTATGCGTCATTCAACATGATTTACAACTATACATAAATTCAATTTCAGAAATATCTTCTTTTAGAATATTGTTGAATCGCTGGCTGTCAAGTCCTGAACTATTTTATGCTTCCATTTTAACCTTTTTTCTGTATCTTCTTTTCTTCCCCCCACGCATTAATCATCTTCATTCTGTCCCCTCCGATTAAAATCCCACTCCCACGACTCAATGAGATCCCCGCCACTTCTTTTGTTCTCCGACTGTTTGCGCAGCTCTTGAACGTACCATTGCGAAGCTTCGGTCGTCATCAGTCGCTAGGCAAATTTGATTAGTCACGTGACGGCTTCAAGTGGACTGCCTTTGCGCCGGGGAGCCATAATCCCCTTTTTCTTCGCGTTTTTACCCGATTTCTACGCTCCAAATACGTCTCTCTGGACCGTTGGGATTCCTTCAGGCGGTCATATTTTTGTTTTCGCTACTTTTTCGTGTTTCTCCCACTGTGCGTCCATCTGAACACCTCATGACTCAGTTGCTTAGAAAGCGTGCCATTCGACGGTTTCTCCAGCAATTTATGATCTTCAAAATGGTGTTTCCCGCCCGCTGATTTTTTTCCCGCGCAAGAACGGTTTCTTCCCGCCAATGTCGCCTCGATGCCCTATCTGACTTTCCTCGTCCACCGCGAAGTGCATTGTCGCGAGGGGTCATTGTTGAGTGGGTATTGTCGGGAAGAGCACGTGGCGAGTGACGTGGGTCCGTCATTGTCACGGCGAAGTCAATTATTCCTCGTCCTGTTTTTTTTTCCCTAGGTGCTTTCTTCGATGGTTTCGTAATTGTGTATTGCGGCGCTCAAGAATGGTAAAAATAGTGGCTGAAATCCCATTATCCTAATGTTCCTGAACGAACAAATGTTCTGCTTGCTGAAAACCTGGTAATCCTCCGTAAAAGTGAAATTTCTATGACGTCCTAGCGTGAATTTTCTGCTTCACAGAGGAAATGGTCGATATCAACAGGAAGTAATTTCTAATATGCCTCAGGAAAAATTGATTCAGGAATTTATTCATATAATTTACTGTATTTCCTTCAACTTTGACGTAAGAGAATGAGAGCCCGTAGACCTTATTGGTTACAAACTAATTTATATTAATAATTATTCTTAAGTACACCCCGACCTGCGTCGAACAAGACTTTCCATTCATTATGGTCATTATAAGACAAAAGTGTTCATTAACCAAAATCATCGAAAAGATCACATTCCTCGTATGAATAATTATTATAATAGTGAGTGTAATGCTAGTGAAAACCAGCGGTCGAGCAACTGCCAGTCGTACACGATCGAGTCAGTCGAGTAGCTTGCGTGTACCGGATAGGATGCAAGGACTAATGTTGATTCACTGTATGAATTGAGTGAAATGATCTATTTTGTTAAAAGTAATCGCGAAAAGGTATCTTTGCTATATAAGTATAAAATTAATATAAAATTTACTATAGTATAAAATCTTAAAATTCGATTTCTATCAAACGATGGAGATTCCCTCTCGTCACTCGGACATTTTGCTTTACTTTACTCGGCTGAACATGCTATGAGACAATTTAATGAGATGAGTCGTACACGACTACGACGTACTTGCAAGTCGTGTATGAAAGTCGAGTTGCCGGTCGTGCTCTTGACTCATTAGAACCTGGCTCTAATCCTTTAATTATGTTACACCCAAAAAAACGCCTTGAATAAAAATATCCTCGTGCTCATTTTCCCCAACGGGCCTGTCGCCCATCTCCTCCGTTGTGTTCACTCCTCTCCCTTCTTTTGAGCACGTCCAAACACTTGACGTTTACTTACCTAATCCCCATTCTCTCACCTGCATTTTCGCCCCCTCGAATGTTTATCCTCCCAAACTCATTCATTTCGCTTTCGAGCGATGCACTCGAGGCTCACGTCATTGTCGGAGGGCGGCGATCCGTGCACTCGGCAGCGCGTCCTAAATGCACCGTCAACAACAAACACGCCGCTCTCGCGCTCATTTGTTTGGGAGACGCCCTCTATTGGGTGACGCTGACGGACCTTGACGGATGAATCTTTTTTTCCCTCTTCATATTTCACGGTCTTTGATCTCCCCCGGAGTGTTTGAAGTCGCGGGGCCCTTGTTCATGTGGATAAAGCGATTGCGTCGGCTTTACGTGAGTTTTATGATTTTATACGTACAAATGTTAGATCTTTATTTGTTCAGTGGATGTTTATTTACCGTATTATCACTTAGTTCTTTCGTTAACTTGCAGAGCGGTTGCTCTAACCATTAAGTTACCTTTCCAATACTTTGTTCTTTTATTAATACAAGAACCTTGTTCGAGTCGCGGTCCTGTTGTTAATTTTATTATATTTTTACTATGAATAGCAGAAATTAAAAGTTACTAAGGTATAGTGATACCATAACAAATAGCAGAAAGACAATCCTGTAATTCTCCTGAAAGTTTATCTAAAAATATGTGAATTATAAAATCACAAAATGTGGAATTTCAGATTTACCTGTAAGAAAAAGAGTTTGGAAGCTAAGGAAGGAAAGATAATTATTGTTATAACTAAACAGCGGGTAGTTTTACGCCTCGTGATCGTTTTATATCTAGATGAATGATACTTACACAATAAATACATAAAACTTTCTTAAATATACCGAATACCCATTGATAATTAAATACTATTGTAAAATCTGCTAATTCGGCCTCGACTTTGTGCTAGTTCTCCACAATTAAAAACATTTCTGTGGTAAAGGTATAAGTTTTCTTGTTCTTTTTCTCAAGTTTTATTACTATTCTATAGTAATTGTAAGTAATTGCGTATTTCAGAAACTTAACTACCCAATACATTCCTGATCTGCTCTATTGATAAGGGTAGTTAAATTTTCTAGAGTTTTAGCATAGATTTCATACTATATGCTATGTAAGGTGGAATTGCTTAATATCCGACATTGGTGAAAGAATTTAGATTAAACGATAAATAACTATTTTCGGTTTTATTGCGGCAGAAACGGTAGGAAAAACATTTTTAAACAACGGTAGGAATAAAGCGTTGTCGAAATGAATTTCGAGGGCATATTCCGCGAAAAAATTCTTCGATAGTGAGCAGGAGCAAGGCTGAGTTTTATCTCAAAGGGTCGTTTCGAACTTTACCATCCCAGCCAAATGAAGCCCGAACTTTATTTAACTGAGTGGTTAAAGAACTTTCCCAGCGTTGTGGCTCTGCGGGGGAGGCATTATTACGCGATTTTACTGAAATCGTAATCTCCGAGTCCAAGAGGCGAACTAGTCCGCGTTGCTCAACGTTTCCGGTGGACGAATTTGGCACTTCTTTTGTTTTTCGCCATTTTTTTCACGTGCGCGCTGCTCATTCCCTTTTTTTAACTCTCACATCCGCGGAGGTTATTATGGTTCCATCCGCTCCCGGGGAAGGAGTTTTTCCAAATTCCCTCCCTCTCGAAATACATATAAATATATGCCTTTCATGTTGATGCCAAGCATTGTGCAATTCTCCCCCACCTGCTTTCCTTTGTCGCCGCTCCAGCTACATTGGCGCCACTGTCGACCCGCTTCCACATATTCGGCTATTTTTGTTTCCGATTCCGTCTATTCGTTCGTTGTAAATTTCATGGTCGCGCAAGTTTGGTCTTTGTCGGTGGATATTTGTCGCCGATGTTCTTGTTTGTATTAGTGATTCAGTGTGGGTATCACTCACTCCGTGGGTCTGCCACTTTCCAATGTTGCCCTAACATGTTTATCTTCTTTTTCTCGTCTTTTATCAAGTTAGAGTGTGCACGATGGAGTCGAGAACTTTACTCTGGTACTAAACGACGTATGAATAGAGTTGCCAACTCTCCCGGATTCAGACGACCACTATATTTCCTCTATACTTACATTTTTCTCTATTCAATAGCTTGCTAATCTTCTGGGTAGTACACTATTACATACAATTTCAATGGTTGCATTTTAAAGTAAATTTACAGCCGTGATAGAGAAACTGTTAGGCTCGGTATTGTAATATATACATAAAATACACATTAATTCTAAACTTTTCTAACTCTAAAAAAACATATAATAATCGATAGTAGAACTTTCGCTGGTATTTAAAACCATAATTAACAAACATATCAGACTGATTGAGTTTCAACTCTTAAAGTGCATTTAATTATAGTGCACGCTGTACCTCAAAATTGCCAGTACGCTTAATCTTCAGATTGCAGTTAAGCACCACGTTAACCAGCTAATACCAGGCCCTAAATATCTGAAGAAATTTTAACTCCTGCAGACTAATTTCTTGAAAGTGTCCCTGAATAAGTGATTTCTTTTCGTGTAATATACTACGCATGAAACTAATTTCAAATGCGTATTACAATAAATAATGTTATTTCATTGCAGACAAAAATTCTACTGCTTGAAATTCCATCTGCTTTTCTCCTCTATCAATGCTGGCGCCATTCTATTCTCTCCCATTTCAACGATGTACTCCATTGCCTTCCTCAGGGTTAGAGGCTTCTTCTCCAAAACCTTCACACCCCCTAATGTAACCCAAGGTTAATAAGTACCTTCTTTTTACGTATTACATCAGAAGCAATCGTCTGAAAGTTGTACTGTCTCTTTTACAATTGTAAGATCTTTATTGCAAGTTTCTTACTGTTTCATTTGGCTAATACTTAATAATAATTTATATGCAATTACATTATATTATTATTTTTCTGTGATAATAACTGATTCTACACTACATGTTGTTCTTTAAATCGCCTTTAACTGATTGTCGTCATCAGCTCTTATTTGTTTCACAATTGAAAGATATGTCTATAGTAGCTGTATTTACTTCTCAGTTGTGGTAATTCTCTGTAGGTTTTCTTTGCAATTATCAGTAGGTATCTCTACTTTTTCATAACCTTCTCGTATGTTTTATGCAATTTTTTCTTCCTTTAGTGCAGAAAGGTTATAACGACTAAGTATTTTTCTTCTATCCATTTTTTTGCCGCTGTCTCTTTCTTCTTAAATCCTTAAAGCCGATGGATTAGAGGAGTATATAAATGAGGAGACCCATTAATCTCTGACTCGCTCATGTAAAGACGTTCATTATCATAATTGTACAAGACTCTTTCCAAGTATTGAATTGATTTTTCCATCTTAAAGAGCAGTTTTCAGCTTGCCTTCTCTCACGGTCTACGATCTCAAGTTGTCCTTGTTTTTCAAGAAAATTGCATCGCCTTCATTAGAGTACGACTTTAACATTTTGGAAAATTACTTCTTTTAATGGAAGATACTTAAAGCTCAAGGGTTTACTTATTTTCTACGTATAGATTCTAAATAACGAAGAAACACAATTGTATATCCCTCGCCTCTTCCGCTCTGAGACATTGATGTTCAAGGTTTGCTGATGGGAAAGTTTAAAATTACGACTCTTTGTTGCCCCCTGCCAGCACCTCTAAAGTGCATTAAATATAGCTATATCTATAATAGTATCGATTGAACCTTCACCTTGATTTAACAGGCATCTGTTTCCTTTGCCAATACATTCGTGATCGCGACTCAAACGCTTGGCTCGTAGCGCCCAGACTTGAAGGGAAGTTGTCGTGACATATCACATTCACGCCAATGAGATGTTCCATTCATCACGAAGTTGTGCTTAATGACGTATATTTTGAATAGATTGTAATTTAATTCGTTCCAGAGAAGCTGATCGCCTTTGCGTAAAAGGAACTGGTCATTGTGTAAATATCGTGTTCTGAAATCGCTGGTGTAGCCAGAAAAATACTTTTGGAGGATATTTTCATAAATATTAATGGAAAAAATCCATCTAGATCACTGCTCTTAATGTGGAGTTAACTTTAAAACTATACATATGACAAAAAATAAAGTTATTATTTAATTTTCTTGGTATATGATCTTAGTTCTGGGAGAATACCATTAGCAATGCCTTGAATATCTTCGTGTATGAAGGCATAAGCCATTGAGTTGTTCCTCATAGGTGCTCCATTTGTAGCTTTTGAAGAGTTATAAAGATGAATAACATATTGCGCACGTATCGGTTGGGAGAAGGGTATCTCTGGGGGAGAAAGATTTAACACCCCACACTACGCCACAGTTAAAACGTCACTCGGGTATTTATTCACTAAAATATTTGAATATTGAAGCATTTAATATAACATGTAACTATAACATTTTAAAGTGTAAAATTTACGTTAAAATTGTTCAAATTATCCTATATCAGGGATGAAGCTCACATTTAAACGTTATGTACTCAGCATTAAGTTATAATCAAGGTTGATATTAAGGGAGGGATAATACATGTAACAAGAAATAGAAGAATGATGGCTTCCTATAAGGCCTTGCCGTGACAAGTTCTATAAGACGCTATTTGTCAGCTTCAATATTGCTTTAGTCCAGAATAACGAACAAACCATTTTCAAGAATCTCCTTCGATAAAATTTTAGCCTCGCATCCAGCAACAAAGCGACCATCGACAGCACCACCTGCCGGCTATTTCAGCACGCCATTCGATCGTGACATCGTTTCCGAAGCGAGCGAACGTAACTTCAACACGCGTCACTCACCGCAAATCCCCTTTCACCGCGTCGGAATCCCGCTTTAATCTTCCTCACACCTGCAACCTCGTAACCTGCCACATTTTAATACGCCTCTTACGACTCTCTCGCGGCGGGAAGCATGACCGGCGCGCTGGATTGTGGGAAAAGCGCGCCATCGGCACGCGTAACCCGCGCCCCCGGAATAATTCCGGGGAAAGTGAGCGACCCGATTGTGCTTCCGTGTGAACGCATCTTTTTCCACTCGCCCCGGTTTAACTCGGGTGTCGATCTCTTCGCATACTTCCTCGAGGCGTCGCACTTCCGTGGGGAAACGCATCAAGGTTCCCGCCATTATCGCCGTGGCGGTAATTATAAAAAAGGCGGGAAGTAATTGGCGGGAATAACTTTCGAATTTTTTTATCTTCATCTCCTGGGTTATGAACCCAAAGATGGATCATCGAGATTTTCTCTGGGGTAATTTTCCTGCTAATTTTATCGTGCCTTTTGAAATTAAACATGAGATCTTCTGTCTTTTTTCTTGTAATCCTAGAACATTAGCCCCCGCGGTTGTCATAAGGATCTGTCGCCATTTCCCGATAAATTAAATGAGGCTAGATTACATATAAGATGTTTAATTTAGTTTCCATTAATTCTCTGAGTTTTAGGTTTCTTCTAAATCCCCATTACACACTCCAAAGCATTGTTTATTTCCTCTGTAACCATACCAAAAGTAAAATAAAATTACAGAGTAAAAATTAAATTATATTAAAGTACAAATTGTTCTTCTTCATCATGACGTTTTTCCACAAGATATCGCCACTGAATTTTATACCAAAATACATTATTCATTCAGTTCATTATTTGTGATGTATTCTATTTGATTATACATTAAAAATCTTCAATATAATACCTACCTGATAATTCAGTTCAACGTAATACTTCAATATTATGTATCTTCTTACTTTGTAGTATCACCTTGGTATACAAATCCAGATGCGTCCTGCTGCAGGAGTTAAGGATTCAGCTTTTATATTTTGCTTAATCCCTGTGGAAAATCAAAATATTTTATGAGGAAAGGGTTAAAGGTTTTTTGCGCCTAAGGGCGTGCACCCAGAAAAAATCCCAAGGAAAAACGGACGGACTAGCGTCAGACTTTTATCAAAATCTTAAATGCTTTACCTATTTTTTTACCTTTTCTAGAAACTTAGAGTGATTTCAGCTCGTTGCCTTTTAAATTTTCCTACTACCATACCTAATCTACTTTATCACTGCCTTATGTGGGCTGTGATGATATGAAAGCTGCTGAGGTATGATTGAATTGCACTGATCAAGGTCTTACGGATAAATCCTTATGGAATGCTAAGAAAAGGGTTACTCTATGGAGTCCTTGTTCTTCGCTAACATTGGCATGTTCTGCTCGTAGTATGCTGGCTTGGTGAAGAAGCAAGGGAAACCACCTCACTCCTCATCCTGCCTAGTATGCATCATTCCTTATACTACCTCTTGGTAGGCAATGTTAGCGGGGATGAGGCACCATCCGTCCTTAGGGCTGATCAGACCCTTTCAATGGAGAAATGCCATTAAGAGAGGCTTAATCCGAATACTCTTTCGAATCTCCGAAATCCTCGGCTAATCCCAATCCTCGGATCGATTTCTGTCGGATAATCCTGTTATCTGATTGGATGGATCGTTTTACATGGCATAGCTGCTTTCTTGATGACGCGCACGATGGGTGTGGGTGGAGAAACTGGAGATAAAATCCTCTTCATTTTTTTTAGGGCCGCGTGTTAATATTCCGGAGATTCCTGTCATTTTTGACGCTCTGAAAAACTCCTCGATCGCGGTTTTGATTGAGAGGGGAAATTTCGTGAGTCGGAGATAATTTCGGTACGCATTTCTGGAAATTCCCCCGTTTTAACTTGGCGCCCACGTAAATTTATCACGCGATTGATACTCATGATTTTTCTGTAGTAAGAGCGGCTTATTTCTCATGCAGAAAATAGTTAAGCATGCATAACATAGGCTAGGATTTGAAAGTTTAATTCGGGGTTTTATCAGTATTTTTAAGCCCTAATTCATTTTAGGACAGAATGGAATAAATTATCAATATTAACCAATTTTCTCTAATTATTTTTCCGAATCAAAAGTGGAGGAAATTGAGAATGCATCTTGAAACCTGGGAGTGCGTAGTGTGCCGAACGGTTGTTCCAAAATAACTATTTAGTCTATTTATTTCCCCTTTGAATATTGACACTTAGAAAGGGGTGGCTTTATATTCAGTATATTCTGTCTATTTTTGTGACAAGAAATTAGCCTTGAAGGCCTACTGAAAATCCTGAAAAAACTTGTATTACGAAGTAAGAGAAATAGTTGATAAGTTTGTGAAAGGCTATATGTAATTTTTATATTTTTTAATGATGTACAGTAAGAATGCTGTTTTAAAATAATAAATCTATACTTTGAGTTAAGTTAAAGATGTAACTGAGAGTTTTATGGACTGTATTGCAGTATTTTTGACACGTGTTGTAGTTATGTTATAAATATATGTAATGTACTCAATACGTTATATGTGTTGCTACCGGACGATCAGTCCAATTGTAGCATTTTTGATTATAATTATGCTGTCTATAATGCATATTCTGGACATTATGAAGTATCATTTTGTATAATTTATTCTTTAATTATTCATTTTCTGCATAGTAATTTTCACTACCTATTTCTCATTTAAATGAATTCAGCAATCTCTTCTCCATAATCTGGTTCAAGTGCAGATCGATCTGTTTAGTTTGTTATCTCCATCAATGTGAAGTAAAATGATGGTAATTTCATAGGTGGTCATTAGGTGGCCCACTTAAGCCTATCCTCGCCAATCTGAGGTCGAATCAATCATTCTCACGTAGAGAGCCCTTTCTCCATCCATTTGTGTGGAATGAAGGCTTATGAATTAATTAATGCTTTATGATCGATCAGAAGGGGCGGTATTGCATCCTAGTATGATCCGACTATGAGAACCTCAAGTACATACATCAATAGCCGTCTTTTTTAGAGGACCCATATCTAAATATTTAGCTCATGAAATTCATCAAAAGTTAGTGGAGGATTGTTTATTTATTTCTGCGATTAAAATAATGAATATGGACTACTTTATTTCACTGCTTTGCTCCATGAGGTTCATGTGGTTTTATCTCATTTATAGTTTATGACTGATTTAAACATTGTTTTGTGATTGTGGATATCAGTGTATCAAGACCATTGAATATGTTCATATATTTACGGAAGATAAATTGATGCTGATTTTTTTATACGCATTGTATTGGGGAAGATTAAATTCCTCATTTCATCCTTAATGTTTGATGGCGATTTATCGAAATGGGAATATAACTTCGTATTGTTCCCGAATGAAACTTTATTGCACTACGCTCGGCACTTAATGAATTTTTGTTATTTTTATAATAATGATAATTTATATGTCTTTACGAGATTGAGACTAGAAAGTTCCCTCTTCCATACAACTTGCCGTCTGGGATAAAAATATAATTTATTTATGGTGTAAATAAACATCGGCGATAAAATTTAAATAACCGTAGTTTAAATAAAAAAGAAAAGGGAAATTTTAGAAAAAGTTGAAGGTAAAAATTTAGGAGCATACTAAGTATAACAAAATAAACTAAATTTTAATTTGTGGAATCGCCAAATTTTGTCTTAATATTATTAAATTATTGAGAGATTCTAACAAGTATCACTGATTTTTTCCCGAGCATATTAAATATGAATATGCCTAATTTTCACTTATTAAATTTATTTCTATTTGACATTATTTGAATTATAACAATGCCCTCAGCACATGACCCGGCCCAACCTTCTTCCCGACGAGCGATCAAATTTTATAAATACCCCTTTCATCTGCAGACAATTCCATGCTAACATTCAGCGGCACATCTCTGTTTGCAGAATGGCAATTTCATCACATTGAAAGCTTTTCACATTTCGCAAGCTCCATAATCCGCAACCGTGCGCGGGGGAAGATTTCAATCCAGTTTTTTGTTTTCGGTGGAGATCCTGCGTCATTGGTTCCGCACGCGTCTCTGTAGCCGTCGCTAATGACGCAAATTCGATGGAGAGCCGTTTTTATCGTCGTATTCCAACACCAGTTAGCAACCCTTTGCCGCGTGCCGCCGACTTTTAAGCGACGCCAATCTCTAGGGAGGGTGAATACCTAATGTGTCGAAGTCGTCGCATATCAATGCACAATTCATCCCTACCCATTACACGTCGAATTCCCATTGACGTGTTAGTATCTCGGTCAATGCCTCATCCGCAATTAATTCCATATGGTTTTCCTTATCTGCTTGTGCGGTACATTTACAAAGCGATTCACTTATCGCTAGCATATCAGTGTGTTTTTTTTTATTTTGGATATGCTATTTTTCCCCGGTTGACCTTTACGTGCCCTTCGGTTCTTTTTGCGTAACTAGAAGTAAATCGGTGAGTCACTAACATGAGCGATTATGAGGGATAAGGTTCCAAGCACCGAAGGAGTGTCAAATCCTTGGAGTTTCTTGAAAATTGAAGCCCTTCAGGTGAAATACGTAAGGTTGATGTCAAGAGTTTGCTTAAATTTGATTTAATTACTAAGAAAATTCTGCTGGTCTCTGGATAAGAAGATTTATGGCCCTTAAGATGACTTTGTACAATGATAAACTCAGCAATTTTTAACGTCTATTGTATCTCTATATGATTAGAGGCATTCGAGATGTGGTTTGCCATAGAATGGAAGAAAAGGAGGTTGATTGATAGAAAAACAAACACAGAGGTGCTGGAGGTGGTTAAAGAGGGGAGGGTTTTAATTTAAGTAATTAAGAATCGAGATAGGAAATTATCCAATGTCAAAAACTGAACAAATTCGATAGGCGGTAAAACAGAATTGGAAACTTCTCTCCGCTGTATCCTATTACCTAATGAAACATATTTCAACAGCCACGGAATATACTATTACAGAAACCTTTTATAGTTATAAGCATATGTTATTTATGTATTTTCGCTTTTGTTTGACGTATTTTCTCTTTCTTTTCACAGGTAAGCCTTCCAAACTAAACGTCTGGATACTGGCCAATTTCGCGCTAAGAAAAGGCTCCTGCTCTTCTATTACCTTTTCCCTAAGTGAGTAATATAATCAACTGGTTTCACTTCTCTCTTCAACTCTTTCCGAAATCGTAATTGTCCCAGCAAAACTAAATATGACGTAAGACGTACGACGCCAGAGAATTTTTGCAAATTTTGTTGAACTGGTTAGGTGTGATATTTATAGGATTATTTCACTGCCATATATGAACGATTTCTGGAAAGAGATTTTAAAAAAATAACAAATTGTATGCAAATATCTTCCTCAAGTCGAATTTTCGTAACCGCTGATTCACCCGCTCGTTATTCATTGAGACGAATTATTATTCCGGTAGGCTGAGACAGAGATAATAATGCCCAAGATCCACATGAAAATTCAAGGCATTGATAAATTTGTCAATTTGGAGGTTCACGCATTTACGTCTGCATCCGGTGACGAGGGAATGTCTGTCACTGTCAGAAATTATATTAGAATTATATCACAAATTGTATACAAGGATAAACTTATTGGGGTGTTACTTAATGTCACTTATCCTCCATGATTTTAATGAATAACACCTATTAAATTTTTCTTAACAATTTGAGGGTATTATAGTTGGAATAAATGAGAAGTTTTTGTAATTAATTTAGTGAAATCATTGACGAATTTAAAGAGGAAAAAATTTAAGTACTACATATTCCATTTCCGTGTAAAGCAGTGGATTGACAGTTTTTTTTTTATTTTCATTCCGATCTTATAAACGGATAGTTATTATTCTTTTAACGATTCCTTGAGCTTCTTATAGAAATGTTAATCTAACCTTTTTCAAGCTAATTTTATTCTTTATTACATCCGGAATTTTTTGCTTCCTCAAAAATTAAGTCCCCACACCCCCTGAATACGAAATTTGGATGAGTGGAATGCTAACAGAACAAAGAGATTACAACGCATAATGAGGAAGATTCCCCGTAGAATCAAGCTAATATTCGTCATTGGTATAAATTTTATCTGTTCTCCGCCTATCACATATCAATTGGATTCAGGAATTTAATTCTTTTTGGAGATACGTAGCGAGATGAACCTTGCTGAATAGTGTTGTATCCAGGAATTGGAAAATTGCAATGAAAGGCTATACGCTTCGTAAAAAAGTTACTCAGACGCTTCGGTACTCAGGATGGGAATATTTAGAATGACGTAAGACGTAAACGAAGATTTAATTTAGTTGATAAGTTGCGTGGAATGGGTTGTCAGAATATGTAGTCCATATTATCTGTTATCCGTCATTTCGACTCTTCGTCCATTGCGAGGAAGATCTACGAAGTAGATTCTAGAACAAGTCGCTTTAAAAATCATTTTTTCCTCAAACAATTCGCGACAGTAATAATAATGTATTATGTTCTTGGTAGTTCCCAAAGAGCGACACAAAATACAAGAAATGCTCCGAGTACAAAAAAGTATGGAAATCGAAAAATAAACCAATCATTTTCAAAAAAGTCTCGACAAAAATAAATAAAATCACGGGAAGCCAAAAGAACAAAAGAATGCTCTGAGAAATATAAAAATATGTGGAAATACAAAAACAAACATTTTCAAATAAATCTCGAAAGAAATACAAAAATATGTGAAAACTCAAAATAACAAAAGAATGCCCTGAGAAATACAAAAATGAAATATAAAGAAAAACAACATAAGTAACAGAGAATTTAGAACTTAAATACAGACAACAAGAGAGGGAAAAACGAGATGCAACTCATCTAACACAAAATACTCAGTTAAACATCAGCAGTTCAGAGAGAGTTAAATAACTTCACCTTAAAAACTCTCACCGAGCTGGAATATTTTATAGAGTCCGGTAGAAAGTTCCAGAATATAGAGTTTTCGATCTGAATTGAATTAAGGAAAATGTTTGATCGAAGGGTAGGGCATGTAATTCCGAGTAGTCAATTAAGGAAGTAGATTCATGTGCAATCACCCCCAAAGGCATCTTCCAAGGTAGTTGTAGATGATTTCATTGGATAGAATGCAGACGGTAGGCTCCAAATCATACCTACATAATGCCTGCCGTCCAAGTTTCCCGTATATTCTATGTATTTCCTAGTAGTCTTGGGTGAGGGTCGTAAATCTGTTACTATCACGTGGAACTTCCGAGAGTACTTACCTCTCCAAAACCCGATATCCACTTCTGCCTAAGTGGGATCCGTGGAACATTAAATATTCAAGCCGAAGCGAATTCTAGGAGTTGGGGCTTAATCGCTCTCGATATAGGGTTTCGATTCCGCGTACTCGTTGCTTTAAGAGCGGAAACGTACGCTTTTAAGGGAATTAAAGGGTCGGTGCTACGCTCCGGAATGGCTGAAATATAAATGGGGCCGTTTGGACCAAGGTAGGTGCGAAATTGAGTCGAGATGCCCTTGAAAATATTGCCCGCTATCCGGGAAGCTCCCGTCTAGTTCGGCCGTTAGTTATGGAGTTGTTGTTTCGAATTCGCCGAACTACAGTTGCTATAACTCGCTGGATGGGGGAAACATTTATGGGTTACTGAAATATCTTGTATCTCACATCTTTTTTAAAAAGAGGGTCATTTCCCAGTTGGGTTGTTTATCCGCTACAATTCACATATATTTGCCTCTCTGTGCATTATAGTTATGAATCTTATACATTATTTTGGCGATCCTAGTTCAGGGAAGGACATCTTCATGTTAGTGCTGAATAATGATTCAACAACTTAGCCATACCTTATCGATGCTTCTAGTTTGTTGTTATGAACGGTTTTACAATGTAGTAAGTCTTTCTCGTACCTATAGTACCGATAGGCAACTAACTTTAGAGATTTGGTCACACCGAGTGAAATATCGTGGTCTGCCATTCTTAACGGTATGAATTGGTTGCAAATAAATATATAAAGTCCACAAGTTTTTTAATTGAAGTGATTATATCAATCGCACAGCATGAATTTAAAGTAAAAATTACAATATGAATATAGTTATATAATTAAAGTTATAACATAAAACATAAATGAAGTTACAAGAACAAATAATCAATAAAAGACATGTTAAAAACTACAGATTAGTTCAGTTATTTAATTGGCAGATTCAATCTTTTTACAATAAAATATTTCTTAGAATGGCATTCCATCAAGATTCATTGGATCAGTTTACTTGAAATTCCTCTGTTTCCACCTTAGATAACAACTTTTTCATCTCTTTATGCATTTCTTGTCTTTGTCCCGTTAATATGAAGAATGTTTATAATAATGTTATACCATTATGCTGAATCTATGGTGGGTTCTACGAATCAATCATTGGAAAGTTTATCTTTCATAGATAATTTGTTTTCCGGTAACGCAAAAATTTTCTCCTCCGACTTCATTTTGCGTATACTCGACCAGAATTAAAATTAGGAAAATCTCCCATAAAAAACATTATTTGTGGCAAGATAGAAAGAGCTTGAAAAACAGGGGAATCTTGGGAGGGCATGAACGGAAATCACCGCGTGATCTCGGTCTGGGAGACATTTCGCCTTCGCCGAAGCTAAAGATGGCCAATAAATCTGAAGGCGCCCTTCTAATAGCTTGCGACTAGCGTCATTACGGCATCCCTGATAGTCAGTGGTGTGGAAAGACGTTCTTAAATGTCAACCTGGAATGAAAGGATGTGCTTTTCGGTGGTATCGAACCTACAACTGCTTTATTAAGGGAAATCTCTTTCATTGGCTCTTGCGACGGGCTTATCTAAATGCCGCAGATGCAGGGGTAACAACAGATTTTTATTCTCTACGTCTGGATTTGCGAATTTGCTGCAAGCTCTCTATTCCACAAAAATAGTTTTACGTTCATTTCATTTTCTTTTTTTAGAGAGAGACGATAAAATCTCTTACTTGCATAATGCTTCTGTTACCATATTGATGAATGGAATATTTTTCATTTGGTACAAGATAGAGAAAAAAAATATATATCTTTCATTTTCTTTTGTCCCAGTTTTGATCATGGCTGTGATGAAATGAAAACTACTGAGGTATGAGTGAATAGTTGCACCAACCAAAGTCTCTCTTTACGGAATATCAAGAAAAGTGTTACTCATAGAGTCACTGTGCTTCACTTGCGTTGACATGTTCCGCTTGTAGCATTCTATCTCAGTGAGGAAAGCAAGGGCAAACGGCCTCACTCCTTATCCAGCTTAATAAACGTCATTCCTCTCTGTAAGCTACTACCTTTGGGCTAAATACTTTACAGACTTGCATAGTATTCTCTCTCGAGGTGTATGGTGATAAAACGATGTTCGAAAGGTAAGAGTTTTTAGACCAAGTAAGCCTTCATGAAGGGAAGGAACTAATGATGAGAGGTCTCGATGAAGGATTCAGGAAAAGATAGGTAATAGGTACTCCTTGGTGTGGAGTGTTTTTATGTTTGGTATTATTAAACATGAACCTTAAAAGGAAATCCAAA
Source organism: Sympetrum striolatum (assembly GCA_947579665.1). Taxonomy (NCBI): domain Eukaryota; kingdom Metazoa; phylum Arthropoda; class Insecta; order Odonata; family Libellulidae; genus Sympetrum; species Sympetrum striolatum. Next base: position 73,349,776 of record OX388345.1, on the reverse strand, counting down.
GTTTGGAAGCTTTCGAGATGTGGGTGTGGCGTAGAGTGGAAGAAGTAAGTTGGATTGATAGGAAAATTAACGTGGGTGCAGGAAATGGTTGGGTAAGAGAGGGTTTAATTGAAGTAATTAAGCGCAGACAGAGGAAACGGGTGGGTTAAATATTGAAGGCAGAGTGTCTGCTTAAGAAAGGAATTGAGGGTAGAATACGAGGAAAATACAGAGGCAGATGTTAGGTGATATAAAGCGTGGGGTAAACTACCAAGAAACGAAGCAAATTACATTAAATTGGGAATATTGAGGCTCTGAACCCACTTTAGGGCATAGCGCTTATGTAAATACATAGTATGTGAGTATATTGAGACTTGACTTTTCGATTAAGTGAAATTTGAACCAAGGTTCCCAAAATCTGCACTTACAGCGATTCGTAGCTTTTAGGCGATCTATTAGATTAACAGTCTTCTTGATTTCGAGCTGAATTTTAGGTATCACTTGCGTAAATCAATATCCAAATAGTGTAGGCTTCTTTGCTACTTTACTTCATACTCTAAATTCGTGATAAGATCAGGTTCAGGTATGCTAGAAAGAACTCCTTTTCATCATCACAAGTATTCTACCTGTGGGTAGATGCTTAAATTATGTTCTCCTCCATCACTCCCTGTCTTGAGCCAATCTCTTCATTCTCCCGTATACATATTTTCTTTCAAGTCATCTTTGTTCTTCTCCTTCCTTTCATCTTTCTTCTAAATGCAAATTCTTTTATCACTTATGTTATTACTCCATTCCTTCATAACTCGTGTCCTAGCCAATTCATTTTTCTCTACCTGATTATCTCCACCATTCATCTTTTTCAGTTATCCTCTTCAAAACCTCTTCATTTCTTAATTTGTATGACCATTTTATTCCCTCCGTCTTCCTCCACATCCACATTTCACATTCTTCTAAATGCCTTTCATCTGCTTTTCTCAATGTCCAAGTTTCACAGCCATGTATTAAAACACTCCAAACATTCCACTTCACTAGTCTCTCTCTTAGTTCTACATGCATCTTTCCTTGAAATATATTCTTTTTCCTCATGAATGCTTCCTTTGCCATAGCTATTATGGATTTGATTTCTATCTCACTTTTCTATTCTTCTGTTATCTTACTACCAGGATATGCGAATTCCTTTACTTGTTCTATGCCATCATTATCCTTCCTTGAGGGGATAAAATCATGAATTCACGCCCTTGTTCATCCTCACTAAGTTATCACGAAGTCCCAAGATTGAACCTTTATCATTCAGATGCGAAACACGCTAATTATCCATCTCACATTCTGCAAATGATAGCTATTCAATGTAAATCCAATTGGCGCCTAATTTCAAAAATTTTCTCGTATAGAATGGAGGTTAGAATGAGCAGAGCAAAGAGATCTAATCCTATTACACCGTTGAATCGAGCGACACGGTCCAAAACGTATTTGAAGAGTCGAGAATGATTGATTTGATCTCAGCGCTTTTCACATGTACCGGCGAAAAAATCCCAGGCTACTGATAGCGTCGACGTGCTCAGAGGATATTTTCCTAGGAAAAGTTTGGCCGGTTGAGACGGATCTCGTCGTGTTCCTTCAACCCTCATGTGCTTTCCCCATTACCTTAACAAGTTGGAAAACTCTTAAGCCGATTACGGTCAAGTCAGCCGAATTTCCCAGAAGACTCGTCATTCAAGATTTTCGACTCTGCCGTCAACCATTATTCATCACAAAGGTGGAGACATCGATGTCTTTTTTTTCAATGTTTTTTTTCCGTTTTACCAAAGAAAACGTTTATATCCTACCCAAATTTTGCAGGAGATATGTTAAGATTTTTTAATTTAAAGGTAATGCCTGCTTCCATTATACTCCATAGGATATCTCAGAAATCATAAAGTCGAATGTTAGTCGTTTATTAAAATCAATGATTAATCATACATTCATGAGTGTTCTACCTTTCGGTAGATCCATGTGAATCAAAAATACCTATTCATCGCCATATCCTTTTTTTACTCCTTTATTTGTTATCCCGCTATTTATGTAATCCACCATATCCTGTCTTTGCCTTTTCTTCTTTTTCCCTTACTTTCTACCCATTTCCTCTGTCGATTCTTAATAACTTCAATTAAAACTCTCTCTTTCCCAGTCCTCTCCAGCACCTCCGTTATTCCTGTTAACCCTACGTACTTTTTCCAACAATTATTCCTCAGATTCATTAAAATACCAAGTTAATCATTCGATTCATTTTGTTATATGTGCATTAATACCCACATATTATTATTTTAGTTTTATATAAGTTTTTGCATTCCTCTGCTGTCGTCCTTGGGTTGATGGGATATTTATCATTTGTGTTGCATTATTGTACTGAATAGAGAAAATATCTTTTTTGCTCTTTGGATCAGCCTTGTTTATGGTTTTGATGATTTGAAAGCTATTTTAGTACTTTTGATGCGGTACAATGGCATTTACTAGTATTTTCGGGTCTTTCCTTATGCTATGAAAAGAGTTATAGCAAAGTGCTGGGGTTACATAGTTTGCATGTACTTTTTCCCATTATTGTATCCTGGTTCCGTAAGGAAAGCATTTACAAACTAACTCATTCCTCATCTTACATAGAAAACCTCATTCCCTCTCCCAAACAATTGATAGCAAATGGCGGAGGGTTTGAGGTTCGAGGTTGTATCTGAAATACTCTATATACAGAGTTGTATTTTTATACCCTACCAATTTTTCATCAAGCCCTCCCCTATTTTTTTACCTCGTATCCCTTTTTTCTTTGTGGAGTTATAAATAAAGCAGTATCTCGAGAGTTATTTTTTATTTTATCCGTAAACTGACACCATTTGTTTGAATTGCTTCCGTGACAGCAACGGCGACTGCTATCGTATAAAGTGCTAAGAATAAATCATCTCTTCCGGTTGTGCGTACGATTCTCAGAAAAAATGTTTGATTATTCGCAGTTATTTTCGTCTGAGTTCTCGCCTGAAGAGATACGCTACGTTACTATTCATTAAGTTTTTTAATGAAGCAATACGAATCACATGGCATTCGAAACCAGTTGAACTTCAGGGATAGATTTTTTTATTAAAAAAGCAGGAATTTTAGTTTAACGTTATTGGTCTATTAATTAAATAATAATTGAGGGAGTATAATAATTGCTAAGTTTTTAAATCGAATTGGGATGAATCACATGACAATAGAAACTGTCATGACGTCCTTTACAGTAATATTTAACTTTTAACTTTGTTTTCGTGTTGTTTGCAGCCTAGGGTTGAGGTTAGGCTGAAATAATCGATTAAATGAGTATAAAGTTTAAACTGAACAAATAATTTTTAATAGTATTCTAAATAGGCATTTCACAGCTAATTAAAAGTTTTTATTTTATCAATTCTGAAATTAATAGTAAAGTTTTAATAATTATTGGAACGGAAATGGTTCAATTTTTAAGTTAAAGAAACTGGATTTTGCCTCTAATATTATTGCTCTATTTATTGATTAAAATTTAAAGAAATTTAAAAATGGCTAGATTTTAATATTATGATTTTCACTATCCTTCGCCTTCATAAGTTTTGGTACTACTTGAGGAAATGGAGGTTATAGAAAATGTCAACGCTCTTCCAAGATCGCATCTCGCTAAGTTCGTTTTTTGCCATTCGGACGTAACCGGTCGAAGCCATTTGCTGTAAAAACACGCTTAGCGATTAACGGAACATTCTAATTGCCGCCTTCCGAGAAAATCTCTTTTTATTGTAACATTTAGTCTTTAATTAGTATCTCTCGATACCCGTTTGGAATGATAATGATGAAAACTGAGAAGCCTGGGTTAATTCAGTAACTTTGTATACATTATTAATCCTTTTTAATTGACTGCTAAAGCCTTTGCTCGTTATTGATTCTTTATTTAAAAGTTATCGTGTGTTGTTGTAAATTGCAGCATTTTTATGGTAGATTTTGGAGACTTTGGTACTATTCAGGTGATTACTGTTTATTTAGGTGATTACTGTTTATATTTATTGCTGTAATTTCTCTAAGAAGTGATCGTAACGTATGGTTTAAGTGTTTGATCTCAATATATTTCTTTTGGTTAGTTCTGCATAAGTGCTGTTAATTTTGCTTTAAAAAGAAGCATGGGGCATTGAGTCGTAAATAAAATTGGTAATAGGCAATGTAGTGGTAGTGTTTAATTACTGACCTAACTACCCCAGATTCCATTAGGTTTTCCCATCATTGGCTAGGAATTTTCAGCAGTAACTGTGAATACTTATAGTAGTACTTGTGTCTCTACGTTTTACTGATATGGTGTTATTGTGCGAATAGTTCTTTACTTAGCTATTTTTGTTTGCTCAGTTCCATTAATCCCCCCATTTGTGTTGTCAACGGTAGGGAATCGGTCGAAAACTTGATAACGTCCTTTGTAAAAATATTTAACGTATACCCTTGTTTTCAGCCTAGGTTTGAGTGTTTGCAGCCTGAAATAATATGAAATAATCAATGAAATGAGTATAAAATTTAAAGTAAACAAATTTTAACAGTATTCTAAATTGGCATTTCACAGCTAAGTAAAAGTTTCTGTAATATAAATTCTGAAATTAATAGTAAAATTTTAATACTAAAGTCACAGTAACTTTTAGTAGATTGTTGACATATCTCGTAGAATTTATTCAACAAAATCTTCAATTTTGTTTTTCATACTCCACTATTTCACAGCATATACTTTCAATATTCTCAGACTTACATTTGTGGGATGCTATATCACAGAAGAAAAGGCAAAAAAGTTTTATGATGTTTCCACCATTTTGTTTTTGGAGATAAAGTGGAGAAATTACTATTTCTTCTCTTCTGTGATGTGCTACTTAGTTCGGGGTCAAATAAATAAATGTTATGTTTAGAACCGCAAAAAACATAAATATTTCCATGATCAGCTAAGAAATATCATCGCGTATTCTATCAGAGCCTTGATAATAAAAATATTTTAATTCGAATAGGTTAGCGTATTATGAAATGGTTGGACAGCCTGATTTTTATCGCTAACGAAACGACGCGTCGTATTCCACCGTGGACCGCATCCGACGTGAAGAAAGAAAATCTTTATCTCTCAAAACTGTCCATTTTCCTCTCAAACTGGACCAGCATCTCTCTCCTTTCCGATCCCTCCCACGTACAACACATCGGCTTCCATCCTGTTTCATTCATCGCCGGGGGATAGCGAGGAAATGACAATGGGTCAACATTCGTCCCGTTCTCCGCGGAGGAGGAAAATCTCCTTCTATTTCCTGGACTACATTTTTCCTTCCTCCATCTTCACCGATGGTTTCTCACACTGCCCCTTCTCGCACCGCCCCTTTCCACGGTCGTGATGATCGTTTCGCGGATGATCAGTAATGACGGAATTGTCCCGTTGGGAATAACGCGATGCGAATGACCGTGACGCAGGAAATCTCCGAGCCTATCTTATCGCACTTCACGGTCACGGAAAGGTCAGCCTTGGTCAGGGTCCTTTTTCGACAGCCGTTAGCCTTCCTTTTGTTATTTTGAGCCCGAATTTGCGTGTTTTTACTCATAAGAGGAGACTCTCACTTTTGACCGGGGATGTTGATGTTAATTTTTGTGGTGACGCAAGAAGTGTAGTGATGAAAAAGTGTATTGGCGTTCGTCTAAATGGGCCTTAGTTTTGTTGGAATGATTAATTGAAAATTGATTATCTGAGTATAGGCAACCCTGAATTACACGCCCACGCTAGACCAAATCTGTAAGGAATAACCCGCTGTTTTCGAGCAATTCTCCAGTCTTATTTTCATTTCTTTTGTTAAATTTGTTCTTCTTACTCACTGATAGACATAAGGCCTATATTTCCCATATTTCACCCGATATCCGATCGAATAACTTTATTACAATCAAATGAATTTCGATGACGGAGACCCTCGCTAAAACTATGATGAATGATGGTTCGTAACATAGCTTTCTCGGATCATTTGGTATTCTTTTGGTAATGGTTTATAATTAGGAATCTTTAGGTGTTATATAGTTGTGTTTCAGGTCAATAAACAATCAGCTGTGACTACATAAGGCAACTCCTTGTCAGATTATTAAAAAAAATAGTTGACCATGATCATATTGTGGTAATAAATCATCCAAACACAAGCACAGACTAGTATAGTACAATCAATGCTGTTTGGATATACATAGTAAGCGCCCTGTATTTGCTAAAGTATGCTTGTAATAAAATTAACGTGTTCCGATGTTATCGGTATGTTATTTTTTGTGGAGTCAACATAGTGTTTTTTATTCCTCTGTCGTATGTCTGTATTGTTTATAATTCTTCGACTGCTAAATTAAATCGGGAATCCTAACTGGGAATCGAATCCAGGACCGCTTTCCCCCATGCCGAATGCACTGCCCACTTGGCTTTCCAGGAGCCCCGTTTATTTAAATTCAGTATAATACTTCATATTATGGTATGGAATGGGTAGACATCGTAAAATGATGTAAATACACTGTAGAGTAAAAATGAAACGTTTTACAATTATACTCTATATAGTGTTTTACAATTTGATGTAACTACTTACAATGACGGTAAACCAATTACAAGGGAAAATAAGATAGGTTAATAAAATAATCACGGAAATATCTTTTTGAGGAGAAATTGAGAACGAGTTAATTTTAAAAACTAAAAGAATAGAGAGAAAAAAATAGAGAGTATAATTTTGGAGAAACTATATGGAATATAAGGCAGCATAGAAAGAAAGACAAGCTCGATATCGTTTTAAGTAAGCAACAGGGGACGAATTTGAAATTGGAAAGAATATTGAAGGAAAGGAAACGAATGGGAATAGGAAATGGAATTTGTTTGCGATCCCTAGGTAGCGCAAGTCTTACCATAACAAAGAAATGGGGTAAATGTTTTCAAAGTATGCTTATACCCTCCTAATCGTATGATACTGACACTTGAACCTCTCTGAAAAAAACCTTAAAGTTGACGTAATTCAGTTGGAATTGGTCGAAAGGATATGCAGAAATGTGGACGCTACCAACTTACTTACTACACCTAGCTAAAATTATTTTGAAGACTGAGGTACTGCAGGAAGAAAATAGTAATTTTATTGATTGAAGAGTAACTAGAGAAGATTAAGTACTTTAACATCAACTTCCGCTCCGCCTAGATATGACATTGGTGATTTCTAGATCCGCCTCTTCGTGTGATCGGGATCTCTCCGTAAATGGAGTCGAAAAGAGAAACCGTGGGTGCTTTAGGTAAGAGAACGTTACGCTCCGCCGGATTTTTTGATTTAGGCCGTTTGCCTTCACGCCTATATTCCCGTCCGATGTTCTCCAAGAACGGGAGTGGCCCGTGAGAAATTCCCTTTTGTTTCATGAACCTTATGCTTCGTTCTGGTGCGGTGCTTTAGTTCCCTTAAACTTCTCAAAGAGCTTTTTCCTAATGTTGCTGTTGATGGTTGAAAACGAGTATTAGTTACAGATTCGTTAAGGTTTTAAAAAAATCTCAATGAATACCATATTTTTGCATTATTTATGTAGGTCTGAAGGTTTTGTTAACCGTCACGCACAATTAAAATAGAAATAATTAGTGGTCCCCCACCCTATCATAGGGAAATAATAGAGTGATTATAAGTGGCTCCGTATTTTTATTTTAATCACAGCATCCCGTTGCGGTGTTATCGGTGCGCAATTAAGGCTTTCGAGTTATTAATGTAGATTTTTTTACATGTAAAATAAACTGTACAATCCACAATGTATAAACCTAGGAGTTATTTCCGATCAAAATCGATAGTAATGTATTCTCACATGCTATTTATTCACGGTTTGATCCTGTCCAGTGAAATATGGTGGAATGTCATACCTATAAATAAATGTAGAATGTATTTACTCTCATACATCTATCGCCTGATGATGCTGTAACAGGACACCGAAACTATGGGCGTTGAATGAATAAACTGTGGACAGTATCTCATCATTATATTAAATTTTCAAAAATATATAAACCAGGTTGCTGAGTTTGACTACATTAAACAGTCACAACAATTGTCTGCAAGTAATGGGGTAGTAAGTAGTATTAAAACAAAATATAAAAATACAGAAACTAAATATAAAACAGAAAAATGCAAGTAGTAAAATGTAATAAATTAAATACTGAAACATCAACAAAGATAAAATAAAAACATTTTAAATAAGTGAATTCATAATAGATTAATATTATTATTCTTCCTTTTCTCCAATACTCATTCAACATTTATTCATACTTCACATTCACGCTTGTATTAATATTTCTTTGTTCATTTTTTGGTCCACCATTATCGACATTTACTTACATTAACAAAAACGGATTGAATCTGCTCTGAGGTACAATTTAATCGCTTTTATGGTTTGCTTGATTGGGACTCACAATTATTTTAGCGTTGGGAGGATAGTGATTAAGTTATCCCGTATAAATGGGACCTGTGGCAAGCACACTTTTTAATCGAAAATTTTGTCCGACAACGTTATTCTGACAATTACGCCTGTAAACAACGTAAAGTAGACATAAACAGAGTTGAATCTCGTCCCTATAACTAGTGCGAATTTGAGTACTAAGCTGTGTGTCTGTGAAATAGGTAAAAAAGTTCGCTGCGGACAGGATTCGAACCTGCGCGGGCAGGGCCCATTGGATTTCAAGTCCAACTCCTTAACCACTCGGACACCGCAGCTGATGATTAATTATCTTCCAATCATCATATCTAAAAAAAACAGATTACAGCAGTTTTTTCCTGTTTACACTCCATTTCCTTGCTCCCTACTCAAAGCCATCAAAAGAGTGAATAGCCTTTATGTGAATTTCCAATGAATTATACAACACTAATCCTTTAAAAAATGCAGAATTTTGAGAAACAGCCTTGCTCACATATGGTATGTGAAACTCCTCTTTTGTCATCGTGTTATGGCTATGAATATCACAATTGGTTGTTGTTTTATTTTTCAAATAGGAAGGCAGCAACCCAATTTTTATTTTATGTATAAATTTTAAGTCTTCAAATTCCAAAATTCGTTGGACGCTGAACCAGTGTAACTGCTCAAGCATTGCATCAATGTTTGCATATTTGCCACGTTTGAGAATAATTCATACAATACGTTTCTGGCCACCGTAGATTTTAGCGCCATATCAAACTCTACTGAATTTACTCCTTTAATTGATCATCTCAATTTCAACTCGTATTTTATCTTCCAATATTGAGTATGTCTTTCTTATGTCCAGTACTTTTTCATCTACAATAGCGGTGAACTTTACATGGTGTACCAGGATAAACGTGCACATCTAAAATAATAGCGAAACACTTTGATTGGGACTCTCAATATTTTGGCGTTAGGACGAAAGTTTCAGAAATGAGATTGTCACGGGTAAACGGGACGTATGATCAGCCAACTGTTACGTCCTTCTCATCCCATTGGTGAAGCAATTCCAAAACGTGCTGCAGATTCACTGGTTTGGGCGAAAACGGTGGTGTTAAAGGACTGCTGCGATTCGTCCCGTGAATTCGTCATTACTTGGGGTATTTACTCCGAAAGCCCGTGAGTACGAGGAAGTACGTCGAATCGGAACTTTAGAATACTTCCCGGATGTGCGTGTTCCGTCGCAGTGCACTTACCGCAAGTGACGTTTCGGATGAGCTAAATGCGGAAATTCTACGGAATGGACAGATATCACGTGTCCGTATATAAAGTACATGTCCAACGAATTTGTTTTATTCTCGTCGCATTCTTTCTTGGTGTAACGTCACGAAATTGTGTTTTCTTTTGTGTGTGCTCGTTGCGGTGCGTCTGATGGAGGAATAACTCATCGCGTGGGTAGGTTTTTATTTTATTGTCATTTAAATCCTAACTGCTACACTTCCCATGAATTAATTGTGTTTTTCTGTTATAACACGTCATAAACAATGAAATGATTTAAATTTTAACCTTATCACGATGTATTCCGTGTTGCGACCACGGTTTCGTCGCTTCGCGTCATCATCGAGCGTCGTGAAGCGTTGAACCGGTGTTCGCAATGTAAATATTAGAGGTCGTAGAGGTTTGTATCATTTCATTATTTAGGGTATGTAGTCCTACCGCAAAGTCGTGCCTGAAGCAATTGATCGTATGCTATGCATCAATTTGAGATTTTGTTTGCTTGTAATCCCTGTAATGGATTCGTATGTACCTCAAATCTATACTCCTGTACTGTGTTGTATATCTGTAATCTTGTGATTGGATACTGTGATATTTCTTCGTGTTAACTTTCTCTCTTGATTAGTAAACGCTACAATAAATGTCGTTTCATTTCAAATTCCGGTGGAGCACTTAAAACATCTTCATTTAGAAAAATGCTACGATTTTCCTAATTATTCGTTCAATCGTTATCTATTGAACTGTTTACATTACAATCGTTTTCATTTTATATCAATATCTTGTGGATAGGTAGGTTAACACAGAAATAAACGTATGAGTATATATTTATTCTATACTAAAGTAATAATAACTAACCGCACGACTTGGTTTTCATCATTACCAGATGAATAAGGAACAGGTTTGCAATTCTCTTTTTACTCCATGTAGTGTCTCACTTCATTTTAGGCATCAAATTTTGGACTTTCACATGCATCGATTGTCCACATGACAGGATCAAATATCGTACATTCTTACGCTAATTGAGTGTTCTCTTTCCGGTACATTTATTCCTTATTGCAGGCTATTTACATTTTCTCCTACCTCAATGCGTTTTCCAGTGTGTTCATCGGTCTAAATTTTCGAAATTCATGTTCCGCTCCCGTACTTTCAGTCAATCATACTTTCATCGCCAAATTCGTGTTAAATTTATCAATTTTGCCCTCATTTCCGCTGCAACTACTTTAATGTGCATTTATTTCCACTTTCCTAATCTGATGCAGAATTTATGGGTGTCACAACAAGGTTGCGATCGCTCGCTCGTGCATGACGTTCTATTTTCGTTCGTTCACATTTCCAGCGCAAAAAACCGGTCCACCGCTTCGTTTCTGCTCACATAATTCACGCTCGAGAGATAGTGGTAATTAACTAGTTAGTTCGTGATTGGAATCTGATCCTGATAGCAGTCACCGTCCACGCGAGAGTTCGAAATCCACGTAATGAAATTCTTGGTATCCCGTCGTGTGGATATGGTATAGCAAATACGGTTCTTCGGTATATTGCTAGCTATCGAAGAATCGAAAACATCTATGAGTACCGACAATGCGAAAACTTTCCCCGATTTTAAGCGTCCCCCAGGGTTCCGTAATGGGTCCGTAACTATTTCGGTTTACATCAACGGTAATTACATTGGTGGTAAAATAGCGATGCGAACTTGAGTTAATCTAGAATGTGCGTGGTTCATAGGTCCATACCGAAAAGTGTTGTGTTCGTTAAATAGGAAAAGGACAGCGAAAGGCAAGACGTTTTCTAAATAATTGCTACAAAAAAATAACCAGAGCAGTGTTCAGATGCTTCAGGGCGAGGGGTGAAATTTTTAGAAGACAGAAAATTTAAACTAAGGCTTAAGATACGTAATCAATTCAGAGGAAGTTCCTTTTTGTAAGATGTTGCCGATATATTGTGTCCTCCATGTTATAAAGGAAGATCAGAAGAAGAGATGCCGGGAAAAAGTCGCTTAAATGATTAATTTTCTTTCAAAGTAATCGATTGGAAAAGTAGAGCCTTGGAATATGCACTTCTTGAAGCCGAAAGGCGGACCCGGGTACTTTGGGGGTAATTGTATTGCTGCAGATGATTATATTCCATAGTTACGGTATAATATTCAAAAATATTTTGTTTCATCCTTAAAAAAATAAAACGGAGGCATAGTAAAGGGGTGGGTCCGATATCGAGAGTGTATAGCCTTCTGCAGAAAGTAGTAGACGATATGATAATAGGATAAAGATGTAAGGAAAGATGATGACGAAGAATTGTAAATATGAAGAATAATCTGTAGGAATATCAAAAATTTTACCTCCAGGAAGTTAGAGATATGGCCTTTAATTGGGGAATATACCGGCCGCTTGCAGTTATTTCCTGTCTTTGAACTGATATCTTCCTGTTAATATTCAATTTGACTTTTACATTAGTCGTTTTCACATTGTACGTTTTAGGAAAATTGTTCGCGCCCATATTGCTATGTTGAATATCCGAAGGCTCTGAGGAGGTTGATTTTCGCTGATGAAGTTCGTTGGCGTTCTCTGACTCGGAATCATGGCTAACATTAGATCTCGTAGTGGAGCGATCAGTGCCAATTCGCGTGCAATTAATTGCAGGATCGCGGATACAAATTTTATGAGCCACGCTCGCTGAGTGACCTTGGAGAAAGCTATTTCTGATCTTAACGCGCTCATGTACGCGATCGGAAGAATTCCTCGTTCATTCAATGTTGTGTCAAGTGGAAATAGTAATACGGATATCTTTAGAGGGAATATTTTTAACAACTATTCACTCCTCAAATAGGTATATGAAGATCATCTATGTACCTATATTCACTAAATTAGCTCTCATCTGTGGCCTTGCTCGAAACTTTTCTGGACAGCCTTTTTGTGTGTAGTTTATTTTTGCTTAAAGATCTCAATAGGATACTCATAATATTAATTCCTATTCTCTTCCTCATTTATACGATATACTATATGCGATTGATAAGGCGTTTTTCCCGTGATCGAAAGAGATTGAGTTACGATGCATTAAGCCATGTGATGCAAAATTAGAAGTACCAATATTTTCATCTGTGGGGCCTATAAATTTACGCTTACAGCGTTTGCACTCAGGTTCAATGCATGTACTGCCAAAACCGTTTATTCTGCGTATTAAAATACGTCGCTATTAGTATATTATTTTTGCAGTCATTTTTATCATTAGTCAGCCTTAATTTCACGTGTTTTTCTGTAGTATCTTCTTGATTGTAAACCTCTATAATGAGCGAAAGCGTCTTTATTCTTCCAAGTAATATAATACCAAACTACAGCTGTGCTTTAAGTTCTATTTTGTCCCGTTTCCTTCTCATGGAATAAAATTAAGAAATTCGAGATTGGGAAAGCTGCAGTACATGAAATACTGCGGTTGACTTACTTGCCATTCAGGATGTGCATCAGTTCCCGAACTCGATTTGCAGCTGCTCCTGCGATTAAAGTTTTTAAGATGATGAAGAAATACGGAAGCATAAATGGGAACGGAGTTCAATTCTTTTGTGTCTCTTTGAAATGCAGTAAACATATGAATCACGTATTTTCTCTAACTTGTTGTGACACACGAGTCTGTTCCCGTTGCTCTACTCAAGACCGTTGTGTCAGTTTGTATTTGTGGTGCTTACTTCGGAAAATGTCAGTGAGTAATGGATTTTTTTTATTTGCAGCATAAATTATAGTATAATATAAGTCAATCGTGACTAGGTTTACATCATATTGATGTATTATTTTAACATTTTTGTTTATACCTTGTTTTTTTATGAAATGCACTTCATTTTTTGCATATTTATTCATTTCTACATATGTCATTTGTAGGGATATTCCTTTAGTGATAAATTTCTTGATAAAATTATAAATATCGCATGATTTACATATTCTAAACGAAGTTTGTTATTCCTGGTTTTAAACCAATACTTCATTTTATGTACTCTGTCTTACTCGTGGTTACATACTTTAAAAGGTAAATATATCAATCATAAGATTATATCAAATCTTGACCGAGTTGAAACCCTAGTGACGTATAACTTTATATATTTCGTTTGTCCCTTTTTTCAAATGCTCATCACCTTGTGTATACCTAAGATATTCCAAATTTAAGTAATAAATTGATTGAGTAATGTAAGCATAATACGCTTCATATATCGTAAAAGAATTCCTTAATCCCGTTCATAATTCATTTCTTAATGAAATCATAAATATCACCTGACTTACTTATTTAGAAGAAAGTTTCTTATGCTCGGTGTGTAACCTGTTTTAAATTTTATGCTCTCTATTCAGCGTGTTTCCATAGAGTATGAGAATGGTACAGCAACTGCCTCTAAATGTTGCCGCGGTGACGTCTAAAGATTCCTTCAGCGATAAGTAGGCATATTTTGAAGTAAACGGTAAACACAAACGGTTGAAGTAAACACGGTAGACTTCCACACTATTGGATTTTATTCACTCAATCCAATAGTGTGGAAATTAACGGTGTTATTATTCTCTATAACTTCAGAATGTCCTTCCACAAAGTTCTGCCGAATATGATAGAATTTCAGGCATATTGTTTTTCAGAAAGTTCAGTGTCTTCGTGTAATATACGAATAGTATGACAGCCTACTCAAAATATTGGAGCGGGGACATCTAAAGATTTCTCCCATGATAAGTAAAGTAGATTACTCAACCAAATTTCATTACTGCTTTTCACAGACAGGTCGTTCTCTACATCAGGAGTAGAAATCGGTGAGTCATTAATTATTAGCTAAGAGGGTTTGCTGAACTAACATTGGACAACGGTTCCCCTTATTTTTAGGCCATCTTAATTTCCTGTTTCCTCCAGCGATCGAGATGGTGGGGCGTTTTATTTGTCCTTGTCGATCTTTCTCATCACTCGCGTGCTCTTCTTCCCACGTTTCCATTTTAATGATCGAGACCAGCGGAAGTCCTCTTTTCGCTTCTCAGTTGTTTCTCTCTGACTCATCCTCGTGACTAATACAGAAAGGGAAATCTCGAGTGAAAAAATATGAACGGCTCTTTCGTACCTGGAAGAAGAAGGAGGTGAATGAATGTCCTTCCCGAGCTGCGCTTACGTGCTATAATTAAGACGAATCGGTGTTACGTGGGAAGACAAACGAAGGGGCATCCCCGCTGCGAGGTATTGCTCTTCGCTCTCTGCTTGATTAGTCTCAGTGGGAGGAATCCTATCTACGTATGGCTTTTTGATATGAAAATATTCATGGCTGCTTTACCGAGGGTGAGAATCATAATTTCCAGGTGTCATTATGGGTTTTCTCTCTTTCCCATTTTTTAATATTATTTTTGAATGATAGGTAATTAGATACTGAATGGTAGGGGCTAAAATCAATGATGAAAGTGGTGTTTTCTTATGTCGATATTGACATACGGTATGTAGACGTTGATGTGTATGTATAATTTGTCTCCATTCATCGTTTTTCTAATGTTTGTGCCCTGTGCTCCCGGCTAAGCATAAGCATGAAAGGAAAAATCGTATTAGCTTTCAAAGCTTATATCATGGCCACTATCTTTATTTTTGATTCGTTGGTATTCGTTAATTAGGATGGTAGAAGTGCATTTTTTTACAAACACCTGATATAAATTAGATAATACTGGTTGTTTTAGGGATTTAATCGATTATTTAAAAGAAACTAAATCTGAATAGTAAATATATCTTAATTTTTTAATTCAGTGTAAAAGGATCGCGTATTCTCCTTTGCGATACTGAAAAAATGGTTTATTATTTTAATAATTTTTTGTTCAGTTTACTCTTCTTTCTATCTTTAATAAAGATATCGAATTCTATGTTTAGCGTTAAAGAATGTATTAGGCTTACACCTCTAAAATATTGCGTATTTTATATTTGACGGAATGCACTCTCGCTTGAAAGTCAACAAGATGGTTTGTATGATAATGGTACTTATCGATAATCTGCTTTTTTCTGAAGAGGTTATTTACTTTTTTTGTTGACGTCCACGTTTATGGAAATATCTTTGTTTGCGTAACGTAAAGCCTCTCTGAGCGAAATTTTAGTCCGGCAGTAACGTTTAAGCCTGTAAACACAGGAAACGTTGGAACTAGTCATAACCTTAATCGAACAGCGCTTATTGCTAGCGCAATTTATTTTCACTAGTCTGTTAAAGTTTAAAAAAATTTCCGCTGCGGACAGGATTCGAACCTGCGCGGGCAGGGCCCATTGGATTTCAAGTCCAACTCCTTAACCACTCGGACACCGCAGCTGACATATGTTTTGTCTGATCCATCATTTTCATCATTTATTACTTCAGTTTTTTTTATTTTTACATTTTTATACAAAAATTACGTAGCCACTATGAATTTCTTCCTTTTATCAGTAGTGATCTCAGTTTCAAAACTATTTTTTTGTCTACCAGTATTGATTATGTCTTTCTTATCTTAGCATGTCTATTATTTTGTCTTCTAATTTTGATTTAAAATTTATATGGTTTACCAGAAAGAATTTGCACATCTTAAATTATAGCGAGACACATTCTATTCCATCATAATATAACAAAGGAAATCAAAGCATGTTTATTTACATTTATTTGAGGTATCGATAATCCTTTTAGGAAAGGACATTTGCTAAACTAAACTATTGTAAGTAGGTATATACCTTTTTTGAGT
The DNA here is from genome assembly GCA_947579665.1 of Sympetrum striolatum. Taxonomy (NCBI): domain Eukaryota; kingdom Metazoa; phylum Arthropoda; class Insecta; order Odonata; family Libellulidae; genus Sympetrum; species Sympetrum striolatum. The sequence continues at coordinate 73,333,436 of OX388345.1, read as the reverse complement.
CGCGTTATAGCTAATTAATTTGATAGTTTTCCGAAGTATTAATGACTTCCGATTTATTTCAGCGCTTGCATTAATGTTTATGTAAAATTTTGGAAATCTGAATTTCATTTAAATGAAATTCATCGTCTTTGGCCTATACTTCCGAGGTATGACTCCCGTTCACATTTCTTTAAATTCCTGCTTTACTGAATATATCAAACTTCCGTCATTGATGGTATGTTGTTGTAGGTAGAAGATTTTATCGGCTCAAATTCTATTCTAAAGAAGGTTTAAGAAAATAAGATAGTAAATATGAAAACTAAAGTGCCACTCATGTCTTATTCTCTGAGGGAGCGAATTTCGTAAAGAAAAATTTGTCTTCAGCAGCTCTAAGTTTTCTTACCCTTCTAAATCCCTAGTTATGCTCTAGATTCAAGAGGGGAGTAGTTTCCCCTTAGGGTTACGCATCAACACTAACTCATAAAAGAGGATGACCTTTGGAAAGTAACCAGAATACACGGTGCGGGGGAAGGCAGTTACTAGAATGTTTTCCGAGGAAGAAAAATGAGACGTTTCGAACCGGTGTCTCCTCCCTCCGACGCCGTTACGACCTTCGTAAATTATGAGTGGAACGGTTAAAATTGCAGGGGTCCGACGGGTGGCCCGACGACGTAGAAATAGCGGCGAAGAATAAAAAAGGCGTTTGGGTCCCATTGGCAAGTTACTCGGGTCAATAACTTGGTCGCGCCGCTGAATCTCGAATGAACCGCGTACTCAACATCGATGTTTCTCTAGGATTAGCAGGAGTGGACGTTTATCTCTGCGAATGTATTCTCCATTGTGTATGTATACGGTACATGTTTACTCGTATTGTATGTATTTGAAATCTCATATTTATTGATTTATTTATCCAATAATTCACTTAAAGTTTTGATACCATTTTATAGTCAATAAAAACGAAATCATAGAATATATAAAATTTAAAATAAATGTACATGATTGCAATAAACAAAAATGATACAAAATGAACAATGAAATTACATGGATAAATATAAACAGAAAACGATCGAAGTAGTTAATTATTTACAAGAATCTATGTACAGAATTCAGTGCACTTGTTATTGTAAACTGATACAGTACACGATTACATCTATTGCAAGTATTTGAAACCTTATATACAGTAGCAGATTTAAATAGTCATAGCATTTATACAATTATGTTTAGGTTTATGTTGTTATTATATAAAGCTGTTTTTGTTTTGCCTATAATATTATTGAATGTATTAACTGTGTAATTCTTTTGATGAGATTGCGAAAGCAATTTCGTTTTTCGAAATCTGTTTTCCTTCATCAAGTAGTAAGAAATTTATTATTCTGTTTTGATTGCGTTTATCTTTATTTTCATAGCTAAAGAACTATTTGACCTATTTTGAGGATATCGCTCCTAATGTTTTTCTTTCTCATGTTTACTTTCTGATTTGTAATTAGCTCTAACGGTGATTTATATAACACACTATTGGAAGTATCGTAATATTCTTCAAATGAGCTTAGAATTTGGAGTTCATTAACCTCTGAAATAGTTAAATGCGATATCCTACTTAATATTGATACTGAACGTATTACTTTAAATAGAGTTCAGTTCCTTGATTTAGGTTTTCTACATTTGGCGTGCATTATCGTAAAAAAACATTTAACTGCAGAAAAACGTGTTTTCATTAAAAAGCCCATATTTCAAAAGGATATTTCACAACATAATCATTTAAAATTTATAAAGACTGTTAGTCTTTCTCTCTTTAAGTTTCCATTGCTTTTATTTATTATACATCTTTACTTATATCTCTCTCAAACTTATTTAGCAAAAGTGATTTTTCAAGTTGTTGTTGAGGATATAATATGTAGAGGCTGTTTGGATGAATAAAATCCTTTGTCTACCTTTGTCCTATTTCAAAGGAACTTGAAATCTTTCCGTACCTTATGATATGAATAAAAAAGCTAGTAATAAATCGCGCATTAAAATACAAATCCCGCACACTAGTTGCATTTTCATATTATAATGAAGGAATTCCATAAAGTTACGTCTGAGATACACTTCCGGTACCTTATCAATGCTGCGATACGTTTACGGTATAAGTACTGGCCGTGCTGTTATGAGGTGTGAAATAATTGTTCTCTCTAAAGCATTTTATTGATTCTTCTTTTAACACTGATAAAGAGTACCAGAGCTATGCCATTATAACTTTAGTTTTGCATTTCTATCGAAATATATATTTTTTTTATTTATGTATGTACTCAGTTATCATGCAGGTGTTGTATACATCAATGTCTGTATAATGTGTACTATACATACGTTATTCTTCTTGTAGCAATAGCAGGTATAAGTTTGCCACCAGATGTACAGACCTCCCACAGTTCAAGTATAATGAAATAATGGTAAAATATGCCGATTCGGATGAAATTTTGAAAACAAGAAGCCTGGGTCTCGTTACGACCTGATTCAATTCTGTTCCATTGCAATTCGCCCCATTTCTATCGCTTCAAATCGGGGAGAAATACAGCGGAAAAACGATTTTGCATCTCAAAACGCACGCTTTCTAATTAGCTGGAGCGTCTACTCATTCCGAATGCTCCACATGTGGTCACATGAACTTCTTCCGTGAGGGATACGTGTGGGTGTCTTCGTCCATTGGGAAGAGCCCATTCCCCCAATGGTATCGTGTTTAGGGTTTATTTTTCCCCTTCGAAGGACCTTCTGGTTTTTGTGTTGTTTTGAAGCGGACGGGGCAGGTGGCAGAGGGCGGTGCAGGTGCTCCTTGGGCCGTGGAGGGTTGGCATGATTGATGCACGGCCTGGGCAGGTGGCGCTCTTTCTCTTCACGAATCCATAAGGCCGTGAAGTGGCGAGGAGGGAAGGTGCCCTTTAAGTTCGCCTTTACACTCTCTCGAAATATCCCACGTGGTGGACTGTTTATTCCGTGGAAGAACGCGTCTGATCTCGGACGGGACCTGCGAGTTTTGGTGTGCACGAGTTGCCTTGTGGTGCGAATGAGTTTCGTAGCGTCCTTTCGTGGAGTGTCTCCAGATTTGCGTGTTTCGAGAGGGTTGTGCCCGGAGTTGAAGCGGTGTTCGAGAAGGAGTGGTTTTTCTGGTGGCGTCTAGCTACCCTTATCTTTTCCCCATGGACTAGTAAGGTAAAGCTTCGAGTTTAGAAATTTCGCTCCTGGATATTTGTTTGGAAGAATTCTTCGTTGTGTGTATTTATCGCGGGATTTACGTGGTTTTCTTGCGTTCGTATTATTTATTCTTTACGTTTATAGGACACTCCTCCCTGTTTATGTCTCTCACGTAAAATTCGGTTCTGAAAGGCGAAAATAGCTTGTTAATATACGTTTACACTTGCAGGAAGCTTAATATATACATTCCAAGTAGATTTGTGCGCGTAAAATTTAGTAAAAAGTTTTACATGTAGTGAGTAGATGGAAGATATCATTAGTAAATAGTTTTATTTAAATGTAAAGTAGGTTTTTGTGAAATACGACTTTCCTAGTGACTTATAATTCTCTTAATACTTTCTCATATTATCGCTTTGAATTAATTATTGTAAAGTATATGACGGTACGAAAGATAGTAGAGGACACTTCATATAGTCTGAAATTCACCCAAATAAAAATGTTTTATTATAATTGTAATTTTATTCATTTATATTTTTTCCTTCTTGTCACGAGGTGGCGGTGTAATGTGATGTAAGCGGACTACCGTCAAGTTCTGCTCTATATGAATGAACATTTATCTTTTTTTAAGAAACGATCTTTATTATTATCATAACTATCGCTTTATGTTCATTTATGTATAGTTGCTTTTCAAGCGGGATTAACAATAGTGATTCTGTGTTCTTTTATTTAAATGGAAATACTCCATATATTCCAAAAATTCGCAATTCATTTGGTCGTTTTTGTACAAAGTTCTTGCTACTGGCAGGTGCTCTTGTTACCAGTCAGTAGCCGAAAGGAATATGCCGTAAATATCAGTTATGGCACATAAGTACTTTTCTTAAGTCACATTTTTATCGCTTGCGTTCAGAATAACGTTATCTCGATTTTCGGAAAACCGTCATATACTTGCACAGGTTACTAAAGAATCGATTCCTCCATAACCAGCATGGGACAGATGTTTAAACTTCATACCCAGATGTGTGAAGATCTTTTCGCTGTTAATTCAGGGAAAGGAGGTAAAAGACCTATTCAGCTTCGATGAACGCACTTAGAAACACCAGCCTTGAGACAGCGCAATGAAATCACTCCCACCGACGTATCTACATCTTCGCTTCCGTTTGCGTAAAGCCGTGCAGAATAATAGGAAGCGATAAGAGCGGGTTTTCAAAGGGAAGTGCTTTGTTGATAGTTGAGGTCGACTCCACACCATATCTTGTTCTGTTCCTTTCAGATTGTGATGTTTTTTGATGTAAATGCAGACGCGTTTGGTTGTGCGTCATGGTGATTAGTCGTTTGCGATTGTTTCACAATGAGAACCAGAGGCGAATGTTGGAACTTGCCAATATACTTTCTGTATATCTCCTACCTACCAGCCTATCTTGAAGTAGCGATAGTATTTACTGTAAAAAAATGCTATTAGTTTTCGGATCGAACTCTCCGCCGTGCCCTAAACTAGTTGATTGTTTCCAAAATGTTTAAGAGAAAGAGATCGCCCCCAATGAATCCACCCTTGAGGAGAACTCATATAACTCTGCATGTTATCATACCCTTGCGAAATAACCAGATAAGTTAAGATAATTTACGTTATAAATTAAAGTTTTTTTTTGGGTTTTCCGTCCCTCAATGTTTCTACCCCTACTTTATCACGAACTAACCAAGAAATGTTGATGGATAATATGAGATTATGCTATTGCTAAGCATTAAGATTATGCTGTTTTCCGTTGTGAGATAACCACATTGTGAAAGTAAATACTTGGCGACAGAAACGTTCAGAGACGTAATTGTCCCAGCATGTGATTACTCTTGAACCCGTTCTAGTTATTTAATGATTAAAGTCACGTGTGGTACTTTTTGATATTTCATTTATTTTGCTGCGTTCTTCACATTTCTCGCGAGTAGGTTTAACCTTGTTGAGACATTATTAGAGATTATAATTTACTTACTACTGCCACGTCTTATTGTCTTATTCAGTTTTACTTTAATGATAATTCGAGTATTTATAATTTATTACCAAGTAATGAATCCTTTATTGATGCCTTATCGTCACTGTATTAATTAGTTTAAGCACGATAATCAAGCTTGTAAATCATGCTTTCTAACATCGCTTATTTCTGTATTAATTATTTACTTTTCACGCTGAGGTGAACTTCATCGATTTCTTTTCAGATTAATTTCATATTTATTATTCCGCTTTTATCAGGTTGCTAACATTTTAGCATATTTGAGCTATCTACATCTAACTTTTCTCGTGATTATTATGCAAGGAAATATTTACATTGCCTCGATTCCTTACGATAAAGCCCTCGAGCCATACTTTACCCTTAAATATATTGTGACGTATGCGTAGGTATTCCACAGGACCTTAACCTTATAACGTGATTACCATATCGAACGCGTTATACATTGCATTCATTTGTCCTTTCTCTTACAATAACTGTTAAGATAAGCCAAGAAAAAAATTGAAGATAATATATTCTCCTTTCGTCACGGCCCACAGATTATTTTCCTTGTAATCGTGCTGCCTTCCATAAAAAAAGTTTGTAGATACCCGATCTAGATGCGAAGTAGCGTTATAGTTCTTACTTCATCGGCACCGTCCTCAGCTTAGGATTATCGTCCCGTTATTCAATTTTCCGCCGTCATTCGGACCGAAAACAATTCGTTTGTCTCTCCAGATCTCGTTCCGAGCGGAGGAAGAGAAAGTCAATGAAGGATATTTTAATTCCGCTTAGATAACCGTAGAAAAGCAGGCGACGCTCATAATAGGTACCGTTCTATTATCTCGAATGGAAAGTTTCTCGGCGGCGACTCGCTCGATAGGCATCTTCTCGAGACTGGATATTACCTCACAAAGAAAAAAGCCCACAACACCGAACCCCACGAGTATGCCCACACCAAAACACCGCACATTGATAAAATCCCACATAAACAAAACAGCTACACCAATCCAACCCCTTATTGACGAAGACAATTACGATGTAAAATAATGGTGCAAAGTATAAAATATTCTTATATTTTAATACATTCTTCGATAAATATAGTTATGAACAATATTTATGCTGTGATATTAATAATAATCGCTTAATTAAATAACAATAGCGTGTTATTTCTTAGTTTGGACTTTAATAATTTTTTAATTTAAATAAATCCAAAAAGCACATGGCCCTCACAATGGTTATAATAATAGATGAATAACTGTAAAAATCAACAATAATAACAAAAATGAATTGCTCACAATAGTTTTACAAAAGAGCACGGTCTTCAAATAAGTGTTTTTAAGACAAGAATAATAACTTACGTAAAATCCAAATTGCATCGATATTTCTCGAAGAGAAAATCGATTTTGATATTTCCTAATCATCTATGAGAGATGGTTAGGAAATATCCATTAAAATCCTTTCCATTAAAGTTAAGAAAATGTTTGCTTGTGTAGGATGTAAGAAAAAACCGCATGGTTATGTGCGATACATATGCAGGAACATTAATAATACTCAATTTAGTTACAATAACAATTTACAAACCTCTTCATTCGCAAGTAAACGGATTTAATTTATTCGCAAGTAAACGGATTCAATTTATTTAAAGGCATTCAAAAAGAGGCAATTACTTTTACATCGGATATTAAATAAGATAAAAAATATAAAATTTAACTAGAACAATCGATATACTACGCAATCAGGAAGAAAAACGGAAAAGAAAGAAATAAAAAATGGAGCTGGGGATAGATAATAGTTTTACTTAAGGGTAAGGCGATACATGAATGAACGGATGGTGGTGACAAGACTAGGAGTAGTGCAGTCCAATGAAGTTTTAATCTCGTAAAATTGGAGGGCACACTAAACGAGGATAACGAAATTAAATCGTAGGATCTGTATCTACCTTTGGAAATATTCAAGAAAAATTTGAAATCATTGTTGGTAAGGAAATGAAGGAATTCTTATGGAACTGCGGAGGGTATCAAGTTCTTGATTATGGATAAAAATAAAATAATAGTCTCAGACGATGTCTTGTTGATTATAGAATTGAGAATTACGATAACAGAGAACACAGAAAATAAATGGTTTTTGCAAGTTTTAATGTTTTAAATTTGTCATGTGCGCAATTCCGTATGTGAATATTTGTAAATGTGCCTATTTATGCCTCTGGGGATTTAAGGATATGCAGTTTTGTCAATGTGGGTTTTTGTGGTGTGGGCATTTATACCTGTGGGGTTGTGCGCTTTTGTCGTGTACGCTTCTGTCTTGTGGGCTCTTGTCGTGTGGGGTTATGTCATCTAACCACATTTTCCTCACAGATTGTTTCTATGTCGTTTCAGATCTTCCTACGGGACTTTGAAGTGCTCGGGATCTGAAGTGGTGGTTGCGGGGACCAATCATAAAGGCCCTTTTGTTCCTTGATGACCTCACCGATTCTGGATTACGTCGGTCTATTTGTGGAAACCAAACGTGAGTAAACTGCTGTCGTTTTAGATCTAGTTGAACCGAGGGAGACAAGCGAAGGGTTTGGAAAGTTAAATATTACTCTCTTACCTTCCGAAGTTTCTCTTTCCCAACTCCCGGTGACTCACGCGGACCTCTCTGGATTATTCAGGTGGATATTCCCCCTTCTTTGCTGGAACTAACGATGCTTCCAACTGTGCTCGATGATAGATCCAGTTTTTACTTAATTAAAAAAACTCCGCATAGAGATGCTTATATTTCGGTAGATTGATTCACGATTGTTTGATTTTCGTAATAAATTTGATCGGATTTTTTCTCCCTTTAATAAAACATTTCTTATTATCGAGTGGATATTACCGTTCCATCCCTTATTATTCTTCTCCGATAATACTTTTCAGTGCTAGTTAATGTTCTAACTGTGATTGAAATAAGAATGAGCTCTGCATCTGAATGCAGTTTTAACGGATTTGTTATTCCTTTAATCAAGCTTTTCTTATGACATAGAAGATATTACCGCTCCTTCCCTAATTATTCTTCTCCGATAATTCTTTTAAGTGTTTCTAAATGTTCGAATTATTATTGAAGTATGAATGAACTCTACATCTTAATACGTAGGCATTGTATTCACGATTAAGTTAAACTCTTAAAGTACAGCTTATAAATAATCGAGCTTTGTCTTTCAGTCATTCGAACCATTTTCTTGTAGACTCAATCTTCGAAGTCAATCAGGCACTGCTTCTCTAGTCTTTCGGTCTTGAACAACATTATCAATCTCTCTTTGGCCCTTCCACCGATTTAAGTCTTTAATTTGTTTTGCAATAAATTCTTAAACTACTATTTCAATCGTCAGTGAAATGTACAATTACACTGCTGTGTCTATGACTAAAATTAACTTACGAGCTTACGTATAGATTTTTATACGTGTATATTATTATTTAATATTTAGATGAACGAAGAAGAAACCGCGTTATTTATAATTTCCTGTTTTAATCTTGGTGTCTTCTTTACGCTTAGTTTACGAACCAAGGATAAGGAGACTTCTTATTTTTGCGGAAAGCTTAGCTTATTTTCAAAGACACAAATCACTGTTGATTAATTAATCAATGTTACGTATCGCAAGATTTATTCCAATTAAAAAATTAAAAATTAAAAATTGAAAAATAGCGTTCCCAAAAAAATATATTTCGCATTTTATCCATCAAACGATCTTAATAAGGAAGTAATTCGAGTGTGCTCAAGCAAAGGAATTTATTTGAGTATGGGGAAGAGGACTCGTCCTTTAATTCGAAAGACCCAATCCGATACTCAGAAGCAATTTGCGATGCTATATTTATTCCTCCGGGCGGAAAATAACGTTACGGATTTTATCCTTTCCTGTTCCAGCCTGACCTTTGCGGAAGCGAGAAGTAATTGGAGTGACCTTACAGAAGGAAAGGTCACTCATATTGACCGAAGCCGTCTTAGAATCCGGAAAAACGATTTGAGCGAGCAACTTAATACTTGCGTGTCCCACGATCGATCCTTGAGGGACTCCGCTTCTTTAAATTTGCGAGCGCGGAAATCCGTTCAATTTCAGCGGAATTTGCGGTCGCGATTATCTCGTACTATTACCTCGCAACTATTTCGTCGTCCTTCCTTGCACTATAGGAAATTCACGAAAAAATTTCACCCCCGCGAAATGCAATTAAAAGTTCGACCCTTAATTGAATTCCTAGTCTGGATGTACTCCCGCGTTGTTTGCATTTTAAGAGGATGGGAACGGCGACATTCTTTCCGATGCTATTTTTTTTCTTCTTTGTCTTTTTTTCCAACTTTGTCGTTCCGGGACGATGAACTTGTTCCAATCTAGCCGTATTCGAATTTCGGACTCATTTCTAAAAAGGCTTTGAGTGCTCGCTATGCAAATTCTTTCCTTCGGAAATCCGGCGAGTCGTCCTTTTGTATGGAATGGAATCGCAAAAATTTCTGTCGCCCTATTATGTAGTTAGCGTGGGAGGTAATGTGAAAATCTCCTGATTTTTTTTACTGCAAGGGAATATTGCTTCACGAATAGTTGTGATTGGATTCAGTATCAGTCTATGGCTCGAGCGTGGATATTTGAGGATTTTTCAGGTTTTATCGATTAAAAATTCGATACGTATCAGCTATTTTTAATTTTTAAGGATATTCTTTTCAATGCCAAAGAATCATACGATTGGGCGGTTTTTCATGCTAAATAAATTTTTCTCTTCCTTAAATTCTCGATGGCAGTGAGATCATATTTTTACACGCTATTAAGCCACACCTAGATTCCCCCTCATCAAGCGTTCCCTCTTCTTTCGACTCCCATCTTTCTGAATTCCATTCCTCCCTCTGTTGATTCCTTTTCCCTATCAAAAGAGGCATTAATCATAATGGTTACACCCCGGATTCTAATGCAGCAATTCTCTTATCTATTATCCCTGCTCCTTAAATTTTTCTATTAATTTCTCTCCTTGTTATTTTCCTTTCCCTTTTATTTGTTATGTTTGTAAGGATATTTTATCACCACTTTAAATTGGCTACTGCTGTAGTTACTCTGTATGTTATAAATTGATAAATAAATAAATTATCATTATGCTCTGTATACTAATGGGAAATCAAAAATTACGCATCTCTAGCTGTTGGGCAACTTTGCCTTGGAGTTCTCAGTGCGATGAGGAAAAGCCTTGCATAGAAGGTAATGAACCGCGCCGCGGTATCAGAATCCCTGTTATCATCTTTGGTACATTTTTTCCTCCGCAATCTCCATCCGCCGTTGATGGAGCAAAGCGGCGACGTCGCTCTCATATCATTATCGAGTTCGCAGCGGATTTCCCCTGGAAATGTTTGCGTTAATTAATCGCAGCGGCGTTAGCGATGATTTCTGAGGATCTCGCATCACTCGTAGGTGCATTTACCAATCCATCGTAAATTACGGTCCAGACGAGGAAGTGGATTTATCCGGCTGTCTGTGGGTGCTTGCGAATGATGAATCCCTGGAAAATCCCTCCGGGAATCACTAATCACGCTCTTAATCCGTGATTGCCTCTCGTTCGCCTACTGCATCATCAATCTCACGCTCTTTTTCTGCCATTTCGCCCGTATTTTTTGTGAAGCGCTCAAAATTTACTTTTCTCCCAGTACGAGAGTGTAGCAAGAGTGATTATTTTGCTATTTTTTTGCAGCGATGAATAACGATTCGCTAAATTTGTAATTGAGTTTTCTGCTGTGTTTATCTTTACAGCCTTCAGAAAAAACATCGTATTGTTTTAATTACTATGATATTACGCAGGAAGGATTGTCTACTACGGTGGCATAGAGATAAGCGTGGTAGCGTAGCATCTCCGACATTCGGTTTAGAACATAGCTGTTTTTGTGTGTCGACTTTTTTTTGTAAAAGTGAATAGGCACATCAAATATGTGATTTATTTTTAACTATTAAGACGTTCACGGAGAGCTATCCTCGAATCTGCACAATGTCGCTTACCAGAAGGTTTTATAATATCCGCTGTCGGACTCGTGAATTTGTATGAAGTTAACCCTATCGGACACTTGAAACAATTCCGTGTGACAATATCGTTCACTTTTTCTTTAATTATAAGCATCCCAATCTTGGTAAAGCTTGGCAAATGTCTGACAGGACTGAAACTTGAACCTGGATCTCCCGGTTGCCGGTCGGTTATTTATCCTTTCCTTATTAAAGCTTGTAAAATTTTGAGCTCCGTACATTGGAGGCTCACCGCTAAAATCACTACATGTTTGTTAAAATATTAATTGATAACTTACCAAGAAATCTAACTCTCCTGCTTTGTTTAAGTTTCTCCCTTTCTTCAGATATTTGTAAGTTCGCTATTTACGGAAAATTCAATTTCTTACTCATTGAGAGTTGTTTCTTACTCAAAGTTATCGTAATTTTGAAATTCAATCTGATAAATCGTATCGGAACCAATTCTAATCCCTAGAAAGCGAGCTTGACCAAGGTACAATGAATCCTCTGATTATGTAGCTGAAAACAATATGGGTTACGTAATAGCGTGGTCTTCAAATATGTGTGTTAAAGTCTGGAAAAAAATCTTTCGTAATATCAAACTTGCGTCGTATCTCTCTGAGATTGGAAGAAATTATCAGAATTCTACATATTGTTTTCCGTTGAAATTACGAAAATGTTTGCTTGAGGAAGATGTAGACAAATTGAAAAAAAACATTTTTAATTCTCTTAGGATAGGATTCTATTAAGATGTGAATGATTTATTAAAATATCCGATACGTCCCAAATAAAGAAGATTTAAGTAATATTAAGTTTCTTTTCCCCATAATTTCATCACGACCTTCAAGTGCTTGAATATTTAAATAACGTACACATATTCTCACAGCATATTATCGCATTTCTGTGAAGTGGAAGCTCAAGGAACGTCCTTCAAGAAACGACAAGCTTCCAATCTTTTTCAAGATCATCACTTTGAAAAACATCGTAAAATCCTCATACGACATAGCTTCACGTGGAAGGTAATATTCTCCGAGCTAGTAAACTGTTGTACGCGAGGTATTTCCGTGTAGTATGACAATACCTTTTTCTAGAAATATGGAATTTTATGATCAACTCTGTCCCGTTCCTTTACTATCCCAGTCTGGCTCCCTCATATCTTATCATCCTTTTCCGAGAACTGTCCCTTTTTCTGGTGCAGACTCTGCCCTTGACTCCATATCTGTTACGACCCGCAGGCTCTCGAAGCATGACCTTTTCCAATTTTTCCATTCCCTTTCTGAGCTACGCGTTACTTTACGCTTCTTCCCCAAGAACATGATACAGGACGGTCCATAAAGAGAAGCATAAAGCAAACTCAGGCACGGGCTTTCCATTCACAAAAATTTTAAATCCGGTCACGTTTTAGGATCGAGTGTGTCTCGGCATGTGGACCCTAGACCATCATCAATTTTCAGATCAGGTGCCATCGGTTGCGGCGCGACCTTCACGCGGGATCGCTTTTTGTGGAGGTTATGGAATAATTCCGGCATTATGCACCTGCCCGTGATTTTTCCATTAGCTCCCTATGCTCCGAGATGTCTCCCAAGTATGAATCTTTGGTATATGCGTCGTAGCTTGCTATGTAGGATGATTATTTTATAACTGGAATGGTTGACAACTAGGGCTCCTCTGCCATGAAATATATAGTCCTTTTTCTGAGAATAAATTGATATTCAAATGAAGGGTGTTATTCGTTTTGGCCATTCCTTATCGAATACCGTGAAAATTGTTATTCATCGTGCTGTACTAAAGTGGAATTTTGTCTGCTATGGTGCCTTGGTGACCAAGTCCCTTTTCATTTTTTCTAATCTCCTTATTTCCTTTCCAAAGTTTTCTATAGTGGAGGGTTTGAGTTTTAACCCGGTCTCCAGGCAGAATAATATTCAGAGAAAGTAATATGTCGATACTTAAATTTTTTATATGTAGATTATTCAGCACGAATTACGGTTGAAGTCTCTTCAACTCTAGGATTAGCTGCTACCAGCCTGTAGAAAGGAATGAGGTTTACTAGGCAAGATGAGGAGTAGGGTAGTTTGCTCTCCCTATACTCGCCATACATATATACGATGCTATAAGCGGAGCTTTTCCGCGTTCGTGAAGCACAGTTACTGTACGAGTTACACTTTTCTTAGCTTTCCATCAGGAGATATATTAGTCAGTTCAGCTGACAATGAGGAACTAGAGAATAACGTAATGTTTAGTCACCTAATGTGTATGGTGCATGATATTTACATTTCGTTTTGAACATTTTTTTTCTATCGACTTATTGCTTGATAGTCGAAATATTTATTTGGGTTTTTCCTGGGGATTTCTCTCCTTCAGGAAATGACAAATTGTCACCGATCCTTAGTACGAACTGTCAACTTGCTACTGTGTATACAGTCATACATTTATAACTCATTAAATTTATGGTTACCATGTACCTGGCTAAGAACTGATTGCTCACGCCGTTCGTAATAAATAAATAGGTCTACTGCATAGCCAAGCGGGTTTTGCGTTCGCTTATGGTGTAAGCAGTCCCGCGTTCGATTCCTGGATGGAGCCCATATGTGCGGAACGACCTCAACTGTCGAGGCACTTTTAAAAATAGTACTATACCAATGCAACAATAAACTAATGTACATGGAATTATCGTTGTGTATGCTCACTCATTCGTGGAATAGAGATCGATTAAATGAATCCTCTCTCCGTAAATTTTAAAGATTTTTTTTTCTTATTCATTGCTACTGTTTTTGATTGATTGTTTAGCTACCAAGGGAACGGAATTACAGTAGGAAGGGTCTTAATCTTCCTTTGCTCAGTTGACGCACATTCTGATGATCGTTTTATCCGCCTTCTCCATCGTGTGTTCCAATTGCTAAGCCTCTCCCAATCCTTCGCCGTAGAGATTTCGATTCGGGGATTATCCCGATGGAGCAAATCAATCCTCGCTCGTCGCCGCTCAGCTGTCATCCTCTTTGTCGCGAATCCGTCGTGATTTTAAATATTCTAATCCGGTCGTAAACGCCGCTAAAAAGACGGACGATGTAGATTCGAGGGTAGTGTTCTAGGGCCGCGACCATTCCTGCACCTGTTCCCTTTTCTGTGCTGGTCGGCGGAACATTGGGCGAGGCCGTGTTTGGGGAGTAAGTTTTCACTCTCAATTCATTGACTTTTTTCGCGGCACTTCCGTTCCATTTTGCGGAGGGCGGAAGGATTCTTGTTTTGCGGTGTTCCCCAGCCATTTAAAGTCACAGGGATCGTTAGTTACACCCCGATGAAGGCTGTTGCTTCCAGGTTTAATGGTTTAGGTTAAGGGTTGGGAACTATTTTCATTCTAGGGTTACGTGTACATACATACAGTCATCCACGCATCGCCAGTTGTATGTATAATTTGTATAACGATTAATTATGCATAAATATAGATCTCCACGCAAAATCTATTCTATGTTTAATTTATAAAAATATTAACTAATCATAAATTAGCATCGAGGTTGCACAAAGGAAAGTTTAATTAACTTTCCTTTGTGGAACATACAAACGTAACTTCGATAATTTTGATAATAATAGAACTATTCTACTTCAGGGCTTGATTGAGACTTCAGTCTCTTAAGTCTTATATCTATCAGTATTAGAAATTAGGTCGTTGATGATAAATATATAAAACATATGAGTTTAACATAATCATAATTCTTTATGACCATGATTGAGTTGATTTGACGATGATGATTCTGCTAATATAATGTTAAAATAAGATAATAAAATTTCTACTTAAAAATTTAGGTAAAATTATTAGCATTTGCGCTATAATAGCAAAATGCAGGTCCCGAGAAACAATCTTCATTTCACTGTATTTTCATAACACAGATCAAGTATTCTCTATAAGAATAATTATTATCATTATTACATTTAACACTGAAGATTGGTAAAATAGCAAGTGGCATAGTATGAAGATCGTGGTAAATGATTACAATGGTATAAAAAGGTAGTAACAAATTAACTATATCACAATTCAGATAAATAAAATTAGCTGACATATAAATACTAGTATGATATTAGCGAATTTCCTATATTTTCCATTTTATCAATTATTCACATCTCAATAGCACTCGAGGTCTTGAAGACATTTAAAATGAGCCAAAAGTAGACATTAAAAAAATGGTGATTAATTAACCGGCTTATCCAGTCCCCGAAAAGTAATTTAATGAGAAACATCCAGTCGTTTTTGCTCTTTCTCTTTAGAAAGTACAGTCCGGTGAATCATAAGTAACGGGTTTGTTCTCTTCCCTTCCCACAATTCAGAGTCGAAAGAAAATTGCTTTCCTTATAAAGCGATCGCGGTGCCCGAAAATTTGAATTCAGAAAGGAACGCCACGCGAAGAAATAATAAGCAACTACCACTCTTTTATTATGAAAGAAATCCGTATCCAAATATAGGTACTAATTATGTATTCCTTTCGCGATTTTCATTGTTTCATTTCGTTACCGCCAAGCGAAGAGAGATAGATGTAGCGGATCGCAGTCAAAGGGGTCCAATTTGGGTCGAAAATTGACGTCACACACCGTTGGAAACTGGATTCGTAGTTTTGTTTTTTTCGTGGGCTTTTTATCTCTGTTTCCACGCCCGAAACTGGGAATAGCAAACACCGCCGTAGATCACATACTTCTCTGGGGACCCCTGGTTAACCGCAGGAGAGGTACCTGCTGATTTTGGTCGTCCAAGTTTTTGGTTTATTCTGAATAGGGTCCTCGTTAGTCCTCTTCCCTATCCGGATGGAGAATTTGGTTTGTGAGCATGTTTGTTTAGATGTGGATTTTTAACTTCCTATGCCTTTCAGTAGTCAAACTATTCAATTATGGGAATAGAATATCATTATCAGTAATAAATCATACGACTATCTGCTCCCACATATATTTATTATATATATAATGGATTGGATGGTGAAGAAAGTAAATAAGAATCTCATTCAAATATAGTTGAGGATAATTTTATCGGAATCTAAGCAAATCTAAATTATTGAAATGCAATTCCGCCTCTTGGCAAAAGGCAGTGGTAATGAAAATCAAATAATTATAATTATGTAAATTATAATAAAGGTCAGGGGTTATTTATGATGCAAGTTAAATCTTAAATTGACCTAATGATTGATTCTTTGTTAGTTTTTATTTATTATTCACTCAACTCTCTCTGTCACTCTGAAATCGTTCCATATAAATGGCTAATTCCAAATTTTTATTATTTTTTCAATTATTATTGATTTAGTCTATTATCCTCGCTTTTTTATTACCTTATACCTATATTTTTTGCATTTTGGTGCTAAAATTAAAGGCTATATATTATAATTTCCTGCAGTCATTGCTTATCTATCTTATTTTTTTATATAACCGATCTCCCATTCCAAATGTCTTTATTCCTTGCGATTTTGGTAGGTAGGTTCACTTTGGTCGGTCAGTATGGAATGAAGGTAGTAATACATTTATAACGGCCATTTGCCCTCTTACTTTTTACAGTTATAATGACATTGATTTGAATCGAAAAAAATATGAATATAAATGCAGAAAACAAAACAAGTTATATCAATTAAGTACAGTCCTGGCCAAAATTAACGCAGCACCAGCCGTAAGGATCGCTAGGGAGGTGCTGCGTTAATTTTGGCCAGGAGTGTACAATCACAAATTATGTAAAGGAAGTTGGTTGTGGTTGGTGCCACTACGTGGAGCACCATCACCTTGATGATAAAAGCGCCCATTTACTCGGGGGTGGCTCGGTAGTTTCATGGTTGGAACACCTGCCCGGAAAGGGGGAAACCTGGGTTCGAGACCCAGCCAAGTCACAATTTTTCTCTTCTTGTACAACCTTATGTACAATTAATTGGCATATATTTGAATTACAAGAGAATAGATTTAAGGAAGGAGAAATGTCACAAAATAGCATATAATTGGACAATAAAATGTTGTGATAATTCATAATATAAAATAAAGTTTAAAATTTTGTCGGCATTACAATTAAACCTCTTCATTAACGTTATTGTGTATTTACTTACTCTTACTCGAGCCTTACTAAAATACTAATATGTGGAATGCATGCGTACTGAATATTTAAACTATGAATCTGAATGGTATTTAATTTCTTTCAAATTCAGCCTGGCATTTCAATTATTTGAAATCTACGCAAAATGGACGTTAAATTGAAGGTGTACGACGAAAATGGAATGTTTGGCATCACACGGCGACTAATTTCGCAAGCTCTGCCAATCTTTAGCCGAATTTTCCGCTCGTCGCAACTCCACGTTCGGAGAGTATTTACAGGAGGCATTGGAGAGGGACTCCGTAATATCGCTTTTCCCCGAATAAACACGAGATGTCCGAGCGAAAACTATTTTCCGTCCATCACGTAGGAGTCCGCTCAGTGATGAAGTCTTTCAAACTCTCTTTCCGTTATTCCGACGGCTTCCTCGTGAAAGGGGTTCTCTCTCTTTTTTTCGGATTGAAATGCGGCTAACAAACTGGAAGCTTCCCCGGCGTTTTTCCCGGAGGGTTGCTGACCCATATCATTTAGATAAAAAAACTCCCAGTGAGGTTTACACAGGATGGATATCGTCTCTCTTTTTTATGCCTCCTATCTGTCTGATTCACGGTCCGAGATTCCTGGAAGTTTTGACTCCTGCGTGACAATATTCGAGCTTGATCAGTTGTGTTTTCTAGTGCTATTATTTTTTTTTAATTCAATCATCAGCTAAGATCATTTCGTACGAATATATTTACTAGGAAAAGGGTAGAAGGTAATCTTGCACATCAGGGCGTGCACCTTGGAAAATTCCCGATGAGAAAGGAACATGAACAAAATATCTGACTGGTCCGCGACTTGAACCCAGATCTATCAAATACTACAAAATCTCCCATATGACATTTGGCAAGATTAGCTCAATTAACAGAGTAACTAACCAGCAATTGGGAAATCTGGGCTCAGGTCCCGGTTCCGTCAGGTTTTATGATCCCATTTCTCCTCGGGAACGTGATTTATTATTTATTCATCTTCGTAAATGTGTATCTGTGCTGTTTTGCTGGCCTTTCAGATCAGTCTCAACTTGCTTTCTCCTCAAAAATTTAACCTTACTATCCGTAGCTTTTGCAAGTTTTTACATCCCCTTCTTGTGGGCGTTTGCCTGTTGTGGTGTATTGTGTTCTACGTATAAACTTTTTTTTGCCCACTAAGCTATTCTCTTCCTTGTAATTATTCTTCAAGCTATCTTTTAAATTTTATATAACGAAGGGTTAATTGTAAGAATACACTTATTGGTGTAACAATAAGTCTTGCCGAAATGCAAGTCTCATTATTATGATTATTATTATTGTAATTACAGTGAGTTGTAGTAATAATTACTTGTGAATAAAAATTTCCTTGGCCTTCCGTAAGGAGTGATCCTAAATAAATACGATTGCTCAGTATCACTTTTATCCTTGTAGTTACATATGATAATTATCAAGAACAAGAAAGAGACAAGTTAATGAAAGATGAATTTCTCTCTCCATTTACCAAAAGGCAGATTATTCTATTATATTTCTATCATTAGGATATGGTAGAAGAATGTTATTTTTATTGCCTCTCCAAAACTACATGCTGGCGTTGATGTCTATCCTGAGAAAACCTTGTCCTGTCGATAAAACCCTTCGTAAGCTAAATTTAACCGAAGTGTTTCAAAATCAAACATCCCCTATCGGAAATTTCTTGTTTAAAGTGTTCGACATGTCTGTCAGCACTTCTTATATTCATATCAATCCTAGCAGTGGAAATAGTTGAACTGCCGTCATAAGTGTCGATAAGGAGCTCAAGATAAGTCGGTGAATCATTCTGTTCAGAGGAATACCGCAGAGGTGATAATATTCTCGGTGCAGCTTTGTTACAACATCGTGTTTCCCCTTAAAATGACCGTAACGTTACTCATTTTCGCAGTAATACGCTCGCGTATAATATTTATGTACCTACGGAAACATTAAGACGACACTTGTATTGTTTGTTTCTTGGAAAGAGAGTTAGTGTCTTTTGATAATAGGAAAGATAAACTCAGTTGGTTAAAACCAATACGTTCTCTCTGTAGAAGGAAAGGAGTTTGGCTACTTTAATGCTAATTCGTGCTCAAGTTGTTCATGACTGTTTTTTTTCCATTCAACATCCTATTAACGAAACAAATGAACCAGTAAACCATCAAAAAATATTTATTGATGTTTTTTTGCTTCTTTTGATTTATTACGCTTTCCTATTAGCGGTTATATATATTCTAGCACTTTATTAATAGCCTTATATTCGTATAAACTTATCTTGTATCTATTTATTTAGATTTGTTGGTATAGTTTGTTTTTAAGATAGAGATTTAGTATATTTTGATGCTTGTAAACTTGGTTAAACTTTACGCGTGATTTCTACAGCAGGAAAGAAGTTTAGACACTTTAAGGCCAATTCCAACTCAACTTGTTCTTTTCATTTTACATCCTATTCATAATTTTATATTCGCTTCCATCTTCCGCAAATGTAGTTTATCTTATATTTATAAAGTTTATCGCTAAGAGTAGAATTAGACTACTTTAGTGAGATAGAACTTATTTCTTAATTTTTTAGAGTTGAAAATAGAGAGAACTGTCCTATATTGAGAAAGTTTTTTTAGAAATTGAGGCTGTAAATTCCTCCTTTCTTTGATACCAGGTTTTCAGAAATCGTCCTATTGGGTCCTTACTTCTCAAACATGCTTATTTTTCAACCCCAATAAAAGTTTATTGATATTAAGGCTTATCTTCCTCGATAATGGCATATTTTCCAAACTGAAAATCTCCGAGATAAGCTCAAAACACTGCCATCATGGGGAAGCTATCATACCAAGAACCGCTGCAACGGACTAACAAAAAATCGTTGGAATTTAGCTATGACTATGATTTCTTTCATCATTAAATTGCCTCCTCTTTTTCAACCGAAGCCGCTCTCGAAGCTCAATTTACGCAGCGTGATTGGTAAAAAATATTGGGTCATCGTCGGCTACTACGGTAATTGAATTTTACCCGGCTTTTAGATTGCTTTTTTGATTGTCACTTTATACTTTGTTCAGAGAATTACTGAAAAATTGAAAAAAGAAGAGATATTTTAAATGAAACTTGTGTGTGTTTATAAAGTTACTGCGCACTTGTTTTTATAGAATCGGCAATTCGGTCAACAGCGAGAAATTAATAATGAGATTTCGGGATTTTGAAATGTGTATATATTCCAGGATTTTGTTCAAAATGCATATATTTTTAAATATAACTTTGCTGGGACAATTGCTTCCCAGATATTGCTTCATTTAGCATTTTTGTCGCTAAATCGTTATTAAAATTATGTAGTTATATTGAAACGAAAATTGTGTTCCCTCTCTCACGTTTCAGTTTGGTAATCATGCAATCTTCGTTGCTTTTCAACTCGAGGTATCCTACCCGCTGGTTGTTTGTGGTCCTCCAACCAATTCATTGTCACCCAGTGAATTAGTTTCTCTTAAATGTTTTGCTCAATTTTCTTTGCTAAACTTGGATGACCTAAGAGGAAAAAAAGCAAATGATGACGTTTATCAGCTCTAAAAAGTATGTCGTTGTATAGCAATAACTCTAGCTATTTCGATCTATATTTATTGACTCAAAATTACAAGGCACATAACGAAGATCTTGGACACCCTTAGTATTGATCTTCTTTTGGTGTTCGTACTAATTTACTTTTACTTTTAGTGGTAAAAAATAATACGAGTATTTTGAAACAAATAATACAAAAGGCAGATTTAAAGAGAAATACTCCCCTTACCTTAATTAGACAATTGTGCTGGACACAATATCCAACCTAGAACGCGAGAGAGGGCATGCACGCATTTTCAACAAGCCGACTGGACTCATAGTTCTATATGGATCTCGGCCTTAATTGAGGAATGAACAAAAAACGATTCCGTTACGGAAAACGATCCCAAACTAGAACTCCGGTCAATAATTTCCTTTCAAAAATAGGAAATCGCCATCCAACTATGCCACCCGTATTATTCGGGCGTTTTTACGAACTATGGCCCAATTTTTCCCACAAAGCAACGAGCAAACGATCATTTCTCTCGATCGAAAGTATACGAGAATGCGACCTTTTTGTGGTAGTTTCCGGTCCCATTCGGCCATCCTCATGGCCTCTATCGTACCCACAATCCATTGTGGCTCCATCGGCGGGAAATCTTCCGCTTTTTCCGCAGAAGACGGTCATCCCGTTGACCGATATATTCCGCGACGAATTTACGCCAGACGGAGATATTACTTTCCCTCCCAGTGTCGAGGGCCTTTTTCGGGGCCGGGATTGTTCCCACAGAGCACAATCTGAGCCCTCCGAGGGTTTTTAAAACATTTCTCCCTGCTTTTCGGAAGGCTCCGCTCTTAAAAGATTGGGCCACGCCTTCCCATTGTGTTTTTCCCAATCGAAAAACTCTTTTGTCTACCGCTGACCATATCCACCCTCATTCCGAACCATTTTCCTGCCTGACTATACTCTTTCCTAAACAATCTTCTTGAGTTCCTTAGCTCCTCGTGGAAGTACCGTTCGTCTATTACCCGGATTCTCTTTAATAGGGCCCTTGTTTAGGTAATTCTGTAGTAACTCCATTATCCGGGCTTATGGAGATGCTATTTTCCTTCCTAATCGAATGCTGAATTTTTCAAATGAAATATTAGTATTCCATTCTAAAGGTTTATCAGTTCTTATGACCGGTTAGCATTTTTCTTCTTTAATCAATGGTGAATTTTCCTTTTAAATTGTCTTCTTCTTTTCTTTTTAAGTATGTTTTATGTTAGATAAAAAAGTGGGTTAAAATAACATCAATGTACGTATGCAACAAGTTGGCTGTGTCACAAAAAATTCCCGCAAAATTTCCTGTTTATACATTTCTGCAATCACCGAGGCGACTGTCATTACTGCCTATTCAGAGATCGGTGTTGATAAAACGCTGCAATGGCCCATTCGTAGGTGTTAGTGTTGCGGGGACCAAAATGTTATCATATGCAACGTGAATTTTATTACCTATTTGTTTCATACATTTTTCGGAAAAGACCGCGTGTTTCATCAAATTTATCTCTTACCACCCGAAAAAGAGGTTTGATGTTGGAAATAATTTTTATCGGATTTCTATTCTTTCAGCTATCTTGCATGTACCCTAAGATGATGATTTTCAATAGAATATTATAAAAGAAACAAGATCAGCAACGAAAAATGATCTTTCCATATAGGTACATCCTCTAAAAAAGTATAAAAGTAAGGCATCTGATATAATTGAAACCAATAATGTTTTATAAGTTTGGTTTCATTCCTTGTAATGGAACAATCAATTTGCTGCGTTTGTTATCAGACTATATCTGTTACGGAATTTCGCCAAGTTAAGGCCGAAACTATCGATTTCTATCTTATTTTACAGCCATTAGAGTCTATAAAGACTATAAGAAAATAGCGTTTCTCCAGCTTCATTCTACAGAACGCTGTGTTCTGCGAAGGGCTAATGAGCTTTCCACGGAAAATTATGAAAATTGATTGATCTCACATGTTTTTCAATTCTACGCGAAGTTGCAACATGTTTGAATATTAGTGGCTCCTCACATTGAGAATAGATTGTGCTCTTCTGTGTACAATTGACTTATACTTGCATCATATATTTATCAATAGTATATACCGACACTAAAAATTAAAGTAAGCGTTCCTTTCTAATCTTGGATAACATCTTAACTGTACAAATTTAAGCCTTATGAGACTATAACAATTAACTAACTTAAATCTATATTCCGAAAGTTTTTACCCCATTAGAGGTTCGAACCCGGGACCTCGATGGTGGTCCTTTGCATCAGAAGAATAGTGTGGGAAATGCTACTCTAGATACCGCTTTTTACCTCACGTCTTAACGGCAATCGGTTCATCCGTCTTCCTTCGAGGCCGGTTGAGCGGGAGAGTACCTTATGTAATCCCCGAGGAACGTTTTTCAACGTTTCGTGGATTTTCCAGAACGGCGAAGCGACATTTTGAGCGATGAATGCACGTCAGGAACGTGTGACATATTCCGCCATCATCAACTAGCATTCTCGGAGCATATTTCAGCATCGGTATTTCGGGGCTTCGACCGAGTACAACCCCCTCGACGGCAAGCTTTTCCTTTGAATAAATTCGTTCTCAGGTGCGCCTGAAGGACGCTAAATTGGTTTTCGGCATGACTTCCTGATCTGACGAAAATGTTTTGCCCGTTGGCAGACTTCATAAATTAGACTGTTCTTGACATAAAACTTGCATATTCCGTTTCGGAGAGTGAAAATTAATGCTGAGAAATGTAGTTGTGCTGTTATAAATTTTGAGATTGAGTTTGCCTGTCTACCCTTAAATCGATTTAGTATTTCATAAAATGGAAAAACTTGGTATCTTCTTTTTTTTCATTTTTTGAAATGTGTATTCCATTCCACGAAGTCACGCTTCAGCGTATCAATTTTCGATTTAGTATTGCTATTATATCTAACATTTACGTTCATGTACAGCACTATAGAAACGGGCTTTATAGTGATATTTTGACTAGGATTTAATAAGGCTTATAATTACCGTATTTTACGGACTATAAGATGCACCTAAATTTTTAAGCAATGTTTTTTAATTCATCACAATGAAAATCACATGAAAAATTAATAAAATCAAGACATCAAGAGGTTGCAATTGTGAAGTCCTCCCGGAATAGATAGAGATAGGTTTCCCGCGGCATCGAATATATGGCCATTCTTAAGACTGGCGGGAATTTTAAATCAAACACTGGACAGTTTTATATTATTTTCGAGTATAAGATGCACATGCGGTATGTATGTCATATTCTTAGGTTGCAAAGTTAGCATTTGCATCAAGGATGTAAATGTGTAGGCAATAAGGAAAAACAAAAAGAGTTATTTTGGTCTTAAAACTATGATATACGAAAAATGAGTCCACTGTAGGAAAACTCCTGCTAAGAAAATATTGATTGATAGATGTTTACTAGGTCTCTCTTTTACCTAACATCACTGGTTGTTAGTAAAACTTAAAAAAGTTAATTTTATGAATTAAGGTTTAAAAACCTGCGTGTAGTACAGAAAATAAAGAATTGTATAAGATTATATAATGTAAAAATACCATCAAAATTTACGATAAAAATCAGAACATAGTGGTATGCTCTCACTGTCGCTTGTAATCATTTGAATCGCGGTACATTCCTTTCCATGATCAAACTTTTAACGCTTCGTATATGTGATGCGTTTATTCTATGTATTCTCTGTAGTATAAAAAGCTGACAGTTTCTTTTATCTTTATAATCAGACGTCAGATTATACGGAAACTAACTGATAACACGAATTGCGTCTGCTGATTTTATTATTATTATTTGAATATTATTTTATCTATGTTTAGTAATTAAATATTTTCTGGCTGAAGAACTGGCCGAATTAAATTCCTACCACAGTACTAGATCGAATTTTTCGATATCAGTGAAGTGTCTTTCTTATCACTGTTTACTTAAACATTAATTTTAGATTTTGTCATATCTTTATCTACGTTCTTTGATTAATTCCATGCTTATATGAATTGGATCGGGTGATCGAAAATTTCACGCCTGTTAAAATAAAATCGAATCAGATATAATCTAAGAATGGGTTTCAATTCATAAAGCTAATCAGTTAAAACAGCTTAGCTGCGTGCAATTTGCTGAATTTTCAATTCTTACTTTTGAAAATCTCCCACAATGGAAATGCGACAACAGAATTAAAAATAGGATTAACTTTCTTCGTTAATTACGGAAATGTGGAGCATGGGAGTACGCCGGGATTAATTACTGTATTCCCCGAATTTTTTTAAAGCGCGGCCACCCAAGCGAGCGGAATAAAAAAGTGGGCGTTTTTCGTACCAATTTATCCAAACAATCCACCACGCTCATTCGACTTTTTTCGCGAGTTCCCTTCACTCGCTCTCGTCTCGTTCTCTCACCTGTTTTCAGCGCTCCATTCAGTGCAAAAATCGCGCTCCAACTGGCGCAGTGAAAGGCTTTCGAGAAAAAAGCGCTTCTTATTATTTTTTTAATATAATTTTGTCATCACGGACCGAGTCCCCATTCTCCCAGCATTCAGTCCTGGTTTTACGCTCGTCACATTCTGCGTCTCGACAATCTTTCCTCTTTTAATTCCGCGGATATTTCGAAAGGCTTTTCGCGGGGCGTTGTTCATTTTTTTCGATAACCAAGTTTTCCCGCGCAAAACGCTAAAAAGCGCACCATTTTGAGAGTCTCTGACGCGCAGATAGCAAGTCGGGAGTTTTTATTATTTCTTTCTTTTCGCCGGATTTCTTGTGGAGGAAAAAGGCATCATCGACTCGGAATTTCGGCGGGGGCGGAGAAGTGGAGGAAAAATTCGCGAATCGCTTTTCTTTCGCTCTCTAATTGGTGAAAGATTACGTGAATCATCGGAAGGGGAGGAATTGCGCGGTTATAAAGATGCACGTTATGTCATTTCCGTCTTGCGTCACTCCGCGCTGCTGTTGTGAATTATCGTGCGGTCTTATTTCGTGGCCGAGTGCTTCTTGAAAATACGTACGTAATCGTTCTAATTTTTCTTTCCTCTGCCCGCAGAATTACAGGAAATTTGTGCGTAAATTTTCTCCGCTACGTAATTTCTATTTATGGTGATGACAAAGCTGGGAATAGAAGTTAAGAAAGAAGAACACTTAGACAGGATTGTGCATTATCTTTATATGCAAGACAATGTTTTATTCCTATTGGCTCTCTGTTCACAATTAAGCTGAATTAAACGTTGTAATGGTGTCTGTTGGTCAGTAATTTATTCAACCCGAAAGCCAATTGGATTCTTACTCCCTCACATATTAGCTACCAAGAGTTACTTGAAGGAAATGCTTATTACGTACTTAGGCTGGATGACTATTGTGGTAGTTTGCCCTTGCTTCCCTCACTTTAGAATGCTATTTGCAGAAAATTTCCACGTTAGTGAAGCACAATGACTATACAAGTTACACTGTTCTTAGCATTCTATACCGTGATACCTTAATCAATGCCTTTGTTCAGGATCTCTCTCAGTAGCTTTCATGTCATCACAGCTATGAACCAGACCTCTACAAAGGCAAGTAATAGATACATATTCTTTTTATAGTACCAAAAGCCTAATGAACAATATTCAATTCATCAAGATGTGGTAGCAAGATCTAATGGTGTCATTTTTTATTATTTGAACTACGAGCTGTTGGATCTAGCTTACTTTATTGGCATGAACTTATTCTAACATCAGTAGCGATAAGAGACATAACGCAAACGTAATAGCACTGGAAAACATCATACATATCTGCTAGCCAAATGATCGAAGGATATTTTTGGCGTGATAATCACATCGAAACATCCTATTTCAGAGTTAATTCGAAAATCGAAATATGCGGCGCGAGAAGTGTTCGAGACGCCTAAGAGGACGAAATGCGAAAATCTGGTTATTGGCTGTCAACCCTCCAAATTAGTTCGTCCTTCCCTCGATTGGAAATAAATAAGAAGTCGACTCGAACGACCTCTGTCGGGGAAGGAGGAAAATTATTCCCTCTCCTGATTGGCTCCCATATCCTCCTGCGTCATGGATGGATAAGATTTGTCCTCATTGCGTACGGTATTTCGTTAGGGCACTTGACCGAACTCGATGAAATAACTTCTGCCTTGGATGTAAAAAGATTCTCCTTTCCTAGTATTTTCTTTTTGACGGTAAGCAGTGTTTATTTTCGTTGACTTTGATTAAGTAGATTTTTAATTTTCTGTGATATTTAACGGTAAACTTTTAAACTACTTATTGCTCTTGGTCTGAATAATAACCAAATTTAATGTGAATAATAACTGTAGTGATATCTCATTGATTTCAGGTGCTTCTATTGTTTCTATTTGGTTAATTTCTCCACAGAATCGATGGAAAACATCATTTTATTTTACGGGTATTCATTAGAGTATATTAACTTCTAGGTGAAGAGTTATTCTCCGAAATTACTGTATTCAGCGTAGTGTTCCAGTAATTTCTCGAATTTTCTTTAATTCATACTAAAGCAGGTACATTTAACTACTTGTCTCATTATTTGAGTAAATTCTTTATATATATGATTCTATAACTATATTCTATAATCCACTATCTAACTAAGAGTTATTCTACCAGGGACCAATAACTTGTAACAGTGGTGGCCAACCTTTTGCTCCAAGTGTGCTCTACTTCATGAATGTGAAGGACTTCCGTGCAAATGTGGTGCAATGTGGTGGAAATCATACATTTCATAATGTCAACCATAGGAATAAGATCTTGTAATCGGCATAAATAATCGTCAATTATCTTTACTAATGAACAGAATCCACATTTATTTACTGCGGGGCTTCATTTTTTAAGTGAAGTATACATATAAAGATAGTGGTGTTAGTGTTCTGCGTGCCAAAACAATTCTCTCGCTTTCCACTGTGGACCTGCGTGCCATAGGTCCACCACTACTGGCCTATAATAACTAATGAATCACGTGAATCTATGTCCCCTGAACAGGACTTGAACCGTAGACCTTTACGTTTCTACAGTAATGCATACTTTTTTCTCCACTATATAATCATACCACAAAGTTCATTGATTATTTTTGGTTCATTCTCACAATATTCTAGATCGTTTGCCATTGGTCGTCTTACTGTGACAGCCGATGGAACACGAGAGAAACCTTCCAGGGCTGAGAAGGATATCACACACAACACATCCTGTTTACAAAGCTCGTGTCTCCATTGATCGCATTACTTTCGTCACTGTATCATTGTCTTTCAATTCTCCTTTTTGTGATTCAATTTATTCCTTTTTTCCATTCTCCGAAGCAGTTAAGCCTTAGGGGCGATAGGGTCAGACCCATTGCCGTTTCAGTCGATGGCCACTTCGCTTATGTCATTCAACTCCGTCTCTACGAGTTGCACTTTTTTATCCGCCTTCCGGTGACCTTTACAGTACATCGTTCCGCACTTGAGTTGCCCCCTCATCGTTCGCTTTTCCAATTGAAGAGGTCCATCAGGAGTATGGTCGCTGGTCACAGATGCATCCGTCCCAATTGAGTGCTTTGGCACTGTAATTCTAAAATTGGAACTCAATTTTATTGATGCTAATATTCATCTAACACATGATCATCTGGGCATTTGTTTTCAGATGCGCCAAAATATATTTTTCGTTGGAATCATCAACGTACACTCCTGGCCAAAATTAACGCAGCACAGGACTGTACTATTCCATCTACCATACTCTGATGAATGGAATATTACTCGGTGTTAGTTGCCTGTAAATTACTCAGCCAAAAGGCCTGTTTAAACCGTATTAGTTCTAACATTAGCTACCAAGAGCTATTAGAGTAGAATGAGGCGTACTAGGCAAAATGAGGAGTGAGGTAGTTAACCCTTCTCTCCTCAACAAGTTAGGTTGCTATAACTGTTGAAAATTTTCCTAGGTTCCTATAGGTATTCCTATTGGTTTATTCTGGTTTTCATTTGCTTATATTGGTTTCTGTTAGTTCCAATTGTTTTCATATTGGTGTCTTTGTTGGTTTATATTGGTATTAGCAAGCTCGGTATTTCCTATTGGGACGTCTTACAGGATCTTCTGGTGTCTATTGGTTTTCTGTTGTGTCTTCATTGGTGTGTATAAGTATTAGGAAGCTCGCTTTTATTATTGGATTCCAGCATATTGGAGAATATTCCTGAGGTATATCAATGAACATTAGAAGAGTTTATGGAACTTGAATGTCATTTACTTATAGTAAACGTACAACTTAAAATGTGTGTGTTGTATTACAGAAAATTGGCTAAGGGTTCTCAATTGTATTCGTAAAATTCGAGATGATTTTTGATCGATATTAACCATTAGAAAATCAATAGGAATATCAGTAGAAACCCATCAGGAAAGCAAAAGGAAATACGGAAACCCATAGGATTTTGTTTAAACCTATAGAAACCAATGGCCAAAACTCTTTAGGAAACTAATAGGATTTCTATTAGAAATGTATCGGAAAATTTTATTGGAAACCGATAAAGATTTCCGCTAGGTATAAGCGGAACATTTATACGTACGTGAAGCACAATTACTCTATGAGTTATACCTTTTCTTATGATTTCACTGGTAGATCTTTATCAGTGGCGCTGTTCATCGTATTCATACGAGTAAATATATTTACATTCATATTTTCGTACCTCGGAAGCTTTCTTGTCATCATATCCTTGAACAAGACTATGGCAAAAGTAGATAAAAACATATTTTTCTCCATCCTGTTGCAAATTTATTTAGTTTTATCATATTTATTGTATTTTATTGATTATATTTTTTGTTTGTAATTTCTTGATATGTTTATCGATTTTATCTTCTCGTTTGTATTTTAGTGATTGTATTCTCTTGACAATATTTTCTGGGTTGTATTTTCTTGATTATATTTCATAGGCTGTATTTCTTTACAGATTTTATTTTTGGTTGTATTTTCCTATTAGTTTTTTCCTCTTTGTATTGTATTAATAGTATTTTCTTGATTATATCTTATTCATTGCATTTTCTTGATTTTATTTCATTCATTGTACTTTCTAGATAGCATTTTATTGATTGTATTTATTTTTCTTGGGTTTTTACTTATTGCGATAGTATTTTGTAGCAATAAATATTCTTATTGTAAACTGTCACTGGGATAGCACCCGTAATAAACATATTATTATTATTAAAAGACGAATAAAATACGATAACATTTCTATCATTCTGAAAAATAAACTTTGCTTGTTAATCACGTGAATTTGATTTCTCATTGAGTAACTGTCGTCTAGTAGTGTTGTCGCCGAAAAGTTCTGTCGCGGAGGTGACCTTTGCCTAGGCTATCCCTCCGACACTGCCAATTCCTGCTCGCTACCCAACCAATTTCTTCTCTGTCGCCCGCTTGGATGCATTCTTATTACGAGTCATCAATGCAAATTCCCCCTCCATTTCTCTCGGATATTTTTCCCAGTTCGAATCAGTATTGCTTAATAGAAAGTCCCTTTTCTTCGGAATCATCGTGCGATGAAGCTCAAGATCCCTTTAATCGCTTCCCCGAAGGAATAAAAAAGGTAGTCAATTGAAGCGAATTCCACTTCGTTCACAAAGGCATCTCCTCGCGGAAAACACAATTCCGTTTCCGTCTGTTGGGGTCGCAAAGGTCAAAGCGCTCTGCCCCCATCAACTTTCCTCCCCAGCGTCTTGAATATTCCGCATCTGTCACGGACCACTCGATATTCATTTTTAGCGATTCTCCCCCCTTCTTCCTACTTCATCTTTCCTGGATTCGCTGCCTGCCTTTTTTCCCCTTTCTCTCTCCAATTTATGAGGATATCCTCGTGATCTCTTCATCTCCATAACGACGCCTCTCTCTCTTCCCTGTTTTCTTCTTTTTTTACATCTTATGCTTCGTTTGTCGTTTTTATCCACAAGGCGATCGATGGTTCTTTCGGCGTGATGGGATTTTTAATGCCGCCCATCATCGCTTGGTTTTCATCGTCGTCTTACTGTTTACGCAGGTTGCTAATGGTAACACCCTCCTTCTTCGAAGGGTTCTATTGAGTCATATTTGTTTGTTTCTGGGGAAAGATGGATTAGATTTGATAGATGAATATCATTCTATTATACTGTAGAGAAATCATTTATAAGAAGACGATGGTAAAGCTTTCCTTGGTGTTGAGTTAACAGCATGATATTTCGTAATGTGCCTGCTGTTTTAAATTATATGAGGAATTTGGTTTCATCGTAATAATTAGGTAACTGAATTTCTATGAAGCTATGTGCTAAGGTGTGCATGTTTTCATCTAAAGTGAGGAAAATGATTACCTGGTTCTGGCCTACGTTTATGGGGCGGATCCATCCTTAATTGAAATATTTTCTTAATTTAGTCTTACATTTTTGTTAGTTGTAATTATGTGAAGAATCACACTTCTTTCATCTTACCTTAGTTGTTTTGTGTTTTAATATTCAATATTGATAGCGATTATTTCGTTCGAATTGGATCGATTAGTAAAAGCATATGAGCCATGTTCATTGCCTTGTTCCAATGAATTTCTTGTTGTGTAATATTTCACAGAAACAGCTGTATCAACAAAATCATTAGTCTTTGAATCACTTTTCACGTATCAATTTGAGAAGTTATTACAGTACAATATTTACGAATTAACTCTTCCCACTATGCTTACGAAAGAACTCCACAAAATCAATGAAACAAATGCAATTGGCCGACACATAAACAGGATCTGGCGCATTCAGAAACAGCTCGTTTAAATTCGATTTTAAAAACAAAGAGAATCAGGCCCCGCAAATTTGCATCCATATCCCAGCGATGGCAAACATGAATGAATTTGATATGCTCTCCCCCATAATTAAATTCATTCTTATCTTTCGTAAAAGACCCCAAATTTAACATTAATGCTATTTGAACACGATTCGGTCCATTCGTACCGAATATGCGTTGAGCAGGATGTCAGTGATAAATATCAGTGACTAAAATGTAAGAAAACTAACATTGTAAAATGATCTTAGCCTTCGATGTGCTTAAAATATATTACTACTACTACTGTTAGGTTCCGTGATCGAAACACGCATGGGGTTGCATTGCGCTGGTACCCCTGTCTACTATCGATTGTGCATTTTGAAGCAACGTGAAGATAAATTTGATCGCTTATCGCGTATAAATTGCCTCAATGGCTGCTCATGACGTTGATGTGTATCAACGTCATGTCCCGGTGTCCCTTTTATCGGCAAGAAGTGCACGGCATAAATTCCGCCCCAATCAATCAATTATTAGCCGCCTTTTCATTCATTGCCCTGTCGATATTTTCCTGCCCTTCTTGTTTACCGAAGGGTTGCATGGGACTGGGACGATGGATAAGATCCCATTGCCACATCCGAAACCATCTTGCATAATGTATGCAAAAGTTTCATGTGAAACCCATTTGGATTCGATAGTAATGATGTTGCCATTTTTTTTTAATGTGTTACATTTAAAATATAATCGGGGAGGATTTACCGACTCTCTTGCGCGGCAAAAACTTGACGGACGTTTCATCGGAACCTATGTAAGCCGCCTGTTATTTTATTTCTGTAATATATCAGAAGTAATTAGGCCTAGAAAAATCAAAATTAAATGTATAATAGCTGAATGGTGTGCTTCAAGATGTTTGTGAGAGGTAGTTAAGAGATAAAATTTGGGGAGGTTTAAAATCTTCGATAGCCACCTTCCTCGGTGTTTCTCACCTCCTTCACTGGTAAAACAGGAAGGCTTGGATAACCGATCTTATAAGAACACCCAGGGCTAGGGTGTTCTTAAAAGAGTGGTAGTTATTGGAGATTTTAAATATGTAATTCTAAGTGGTAGTTTCCCCAAATAAAAGGAACTCAAGTGTGATGAAAGACATTAGTTTCTCTTTGTTCAGGCCTACTTTACGTTTTAAATATCACTACTCATCTTAATTGAGGATCAAAGCTCAGTTCTGCTAGTTTAAAAATGAGTGTCGCGGAAGGTTTTTCGGGTGCATTATAATAATTAGTTTAAAAATGTAAAAAAAAGTTTATAAGTAAATATCATTAACTGGTGATCAAATTTTAAATCATTTGCAAATGCATGTCGCGAGGGGTTTATCGGTCAAAATAGTGCCTTTAATACGAGAGGATCTGAGGAGAGATATTTGTATAGCCTTCACCAACATCGATTGTCATCTTTTGCTATATTTGTGCGGTAAAATAACGAAAACTTTGAAATACAATAGCTGCTTGACATTTATATCATAACCAGATTCTTGGCTGGCTAGCTGCATATTGATTAGGAAAATCTTGCTTCGCTTATAAGTGCTTGGGAAGACTTGTGATGATGATACTTGGCGATGGTTGAGAATCATCTTCAGTTTTCACATACTGTATTTAATTTGAATTCCTATGTGAAATCGATTTCTATTATGATTCCTTCGACCCTCCTCACCAAAGGAACTCTGCCTATCCTTCAAACGTTGCTGGCCGTTCTTATTACAATCAATCGAGCTAGCAGTAACTTTGTGACTTGAACAATTTTCGATTCTATACCTGAAGATGAGTAGACTTTAGTCGAAACCAGTCGTTGTTAATTAAGTTTCTTCGTGTGGAACTGATACCAAGCTATTTCTTCTCCTTCCGTTCTTTATTGCCAATATTTTCTTCTTTTCCTCAGCAAACCAATGCGTTATTCTTAAGCACTGTTAGGATACATTTTTGGGCCTTCAAAAATAATTCCCACGCAATTCCTCCTTTATGCTTAACGTACTTCTTAGATGGCATAGAAAGAAGAGAACTAGTTCTTAACTTCCGAAAAAGTAAGTTAATATGTGTCACTTGAATAATAAGGAATTACCCTTGTTTTTTCCACAGCGAGGGTAAAAGAAATTCGTAAATTATTCTCTAGGTTGTGTCTGTATCAGATGTTCTGGTTATGGATGATTGAGGAATTGGAAAAATTCACATTGATTCCTGTATCAGCTTGGAAGCTTCCTCTGCCTACATCGGAGGCACCAAAGAGTGGAGAGAAGCCCTCACAACATTAAATTATTTCCTCTTTATAAGTTCTATAGCTCTTCTTTGCCGAAGGGGGAACACTAGGGACATAATTCAGTCCTGCGATGGCCTTAACTCGCTGCATTACACCTTTTGTCTCCCTTCTAATTGATAATTATTGAGTCGATATTTCCTGCTAGCATTATGGTTTTCATTCATTATTAGGACATTGTTATTACAATGTCATAATTAAAATTTCATTCTTAAAATGTTTCAGTCATAGTAGGTAGATTTTATGGAACACCACGTATTTGATCATTTTATTATTCGACTAATTAAAATAAAAAGTGAAAGAACCAACGTTCTGTTTATGATAATTCCGCACTAATTGGGAAGCCACCATGAGCTACCGCTGTATGCAAAACACCATGCTAATGCAATTTTTTGTGTCATTAACTATCTTTCGATTGAAAATA
Source organism: Sympetrum striolatum (assembly GCA_947579665.1). Classification (NCBI taxonomy): domain Eukaryota; kingdom Metazoa; phylum Arthropoda; class Insecta; order Odonata; family Libellulidae; genus Sympetrum; species Sympetrum striolatum. The sequence goes on along the minus strand of OX388345.1, from coordinate 73,299,243 downwards.
TATCTTATTAGTTATCGACTTCTGTTAGGCATCGCTACTTAACTTTCAACAGTCATCCGTCATACCTATCATTGTTGGTTGATAACTTAATTACTTCACTAATTAATGATAAATTAAGTATCTCGTCTCTGTTTCTTTCAATTAACCTCTTCTACATAGCCTTTTTCTAGTTAGAGACGTAAACACAACTTTTGAACGGCAGAAAAATAAAAAAGGAGCCACTTTTCTTTAGGAAACTATATCCTATATTACTAAGGTAAACTTCACCAAATGCCACGCTCACACAAAACAAAGGAACTCGATTATTTTCGATGTATAAGCATCATCATTAAGTGATAGGACATTCGAAAATAGTCATGTTTTGGTTTGTGTGCGTGTGGAATTTTGCATAAAAATTTTATTAACCCTAGTTTCCTAGAGAAAGAGTGTCTTTTTTTATTTCTCTGCCTATCATGAAATTCCACGAAGTAACTCGTGAGTTAGTTGTTTTTATTCAACTTTCAAACCTTGGAGTAGTTACGTACCGTTGATAGCCACGCCCCGTAGAGTTTTTCTCCTCTACTGTGTGAATTCTGCCCTACTTAAACCCTTTTAGAATAGTCAAAATCCTAAGTTCTCTGGCCGTACTTCGTGGAACGACATTAGAAATGATAAACAAACTTGGTAATTTCCATAATAAAATTTAATTCAATTTCAAAAAAAAATATTTATTGTGAAAAACCAAGTTTGTTTATCATTTCTTTTAGTCAAAATCTTGTTCACTTTTATCGAATAGATTTTTTGGTTGATCCCCCCAGCCGATGTTTGACTCGTAATTTCGAGGGACGACAAAACAATCAAAGGGTCTCCGATTTTAATCAGTTCCGAGGTCCAGTTTGCGGCACCATAGGTCTTTGATTCCCAATCTCATGCAAATTGTTTATTTGGTCCACTTATCTTGGCTCCTTTGCATAGGCCGTGCGCCTGGCAGTGATGGTGACCTCATCGTGTCACTTCCATTGGACCCAAGGTCACTTCCATCGTGGGATAACGGAAGCTCTATCTGCCCATCGGCGTGTGTCCACCCAAGAGTTCTCAGGCCTATCTCTCTCACAAGCCTTGTTTATGAGCCCCCTTACGTAAATGCCTCTAAGAAGGTGTACATCAATTAAGCCAGAGCCTCTCTTCCTTTTATCCTTCGTGGCATGTTTGCATATCAACTCCACTAAGTACCATGCTTTTGTTAGAGTCTGCTCCAACTTAAATTAATGACGAAGAAAAATTATGAGTGGCTTATGGAAATCGTCTCTTCTATTATTGATAACTATGGCGGTGATGTTATTAAAGTTAATCAGGAATGAGTGATGCTGAATTGTGGGATTCTTTTTGTTCACTCTTCGTTAATTCAATCAAGGTCAATCTTGCGAATAGAAGTGTCACCCAGTTGGTCACTGTACTGTACTTATATCGGATACTCCTTCACAATAGCATTCATGCTGCTATGAGAGCTAAGGCAAACTACCTCACTCCTCAGCTTGCACAACAAGCCTCATTCTCTCTCCATGGCATTTCTTGGCTAATAAGGAAGGGGTAAGGTACCTTCCAGCCTTAAAGCTAATACCATTATAGCCATCTTATACGATATATTATCTTGGAAATTTTAGTTTAAACATATAATAATAGTTGTATTACTTATTTTGTATAATGTGTCTATAATTATGTAAAATTTAATTAAATGCAATTGCATGTATATAAAAGATTCAGTGAGAGTATCTACTAGGATTACTAATAAACTTCTGGAATGGGGAATACTCATATTTTGATTAAACCCATTACTGGGTAGTAATAATAACCAAATACTTATATATTATAATAACCAAATAAATATATATTTTTTCCTTCGATTTTATTTTCCCTCTGTTGGAATTTTGTAGTGCATATATTAATTGTGTAAAGAACAATTTTTGAGATCGTTTCAACGAAGCTAAGGTTTCGTGGGACTGATAGAAATTCGAACTGACTAACTCCAAGTTCTTTGGAAAACATAAAATCAATCAAAAGTCTCAGAATGATGAAATTCGGTCAAAGTTTGTTATAATACAGCAAAAAAAACTAAAATGTCTCCCCTCGATTCCACGCCGTTTATTTTATTTACTGTTTGTTGATGTTATTCTCTGCGGTCAATTGACATTCAGCCGCCATAGCTTGCCTCTGGATTACGAAACAACCAAGAAGTTGATGGAATTCTCTTTATAAGCAACAAAAAATAATCATTTATTGAGTGAAATATATGAATCTGTGATTGAATAAACAGAAGTTGATGGAAAACTTCTTTAAGTAAATACTATAATTATACCAAATGAAAAATGTGAATCTTTGATGGAATAAACAGGTTAAGAAGAAGCATACATACGTGAGTCAGTATTATTAATTTCGATTACCTGAAGATTCATTTTATCTCATTTTCGAGTAGAATAGTTGAAACTTTACATTAATGTCATTCTGTTTAGACTCGTAGTTAGTTACTAATTCGGGATAATGCATCATTGTTGAGTCAATCAATCCAACCATCAATTTAGATTGAAATCCAGGTATAATTAAGTTTGTTTATCTATTGGATTCACTCCCTCTTGTTATAATTGATGGTGTACCTACTATTGATCTACCGTTGATATTTTTCCTCGTTTACGTAATGGGACTATGTCGCGTTAATTGGAATGTTCTTCTAGATTTACTCCCTGCTATTGTCAGTGATGATACCCCATTGTTGATCCACAGTTGAGATTTTCCCCGACTATGTCGCGTTAATTGCAATTTCAATGACGAAGCTATTACATTGTAATGGTCCGTCCTTCGTGAGGATTTGAATTCTTTTTCCTTTCTCTATCCCACGACAGTTTGTTCGACGATTCTTTTTAACGGTTGTTTTTGCGGCAACGGCTGGTTTTGTCGTGTGGTTTTTCGCCTGCCAACCGTGCGAAGCTGTTTTCGTTTCTTTTCCGAGTTTCCGACTGATGGATTGCGAAATGGAAGTCTGGAGTGATTCGGACCGACTGGCCGTAGTTCCGTTTATGAATGGAGGTTCGCTATTCTTGTATTCACTTAGTAATACCGCTGAGGCTTACTAATACAGCAGGCATCGATTTATATCATTTCCGTTGGACGAAGTTAATTGAATTTTTAGGATAAACTCCTTAATTCTAGGGTAAAGGGCTTAAGCGATATCGTACTCCTAATTTTAGAGAACTTAAAGAACCGCTTTAATTAGTGCAGAATTTGTTCAAGCAATACTTAATACTAATCAATCTTTCCTTTCTCTATCTTTGTCTTCTTGGATAGGAGTTTAAGATTAGCTTGACAGAATATAAATACGTATGTCGATAAAAACTTTTGTATACGAAACTGGAAGTAAAAATTCCCATCTGCATTTAAACCGAGGTCAAATATAGCTATAATATTTATGTAATAGTTTTTAAGGTACGAATGGAATTGAATCACGATATTCATTTCTATCACTTCATTTAATGCCCTTAAACAGTAATTCTTGATTCATTGTAACGCACTTACTTAAACTAGGTCCTGTTTTAGCAATTTGTACCTGAAAGGTGAGCAAAGGAGAATTACTTCACTCCTCATTCTACCTTGTATACCTCATTTACTCCGCATGGCTTTTCTTTGCTTATTGTGGAGTGGACGATTTTCAAACCGGCTTTCATATATAGTACTTTGCTTTATTGTTTATACTTTTTTACTTTACTTTATTGCATTTTTTGTCCATACCTTGGAGAATATCTTGAAGATACTTAAATATATCTATTAATATTTTCAATGTTCAAACTAGCTTTCATACAGAATACTTAACAGACTTTTTTCTTTACTTTAAAGTAATTTGTTGTCCATACCTTGGAGTAAATCTGGAGGATACTTAAACATATCAATTATTATTCTATGGAAAGTGTCACTCATAGAGTTCTCATGCCCATTTTTCCATTTTTAGCATTTAGTCTCTTCTAGATTCTTACTTAACCTAGCAAGGATTAAATTCTTACTTAATTTAGTAAGGATTAGAATAAATTGTCACTAAGTACCAACACCATCAAAGAGTGTTTGATGGTTTTGGTACTTAGTGACAATTTATCCTATTACTTTACCATCAGCGGTATACCTCTATTAGTAAGTAATTTATTTAAAAATTAATTTAAAAAGAAAAAACTCCTATTGCCGTAATTAAACCAAGTAAGAAAACACTGTGACTTACCTTGGGGTGGTTCCTCTGCTTCATCTGGAGAGTCCAACGTTGCAGGGGAACACCGGTTTTTGGACACTAGATTTCCCCTGCAACGTTGGACTCTCCAGATGAAGCAGAGGAACCACCCCAAGGTAAGTCACAGTGTTTTCTTACTTGGTTTAATTACGGCAATAGGAGTTTTTTCTTTTTAAATTAATTTTTAAATTAATTACTAACAGCCGTGTACTCTTTCTTTTTTCCATTTCCATCTATTAGTAAGGATTAGATTGTTACTTAATTGAGTAAGGTGAACAAAGACGTATTACCTAATTCCTCATCTCTCCTCGAAATCCTCAATCAAAGCTTTCGTTGCCTAATTATGAGGTTAAAACCGGCCTTCGCGATGAAAACTGCTGCGATCGGTTTATTCGATGAATCTCGTCCTCCATATCCAGAAGAATGCACAAGATGAAAATCTCACTACTTTACCAACTCCAATAAGCCTTAACTTTCTCTTATTATCTAACTACTCTTCTTAATCCTACTAAGGATTTGTGGAGGATTTCAGAATATATACACCAACGTTTCTTTCCCCTTTAAAATCCTTTGAAAATTTAAGGAATGAAAGAAGCACTAACGCAAACTCGGGGAGATTTGTTTTTGCTATGGATACATGAGTTGGAGAGGAAGCCACAAATATTTTCTCCTCTGGAGAGGGCGAGGCCGAGATAGGATGTCGACACTTGAAGATGTTTTAATTCGCCCCATTACTCTGGCGAAAGATGACAAGTTGCAAGGTCGGCCATCCGCAGATACCGAGGAAGTGTCTACGTAGTTATTCCTCGTCTCGTAGTTCAAACGACTTCGCTCGCTAAAGAAACATCCCTCCTCTTAGTGTTTTCAACGGAAATAACATTTAACTTCGTATAATAACTGGAAAGTCTTCGGGTTGGTGGAAATACGGGCTCGACCTTAAGAGGTGTTGAATTTATTATGCGTCTGCTCTCTTGGGAAAATACTTCCCGTGATGAATCGTGACTTAAAACTAATTTTCCCGTTTTTTCAGTTGATCTAAAGCTCAGTCGCCGAGTTACAGTGAGTGTATAACTAGAAATAAACTCCCGGTGTTATAAAATGTTAATCGATCGATGTAATCTATTACTTCCGGCCCAATTTCGATAGTATGTGCAGCACAATTACAACAGATATTAATATAAATATAATAAGCAATGCTGTGAAAAATGTTTAGAATAACGATGAAACCAAAAAATCCATATCATTATACCAAATTTCCATATCATTAAATGTTAAACTCATGAATATAAAATATTTTGTTCGGAAATTATGATCCTTAAAAATGCGCCGAATTTGACGAAAATTCCAAAAATTGCCGAATGAATCCTTTTCTTACGAAAGTTTATACATGTTACGTAATTCTTCCTCTAAATATTGATAAACATCTTTCCAATGAGACCTTCAGGAATCTATATATTATCATTTTTTGTACGTTTGTTTTTTTTGTCTTGATTCTTTCGGTGGATCTTACCTCATTTATGGATTACAAGTTTCTGAAATAATGATTTACAAAAGAAATTCAATTGAATTCATTCATAGAATTAACTATTTATCATAAAAAAATAATATTGGGCTGTAAGAGTTTTTCGTAAGGGGGGGGGGTAAAATGTTTGGAAAAGACTATGTCATTTTCTTTACGATTTTTATTGACCGATTCAGAATATTAGTCGTCATTATCGCTAGGAATCATCCTTCTGTATACTTGATGGTCAAACACATCAGATACTTTATTATATAAGCTTCGTTGAGTACGTATCACTCATTCTGTCAGAGCATTCCCTCTCAGAGTTGGGGGATTGATCTCTCGCATTGCTCTATGTACGCGGGCTGGTGTTTACTATGCACGACAATGAAAAGTGCTCGCATGGAAGTATGTGCACCATCTTGCTTCCGAGGCGCCAACTGCTGTCGTGTGCGCAGAATGATGTATTTGTCCCACGCCCATTTGCAGTTCTCCAACGGTTTCACTCTCGTTTTAGATGGCATTTTCGACGAGATCATACGCTACGTTTCATTGTTGGAGATCGATACTGGAGGTTTATTTTAATTAATTACGTTGTTTATTTCTTCCTTGCATTATTACGTATTAGAGAAAAGGAATCATTGTTGACGCCATGTCTTTTCGCGCCAAATACCTCGACAAATGTTTATTGTCTTATTATTCTGCCATGTTCAAGTCTACCTACTATGTACTCCTAATTGTGTATAGTGTCCACAAAGGTTTCTTTTTATCTTACTTTTCATTTATCTTTGAAATACTTTTAAATTCTCGGAGATAGGTTGTAATACTAGGGGGACTAGAATATTTACCTAGACTCTAAACATTGGGCGCTTCGGGTCAACCATTGCTTTGATAGCATAGAACCTAATCTAGGAGCCTTTCTGGGGACGTTGGTTTCCTCGATCAAGACCACCAGCAAGGGAAACATCTCTTTGGACAGGTTTTATGGAGCCTGAAACAATGTGTAGCGCTGGAGGGAAAAGACGATGAAAATAATGGACCCCTGGGGTGCCTTACGACTTGACCTTTTTATAGCAGTACGGTCTCTGTTTTTGTAACATATTTGACTTTTTAACCCTCGTCTCTTTTCACCGGTCATTTACTCTCTTCCCTATTTGTGAGGGAGTATGCGTACGGCTATTTCATTTGTATCTACTTATGTAATTAACGTATTTGAGATGGGGTTAATCCAATTCACTCAAGTTTTATTGGCGTATACTGAATCTGGCTCGATGCCTTTTGGAACACGTCTATATAGGTCCAACCAAGTTACATCAGGTTTACGTCTACAGATAAATGAGTTAATGAGCAATCTCAGTCGTTGACAATACCTGCTTATATTCTCATTTCAATATTTTCAGAGTTGATTGTTGCTACTCTTTATTCGTAGCGCATCCAGATTTAACGCCTGGTGGGGCTGAAGTTAAGATTTGCTACCAATTTTACTATGAACGTGTTGATATTTACGTTGTAATGCTAAATTATTGATTATCATCGTAAGGAAGTATCGAGAACTAAGAAACCTTTAAAGCTTATAAAGCATGGTAAAGCCGACCAATACTTACGAAATGTAAATGGTGATAGATAAAGGTTTCGATGTAAACGCAAACATCATTATCGAAAACACAAACATAAAGATAGTATAGGAGTTTTGCTATTTGGGATGTCATATAAATAATAATAACAAAAAGGTGGTTGATATTAAAGAGAGAATATATAAGGAAATCAAGAAATTCAAATAAACAGGAATTTATTGACAAACAAAGCCACCTCTCTAAGGATACAAGGAAGAGATTGAAGAACTAATTTGAAGGCAAAACCTTTGACGAGAACGAGATGTAGGCCCAGAGTAACCATGCTTCTTGGGTGTCATGCATCCGGTGAATTGCAGCTCATTCCATGAAATGAAAGAGTTGGCGAGGGTTGGAGGAAAATGGTCGAAGACAAGGCACCTTCCTTTAGTTAGACGATGAAACCCTGCCAGCCATCCCGGGATACGTGACTGCACTTCTCAATCAGGAGTAATCGGCGGCAGATTAAAAGTTTTCCAATATCAGTTTGGATTGTTCATCATTAAATCCCCTTCCGAAATAATTACCCCAAATTCGGAGGTTCACCCTGAGACGGATGCCTCGCTTTCCATCTGGAACCGACCCTGACTCCAACATTCAACCACCGTGTATTTTTCCCGGAAAATGTTACCCACCCCGGCCGTCACGGTCTGCAAGATGCTACCGGACGTCACTGCAGGTCGGCAGAGGATTTTTTCTCGCATCGAACTGTTATTAACAGTTTTCTGTAACAGCTGCCGCGTCTCTCCTCCGTCTTGCCGAGGCGTTTCCCCCTTATGCCTCGGCTTCCATAGGTCGCGGTAACGGGCAGTTAACGAGGGGACGGCATCTTCCGCCTTCGCAATTGCGTAACTCCCCGAAGACCTATTGTAGCGCGACAACGCCGGAAGGATTTCCCACGAGATGCGGCCGTCGTTAACGCGTCAAAAGCGCGGCGATCTTATCCGGAGAGACGTGCAGAAGATGCGGCGCCGCGGGAGCGGGAGGATGACGTCAGCGGCGACCTCTTTGGCTGCGAGGATTGCGCCACTGGCCTCTTTGAGCGGGATAGGTGCGTGGGTCTCCCCTCCAGAAGGTCGTGGGATCGAAACCTGTCGTGAGAGCGGAAGCTTTGCCTCGTATCCGAGAGGAATCGGTGGGAAATCTTCCTCGGGGTTGTTGGTAAATAAAAGGGTGATGTCACTGGGAATGTAAGACGCAGTTTTAATGGTGAAATTGGGGTTTTTGCCTATCTCTGGTGAATCTTATGGCCAGCCGCTATTTATTTCCGATTCGCTTCCGGAGAGTTGAGTTTAGGGGAAGATGAACGTTCGAATTCGATTCTGATACGTTAGACTCCCGTTTATCCGTGCCGTTAGGTTCGGTGTCTCATAGTCCTCTTAAGTTCCAATTACTACTTCGTAATTGCCCATAGATTTTTGGAATTCCTTACAGTAATATCAGTAACAGTATTCATAACATTTGTTACACTCTTATTGTAATTTTTTATTATTATTTACATGTGCCGTACTTTGCATTCTTCTGTCCTATATTGCACCCATCTTTCTCTGCGGATGTTTCTCAGGTTTTTATAATGTTTTATCTCATTAAACTCGTTTTTCTTTTTTTCGTCGTATATTATATGATAGATTATATCGAAATTATCATATAATTTATTTTATTGTATTTTTGTATGCACTTTCTTTTTTATACCCCATATTATTTGTTTGTCCTCTATTATATAATTCAGTTCTTTAGTACGGGTTTAGTGAGAGATTCCACTATTCAGTCTCAATTTCGCTCTACATAAAGACAAACATATTATTCATTTATTTTAAACGCTGCATCAATAGGCATTGTGATGCGGGCATTAACAACAAGTAAACGCTAATCTATGATAACATACACTCAGACGCCCTTTCTAGCGTGCTTGATGTATACAAAATTCCCGGTATAATACTAAAATTGTTCAAACAGCAAGATGTGGTCAAAAGGGGCCATCCATTCGATAGGTTCACTTCCCTCGTTTATTCTATAAACATTTGCCTTTTTGAAGGTTGTTTTCCTTTCTGCTATTTTACCTTTTAGCATACTATCATCCTTCTCTATAAATTTACTTTGTTATTAACTGTACGTTCAACGACACTGGGAGTAAAATTGTGATATTCCATGTTTGGAGGAATAATTAGTAATCGATTTTTTAAGGAGGACTAGATTCTGTTTTAATTATCATTTTGCAATAAAACCGTAGTGCATTCAAAAAAACCCACACGACTAGTTTCGATTCCTCAGCGTCATTCTCAAGTGAGGAAGCCTCCAACCGCCCACTCTTTCCTCTTTAAATATGTGTGTTTTGGAGGTTTGTTTGCATGCACTGCGCTGTTATTGCGAAGTCAAAATTAAAAAAGGATCTAGCTACCTCGAAAAAAAATCCTGATTTATTTCTCTTATACGTTTATGAGTCTATTTTGTTTCGTATTCTTCATATAGCTATTACAGAATCTCTAATCAAATCATATTTAATATCGAATGATGAATATCATGAAGTTTAAGATTTCACCAAATTTTTAGGGTAAGAGGAAAAATTAATATGTACAGTCCTGACCAAAATTAACGCAGCACCAGCCGTAAGGATCGCTAGGGAGGTGCTGAGTTAATTTTGGCCAGGAGTGTACATACTTCATGCGTGAGAAAATTCCAAATTTTAGGAATGAATGTGAATAATAGTAACACTTTATTTAACTTCGAAGAAATATAATACAAACTTAAAGAAATTTTTAACTTCCTATATTTCCATAGTGGGTGTTGAAGAAATATCTGTAGTTAACTCAAGGAAAAGGGTTAAGGTAACTTTGAACATAAGGGAAACACCCAGGAAAATTCCAAAGGAAAAACGGATTCGGAAAAAGGCGGATGGGGCCGGAAATCGAACCCGGGATCTTCTTCTGCCCGGGAGGCTGCTTTAATCATCTAAGCTATCCGGCCGGAACATCTTAACAAGCCGTTTCAAGGACTTTATGCACAAGCCTTTTTTAAGTCCGTTTTTCCTTGAGAATATCTGTAGGTATTAAGGAAAACAATATAGGAGCTATATAAATATGAATTCTCAGTAATGTTTGCGAGTATAAAGGGTTTTAGAATATGAAATATATAATAACGGTGATATCGAATCTGGAAAACTTTTTCTCTCTCTATTCTCAAAGGAATTGCTGAGGACCTCGCGAAATCAATATCTTTCCGTCGAGCTTTTCCTTTATCCTTTGATTCTTTCGTACCCAACGAGTGAGCTTGTTCCTTCACATTTTGTTTGTTTTGAGAAAATAAGAACTTTTGCTATTTTCCCGTCAGCTCTGATTCTAACTAAAACACGAATTTATTAAGGCGAAAAGGTCAAAGATGTTAAACCTTTCCAAAAAGCGTTATGTTTTTGCCGAATACGAAAATTCAGGCTGTGAAAAAGCAGCGCAGGAAGATTCGGCGAATGCGAAATTTTTATTTCATTTCCCAAAACATTTGATATTTTACGGAAAGGCGGAATAAACGCCTTGTGAAAATAAACTCTTAGAGAAAATTCGCTGGCAGGCGGGGGACTTTGATGTTTTTACGAAAAGAGGAAGTTCGTGTTTTCCCAACGACCTGTGTTTTCCTCTGTCTCGTTACAGAATCTGGAATAGTTCATTTAATAAAACTCGTAGTCTTACTTTTTAGGACCTATAACTTTACGATAACCCCTAAAGGTCAATCCGCACAAAGTTTGAAAAAAATTGCTTCAAATTTTAATCTCTGGTAATCATAAAGTTTTAAATATTTCAATATCATAAGCAAGTGATAACCAAAATTCCCTTGGAAAATTTTAATTTGTTTCGTAACTTAGGTATTTATATTTATCAATGTCCCATATTAATACAATATATTTTGAACATGTAAATTAAATCTTTTAGCGGAATCATGTTAATTAAAACTTTCAAATCAAATTCTTTAATTATATAATTCTTGATAATCTTTCTTGAGTTAACTAACCAAGTCGCACATTTTTCGTTGATCTTATTTAAAACTTTAACGAACCTAGTTCTTCCGAAATATTTTAGTATTTTTATTCTATTGATTAATGTTCAAAATGGAATATTCCTCATTTGAAGTTATAAGGAAATGGAATTATCTTCACCAGGTTTTGTCTCAACTTAATGTAAATACACTCAAACACATTTTGGCCAAATATAAATAACAACATTATCATATATTTAATAAATTTGTCATTATAATTTGGTATATGCTAAAAAGATAAGTTAATACTAATTCTTAGTTTAAGATAGCTAAACTTTTTTATTATGACTTTTTAAAAGCAAATCCATTTATAATATCTCTATGAATAGATGAAATCATTCCTGATTTAATCAGAAATCCTCTAAATGACTTACTTTTGAACCTCGTCTGCGATTATGCTCACTTGAACATTTTGGTTTTAATTTTCACTGCGGTCAATCAGGTCAGTGAAATATTTCTAACCGTCATAAATCGAGAAAATTAGAAATTAAGGTATTTTTATGAATTTATGTTTGTTTTTAGGATGTTAATACTTCTAATTTCGAACTTTCGTGAGAGTTTCAGCTATATTAAACTCTGAAGATGATATGAGACATACTAGGCTAGCGGAGGAATGAAGTGGCCCTTTATAGCTTAGCCAGAATTTTATAAGAGGAAAAACTCCACGTCAAGTACTTCACAATGACTCTTTGGATACTGTTATGGGCACTTTATATAGCATCAATATCGAGCAATAGAAATTATTCCTATTATTCAGCATCCATCATATATCAGTAGCCATTTCGTCATCACAACGAGAAACAAGACAGACAAAAGTAAAGAATTAATTCGTTTCTTTCTATCCTCTTCCGAGTGATAAACTAAAATAAAAACTCTAGACTGAAACACAAGTAAAGAATAAATACTCTTTTCCATCCTCCTCCAAGAGATAAACGAAAATAACCCCAACTCCAGCTTCAACACTATTTGAATCTAATTCTCCTCTGACCCCGTTTCCGCCTCGTCCCATCCTTTTTTTTTGAGAAAAAGTTTTAAGAGAATCTGCGAAGCTTTAAGTTTTATCCTGCGGTTTTATATGAAACATTTTGCGCCTTCGGTCCCATTGCATATAAAATTGAGGCGGTTTTCGGAATGTCCCAGATGCTCAACCCGCGCGCACTTCTCGGTCTGGCGAATGCTCACACATTATGAGACGGCGTATTTTTAGCACTTCCTTGAGAAGAACAAAAGAGGGTGACAACCGCAAGATAATGCAGATTTATAAATAAGGGGGGACGGGTATTGGCTATTATAATTCTCTTAGGTATGACACCAAAGGAGCCTTGAATGCCAATGACGATGCTATATCTATGCTTGTACTTTGGTATTCCATGTTCACGCATGCGCGGGAAGAGGATTGAAAAGCTATTGGATAAAATATTTCTCTGGGGAAGTTGCTATGCAAATTGTGGCTCTAGCATCAGTTTTATTTCTTTCTTCTTCGATATGATCTTCTATAGCATTGCTTCCTTATCTTCTCATACTTACCTAACCCTTATTAGAATTTGTAATTCTCTGAATGTAAGACGGTGCTATTCAGTTTCAAGTAAATAATCACATAATAGTAAGGATGGATATTTAATTCCAAAACTGATTGAGGTAAGAAATTCTGGGGTAACTATATATTAGGAGCTAAAATTAACCTCCTAAATATGAGGATATTATACTCGAAGACCACTTTGTATTCCTTTGATCATCAAAATCTGAAAATGTCATCATCAGTTTATTTAATCTTACATAGCTCGTAGACGGCAGCATAGAGATGGAACTGACCGTAGACAAGTTAATATCATTATTATCATCTAGAAAACATATAATTTAAACGGGTATTCAGAAGTGTTGACTAATACACATTGACAACCCGTAACAGAAATACGCGGTTATACATTGCTGACTTTAACTGCTACTTCGAAATTAAGTAACAATGAAATATGCAAGCGTGAAAATTTGCAGAATATGTGGATTTAAAGTAAATTACAATCAGTTGCACGCTTATCATTGACATTCTACATTTTGCGGTATTGGCTTGAAAATTCACATGGTTAAGTGTTCCATTCCCTAGTGCCAAAAAGGATTCGCTGCGGACAGGATTCGAACCTGCGCGGGCAATGCCCATTGGATTTCAAGTCCAACTCCTTAACCACTCGGACACCACAGCTGTTAAGATGAATGTGGGAATAAACATGGAATCATATTGATCTTTAGAAACTAATAAACCAATTAAATTACTAATTACATTATTAAAGTTAAGGAGTGAATAACAGTTGCATATAAACTTTTTCTAATCACTTACAAATCACGAATCACCTTACGCTATATTAATGTTTGATGCAAGCATACTTTAATTTAAATTCAAACTATATTTGATCTTTATTATGACCGTTCATCCAAACCCAGCTTAACTACATTTTAACTATAACGAGCCATTATTTCTCAATATTATAACAACGAATTAAGAAAAGTTTTAAAGATGCTAAAAAAAAATTGAATTGTGTTAATGGAGATGAATTAAAAAGCACATATTCCAGCTGAATTTCTTCGGAATTTTTATGAGCATAAATTAATCAGTCAACTTATTGTTTAAAAGTGATGTAGCGTCGTTATCTAGCCTTTGGATCTAGCTGTGTAGGTTACCCATAGCACGACTAATATAAAATCCTACCAGCAAATTTCCCTCAGTACTTATTTCTTGGTTATGAAAAATTTATAATATAGGAAGTATTGGAAAAAATGTTCTCATATCAAGTACTATATACTCCCCTTTAAATACCTTCAGTTCCTTTGAAGAGTCCTTGTTGCTGTAAATTGCTGCTTTGAAAATTGAGCAACGTGATCTCTCTGTTCCAAGGATATAAATCTTTATTCCGAGGCACCATTGACGCCTCAACGCCGCTCATATTCAAAAGCTCGTAAATTAAGATTTAAGGTCTTTCCTGATGCACGGATGGCCGTGGTGTCGGCATTCATCTCTTATTGAGTAAATGACCCAATATTGCTCCAAGTCCTTCGATGTTCACGGATGATTTGTTTCCTGGTGATTTACTACGACCTACTTCCCTTGGCGTAACAAACATTACTTCGAGACTGTTGAAACAATTGCACTCTAAGAATTTCATAGATCTTGCCCGTAAATTTGAGCGTAGAGGATGAAAAGCATTATTACTTATTTCTCTTTTATTTGGAAATTACATCAAAAACATTGCCTAATGCTATCTTATAGATTATTATGATTAATGTATAGCAATTATTATACATAGAATTCTGAAAATTTTTGTTCATTCGTTTCATTCAACTCAAAGTGGTCCTCGACGAATTTCAGCTTTTTATTAGCGTCTCTTTGTTTTTTAGAAACATTCTTAGTTTCCGTTATTTTCCTAATCAAACCTTTCGTAGGTATATTCTAGTATCGATGGTTTTTTTTAATTGAAACTTCATACCGTGAGGCATTTGTCTGTTGTTTACTTGTGCTTGCCTGATGTCTGTAATGCTTATCCTGACATTACTTTATTCCTAACGGCTATTACATTATATGCCTTTATGATTTATTTTAAATACTATTAATACATTTTTTTGTTTTATAATGTTAGTTACACAGTAAATAGCCAACAATATAGTATTATTTACATTGTTACGTATATGTAATTGATTCTACTTCCGTATTTTTTCATGGAACTCCGTACAAAAACTTCAAATATAAAAATGAAGGAGATAATGAACGAGAGATGGTTATTTTTCCACATTTTTTTTAATTAGAAGCACGACCGGTATCGACGAGTAATTGTCATCTTCTAATTAAAAAAATTATGAAAAAATTATCACCTCTCTTTCCTTCATTTTACATAATGGATTACCACACGATTTTGTCACGACTCTGTTAAGTAAGTTAAAATATGCTGACGATTGTCAATATTCACAAATATATTTAAAAAACCTGTCATTTCAGGGTAGGTATACGCCATTATCTCGTACCGCATATTTATTAATTAATTAATTTATTTATTTATTTATTAAAACGCTGCAAGTTGGTATTAATACCAGGTGGCAACGGTTGAGGGGGAATAACAATACAATATCTCACTAAACTACGAGTAAAATTGCTTCCAATGAAATTACTAAATAATACATATTTTCATCAAATATAAGCAACGAATAGATTAGAAATATATATGTAATAGAAATTCCACCACACAATACAATAATTACTTATAAATTAATTTATTCGTATCTTACTGAACATATCTTTACGCAATACACATTTATATAAATACATTTTTATTAAATGTACCTGTACAGGACCAATTAAATCTATTTGATTTGTCAGCAGGAGCAAAATATCGGGCACTGTAACCCTTTACGTCAGCCTCGCATCCTTTCTTAAGTTTGTTTGTTCCGCATCTTCGCATTGTCGATAATTCTCCATTAACAGCATCGTTCTCATATTTCCTTCGTCTTCATATACACCATCATCCCTAATCCGCCATCTTTCCCCAGTTGCCCCCTAACATGATTCTGCCGTATCGTAATTCTTCATTTGAAAGCGCCCTATTTTACGCTCAAGCCGCTTTTTAATCCCCGTTTTCCCCGTCCTTCGGCTATCGGAACAGGCCTCAGCATCCGTTCGCAGATACTGTATCCGTGACGTGTGTTCGAATCCGCCGGATGGCACGAGTATTTTATCGCGCGTACATTCCTAATCGCTCGTAACAACTTCCTCGGTGATGTTCAGCCGAAAGCCGCCCGTATCACAGCCGAGGACTTCATTCATCAAGCATGTGACAGCTGCAATGGTCGTGCCACCATTTTGTGTTTCCTCGGTGCATTGCCTTAACCCGAGTGATAATTTAAAGTGAAGTTCTCGGCCGTTTTATTCACCGGAATAATGGTGCGGTGCGGGGTGAGTATGCGAATCCGGTATCTTTTCGTGAGGGATAGAAAAAGCTTTAATAATACCGTAATGTAACACTTTTTAGCCACTGTAAACATGAAGGTCGTTGAAATTCCTAGGGATGTTCCGATTTAATTAATTGGTAGTATCAGTATTGTTAAAAGTGGTTCGAAAGTTAAGGTAGTTTTGTATATGTATTTAACTACACATCGTTGCTTCAAGAAATGAAAAGATGAGACTTTTACTCGTACTACACGAATAATTTATCCGACACCCTACGTTTCAACGCGAAGGGATACATTATTCCTGTGGTGTGGATAAAAGTCTCATTTTTCATTTATTTCCCTTATATTTATTTACATTTACGCTGCAAGTTAACCTTGTCAGTTGGCAACATCTAAAAAGTTCGCTGCGGACAGGATTCGAACCTGCGCGGGCAATGCCCATTGGATTTCAAGTCCAACTCCTTAACCACTCGGACACCACAGCTGATGTAACGATGAATTGGATATCCCCATTAGATACACTCAAAACCGCTTTCGTCAAAGGTGAACATTTTACATATACGAGTGTTCTCTCTTTCGGTAGGTTTATGTGCCTTAAAAATCCCTATTAAACGCCGTATCCATCGTTGGTACGTTAGTACTACCTTGTTAACTCAATCAACAACTTATTGCTAGGCTTGGGGTTATCTGGGAGTCCCACAGAATTCATCGTCTATTAATTACCGAAGAACTGATTTTATAAGAATATTACTATACAATCAAGATCTCTAATATCCAAGGCCTGTCATATCTAGTTTCGTCCTCAAAGTGCTAAGTGTAGTATTGTTCCTACAAATCAAGTTGTAGACTACAACACTTTTGGAAATTTCTCGCTCTCAAGGATGAATTTCCGTTCTCAACATTGTCCAGATACTTCGAAATGATACTTGTATCTTAGGTACAGTGACATTCTATAAGTCCACTAAGAACTCATCTCATATTGTCCCTGAGTTTTAATGATGGAAAATGTCTGGTTTTTAATCTGATGGTGCATGTTCGGCCTATTCATATGACATTGAGCATACCAAATCAAAGCTTTACGCAATCTTTGACCTTTAGGCGACGTTCCAGAAATTTCGTTTTTTCTATAGAATCCTTTTGCGAGCTCACATTCCTCTGATTTAGTTTGACGTGAAATCTTCCTGAAGTCTAACGAGAAATTCGAATTTAGAATTGATGATGAAGTTTTAGTACGAATGCTGTTTATACAGGATGTCCTAAAAATGACGGTTGCGTTTGAAATATTAATGAAAGAAAAGCGGAAAGCGATCGAAATATACCGTAACTAATTTCTTATTTCTGTGACAGATGATTTACTGCTTACCCAAGTATAATGTAGCAACCGGTACATTAATATCGCTTTCTATTTTTACTTCATTTTTCAGTATCATTAGTCATTTTTGTGACACCCTATATAAATTGTGTTTATCTCAGCAATATCTCATTTTAATGATAAATTAACTTAAGATTAGTTCTATTTTAAAATAACGCATTAAAGAATCAAATTAATCAATCATATATCTTATCATCTATTTATCTTAACGCTTGTTCTTTCCTAATCTCTAAAGTAACCACTTGAAGTATGAAAATATTTTATTATCTTATCTTAACTATGATTTAAATATCTTGTCGCCTTTTACTTACCTAATCTAAGTCCATCTCATGCAACCCAATAGCTCAATCATTTCCAAATCTCTCTCTCAGCGAAACTTTCCTCTGCCGTCTATAACTCGGCGTAGTGAATCAGAGACACAAGTCATCAATTCACGACGCATTCACTTTCCATCACGCTCATTGTAACCTCAAAACAGTGGATCACAGCGCCCTCAACCATTTTGGTCGCAGAGACCGGCGCGACCCGCCGTGCGAAAAATTTTGGGATCGAGCTGCTGGGTGGGATTACCATCGCGTGTTAGAAAGACCTTGGTCCTCTTTCTCTCGAGTCTGCTTCTCAAACAAATCGGAGCTTTTGAAGTCTAGCAGAAGTTTATACTTGCCATGCATTCGCCTCCCGCCCAGCGCTCCCTCCTTACGAAAGAGCGTGGGGAAAATTTGATGTTTCGAAATTTCTTGCGCTTCACTGCCCATCTATAATTGGAAGTTCAAAGCTTTCGCCTCTTAATTTCTGATTATTTAACGTTTGAATAATTTGCGTAATATTACACCTGGAACGAAATTATTTTGATAGGTGATTCGATTTAAATAACGCTTGAATATATTTCTAAAGTTCGTTTTCCTTATTGAAAACATCGAGCGTGTGGATTAATCCAGAAGAAATTTTGTGTACCAGAAGATAACTCTAATGTTAAAGCTATTATAGCTGTCTGTAGTTCTGAATTTCATTTTTTCTCGAAGAAATTTTAATTATCTTTTATCGTTTGATCGATGTTATTCTTAAATAAGCTTGTATGTTTTATGAAATAATTATGTATCCTCACTCTTTTCTAATCTTACTTATTACTATTACATAATTATCGTCGGAAATTCAGTACGAAGTCTAGCGTTAAATGAAAAACATTAAAGGAAAAGAATTTTGTTTTTATAATGATTGCTCTCAAATTTTATTATTTGTAAATTAGGTAAGACTCGTAGAAAGAATGACAAGTAATATAGATATATCGTAATTTTTTAGGTCCAATGAAATACTCTAATAAAAATTATGTCTATCAGTTATCTTAGAATGAATAAAAATATGTTACTTGTCATAACAATTCGTAACGATAGGATAAACTGCTGTAAGACAAAATAAGCTAATTTACAAGGAAAACCAATTATTTCCCCATCCATCGCTTTCATGGACGGTATCTTCCAATGCTTAGCCATTACCTTTGCTTATGCCATCATATTTATGTTTGACTACTTCATTATTTGATTCGCAATATATTTATTAATCAAAGCTAATTTTATTAATTAATGTTTCTTGATTATTAGAAAGTAACCCAAAAATTAAAAAAATAAAATCTATAAAAATCTTTGTCTAATATAAATCGCGATTATTTAACGCAAAATCCTAGGGGTAAAACAGCGGAAAACCATTCATCTCGATTATTTACAGCCCGCACGATGTTTCTAACTGCCTCGCAATTACGGTGCTCCAGATTAAAGTGGACCGTGCATACGCTACAATTACGTCGAGCGAAATTTCCCGCAATTTTTACGCGCCAACTCGAATCGCGGACGGAGATCTCTCGCTTGCAAAATGCGCATTTTTCGCGAACGGAAAACTTTGAGTGCGACAACCCGGTGTCCCCGTTCCTTCGGCCTCTAGTCTTTCTTTTTTGCCTTCTCTCCAGCAGCAGCAGGTTTTCTTAAGGTCACTTCTTGTGTTCCCCTTATCCCTGGGAACACAGCTCCCCGGGTTAATGGAGGCGCATCCCCCATTTGCAAAACAGAGTTCGCTGTGCTGTGCTGTAATTTGGAGCTATATCCGTCAAGATTGCGGTCTCGAGGAATTCGGGTTAAAACCCTCGGAAGTGGCTCTGCTTTGAGTGTGACACGGAGATGTCTCCTCTGATTTGTTTTGTTTTGATTCAGTGCTACTCTCCGTAGATGTTTTTAATACAATCGGAATTCTTAAGCACGTAAATGTAAAACGATTTTGTTTCTGTATGAGCTGTTTTATTGCGTGCGTAATAATTTTTCATCCCATTAAAAGTCCTTGGTCATTATTAAATCCTCGGAATTCGTACGTAAATATATGGCGAAAGGGCTGCGTAAATATATGAAGATTGTTCTTCGATATAACCTACTTGCATGCAAATTTTTCCTTTCAATCAACTTTATTCTAATCTCTTCTACATTGAAAATATTTTTTATCAATTATTGTGTTGATTGATTCATTTTATCTTTTATTTTAAATTAATTATTGTAATCTATTTCATATTGTAAAGAAATTCTTATTATTAATTTTACAGTATTAATTATGAAACGCTGCCACAATACTTATTACTACGACGGAAAACAATTAAATAAATAAGAATTCCATTATTATAAGTCCTTCCACATTCTTCAGAAACTTGCATTTGTTTAGTTCATTGCTCATAATTGAATATAAATAACACTTCTGTTTTATTTCTCTTTAAATGCTCGACATGGAAAAATTATTTTCATTTTCTCGTAAAAGTACAACAAATCTTGGCTGTTTTGATATGAAATAATTAGAAACATTAGAAATGGAGAAAAAATATGTCAGAAAGTAGAGGTCAAATGGACCTGATTGCTTACACGTGTTCAATGGCTGGTTGATTTCTTACTGCGATACGCTGGAGCAAGTTTCATTTCATAAATACTTGGGGATGATGGTTGGAAAAAGATTTAATTTCGATAATCTGTTGTATAAGAACAAGCTGAATAAGACGCGTGAATAATTGTACTACTGAAATAAGTGCCTCCTTTGAAGACAAAAAGTATATTATACACATCTTTAGCTGAACCATTGTTAAGATACGGTCGTAGTATATGCGGAAGCGCTACAATAAACCAGATTGTAATTTATATACCTTAAAGGATCGTTAATCCTTGCCTTCCTGTATCTCCGAATACTGGTGAAGGAGGTGAGGAACGCCGACAAAGAGGTTATTGAAGATTTTAAACCTCTAATACACCATAATGGTGAATATTTTACTAGTAATTGCTTTAACCGGCACTTAATATTTGAAATAGTCACATAAATATCCATTATTGCATTATATAACTTTAGAGTATTCTTTCCTGTTTACAGTTAATTATATTCCTCTTGCGACATAATTCGCAATAACATCTAATTATAATTATTGTAGCTATTCCTCAGTTCCTGAAGACCTTTTTAGAAAATGTTCTCCTTACACCATCTCTAGGATTTCCCCTGTTATCTCCCCACTATCGAATTCTTAATCAACTAGAAACATGGAGTTGTTTCGGAATTCTACTTCTAGGCTAATTGCTTCTGCCTCGAGAACTTCCTGAATCTCTTTGCTCACTCGCTCGGGAGCTTAATTCCGGGAATCCTTATTTATTCAAAGAAACTTAATTACTATGCATGGGACTCCGCCTCCGTACTTGTGTTTCTTTTGTTCTCCATCCATGCCGTTGTTTAATTTTCGGAAGAAAATTTCCAGTGCCTCATCGATTTTGATGCTCTCTCTTTATTACACGCATCATTAAAGTGAGGAATTATCCTTCTGATCTAAAGCTTTGGTATCTATAATATGGTTTCCTTTAAAGATTAAGTTGGATAAGAAGTAATAGGATAGTTTTCATCTCGTTAAAAAAACTCAAAATGTCGAGATTTTTAAGCGGGCTTTCTTTAGATTCGTTAAATTTTAGTAATATCCTAGATTCTCTTAGAAGATTTCCTGGAAATCTTCCAGAAGTAGAAGCATAAGTCCTGCGTAATTTTGATGTGAACTTAGTGAAGGAAACAGCCATTAATATTTCAAGGTCACAAGCTGATGTCGAAGTTCCTTTGCGTCGTATGAAGAAATATTTTGAGTTTGGATGAGGTCGGGGAAACGTTTTATTTATTTATATGGCATAATGTTTGTTGGTATATTCTGTACATGATTTTCTTATACATTTTCTTTCTTTTTTAGGTGAGTACAACCAATGCCTTTTTGACGCTTTCCTACCGTGCGAACCGTGTTTTGGTAAGTGTATTTGTTTGTCTCAGAAAGAAAAGATGGGAAGTAATTTATGTACACTTTTAATACGTAATTAATTGTTCATTCATGGATAATCTACTTTTCGGTAGGTTCATTTAAATTAAATACTATTCAACGCCATCTCCCTCTTAGTAGCTTACCCTATCCTTTATGTCAAATTAAGACTAATCATAAACCGTTGGTATAAATAATAATGAGAAATCGTTCCCATAGATTTTTCATGCATGGATTTCAGTCTGTCTTTAGTCAGTATAAAGATTTTGCATGTTATTTTATGGTTGACCCATCATATCATTTACGTTACTACCTAGGTTCTGTCGCATCAAATTTTCGTCGGACGCTTTTCCGATCAGCAAACCTTTCCTCACACATTTCTCGTCCCTCGTCGAAAAATCTGGGAATCCATGTCGTCTCTTGTCAAACATATCATTCGATAGAGGATATTCTCTCGCTGGTTTTGGAATCCATTCTCACATTTCTCCCGAGAATTCAACGTTGGAATTATTGGAAATAGTGCCAGCGCGCTTATGATAGTGCTTTTGTTAATTAAGTAGCACACACAGTCGTGTATGATTCCTAATTTAATTCTACATTCCAGGTGATTTGGCTAATAGGATTGAGGTATCCTATTACCTATTATTGAAGCTTTACTCCATCATGTGTAATATGCTATGTGTAATATGCCGTTATAAAGCCCTTGCTATTGTTAATCCAAAGCTACCATAAATCCGCCGTAATGTAATTAATATCACTTTTGGTTGTCTCTCTTTCTTTTTCCCTTTGAGAGGACTCGCTTTATCTCCTTGTTCTATTAAATCCACTTTCGTCCGATAGAGCGTGCCTTACAGAGTTATCCATATCCCTGTATTGTTCCCATTCACTAGCAAATCGAGTTAAAATATGATTGAAAGAACTATTTTCATTAGGTGAAATTTTGAAAAATCTTCCAGAAATTCTACTACCAGTGAATTTAGAAATTCGGCGCCTTAAAAATGAGCAATAATTGATGCGCTTGATGTTTTGGGTTTTAATTAACAGCCGTATATTAATACGTCGTATCAATATACTCGTATTAATATTGTGTAAGTAGCTGATCTTTCAGGTATTTCGGTAATATTCGTCTGAGAACAACAGAGGGTATAGTTATGAGTGTAATAATAGACTTTTATTTAGGTAGAGACTTATAAGTCTCCTCTTACGTCCAACCACTCACCATATAAGATTTAAAAGGAATGGATATGTAGATTGAAAAAATACATCCTTCATCTTAGACGGACCCGCACAACACGAACCTTATTCCACCATGACTGTGCATGAAAGGAAACTACTTTGTGGGTTTAAAAACCCAAGTTTTCGCTTAGAAATCAATATAACACTGTAGAAAAATAACCACAAGAGGTGAATGTGTGAAAAACCTACGGAACACACTGTTAGTTATGTAAATTTTACGGAGAGAGCAGGTTAAGACAAATATAGAGTGCAAACACAATAGGACAGATACATTTTCACATAGTGTGAAAGGAAGAACATAAGAATATAGGACTAAGGTAGGCAGGTATTAAAAATAGCTATGAAAAACTAAAATGAAAATAAAGTAATAGAAATTAAAGATGTCCCTTTGTTTTTATACGGATGAATAACTACAAACCATTCAAGGGTCTCGTATGACGATGGCATCGTGCCATTTCCACGATCTCGCGTGTATCCCCATACGGCTTCATTTAATCAGTGGCCTATGCGAGGTCAAAGACGTCGTCTGGTGACATTTTCGCCCACGCACCCACTCGCCAATCTCCTCCACTTTGCGCCTCTCCTTTGTCACCCTTTTAAAAGTCCCTCCACTTTTTCAATTAGTGGTGAGACTTCAGTCTGGATGCCTTTCGGCTCCCCTTTGTGTCGGATACACTTGCCGTGCACGCGTGCTCTCGTATGCTAAAGGCTCTCTCTCATTGCGGAGGATGGAAATCCGTCGCTTTGTGCCGAGGATCTCGAGTTTTCGAGTTTCGACGTCCTGTGTTTTATTGAGAAATCTCTCTTTTGTTTCCCCGTGATTCTCGATATCGATTTCGAAATTCACGATGTGAGGGATAAATTTAGATTGCGTGATTCATATTTCGCTGCGGTTAAGTCTAAATGCAGCAGGACTTACTTGAACCAGAAGGGACCTGGTAAAGAATTCGAATTATAGACTTTTCTTTGATAAGGGTTGCTAAAACACAATTAATTAAACCTTTGAAATACTCTTGAAAATGAATTTATTTTTCTTATTTATTGCTTGTGTATCAATTGCTTGACTTTGTCTTTAATTCAGGACAGAAAATTTTGTTGTTATGAATGTATTTTTGGGACGCAGTTAGTATTATTATTATCTTTAGTTTTTATATTATCAGTATATAACTTATTTTAATTATGTTATTGAAAATAAAACCATTTTAAATCATTGTAAATATATTGGAAAACAAAGTTCTGAGTTGCTAATTATGAGAATTCAGACGAAAATCACACTTATTGTGTCTCATAAAAGTTGGATATTTTTCCTTTCTCCTCAATTTAATCTCACCAGCAGTTGTATATTAATCTACTTTATTTAATTACTTTAAAATGGATTTATCAACGCCATTATGACTTAAAAGTCTTTTAGCATCGCTTGTCGATTTGGAAAAATCTAAATCTATCTTTAGCATAAAATAATATGATTGATCTATCATCGGGGATGCATGAGGATCTTGAATAACATTCTTACCATTCGAGCATCTTTGCGTTCCCTATGGAACATCCCTTAGATTTCCCATATTCCCCTAGCTCTCCGCAATCGAAGTTGTCTCGCGACGTAGGGATATATCCCTCAAATATTCGGGTTTTCCTTCGGTAATCCTTTGGGGAAACTCCCGTCGGAGGAAAATGTTGGATTTGGAAGGAGATGCAAGTTTCCTCGGGATCCGATTTCCAAGTTGTGACAACAAAAGATGGAGCTGGATGCTGAGTGATCTCGGTTTGGAGAGCGGACGCGCCCCACTTCGAAGGAAATCTTTCGCATTCGAAGCATGCCTGAAATCCGATAAGATTGATGTTCTAACTTAATAGCCAAAGCTAAGAATTCAAAGATCAAAGGTTGGGACGGTTCTGATGCTATTGTTCTAGTCGACGCAAAATGGCTCTTAATTTTAAGGTAATAAATTCAACAATCGAGTAAATAATTGTTTACCATGTGTTATTGTTATTCTTCACTCCAGTATAGAGGGAACATTAAAAGAGTTAGGTTAGAGTGGGAAGTGGGAGACCTGGGTTCGAGTCCCTAACAAGTCACTTTTTTCACCTCTGTATAACTTTGGTTTAAGCAGCACACTTTCATGTGCAAATTCAATTCAGTCTTTCCATCATTTTTTTAAATAGTTACTTAAAA
This sequence comes from Sympetrum striolatum, assembly GCA_947579665.1. Classification (NCBI taxonomy): domain Eukaryota; kingdom Metazoa; phylum Arthropoda; class Insecta; order Odonata; family Libellulidae; genus Sympetrum; species Sympetrum striolatum. Next base: position 73,273,856 of record OX388345.1, on the reverse strand, counting down.
TAGGAAAAGGAAACTTAAAGCTGAAATTTATGGCTTTGACATACTCGGTACTATTTTATCTAATAATAACTCGTCTCATATTAATTAGATGTATGTACTTTTACACGCAGTAAAGCTGAGTTTATTGTGTTAATTTTACGTGTATATCATTTAAGTCAAGTAGTTTTTGGTTACCTTTATAGTTTAGAAGCTATTAGTTATCTCTCTTTGATCTTTCTCTTCACATGTTCTTTCCAGTTACTCCTGCTTTCCTCGATTCTTTCTCATCTTATAACACAGATTGGGTCAATAATGTCTGCTCCTATGTGTAAAACTTTGCCATTCCCTGAAATGGTAGGGATAGTAGAAAATAAAACAATAAAAAAGAGAAAATAATGTATTAACTACTATGAGGATAAAAAAATCCAACAAGTAACTGGTTCTCGGGGAAAAATTCTTAACTGGAAGAAAAACCCGCAAAAATTGGGTCGTGAAAAACTTGCGAAATCCAATCAAAGCAATACCTACTTTTCTAACTGAAAGCAAATTAATGACTGGAACCTCAATAGGAAGCCACGTGTCTGAGTCGTTCTCTCTCTTTAAGGTTTCTGATTAAATCCTCATCGATGTTTTGATTAGTTTAATTCGGCTAGGGAAGAATTTATTCAGTGATTCTTGTATGATGAATGCTTCAATCCGGTTTGCGGATTTGGAAGCGTGTAAATAGATTGCAGTGCGTTAAATTTCAATGCAGCGAGCGAGTGGGCGAATTTCCTTATTTGCATTCAATATTTGATTAATTTAGGCTCGTCTTGCGCGGTAGAATGTTTCCATTAAAATTTGAACTAAGGAATTCAATGATTTAAATGTTACTGTTGAATATAATATACTATAATATACTGGTAATTTAGGGCCCAGTCGCACCTGAAGACCTAAATACGTACAACTTTAACTACGATATAACTTTATTAAATATAAAATATTAATAATTAACATTGGCGTATGTAATTAGTAATATATTTTACTACTGTACTGTTTTTGTATCTGACGAGACATCTATTCTATTCAGTTCAATATCTGAATTTATAGTGAACGTTACTTGTCAATTAATAAACTAAACTATGAAAAGTGCTATTCATTAAGTCATTATTCTGAATTTACGCGTAGTTTTATGGGGAAAGCTAGAGAAACCACCTTACTTCTCATCTTGCGTAGTAAACCTCATTCCGCTCTGAATCCAACTATTTTGGTGTTAATTTCAATTCGGCCTTTGAGCTAAATACTTGACAGAACTTAAACATTGCGGAGAATGTCCGAGTATACATTTCTTCTTCCTGACTCATGTAAAGAAATCAGGTTGCACGTTAAACCGAGCGCCATTTTTAGAGAATCTAGAATTCGTGAGCCTTTATTCTCCGAAATGTTATGCTAATTCCACTTTGCTGACGTCGCTCACGTCCTTTCGGATGGCGTGAATCATCGCATCGATCCCGAAAAGATAAATCAGAACGCGTTCTTGAATCGCAGTTCCTTTTTTTACTCATCGCTTTTCTAGCTTTTTCCGAGGCGCACAATCAAACGTTCCGCGTATTCCTCCGCATGGAAAAGCGTCTGCGTAAAGTTATGTAAGGCTCTGGAATGAATCCAAAATCCGGTTTTCCTCGTGGAAAAGTAAATAAACAAGCGGCGTATTGAGCTCGCAAGACGGCAGTTGTATCGCTTTGAAATGATACAGTGGAACTGCGAGGCTATAAAAGCAGTAAAGCCATTCACGATGATCTGTTTTCTTCCCTTGCGTTCTTGTAATTCCTCGTCAATATGCTGCAATAACTTATAGAATTATCAGAGTTATCCCGCCACTAAATTGTTTCAATTTCCATCTAATTGTGCGTAATCGTCATTCAATTGCATTGCATTGTCATTATCTTCAATTGTGATTGCAGCGGATTACAATGGTATTTAATTGCCTCCTTCCTCCATTACAATTACTCTTCCCACTTTCAATTATATCTTTCATAAACAGCATTCCTACGCAAAAACCTTAAATTTCCAAATTTTCCTTAACTTCGAAAACCTTGTAAATAGTTGCCGTTCTAACTTATATTTGCGGAAGAGGTGATTTCAATTCGAATATGCTAAAATCGTTATGAATAACGTCTTTATTTCAGGCGAAATTGAGCCCTTAAGGTTTCCTCATTCATATAAGCCATAACTAATCTTTATAAATAAAGTATTGCATATAATATACACCATTGAATTTTCACTCTACGTTTAAAATTAAACCTATTTAATTCATTTGGACTTTTATTTAAAATGACCCACCCTGAGTATTAGTAAAGAAATAGTATATGAAAATTCTATGGAAAGAGAGTAACACTTTTACTGTAAAAATCCTTTGTTAATTAAACTAATAATTTAAGTCGTAATATCAAAAGAAGTGAAAACTTCTTATGTTTTCAATAGTTGAGATGCCTGTATTTAGGATAATAATTTGCTTCTATACGGTGTTTACGTTCAGTGGAAGGACCGAAGATATATTTAATATATTTTGTATTTACAATTACTATATACTAAATACATTTTTGTTCAATTCATCGCCTGATTATGGCAGGATCTCTACCGAAACCGGTCATGTAATTCGTGTTTTATTTATTTGGAATCTTGCAAATGCGATTAAGTTCGGTGCTTCCCCGGCTCCACCATGTCTCCGCAGAAGAAGTTTATTTCACGAAGCGTCAGCTGTTTTTGTGCTGCAGCACGATGCACAGGGAAACGGCGCGCTCCGGAAAACCACACTTTCGCTGACCACGCTTCCTCTGCAGAACCGCATCGGAAAGTCCTCGCGCTCCGTGCTAATTCGTCGACCTCTTCCGCCCCCCGTCTGCCCCCCGCGTAGTAAACACGCTCGCGATTGTACAAACGCAGTCTTCCGGTCTCACCTTAGCGCGGGGATGATCCCGGCACGCCCTTAGACGGGTCGATAAATAGCCCGGCATCGATTCCGTCGGAGGCCCGTCTGGACACGTGAGCGAAGCCTGCAGTGGGAGTACGTGCCCGGAAGGAAAGGTGTCGGATGGAGTTGCCAAAAGCTCGGGGATATTGTGGATCTAAGAGGAGTTGTGTCTAGCGAGGATTGCTTCTCATTGTTGGCGCATTAGACCACGTCTGGAGTAAAATTGGACTCGGCGTTCTCGGAAGTGGCGGACGTTGGTGCGGCGGTGTATTCAGGGCACATTATGGGGCATTTGAACCTTAATGGGTTCATACATTTGGTAGATCCAGAGAGGGAGCTATCGCCCCCACACTGGTGACATTGTAGTACATGCAATTTGCCCTGGGTTTCACGAGTAACCTCGATGAAAATCAGGTAGTCAGTTTAACAGCGACCACTACATATCGTCTAAATTTTATCTGGAAAAATGACTTTTAAAACGTTTATTAGAGATGACTTTACTAGAAAATTATGTTCCCTCCCCTTGGAGGTTTTCTAGATTATCCCTCTGGTCCATGTTTCTTTGTGTCCTTTTCCATTCTTCCTGAGATATGTATCTGCCATATTTCAGTTTTTATGAATATATTATATCCTATAACTCCTGTTTATCTAAAGGCATCTAAGAAGCATCATTGATTCGATTAATCGATCGATTCTGCTTTTAAAAATAATTTGAACAATATCAGACATTTTTAATGACCGTAGGAGACCCTCAACCCAGTAAGTCAATAAGCCAAATAGCTTTTAATTAAAAAATAATCATTATTATTATTATTTCTTTAATCACAACTGCATCGGGTGAATTTTAGCCTAAGGAGACTACTCTTTGAATTAACCCTTTATAACGCACAAATCACCATGACCTTCAATGATTCGAAACCGAAAGTCGACCACAATGCTAACCAGTTGTTGGCGATGTACAAACTTCATTAGGATTAATTGACTATTGAATAATTTTTTTATTTATCCACTGCCAAGTGTTACTCTTTACTTGTTTCACTAAAGCATACAACTCCTTTGAATGCTCAAATTAGCCGGTTTTTGTGATTAATATATTTGAAATATCGAGTTCTCAATTCACCACTACATTGACAGAAAGCATTTGACACCGTTCTTTCAAATTGAGATTTATAGTTTCATATTGTTTGGCTATATATGCTGTATAGTGCGATTCTGTAGACTCTTTTAATTCCGTAATTTGACTTCTTCGTTTACCCTTTAATTCACGTTTATATAATTTTCCATATTAGTAGAAATTCCTCCGAGTCATCTAAATATTTACGAATCAAACTAATTAATCAATCTACCAATCATTTTCTTGTGAAACGAAATTCATTTTGTAAATGAAAGCTGATTGCCTATTGGTGGTAGGTGAAATTTAATTACATCTCATTTTTATAGGTTGAGTAGAATCCCCTAATGTTTTAGTCCACCCGAAAAATAAGAGCAGAACATTGAAGCTAGATTGATTGAAAATTATATTTGGAGATTTAATTAAAAGCGCTTTGATTCTGCGAAATTACTGCCCTTTTTATTTGTATTCGGTTTGTGTTTATTATGCGATGTATAATTAGGGAAATGTACAGTTCTATTTGTTCATTTAATTTAACTAATTTTTGTATGTACTAATTGATATAAATTAACCCTTCATTTATCAGAGAATATTTTTATTCAACACTGCATTAGTTTGGTTAGCTTCGTTATTGAATTTCGCATCCTTTTCTGCTGTTATAGATGATGGAAATTTCAATTGTAGTGGATGAATTTATCCATTTTTAAACTTATATCCAATGGCCTAATTTTTAACTATTTTATTCTTTAGAGGATATTTTTTCACAATTGATTTTAGGTATAATACGTGTTTCCCATCCTGTCACGTCGGAATTTGTCAAAATAAATACATTATAAATAATTTAATTTAATGACATCAATTAATCTCATATTTATAAATACAATGATTTAATTATTATTACAATATTAGCGCAAATATCTTTATTGTAGTTTATGAATACATTATGAAACATATTAATATTCTTGATATATCATTTCCGTTTGAAGAGATTTGGATACGTCCATATCCCTTATGTTTTATATCTTATATTAAATTGCGCCAAAGTGGGGCTACGTAAATTTGATTCAGAAAATCGAGTATGTCTGGTCACTCCATCCTGAAGATGAGGCAGTAAGAAATGAAAACTACGTCTGCTTAGCGTCAGCGTCGGAAGACAATCATTCCACTCCACCGCTGTCCATGGAGGATTCTTCGTCCTCAGGGTGGGGGGAGTCTCTCCTCCTTGGATGAATGAAGTCGTTATTGGTTAGGGCGTCTGCTCTCAGAGAGAGGAAGCGAGGAAATAGGCGTGTTCTCTCACACCATGGAGGAAGGGCCGCCAAACGTCTTTCAGGTGAAAAGTTCCCCTCCTATGTTAGGTATCGGAAGGGACGGTTCTTAATGCAATTAATGGACGGAGTGCGCGGCTCGAAGGATTTACGATTTCTTTGGCTCTGAGGGACTGAGGATTGTTAGGTGTGAAATGGAATCGTACGCTTTCGTTTTCCCCACGTATCGGGAGGGATTAGGGTGTGGCTGGAAAACGTAACGTTTTACCAATAGCTAGTTTCTTTCCGTGAGTTTGTTTACTGTGCGACCCTTTATCGGATTTTACGTTTAAAATTTACTTTTCTATTATTTATTACTTACAACTCGCAAATGTGGCTGAAGAGCATTTTTAAAGAGGTGCAACCGCAATAAATAAACAAAGGGAAAATTAACAGCGTAGAAAACAAAATATATGTATTTTTTAAATATTTAAATATTTTTTTTTATTATAGCTCATTAACAATGTTAATGGACGTATAACCGCAGTACATAAACTAGAGGGAAAAGATTTGACTAAAACATCAACTTTCAATACAAAATGTACATCATATGCAGAATCAAATTGAAATATTTTACGTACAAAATTTTAAATTATGTACAAAATAGACATTAATAAATTCGTGGTTTTAAGGAATCAGAGGCGATTGGGATGAGTCACGAATGTACATACAAACGTCTTTCAATTTATTATGTTTTGCAAAAATAATTAGTATCATCAAGTAAAAGGTACTTACACTAGAAAAGAAGGAAAATAATAGATTCATAAAGCAGTTTGTAAACGTATACTAAAAGATATGATGACGCTATTTTAATCCTTTGAAGCGCCGCGGACGGCGAGGTAATGCACGTTTAAAAATATGAACTACATAGTTGCTTAGAACCATTTGCAAATTCGGCCACAACCTAACTTTGTTTCAGGGTGGTAAATTGTTATGTTATGACATTTTATATCGTGATTATACTCCCTTCTGTCGCTACCACCGAGTTTCTGCTATCTTCGCCCAAGCCTCGCTCTCTATCATAACCGCCGAGCGACAATTTTAAATTGAAACTGAGGTTGGGCTTCGTTTGATTGGAAATTAATTCTGACTCTATTGCGGTTATGGACTGATTGTTTTCAAATCGTGATTTCATGCGATGTCCATCGAATATTCGATTCTGCGAATCGTTCTTTTGTAATTCTGGGAAGTTAATATATTGCTCGTCGTATTCAATAATTCAACACAGTTGATTAAACAATTCTTTCTCATTTAATGCTACAACTTGAATGGCCAAATTATCCTAGAATCTTTCACAATGCCAGCGTAATTGATTTTTCTGTAATTATATCGTGTTTAAAATGACACAGTACAAAGGAGATTGTGATAAAAAAAATTCTCCAACCAAACCAAATTCCAACTTTTGTATTAGAAATATTACGAAATGAATTCATGATTTGAACATTTAAAGTATTATGAGACCTTGTTAGGTTAGGTGACTTAAATTGATAGTTTTCTATGACTGCACAATATTAACCAAAATAGAAAAGTAACATTACTCATAAAAAATAATGCCGTAATCAAAATTGGAAACGTTTTCGAAAATCCCGTCACTCTATCTCATTTTTCTCATCTTACACTGCTGTTTCAATTAATTAGTATTGTTGGTGGCTTTTTCGGTTTTCTTATTTCGTTTCCTATTCACGTCAGAAGTTCATCATGCTTTTCCAGTACTCTCTCTATCCTTTTTTTCAACGAAAATGCATGAAACGTTCTCCTTCCGCATCGAAACATTTTAAATTTATTTTTTCCCAAGTAATTCTTAATACGTGATAAATATCATATATTCTCAGTATACTTCGTAATCCTATCCTTTTCAGTAATTTGTTCCGTTCAAAAGAAAAGAGATTCATGAGTAACGCTTGGACTTCAGACTCTTGAAAGAGGATGTTATACTAGGACTGATTCATCGCAGCTAATGTGGTTAACGGTTAGTAACGTTTTCTCTGGAAAGACTTATTTTCTTGACCTTTCTTAGACAGGCCCGTTCTTATAATTTTGGGGGCCCTACGCAACATTATTGTATGGGGCCCTATAGACTCCAGTGCCAAGCAAACTGGTAACATTGCAATGTAATGATTGCACCGTTCCAATGGCAGTTGAATAGCCACTTCGTTTTAAATTCGCTGCATGTGAAACTAGCGAAATATAACGTTAAAATATCATAATATGGTACGGAAATTGAATTTACTATGCTTTTGATTTTATTTATTTAATATTAATTTTAATTAATGAAATGTTTGATGTCCTTTTCGTGGCTTGGCGGCGGGACCCCTAAGTTGACTGGGCCCTACGCGACCGCGTATTCTGCGTATGCCTAAAAACGGCCCTATTCTTAGAAGTCCATGATGTCAGCAAGTTTCTTATCTTTTAGTATTGTGGAAATAAAGCGGAATTTCCGTAAGTTTTTGTTTTACTGTCATATATTAGAATCGCTGTATATGATTGATGCTTTTATGTGCCTTATCTAAACTATCGACTTTCTCTTTGTGATACCTTAGTGAAATTTTTGATTGGTGGTTTGATTATGGTGGTTTTGGTCCAATGTCGATAAATTACCTCCTACCACTCACTTGTTAATGATTTGCAATTTAATATGAAAATCAGAGATGTGCAAATTTTATTAAATGTGGCTGTATTAGCCCCTCTAAAGACTTCAAGGGCTGCAGATAATGCAAGTAACTGTTTCAAATCATTGGTAATTCATCCATAATCAAGCATTATTACAATCATAATGAAATTTGATGTAGTGTTCGTATTGATTTAAGCCAGAGTTTGCTTTTATGTCAGCCAGTCATTCAGTTTTAAGGTAAAAAATTTTGTGAAAGTTTCAGGGAAGGTATCTTGCCGAACGTAATCTTTCAGACAGCCGTAGGTTGACGCCCCAATTGCGGGCATAAAATGTACTCGACTTGCAATTCCACTTCGCGAATGATCTCCAAAAATTCTCCCAACCATTGCTAAGAAAAAGACAAGGTTCTTTATCCGGCTTCTCTGATAGCTGCTCTGCTTTGGCGTCTTCCTCCCATGCCCACGATTAAATTAGCCAACGGCGGCGTTAGTTTAAACAAAGTATCACATGTCGTTCGGATCGAAGTGGATGACAATGGGGTTAACGAACCTTGCTTGTGGCGCCAAGACGAAGCTGTCTCGAGATATGACGATTAAGAGAGAGAAAGCTGCTCGTATTCGATCGCGCCACCGGAAGCGAGAACAGTTTAAGAGAGAAAGGATTATCGCTTCGTCAAACTTGCGGTCATTATCGCTTTTCTACTTCCATCGACACCGCTTTTCAAACTTCCAATTTTCCGACTTTGAAGGCACCTAGCGACGACTCTGCGAACTACGTGGGTTGCGTCTCGCCTCAAGGTTTTTTAATGTTTTGACGAGGATTTGATAGTTGAATTTTTTATGCAACTCGTTGTTTGTGAAAATTGGAAAAGGGAGGTTTTCTTTAACACTTAGAGCCCTGATAGAAAAAAAAACTGTAATTTAATTTCAATTGAGTCGAACATGGATTCCCAATACCGGTGAGCTGCCACGAAAAATATATTTTCACTGACTTTATTTAGGGATTCCATTTAATAAGTTAATGGATGTAGCCAAATTACCGAAATAATAGCTACTGCATGCTGTAATATATTGGCGTAGTGTGTTAAACTTCATTTATCAATATGTTTTTAAAACGGGACCCTCGGGCACTGCTCCCGTATATTGATGAATGGATAAAAAATTTTACGGGATCTTAGCCATCTTAATTTATGTCTTCGGAAGTGAAAACTTTTAGTGGCTCAAGGTAGAGAAAATATATCTTGCTTTTATTTTATTCACAATCTAGTTCATGGATGTGATCGTTCAACAGCTACTGATACGAAAGTTGAATGTTGAGTATGCCTTAAAGGATAAAAAAGTTGTAACTGCACTTTGAAAGAGAATTTTTATTAAGTAAAGGTCATTTTTATTATTTGGAAAATACATGCACCTAAGCAATAATTTATCCGTAAATAATGAACGAGATGATTACTTTCTTCGGTAACAAATATTCTTTAATTTGGAATTAAATATAGCCTCGATATTTCAAAACTTTCTCTTAGAGATTCTATTTTAGCAGGTATTACCTTTCGTTCTAAAATTTTAAATCACTACCGAATTTTTCGGCGAAATCGATTTCCCAAAACAATTGAGGATCAAGTGTTATTGAGTATTATAATATTTCTGTGCACATTACGTTCTTTCATTAGGAAAAGAATTGGCTTAGTATGTTATTTAGGGAAAGAGTCAAAGTTTGAAAAAAAAATTTGGATACTTAGAAAATAATTAAGTAGACGTAGGCGTAGAATATCATTGGCTTACCTCAAATTCGAAGGGTTTTTAAGAATTTCGCATATCTCGCCTAGAATTGCCCGGCTGAAGAATTTCTAAGAAGAATTGAATTGACGTATTAGTTAGGTACTGTTTAATAATAGTTTGAAAACATTTTAAGATAAATTAAAACATAATAAAACGCATAGAATCACACTGGCTCACCTAAAATCCGAAGAGTTTTTAAGAATACCGCACACCTCACCTAGACCTCTCAAAATTTCTAAGAGAAATTGACGCAAAAGGGAGGGATTGATTTGAAGTTTGAAAAAAATTTAGATAATTAAGAAAATAGTAAGACGCCTGGAATCTCATTGGCTCACCTCAAATTCGAAGAGTATTCAAGTCCGCATTCTCCTCGTAGAAATCTTAAAAACTTCAGACATTCGAAGCGACGTGTCCTAATTGGATTATGGGAACTATGAAAGACTCGCACACCCGTTACTCCAGCACTATCGGCTAATTTTCAGCTCAAATAAGCCCTTTTAAAGGGAACTCGAGGCAGATATTGGCCCTCGAGGACGACGAAAAATTGTCGGAATCACGGGATAGAAGAAGGAAAACCAATTTACGGGGCCGAACGCAAACAAGGGCTGTGTGAGAGATCTCTCATTCTATTCCGAGAAGTTCTCCAAAAGACTTTAAAAGGCCCTCGTGAGTGGCAGAGCGGCTCCCGCTAATGAGGCCGACAAAAATGAACGGAATTTCGCACTTTTGGAACGGATCGAAAGGGATTTTTTGTTTTCCCGAGTTTCGCCCAGATGTTCGTGTTGATAAGGAAACTTTCTGTTCGCACAAGCGTGTTGAATTTCTGGGCTTTATTGAATTTGGGTTTGATTGACTGGCACTTAAAAGTTTCGCCAAGTAGCATGGTTTTTCACATGGAAAACTTTTGGTTTTTGAGGAGTGAAAGTTTTTCGAAGTTAATGCATTCTCTTCTAAACATAATTTCTGCCTTTATTTATTTACGGCTTGGGAAAATGTTGAAAATAACTCATTATCAGCCCATTCTACGTAAATTAAAGTGTGAATTCTCATGTATGTATTAATGAATATCCGTCCTATCAAGTAATTGGTGAATTTCTCAGGTATTTTTAATTCTAAATGTCGATTAATTGTGAAATTTAGCCAATAATTGTGAATATGAAGTGTCGTTTGTAATTAGTCTTATATCGCATATATTTTGTTGTTTTTTTAATTTTCTCTGCATTCAATTTTACTAAGTTTACTACTGTTATAAATGGGATGGAAGATGCCAAGAAAAGGCTCTAAAAACATAGTTTTGGTCAAGGAAGCCTTCATGAAGCGAAGGGAATAGATCATTAAATAGAAGTTTCGATAAAGGAGCCAAGAAAATATTGGTGAAATTCTTGGGGTGAAATTATTTCTATGGAGGTGTGAAACGTAGACCTTACAGAAAGAGTAAGTCAAACGTTTTGAGGCTTTCGATATGTGTGTGTGTGAAACAGGATGGAAAGAGTAATTTGCGTTGATAAGTAAACAAACACGGAGATGTTGGAAATGGTTGGGGAAGAGAGGGTTTTGATTGAAGTATTTGAGTATCGACTGAGATAATGGATGGATCAAATATTGAGAGGAAAGGGGTTGCTAAAGAAAGTAATTAATGGTAGAATAGTAGGAGGAAAACAGAGGAGAACATATGGGCAAATAGATGAAATAAGGGTAGGGTAAATTACCTAGACGCCAAAGAAGTGGCATTGAATAGGGAATCTGAGGAATGAACTTACCGAAGATTTGACATATGTGGGAATGTATGTATGTATCTATTGAATTACTAACATCAGCATTCATCTTCATCTCTGCATGCTGAATTCAAGAAAATTAATTCCTTGCAATACGTTTCTTTTGATATTCACTTATATTCCTCAATTCTTTTTCATTTTCTGCGATATTCATTCATTTTTCTCGTTCTTCAAACTATTCTATACATAAAATTGATATGCTGATGCGTGACTTCGTGGAATGGAATAGACATTTCAAAAAAAATGAGAATCTTCCACAAAAAATTTTATTTTCTGTGTAAGATACTAAGTTTTCTCAATTTTTTTTAAATGTATATTCTTTATATATTTAGCACAAAATTTATCCCCTTAACAGTCTATCTGCTCGTCTCATCCCCTTTTTGCAATTCCGTAGTGAATGCGCGAAACTCCGCCGTAATCTTCCCTCTCGCGATCGGAGCGATCTTTCGAAAGGAAAATAATTGCCCTCTGGCGGCCCTCGTCGCAACCGTATTAAATTCGCGCCCATTGCAGCCCTGAATAACGACGGGCGGCTATTTCCCTGTTTCGCGAGGCTAATGCGATTAACTGGAGCGGACAATCGACGGCGTGTCAACACTCGAATTTCACCCGCGAGTTGTAAATCTGCATCGGGAGAAAAACGCGAGAGAATTCCGACTGCGTTGGAGTTTTTCGAGAGGTCGCATTCAGTTTCGGACCGAATAAAATGCAGGCTTCCAGTAGCCGAATAAAATTAGAGGGCTCTGACTTATCGTTGGTAATTTTTCACCTCGAGATGTGGGGTTGGTGGGAACTCCTGGAAAATACGATCTCGGGATATTGCGCGAGCTTGTTTCTGGGAATTGAATCTAATTTCAATGTTTCATCAAGTCATTCCGAATTAAAACATCTTATTAATTGAGCATGATGCGGGTTTGAGCGAATGGCTCGCGTGCCTTCCACCGAAAGTTTTTTCTCGAAAAAAGGAATGGCGTAAGAAAAATGATCAAGCGAGAGAATTTCTATAAAATGAATTGCCGTTTTCTTCATTTGTAAAAATAATAATTATAATTAACGACTTTATTTAAGGAAAATTAAGACTTATAAGTCTCTTTTTACTTCCTATCTAACCAAATACTTCAAGAAATAGCCCTTTGGAATCAGATAAAAGAAAAGGCAAAACAAGAGGAAAATATTTTGTGGTTTAAAAAAACTTAAGTCAACGCTTGAGTTTTTTTTATAAAAAGTGAAAACCCTCGCTGGAAAACGTCCGCGATAAGAAGAGCATGAAAAACTTGCGAAACATACTGACAGGTGCTGAAATTTAACATGGAGATACGAAGGGGAAGATATGAGAAATGAGAGTGTCAGGATCAAGCCTGGGGCAAAAACAACGCAAATGTTGCGTATGTAAACAACTCTTTTACAATTTTTACAGGAAAAAAACAGATGTTGGCATTAAATCAGAAGATAAGAGGAGTAGAATAACACAAAAGATTAAAACAACGAGATAAAAACAAGCATGTTGAAGTACAGTAGAGTTAAAATTCTCCAAAAAGCCGTTGTTTGGCCTAACCCTTCCCAAACGGGCCAAATATACCAAATAACGGCTTTTTGGAGCTATTTAGCTCTAATATAGTATTACAGCCATGTTCCTTTTCACCTTTTTTAGATGTTGAAGTATGACAAAACTATTGATTAACATATTCTAAAATAAAAATAACTGAAAAATACTCTACACACCTAGTTACTTAAAATTAAACCAGAGTCAGTTTCTCACTCAAAAATTATTAAGGTTTAAAAAAAATTGGAAGTGAAATGCATGAATAACAGTATAATAAAAATTAAATATTTTCTATTGACATAAAAATAATGAAAGAGTACATAGCTGACAGCGCAAATAAAGATATCACCTGTGAGTTATAAGAAAGAACAAGAAACTAAATGGATTAAGTATTTATGAGGCAGAGGGGATTTTTTTGGGAGTGGATTCTCCAAAACTGAGCCGTGATTGAAAAGGTTTCGTTTTATTGGATTCATTTTTCGATGCGACGGAATTTTTCGTTTTGTTTTATCGATCGAAAAAGTAAAACTTTGAAAATGCTTTTGATGATTTCGTTAACAGACCAGTATCAAATCAGCGTTGATTGAAACTGGGGATGGTCTTTTATTAGTTGACAATAGTGTCACTTCGGACTGTAAAACTTGACCTAAATTGACAGACCTAAATCTTGGTTTAACTCAGGAGTTGATAGGAGAGACCGAAGCTAAAGTTCTTGTTGTTGCCTCAAAGTTTCTGTATTTTTCCTTTATTCTATTACCAAAATTAATTTATTTTCTGTTGATATGGTTGTGCTGCATTTTCTACGGATATCCTTTATAATTTTAGTCGTACTTTTCAGTGGTATCAATGGATGGTTCAATAATTCAGGCGATTGTCAGTATGGAATAGAATCGCTTAGTTATAACATCGCGAGTTTATATCGAAAGAAGTTACGTAAATATCGAAAGAAGTTACGTACATATCGAAAGAAGTTACGTATAAGAAAGTGAAATACAGATGAAAATAAATATTTGCTAATTAATGGATCTCAGTTTTTCTGAGCAATTACCACTAGATTTTGAAAATGATATTTATCTTTAGCTATAATTTAAAGCAGAGATTATTGGATATCTGTTAAGTTTCTGATGATGGTGTAGACGGCAAAGATGGTACATGCGGTAGAAATATAATATTTCCTTACCGAGATATTTCGCAATTTTAAAGTCTTGTTAAAAGTAGTAAACTTAGGAATTTTAAGATATGATTTCCGGTAATGGTTACCGCCTTGCTAGAGTCATATAGCAACCGGTTTAAGTATAAATAAACTATTCGTTCCATAGGTTCTCTCGTAAACAACGCGTTGCTAACAACAAACCTGAACAATGTTGACATTCGAGATTTTTAGTTTTCAGTTAAAAGCAATGTTGTCTTCTCCAAGTCCGTAAGTACGCTGTTTAATCGATAATAATTTTTTCTAAAGACCTGCTAATTTCGCGTCGTTTTCGGAGTCAAATGGGCCTTCCGCCCAAAATTTTCACTAATACGCGCTTTTTTATTTACATAAACATCGTGTTTGGCACAATCTGTTGTCAGACCAGTCTTTCGTTTCGTGAATGTTTACGTAGAAAAACTCAAAGGCTACAAAACATTTCTATTGAAATATATAGAGAATCTTTTCTTTACTGTTCTTTTGGTGTAACTTAAAGTGTTAGTGTTGTGTTTACTAGTGTTTTTTGAATCCTCTCTTAAAATTTCGTAATGATGTGTTAGCTTTCAGATTGATGCTTAGCTGTCACTATTCTAGAACATATTTTGAAGGTAGTTATGCATTCACCGTAGTATTTAATTGGAATATTTTTGAATCAACAACTTTTCCTATTAGAATGCCGAGGCATGACGGGTGATAATAGGTTGATTGAATTCCAAACAGCGTCAATTCTTAAGTAACGAATGGGCTGATTCATCAATTATATTTAGCCGCTGATGCGTGTTAAATAGCCTCAAGGAATGCCGATGTCTTAATTTTCACTTTACACTTATCTTCACAACCACTGATTAAGAAACTGGTTTTCAGCTTCAGTTTTCGGAATGATATCTCTTCAGGGATTATTCAGGGAAATTCGTCCACCTCAATTTTCCTTGTACTTACTTCTCTTGAAAACTTGCGTCGAAAGCTGGTTGCATTTATATATGACGCCTATTGCTGAGTAGAAAATGTTCCTGGAATACATATTTGTATTAGCGTGATTTCCAACCGAGCAGATTTTTGGTTCCGTGTTATCTAAAGCTCCGACACTCTCTCTTCGAACAATCAATTTCTATCTATTTATCAGAAATCTAATTAGAATCGTTTGCTGGGAGTTATCCAGTTTGGTCGAATAAATTCGAATTTTTCAGAATACGAAAATGTCTTATTAAATGTACTTTCTTATCGCGAATCTTCCAAGTCTTTTTATTCACTGATGGAATGTTAGCGGAGCTCGCTCTCCTTGGTATTTTTGCATCCAGCGTATGTTGAAAAATGATTTTTTGGCATGACGCTAATTACGATAAAAGCATTTTTTTGCATTGCAGTTCGCAAGGTAGTGTTAACAGGATAACATCAGTATGTCACGAGGAAAAGTCTAAGCCGCAGGTAATTGGCACTTATTACTAATCTGCTGTAATTTTATACGACCTTGCTCAAATTTTCGCTCCACTTCTCTCTAGCCGATCAAAAAGATCTTTTCGTCATCTTCTACTAACTCTAATTTGATATTTTCGGCGGTAGGAGGTATTGATACTTGCTAATTGTTTTGATTTTGATTATCTAGGAAAGCTTCGAGGGTTTATGTAAATTTTATGACTCTCTATTTATAGAGTGATTTATCTAAAAAGAAAGTGAATGTTTTATTGTTTGAAGCCAGCTGTGGCCTTAGTTCTCCTCTAACAAAGTTAATCGTGGGTAACTACATGTAATTGATTTCCTAATAATCATATTAGGAAGGATGGAGGACTTTATTTTTCTAATGTAAGAGATATTTTTCTTATCTAACAATACCTTCACTTCTTTGAAAAGAAAAGTAAGTTCCTTTGGGTCAATTATAAAATCAGGTGTCAATTCTCGTAATCGGTTCATCAGGCATAGTCATCTTTAGATTTTTTTATCCTTTCTGTAAAATTTCTGTAGCTAACTTAATTTATGTAAATGTTAACAATACATGCCAATCACCGTTCTTTTCCCCTAAGCGCATTGAAGGATATTCATAGATAAAGAACACGAAGGATATGTTTGAAATATTAGCTAATCCCCTCTCTTACAGTCCTCGTTTCTGTAAATCGTAACATTTTTCCCGTTGATATCGCATAGACTTGTGAACCAAAGGTGTTGAGCATCAAACTAATGATTTTCATTGACTCCCTTGTTATCAGCTGTGACCACAAAGCGCTCCGACTCAGGGAGAATGAACGCTATTATTTGGATCTTTTATCCATCGTTCTACTTTGCTGTAATCTTTCGTTGATACTTTCTAATCTCCTTTGCTTCTTTCATCTGCTTTCCACTGATTTTCATTGTAGATCTTCAGATAGAGGAGTTTGCTGCGTAAACTCCTGCATCTAAATAAAGTGTCTCGCGCCTTCTTCAATTTATCCTATTAACCCAAGCATTGCTTGATTCACTCGTGATAAACGCTAACTATTCTGGCTGGAAATGTACAAAGTGAACAATATTTACTCTCCAAACGAGTCTCTATTTTATACGGTTATCCGAAAAATAAATTACCTTTTCACATAAAGGTATATCTTTTGGTTTGTTATCACCAGTTCCATCGAAATTTTTTGAGCGTTAATAGCTCGCGATTTCAATCATTAATTCGTTGATTCATTGCTCGTTAAGGAGAGAGAAAAAAGGAACTCTTAACAATGAACGCATTAAATAAAAGTTTGGAGCAATAACATTCCTTTGCATTTATCCTTTTAAGGTGCAAGTGTAGGGTTCTGCTTGTTTGGAAAATTAGTTTTAGTCGGTATTTGCGCCAGTATAACTACGAATATTATTTGAAGAATAGGAATGGATCTACGATTATTTTCCGTTGTGTACCATACAAAACGAAATATATGATTTAAGTGGCCAAACAGCTACCTTTTCTTGAATAAGTGAACGTAATATTACGTCATAAGTTGGATCATATTTATTTGTCCACAGTTCCAAAGAACGTAGAACGAGTATCGACTGTCTCGATACATATTGCGTCGCCGATAAATCGTCGGCGCGACCTTAAAATACTGCAAGTGAGTCATGTAGCGTGTATTGTTTACTTTCAGGTGCCAGGTGCCATGACAAGGAGGCAGGGAGCATAGTATGGCAAAGATGCGGTATTCTGAGATGCCACGAGACGTATCCTGCGATAGCCTAGCGGCCCTTAGAATCAGCGACGTGAGTACCGCAAAATAACGTCCTTTCTGATAAGCTCAAAGATTTCGCTTTAATTTGACGAAGTAACGTATAGCTTAAGTCACGAGGAGATCTGTCTAAGATGTGTTTTCCAGTTTAACGTTTCACTTTAGTTTGTAAGAACGCGGAATTGTCATGAATTGCATGTTTGCCGAACTCACTACTTTGCCCAGGTACATTCTGATCTCTGATTTAGAATACGCGGGAAAAGTTTTACTGTTTTCTTCCAATTTGTTTCTTGGAGGAGGGGGTTTTTAATCTTAAGAATGCTTTTTATCGAAACTGCTTGTTTATTTTTTTGTTTATTCTTTATAACGAGTGGTGAAATGATTTTGTTGCTCTCATTACCGCGCCAAATGTTGGAAACAAGGCAAAATTGCTTTTTGGTATTTTGTACTTATCTGGATATTCTGCATGGTATTCTGTGTGATTTATTTCTGTAGGAGATAATTTGCCCTCGCGGCCAATATATTTAGATTACTTTGTGTATTTTTTTTATATTTTGCCTCATGCATGCTCATATCATTACTCTTATGCCTAATTTTTAGAGTGTAATTTTGGTAATGGATGTGTTGGCTTGCTGTTCCTGATTATAACCAATGTCTTGCAACTTTTTTACCAGAATTTTGAGGACAATCATGACAATCACAGTGGAAAGCTGTCGGTAAATGATTTTGATTTTCCCACCTCTTTCAACGGCAAAGATGTTCCACTTTTGAAGCATGACGCTTCGGTTAAAGAGGTCGGAGTTCATAAGGTCAAGTCTTGTGCATCAGAATTGGGTCGCCACGAATCATTAGGGAGTTGTGCTGTGACAAAATGTTCCCCTAAGAGTCATTTCAAGTAAGTAAGGACTCAGTACGTTTACTAGGCTTTCTTTTTGTTAAAAAGCTGTTATCACTAATACCTATGCTTATAGAGATGTGGAAGTGAGTTGAAAATTGAACGAAAACATGTTTCCATATCCTGTGTCAGAAACAAAGAGCTTACACAATTTTTCTCTAGCTTATGTATCTTTTTAAATATCTTGCAAGGAGACCCTTAAGAAGCTTTCTTATCTCATTGTTGCTTGGCTTTGAAAAGGGTGCTTAATATCTTGGAATGAAGTTCATTAATGGAGAAGGATATTCTGGAATGTGAGACGATAAATTCCAACATTTTGTGAGTTCTACCAAATCATTCAAGAAGAGTGAAATGAAAGGCATGAATTAATATTTTGTGGAATTATGTAGACAAACAAGTTATTAGGCAGGATATTCAAAATTGTAGACAATTAAAAGGGTTTAGTGCAAATTATTGTTTTCGGATGTAGGTGTCTGTTTTTGCTTGGATTCAATACGACAGTTCAGTATAGGAACGCAAGTTTATACACTATGAATTAATTTTTATTAATGTAGAGAAAATTTAACTTTTGTTACTATTTGATGTTTTACTTTTCTTCAAAAGTTTTTATATATTTCATGAAACCAATGAAGCAATGAATAAGTGTCTTCACATCTGAAAATTTTAGAGGAATGAACAAAATCATAAGTGAAGCTTTACATTTTTACATTTCATTCAGTTACCAAATTTTTAATAAAAAGTTTCTAAAAAATTTGATAGATATGAATTGATTGAAATAGAAATGTAATGGTGTTTTTTTATAATTGCTGTTTTTAGTAATTCTAAGCTGCAAAATGGTCTTTAGATGACCAGTTAATTAATCAAGTCCGTATACCACAATATGTAAGAAAGAATAAATTGTAAAATGAATTGCTTTAACTGTATGTTTCCTTAAGACAAGGACAATAAAAACATCAGGAGTGTTGGAACTTAGGGACAGAGTACTTTTCCTTCCTCTTCTGGTTATGAGAAATGGAGACAGGTCTTATTGTCTTACAGAATGCAGGGCTTGAGTATAAAGAGCTAAGTCTCATGTAGTCTTCTTAAAATTTTATGTTAAATTTAATTTCTTCCGTCTGTTGGGATTCTATAGGCAACCTTTTGTGGGCATTATGATGTCAGGTTGCTGAATTTCATGGATATTACTGTCATTGAATGCATTATTATGGCTTTACAGGAATTTCTGATAACTGCTTTGTCTTGGTGGCTGGAAGGGATTTATCAAAACTGCTTTACAAACATATTAAGTTAACAGCCTCTAATATATATGATAATTACTAAAAAGGAATGGATATAATCATTCCATATAGGTGAGCTTTTTCCATAACTCATCAGAAGCTAGCCTAACTTCATGCTTCTGTGATGCTTAATTTATCAAGAGGCGCTGCTTTAAATAGGCTGATTGGAAGAAATGATATGATCTGGTACATATTAATTATATCTCTGCTGTGTTGCTTTCATAAACTATTTAATCCTGTTGTGAAATGAAATGGTGATGTAATTGATAATGCTAGAAAATGTTGAAGCTATTTTTATAGGGCAAAAATATCAATGATTGTCATTTATTCAGGATTGCCAAAGTGCTTTGGAATTTTATACCAAATATGTTAGGGTAGGTCATATTCTCTGCTGAGTTGTACCTTTATAACTATTTTAGATTTAAAATTACATAATGTGTTTCAGTCATGATGGTATAAAATTATATTTCACAATCGGTGACAGAATGAAAAACTACAAAAATATTTCTAAAGGTAGCATATATGTCTGCCGTAAAATTTATAGTCAGTTATTGTATATTTACTGATTGTAATATTCTAATTTTGAATTAAATAAAAAATCTCAATAATATAATAAAAAAATATATTTTAAATGTTATCAAAATACCTTAGGCCTACTTAGAGATTTCAGATAATTGTCTCTCTCACTCTCTCTATTCTAATGGTTGAGTCTTAGATCTTTCACATATCAAATTTAAGGTACAAACAATTCGATCAATTGGAAGTTGTTTTCTTGTCTTAAATTGTTCTTCTGTGTCATTTGATTAGTATATGCATGTTCGTCATCTACAATCTTGAAGTTCTGTTTTAATTTTTGTCTCATATGTCAGTTATCTTATGCACAACTGGTTATAATCATTATATTAAAATGTTTCCTATATGTGCTATGTAAATCACTTAGGTTTCACGTTCTTGTTATTTTTCTCAAAATTTCAAATAATTTTCATTGCTTGCAATATGTGGTCAAAACCCACCAATTTTTTATTGTTCTGCACAAAAGCACTGATAAATTACTTAAGTGTTATTCAAGATGGAAGCATCTCTTGTATTTTACGATTATCTATTTTTAAAATATGTGTTATATAAATTTACACTCCGCAAAATTATTGATTTGGGAAAAAGAAAACTTTTTTCAGAGTTAATATCAAATTTTTCAACTGCTTACCAGTAGTTTTTAAGCTGCTGCTCTATTCATGAACATTGGCTAGATAAATTTGTGTAATCAGCTGTAGAAGTAGTTGTAAGGTTGGAGTGGATAGATTATGTTTAGAGATTTTTTATTTTCTGTTATTTATATGTCCTCAGAGATCAGACATTTTCTTACTTTGAAGTATAGCAAGTCTTTGATTAGATGACAAGATGTTGATTAAGTAGTATAAAGTATTGTATGAGTTGGGAGTATAAATTGTAAAGATTACTTGTATGTAAAAACATTCTGATTTATTAGTTGTAGTGATGAAATCCTTTTTGAAATTACTTTTCTTTAAAAAATGATTATTAACACATTTCATTTTTGAAGCTGAGCTATCAAAGATAGTTTCAGAGAAACCTCCTCAGTTTTTTCAGTAAAAGATGCATGATGCTCATTGAACATTAACTCCCTCAGTAAATATGTATTTGATATTTATAACTTGGAGGGTATGAAATCTATTTGGTGCGAAGTATATCTTCGACTTTCAATTTTGTTATTAATGTATATGTTGTGACCTAAATTTTTCAAATGTAAGATATTTATATTGGACTTTCCCTTGATTTTTTTTCTCAACGCAGCACCATATCTTCATCGTCCTCTTTTAAGATCAAGACCAATACCACCGCTCTCCCATCGTCCTCCTCAACCTCCCACCCTGCGCGCTATGCCCCATCCCTCATCCCCAGCTCTTCCTCTAAGTCGCATAGTTTACCAAGCAACACGACGGCCAAGGATTTTGATACTATCGTTTTCGACGCCTTGCGCGTCGCACCGGAAGACTTTGCCAGCCAGCTGACCCTTTTGGATCTGACTCCGTTCCAAGCCATCGCTCCCGATGAGCTCACCAGCTGCGCTTGGAACAAGAGGCACAAACTACAAGTGGCTCCCAACGTAGTTGCACTTACTCGCCGATTCAACCATGTAAGTAGTTTAACCCTCATATATTGGCTCAATCATAAGCCATGTTTATAATCGTTGTAACTATTTCTCTTGAAATAAATATTTATATTGTTCATACTATATAACAGTTATTTATCATTGATTTCTCATCCATTCAGAGGTGAATAAAAAAATATTATGTCCATATCTCAAATGTTAACGTCGTACTGCTTCATTAAAGAAAATGTTACAAAATTCTCCTATTCACATTGGCACTTTTCACTAGTCCCATTGAAATTACGTGGTTTTAAGAAGGTTAATGTAGTCTGGAGAAGTAAAGATCTTGGAATAATTTAGAGGAATTTCCATCCCATAGGTATGCTGATGGTCGAGTCTTTAGAACATAAGTTCAATAGGTTCATGTAATTTTGAAATTTATCACAAGATGTTCTCAGTTCACTGCTCTCGGATTTCATTCTTTAAAAGTTTGAATAATAATAATAGACTCAGATAATATAAATCAGATCATGTAAATTTTACAATATTCCAAAAAATATGTTTAATTGCAAGCATTAACTCTAATAGAGCAGGTGAGTTTTGTAAAGTGACTATGAAAGCCAACAAGAAATACTATTCCTTTTTTACATCTGTTAAAACTTTGTCTTCCTTTGAAAGAATCATAATATCACGGTTTTGACATAAAGGGCGATCTTTGAAAATGAACAGCAGACTTAGTATTTTCCATTGTGGAAAGTCTGCTGTTCATTTTCATAAATGGCATTCCACGAAGTAAAGTCAGCTCATATCGATTTTATTGGCAATCATCTTTTTGAAATTCATTATCTGCTAATTTACAATACACTTTTATATTTTTCAGGTAAGCTTTTGGACTGTACAGGAAATTCTAAATAGATCCACAGCTAAACAACGAGCAGAAGTTCTTGGACACTTTATTCGCATAGCTAAAAAATTGTATGACTTGAATAATTTACATTCATTATTTGCCATAATTTCAGCTCTACAGAGTGCCTCTATATATAGGCAAGTATTTATTTCTCCTTCTTAAAACTCTGCTTTGCGGGTATGCAAAAGATGATTTAAAACACTCAAATTCATTTGCAGACTGAACAAAACATGGGGTTACTTGTCAAAGAAGGAGAAGCAGACGTTTGACAGACTTGCAGAAGTGTTCTCAGACAAAAATAACTGGGCTAATCTTAGAGAGCATATGGAAAGTCTCAAGCTGCCATGTATTCCTTATCTTGGTGAGTAAATAATTCTGATTCAAAGATGGTCACCAGATGGCCATTCGTATCTTATAAGAAGCATTTGGTTGAAAATATCTTTAGGACTGTCTTTGTGAGTCATATTTTTCCTTGTGCGGTGATGCCTAAAACTTAAAATGAATCTACCTACAGATGATCCAGACTGTTTATGCTAATTTTGAGGCAAATAGAAATTGTCTCATTTGACATCTAGATTCTAATTTTCTTATTAATATTCAGGTAGCTGGTGTGGAAATAAAAGACTACTTACTGCATAAATGCCATTCATAGTGCACCAAAGTTGTTACCTGATGTGAAAGCATCTGTTTTGTATTTTATCAAAAGTTTTTGTATTTTATCAAAAGTTTTTTTATTTCATTTTAAGTAGAAATACCCACTATGGGCTGCCAATGAGGAACAGAAAGTCAAGTTTAAAGAAAAATGGTGCTCTGATTTTTAAATGTGAATTCTAGCAGTTGACATTTCTGCCAAAACTTAAGTTTTTCCGGCAGATTCTCTGGCACTCGGTTTGTAAGGAATGCTGGAAGTTACCCTCAATTATCTGTGAAGTTTAAAAGTTCAGCCAATTGTGTTTCTTAATTTTTTTGGCAAATATTGACTGTAGCAAAAGTACATACACACAGTCTATGTATTAGATCTTGAATTTTTATTTCGTAATTCATGCTTATTAGTTGTCTTAGTTGATCAGAATTGTTATTCTTAATGTTCTCTGAATGAACTTGTTTAATTTTCTTAACTCGTTTTTAATTAGACAAATTAATTCAAATTTCAAAGAACCTCCTGATTTTAGCTCTATTGAGGTATGAGCCAATGCCACTGATTAAGATAATGAAATTTAAAGGTATATAGATTTAGATTGTATCACATTTTACAGAGGATTAAGAGATATATAAATGTTGCTGTTGACAAGATATATATATAAATATACCTTAAGATGTCAGAATTGTTTATGTAAATGTGTCTCTACCCAACAAAATTACTTACTAACCCTTAATTCTCTCCTACCTATTGCATCTATTTGGTAAATATAAATATGTTTATTCTGGCAAATGTGAAGATTGCTTAGTAGTTGATTCAATATTGATTTGCTTATATTTATGAGGGATTATTTTAGAAATAGAGGCATCGGAGTTATGCGTTAGAAAGATTGTCTTTTCTCTTTAGGAAAATATGTATTGCTTTTCACTATTTAAAATTCCCCTTTTTCTTCCAAAGGTTTGTTCCTGACCGACTTGGTCTACGTGGATATGGCGCATCCACACTCCGGTGGCCTCGAATCAGAGCAGAGGCAGCTGAAAATGAACAATATCCTCAGAGTAATATCAAATTATCAACAGTCTTCTTACTCCCACCTTACGCCTACTCCACACATACAGAATTACCTCCGTAGTGTGAGGTACATAGAAGAGTTGCAGAAGTTTGTGGAAGATGACCAATACAAGTGAGTATCTCCCTCATCAGTCTCTCTTACTTAGGTTAAATTTTAGTTCTTTTTTTTTGGAATAGAATTGAGTGGTGCCAAAGAAATATAACTGAACCTAAGGAAGTGATTTGGAAATATTTCAGTATTTTATGGTTTTTGATGTCCTTTATACAACCTGCTATGATATTAGTAGAATAAAGTGTTAGTGATTGTTAAATAATTGTGAATTTCGTAAAATGTGTATTATTTTGATGGTTAATCAGTTATACTTGACAAGAATTTGTTTGGTTGTTTTGCAGTAATAATTCATGGATATATTAGATGTAATGTATATGAGAAATTAATTAATTTAAAAATATATGTACAACATTCCTTAATGTACTGTTTTTACTCAAACATAACATGCCATCGAATGTAATGTGGACCCCGAAATTCAAGCATAAGAAAATTAAAAATCATTTGCCCTCAAATGTAATGCGCACCTTCAGACATGCAGTCATACCATTCGCAGCACAGTATACATGTGTACAATACACATATATGCTGATGTATGTATATTTTTATAGGCATATACACTGTATACAAAATGCCAGTAGTCGTCTATGCAGAAAGTCGTATGTAAGTGCACACGTTAACTACTGTATTTGACGGCATGTAAGACGCACCCTCATTAAGTTGGCCACTCACAAGGAAAAAGAGTTTTAATAGTCCGTGCGAAAGCACGGTACCACAATAACTTAAAATGTAGTTTCTTTTAGTTGTCACATTTCGTAAAAGCCAAATATTTACACAATCATTGAATGCAATTATGAAATAGGTAGTATAGACCATCTGGGCTAAAAATAGCATTCAGTATTGAAAGTTAATCTGTGGAGGTTGAACCTTCACATATAAGACGTAGGGAAATTTTTCGAGACATAATTTAGGAAAAAAGGTGCGTCTTATATGCCTTCAAATACGGTAATTCAAAATTGACAATTTAAAAAGTTTCATCGGCTAGCCCTTTCAATGAAAATTATCGACCTACAGTTAATTCTACAGTGGATCTTACAGTCATTGCATCAATTGCACATTGGCGGAACGTTTGATGAGTTATATATAATCAGAGTGAGAAGAGGATGTGGCCGGAATATGACCCGAATCTAGTGTACCATCGATTTTAATATGCATCCAGATTTTGTTTAGCTGAAAAAGGACTCAAAAGGGTCCAGGTTATATAATATTTTATGATAGCATATATTTCTTTAAGAAAATGTATTTATTACATAAAGTTTAGTTTTTATTAAAGTATATATTTTATTTTATATAATAAAATATAAAACTTCATCCTAATGACCATATAGTAATGTCTGATACACCAGAACAAGTACTGACCTCCTATGGTGTAATTATAGTCCATACTAAGCCATGGTAGAGCACCAAATATGCAGCAGATGGAAAAAATACTTTTTCTCCCATTTTCGAAATGTTGAAGCTGCTATTGTGGAAATTAAGAAGTGTTTTTCATTTAAGATGGTGGTTTTACAGTTGCTTAGAGAAATGGATGTCTCTGCTTTAAATTTAACCACGACAGATAACCAAACTCCTGTTTTCAGATTGAAAATGCTTTTGTAAATTTCAGGTTGTCCCTGAAACTAGAGCCCCCTTCACCTCCTCCCAGCTCCTCGAGTTCCAAGGAATCTGTGGGCGGAGAGGCAGCATGCTCAAGTGGTGCAAACGTTGGAGTCAGTGGACTTGCCTCAGTCGGTGGCCCATTGAATCTGTCTCCAGCCAAAGGTGCTGGTACACTCCGTCTTCATTGCGCTGCAGCTAGTGGAGCCGTATCGCTTGGTGTCTCATCGAAATTCATTCCTGGTCATAGGAAAACTAGAAGCCTTGGGACAAAGTGAGTACTAGCTCAGCCTGCTTCCAAATGTTCTCGTGAATGATATTTGGTGTTCAGAAATTTATCTCTAATATATTATTTATAATATTATTACATTTTAAGTTATGAAAAGGATATATTCAAAATGCATAATCCACATTATGTTTTTTTTGAAAGGATGTGTCAAATCATTCTAGTAAAATATCAGAAACATTTCTCCTTACATCTTATATAATTTTGCATGGCCGAGATGTATTTTAAAACTTGTATACTTCTTGTAGATTTCATAGGATCTTAATAAGTCATATCAAGAAGAACCCTCTACAAAAAATATCTGTGTGCAAACCTTGAATTGGAATTGATTGAGATGTTGCTTGGAAAGTTTGACAATTAAAGTTGAATAGTAAAAAGTTCAGCTCATCGTACCATTTCACTACAACTGCTCTTTATTAGTATTACTATTATAGTCTGAGATTTACCTTTCTCTACCATTTCACTATTTTTAGTGAGTCTTTATTTAGCTGGGCTTCTAAAATAATGTGATTATCAATAATTTTGGCAGTGTAATAATATGGTGTTGGTAGGCAAAATTTTCTAAATCACGATACAGCTCTCATGATCTTTATTTTACCCCTTTTATTTATATTTCTCTGAATTTGCCTGTAAAATTTTGTTAGATTTGAAATTTATGCAGCATGTCATACTTTACATGCTCTTTTGAATCGTAAAATTTAAAATGGTACTTTCAGTATGCTATAAACACTTGAGCATTCCTTTTAAACTTAAATCTTGTCTGGCTAAATGTTGAAAATGATCATTTGGTTTGTTGAAGAACTATCTCTTCCATAGATTGAATACTTTGATATGATCTCTTTATTTTTATTTTTACTCATGGATAGTTCAACATTTGCTACATTTAAATATTAGGTTACAGCATTTCTAAGACAATCCTTGAGTCTGTGACTATCGTTGTCTCAATGCATGATATTTTAGTGATACTTAGAAAAGAATGTTGATAATGAACTTAAATGTGATAAGCTCTTTCTCTATTTAAAGATGTCTCTACATCTTCTTCTTTACTCTATTGATAGTTAATTTATATCATTCTTCTGATAACTTTATGTTTTGATAAACAAATTTATGTCATCAAGCATTTTTTAAACTAAATAAAGAATAAACATGTGGGTTTTGATAAAAAAGAACAAATACTGATTGTGTATGCTATTTCCTAATGCCTTAATCATTAGAGAAATAATAATTTATCATGGTTTAAATATAAGTAAGGCATAATGGAGTGAGTGATGGTAGCATGCAATCATGGTTACTATTAAATTTTAATAAAAATAGCTTTCGAGTTGTTCTAAACCTTATTATTGGCTAACAGATTCATTTAGTGCCAAGTATCATGATTTTCTATTTATTGACTAAAAATCGATAACTCACTAAAATTTAGGACTTAGAATATAAGGATATATTACAAAAAATAATAATCAAATGAGTTGTGCTCTTAAGGAATAATGATTTTTTGCTATTTCAAGGATAATAACTAATAAATGTAAACTAAAAGTCAGTTTCCTAAACCCTACCTAAATAAATTTAGAATATAAGCACATTTTTTCATTTATATTTCAGACTTGTGTCCTCTGTAAAACCATTGATATTCTTGATTAATTAATTGGAATGGATCCATAAGCTACGTCTAAGTTATAAACGCCTAAAATATTGGATTTGAATCAATATCTAAACTTCCTCTCTATTTCTAATGTTTTGATTTCATCACGAACTTGAGCATTTCCAGTAGAAATGTGTATGTTATCCTCATGCATTTTGCTTATTTTTAGAATAAGCGGATTAAACATTACCTGGTGGTGACATAATTCATGAATGTTGTAAATGTATTTCATAATCATGATTGTACCATAATGTAAATAGAAAATTATGATACTACATCATTGTATTTCATAATTGTTCAGCTGTATCTCAAATTAATTTAGCTATGATGTTTTAAATTAACATCCTAATGTAATATTGAGTGGTTTTAATATTTTTCTTCACTATTTAACAGCTTAGAATTTCATTGAATTTATCAGAATGATTTCTGTTAAGCCTATATGCAAATAGGAAATTCATTGTAGAAGAGGGGCCAGACAATTCATTTCATATCTTCATATATCATTTGAAATTTCCCTATCATTTTGTCATGTGACTGATATTTTAGTGAATTAGCTGTTTACTCTGTTAAAGTTTCATTGAATATGTGAACAATTAACGAGGAATATATTATCCTAGTAGTTAAATATAACTAAAATAGAATTAGGGATGGCATTTTGTCTTTTATAATCCAAAATTCCTGCCTTTTAATCTTCTCATTGTAAGATGAAAATCAGTTTGTATTTGTACTAATTGATACCAGATAAAATTAAGCTAAAAAGTTTCCATAAAATTAAACGGTTTCCTGTTCATTTTTGGCATCATGTTTTGTCTCTCTTGTTTATTTTCTTGTGTTGTCTGTTCAGTAGTTGTGTAATTTTTCTTCTGTTTGATCAGTAGACCAATATGCCATCCTTTTATGTCCAGTTCTCCCTTCCAAAGAACTGTCTTCTTATACCTCATTATGTTGAAAAGTAGTGGTATTAGGGGATGTTCCAGAACTTTTTTCCATTTGTTCTTCAGATTTCGTAGCACAAGCCTTCCTCGCAACTTCCATAAGCAGGGTCACCACCAACACTGTTACCATCCTAACATGGTTCGATGTGGGTGAGTTGAGAGATGTTTAGGAAATGTCTCTATGCTTGGCTGAAACCCAAAAGCCTGTCATACCCTAGCACGTTATGTAGTAACTTTTTCAACGTGGAACGTCTTGTGCAATCACTCTGTGAAATCAGTGGGAATGTGGAGATGCAGTGTTTAATTTTCAAGGACTACATAATCTTTTTGTGGAGCGTAGGTGGTTGGACCTAAATGCTGCTGGATACATTATGATATTTCCTCTTGTCCTTTTTGTGCCTCTCTTTCCGGTTCACATTAAAATGGGGAGGAAAATGATTACTTTTTTGTGCCAGAGTGGTATTTGTGCTATTTTTGTCCAGGAAGCAATAGTTACCAAGCTAATTAAATGTTACCTTTCCGCAAAATTTAATTGTGCAGAATATTGTGTTTGAAATAGTAGAGTATATTTAAGTCATTTTTCCTACGTACTAAATATCTCATGCCATATTCTGAATTACAAAATTTAAATTTAGAATGACAATTTTTAAATTTGGAGCAAGCCAAAACTTCTTACGGAGAAATTTTTTACTGATCATGTTTGATTCTCAAGTATTTTGTGGCATCCAATTGGCTGGAATATCTTATGGACTTGTAATGTTATTGTTTTAAATTGGTCTTAATAATTTTTTAATCGGCCTTTGTAATTTCAATATTAAAAATTACTTTTCTCTTTGTTGGGTTAATGATTTTATCAGTGTAAAACCTTTTTCTGTACCTTAGTAAGTTTTGCTTCTCGGTTTCCTGTCTTATCAAAACTATTCATTACAATTTTACCATGCTTAATGCATGAGACACCTCATGAACAGTTCATCTAAAGACAATGGATCTCAAGTTAGAGGTACAGTTGC
This sequence comes from Sympetrum striolatum, assembly GCA_947579665.1. NCBI lineage: Eukaryota > Metazoa > Arthropoda > Insecta > Odonata > Libellulidae > Sympetrum > Sympetrum striolatum. Next base: position 73,243,965 of record OX388345.1, on the reverse strand, counting down.
AAATATTATACATGAGGCACTGGAACAATTTTAGAATCATCAGAGTGCTATAAATTTGCAAGATTGTATTCTTTGCAAGCATTCATGCCAATATTACTCTGTTTATATACTGAATGCTCTTTCTTAGTATTTAAAATAAATCAATAAGTGAAAGAGCTCTCTTGCAAATCTGTTCTTTAAAATTTTATAATTATTCAACACCTAACCCAGATTGCACTGTTGTTTACACGTATTAAAAATGATGCACCAGTATTTATCACCATGAATTTGTGAAAATAACATTAGTTTTTGCACTTAATTTCAGATTTATAAGTAAACCATTATAAGGTTTTTCATTAAATGCATCACAATATTTAGTAATATTATAGGAAAGGAAACTCTACTTTTAGTTTAACTTGGGCTTTGAAATTATCAATTCAATGAAAATAATATGAGTAACTATTATTGCTAAATCTGGGAAATCTCATTTTATTTTTTTTATTGAACTGTCTAAATGGGAAGATAAAACCATTTTTATTGAAGCTTCTTCAAAGTTTCTACTGGTGAAAAAATAGATTCTATGCAATACTGGAAGTTACGCGATTTATAATTTGAGGTAATTGGATATTTGCTTGATAGTCATCTACACCTTATTCCTGTAGATAGTTTAGAAGTGTCCAAAGTAAAATTAATAGATCTTAGAAGCCTTAGTCGAGAGGAGTAGAAAATGCACCTCACTTGGGTATTATCCTTTGGGGTTATTTCACTGCTTCATTTTGTAGTTGTTTAGCACAGAAGACATCTTCTCTCATCTGCTAATCATTGTCTGTTGCCTCTCTTCTACCCATTCTTGTGCTGCCTATCTTCACTTAATAATTCACATTCCTTAATATCCATACATCTATTTCCCTTTCTTGGCCGTACATTCTGTATCATCTATAGTGAAGCCTGCTGTCGTAAAATGAGCATGTGTTTTATAAATAATCAGCTTTTTAACTGGTGTATAGTTAGCATATGATCCTTTTAGTGGTTCTGTAAATTTTGAGGGTGTGCTAATGTGGTAGTTATGTTGTAGGGAGCAGTGAAAGTAACTATTGCATGCAACTAAACAGTAGATGTAATGGAGTGTGTTTTATTATTGTAGCATTCCTTCATGTCTTCCGTTGGTGTTTCATTTCATCTTAATGTAAGATTTATTAAATTAGCTATTATTTCATGGCATAAATGTGTTATTATTACATAAGAATTATATGTGGGAATTTAAATTACTAATTTACAATTTAATTTCTTGATACTTGTGAACTTGTAATTTTATGTGTAAAATTACTTTTTAGGAAAATGAAAGTCAAGCTTATTTCAGTATTTTTTCTCTAAAAGTTCTTCATTATATAACAATAATATAATCATAAAAATGATTTCATATTTTCATCATTTTAGCTTCTTTATGTCATGGATAAAACATAAAAATGTTTCTTTTAAAGATAGTTTTGTACATTTTGTAAGGTGTATTTGTAAATGTTATGAAAATGCTGCTTTCTTTCTTGATAAATTTAACTGGAAAAGTTATGTTTGTGAAGTTATTGGTGATTTGTTAATAATTTCCCATTATAAGTAATAACTTGATGATTTTGGCAGTGAAGACTAAAATATCAGCTTGGGTAGCGTAATTAGTCACCGAAGCCTTTTGTTTCAAATTCTTTATACATGTTGATTTCTTTTTATTCTATAGAAAAAGAATTTTTGATATTATTCTGCATTTCTTCCTTTGCTTCATTTTTTCTTTCTAAACAAGATTATCATTTCTTAATTATATTTCTATTTTCTTTGTTGTTATGTAGAAAAAATAGGCTCTTGTGCTAAATGCAAATTTCTTTTGTCTATAATACTACATCCTCTATTTAAATGCATTGAAAATAGTTTAAAATATTTATTTTGGCTGAATGAAAAGGGTTTATTTTTAAACTTACCTTCTGTTGAGGGATTTTTCAATTATTTTCTGTTCTTTGCATTATTTGCTGAGATTGATATTGATTGAAATGTTTTTGAACTTGCCTTTTGACTTTTTAAGGAGTTCTTGGTTAAATGAGAGGGATATTCATCATGAAAATTTCATCTCTTGTTCTTAGATGTGCATAATATAAGAAAAAGTTAAATATGTATGGTGTTAATATCACCTCCTATAATTTTTTGGTGCATCAGTCGTTTTCACTTAAGTTTAAAGGTGTAACTTTTACAATCTTAAACCCTATTAGAGTAAGGCAATATGAATTTATTTAACAGTTTGTGCTGGAATTCATTTTATATATATGCTTGCACTCAAACACCTACACTCTTTCTGCATTTAAATACAAGCATTTCATATAATGATAATATAAACATAAATGGTCAATTTGATGAGATTTTAAAATTCAATATACTTTAGCCAAATTTTTTGTTTAGAGTTATTCATGAATTTTATGGAAGGAAATGTATAATTTTGCACAAAATAAATGCTGGAAACTAAATTATATTTTCTACTGAATGGAAATTTTACTGACGTCATTTCTCTCTGTTAGCTATCATTTAAGATATACTGAATGATATAAGTGTTTATTAAGTTAACAGTGCATGCTATTGTACTGGACTTTTTATTTGTCATTTTAAGCTTGGCATATTCTTTGTCATTGTGATAGTTTGTGTCCGACTTGGTATTGTGTGGAATGATTCTGTGTAAGTGCTTTGCATGTCAAATACATGTAATTTTTTTGTAAATTGTCAATATTTGTCAAATTGTCCTGAGTGACGTGTCGTCCATTATGTCTGATGTGTGAACTTTCAAACTTTCATCTCAGCATCTTTCGTCACTCTCACCTTGGCCCATCTTGTGGTCGGGATAGCTCCCCTTCTGGTCAGAGAGGTGTCTCTGGACCAGCATCGCAGCTAGGATGCATTCAGTCGGGTGCTCTCTGTGAAGCTGGGTCAGATGAGAAGCTGAGGCATCTGCTAGACGACTCAGTTCTTGAGGAGCCAAGGCTTCCCGCACCACACCAGCACCACCACCATCACGACCATTCCCTAGACAATGGAGCTAAGAGTGGAGCGGTAGTTGCCGCAGATGGGGTTGAAGGCTCTGCTCAGACAGACGAAGACGAGGAGGAACTGAAATTATTAGCAAAGCATAGGTAAGCCTCTTTCATACACATTGAGTTCATCTTCCTTGTCAGCCTCACTTCTCTATGCTACTATAATTCTCTCTAACTGGAAGTTGGCTTGTTTCAAGTGCTGGCAGAAATGCGTGACTTGATCCTTTGATAGCCTGAGGAAGACGTTTCAGATTTTGAAGTCTCCTATCATGTTGCTCACTTTACATCTGATATGAAAGGTTTGACTTGGTGGTTCGGTGTTTGCAGCCTGCATTCTCATTTCATTTGCATATCTATGTCACTGCATCCGCATTCTTTGCACATTTTTTTATGGTTCTCAGTAGATTATCATATTTCACTGTAGAAACTTACCTTTTTTTATATCTACAATCACTCTGCATGTGCATTATTTTCTCATTTTTTGTACTCCATACTACAAATAAACTGGAGAAATGCTCTATGGAAACAAAAAATAATTTCTTTACATATACTTTTCTAAGGATTGGAAATTAGATACTGCATTCTTTTCAAAAATTTCTAATTTTATGTGCTGCTATATAAAAAGTTCAGATCTGCACTTAGGATTAGGGAAGCATTTCTTTCTGATATTTGGTCTGTCAAGTTTGGGAGAAATTTCACTCATCTTGCTTCTTACAATAAATTTTATCCTTTGTCAGTTAAATTAATACCTTCATTACATGATCACCCATAATTATTTTATTCCACAAAAGCTAATTCAAGAAAATATTTCCTGGACATATTTTTTGCCGAGTCAATTAATTATGGATTTTATCTCATTCTGGAACTCTTACGTACTCATTTCTTTTATTTTTCTCTCTTAAAGCAATGCTCTCCTGATGTTTTCTCTTGTTTACTAAGTGTATAAATTTGGAATCATGCTATGTAATAATTTTCATGTGATAATAGTAAGGCAAAATAGTTTTCATTCCATAAGTCAGTTGGAAATTATTTGCAAACATTTTGGTCTAGGGTCATTTGTGTATGTTTTATTTATTATTCTGCATGCAAACATATTTATCACTAAAATTTTCTTCATTCTTGAATGAAGTTGTGACTCAAAGTGAGATTAAAGAAATCCAGATTTTTAAAATCTTCATGCATTTATGTTGATAATCTAGTGACAGGAAATCATTTCTTTGTATCATTTCAAAGATTCATCTTACCTCATGAATACTTTCTCTCAGCCTCTGGAGTGTTCTCTTGTGGTTACTTTTATTTGAAGCAACATGATTTTGTTTTGATTGCAGCCACATCTGTATCTTTAATCAAATACAGTTATCAACATTGTTAATTTCTATTTTCATACCTGATGAAAATACCATATGATTTCAAGTTGTAACTCGCATTTCAGGTCCATGATATTACCTTTAATAAAAATGGATAATTTATACATCAATAAATAATACTGAGTTATTAATTAATTTTATTTTTAAACAATATTCTTCTTTTTTTCTGTGTACCTTTCTTATGTATTTTTAAACTTGCATTTCCCTACTTTTGTTGAATGACTAAATAATTATGATTTTTGTAATGCTTTTATCTGTGTTTAGAGTAAGAATCTTTTGTCAGAATCAAAAACTTAATAAATGATTATTCTAAATGTTTACGTAAACTCAAATTGTAATATCTTGGTGCTAGCTATAGATGAATCAGTCATATTTCAGCTAGAACTTTGTGATCCATGTAATCCTGTAGAGTACAATTCTCTGTGTAAAGTTATGTTCATATGTAGTCCTATTGTCTTATTATATAATGCTTTAGATGTACAATCCTGTTTTGTAATATCTGTTTTGTGTAATTACACTTTAAGTAAAAAGTAGGATGTGCCCTGTAATAAGTTTCACCTAATAGGAACCTTGTCTGATTTAGTACAGTTTGATATCAGTGTTGTAGATCACCTTTCATATCTAATAATTTTTTATTTAAACAAATTATTCTTGAGCAGAATACTTAATGAAAATGGAATTCTTCATGCATTTCTTCTATTAAGCCACAAAATTACAGTTAGGACGTCTTTTTCAAGTTGGTTCAAGTTTACAAATAAAATTTCAATATTGGGAAAAAATAAGACAGCAATTATATGCTACATTTTAGAATCAACAAATATCTTATTGAGTTAAATTAGTATTACTCAGAGAATAACTATTTTAAAGACGTACAGGAAACTATTGAGATTACTTGATTATACTACAACTGTATGGCCCTATCATTTTAGTCTCTTATTTAATTCAGAATAGTAGAATATTTCAAAGCATTTCTTTTTATTCAGTCTCAGGAAGTAACTAATCATGAATATAATTTTGAAAATAATCAAAGCACTATTATGTTAAGTAAGCAATATTTAAATATAAAAAAGTCTTTGAATATTTTAAAGCTTTTAATAGAATAAGGTGATATATTAAATTTCAAGTCAAGGTGGGCTGATCAATTTATTAGCTTATTAATTATTATCTGTTTTTTATTATTGAAGTCCCCTGGCTTAATTTTTAATCCATTTAAAGAACCTTTTTAAAATTCTCTGTCAATTTTAGAAATCTAAATTTTTCAAATCAGAGTCTATTGTAATTTTATTAAACTAAATCCCAAAATGGATCTTAATGTCCGGCTGGTTGATTTTTGGAGACAGGCTATGAGTTTAAAGTCAGAAGCATCAACCTTACTTCCTAAGCATTTAAATGTATTCATTAGCAATTGCAGCGTGATTCAAATTTGATACCATTTTTGACATAGAATAACAGTAGGAAACAGTTGCAAATGCCAAACCCATAAATGTTAGTAAGTTTGTACATCTCCCGTAGTATTTATAAGAGTGTATTTGTGCCCCGTAAGTTGTTTTCATGTCCCTCTTCTCCCATCTCTGCCCACACCCTTCCACTTCAGCGGTGGCTACAGTTCGGACGGTGGCATCGTAGATGCCTGCACCAGGCAAAGGTCCCTCGGTGGCTTGTCCGATGCCGTCTCTCGCCACCCTCTTCTGTCATCCTGCGTACCAGTCCGTTGGCACCGGCCCCGGTAAGAGCCTCTGGTTCAGCCAAGGCCTTCAGTTTTGTTTGGTGTTGTGTGTTTGTGCTTTTTGGTGCCAGTGTTGCTGAGATCTCTTCTAAGTGTTTTGGCTGCTTCTTTTAGTCTGGATTGCATTCCATTTTTGTCTCGCTTTGGATGTCAATGACTGAATCGAGCAAGCCCAGCATCCGGTCCAGAGTCTGATTCGTTTGTTTCCTGCTCTCTACTTTTCCAGCTCCACTTCAGGTGACTCTGATGAATTTGGGATCGAGACTGGAATGCAGTGCTGTCTGATGCAGGGTTGTGTGAGAAGGAAAACCATAGTGAAGGATGGTAAAAAACCTGCAGTCACTTCATGGCAGCGTTATTGGGTGCAGCTATGGGGAACATCCTTAGTTTTTTATCCTCCCAAGTCTTTCAAAGGGTAGGTATATTTTTAAGTGTGTATATAAGTAAATCCTTAGGCAAAATTTATATTTGTTGGTTCAATGACAACTGAGTGCATGAGGATTGAGCATGTCACAAATGAGTGCTAGTATAACTGACCACTACAACAACTGAGCACGTCTCGTTTGACTCTTAAGTATTCAGTTGTGACGCGCTCAATCGTCGCGTGCTCAATTGTTAGGCCATGATATTTGTTATACTTAGGGTTTCTGCAACATTTCATCATCATTATGATACAGTTAACAAAGGGCTGCATATATTTCTTCACAAGGTTACATTTTAGATCAGAGCTTCAATGAAAAACATCTTGTGTCAACATAGAAATAAGTTGGTTATGTTTGTTATCAGAATCAGAAATAATATACAGCATATCTTGTAGTTTCATGCTCAATAGTTCATCCATAATATATGTATTGTAGTTTAATTGTACAGCCTACAGCGGGTTTTTGGAGGGGTTTCCCTCCCGTCTTTGGGCGAATGCCTAGCTTAAAATCATTTTTATGTTCCCCTCTAACGTTGCCACCTGGTCTGAAGGCCAACTTGCAACGTGAACTTAAACAAATAAAAATAAATAATTAATATGAAACATGCATATTTTCTAGGAGCAGTAAATGAAATTAGGTCTTTCTTCGTTGTTATTCACTATAAAGTACCAATATCTTCCAGAAAACAGGAAATTTAGATTCCATTTGTGACAAAAGTATTAAAATTGCTAGCCGATCTCAATGGGTTAAACCTCAAAATTTTTCCCTTTTATCTTACTTACAAGTATGTTAATGAATATACTTCAAAGCTTTAAAGTATCTTAATATACTTTAATTATCTTTACATTGTGTAGTTATTATAGAAAAGGTATTGGTCAAATCATATCTGAGAAACATATAAATAGAAATTTTAAATGAAAATTTGAGGTGTTTAATAGCTATTTACATTTGTTTGCTATATTCTTGATGTGCATGTATCATATTTTAATCACATTCAAAGTAAATTATAATGATGAATTGCTATACTTTTCCTGTGTGAATATTAATAAAACTAAGTTAGGAAGACATCATTATGTAACTCATCATTGGACTGGGTGATATAAATTAGAATTAACAACCCAATAGTAATCCACTTGTATTTATCTATATTTGAACTAAAAAGAGATTCAGTAAAAATTATTAAATCGTGCAATACTGACTACTTCTCTTTTTCTGTGATTATTGTTCAAGTAAATTCCATGCTTATTTTTAGAAACTTTTTATTTGAAAGTAAGTGCAAATTACAATATTAATTTTTTTTCAGCTGTGACCGATCAGACTATAAAAGAGATCCTTGTAAAATGGTGTCTGTAGTTGGTTGGCTGGTGTTCTTATATGATAGTCCGTTGCAGCCTGATCTCTTCCAACTGACTGATCCTAACAGAGGTAAATATTTTGTAAATGTGTAATATATTCTTCTATGTATGTACATATATTTTACTATATAAATACAACTTCTTTAGTAATATATTTTTAAAGTTCAAAGATCAATAAAAATATGCAGTCACCTGTTGTATCGTACGTTGATAATTGATGATATTCTTTTGCTTCAGGAAATGTATACAAGTTCCGAGCTGGGACCAAGTCAGCTGCTATACAATGGTACAGATATTTGCAGCAAGCAATCACCGGAAACTTGGAAAAACCGCTGCCTGCCAACCTCATGTCCTTTGAGTGATGAGACGTCTACAGTCAACAAAGCCCTTTGAGAGCAAGTACTGAAGTGCATATGTGACTGAGTTTGGTTGTGAACCACAAGTGGCGTTTAGAATATTGGACCATTAATGCTTTTTATATTCTACGTACATATATATATATATGGGCTAGCTTTCATTCCAATACATACATTTTATGGTTGCTAGCTTTCCCCATCACAGGAAATGCATATAAGTATAAGGAAAACGTTTTTCAGCCTTTTTTAAATGAAATTTGCAGTTCAGCAAATGAAAGTGTGCTTCCAAGCAAAGAAGTCGTATTGTCGAAAATATTTTACAGTGATTACACTTCTTTTTATTAGGCTTAATACTTCTTTTTATAAAAAGCATGTGTGTTGATTTTGCTATTCAGGCAATATTAAAGCAGTAATCCTTTGAACTGTTCAATGCTGTACACATATTGCTGGTTAACAGAATCAAATGAGTTATTTTGCATTTGCACAAAATTAGGGCTACGTTTACTATTATTGCGTCTAAGATTCCTGAAAGGTAATAAAATTCTTCTCGACTCAAGCAGACGGCTCAAACTTTGGACGTGTGTATGAATTTGGTTGCAATGCAGCCATGGGGTGTTCTTGAGTAGTTCTTGAATAGATGGGCCCTAGGACTGTCTCATCACTGAGTTTGTGCGCCACTTTCAGATGTAATCAACTCAAGTGATGTATCGATTTAAATGTTAATTGTGCCTGACAACAGTTGTCACCATTTTTTTACTGCAGTCGGTGATGTCGTTCTTGTGAAACTCGGTGTTTATGTCTGTCAGTAGATGTGATGTGAGAACTACATTGTGAGTCATCCGTTATCATTTATGCTGTACTTTGTTTCTTTACGAATTTGCCAAAGAGTTCTTGTGTTCTATGTACATCTTTTCCATGTTGATTCAGAAACATTTTGAGCTGGGATTTCAAACATATCACCATACTAAGATGCCTTTTTCTCAGGTAAAGAATCCTTAGCTTTAATTTGCTATGGGTTGGTTACATTATAATGGTTGAGTTGTAAAATTTTGATTGTTTAATGTTTGCCCTCCTCATTGGAAAAATTATTTTCCATATACTTTCAACGACAACAAGTTTTTCTTATTATTTTAAATTTCATGTGTTTAACTATATCTTTACCAGATTATATTACTCTAAAGTGAATGCACTCTACGAGTTCATGATGTATATTTCGTTTTGTAAAAGCACTCATATTATTGAATTAACGCCTATTTTTTAAGTGTTGCATACGTCAATACATTTGTAGTAGATGGTAGTGTTTTTCTGCAAGGCTGTGACATTTAGTGATTAAGATCGTCAATTATTCTTTTTAGATTTACGAAACCATGTTAGATCTCACCGATCACATTAAGTTTCCATGCATTGATTTGTATTGCACATGTTCGCGTGTACCATTCGTTCAACCTAAAGAAAGAGTCCGGTTATTCAACTTTCATTTCTCTTCCAAAGGTGTCACGTTGAAAACTGTTTATTACAATTCCAGGAAAGATTTTAAGAAACTTTCATTTATTTTGATAGCCACCATGAACTTCTACTCATTATTTGTCATGAGATTACACCCAAGTCTGATATGAGAATATACATGTTTACTGTAAGAATTGTAAATTTGTTTATATTCGTAATTCCAGGCACCCTTTGCCCAGATTTGGATTGGGCACATTTTTACTATAAACTCAGCTAAAGGTACTCCAAGTAGTGGAAGTGGAATAAAGGATTGCTGAAACAATATTTGTTTGAGCAAAGTAAATCCAAGGAAACTTTTTATCTGGTGTTTTTATTTTCTTATCGCTGGAAATTGCGAAATATGTTGCTTTTTCATGTACTCAGATTGTTAGAAAACAGAGGGAAAAAATGATAGAGTGAAATTCCTGTTGTTTTTCTTGCCTGTAAGTAGTCATGCTCTATTTTGTCCTTGCGTAGTGTTTTCTGGAGTAATTGTGTCAAGTGCTGTTTTTGGCAATGAACTTCCTGAACATTATACCAAAAATTGTTTTAGGTATCAAATTATAAACTGAATCTCTAATAAAGAGCAACTGTATACAACTGATTGTTTCATTTTTTGCTGAATCTGCTATTATAAAAGTTAATGATTTTTTTATAGTAGGTATGTTGAATCTCCTTCATAGGTTCCCAAACCTTTTTCCCATGGACCCCTGGAGGTCCATATGGAACACTTCAGGAATCTATGATCTAAATCTCCACATGAAAATTAGTGAACTGATTTGAAAAAAGTCTGCCGGGCCGGGAATTGAATTTTTTTCAAGTCTGTTTTTCCTTGAGAATTTTTCTGGGATCACGCCCTTATGTGCAGTTACCTCAACCCTTTTCTTTGTATTTCCTTAAGGGGGCTTTCTCCTTATCCCTCTTTGTGTTGCAGGTGCCTCAATGAGGCCGTGGCGTGGTCAATGCCGCACAGTCAGACGAATCCACAATTGCCCTTGCACTCAAATTCCCCAAAACGGCTTGTTAAAATGTACTGGCCAGGTAGCTTCGATGGTTAAAGCAACCTCCTGGATAATGGAAGATCCTTGGTTCAATTCCTGGCCCCGTCAGACTTTTTTCAAGTCCGTTTTTCCTTTGGAATTTTCCTGGGTGCATGCCCTAATATGCTAAGTCACCTCAACCCTTTTCCTTCATAAATTTTTTCTCTATTAAAAAATCCATGGTAAAGAAACTTTTACTAGTAAAATTTTCTTTACCATGGATTTTTTAATAGTTAATAATTACCACAAAATTAACCCTGAATCTGTATCGTTAATTTTCTTCTCTATTTGGAACCAGTCAATTTCACAGCAAGAAATATGATGAACATCAACTAAGTCTTTATTTCCCTAACTACTTTGTTAAATTCTATCATTTGTTCTTTCTAATGTAGAAAATATTGATTTACCAAGTGATCTGGTACAATTGTTTAAATCACAAAAAGAAAAACTCGCATGGTAGAGTCTACTTCACAGAAACCTTTTTATGAAAACAACCTAGGTTTAATTACAGAGTAACATCCTTAGGTGAAATTATCAGAAACAGACTGTATTATATAGCTTCAGAAGGGAGTGGGAGATCAAATGTTTGAAGTTACATCTCTGCAAGGTGTTAGGTCTAACCTCTATTATACTGCAAGGTTTTTAAATTCCTAAGATTTTCAAGCCCTTAGAAAATCAAGAAGAGAACAATCTCAATTGTTCTCAGTATCATCTTATAATTAATTTTTTAAGACTGAATATAAATAGATGAAAACAAACTGTAAGGACCCAACTGAATCATTTTCATTGGAAGTCTGCTAGAAGCATTGTGTACTATACACCGAGGACATCAGCAAAGATTGCTTTAAATTGAGTCTGAAATTATGAGGAGTTACCAACCATAACTACCTGATATCCTTGTTTCTCCAGCTGAGTTAAACAAGGTCATGTAAGTACTGAAAAGTAGTATTATTTCTTTTCTCCTTCAATTTGAGTTTTTCTCAAATGTAGACTATGAGTGTAAAGGAAAAACGGACTTGAAAAAAGCCTGACTGGGCTGGGAATCGAACCTGGGATCTTCCTCTATCCGGGAGGCTGCCTTAACCACTAGGCTACCGAAACAGAACTGTCTTGGTAGCCTAGTGACTTTTTTCAAGTCTGTTTTTCTTTGACATTTTTCCTGGGTGCATGTGCCCTTATGTGCAATTTACACTTTCCTTGTAAACTATGAGATTGTCTCTTCTTCTTGCTAAGACAGACTCATACTACGTACTCAATAGACCAATTAGTGTATGCCAGGTTATTGCTCACTCAGGCTTTTTGCAGCCAGTGATACAACTGAACAGATATCACCAAATGCTTTGTATCACGTACACTTTGTGTATTCTCAGAACTGAAAATCTCTCTCAGTGAAATATTTAAACTCTGGATTTTTAGATGGTCCAGACTATGAAATATGCCACATTTCTGTTCAAACATGATTACTTTTTACTTTCTTCATATACGAAGTATAGAGAAAGTATTGTTTTCATGCAAAATTCGACTTCGAGATTTCAACGGAAATACATGTTTTGGGATCCCTAGAACTCGTTTTAACCATTTTCGGAATGATGTCTGTGTGTGTGTGTGTGTGTGTGATAGTGGGCGCTCTAACGTTAAAACTATTGGTCGTATCAATACCAAACTTCATATATAGTACTGTGGTGTGTGCTGTCAGAGTTGATTAGTTTTTGGAGGAAATCGGTTGACCGGAAGTCGAGCTTCATTCATCAAAGCTCATTTCCGGTTTTCAAAATATCTCCATAAATATGATATATACGTATATTGCATTACTTATAAAAGTTTTAGATAATGTAATTTACTATAACTTTTGTATTTAACATATTTTTGTATCACCGGTTGATTAGGAGTTATTCATGAAATACCGATAAACCGGAAGTAGCTGTTATGTACTTTGTGGGCGTTCAAACATGAAAAAAATTCGTTGTATCAGTACCAAATTTCATATATAGTACTTTGGTTGGTGTCGTTAGAGTTGATTAGTTTTTGGAGTAAATTGGTTTACCGGAAGTCGAGCTTCATTCTTCAAAGCTCATTTCCGGTTTTCAAAATATCTCCATAAATATGAGATTTAGTTTTATACTATTATTTATAAAAGTTTTAGAAAATGTAATTTAGTATAACTTTTTTATGAAACATATTTTTGTATCACTGATTGTTTAGGAGTTATTCATGAAATACTGATAAACCGGAAGTTGCCTATTATGTACTTAGTCGGCGCCCTGGGCTCTATGGGCGAAAGGCCAATTTCATCGTTTTTCATCGATCATTTCCGGAAAACATTATTTATAATGTTTGTGACGTCAAAGATAATAATATATAAATTAATCACTCATCTTCCAAGTTTAGATGGAATATAGAGTTCGAAATTACTGTCGTAGATAAATATTTACGTCTTATATATGGAAAAAGTCATGTGCTGGCCACATCAGATTTTTTATTGTTTGCTTCCAATATATTCCAAACCTTTTTATGATTAAAATATTTAGATATTAGGTGATAAAATCAGAATAGATAAGATATTGTAATATTTAGATGTTTGAAGGCAAAAAGGAAAAACTTCTTTTTACATGGACCATGTAAAGAAATTTGAGAATTTTTATACAGTTATATTAAAGCATTGAAATGGTCTATCGTTCTTATGCATTCCTAAAACCTTCCCTATTGCGTATTCAAAGTGCAAAAAGGGAAATACCCCCATCATCCTCTTCACCTGAGGTTCTATGAAGCCAACATAAGTTCAATCTCTTCTGGAGAAATAAGACCATTAGCCCTCAGAATCTTCCTGGTTATGGTTCATTCAAATTCCATTAGCATATTTCAATGATTTTGCTTTTCACGCATATACTAACAGAAATCAAAGCATATCCGAGGCTGACTAGTTGATCAATGAAATGAATTGTAGGGAAAGAGAATCAAATAGGAAGGAGAGAGCAAATAGGGTAGGACCATTATGTGATATCAGAAATCGTGATAAAATGGTAATTCTCGGAAAGTTGGTAAAAATTAAATAATAAGTAAAGGTTATAGTGAATTATGATCTTTTGATAGTAAGTTTTTGTTCGTGCGATGGCAGCACAATGCAGGAGGCCTGAGAGACTTCAAAGGACTAAATTCATTACGATTTCAGTAAGCACATACGAAGGGCCTCATTTTGCATGGACTAGGAACATTATCTGTGCCCAGGAAATCTCTACGTCGGTGACTCCCGACGACATCCACCATGGACAAGTTATCGGACATCCCGCCTGTCCCGCAGCTCCGACAACAACTTCGCAGTAAGGGCCATAGCGCTCCGTCAGTCAGGTGACAATTTCTTTGCTTGTCGATTTCCTCTTCGTATTCAACTATGTCGGATGATTCTGATTAATCTTTAGTGTTAGTGATGAACTTACTGTCGGGTTGGACTGTCGATCATCTTTAGCTTAGTCGTTGCAGGGGAACTCAATTTTAATTGTACCATCAAAGTATTGGCAAACACCAATTCCTTTGCGCTTTCTGGGAGAGAACTCATGCGTTGTTGCTATTGTTGTATTGGGATCGACTGTTATATAAGAGATGCGCAGGTATGTCTTTAATGCGTGAATTTGGCTGTTTCTTGCCTGTTTTATGAAAGATCAAAATGGGTCGGTGCCAGGAGGCAGGCGAGGGATCGGGGCGCGCGGGAGCCTCCCTCATTGACTGCTCTCTCTCAAGGTGAATAGAGAGGTCCTCTCTCTATACACCTTGGCTATCTCCAACGTTTCAAGTCTTACGGATGTTATGCTATTGCAGCAGGAAAGTGACCAAGCCTCTATTTCAACCATTCAAATGCCATAGAGGACTTTGCTTCGTTTAGAGTATGAACATTGATAGCCAATTTCGGAAGACTTACAGTTTACATGTGTTCATTAAATTTATTTCTTTATGTTCCCTACTTATAATTCACGTAATTAATCAGATTTAGTTTGATAGTACATATCTATTCAGAGGAAAGGTACTTTCTGGTAATTCAAAGCAAATAGTGACGATTGTGTGCAATTACTTAACATTCTCTGGGATGTGCTAGTAAGGCTGCAGCGAGCACAAGGCACGCGCTATCGAAATGATACACGAGAGCATTTTAGTGGTGTAACTAAAACGAAACCTTATTACATTTTCTTCAGTAAAAACGCTCAAGACACTGATGAAAGCACTTGTTCCGTTAATTAGTGATTCTCTTTAGTCAATAACATTAGATGAGGTCGTAATTCCTCACTCCTCATCCAGCCTAGTAAGCCTAATTCCCCCCTATTTGGCCTCCATTGTTAGAGGGGGTGAGTTACCAGCTGGCCTCCGGGCGGATTAAAATACTGACAGATGACGTCATTAGCGTTATTGCATAAGCCAATGCTTCCCGGCCGTTTGTTTGTTTGTTGTTTATATGTTGACTGTTACTAGCAAGTGGCATCTCGGTCTTTTTGACAGTCATTTGTTCCCATATTAACCCGGAAATAATGAGCAAGCCTTTTGCCTTTCACGGCGAGCTTACGTGTTCAGTCAAACTTCGCGGCTCGCTTAACCAGTCCGATTAGTTTGTCTGAATTCAATTTGCAGGAGAATACACCGAGTGTTGAATTGTCATATGCATACTCTCGGGAATTTTTTTACATACTCTCATTGGGGGGGCTCCCGGATAGTCATGTGGACAGCGCGTTTGCCTTTGGTGAAAGCGGTCCCGGGTTCGAATCCCGGTGGGAGCCAATGTGCGAAATGACCTGAGCTGTCGAAGCACTTTTAACAATACTACTACTTCTCATTGGGAGAAATTTAAGCGTATACGTAGTAGTAGTATTGCTAAAAGTGCTTCGACAGCTTAGGTCATTTCGCACATTGGCTCCCACCGGAATTCGAACCCGGGACCGCTTTCACCAAAAGCAAACGCGCTATCCACATGACTATCCGGGAGCCTAGCGTATACGTAATGCAATATATGTTTTGTTCGGATACCTCGCGGTACTTCAAGAGCCCACTAAGGGCGCACCTCTCGAGAAGGAATGGGATAAACGATGTCTCCATCTCATACCATGATTGGCAAATAGGTCGGTGGCGATACGCTGAGTATCGCCACCGGTCTCTTATGTTATTAAATATTTAACACCTTCGACAGAAGTTCACCATCCCCCAGCTAATTCCAGTGCAATGCACTACCGATTTGATATTAAGACGGATATGTAAAGTCCTCTTATATGAAATATTTACAGATTATGTTGAAAACTGAAGTTTTATAAAGAGAAATTACCATAATAAAATCCAATTCGGCAAATTACAAGACAATGTTGGCGGGTGGGAATTACATGCGAGTATATTCTACGTGAGTTAACAATCAGAATTAAAACAGTTTCAAATCGGGGAAGAGCTATCGTGAGGAAAAGAATCTTGAAAAGAAAAAGAATCATGGAGTTATTTTTTCCTTAAACCAACGTTTCCTCTTAGGAACAAGGGCGTCGTCAGCCACTGGGCTAGGGGGGGGCAAGCTGCCCCCAGAAAAAAAGAAGCCTAAAATAACGCAACCCGCAGAGCACTGGGGTGACCTTTTCTCCGGCTCCCCTTTGTCTATATGTATTTTTGGGGTTTTATTTTAATCTCATACGGGACTCAGGAGTTTGTCTATCCTATGACATGGACGCAGATAGTTTAAATGAACATTTTACTTAACGATCATGTTCGATTTTTTTCTCTAAGTCCTCTTAATTCCTTTTATCATGGAAAATAAAGCATGCCTGCAATGTAAACTTCTCGGATGCCGGTGTCGTCTGCTAGAGCAATATAGAAAACGAATCATCTGCCAACCTCCCGCAAACTCTATTAAAACCTCGTTGATTAATTCTAATGTCAATTTTATGTATATTCTAATGCATTAATACGTCTTAGTTTTTAATTGACCAATACCAAGTATAGCATAAAATTCCTTAATAGTCGTTTACCGCAATGAAATAAAGCTACTCTATAGTACATTATAATAGCTTATCAGGGTAATTAGAGATTTTCCGCTTGTGCAAATTTTTGTTCTAATTCATAATTGGGACTTAATGCAGTAAAAGTTGTCAAAATGACGAAATCGAGAACTTGTATACCATGCAAGACCTGCAGGTGCAGCCGAGAGCACAATGAAATGTTCATTAAAACGCCTTGGATTAATACTGACGTTCGTTCTGCTTCATAGAGTTCAGACAATGACTGAAATAATAAAATTAAGGAAGATGCATAGATTCTAGTTTCGGAACATTTTGTGGTGGCAGCTGTTCTGATGCACAGCAATTGACCATGCTGCAAGCAGAAAAAAGCCACTGCTTATTTACCTATAAAACCTTTAAAAATGCAAAAATAAAAAAATTGCTTCGTGTTACACATTGCTCAAAATACATTTTGTGTTCCAAAACGTTCGACTTACTCGATCAAACCTTGATAAATCTGTATCAAATCCGCAAAATCACGAAAAACAATGTATTGGTATAGGGAGATACGAAAAGTGCAACCCAGCATGGCTAAATGCGCAATCTGCCCTTTTTTTGGCTTCACTTTTGGGCGCTAGAGATAGCAATACTACCCTTGTGGGGCTGCCTGATTGAGGGTACATAATGAAGGTAAAATAACTGCAGGTTATGACAATAAAACAAATACTTTACTGCAAGAAAGAAAAGCGATGAGGAAGTTATACTTTGAAATATTGTGAAAAGAGGGAAAGTTTCCCCAGCTTCTGATGAATTGCTGAAATCTGATTTGTAATTGTAACTGATTACAAATTTGACGGATTAATTATAATTGAGCCCAATTACATTTTATCAGTACTTTTCCCAATACTGGTGTTTACACGTGCCAACACTTGACTTTGTTTTGGGTCTAAATTCTTTTCAAATACGCTCGTGCCTAAAAATTGTTTCTCCAACACCTCCCGAACCAAATTACAAACTGCTGTATTTGTCGTATTCCATCATATTTTTATAAATTCTTTTTTCCAGAATTTGCATTATTGCACTAAATATTGCGATTTCACTAATTCTAAATGGATGTCGAAGAGTCAGATGAAAATCCCACCTTGCCCTTCTGCGTTGTTGGGGAAAAACTTTCGTCAATTTTCCATCATGGTTCATTTTATTCCAATAAAATTGGGCTGCAATATGTGCACAATTTATCATTGCACGAAAAAGTGCTCATTTCTCTGCGATCAGAGGTTGAGATCACAGATCACGATCAAATCTGTTTCCATCACAAAGCAATGTATTTAGAAAAGTATGAAATTAAGCAAAAGACATGCTGCAACCCATTTAACAAAAAAAACATACAGCTAAACATGAGCTGCAGAAAGTCAATCTAGCCTTGTCTAATGATTTGCAAAAATGGGCAAAAACAAATGTGAAGCCTGGTCAAAAAATTTGTTCCAAGATATACAGCCAAATATGTTTCTATGGTCCAAAACACTACTGACTCTTCGTCTTCGCAAAATTGCGATATGGATATTTCGAACACGGTTAATCGAGATTTTACTGATATGGGATCAACTCCGTTAAGAATTCGGAGAGTGAGTAGTAGGGATAAAGCTGGCTACGTGAAACGAAAAATTGAACGCATGCAGAAAGTAGTAGCAGACAAAATAACGTTAGCCGCTGGAATACCAGCTGAAGTCATAGGACAAACTAGTCAGTGTGATGTTGAGGAATGCTCGTCATGCTGATCTAATAAAATAAATTCAAACAAAAATTAAAATATCAGATAGATCGATGAAAGTTCAACTATTGACATTGGCTCCAAAGAGTTGGTCGATAGCACTTACAGCGAAAACATTTGGGGTATCAGAACGGTGAATATATACGGTGAAAGCAGCACGGATGGTTTTGCACGGCTATCGGGCGTGACCCCTACGGCGATGGGGTTACTGGTTCAAATGCCTGAACTGGTAGTGACGATGTCACTACCAGTACCAGTCACGGACCAACGCAATATACTAAAAATGTCTACATAAAATAACCAGGACGATAAACAACAGAAGGCATGTGGCGCCACCATAGCAACGTTTTCTACTTTGTTAATTTTTTTAGGGCTGTAAGTGCTCGCGATGAAAAACCAAGTGTACTTTTTTAAGAGGTTTGAAACATGCTCTGTCAAATTAAAATAATTTACAAGAGTATCGAAAAGGTCTTTTTTTTCTAAGAGCGGGCAGAAAATAAACCCATTTTTGTCGTTTTTACAAATATCATCCTCATAGTTGTCCCTATTTCTAGGGCCTTATATGCTCGAGATGAAAAACTAGATATACTTTTTTAGAGGGTTGAAATCATTCTCTATTTAATAAAAATGTTTCAAAAGAACTTCCAGAGGGTCTTTTTTTGTAAAAGCGGGGTAAAAATAGCCTATTTTTGGCTTTTTTACAAAAACTGTCAAATGTTGACTCAATTTATAAAATAATGGAAAGTACTAGGATAATGAAATTTTATATTTATAAACTGTGTATTGATATTTTATCATGCGCAAAGTTTCACGTTGATTATATCTTTTCTTCTTAAAATATAAAAAGCCAAAGTTTTAATTTTTTTTCGATCTGCAATTTTTTGGGCCAGATTTGCACAGAATTTTCTGCAAGGAGGTTGCTCTTACAGTTATTTTTATTATTTTGTTTAATTGAGCGCAAAAAGTCATTCAAGATAGCCAAAGTTTATTTACTTCATAAAACAATTCTCTGAGATACAATGCCTCAAAGTTACTGAAAACTCTTAGTCATATTGAAGAAGGCAGTACACGGGGTCAAATAAACTGCTATATCTTAGCAAGTATACCATCGGTGAAAATAAAACTTTACAAATGTTCAAAAGAGAGAAGTATAAATGTCCGTGCAAAATTTCATTGAAATCCGTGATAGTCGAGCGGGGCACTTCTCTGAAATCAGACCACTTGGCATGGAATGACTCTTTTTAACCCGCCTTCCTAGGTAAAGTAGACTTTTGCTAAATATAGTATAAGTATGATATTGAATTATATCTCAACTTATGGTAATGTTACAGTTTACTCAGGGATATTTTTATTTTTCAGTTAAAAAAGTTCATATTTTTCTGGAGATGCAGCATTAATGCCAATGTTTAATAACGAAAGTACCAATTTTCCTCGAGAGATGGCATTAGTGGCGAAGTTTATAAACAAAAGTTCCAATTTTCCTCAAGAGATGGCATTAGTGGCGAAGTTTACAGACCAAAGTTCCAATCTTCCTCAAGAGATGGCATTAGTGGCGTATTTTATAAACAAAAGTTCCAATTTCCCTCAAGAGATGGCATTAGTGTCGAAGTTTATAAACAAAAGTTCCAATTTTCCTCAAGAGATGGCATAAGTGTCGAAGTGTATTTTATAGAACATTTAATGTATCGAATGTCAATTCAATTATGGCTATCGATCTCGGTATGGCCAAAACACGGGGATCGTGACAATTTGACTTTATTTGAGATTTGACAATAGAGAAAAAAGATATAAAGATTCCTTCGATAGAAAGAGGAGATATAATAATTCTAATATATTAATAATCGCTTCTTGTCTGGCAATGGCGTATGACTTAGTGGGAGCATCAGAGACGATAACAGGAATGAGGGATGTCGGTGTGTTCTTTTTTACACACCACTTCCGGATTATAAAGCCGATACATTACATGTAAAAATTATCATCAAAAAAATTGCGCATTGCTGGAAAAAATTACTCATGTATAAAGGGTTGATTATGATACAATTTGATCTAAATATCATTGCCACAAGTTGCAATGTATTGGATAAATAAGTGATTAAATACAATGTGACGTCACCATTCTGCTGGTTGCGTACTCAATTTTCGTTTTGCATCGCTGCAAGTGCAATTGAAAAGACTTGGAAGAAATAAATAAATAGGAAGTTAGTGCATAAAATTGACTACAAACTGTGTTAACAACCATGTTTCATCGTAGCAAAGTTACGAAGAAAAAAATTAATATAGTTCTCTATCATTGAAGTACGCATTTGTTAACATCGACATAATTCATTCGTTTCCTTTTTTTAAATAAAAAATTTATTTGTATTAAATTATTTACTTTTATCAATTAATTGTTATATTGTTTATTGATATTGTATTAATTATTGATAAATTTTAGAAGTAAACGTCTCGAAAAAGATTCGATTCCCATGAATACATCGAAAATGGAAAAGGTCTATTTACTGATCGAACTTTTTAAATTAAACTTTTACATTAACGCTATATTTTAAAACTTACGAGGAAAATTGGAACTTTTTTTCATAAATTTAGCCACTAATGCCATCTCTTGAGGGAAATTTGAACATTTGTTTATAAACTTCGACACTAATTACATCTCTTGAGGGAAATTGGAACTTATGTTTATAAACTTCGCCACTAATGCCATCTCTTGAGGAAAATCGGAACTTTGGTTTATAAACTTCGCCACTAATGCCATCTCTTGAGGAAAATTGGAACTTTGGTTTATAAACTTCGCCACTAATGCCATCTCTTGAGGGAAATTTGAACATTTGTTTATAAACTTCGACACTAATGACATCTCTTGAGGGAAATTGGAACTTTTGTTTAAAAACTTCGCCACTAATGCCATCTCTTGAGGAAAATTGGAACTTTGGTTTATAAACTTCGCCACTAATGCCATCTCTTGAGGAAAATTGGAACTTTGGTTTATAAACTTCGCCACTAATGCCATCTCTTGAGGAAAATTGGAACTTTTGTTTTTAATAAATCACCACATTGGTGCACCCATCCTTATTTGAACATCTTAGGAATGACTTCATCCGTTGCTTTTAAAATTACCTCCTCTTCTAAGAAACAAAAAATCATTTATATCAGATGAAATTTTCTGGTAGGCTCACATTTAAGCCTGATTTCGTTATTTATGTATTAGCCAAGTATTCAATTGAATGCGTTACATACCGGAGAGTACAAATTCAGCTGCATTAAAATATTCTGTAGACTCTTGATTATAGTTGATATTATAATTGAATTTGCAGAAATAAAGTTATATACCAAGGTGGAAAAAATGAAGACGTCAACTTACAATTATTTAGATAAAGTGATAGGTGGTTGAACCAGCAGAGAGATGATACAAAACCCAGTCTTACGCACTGAGTGTTCAAAGGAAACAAAAATTTTCCACGAATTGAAATTTTGAATGGGCATTGCATAACCAGATATGAGATTCGTGGGATTCTTTCACAAGAGAAAAAATTGGCCGCATCGAAAAGGAAGCTGAAGAATTTAAGTCACAGTTTTAAAAGTTTCTCAAATTTATTTCAAGTCATCAAGTCACAGTTACGATAAATATGTGCGTAACTTACGCGCACAATACCTTTCAGTTTACTGATTTGCTTCCAAAATGGTATATTATTAATAATATCATCGAAAATTAATTTTTACTGATATCTTGTATTGCTCCAATACTTTTACAAATTTCTACGGAAACCCGGTAATTGAATTATTTTCGTAACTATACAGCAAATTTACGGGTAATTATAAAATATGGATCGATATATTTTATATCATCCCGAGTAATGAAGAGCCTACTGTACAGACTTTTAATCGTCCAGAATGCTTAATAAAGGAACAAGTAACTTTGCAATTGTCGCTAACTCATCTTGAGATGTGCCCTCCGATAACAGCCCTAAAATAATACAATCCTAATTTATGCAACTAATAATGGTAATTTTACAAAAAACTACATAGACATTAACTTACGTTTTCCCGATAGAGGCCTCGAGCTATTAGCGGACTGTGAAAAAATTTTCGGATGTCCATCTGTACGTTATGAAATCCAAACTAAACTCTCCTTCGAACTGTTCCCTGTGAATTTCTCAAAAGCACTATTCAAGAGCCTTGCTTTGCATTCTCAAAACAGTCACATGCAGAAGATCTAACTGAGCGTTTTATCAATTCTTCTCATGGGAATCTTATCTTATGGTGTGAGCCATCTAACAAAAGGATATGGTTAAGAAGTGCATGCGTTGAACATGGTGTGCGAAACACTCGTAGCGTCCCATTGATATCGATGTCGGCTCTAAGCCTGCTCTGCAACCGAAAACATCAACTTCCAATTAGCTGTAATCGGAGCCATATTTACTAGCATGCAAAGCTAGTCATAGGACTTCTTGGGGGGGGGGGTTTGAACCCCTAAACTTCCCCCCCTCGCTGCGCCACTGCTTGGGCCTATTTGCAAAATACTCACCGCAAAACCTTCTTATGTCCATTTGAAGGAAAAACGAAAAAAAACTGAATCCTTTGTCTTCTGCCGGCGATTGTCGGACGATACTCAAGGTAGTTTGAGAGAGAGGACATAATCGCACAACCTCGCGCTCTGATCGCATCGAGAGGCAGTTCTAACTACATTGTTCACCCTGAAACCGAACTTTTCTTCTCTTGGGAGGGAAGGGGTGAAGGACTCTACTACAAAGTATTGTTGAAATATTTTTGCTGCGCTGGAGGTATAAATGAATTTCCTACGAGCAAGTACTTTTCCCATCACTGGTGTTTACACATGCCTACACTTGACTTTGTTTTGGGTCTAAATTCTTTTCAAATACGCTCGTGCCTAAAAATTGTTTCTACAACACATCCCGAACCAAAATACGAATGGGTCTCCAGGGGGGGGCAGCTGCCCCTCCCTGCCCCCCCCTGGCGACCCCCTTGCTTAGGAAGGGAATTGATTTGAACACAGTTTAGAAATGGATATATTTTGAAGGGTGCGCGGTAAAAATGTCACAGGTAAAAATGCCACGGTAAAAATGTCACACTTTTTGATAGGTAAAAATGCCACGGTAAATATGCCACACTGGAATTCGGTGGGCGGTAAAAATGTCACAGCAGAATTTTCACGGGGGGACATTACCATTTTGACAATGTTAAAGACCATTTTGACAATGGCTCATATTGTTGTAGTTACTCCTGTATAGAATGCAATAATGTTTGTTATATTTCAACCATATTTACGCAATAATACAATTATTCACCATTATGGCAATGTTTAAAACCGTTTTGACAACGTCATGACTATCATTCACGCCGTAATTTATTATTGTTGTAACTATTGGCTGGATTGAAATAAATTTTTATGTATTTTTATCTTTTTTACGTCCAAAACAAACAGTGCACTATCCGCATCATAGGATGAATGGGATAAGACGATAGCTACGATCCCTACGAACCTCCTTGATTGCTACAAGATTACTCGCCACAGCGAGTTAAAATAGTTTAAGTCGCGGAAGGAGAGGAAACGAGGGGGATGAGATGCACATTTAAATTAGTGATGAGAGATGGGTATCAAACCACTCGTGTCGACGTAGCGTTTATCTTGAACGGCATGGTTTTGCGAAGACCAGCTTGTTGGATGTTGTTCCTTATTTGATTTGAACGATATTACATAGTCTCTTCTGTATAGTTTAGTTTAATCCTATGGTAAAACTAGAATCTTTTCTAGTCAAAAACATAATGAACTACTTCAGTCTTTACTTTGTGGAACCTTCTAACATTATTCACCATAACTATTTTTTTCTAGTTTATTACAAGATGAAATTTCTCCAATAGTTTAAAAACTATACTAAACTCGTAAACGTCAGAGTTCGAGAGTCATCTGAACCATAATCACAAAAAATAAAGTCGATGCGAGTCATCTATGAGATACTAAAACCAATAAAAGATCGCAATGTATGTACAATGTATCATTGAATACTGTTGCGCCCAACGTTATTTCATGGAAATGCCGCGATCTATTATAAATACGCGACGCGGCAGTTACTAAGGACAATAATGGTCGCGAGAGAAAAATAAATAAACAGTTTTGAATTGTGTTTGGTGTTGGGCGTGTTGATGAAGTAAAGTTTCTGTATTGATTACGATTGGGAATAAAGTGTTATTTTTTCGGATTACGAGAGTTGAGTAAATTATCCCGAACCCCACGGCTCGTAACAATACAATGTAGCTTTGAAGAGAGTAGGGGTGAAAGCTGTCATGACTCGCATCTCAAACGCTCCTACATTTAATTTTGAAACCACGGAAGATATTGCTGTGCCACCGTATCACCTAAGAAATTATTGTCTCCATAAAGGATATTTTGCATATTACCAGAATTTAGCTTTATGATTTCTTCCATGGAAGTCATCGGAAGTAATAAACGTGGTTCAAAAGTGTGCTTCATTGGTTTTATGTACACGAAACAGATCACCCGTGGAACCGAGATCGGAGATTGGTCTTCCACGCAAAATCACGAAATGTAAGGCAAAATAGACGAAAAAAGATTGAAATGTCGTTGAAATTATCCGTTTTCAATGCTTTTTTCGATCATATCTTGGCAAAATCACGAAAAGTAAGGAAAATAGAGGAAAAAGATTGAAATTTCGTTGAAATTATCCGTTTTCGATGCTTTTTCGATCATATCTAGGCAAAATCACGAAAACTAAGGCAAAAAAGAGGAAAAGATTGAAATTTCGGTGAAATTATCCGTTTTCGATGCTTTTTTCGATTATATCTTGGCAAAACCACGAAAAGTAAGGAAAATAGAGGAAACAGATTGAAATGTCGGTAAAATTATCCGTTTTCAATGCTTTTTTCGATTATATCTTGGCAAAACCACGAAAAGTAAGGAAAATAGAGGAAAAAGATTGAAACTTTGTTGAAATTATCCGTTTTCAATGCTTTTTTCGGTAATTTTCCCGTTTCACGGTGTTTGGGAGAAATTCTATATCTCCTTTACTACTGAAGATACACATACCATTCTTACACCATATTATAGAAGAAGGATTGCAATTTATATATATATGATATGCAATCTCTTCTAAAAGCTGCCATTTCGGAGAAAATTCTATCCGAAAACGACAAATTTTCGACGTTTTTCGTCTGCTACTAGAAAATTACCAAATTGTGTTTTAAAATGAACAAAAATTATACCATCCACGTCAGTTAAAAGTTAATCATTATACGTTTAAAAATTAGAAAATTCGATCGCATGAAATCCTATGACTAGGTTTAATCTATTTCTCTTTTATTTATAGTTTTCTTCAAGCGGGGTCATTATTTTTCCATAGTCGAGTCTCGCACGGGGAAATAGTAACATATGTTACGGATATTAAGCGTTCCCCGACATTTTACCTAATGAATTATTGGTGGTTATTTACATTTATTATTAAAAGATTAAAACGTTTATTTTATTCCACGTCCTTGGACAGATGCACGCTCCAAGAAACGTAGTATATACGTGCATCCATATGTGCTATGGCGTACATCATTTTGCATCTAAAAGCGAGAATCACATTCATTTTATGCAATCGCATGTCTTATTGCGGCTTTATTTTACATTCTGCTAATTACGGGCATTCAATTAACGCATTTGCCTTGATGATATTGTTAAATATGCACACACTTGCCACAGTTCGTCTGCTAACCGACTGTCTCCTATCGCTACCGACTCCTTTTCATTATCGGTAGAATTCTCCGGATTCTACCGACGATGGCTAGCCGTCCTACCGACGCAGGAGCTTCCAGAATAGCATCGAGATCTCGCGGAGTCGGTTTGCGATCCCAACCGACTGCTTGGATACCGTACCGACGGGAAATGAGATACAGAATATGGCCCCAGGTCCTTAAATTTAGCTTGCAAACCAACTATAGCTTGCTAGCCGGACGTGAGGGTGACTATCTTTTTCTGTACATAAAGCAACATTTGTGACGAAAACAGTGTTTAAGTGTTAAAAGACCTTGGAAACCAATTGAGCTTGCAAACCAATGATAGCTTGCGATCCGAACGTGAGGGTGACTATCATTTTCTTGACACAAAGCAACATTTGCGCCGAAAACGCTGTTTTTCCTTAGAATTTAAGATTTTTTAACATATAACTTTGGCCAAAAGCGGATGGGTTGAGTTGGAGGGCCGGGGTTCCTTCATTCTTGCTTATTTCTCCGTCATTACATGCGATGTATATGAACGAACACAGCCCACCCAACTCAACCCTTCCGCTTTTGGCCAAAGTTATCTTTAAGTGCAAACTGTGAATTATTAACTTATTCTGTGATTATTAACTCCTAATTATATATAATATACAGGTTTTTGAGCTATATTTCATCATATCAGGTCATTTTTTGGACAATATCCGAGTTTTTTTACCTTCCCACCCAGCACCCTTGTTCACTCCATGCGCCAGTATGATAGTGCAATTTGGGAATTTTAGGCTGTTTCCGAGATGTGAAACTCATCGCTCACCGCTACATCTGGCGTCAAAACGCCATAACTAACAATTCAAACATGGTCTCCGGACGCCATTCTTGTACCTCGGTCACTTTCATCGAGATATGTTAGCAACTGCATTAGGTAGTTACTCGCTATAATTTTTATCATAAACTGCAATGTTTGAAGTATCATCCCTGAAAATTTCTTTGAAATCAGGGTATTTCTAGTTTGAAAAAAAAAAATAAAACGTAAACACCGTGAAACGGGAAAATTACCCTTTTTTCGATCATATCTTGGCAAAAGCACGAAAACTAAGGCAAAATAGAGGAAAAAGATTGAAATTTCGTTGAAATTTTCCGTTTTCGATGCTTTTTCGATCATATCTTGGAAAAATCACGAAAACTAAGGCAACATAGAAACCATGCCCTATTACCATCCACCATTGTTTTCATATTAATTACATAGTCTAAATAATAGCATCTTACATTTTAACATTGAAAATTTATTCTTAAAGAGTTGATAGATAATTTGTTGACATGATTAATAACTTGTGAAATCTTCTACCGAAAAACTTAAGAACGAGACCAGTTTGTTTCTACATCCACCCATTACCGAGAAGGTTAAGAGAAGATCTCCGAGACCCTGATGTTGAACATTATGTGAAATGTTTCCATTTTCCAGAATCTTGGATTGAAACCAAGTAGTAAAACAATTTTCCCTATGTTTTGCTTCAATTAAGAACCATTTTTCCCCCTAATAGTTTTTTCTCTCTTCGTATTCTTAATAATTATTGCACACTATGACAAACAATAACTGCAGCGTTTATGAAATGCTCTTTCATCGACACATAAAAAAACAAGAATAATTATGTGAATGTTTACATAAATGCAGTTCCACATTCCACTAATTACTCACAAGATATAAAGAGAAATATGAATCAGTATTCATTTCCTATGCATGTTGGGCGAAAGCTTTCCTGCCCCTGAATTACCTAAAGGCAATTCTGTGTTTACGACATGGCTTTGGACTCCCCCCTTAGTCAAATCCTGGTTACGCCCCTGCTGTGATACATACCAAAAAAATGAAGAAACACATATTTTGAGTGTATAGTGTAACATAGGATACAACCTACACCACTTTCGAATTTTAGGTAAAAACATACGAGTAGGTAACAAAAAAGAAACCTAAGGCTTCGTGAAATACTGTTAAAAAAATCTTGCAGAAATGATGCAGAAATTTATGTTAACCTCGACAAAAGGGGTTATTCCTCTGCCATTCTTTTGAATTAAGTAGACATTGTGTATTTGTAGATAGTGACATTTTCACTATGGAATTTTTACTGTGACATACATGGATATGACTGTGAAGTGTGCTTATCTCATAAAAAACATACAGGTGGGTGCATTTATATTAGAAATTATATTAATTATGATATAGTAGAAAATAGAATTATAAATTTAAGTGTATGGATGTTGGGCTAAAAACATTGAAAGGAATTTATTATGTTTATACTTTATATTGATCACCAGGATCATCAGTTAATGATTTTATTAATTTCTTAGATGAACGGATAGTTGAAAAACTTGAGTGGTAAATAAACTAATCTGATTGGTGATTTTAATATTGACATGAAGAACATTTCTACCTATTCTATTAAATTGATAAATGTGATTCAAAGCTTTGGTTTAAAGCAATTTGTCAAATACTTCACTAGAGGTACAAGAACGAGTAATGTTATTGGTAAATAAACCTGCCATAACAAAAATTAGTGACCATGAATTACTAACTATTGAGTGTGATTTTTTAAAATATTAATGAATACATACCACATTCAGTAGAAGTTTCAAGAGAAATTAAGTTATGGAATAAATGTAATATGGAGGAACTGAAAGGCTACCTAAAGACATGTAATTGGGAAAAGGTTAATCTGAATGAAATATCAAATCAATTTGTGGGAAACCTATTGAATGCAGTCGATAAATTTGTTCCAGTATAAATAATTCATCAGAAAAATGGTAAAGATCTGCCTTGGTTTACTGATGAAGTGAAAAAAGTTTGCAAACTTAGAAATCTTGTATACCAAAGGGCAAAACTCACTAACAATACAGAAGATTGGAACAGTTATAAATCATTAAGGAATAAATGTGGGGTTATAATAGACAGTGAAAAGAAAAGATACATTGAAATTGAAAATTCAAAATATGAGCCAAAACAAATGTGGAAAACTATTAAATTCTTAGATAGTTGTAAAATCGCAAAAGGGGAATCTCTGAAAGTAAATATAGTTGGTTATGAATCTTAAGCTGAAAATGATTGCCTGAATAATTTCTTTGTAAATAGTGTTGTAGATATTGTAAACTCTATATGCAAGGTATCTCAAGCTGAAAAGCTTACTGTAAAGGATATAACATTTCAAAATCACAGTGTTGTTTTTTGAGTTCAAAGAGATAGATTTATTTAAATTACACAAAGTTGTATGTACCCTAAATAACAAGAAAAGTGCACCTGATCGCATTACAGCAAATTTAATATAAGATACATTTGATGAATGAGGGGCCTAGTTGCTGAAGATTGTAAATATGTCAATCAGACAAGGTACTTTTCCTGAGTCCTGGAAGACATCTCTAGTTACACCTATTCCAAAGAAAAAAAATCCTCTTGATTCCCAAGATCTGAGACCAGTAAATTGTTTACCAGTATATGATTTTTTTTTAGAAATAATACTCCATGAACAAATGATTGAATATGTGGAGAAAAATAAAATATTATGCACAAATCAATCTGCCTTCAGGAAGACTTTTTCATGTGAAACTCCCATCCAACTTGTTTTATCTAAATAGCGAAAAATGGCAGATGATGGAAAGACTACAGTTTTAATTATGTTAGATTTTAAAAGGGCTTTTGAAACTATTGACAGGGACCTACTGGTAGAAAAATTAACAAAATATGGTTTTGGAAATGCAGCTGTGGAACTAATAAAAAGCTATCTGAGCAATAAAAAACAAAAAACAAGGTATAACAACTTAACTTCAGGTGAAATTTTCAACAATTTGGGTATTCCTCAAGGGGCAATTATGGGGCCATGACTATTAATCTTTTTCATTACAATTAAATTATGTATTTTATATTATATATTTATAATTTTTTTTGCCGATGACACATTAATATCTGCATCTGAGGGGACCTATGAAAAAGTATGTAATAAAATCAATTCTGCCCTTGCCAACTTGAGCACCTGGCTTAACTCAAGCTGAATGTGAGCAAGACCAAATGCATATTAATTGTACCATCAACCATAAGAAATAAAGCAATTCTAGATGACCAAAATAGACCCTTGATCCTTTTTGATAGTAGTGGGCTAGATTTTGTGAATGAAATAAAATATCTAGAAGTATTTATAGACTCCCATTCGAATTTCAAGAGTTATGTAGACTATATTGTAAAAAAATAGGCAAACAAATTGGGTATTTATTAGGAATAAGTAGATACTTAAGCCCATGGACAAAGAGTCTCATATACAAAACAATTATTTCTCCTCACTTTGTTATTGTTCTTCAGTATTTGTATGTTATGTTCTTATGGAATCTGTAAAAACTACATGAAAATATTACAGAAGCTACAAAATAGGGCAATGAGAGTCATTCTAGGATGTGGAAAATACACTCCAATTCAAACAATGCTTAGCGCCCTTCAGTGGAGGAAAATTGAAGAAAGAATTTCTTTACATGTACCATAGTTAGTGTATAAAATGTTACATACATGTTACATGTAAACAGATAACATGTAATAGTGACTATCATAAATATGCAACTAGACAGCAATCAAATTTAAAAATTCATAAGTTTAAAACTAATTTCTTAAAGAAATCATTAATAATTGATGGGTTTAATCTTTTTAATAGTCTTCCTGAATGGATCAGAAAATTAGAAAATGAAAAAGCATTTAGAAGGGTATGTGCAAACATGGTATAAAATATATTATGAACATATACTTACTTACTTACTGACAATTTTTCCATGGCATTTTTACCGTGACATTTTTGCCCGTGGCATTTTTACCCGTGACATTTTTACCGTGGCATTTTTACCTGGATTCATTTTGAAGGAGAGTAATTTCTATTTAAAGATATTGATACCTTTCACCAGTTTAAAGTAATGCAAATTATTTATAAATCGGAAATTGATTCATATATTGAATCCCTTCGATATAAGGCACGCTTTTAATTAACTATGGGGTGGATGAATTAAATTATATAATAATTAGTATGTAATTTAAATGGGTGTTTAAATTATGAGCTGATTTTTTATAGTATATTAATCTCATTAGTCATTTTCTATAAAGTCTAAACGAAAAATAATAATTTAGTACCACAAGAAAGTCTTGATGGAATTATAATAAGGAAATTGTCTCAAAATTTCTCAGTCACTCCCATCCATCCAACTACCCCATCCAATCCCACACGTCCCTCTGATCTACACACTCCAATCCCCACTTCCATCCCCCCTCTACCCCACCCACTCCCACCAACCCTTTGCCCCACCCAATCCCATCCCTCACAATACCTCACCCCTTCCAACCCTCTACCCCACCAACTCTCATCCCTCCCACTACCCAACCCACTCACATTCCTCACTCTACCCCACCCACCCTATCCCTACTCTACCCCAACCACTCGCACTCTTTTTGCCCTCTGCTCCAGCTAGATCCTTACCACCCATTCTCAACCCTTAGTCCCACCCACTCCGAACCCTCTGTCCTATCCCATACCTCCCCTTCCTCTATATGCCCAACACTCACTCCATTCCACCCTTCACCCAATCAATCGCTTCTTTCTCATTCTCTCCCATAATCATTTCCCATCTACTACATTCACTCTTTCTTCCCAATTATACATTAGGAAACAAATTAGGGCAACCAAATGAAGAGGTACATAATATATGAATTATCCATACCCCCGCCTACAAATCATAATAAATTTATACAATCTGCAATTCTTAATTTGACAAAGGGCGCAAAGTTTTTTTACATCCATATTATATACATTTCAAGTCATGGTACACTATACAAGTTCCGGCCTTACAATTTTTTATAGTATACATCACTGAAAATACATTTTGGCTCGGAAGTAAAAGAATGTATTTCACTTCTTATTCATCCTCCGGGATAGAGTGATGCTTTCGGAGTTCGCTCTCGGGTTCTCCATCCGCTTCCCAACCTGGGGTCATTGTATGATAGCTCAGTACCCTGGTGATGTGCTCAGTGTAGATCTCCTAAATCATCCCACTTTGAAGCGCCCGGATTTTTCGGGTAGGAATACGGAGACGCTGGAGGAGGAGGGCTTTTTAGACTGTGTCGCAG
This sequence comes from Sympetrum striolatum, assembly GCA_947579665.1. Lineage (NCBI taxonomy): Eukaryota > Metazoa > Arthropoda > Insecta > Odonata > Libellulidae > Sympetrum > Sympetrum striolatum. The sequence continues at coordinate 73,211,578 of OX388345.1, read as the reverse complement.
ATGCCGAATGCAAGGACCTCAGCTACCATCCGTACCCGGAGGCGTTGTGCAAATTCTTCCCTCTTTTTTTCGTTGCCGTCGAAGGCGTTCTCGTGGTTTTCGAAGGGCACCATGAAGTCCTCTATATGAAAGAAAGATTGAGGAAATGAATTTAAAAAATTTTGATGCCATCTAATTACTATGTATGATTAGGGAAATAAATTTACATACATCGAATACAAGCATACATCGAAGGAAAACAATATTATTGATTCCTAGACTATATCATTATATAAACAGAAGTAGATTGCTATAACTATATAACTTTCCATTAAACTAAAATGTAATATGGAATATCCTATTTCATCTCAATTCCAGGAGTTAATAATGTGCAGATTCAACTTACAAACAGAAATACCTTAGAATCTTATCAAATTGTACTTATTCCACAAGTTGTATTTTTGTCTAGCAACATCAAAAACACGACCGTTTTCGACGAATGATTGTCATCATCTGATCGTGTTTTTGTTACTAGTAGACAAAACATTAATTTGTGGGTAAATATATTTTCCTAAGAATTATTCTACAATACCTCGCCTGATTCTGGGAAGAATAACATTTTGTTTTCAAAATCCTGGGTCTCTGCAATGACATTATCAACTTTTTCTGAGTGGGGAAAGTAATCACAATAATCCATATTCATCCATCGGTAATCAGATCTACACATCACGTTAACGTCAGTTGCCATATTTACTGTCTTGATTGTAGTTTTGGCGGTACTGCTAGACTAGAATATTGATTTGAAGTGCCAATTGGTTACTCGGGGATGAATCGAAAAGCATCTTTAACGATCATTACAATCTCCAAACATGAATTCCTTATTTTTAATTATAATGGAGGAAATTTTAAATACATCCTTCAGTATTTGAGATACTTATTTTTCATCTTGCAATTAACATCGGGTACTCAATATACCTTTTTATTGCTATATTTACAGGAAACTCAATCGAATAATAATTCTCAAATTTTATAAGAAAGTGAGGTCTGTTTTATTTGATTTGAATTGATTGTATGTCAACAATTGTTCTTAATGCTAGAGTCTTCTAAACGTGGCGCTAAAGCCGCATTCAAATCGGCTTTTATATAGAAATTCCACAATCCCACAATAATAGGGAAATATATAAAAACCAATCTAAATGCAATGTATTAATATAATGCACTAATTTAAAGAGTTCTTGAATTCAAAACGAATATCGGAATATGATTATTAAATTTGAATATATGACAAAATGATAAGTTGGAAATTAGTAATTTTAATATTAACAGACAATTAAAACAGACATCAGTAATGTATTCTTCTTGTTAGGAATCTTAGAGGCAAAAACTATAAATTATAATTACCTTAATTTATCTCAGGAAATTACAGTCTGCCAGGGAATACCAATGCTCTTAATACAGCATTTTTAAGTTAAAAACAACTGATTGTATAAACCTGAATAATACAAGTTAAAAATTTTCAGTCGAGGGATCAAGCGACCAAGAGTGTCATTATTCCTTTGTATTAAAATGCAATACATTTATAACATCCTCATGTATAAGGATACTCCGGAAAAACCTCGATCATTTTCTTTCATTTCCTTTACATCATATTACAGAATTACTGAAAGTCTACTCTGCCCCTCAAACTGATTATTTTCAACAAATCTTAAATTCAGTTAATCACGCACAGTTATCCAAGAATATCTCAAGTATCTTCCTACATTTAAATATAAAATTTGTAATACTTCGAATTACCATAAGGTGATGCAATTTAAAAAATCAATCCGCTAAATATGAAAGTATGATCTGTTTACTTAACTTGGAGATCAAGCTGACCGTTGTCCCCCGAGCCTCTTCTGTTGACGGCGGTCACTCGCATTTGTAAACTAGTATAGGCACTATAGAACTAGGCAGCTTAGTGTAATACGGGCCTAAGTTGTGATGCCGGTCACAGATGATTTGTTGTTGATCTTGTCTACTAGTAAGGCATCATTGTCTTTTACTTTCTCAAATCTTCCTCTATGTACTTTGTGGCATACAATTTTGGCAGGAACCTGAAGATTTTGCTGCAACGGTGCCTCTTCACCATTTTTCTCTGATTCCTTACTTCTGCAAAATTTCTCAAAAGTATCTTGGATTTTTAACCATCTACAAGTTCTTCCTTTGCTGAAAAAATGAAAAATACATCTCAGTATTAATATTTTAAACATATCAAAAATGCTAAGAACAAACGACATGCTGTAGTGAAACTATGAGTTTAAGAGAAGCTATTGTTATTTTTTTATAATTCAAATGGATGCAATTTCACTGGCTTTCACTATACATTCAGAATTGGCATTTTTGCACCAAGTTTGATATTAAGTGAAGTATGCACAGCTATTTGGTCAGTCATGTGATCTGAACTTAAACCTACACCTTCAATAGAAGAGTAGGAAGCAGTAGTATCAAGTTCTGAAGAAATAGCTTATTTTTCAACCGTAAAGAAGCAGTTGATGGAAAACAAAGTTAATTACTCCATGAGGGGCTGGTTTAATATTCTAAAAATACAATGATTTTCATTCTATGATAGGGAAATAGGATGGGTAACAGGAAAGCATTGCAGCAGGAACACATCAACTACCAGAAGATAAATATCTGCCTGGAACAGTAAATTTTAAAATGCCTTATTTCTTCATCCATGAAGCATTCACACTCGAAGAAACATCTTATGATCTCTTGCAGGGTCAAACCTTTCAGTTGAGTAAAAAGTTTTCAAATACTGTCTATCTATAGCTTCAAGATACTTTGAAAGCATGCTCAATAACAACTGGTGGATCTGTTACCAACTAATAAAGGTCAAACTGGATACTGCAGTAGATATCACCAAGGCTTGAGTTGTATAACATTATTTTATTCAAGAGAGGGATGTACTAATTCCTAAACAATATTACAACAATTACGGAGTTGAAGGATTTGTACCAGATCAATCATCACATAGAAGTGTATCAGCAAATAACACAAGATAAATTTCATACAATAATTTTGGAGGTACCGTGTTGGTATCCCATGGCAAAAGTCTATAATATATATCAAGATTTTGAACAGTTTTTTCCTTTTCTTTCTACCAAATATCATGTTAGCTTATGCACCTACCTTTTAATGTCTACCCAGCCAGTAATAGAAAAAATTTGTTTCCGCAAATTTATTATCAATATAATTTCAAAGCTAATTACGAAAAATAACTTTCATTACAGCTAGAGAAAGTGTTAAAATAAATTTTAGATGGAAATGTAACAATTAAACACCTATTCGGCATAAAAATTGATCCAATAAATTTAATATTAAATCAATGTATAGTTACTTAATGCAGTTATATTCTTTTTTTCCAGTTTTTGGAAAACTCCTTTGAACATCGCATACTTCATATCAGGCCTTCTTTGATGCATTTCTGTCCTTGTATATGCCACCTGTCTTGTCCCTTATTGCAGGACGAGCCTCAATCAGAGCAACAAGGCCTTCAAGGTCAATATCTTAGTTGTTCCTAACCCTAAAAATTTGAGTCCTTATATCATGAATACACCTATTGTGAATCGGTATATATTTACTACTACTGCTATATACCAGCAGATGAAATATCTTCCTTACCATAGATTTCACAGTTTCTGATTTTATATGTTCTCATAAAGAAACATAAGCATAAATGAACTTCATAATTAATAATCTTCTTTCATTTGATACATAAAGCAACCCTGAAAAATTAAGTTAACACTACACTAACTTCATTAATCAAATTGTAAAATTAGCACTTTATAAACATTGTTAATAAAATAATAGTAAAATTAACACTGCATACACATTGTTAATCAAATAAATTAAGTTAATTTACAAAAGCATTTGGAAATAATCTGCTTAATCAATAATCTTTGAAACATTTTCAATGAATTGGTAATGCAAATCATACAGACAATTAACTATAAAAAATTCAGGGAAAGTCTTTTATAAGCATATTTAGCTTTCATTGTATTCCCTTTTAAACTAAGCTTACTAACTCCATACGTATTCATCTCACTCTTGCTTACCTATCCCTTTAAAACTCTGTCTGGATTACAATCTTCTCACATAAATGTTTCCTTTTCAATTGGTTTCAAAAACTTCTTTTGCATTTCTCAGCAGTACTGCAAAGGAACATATACAATTAGATGCTATGAAGCGCAAGTATTTGCTTTCCTGATTTTATTTTCAATATGAAATCCCTTCTTACATTAAAACCCTATTTATCAGGCTCATTAACTTTCTGTAAACTTTTTGTAGACTCAACCCAGCAAAAAAAATCATTTTACCACGTGGAACATTTAGAGATATTACTGAAGAAAAACCAAGAGCTAAAAACAAGTAATATGTTCATTACTACAATAAAACAAAATTCTAAATTAGAGTATGGTATCAAGTATGAGTATGATACCAAACATTTTGAGGTAATAGTAAATAGAATTTAAGCAATAAAAACAAAGATTCGCTTCATTATTGCAAATAATATCACTAAGCCCCTCGAATTTGACTAAAGAATTCTTTTAAAATTTTTTAAATAGCTTTCATAAGTAACATCATCCACTCACAGAAATTATAGCTCAAAAAGTTATTTTAAAAAAGAATGAATGCAAGAATTAGATGCAAGTGAAAGATTTAATGATACACAACTTAAACACAATCATTGTTCTTGAAATAGTATAAATATTACTTGAGTTAATAATTATAATATTATACGGGAGTATAATATCACACAGTACAAAGGACAATTCGTAAACAACATAAATTTATTCTCACACTGTACTTTCTGCACTAATCTTCCAGAATATCATCACATAAATATTATTCTCTCTCCAAATGTAATAACATATCTGGCAATTTTCTATAAAGGGCCTTATACCGTTACAATGATCCTCACAAATGTTTGGACTTTTCATGCATATCTTCAAACTATATTAAGAAGGAAGAATGGTCAGATATCCTAAGTTTAATCAGTACACAGTATTTTAAAGAAAAAGTAGCGAGTAGATAAAATTTTACACCTTCACAACAATCAGTATACGAACTATCTTTGTTAACTTCAAGCGATGCGAAAAGAAATGTTGACAGTGACTGAATTAAAAAGATTTGAATATGATTAAAATAAGATGATACAACAGTCTTAAAACTGGGAAATCTGAGTGATATCTAAAACTGTATAACTAAACTATTTACTCAAAGGTTTCCTGAACCACAAACTCTGCCTTCATAATTTATAATTAAATATATAGACAAGATAAATAATAAAATATGTAAAGTCAATCCATTTCCAATAGGTTTAGACATAAGACAAGTATAATATTATATACACATCGGTGCATGTTGCTCAGTAGTTGAAATATTCCACCGGAATGAATGTATGCAACGTAATTACCACTTGCTTGCCTTCTGGCTAAATGTATCTGTCCTCATCTTTGAACCAGATCTTGAGAAATACTGTTTCTTCGACTGAATTTCTTCCAAAGAATGTGAGGAACATAGATTTGTAAAATAGAGATCGTTCACCTAGTAGGGTAAACCATGGGACTCAAATAGCTTAAAAACCAATTTCAACAATCAATAATATATCTCAATGCCAAAACTTAACTATTTAAATTTAAATTCATTGCATGGACATAGCTCTGGACGAACGTATCGCACAACGATCCGTTCTCTCATTAATATATACTTACAAATTGGAATGCCTCCTTTAAAGTAGGTATACTGTAAGAGCTACTATTACACTGAAACGAAATCAGTGAATAAGTATACAATTCTGTTATTCTGAATTCCCATAAAATACGGGCGTATGACAGTGCTTACGGCGGGAAAATTGAAGAGCGTTTAACTTAATTTATTTATAGATAGCAGGATGTTGAAGGACAATAAATTAGTTATGGCGGTTACAGGTATCTTAAATGAAGTCAGTTAATATGTTTGTCTTTGGTAGATTCGGTGGCATTTATTAACTTATGAAGACATATATCATCGCTGAGTGTTCATTAATTCCTTTAATATGTTTTAATAACATTAATTCTTCAATCTCTTGGTGTTCTGTATCGCCTTTTACAATTAGAGAAACTCAGATCTAGTATTAAAGTTCGTTGAAATAATGGCATAAACCTATAGAATAAAAATTGCTAAATGTAATCAATGTAAACATCCAATATTTTGTAAATCTTTTTCGTCGAAATAATTTGATATTCAATGATTCTAATTGGATTGATTATATTTATATTTTTATGAAGTCAGTGATGAATGTAAATCTATCAGACGAACTACCTTCGAGCAAATTTCAAATGAGCGATTTTTTTATGAGGCCCCAATTAAAATTTATATATTTCATTGTTTGAAAAATGTATATTCCGGTGTCACTATTTTTTGGAGTTACATTTATGAGGCAACTCCGAATGAATTTTCGCTTCAAAAGTATGGCAAAAATATTGACTCCACATACTCTATGGAGTTTGACCATAATTTTGCATATTATGAATAGTATGAAGAGCATATATAGCATTTAATTGCATAAACGTATGATTCATTTTAATTTAGGGAATCAGAATTAATGCAACTGAAAATTCCGCCTCGGCAGTGGAGGCAGTAGCGCTGTAAGCTAAGCGTCCACAGTAATTCACTTGCCGCTCATAGATGGACAAAATTAAGAGGGAACGATGGTCAAGGGTGGACTATGGTTTCTCATTGAAACTGCACTTCGCGCGACCAGAGGTGTCCAACTACAGTTGGGCCGCAGAGATAATGCAGTATTATCAGTGGGTATGCTCTATCTAGGACGCAGAAATTAAGGAAATGTATGCGGTGTCAGTGCTCTCAGAATTATCGCCTTTCGTGAAAAAGGGCGCGGCGCGACTTGCGACAACGCTCCTTGGCGCCAGTAGTCGTCTCTCGCATTTCCCTCCAAGACGCTGTCGTTCGACGCGCCACAAGAACCTCTATTGTTCTTCCTTTCCGGAAACGTCAAAGCCCAAAAGAAAGAATTATGAACTTCAGAGGGACTCAAAATCGCATTCAGCCACCAGTCTTTTTACTGAGAAACTACTGAGAGTACTTTTTACTTTTCCTTGGAAAATATCTCGCGAGGGAATGAGGTAAAATTCTGGCAGGAAAAGTAAGCAGTGCTACATTCAATTTGGAATAAAACACGGGAAATTCTTGATATTAGGGCGTTTCACCAAAAGATATTACACCTATGCTTTGCCCTGGACTTTTCACCTCGGAAATATTATGTCTGAATGAAGGATATTTCGCGCAATGAAAATTTTCCGAATTCTATTTAAAAAAGGCGTATGATGACAATGACCATACCTCTCCTGTTCGCCAGGACAGTTCCGTTTTCGTCACGCAAAATTCGCCAAAAAAGTTCCTTTTACAGTTAAATCTTTCGCAAAAACATTTGATCAAAAATGATAATGAATATCAGAACACAGAGCTAAAATGCTCTCTTGTGAGTAACGGAGCAAAATACTGAGTTTTTCGGCAAATGATAAACTGAGAATTCAAGTATATGGTAAAATTGAAATCTAACTAATGAAAAACATCCTTCTAAATTTTTAATCATACACGTAAACCATTAACTTACATTAAAATACAGATTGTTAACTTTCACGAGAACTCTTTTAAGTTGTTTTTGGGGAAAACATCGGCTTCCAAATATGTTTCTACTTTAATTTTTAAAATTTAGCAAACTTCTGTGTTTTACACTGCTAAAAATCAACGGTTTTGAATTTAAATTAAATCGACTTTTAGAAAGTAAACATGAAGATAATTGTAAGATTTTTTTATTTCATCTGTATACCCATTTTGTCGACTTATTTTAGAGCATTTCCGAATCTCCTCAGAGTTGAATAATTACATATTTTGCTATATCTATGTAATTATCTAATTAGTTCCCCGAGGACCTTTATTTTGGCTTCAGAACAAAATTTTCCCTAGAAATCGTGTTTTCGACCGAGACAACATCGGTTGTTACAGTTTCGCTGGATATGACTACTCATTGTCAGACATGCTGTACAAACAAACGCGTTCGGAAGGAAGTAGCGTTGGTGAAATACAATTCGAAGCTGCGAGATGATCCCATCAACAACAGATGATGCATCTCTCGCATAAGACACCAGCTGCTTAATCGACCAATTCCGCCGACTCCAAGAATGAAACCATCGGGAAGGAATGGCTGGGAATTCACATACATAACCTTCTCAGAGAAATAGGGGACGGCAGACACGAGCTAACTACGTACTCCGTCTATATACTTTCTATCAACTAATGCCGTATACTATAATATATTTATATTACCTTCTATTGTTGAGGTTAGGCCTGAGTGAGAATTTATACCATTCAACCTCTTGTTCTGTTTTTACAATGCTTTTTATGTCGAAGGAAAATGTAAAAGAACGGGAGATAGGATTTGATTAGAGAAAAATCTCTACAACTGGGGGTAGTATGTACTACTTTCCACAAATCGTTACAGTCACCTTTGAAACTCACTTCCTCAAGGAATAAAAAATTTATCTTCCATCGCTAGCTTTAATAGTACATACCCCAATCATCTTCTTAGCGTAAAACAGAACTTAGTTGCTCTGATACGCACCGAGAACACAAAATGCCTTGGTCCTCTACTACCACTCCTTTTCACCTTCATATATTTTTTTCCGTCCCTACCTAATCTGCTGTCTTAATGGATGTATTTTAAATTGTATTTTACCTTCTACAGTTTATCACTTTATCCCTAGTATAATTTTTATATAAATATGTAATTTAATGTAAATATGTAACTAGTAGTTCTTTTTGTTTTATATGATATTATTGGAATACAATCTTGTGTTTTAAAGTCACATTTTATCTGATTTCATCATTAAATTTAGTTTTTCTATCGGTAGGTTTCCCAGGTTTTTCACACCCCCCATCTTGAGGGTGTTTTCCTGCAGTGGAATATTTTTCCTTAGATATTAGATTAGGATTTATTAAATCCCCAAAGTAGTCTTCTTCTGTGTACTTTTTTCCAAGCTAGGTACCTCTTTTTTACATTTATATGACGAAGGGTTAGATGCAAGCAGAGACTTTATAGTCTCAATCTCGCCCTAAATAAAACCCATAATTATTATTATGTTGAGAGAAAACTAGAGTCGAGGAAAATCAATCACTGAGGAAATAAAACTACTATGGAAACCCAGAGATAAATATAATGTTCAACTCTCTAGAAATTGTTAATTTAAGCGTACATAAGTAAAACGCTATTAACTTGAGATAATATTATTACTACATTCTACAATCATAAATTTTTAATAATGAAATAGCATCACTGGATAGTATTCGCGCAAAGACAGACTGACTGAAATTCATATCAGGAGGATGAGGAAATCCAATCTCATCCATGGTCTAATACTTCGTGATTTCTCGCTGTTACTGAAACCATATTTTATTTATGACTGGAATGTTATATTGAGGTATGGGCGATGCTGAATAATGGCTATGATTAAGGCCTTTCCTTATGGAGTACCAACAAAAGTGTTAATCGTGGAATCATTGTACTTTACTGAAGTAGACATTATTGGACAATTGGACTAATTGCATTCTGGCTCGGTGAGAAAAACAATAGCAAACCACCTCACTCCTCATCTTCCCTTGTAAGCCTCATTCCCCTCTTGGTAGCTAATGTTGAAGGGAGTGAGGTTCCAACCGGCCTTCGGGATGAATACTGTAGAAACAGCTTTCTCGCTATCAATATAGTGGCAAACTTTGCTGATAGCTTCACAAAGTGAATATTTATTCGAGAAAAATATCCCCCTATTGTATGTAAGCCTCCTTAGCTCAGTGGTTAGAGCACTGGTCTTGTAAACCAGGGGTCGAGAGTTCGATTCTCTCAGGGGGCAAAATTTTTGCCGGCCAGTGTAAGGTAAGTGTACTTACCAATCAATGCCGATATCCCGGGTTCGAATCCTATTAGGCTATGGTTGTCGGTGTTAGAATTTTCAAGGGTTAAATGTAAGAGTGGTATTTAATGAAATCAATAGTCGAAGGCGAAACTTCATGGAAAACTATCATCTGAACAACTTTTCACTAAGGAAACTAATGTGATAATAACAAAGTGACACAGTGTCACTTGAAGATGATGCTTAAGTATCGAAACACGTCATGTGCTCGATAGTTGTGTGTAATTTGCTTAGTTACCATTAAAGACGGAATTAGTTTCCTTAGTGAAAAGTTGTTCCTCTCTTTTCTTCCTGGATTGTCATATTCTTGAAGACGCAAGTGCGCTTGTGAAACTGATGTATAATTAAAAATCTTGCAGAAAATCACAAACTTTTTATTATAGGTGCTCTGGTGAGATTAGAATTCTCTCAGATTAGGTCGAGATATTTATTATTGGTGACCTCTTTGTCTTAGCGAATCGTTGGTTTTGATATGCTTGAGATTATTTATTCATTAGAATTAGCAATAAGACTGACAAATCTGTTAGACATATACTTGGTTTTTACTTACGTATTAATGTGTTATATTTATTATCGTATTAACGTACAGGCTATGGGTAGATTTATGGTAGAAGCTTGTGAGAGAGTGAAGAAGACGTTTTAGTAGACACTGATTTTCTTTTCGCCTCCGAAGGGCCGATATTGCTCACCGATGTAATCATTGGTGCAGACTGCTCCAGTACACGCTTTCCTTGTTCGATGCTTATTCATTTGTTCCGATACGAATCACAATTCTCGTTTGCGATCCTTGCGTTACGTGTTTTCCCCGATATGCGAGTCTTAAATAGCTGAATCCATTCGAACTGTGCGAGATTCCATGCGTAAGGGCGCCCATCGGTCTCATGGCAGTGCAAATGAGGTTGCGTAAGAGAAGTGGCAGTAACAAATGTCCACTGCCATTACACAAATGATTACCGAGAAAATGACGAAGTGCTTCCCTTCTGCATGCTCGGGAAGGAAGAGAAACACTTTTAGATCCCACGGTATACTGCGCTGTTGAAGACTAGTTCTTAAATAGTACGGACTTATTAAAATTTGCTTCCTCCTGGAATTTCTATCTAGAAGATACTTGTAAATAATATTTTCCTGGCGTATTCTTACATTTATTTATCTCTGTATTACTTGTCCATTCAGGGACGAAATTGCAGTAAGGGACATAAAGCAATAGCACTTCATTAGGATCTCGTATTACCGGAAGGTCTCATTGAAGTTAGTGACTACTTTTTTTAATTGTGTATCGATGCCTAGCGACTTCACTCGTGGAAAAGGTTAATCATCGATGTATTCGCTAAGTATGAAACACAAAAAGAAATCTTATGGAGAAACTGACTTGAAAAAAGTGTGACGGGACCGGGAATCGAACCCAGGATATTTCTCTATCCGGGAGGGTATTTTAGCCAACTAAGCTATCCAACCAGATTTTTCCCAGGTGCCCTTATCAGCAAAGATTCTCTAACCCTTTTGCTAAAAAATCTTTTATTCCTCAGGAAGAAACTACTATCATTCTCCATTTTCTCATTGTTTTTAGGATTCATCATTGAAATTAAATGTATTTTAACATGTAACTTTCGAGGAAAAACTTGGGTTTTTCAGGGGCTTGCATTGCATTGGGTTGCTTGCATTAGAAATAATCCTACTTACTACCTTGCTTTCTGTCATATTTTTGATATCCTAAGCAATATGATATCATTACTATGATACTATTTACTTATGGTAAACTGTAGCAATTGATTCATTTTAATATATATATTTTAATCTACTGCACTTTTCTTGAATTGATGAAGTGTTTAAAGTTTCTGTGAAATGAATTTCAACATAGATAGAATAGATTACCATATATCATAGTCTTGTCATTATTTCTATGTGGAACTGAATTCCCTATATTGTCGCATGAAAATTACTTGAGCTCAGTTTAAACAATCGCATTTGTCGTCAAGGGTTAGGGTTTTTTATGACAGCAAAATTTCGCATTGAATTCCTCAAAAATTAATTCAACAAGCACTGAACGCATACAAAATATTAAACATATTAAATCAATTCATGCTATCGTAAAAGATGCCCAATATTGATAAAAATCGTAAAAAATTATTGATTCGAGTAACAGATAAATATAAATAAATAAGATAAACAGATAAATAACGAGTAATAGTAGCTAGTAAATAGAAAATTTTCCATAAATTTGCAGTAACACAACAGGTTTTGGTTCTACTAGGCCTCTTCTATGAATGTTAACTACTCTAGCTGGTTCATATTTTATGACACCTATGCGAACTTTCCAGTAGCGCTGTTCTAGTTAAATGCATTTTATTTCAGTTTCTAAATTCTCCGCAGTGGAATAAGAAGGCGATCAAAGTTCCATCCATCACGAATTTCAGCAGTTTCTCCGAGTATCATTTTTCTTCTCGTTTCCGGTGTTGTCATTCTCTCGTTGTTTAGCATCTCCGCAAAGGTGCACCGCTTCGAGTTCAAACGAAGGCGCATTCTTTCCTCCGAATAATTTCAAGGGCTCGACAAAAAAGACCCGCTATTCCGCTTTAAAGCTCTCGTGTCTTATGACATAATGCGTGTATTGTGGAGAGCGTGTAATTCCCATTCCTTTTGGCTTCACCGCTCAGTGGCCGTATTCTTTTCTCGCAGCTACTCATTCTCATTTTTTTGCACCTTTGTTTTATTACCCGCCTTCAATTTTAACTTCCACTAAGGGTTGTGCGTTTTTGTTTAATTTGGAGCCGGAGACAAGGTTCACTTCCCAGGCAGGATAAATTCCCCTCCATTAGGTGGAGTGCTCCATGCCTAAGGCATATTTGATGGAATTGATATCAAATTATATTTAATGATAATGCATAGCTAAACGAGTCTCATGGGTTTTATTTTGATAATTAATCAAATTACACTGAATTGATTTTTAGAGAGGAAGGCTCACATCAACTTGAAACCTCAATTAAATCCGATTATTACCTTATTAACATACTTTTAACTCTTCAAACACTTTAATTCGGAATGAAATGCTACCCATTGTGAACGAACATGCCAACTATGTTCAACTATACATAGAAAACTCCTCTCTCCTCTTTGCGAAAATCAATGGTTGCTTTAATAAATAGTTTGGATGCATGGCTTTTTTCTTTTGGACAACAAATAAGAAGGTCAAATAGAATATTTTGCGATTTCTTTGGTTTAATATTTTTATTCACTCATTCAAGTCATTCATCAGCTATGGAAAACTCAGGCAAGGAATATTTGGCAGCTCTTGCTTATTTTTCAAAGATATAATTACTTCTTATCGGTATCTTATTCCTATATTTTGCGTCCTAAATAATTAAACAAGCCATAATCTAGGAAAAGTAAAATTCAGCTGATTGACTTTAAGAGGAGAGAGAAACGTCTATGCATTAAATCAACACAGACTAGTGACTGTTATTATTATTGAAATTTCATCTTTTGAACTGTCGCTCCTTATTTCCTCTGGTTGAGCAATCTTATATGATTACTTAAAAATTTGTGTTTTCTCTCCTTATGCATTGTCATTTATAAAGTAAAATACTTGCTTTCTTGCAAATTCAGGAAAATCCATACAATGCATTCGAAGCAGAAAATTCAACGTTCTTGAGGCGGTAAACATCAATAGGCACGTGAATCCTACATAAGCATATTTTCTGTTGTGAGTAAAAAAAATACAACTAAGATTTTCTTTCTGCTATTAGTGGCCCACAACAATATAAATAAATTAAAGACTACATATAACTGGTAAATAAAGGGCTGCAACATATTAGGGAGATATTTTAGGAATTAACTAATTAATTTAGGATTAGGAAGTCATTCGTATTAAATTTTGGTACATTTACTTTTACTTTGGGTCCAATTCAAGATAATTATACGAATTATGTAATAATTTAGGTTAATTAGCACAAAAACGCAGGGGTCGCATAAGCTCCATGCGGCCAAATCGGGCATTTTTTTCGGCGCGAATAATATGGGTTATCTGTGTCATTTTCTTTCTTCCCGTCCTTCTTTCTCTTCAGTTTCTCTGCATCATCTTTCTATTTTTTCTTCCTACTCCATCCTACCCCCTTTTACATCGGCATTCACATCCTTATGACTCAAAGCAGCTGAAGAATCCCACTGCCCTCTCGCATTTTGCTTCTTTTGTAATCCGCCGCCATCTGTCGCCCGCGACAAAAACAAAAGAGTTAAGACTCCCGCCCTCTGCCAGCGTTTCGGAGGATGCCGAGGAATGCCGGAGATGTGGAGTGAGATTATTGCTCTCCAAGGAAGATCAAGCGAAGATTAAAGGAGGAAGAGAAAGTGGCGTCGACGTTCCCATGGAAACGGGACGGTTTTGTTTTTCGTTGCGGAAATTTTTTTCCCGCCGAAAATGAAACGCGAAACTGAATTCGCGTAATTAAAAGTCTTCTTCGGTTTCGAGCGAGTTTGCCGAATATTTTTGGTGATTAAAGAAAAGTGAAGGTGCGCTAACTATTTCGGAGGGATCGATGTTTATAAAAAGTCCGACTAGGTGTGCGAAACTTTTGCGAATTTCCTGATGATGAGGTCATGTAGCAAGATTTCCAGTAATTGAGTTCCTAAAAGAGAAATAGAAATGGTGCAGTGATTAGGGAATTTTATCAGAAAGAAACTATTATTGACAGCATACAATACATGCTTGAATAACTAGAAACAGTTTAAAAAATCCTACGAATGGAACTTCGTTTAGTAGGGTTGTGAAACATGAATTTTGACAGTGGTAGGGAAGAGAAGATTAGAAGGAATGAAATTGTGATGCTACAGAAGATAGATGAAAATAAATGGATGGCCCGAATAAGCAAAGATTCCATTCGAACATCAAATGAGGAGGGTAGTCTGTGGAAACAATGATGGAAAAGAACTGGAAATTTAATCAGGTACCAACTAAGATGTAATAGTCTACTGAAGACAGTATTGGAACGAATGTTGGATGGAGAAAATATACAGGACGATCTAAGTTGAGTTATGAGAAGCAGGTAAAAGTTGAGAATCAGGAAGGAATGGAATGAATTAGTGGGAACAGGACTGCCTGGCGAGCTGTGGTCAACTAAGTTCCGTATTGATTATTACAAGGTCATACTCTTAATGATTTCCTTATCCTTAATAAACACAAAGGATTGTATTACGAGACAAACATTCAAACAAGTGTAGCAATACTTATTGTACTTATTTCTCCAAATACAGAGCTCAGATGTATTGTCTGTCTCCAGATAAAATGCATTTTCTCAATTATTCCTCTTTACTCAGCTATTGAATAAACGTCTCATCACACACAAAGGCACAAAGGCTGAAGTTTCTGCTGTATGTAATAATTTCAAAGTCCTCGAGTGCTTCCCAACCTTTTGTCATCCTAAGCAGTGCTACATGTAATTCAAAGATCGTAGTGCAATAAGTCACCTTTTTGCTTGTATAAGCCCAATTTCAAATTTCGAATGACGAGACAGGGTAGAACAAGATATTTATGCATTAAAAAATTTTATTGCGGAAATTTTAACATTGACCTTTTATATGAATCACATAGAAATTTGTGTTGATGTGCAAGAGGTTCCATTAACTAAAATATTTAAATGAATAAGGCATCTCAGTATCGCGAAGTTCTAATAATAATATGTAGGTTTTTCTTGAAACATTTGAAAACATAGCTTAGTATAAATTAGCTAACGAGTGACAACCAGCATTCTCACGTAAATTTCCGGCTACTCGGTCCCTCGAAAATTTTCTCACTACTATAGAAAGAGAAAAATATATCTTTTACTCACCTAAATCATGGCTATAATAATAAGATATTTACTAGGTATGAGCGAAAATAGCTCTGATAATATTGAATAATAGCAGGTAGTCTCTCAAATTGTATATTAATTGGCCATCGAGTATCAGTCCTTACCCAATGAGATTGGTTACTGATCGGAAAGGGAAAGAGGTTGAAATTAGTCTTCAGGATGAAAATTTTACTAAAGGATTGCGTATTCCAATATTTCTCTATCATCTCTTACCCTGGTACTTCAAAGACGTTTGCAAGTACGATATTTTACAGGCGCAAGGATTTAATTATTGTAAACCTTAGACTTTTTCCACAATCTCCAGCACTTCCGTGTTTGTTATTCTATCAATACAGCTTACTTATTTCTTCCTAGACCACATCAATAACTCTAATGCCTCCAATCTGTTGATGTCCTCCTTTTTTTAGTGTACACGTTTCACACTCACACCATGGATATTTCTAGCATTTTTCCAATCTCCTTAAAATGACCCTTATAATGTTCTTCATTAAAATATTATTTCCTAAATTTAATGTCTTTGTAATTAGTATAATTTATGGAGCTAATATATTGAAAGTAACTCGAAGAAGTAATTAGAAATAACGACTCTTATAAAAGAAAGAATTTGATCGAGATTTGACAAATTGAAAATGCCCTGTCATTATCGAAGGATGTCAATAAATTAATATCCATAAATGCTTAACTTACAAACTGTGCAAGAGTAATCTACTCCGAAATCCTTTCTGCTATACAGAGAACTTGTCTCTGAAAATGAAAATTATGATGGAGGAATTATAAATCCACCACTGAAATTCATAAAAGAAAATTATAAAATGAAGACTGAGAATGATTAAGAAATCACCATTACAACGAACTCTGTACTCACATTGAGACAACTACCGATTCAATTAGGAAAAGAAGAATTAGTTATCTTCCATGGAAACCTTCAAACAATTTATTCGAGGATTGTTCAGGTGCCTCGGGAAACTGGAACCATTAAACGAATTTAAAATGAGTAGAATGTACATGAAAATTTGCCACTTTCGGATATGCTACAAATAGCCAAAGGTGTTCAAGAATAACCCAATAAGAAGATAGATGCGATGTGGAACGAGGAAAAGAAAGATTGATATTGGGTAAGAGTAAAGGAGTTTTGGAATTAAAAGATGGAAGGGAAGAAACAATCAAAAAGAAAGTAGGTTAAAGGTGAAAAAGAGATCCTGGCTTGAACACTATATTAAAAACTACTGCATCAAAATTAACTTATTAAAATGATTTCATAAATTTGACTTGTTATTAAAATTGTAATGGGTTGGATGAAAGAAGAGACTTCAATCTCGCCCGAATAAAGACGTTTTATTATTATTAATAAGATGCTGTTACCCGCATTGAAATGTTTCTGCGGCCGCAGCGGCCATGTTGCCACTTTAACAAATCGACCATCCGCAACATGCTAATTCATAAATGATCGTGACAGGCATTGTTGGCCCTATGGGTGTCAAAATATTAATAGAGAAAAACCCAGGCATTACATTTCCAAGAGAGACACCAACTTAAAAAAATCGAGCTACTAATGTTTCCCAATCCTTCCTACAGCCCAACGAGGCCCTCGAACATTAATACCCATCGTCCACTTCGGTGATCATCGCCGTGATCTCAACGGCTGTTAATCCTCGGTTTCCCCACCGATGAAAAGGTTTGAGCCGAGTGACAGAGAGGGAAAGGAATCGTAAAATTCCACGGGAAACATTTTTTATCGCCCCGTTCTAAAAATTCACGACGCCATCACAAAGGCGATGAGTCCACTTTTTGATGAAGGCAGAGACACGCGATAAATTATTCCCGTTTTTTTCCTCCGCCGCCGCTAAAAATGCTCGAGAAGTTACGTGCTCCGGAGGCTTTTAGACTGCGGTTTAGCTTTTCTCATGGAGCTCTCTCTTTATTGCCGGAGAATTGGACCAACACGCCGGTCCCGTCTCAGGGTCGTTTCAATAAAGGAATGAATTCGCGAGAAGAAAGCGATGAAAATTGGCACCGAATCGGGAAATCGCAAAAAATTTGTCTGGGAGCTCTCATCTTTCTCACGCGAAGAGATGCCGGCCGTCATTCTCAACTCGGTGGGTTCCGTCTGCAACAGGAGAGAAGTGCGGTGATCCTTTCTTGTTTTATCCGAATACCGGTGAATGAGACGAGGAACGCCGTCAAAGACGGATTCGGAGATTTTAAACCTCTAATTCATTATTAGCCGTGTTCCAAATTTTCTTTCTTTACGAAAGCTGTGGAAAATGGAATAGAATGCAAAGATTAAATGGTAGAACGCTGATGGGATACCCACCGAGAGTCGAAGAAAAAGCTTACCGTATATTGTCGAGTTTAAGCCGACCCGAATATTAGTCGATTCAACCAATTTGATCACAAAAAACTGGGAAGACTTATTGACTCGAGTATAAGCCTAGGGTGAGAACTGCTGCAGCTACAGGTATTACTCCAAATATAATTAAATACCAATAAAATAAATAAAGTACTACCAACCGTCAATTTCAACTCAAGGGGTTCCGTCTACAGCAGGAGGGATCTTGTTTGTTAGATCTGAGGAAAAGGAAATAGAATGCGAAAATTCCAGGCTTAAATTCAAATCTAAGCCAAGGCACTTGGGAAAACTTATTAACTCGAGTATGAGCCTAGGGTGGAAAATCCAGCAGCTACTGGTAATACTCGATATAAAAATACATATCAATAAAATTATAGTAATTGAAGCATAAGTAGGTTAGTTGGAGAAAATCAACAAAAAAATATTAATTGAGCAAGTGAGGAATTTACAAGGCGATTTCCGGCTATGTTAGAATTTATTACCGGAGAACAGGTAAATGGGAACCTAAGTCGAGTATAAACCCAGGGAGGCCTTTTCAGCATAAAAAATGTCCTGGAAAACTCGGCTTACACACGAGTTTATATGCTACTTTTCTTTTACTCGACCTAGTCTCGAACACTGCTGTGTTATTTGGGATCCACATGAAGCAGGTTTAATCTCAGATTTAGAGATGGTCTAATATAAAGCAGCTTGTTTCGTTAGAGGAGATTATAAGTTCGGCAGTAGAGTTACGACTATGATAGAACCCCTCGGGTGGAATCGCTTCAGTGAGAACTTATTTCCAACGGAACTTTATTGAATAATTCATCGATTCAGAACTTTTAGACGAAGTAAATGAAATTTTAGTTCCAGTAAAGATAGAACGCCAACTACGAGAGGCATCGACAAAACGTTACTAGGAAGTAATAGCAAAGTTAGTTAGTTAGTAGTTAGCAAAGTTAGGGTGTGTTAGTATTAGTATTGTTAGAAGTGCTTCGACAGCTTAGGTAATTTAGTACAGGGGCTACAAATGGCAATAGAACCCGGGCCCGCTTTCATCGAAGCCGAATGCCCTGCCCGCATCGCTATCCGGGAGCCCTTGGGTAAGTTTATTTGAAGGAAACAATTCGGAGAGTATGATGTGAACCCAATCAAGGCTTTGAGTGATTACATGACTGCAAAGGATATGGCGTCAACATTAAAACTTTTATGTTTTAGTTATTTGATCACTTAAATGGTTGTGAAATTACAAGCAGAAGTCTTTAAAAACGGGAATTTTGTTTTACTGGACAAAATTTCCGTTTAATGGTTTTAATTTTAATCCAACGTCGCTCAGGAAATACATTCCGGCCTTAATGGATTAAAGAACAACTATTTAAGAAAAAAAGAGAAATATTAAGTTTCCTGTTTTGGTTCTTAGGTTTTTAGGTTTAATACACCAGACACTGGCCCTGGGGAAATTGATGTAAGATTTTTAGTACGGACATCTATTATAATACTCCTAGGCTCCTGGTTAATAATCATTAACTAGGAGTCTCCATTTTAAAGTGTCGCTGCTTCTAATCCTAATCACTCTCTTCTCACACACCAAATATGGGAATGAGTGTCGTCAAAGATTTCCCTAAAAGAAAAAACTTCTTATTTTATGGAAAATGATTTCTTATGAGTCTGGTTGCGAGTTTATTATTCAGAAGGCGCGAATTCGGTCGAAATAATCACCGATTTAAGTTAAAATCCGAGTAAACCTGAGGGTCAAATTGGAATTCCGGAAAATGGCGGGAATTCGTTCAAATTAATTAACACCATGTGGCGGGGTGGTCTCACTCGAATTCGAAGAAGCAATTCGACCCTCAGGTCTAATTGGAGCAAGTATTTGCCTCGAGTAATATTCTCCTCACGATTCACTTTCAGTGGAGGACTAAATAAATATTCGTCGCGAGTTTATTGCGAATTAGTTTCTCAAGGTTGAAAATGAATTCCAGAGGGTTTGAGAGTTGTTAAAATTTTACTTTCGTGACTTTCCCTCTTTGCGATTGCTCTTAGATTTTTCAAATACGCGGTTTTCGTTCATTCTGTTTGTAAAATAATCATCTCAATACCTTGTTTGAGCTTCAGCCACTTCAGTAGCTACTAAAGATTTGGAGAGGGAATGAGGTTTACTTGGTAAGATGAGATGCTGATGAGGGATGCTGTAGTTTGCCCTTTCCTTCCCCAAGAAGCCTTGCTTGAGTGGAAAAATTTCCCTTGATTGCGTCATAATGGCTTTGATTAACTTAATCAATTAAGAAGTGCAAAGTTGTAAGTTATATTTAATCATCCTAATCTCAGTATCTTTTCCTGACACTTTTTGTTTTATCTTCCTCTTTATTTTTTCAATTTATGTTTCAGCAGAAAATAATCTTCGCAGGTTTTTAACGCCACCTTCTCGTGGGTGTTTTCCTGCAAGGTTTTTACTTATTCCCATACCCAGACTTAGGTCTTCTTTCCCAAACATACCCTTTACTTCTTTTAACCTATTTATATAGTCATATTCCTAACAGCTATTTCTAATAACATTTTACAATATAGAGTTATAAATAAAAAAGTCCTAAGTCTCAATCTCGCCCTGTAATAATTTATTTTATTTATTATTTAGTATCTTCCAGGTTACCACAACCATAACCAATATTGATACAAAAGTAGATTGTTTTTTAACACATATATTATGTGTAAGACGAAGTTCCACCAAGTGAATGCCTAGATGATTGAATATTTTTTTTAAATCTTTACCTTAATAAATAAGAAAATACTCCATCAATATAGGGGCTAGTTAGAGGTTTAAAATCTCCAAAAGCCTTCTAATTCATTAACAGCCGTGTTTCAATATTTCTTTCTTTACAATCAATATAGGGGAGCAAGAGTAGTTCGTATTGACTGTGAATGTAAAGTTAGTGGCGTCAGTTGAATTTTAATAGAGGTAAATTAGATTAAATTTTAACAGTTAATTCGACTTTTTAATTTAATTTGGCTACTTCAAATCCTGCAGTATATATAATGACATTTATCAATCAAAAATTTTCTAAAAAAATCAAATTCACCTCTCTGTGATCCTTGCCCCACTAATTTTATTGATTATTGCCGCGTACGATTCGTATCTCCAGAGTAAAGTTATCAGAGTTATAATATAACAATTTCATCTAATAACTTTCGATTTACGATGAAACGAATCTCCTTTGATCAATCAAAATTAGTCAATTAGATCAAAGTCAGTCTTTACAGCCACCGCTTACAAGCACAGGCATACGTATTCATGCGACGAAACCAAAACCAGTGTCTTCGTGCTTGTAAGCTTATCACTCCGCCGCCAGTGCCTACGGATAGTAATGCTGATGGAGCGGTGATATAAACGAGCTTATTGTGTAATTTTTTTGAGAGACATACATTTCATAAAGATCAACATGCGCCCAGCAAGCCGCCTTTCACCGTATGACATAGGGTGTGGCAGCATACACTCCATAAAATTAATGAATGTCTACATTTGAGTTTAAGACTAAAAATTCTTTTATTACATGTAGCCCAATTATGTCAGTAACTATATGCCTAACCAAACACTGTTGCGTGTCATTTGCGTAAGAGATGGATTTTTGAAACGAATGGAATTGCATCAATTTGCCTGATTTTATTACAGCAAGATCAGCTCGTGATATAAAGCTTGAAAGAATAAGTAATGATTTTTTTCTGTAAATTCAGCGTATTTTTAAGTCTTCCTTATTTTTGAATTTAGTGTGACTTCTCTTCCCTGACGATTTTTGCGTAGAAGAAACTGATATAGTTTACTTAGGACATGATAAGGAGCTGAATGTGAATAGTCTTGCTCTTAAAATACTTGCGTCTTTCTACAATAACTTTACATTCATCGTATCATACAAAAATGTATGGTGATAAATAATCGAAGAGAATTTTGGTACTGATAGTTTTGTTATTTCAAGATAGGTATAAAAGATATACCGTAAAGCTTCTCTCATTGTCAACTTTTTTGACCCGCACCTGTTTTAGAGTTATTAGTATATCTACGATATTTGTTTCAAATATATATGTTTCAAACATTATGGTGAAGCTAACAATTTCAACTAAAAGGATTATATACGATGGTAATTTCTTATTTTGTAATTCTCTGACGTACTTTCGCTTTGACTGTAGGCATTCGTAATGTGTATGGAATTTCTTTGATTAAATTAGTGCACGAAATGGGGATGATTCTATTCATGTCTCAATACATATGGGTTGGTTCGCGTGATATGGATTCAGTGAAATGGAATTCGATGTTATTTCGACGCCAAATGAACGTTAATGTTACAGCAGACGTACTAATTTAGTTAGCGTCATTTGTGTTTACCTTCCGATATATTTGCAGCCCTCCGTTGGTGTGGGTATTGTCTCTTTGCAAAAATCCGAGGAATAGTTATACTCTTTCGGCGTAACTTTCTTTGTCAAGGTCGATTCAGTTAGGTACGGAAGATATGTCGATGGAATGATGCTCAGTATATAAATGTTACTAAGACAGGGAAGGAAAAAAAATAAATTCAATTGTACAATACACCACATTTGAATGTATCTACTTACACTTTGTTGGGCCTTACGATTCTAAATTTCGGAGAATGTCTTGCCTGATAAAGAAGCAAGGCTCCGTAACCTTAGTCTATCTTTTATCTGCCATTGATGCTACTATTTTACACTAAAGGAGAGGGTAGGCCAAAATGGTCTCTCCTCCACCTATCAACTGGAGTTCTTATATGATAATTTACTCAATAAAAAAATAATGACTTAAACTACTTGTAAACTTACATGTAGAAAAATACATCAATAGGTTCAAACGAACCGACGAATATCTGTCGAAAGATATATGGTACAAACTAATGGATACTATATAAATGACCAATTTGTTAATAAATATACGAATTACTAGATAGTTCTATTTAAATTCTGTTACGAATCCTTAGTTTTTGCTTACTTACATAATCTGATTCACACGATCCAAAAATGTTATGAACCCAATACCTACATTAAATGAAGCTTGTGGGTATAGATGTAAGATTGAAATATGCTCTGTAAGTTATTAATTTATTATATTTTTAAATGTAACAGTAAACGCGGATTAATTTTTCCTAACAGAATACGCAAAGAAAATCGAAATTTTTTCTTTGGAGGTAAATATTTAATCGTTTATCAATTTTATATTTGATGGTTGAGTCATAAATTATCGGTGGTTGCTTTCGCTTTCAGGTTCTGAACGCAGCAGTTTTTTTGTTTGTTTGTTATTTGGTTTTATTCATATGAATATACTCGGTGTTTGTGAGAGTTGCAGCCTTAGAGTAGCTCTTTCTCTAAGCTCCTTTGTTGATGACGCGTTGATCTCCTGAGTAGGCATCCATCAATTCCCACCTAGACATATGCGGCGATAGCATTCGTAAAGTACGACATAAATCCAGTCTCCAATGATATATGTGGCTGTGAAGCGAGGAATTGGCATATCTCACCCGCTGATGTTAATACCGCTGAATATAAATTTAAAATATGAGAGATATTTATCATCATCATGCTTTTTAGATATTCCCGCGTATTATATGATGATGAGAGACTTACCTTAATATTTTTCATCGGATGTAATGAATTTTTCTTCTATGATTGAAAGTTTGTGCATCCATAGAATATTTTTGATTTATTTAATAAATTTCACATAATATTGTACATTTTATAAGTACTTATTCTTTATGAGTATTCTACCATTCGGTAGGTTTATGTAAATAAAAAAATCTGTATACCACGCCAATAAATACATACATTATAATGCATACATTATACTTTCTTTATCCGTCTCAGTGACAAGCATTTAATATATATTTGATGCTGTTCGCCGTCACTTAGTAGAATTACATAATGGTAGAAATAAAAAAACCCTTTGTTATAATTCCACGGAATGTATTTGATTAGTACACTACCCGTTTCAACTATTCAATAATCAAAAAAACGCGAAAAACACGACCTAGGTTTCGGATATTGAATTAGTGGTCTAGTAAAAGTTTGTTTACCATGAATTTTTTATTCAATAGTCATTAGGTCACCTGGTGATTATGATTATTATAGGTTAGTTGAAACCGGTAGTGTTTCATCAAATATATACCGTGGAATTACAATATTTTTTTAAATTTCACCTAGTATTTAATGCTATAATGTCATTTGAAATAATAAGTGCATGAGTAGACTACTCTTCGGTAGTTTCGTGTGCCTTAACATTCCCTATTGAATAGCATTCTTTTCGTTTCTTACTTCTTTCGGTTTCTTACCACTTCGTTTCTTAGTAACTTACTTACTCTTACTACCCACTCTTCCTGCTGTAGATCATTTTTTACTAAGATATCACCTTAGGTTTTTTTTACATCCACTCCTTCTAAATTTTTCCTCTCTATTTATATTCACTAAACCATTATGCATCATTGACGAAAGGTTAGATGAAGAAGAGACTTTTCAGTCTCAATCTCGTCTTAATAAAGGCCCTCTTGACTCTTAACATCATCTAGCATCTTTTGCCTTCGTTTTCTCATCGGGTATTTTCCCTTGCATTCTACCCTCAATTACTTAATTCAGCCGTCTCTCCTCTTAAATTTAACCGGACCATTTCTTCAGTGAAATAGTACATATTCAATCGAAGAAACTTTGACTTTGTGGAACTCCATTACAGGATGCATGGTAAAAAAACTTAGAAAAGACCCACCAGAAGTTCTTTAATTAACCGGTCGCATCAAAGAATTTCTGGTGGAACTTTGCTAAGTTATTTTACCATGCTTCCTAACACACATTCTTGTAAAATAATCTTTACATTCAATTTGTCCTCATATTTTAAGGACGACATTTGTGATACGTTTGGTCCTAAAATGAGAAACTGTTTGACGCTACATCTGCCTAAGCACCCCACCCCAGCTGATCTCCTATCTGTCGTCTTTTGTGGGCGCGTCCCACAGTTTGGGGAACCTCTGAAGAAGCCAGTCATAAAGTCAACATCCTTAGGCCTATGCGTTCTCCTGATTGTTCCGAGCAGCATCCATTCCACAAATCCGAGATACGATCGCTCCTCACAGATAGCGTTACAAGACACGGGCCATTACACGGCATAGCTTCGGAGCTCTAGGGACTCGATCTTGATTTTTCAAACTCCGACCGGAGACGAAATTTCAATTCACGGTTGATGTCATGTTGGCTCCCGCTATCCTCCGACGACTCTGTCACTCCGTGGAACTTTTGATAAATGAAAAAGGAAATTTTTTGTCGGTAAAAGTTTTTATCGATTTCGTTTTCATCAATTCATTCGTTAATAAAGGCAACGCCCCATCGATGTTGTAATTTCTGCTTGACTCCCACAGCTCTTTTCATTTCCTCATAAGTGGAGCATCTCATTCTGGTCATTAACTCCATGAACTAGGCATTCTTAAGTCTCTCTTCTTCTCTTTCCTAGGATCTTTTCCTCAGGATGTCGCTTTTAAAAGGGACTGTGCCTTGATTGTGTCCACTCATTGAGTAGATATTTCGGGCACACCATCGACCATACTGTTTCAATTAATGTTTTGCTGTCGCAATTTCTCTTGTTATCTAATATCCACCATACGAATAAACGACACGGAATCAGGCGTAACTTTGTGGTAATTATTAATTCTAACAAAATCCATATTGAGGAATCTTTTACTAAACCACAGATTGTGTTAGAATCCACCATACGATTGCAATGGATGTTTATCTTCTAGACATACCTTCTAATACCTTCTAATAATAAAAAAAATTCTAAGAATAGCCTAGAATAGTATAGAATATAATAGCTGATCCTACTTTCTGAATTGTCTTAATCGTTCTTAAACATTCCGTTATTCAATTTACCTTTTATGGTTACTCTTCCACATTTATTTCCTTTAATATTTCTGAATATGTTGATATTTCTGTTTATATTATTTTTTCCTCTTTGTCTCATCAATCAGCTTTCGCAATCGCATAGCATTTTAATCCTTGCTAACCATCTTTCAGAAGCCTATTTTCTATTTAAGATGTATTTTATTCTCAGATGTAAAACTTTTTCTATGTAATTGAGTTTAGTAACATATAATATGTATAATTCGTAGCACATACATGACTAAAATCGCGCCTAATTACTTTTAAACCACCCCAGAATTCATTTGATTGATATTTATTTTTATACAACCAACGTATTGTCAAGGTGGTTTTATTCCGCTTAATAAATGTAAAGGCTTTTTATTAAACTTCTGCATGACATGTGTATTTGGTGCGACTTTAATCTCTATTTCATTTTTAAGTGGTCTGAAGATCCTCCGAGGAAAACAACTATGTATGCGCCCACGGTAGTCATCATGGATCTCTTCAGGAGCCCTCAATCTTTGGTCGACATCTTCCTCAACCGCTCCTCCGTAAGTACTGTACTTTTTATTTCTCCACGAGAACGTTCCCGCCCTCAATATTCGTTCATTGATCTTGCGCATTTGTGGATCTATCTTTCTCAACATTTGCCTTATCATTATCAAGTGTACATAGACTTACCATTCGCCCCGTTCAATTTCTCTGTTTTCCAAACCGGTGGAAAAGTCGGAGAAAAAATATGAAGTAAGTTACGGAGATTTCAATGATAGAAGTAATTTCAAGGAAAATATTCATAAAGAGACATACACAGTGCACACGGTTAGATTGTCTTAGAAGGACCCGAAATTCACTCAGACTAAGTTTTTAGGCAACATGCCGGTTTCGTATTGGTTTTAACCCATTTAGAATTTGATTAGTTCCGATTTCTTGCAATCAGTGTATAGTATGTGGTAAGTATGTGTTCATAAACAATAGCAAACCAGAACCAAACCCAAAATCAATCGTCGTTTTCATCCGGTTGAAAAGCGAACTTTGAACCGATAAATTAAAATTCTCAAACTGATAAAGCAGCCTAAAATAGTTACTTATCCTGCTCCGCTTTCTATTCGTTCTCCAATTAAGTAGCATAATAAGAATGAAATAAAGGAAATTACCAAGTGTTTTCCTTTATTCCATGATGTCTTTCCACGAAATACGGTCATAAATGATTGATTATATATAAAATTCACAGTCGCTGGCGATTGATTATATGCATAGTAAGAATATTTGCTAATTTCGTGCAAGGGAAACTTACAAATTACTTCTTTACATTTATATTTTTAATATTGATCTCTTTAGTAGACAATGTATTTGTTATCACGAGTTACCTTCTACCATTTAATTAAATTCAAAGAAAAGTAGAACATCGTAAACACCTTGAAGGATATTTCATACTTGTTACTCGAATCGAAAATGCCCTGGTTTGACCGAGAGAAATCGGAAATGTAGTATCCAAAGTTGGCGTGCTTATTGAACATGGGCGAACGGTAAAGGAAAGAAAAAATAGGGAAGAAAAGAATTACCATTTGATTCCTTGATACCTCTAAACCATTGTGTTTTCTGTAATTTTCCAAAATAGTTACTGCGGGTTTGATTTAAGTATAACTTGTAAAAGTATCTTTCTTCATATTTTTAAGGTATCAGAGCTCGTAAGATTAAAATTTCTTAATATTCGGCTTTGAGCTATCTTAGATAGCAATACTTTTTATAAGTAAGGGCATGCGGTGTATTTGTACTATTTTTCTATCTTCAGATACTTGAAAGTTGACCGAATTAGATAAATCGACGTTTCGCTTTTATATTTATGCCCTGAACTAAATCTTATTTTGCGCTGCAAGTAATTTGTAAAGGAGTTATTCATAATCCCTTTGGTAACGTAGGTTGACTATAGAGTTTCTCATTGAAAGTTGGCATTTAAAAGTCTGCCTGTTGTCTGAGATGAACGGCATTTTTCATTCTTCTGGTTGAGCTAATTTTCACGTCCCTCGGTGCCATTGTGATCACGTACGCAGAGGAGGAATGCCATATCGCCCGCCCACTCGGCATACCGAAGTTAGTTAGCCCCACACGCTAATCGTGGAAGGGAAGTGCTCCATGGCCGTCCACAGGCAAACATTCGTATCTCGCTGCTTCCGCCCCCGATAACGACACCTACCCCACTTCCTTCCACTCCTCCCTCCCACATACGCTCTCTTTTAATCCCACAAACTGATGCATTTCTTCTGCCATTGAAAAAACTCTCTTTCATATCTTAATCTTCTCCCTACATCGGAAGAATGAAGGGCAACAGTAACTTTTTTGTTGAGAGGTCCAAAAACCATGGGCGACCATCCTTTTGCCATCAAAGAATGCATTGCTTTCATTCTACGAAACGCTGGGCTACAAGGAGCCCTGTATTTTGGCAATTCCTTCATCAAAGTTCATACATTAAAGAAAGAAGAAGCTTTTGTTGAAGTGCCCTTCACAGCGGAAATAATGTAACATAAAAATATTGTATAATAATTTTTATATACTAAGAAACGAATGAGCACTGCTCAAAGACATTTTTCAAACATTTAAAGGTTTTTTTAAAAGTTCAATATAAAACAGTAGCATCTAGTGCCTACAGTGTGCCCAGTTGCTCCCAGTTGCCTAGGCAGTTTCATTCAACAGCGTCTACATAACTACAGATTTAAAAGTTTACCAAAAATATCCGAGACTATCCTTTTCTACAAACATTGGTCAAAACTTTGACACCCAGTATCTTTTTAACGCGTAAAAATAACTTTAGACGATGAAAAGTAAATCAAAATATAATCTCTTCTAAATCAGCATGCGAAGTTTCAAGTCCCAAATTCAAAAAAGCATTTTTACACCCTTTTTTCAATTCGAGCCTGCTGCGCGAGGGTACGGTTCTAGAAGATGAAACTATTGGAAACTGTTTTCTCTTTCCAATTATTATTATTTCTCAGGTTATGAATTATATGGAAGGCTATGGAGAATCGAAAGTTCTGTGATACATCTGACTCTTGAAAAAAAGGCAACTGTATATCCCCATTTTTATAATGGGCCTTGTTTTCGGGATCCGAAATTTGGAAAAATATATCCAATTTAAATAAATTTGTAAACTTGATGTAATACAAGCGAAACAACAAGCTCGATGGCAACTAGCACGAAAAGAACGAAGGTAAAAACTACAGTGAGTAAGACGCATCCTGTATTTATTACGGTAAAAAGTGTAATTCCGTTTTTCGTTACGGTTAGTGTTACGATAAATCCCATATTTTCTTTTTTTTCCACTTTTAGAGAAGAAACTCTTTCCTTGTAAACCTTTCATCTAGCTCAATATTTAGAATCAATGGTAAGTAAAATTTTCAAGGCTCGTCTCTCAGAATACGAATATTATATTTTCCTGAATATTCGTCATCGATCGGTTATTTTTTAGGCCGTGCATGAAAATTAGGAAGTATCCTAAATTAAATAATCGAGGTTAACCGATCCCCCCAGCTTCAAATAAAGAATACATACTTCAAATAAGAATATATTTAGTACGTGCACACAATGAAATACTGCGCTATTTCTAAACATCTTTCCAAGTCGACTGAAAGAGCTCTAGTAAATCATCAATTGATTAAACCAAATCATTTTCTTAGGATATTGTTGGGTCTTTCTCTTCCACCTTTTGAGTTTTTTCATCACCGCTCAAAACTGCTTCCATTTTTCGCCATTCCCTTCCGTTGCAAATAACGTTTTGCAGCCCTGGTTCGAGAAGGTTACTTAGATCATCTCTCGTTTTAAAGAACCGAAGAATGTTTCCGATGACTCCTCCGATCTCAATTTACCCGCATCATAATTAGCGATCCGTTTCGCTCCATTCCCCCTCTCTCTAAAAGTGCTCTCAATCCTTTCTAAAATAGCCTCTAATCCATCCCTAGCAGGTGGGTTCCATTCCGTCATCATCCTCCTGATCTCATCTAATCCTTTTTCCGATCCTCACCACCGGTCAATCCAATTTCTCCGCCCGTTTTCTGCCAATCCGCGGCATTTCTCGAATACCCTCACGAGGCATGTTCTGCGGCTCAATTGCTTTCCTCGCTTCAAATTGCCCTCTCCAGATGTTGCATCCTCACTTTGCGGCCGCTCGCCCTTTTTCCCGGGCGCCAAATGAGACCGATGAAGCCGTCAAGTCGCGCGTTTTTGTTTAAAATGAAATATTAGGACGATTTTTGCTGTCGTGAAATCATCAGCGTCGCTTTAATTCGATCTTAAGAACTGACGTCCATGGACGGCTTCCTTTGAACTTCCTACAATGTATGAATTCAGTAAAGAGGCTCGTTATGATTTTAAAAAATCCCGCTTGTTAAAATGTTTCCATGATTCCAAATTCGTATATTTTAGTCTCCCATCCCGTCCCAAACTGCTGGTCCGTTTGGTATACTTTTAATATATTGGATGATGAATTAATTAATAAAATGATTTCAATTCAAATATAATAATAAGAAATCAGCTGTACTGATACTTTACTTGAGGGTGAGATTGAAACTTATAGTCTCTCATAACCTTAGGCCTTTAAATATTTTAAGAAAGATCTTTAAGGCAATAGCCAATTGAAGTAGAAAAAATGGAAATATATTGCGGTTTAGAAAATCTGCAGAAAAAGGTCTGCATCTAAGGAGAGTAATATTAGTATATGTTTAAGTGCAAACTAAGGAAAAATATTTTTTTAACTACCCCATTAAATTCAACGTAGCATTCAGGTAACCTTCCTTTGGGGATTACCAGGCAGCAATCATGAAAAACTGTTTACAAGAGTTAATAACAAAAAAAATTACCAGTAGAGCGTACCCAAATGGTAAATAATGTGTTTGTATCCTAAATGGAAATCATTCTTTACACCACTTAGAAAGATTTAGCCTACTAAAAAGAACTTTTTTGAGGCCTCAAACAAACTTGTTTGCGTTTGAATTAGAATTAAATTCTACGTACAATATGGAAAAAATCCGAGCTATATATGAATTCATAGATATCAAAGATTGATTTGAGGGTTTTTATGAAACCATAAATGCAATATCGCGACTCGAATGAGTAAAATCAGCAGTTGAGGCTTGTTAATCGGTGCAACAGAACAGCCACTCATAAGAAGCCAGTATCGCTAACGTATCTCGCAGCTAGTCACCGTTTTTTCTTCATGTAATTCATCATTAAAATTCTCTTCGGAATCCGATATTATCGAATCGTATTAGATTTTGTCTCTCATTCTCATTCTATTTTGCGGTACTTTATTAGATTTACTATAGTTGTTTAGTGTTTCGAAATTCTACGAAATGTGGACAAGTTCCCGTGCTTGAGTATCCTTATGAGGTAGTAGTTGCATACATATATACCACCATCAGCAGTTAAGAGAGCTTTTATGAGGTAGAATCAGTTGATGACGAAGGATCACCGGAAAGATACCGAAGAAACATTTCTAATGTCCTTTACTGGATTGTTTTGCTATGTCGATGCCAAAAGTGGATTAATTGTCTTGAATTGTATTTAGGTGTCTTGTTTGCGAAAGGATTGTGTAAGAGATATTTGACATCAGCGTATGCTTCGTTTACAGTCCATTTGGTTTACAGCCAAGAGAATGCAGGAGATATCCATTTGTAGTTGACGGAACTGATAACTGATACGAACGCTTGCTTGTACGCACTTTAATGAAAATAGTAACCAAAACTGAAAAACGTTACGGTTATAAATACATTTAATTTGCATTAGCTAACTTATATTCACAATCGCACTATGGTAAAATAATCCAATTTTAATGCCCTAGTGCAGGGGCTCCCAATATTTAAGTTCCGTTGAGCTATATCAGTATTTAGGAAGGATTCAGAGGCTGAATATGCCCGATTTTAGTTTTATCTACTGAAATTTCGTAATGAATTGTGGCTGATTTATCTTAAATTTTACAACTATATTCTGTATTACTGATTTTAAATCTAATCGCCAAAACACTGTGAATCTCATCATTATATACTATTCTTATCTACTGGTTCTCTGCAAATCTCTAAAACCCTTTACTACAAACGTCACTGCAAACATGAAAATAATGTCTCTGGTCTTTCTGGTCCTTGTTTATTCCTTAAATTTACGTTTTTTACTTTTGTACTTATATACTCCATGTACTGTTTTACTGACACCATATTATTTACGTTTTACATATTTTTGACTTTGTACTATATGTATGCATTGAACATGTTAATATTATATATAAAAATTGTGTTCCATTGAAGTGTACAATTGAGACATTTTGTCTTCAATTTTCATATATATATTGCTGTTGTAAATAAAATTATCTCTTCTTTATTCTAGTAATAAAAGTCTTTTCTCACCGGTTTCCTATCCCTATGTTGTGTTGATATCTATGTTTTATGTAATATTGATATGTATTTATGCTTTAAAATATTTTATTTTATGTTATGTAATATATTTAAAAATTTTATTGATGTATCCTATATATGTACCTATTGATAGTGTATTTACTAAATGTAATCATGTTTCTTACCATCTTTTTAGTTAATACTATCGGTAGGTTTGCGCAGGTTTTTCACACCCCCCTTCTTAGTGGGTGTTTTCCTGCAGTGGATAAATTTTTTTCCTAAGAATTTCTTAGGTTTTTTGCATCCACAATTTCTTCTCATATCTTTTTCATACTATCTCTTTAAATTAATTATTTATGTATTGTATGACGATGGGTTAGATGGAAGAGGAGACTTTTAGTCTCAATCTCGCCCGAATAAAGCCGTTCTGTTATTATTATTATTATTCACTCTTTTTCTCAATTCGACTTCTCTACGTCAGCAAAAAACGTACGATGGAAAAATGCGTATTGAAGGCTAAGGAATGTTTGATTTCTCGCAGGCCACGGGTCGGGGACCTTTTAGCCTTAGTGGATAAAAATTAGCTATTTCTGAACGAGATGCGAAATTAAGTATATAACTAGTAAGTTATTGCAATTATAGAGGCATAGTTAATTATATTTTGCTACTGTTAAAGTATAGACATAGTTAATGTTATTTTACATAACTTGAGGCATATGTGGCAAAACATTAACATTTTAAATTTGTGGAAGAAAGCTAAAAATTCTCCACACATATAAATCCCGACTGTTATTTATTTTATATGAAGTTGTTTTCCTTTTATTTATTCGGAGTGAATTTAGTTGAATGTTACTCGTGACGTCTTGTTTTTCAGTTTCGAGACTAACGAGATCTTTAGCACTTGCGGTTTACCCATTACTGTTCAAAACAAAAATGAAATTTGAAAATCTTGCATCGAATATTTTTCTGCGTTTCACGTAGTCACTCTTTCATCATTATTTCAGTGAAAAGGAAATACTACAAATGATAAAGATATAGTGCGGAATTCTCCCAAAATAGACCTAATTGCCTCGCTTTTCATGCATCAGACAAGAAAAACAGATCAAAAATTTATTTCCTACACTTCCAGGATGATATATTTATGGAACATTACAAGTTGCGCCTCAGTTTAAAAATCTCGCCTCTAGCGAGATCCTCTGCGCATGCGCGTTACGCAAGACAAGCAAAACCAAAGTAACGATGCAAAATTTATATCGAGTACTTATTCCATCCGTCATGCTACTCATTCCATACCGCGGAGTTAAAGTACTGAGAGTATTAAAAAGATGTAGCGGAACGTATCCATCGCTCCTAACAGTCCTCCAGTTCTCCTTCCAATGGCAGCCAACAGCGATCGACACCGCTATCTCGGACGCGAAACGTTTTATGAGTTATTTCGGCCCGAACGGAAAAGTCATGGGAGTCGTTTATCTCCTCACGGAAGGCATTCCTCCTACCCCGTCCAGATAAGAAGCCACCCATTTAAGATGCCCTCTCGCTATGTCACTCTGTCCCCGCGCTCAAGTCACACATCGCCGGCGATTAACGGGAGGGAGGACCGTAAATTCCGACTCGAAAATGTCCAAAGTGTTTTTGCTTTTATTCCCCAGCCGCGTGCACCTACTAAAACACGGTATCATTTTTTTTACGACCCTCTCCGTGGGGTTAATTAAAGTCGACATGGACGACGAGGAAGTGGTACATACGACAACGCTGGGTTCTAATGAAAGAGAATGGGAAATGCTTGAAGACGGGTACTGGTGGATGGTTCTGGCCGATTCAGCAGATGAGGGCCAAGCCAAGTTTTAGTAGATGATGATTTTTTGGATGAATTTCGTTGGCAATATGAATGCATGGAGTCGTGTGAACTTTAGCTACGTCTTTCAAACGTCGAATGGTGAAAACAGATTTCTTCTATTAGTTGGTCGTCATGACGATGAAATAGCCAACAGTCTGGAAACGAATTTTTCTGTAAGCGTTATAGCAGCCTTAATGTGTATTGGACTAGGGTTACTATTTGTGCTGTCTTGGCTTCTGTCAGAGGGAAGTTTTCCGAAGGATTTACCTCCCTCCTTGGGCAAATACCGGATAGTTATTGCTTCTTCACCTCAATTTATACTTTCTTATCAGAATAGGACAATTTATTTTTTAATTGAGTATGTATGTATATATGTGTATGATATGTAATGTATAACCACTGCCACCATATGATATATCTACTTGTAGTGTAATAATGCTAATGTCTAAAATGCAATTAGAAATCAGAAGTTCTCCGAATAGCAAAGTAGGCATCAAGTTCTGCTTTGGTAAAAGAGCCCCTGGGTTCGATTCCCAGTGGAAGCCTATGTGCAACATGACTTCAACTGTCGAATCACTTTCTAGAAATACAAACAAGAAATCAGACACAGAGGAAAAACGGATGGTTGGGGAAGAGAGGGTTTTAAATGAAGTTATTAATGGTTGACATAAGAGATGGGTGAGTCAAATATTGGTAGAATAGGGACTCCTAAAGAAATTAATTGAAGTTAGAATGCTGAGACTAAAGGGAAGACAAAGACGTTAGTCTATATTCGGGTGGGATATGTTTAGGCAGGAAATGAAAGACATAACATTGAATAGGGAATATAGAGGCGTAGGAAACCACCGAAAGGTTAGGAGATTTACGTATATAAGTATGGATCAACTTACGCGCTAAGTGCAAAGGTTAATATCGTAGACTCATGAGTACGCTTTTGCTACCACATCTTGATGAATGGAATGTTTTTCATTTGTATTATGCCTCAAGGTAGAGAGTGATCTTTAATTTACTCCTCTCTCAGTCTTTCTCATGGCTTCGGTAATGCGGAAGCTACTGAGTTATGAGTGATGCTGAATAAAGGGATTCATCAAGATGTCTCTTTATTGAATGCTGTGAAAAGCGTTAATCATTGAGTCATTGTGCTGCACTTACGTGGTCATGTTCCAGTCATAGCGATCCGACTGAGGAAAGCAGAGGCTAACAACCTCACCTGGTCTGGTACACCTCATACCCTCTCCAAAGCTTTTTGATGCTTATTGGTAGCGTAGAGGGGGGGGGGATTGAGATTAGAAACGGCCTAAGGACAGAATACCAAACAGACAGAATCTAGGTGAGGACAGAATGCGTGAGCGATATCAATAATTTATCAAAGTTCAGCCGTTGAAATTAATAAAACTAAATAAAGCGAAATATTGCGGAAATTCTTAATGAAGAAGCAAATGGAAATTTCAATCATTGCTATTTTTAATGCAAAATCTATGGAATAAGTATCATTGAAATCTGTGGAAAAGTATTCCCTTTACCTTCATCATGTTGGAATTGCTGCTGGAATTTATGTTTATAAGGTTCTTGCTGGGTTTATTTTTCAAGTCCTTCTTGCTCATTCATGCTCATCGATTCAGTATTGCTGTTAGGATAAAATGGAGGCAATTATAAACAGCTTACTCAACCTTCAAAAACTTGAGGATGACAGGTTTGCAGTAGGATTTACTTCTTTAAGCGGTGAAGCAGAATATTTGGGGAGAATCCAAGGGCGAGATCAGTGAGGTGTTTAATCCCACAATCTTGAAGAATTTTTTATTAGTAAACGAGATGGATTTTAAAGAGAATGCCTGCAATTACAGACGAAATAACAAATGTATAAAAAGTTATAATAAGTCATAGCAGTCTGTGTGTTTTATACCAAGGTTCTCCTCTGTTATGTTTTTGTTATCACAACTTGCTTTAGGATTTGGATGCTCAGAATTAAGACTGAACAAAACAGCTCTTTAGGCTGAGCAAGAGGGGGCATTTTTTTGTTTTTTTAATTTAAGTATCGAACTGGAACCGGACAGTAAACTGAAACACAATAACTGCAATTCTTACCGAAGTGAAAACCGAACTCAACAGTAAAATTAAGTTTTAGAAACATGAAGCAAAACCGGAAAACAGTTTTTTATTTTTCTTCAATTTTTGGTTCGCATCCTTATTAAGTGATGATGTTTATAAAATCTTACGAAATGGTCGCCTGTAACTCACTAAGTAACATTGATCACTGAATCAATCAATTTTATTATATCTTACATGTTAATGACTAACCAATTACCTTTTATATCTTTAACATCATGGAGTTCTATCTAAAATTACTTTATATCAAAGTGATCTACATTATTAAAACTTTCAGGGAAGCTTAGATATAGAAGCGAAACAACCGGTTCAAAGTGGAAGCAGGTGCCTTAATGAAACCAGAACGAAAATAATTAATATTTGATGCAGCGTCTAAGATTCTATGAGTTCATTCTGAGATTAGGCCATAAATCGTTACAATGGTATTGCTTAAGCGATTGCAGTCGTTTTCTAAGTGTATATAATTTGAATATGCTCTTATCTATCATTTATGTTTGTCCAACAAAGGTAATAACGGCTCAGTCGAACTTTTTTCAACCATAATGTGATTCGGAAATGTCGGTTTTCCCATCGAAACAGCTCCGATTGCCGCAATCGCAGAGGGTATAATGCAAAAAATTATTCGTCACAGCGTCGTTACAATTTTTTACTGCCTCGCCGAAAATGTATTCCACGAAGTCGCAAGGACCTCACGCATCTAATTGAGGGCTGCCAGGCTCGCCGTGGCGTTTTTCAAACTTCAGCTCAATCATCCACTGATAGAATCATCATCATTAAGAATCCCTCCTTGCGGTAGGTCCTGATGTGTCCTTCCGAAATTCGCTATCTTGGGCTATCATCTCCTCCCTTAATTCCATACCAGCCCTTTCCCCCAATTTCCACTCCTTCTTTCAGCAATCCATTACACCTAGTCCCACCCATCGTCTGCCCATTTTTTATTTGTAAAATCAATAGCCTTCGCTCACTCCTTCGTTCGTTTTTCTATACGCCCGACTAACGTCTCCTAATCCACGCCCCACCCATGTCTCGGAGGCTTCTAGTCTGCCTACTGGAAGAATAGGTTTATTAAAATACAATGGTCCCGAACGTTTAAAAGGTAGACAAGCTGTTCTTGGATTGTAGAGGATTCTTCCGATAGTCTCCAAGTAGCTTGTAACGTAGAGAATTAACTCTTCCTCTTTCTTCTCTTCGTCCACCTTAAGTAATGTTTATAGGACCCGGGCAAGTAGGGCTGCTGCCCCGGGCCTCGTGTCTGCAGGACCAAAGAATTGAAGTAACTTGGTATTTACTAAGGTGAAAAAATACGATACAATTCTGATGTGTATTTTGCCATAATTCAAATTTGTCTCCAAACTCCTGTTGCATCTATTCATTATTAGGCGAACTATTAAATCGATGACGAAATGAAAATGATAATGCCAGTATAAGCTGCAATGCTCTGAATAGCTGAATATAAAATTACAAGATGGCCAAGTCATTCTACTGAATCACAAAATTTAATTAACGAATTAATAACTTTCATTATTTAAGTCATTTACAGTACTCCATACAACATGCCAACAATCATGGGCTTTTGATTTAGGTATTGCTGTATGAAGGGGGAAATAAAGTGACAATATGAATCCTCTCCTTCATCCCTTTCGAGTCTTAGTTTATCAACCTCATTAGATTCTTTAGATGATGATTACTAAATACTCCTTGTATTTGCTTTGCTTGTAGCATTTATTTTTCAAGCAATCCATGTCAAATAAATTAAAATTAAATTTTAAGTGTGTAGACTTAAGGGTGAATTAACATATTTAACGTATTATTATCGTGGAGCCTTTTGAAATGTTTCATGAAATACATCACAGTTGTAGACATTCGTGTTCAAATTACGAAGCCATACCTAATTTATTAAAATTTAAATATTTTAAAAATTATTTTTTTGAGAAAATGGAAACGATATCGAGCCAAGGCCGACATTATTTTCACGTTATTTTATGTCGGTAACTGTTGATGAGAAATTGGAGTGTTTGACTGAATACTAGATTTTTGCGATCGCAGCAAGAGGAATACTCGCATACCACGAGGTAGGTACACTTTACATATTACCATATTTTCGGAAAAAATAGGAATTCCGTCACATAGTTAGTCCCGAGGAATTTGCGTGAGGTTCGCTCAACCTGCACTCTTAAATCACGAGGCAGAGATCACCAGTGCGCTAAAGGAGCCACGCTGTTTAGCATCCCGCGCGCTCCTTTTCGAGAAGATGAATACCTCGGGAGTTTCGCGCGTGCTCGGCGCTCTTCTTTGGAAGATGTAAATAGGGAGTGGGGGTGGCATTTCGGGGGCGAAGACCGGATCGCATGGGAGTTGTTGCCCTTGCGTCCACGACCCAGCAGCGGTGCGCTACAACTGTGTCCAGCGCGGTCCAGGACGTGCTCCAATCGGAGTGAATTGAGATTATCGTAGTTTATAGTCCTCACCGAATTTCTATCTTTTAACTTCTATGGTATTTATCTTCTATTGTAAATAACTTAGTGCTTCCACTATGTCTTATATAAATTCTGTAAGTGTTAACACTGCCAATTGGCTTGAACAAGGTATATGTATCAATAAAAATATGAGCACATTTATAGTAATGTTGTTATATTTAATGTGTAGTTGAAATAATAATGCGTTTTTATTGTTTTATTGTTTGTTTTATTGTTGTTTTGTTTTTGTTGTTGTTGTTGTTTGTTAAGATTTGTGGTAAGATAGTTGTTGTTGTTTTGTTGTTTTATTTTTCATAAGGTAAATATATTACTATGACGAGACATCTGTTCAATTTCGGTGTTTTTGTCTGAATGTAACTGTAAACGTTTTATGTCAATAAAATACCATTACCATTGAGAGTATACCGCAAATGGGGTTCACTATGTAGCTGATTGCGAGTGCTTTACTCTTAATCAACTTTCTTTAATTTTCCATCCAGTTTTAGGGATCAGTAGAATGAAGCTCTGTGTTTTAATGCTTAGTTAGTATGGAGTCTATCTGTAGTATTACTTAAACAGATCGTATTAAAATCAATAGTGAAACCTATTATATTTGAAAATAGTATTTAATTGCGACTAGAATTCAAAGGAAAAAACAGTGGAGAATACAAAGATGGAAGATGTTGAATTATTCAAAGGGTGGGGTCCTGAAGGAGGTGGCGTTGAATATGTTTTTTTGAATTTAGAGGCACATGAATCTACTGCTTATGTTGCCAATTCTTTGAAGATTCCTAACACCTGTATATGTGGGAATAATTTCAAAATAGGCCAATGCTGTTAGATAATGAAAATCCTTTTGACATAAAGTAATTGTAGAAAAGCTGCGCTAGTAGAAAATGGTTTGAGACTTTATATACAAATCAAAATGCTAATGATTCATATGGCTCTTATAAATATGCATGGTTTTCGTGCTAAACTCACTACTTACTTGTTGCTTCAGTAATTAATTGATTTGATGCAGTTCTCGGTCTCCATCTATATTTCGCTAAATAATTATTTATTCATATGTTACAGATGCGGTAATTGTCCGGTGGCAACGTTCATACATTACTATTTTACTTTAATTCTATATTATACACGGATCCAATACTATATTCAATACCAAATTAAATAATACGACATAAGTGACAATGACAGGACATATATAATCTAGCTGCTGCTGTATAATATTAGAATACATTTATCGCTTAGCTAGAAGATCTCACTATTATAATACAGTTTATCTCCAAGTTACAACTTATTGACTTCTAAATGCTTCTCACGCTCTAGTTCTTCCTCTGTATACGTCCTTTGCGATATAACCGTCCTCTGCAAATTTACTCTGCGAATTTCCTTCCATTCTCAATTATAGAATCCTCTATGCCTCAGAATAAGGAATAGGAAATTCTTCCTTTTGTAAGATTGTGCCGTTGTGTTTCCCTTCTCGTCCGTTTGAAGTTTACGAATCGTTCGCCTTATAATCGATTCGAATTCGTTTCAAAATCGAATCTCCGAGCTTCGGAGGCTCCTATTGTTGATGGATCACGACTGGTGAGACTTCGTGAGCATCAAGAGGAGCTGAATGGGTAACGGATGAGCCGGTGCTTGTTATTCAAAAGGCGAATATTGGCGAACGGAATGATTCGGAAAAGATTTTTATTCGATCTGCCTTGGAAATTTTGCATGAATTAGATTTTCGTAGATGTTCAGTATTACCAATGGTGTGTTTTAGAATGAACTATATGTTTATTGTAACTTGTGAAGCAACATAGTTTTAGAATGCTTGTTGTCAATTTTTGCCTTCATAATTAATAATGCGATTGTTGTTGCTTATGAAGCGTGTCAATCATTGCAACAGTTACTGATGTCGGAGTTGTAATTATGAAATGATAAAAACATGCCGTTCACTAAGTTCATGGTATCTGATACATGTTAATTATCGACTCCGAGATGGTTGAAAAAAATTTTAGGAATGTCAATAGTTAAGTCAGTGGGTAAATGTTGTTCCCGATGGCCACACATCTGAAGCATTTATAAATTAGAAGAGCATGCAAATATATATTTTCTTGCAGCATCCGATCTGTTTCGGAACGTATTCAGATTGACTGTCATATTTTAGGACCTTCCCGGAATGATGTCGACTTCAAACCTTAGATGAAATTAGTGTTATCCCTTCCAGGTCGTAATTTGTGTTAACATCTTGTAGAAACCTTCTAGATTCGACACCAGGGGTGGTCTTAATTCTCCATTATGAAATGCATGGCGGAGATTTCAAGTATTTGAATGAAGCATTTTCCGATAAGATGGAAATCCGTAACCCTGAACAGCATTCATGAACATGTTTTACAAAGGCAGTTTACCGTTTCCATGATGGCCCTTGGTTCGACGCCATGGCACCATGCGTACTCTACCGTTCAATTGAAGGGGAATACGGAATTTCTTTTGAGGACATTCCCGATATATCGACCATAAATTGACGTTTGCAAAGTCCATTTCTTTAAACAGTTTGTTGGGGTATTTAGAAATTTATCATCGATATGCTTGTAGAAGGCAAGCAGCCTTTCTCGTGTGTGTGTGTGTGTGTGTGTGTGTGTGTGTATATAAACTTAATAGAGAGATTTCCATACATTTCTCCTCGGTGAACTGCATTATATCCTATACGTATCTCGTTGGTCACAGATAATCTTCTATGCTATTTTTAGGCGATGATAGTCAATGAGAAATCTATGTTGCGAGTGTCCTTTTACCATAAATTTTGGAGGGTAATACATCTCTTGTAAAGAAAGATTAAGGCATTCTCCAAAATGTATTTGAGAGGAGAATTTTTGACTTAGTAAAGAGGCGGCATAATTCGTCGATCTTCGATCTTCCACAAATTACATCTGATAGACTGCCAGTTCCCAGCCCAAATATAGACAACTTCATGCATTATATGCACAGGGAAACGCAAGTTTATGCAGAATAAAAGGAAAGGAATTATTATTTCGAGGAAGCATGAAGATCTCTGCTCGTCGCTAAAATTTTTATTTTCCTAGCAAAGTTATTTGCTCAAATCTAAAAGGAACTCAATTCTAAGACGATCATTCTTCTTTGGATCTTCGAATGAGAAATAAATTAATAATCAATGATTGTGTTGAAAGTAAATTTTTCAAAAATACAAATTATTAACCTTATGCCATTATCTATATATATAAAGCAGAAATTCTGTGTGTTTGTGGGTTTGTGTGTTTGTGTGTTTGTGGGTTTGTTTGTTTGTCTTGGATTGGAGTCCACACCGTTTGCCCGATTTGTCTCAAACTTTGCATACGTGTCCTCTGACATCAGGAAGGAAGTACTGTCGCATTTTTATTCAAGAATTTTGCTGGATTCGAACCAAGATCGCTCAGATAAATTTTCATAAGGAATACACGTAAGCTTCACTTTTATCGGTTGCAGGCTTTATTCCTCCTGAAGAATTAAATTAGAAGAAATAGTCGTACAGAGTCGAGGCAAACACCGAAAGAAAGAAAATTGAATAAAGATTCTTATTTTAGTCGTGGAATTTTACTTTCGATTAGAATTTGCGAGAATATTGGTAAAATATACAAAACTTTCGTGAAAATTCGAGGCTGTAAACAACTCATCCCCCTGACGACCGATCCCATTGTTGAATCCGAGCTCATGCTTTATCCCGTAAAAATACTCGTGGACTTTGGCCCATAAAGCTGATGATTGAAGAGTACGATATATTACATGGATAACGAGAAATTTTCTGTAAGAAGGTAACCAGCAATTGCAGGAACGTAATTACAGTCAGGAGATTGTTTGTCTTCGATTTTAGTACAAAACGTTTGCCAGATTCGCGTCAAACTTTGCGTACGTGTTTTCTGGGACCAGGAAGGACGTACTGTCTCAATTTTATTCGATAATTTTTTCTGGTTTCGAACCAAGATCGCTCAGATGGGTTTCCATAAAGAATAAATCTAATCTTCACTTTAATCGGTAGCAGGCTATATTTCTTTTGAAGAATTAAAACGGAAGAATAGTCGTGCGGAGTCGAAACAAGTAGCAAAAGAACGGAAATTAAATGAATGTTCTAATTTTGATCGTGGAATATTGTTTCCAAATCGAAATTTGGAGAATTTTGATAAAATACGCGTGAATTATCCAAAATTGTTGAGGTTGTAAACAGCCAATCCTCCTCACGATGAATGAGATTTTTGAGCCGAGCTCATGAATTTTCCTGTACAGTAAGAATAGCTTGGAATTTTAGACCTTATTCTAAAGGGAATTTACGCATTGCACGACCGGCAACTTGAATTTAATCTACTTCTATATTCCCCGTTGAGAATCAACGGGCGCTTCAGCTAGTAAATAAATAAAATCAAAAATTAGACCAAGGAAACGTAGTCATATGTATTCATGATTCGTTACTAGTTTGAAAAACTATTTAGAAAATATTAGAAAGGTAAAGTATAAATAAAGAATTTTTAATGAAAGTTCTACGCTGCATGACTTCATTAATATGCTTAAAATAATTTGATAAATAATAATGGTTTACTGATTAAGGTAAATATCGAGAATATGTTATCCGATATGTGTTATGAAATTGAGGATTTTTCTGAAATTTCTAGGAAGAACCTCCTTTTCTTCAAAAGATCCGAAGAGCAAAGAAACGATCCCTAAAATTAATGCAAATATGACGAATGCAGGCCATCGTAGTAAATTGTAGTAATCACTGGACCAAAGAGTGAGGTTAGTAATAATAATAAAAATAAGACTTTATTAGGGCGAGATTTAGTGGGATGTCAGATAAACTTATGAAAAGTTCGTGGGCTATATTTAAAGCAACCAACACGACAGAGAGTTAGGGAGACATTTTTAGGATAAAGTAGATCTATTATTATACCAATTTTCTCTAGGAAGGAAAGTCGTACGCAACTCTCAGCAAGGGATCATCTATCAGTGGACCGCTAAGAGTCAGGGGCTGGACCGAGAGCATCGAAATTAGGTTGAGTGCCATCACGTCAGTTGCCATGGAGCGCGCACGATACCGTAGCGTTTTGCATCTCATATCACGTCGCCCCGACTTCAGAATCGCTCTCGCATTACTGTATGAAACGCAGAAAGCCTCAAGACGGCTCCACAGGGCTGTTGGAGGGGGGTGCGTCTTAGGGTAGGGGGAGGTAGTGAATGGACCCAGGATGCGAAGGTCGAGGAAGATGGCAGTCGAATGCCCACGCGGTGTCCCGTTCTTTCCCACCCACCACTTCTTCGGCTTATCTTCCTCCTGCCCCTACACCCAAGGAGGGGCGGGAGTCGCGGCGGAAGCGGGGGGGCGGGGAGCTGCTTCGCTGGAGGGGCAGCCTTCCAGTCGGTGGCGGGACTCGGGAGTGTTAGGGAGGTACATGAGCGTTCCTCTCCACCGCAAGTTTTAGACCGTGCTACGTTGAAAAGGGATTACGCTCTTCCTTCAGTTTCCTTGTGGATGCGGTGTGACCGACGATAGCCCTAGTGCAGAGCGAGGAGGGGTGCCTTCCGTCGCTGACTTTCTTCGCCGAACAGTGCTTCTCTCTCTCCACGGCCATGCTTCCTTTCTCCTTTCATCGCGGTTCATCCCTGCTCGTCCTGTTGCTCCTCGCCGAGGCGGCGGTGGGCGCTTGGGAGCCGTCGACGTCGCCGCAGACCCAGCGGGACCAAAGGCAGCACGAGGGAGGGACGAGATGCTACACGGACTCCGGCAGACCCCAGGTGAGCCGCGGCGCCTCTAGGCGGAAGTGATTTTTCGGTGGTTATTGTCCCGAGTCGCGGATGGTGTTGGGTTAGAGACACTCCGAGGATGTGCTCACCGACAAGAGGGAGGTGGTTCCCGCGGTTATAGTTGTGGGCCACCCCTTCGATAAGTGTATTTATGGGTGGTGTGGGAAGTTTCCG
Source organism: Sympetrum striolatum (assembly GCA_947579665.1). NCBI lineage: Eukaryota > Metazoa > Arthropoda > Insecta > Odonata > Libellulidae > Sympetrum > Sympetrum striolatum. The sequence goes on along the minus strand of OX388345.1, from coordinate 73,166,793 downwards.
GTACTGCTCTGGTCCTTTTACACGGCGTCTGGTTGTCATCTAATTGTTTTGTAGCTGCAGTATAGGGACGCTAGTTTTAATCTTGGCGAACGAATGAATAGGTGCCCTAAAATGCCACCAAAACTCATTTTTGCTTTATATATTGGGGACGTTATCTTTATTAGACTTCACATTTTTTACTATAAACTGTTTGGCAACATGTCGATGCAGCATTTTCATGTTGATTAACGAACAAAACTCATTTCTACTCGTTGTAATAGGAGACTAATCATTACGAAGCTGAACATTGTATAACAATAACAGCGTAGCAACATGTAAACACAGAATTTTCACGTTTTTTAACGAATATTGAGGATTCTAAACCTTCCGGTCATCTCAGCGATGTATTATGTGGGCATTATCATCACAGAGCAGTTCCTAGTTATTATAAGGTAACCTTATTTGAGTTAGGTGAGGGCGCTATGCTGTCTTTTTTCGTGCTAGTTCGTTTATGTAGTCAGAATACCCCCCGATGTGCCTGTTGTGTATGATTGGAGGCATATGCTTAAGGATGGTTTCACTAGAATTACGGGAAAATCTTTTTAGTTTATATCTCTGTGGATAGATTGGTCTCTATTTAGCTCAAGAATATCTATTTGGGACGATATAAACTAGTACAGCATGCACGAAAACATGTCTTCCCATCAGATTGGGGTTATCGACGTCAGGCTGATATTCATCTTTCGCGCTTTTGCGCCGATAACGAGGAGATACGGAACCGCGGTGTTTTTGAGGAGGAGTGGGAGTTGTTTCACCAGTACGGATTGGGCGTAGGGAACCTCCCAAACGACTTGGCATCTCGGAGAGGAACGCGTTCAACTGATATGTTCGGAAGATCTTTCTGTGTATAGGAGTCACGAAGCAAGTTGGAGTGGTTTTTTTACTCTTATTCTCGGGGAGATTTCGTAGTATGATAACGCTGAAAGCAAGGTGTGAATGAACCTGCGAGAGACTGGATGAGTGCAGTCTGCGAGGGCGACCTAGTATTATCTTTAAGTAGAGCGCGGCGAGTTTACTAGATTATTTACCTTTTAAAGTTATAGGCATTATAAGCGGGTGAAATGATTATCAACTATAATGCTAAGCTATTATTATTATTATTGTTATTAAGATTGTTTAATTTCAACATAAATGGGTTTTATTGTTGTCGAACCGCGGTTATCTAGCGAGGCTGAGGTTCAACAATGAAATGGATTATCAACAATAGGGCGAAACGGCTACAATGACAATTCGAGTTGGGAGAATATCAGCAATAGTGTTTGGTGGCTACTGTTATGATCTTGTGTTTGTTTGATTTTCCGTAGCAATGGGTTTTATTGCTATCGAGCCGCGTTTATCTCGCTAGCCTGAGACTCAACAATGGTATAGAGTATCGACAATATGGTGCTACGGTTACAATGACCATCTCGCGGCATGATTGTTTGTTTGTCGCATAAACACGCAGTTTTTGCTGAGCCACGCGTGGCTCGCGGGCCACGGGTTCATCCACCATGCGGAGACAATGAAACCCGTTCTACTCCGCTCTCGTATCATCTTACCGGGACACCAAAGGGAGGCAGGAAACGTAGATGGGCAGCCGTTTTTACAGCGAACAAAGTGTGGTTTATGCAGCCTTACGGATCGGCGGTTCGAGAAGCCGTCAGGGTGACTCCGGCGAGCGGTCAAAGCTCGCCAAAGGGGTCTTCTTTTTCGCACACGATCAAGTCCGCCGTTTTTCGCGGCGGCCGAAAATGTTCGCGTGGATCCGCTGCGAGTCGCGCAGAGGTCTCCACCGTCGGCGAAAACAAAGGAGCGAGGATATTAAAGCGGCGTTCTTCGCGGAGAGGCTGACCGATTGTATACGGTATTGCGGGGTTTAAAAGTGGAGTGCAGGACTGGATGGGACGGTTCTGCGAACGGGATGTGCGCACACATGATATCCTTCAGCGGAATTCGAATAGGACGTCGACTCCGGCTGCCCCTTTTAGATAGACGGAGTGAGTGGCCTTCGGCGGACGCCGTGCGGAGTGGTGCTCTCGAAGGAGGAGATATCAAAGAGCTCTCCTTCGGAGTTCGTGCTCAGTTGCGCGACTTATTCAAAGCGCGGGAATCAACACACAAGCATAAATGAGGCGTAATTAGTTCCATTTACCATACAACCCATTGTCAGAGATTCGAGTGATGCAATCTTATATAAGAATCATCGTTGTGTATGTATTTATTCATCCGAATACCAATAATTCCCGTAAGAAATGCATGGGGAAAAATTTCAAACATTAATTTCATGCATCTCTCGTCGTGATAGGATTAGAGATTTTTGCGAGTCGTTACAGGTTCAATGGAGGGTTACGTGTTGATAATTGTTTGTCCAGAGTATCCTTGGTTCGACTCTGGACGACTCGAATCGTCTCTCATTGTCAGAAGAAATGCACGTAAAGTTCTTTTTGATCGATTGCAGATAATTTTTCTTTTGTAGAATTAAGTCGGAAATAATGGTTCGAAATCGAGATAAATACCAAAAGAAAGGAAATTGAATAAAGATTCTTCTTTTGGTCGTAAAATTGAGAACATTCAGACGAAAATTACGAAAGAATCACGTAATTTTGTAGGCATAAACAATTCCCTAACGACGAAGGTGATTGTTGAACTCAACTCTCATACGAATTTGTGGGAAAGATGGGCTCATAAGAAATGTATTGGGAGCAAGAGCAGACATTTTATGACAATAAAACCATCAGTTAACTTTGTAAATAATATTCAGCTATGTATTTTTACAAATAATATCAACTTTTATAATGTAAGTTTATATATTTGGCTTTGTGAGTAAGATTTGAAATGATTAATGTTTTCGTTCTAGAAAAAATCGAAAATATTGCCGTCAAAATCAGTCGAAAGGCGGCAATGTATATGAACTCAATATTGTTCCAGCAATCAAATTTACAAATGCTTTATTATAGCAGTTAAGAAGCACTATTTATTTATCTATTTTGGAAACTAAATTTCATATAATTTCGTAATTTTTGACGGGGGAATTCACTAGTAATATTTATAAACTCATACATAGATCAAGAAAGCGTTAACATTCAAAAGGCATAAATGTAGGAAGTACGGAGAGAAACAATGTTTTATGAGGGCAGAATTAACTGATGTTATGCGTTGCATTGTGAAAAAATCTAGGATGGAGAATAATGATTCTTGATAATCGGAAGACATACTGATGCTATATGTGACATACTGATAGCTCTGTGAAGCATTCAAATATAGTTGTCATTTGTTTGAGATCAATTGTTGCCGTTCGGTTATTCGTCACTCTGTGTTTTTTTCATCTGGGAAGAATGTTTGTGTTTTACACCCACGACTTTCAGAAATTTACGAAATGCTTCAGACATGAGGTATACTAAGGAAGATGAGGTATACTAAGGAAGATGAGGTATACTAAGGAAGATGAGGTATACTAAGGAAGATGAGGCTGGGGGTAGTTTAGCTTAAATCTTGCTTTGAAATTATTTATTGGTAGTGTAGTTGTCCTATTAAAAACGAGTTTCATACATTACGATAAGGGCTGACCGAAATCAATACCATTAGCATAACTTATAACTTAGTAGCTCATTGATTATAATTACCACAGCCATGAACCATGTTTATGTCGATGATTGGTCAATAGTTGTAAATATTCGAGATCAGTTGTTGAAGAACAATTGTTGACTTGGATACTGTCTCTAATCCCGTTGGCGTCATTCATTGCTTCATTTTCAGTTTCCTCCAGTCGTACGAAAGTACTAAGTACGAAAGTGAAAGCATTTGTGTTAACGTGAGATAATAAATGCTTGAGAATTAGAAATCGAATGAGAATTATGGATATATTCTAGCTTTTAAATACATTCTCAAACTATGCATTATTTGCTCAGCAAGATATGAAATGAAATAGCAAAGAAATGAATGAATTGAATGCGATAATCAAAATCAAAGTAACTCACAAGTTTATTTTCGAAAACAGATTATTAATCGATAATTATCTCGATAATTCAATTCGAAAACAATGATCTACGACCAAAATAAGATATTTATATTTATTTTCCCTGCTTTTGGTGTTTGTCTCAATATCGTATGACCATTCTTTTTAATTTAATTTTGCAAAAAAAATGAAGCCTGCAGCGGCAAAAATGAACTTTAAATGCATTTCTTATGGATATGGTTTGACTTGTCTGGGATCGAATCGAGGACGAAATGTCAACAATTTCTACAATAGAAACTCTCGTATTTTAACGCAACTTTGTGTTAAAATTTCAAGTCAATCGACCGAGTATTTCTCGAGTTTTGCGGCCACAAACATACGCAGGCTGAATTCTTATATTACGATTATTGTATTCTTGCCGGCTTATGTCTTGAAATAAATCATTTCTCCTTTACAAACCAAATCAGTTTTTCACAATCACTATCTCTCACAAGTAGGTATGAATTTTTGAGACTTATTATACGTAGTGTTGGTTTTTTGATGCTATTTAAATTTAAAAGAACGGGACACATGCAGAAGAGTGGTTGATTAATCATTTCTCTATCCCATAATGTAAGATCAAACTGTCGATGGCGACTTGACAATGCTCTCGCAATTAGTCCCATTAATCAAAAGTACCTCGACAATGAAAGAGGCAGTTGACGATCATTTGTTAATTATTAAAGTGAATGGGTAACAATCCAATCTGTGGTTGCTGGAGAAACAATGCTTTCTCGAAGATGTCCATCAATCAATTATACCTTGCTGAGGACTTATGTACGTCATATTTTAATTTACATGCATTGAGGGTTTATGCTCATGAAAATCCAGAATTCATTGCGTGAACATAAGTGATAAGACGATAATTAGCTATACATTTATTATTCTGAATTAGTACATTTTTGGAATCGTCTCTTGATGTCGATTTTGAATCCATGGCGTTTAATTAACTTTAAAGTGCCAGTAACGAAGTTCCGGAAGCCTTTTTCTTTAAATTAAATTAGAATAATATTTTGGCTGAATATCTTCGTTGTGGCACATTGCCTACGCTCAATTTTATATCGAAAGTGTACCCTAGAAAAGGAAATTTATTCGTAAACCAAGGTAGAATACTCTCTGTATTTTATTCAGATAATGTTATATATACGAGATTGGGAATTAGAATTATTTTTAATGTGAGTGCTCCTTCCAGGAAGAAACGGAAAGGTCGCTTTGAATATCTGAAAAGGTCTCACTTGATATAAAGATCGCAGATCTCTGTGTCAAGTGCTTCCATAAGCAATCATCATGTTTGATACGCAATCAAGTAAACATTTCAGCAATTTATCAGAGTATTTATTTTGATTTCTCCTCACATGAGGCTTTTGTTTAGATCGGTAATGAATCCCATAGACATCCCGTTCGCATAACATTGTCTTATTCGAAATGTATTATGAGATGATGTGATGTTATGGTAGAAGTGGTTTTAGAACGTCCGAATCCGTAATATACTTTCCAAAATTACTCTTCAATCACAAACTCTTAAAATTTTCATTTCGAGTATTTGTTCGAAGTCCAGTAGCTGCTCAAGTTCTGTAATCTCTCCGACGGAAATGCAAATAGAATCGCAGTTTTGTGACGAGTTTACCCAGAATTACTTTCCTCTATGTTTGTTTTACTATCGGTTGGAATGCCGACATGTATTATGCTGCTTCTTACTTATCGTCCTGTATCAATGTTTGGTTTGTTGCATCCTTCCAAGATGAATTACCCAGGGTCGGTCCGACAATGCAGCCGCCAACTCATACTAACCTTCCACCGGATTCCGTCTTTCTAAGCTATACGTTCCATCTACGGACTGTAGACCACATGCGGACTTTTCGGGCGTTCAATTGGGCTTTTTCCCGTATTTCTTTAACCAAAACACGTATATAAAGAATTTTCGTAGCATAATTTCACGGTGCCTATTAGGAAATCCCTTATCTATGTATGCAGGAGAACCATGCGAGCCTTTCGGTGCGTGACGTGGGGGGCAAAATTATTATCCCCTAGCGGCTATTGTTGTGTATCTCTTTCAGAGAATATCTTTCCCTTAAAAAAACGCTCATATAATATACATTTTAAAATAAAAGTGGATTTGCAAAAGCTACCACTATGGTATCTCTCTCATGTGGAATTCTGAACGCCTGATAAAAGTTTGGCCCATGGGGGGATCGAACCCGCGACCTTCGCGTTATTAGCACGACGCTCTAACCAACTGAGCTAATGGGCCTGTTGTCAAAAGACTCACAAGACAAGTTAAAAATTTAAATGAAATATGTATTCACCTTGATATATATTTCCATGGATACAAATCCACATTCCCTGCGATCCGTCATTTTTGAGTGGCAGCAGGTCTTTAAACCGGATTTACCTTCCTGTAGAGTTCTATATAATTTATGTGACATTGTTAGACGAAAAACCGAAAATAACAATAATTGGGGAAATTTCTTTGCTGCGTTTACCTATTAATCACAGAAAAACTGACTCTAATCTAATATTTTGTAAAGGAAGATATCCCCGCTAAAAGAAATTACCTTATGTTTGTGGAAGGTCGTTCACACAACTTGACTCCATAATTACAAATATGCATACGGAATGGGCAAAATATTGGTCATAGTTGTGAAACCTTACGAGCTTTCTATGTTGCCTCTCTACAGTTAACGAAACAAACTAGTGTATTAATATAACGATGTTTCCCAGGGAGATGAATTCTTTATAGACAAGTGAAAGCGTAATTTATCATAGATAGATCAGAAAATCATTTGCCTGAGTAAGATGTCCAAACCAGCTAGAAGCCTAGGAGCGATTTCTACTCTTATGTTTAATGTTGACAAAGAACGTTGCTATTATTCACCGCATATCCCACGGCTATTAAGCTTATAACAAGAGGAGTACACTGAAGATTCCACCGTCGCATTTTTCTACGCAATATATGGTGGATGTTTCCCGTTACCTTCCGATGATAAATATGAAACAACGGCATAGCGGGTTCCCCTTGGTGGGGGTCTCTCGGGCTCCCTCAGCCAAATGCTACTGCTGTATGTCATCCGCGGAAGATGACTCCTCTATGCTTTGCGTAATGAGAATAGTTCTCCATAAACTTGGAAGTCTTGTCAGCGAGCCAATGATTTATCAAGTGCAGACAAGTAGACTTTTTGAATTCCTGTGACTCACCATTGCACGAAGCTCGGCTTCCTCGAGAGAATAGTTGGCAGGAGGGATGTTTCTTTGTGGTAATTGCATCCCATCTTGAGTACACAGTCGGTAGGAGGGATGATAAAGTCAGTTAATGATGTCCCTTTGTGTTAATTATTTCCCATTTTGAATATGCTTGGTGTATGTATGTTAGCTCTTTCTTTATCTAATTATCTTAATCTGTTGGGTATTTTCTATAATTTTTTGTTATTTTAATTTAAATATTCATTTTAAAACGCTAATCCTAGACTCCTGTCTAACCTTGGCGGAAAACTAGTAAATAAATTAACATGTAAAGAAATAAATATGAGATCTAGCGGGCAGTAGTCGTGTTCGTGAATTCGAGTCTTTAAATACCGTAGGTTTTGCTGGGAATTTCTTTGACAAATCGATTAGCGTAACGAAGATACTCTTTGTTTATTTTATTGCTATGGAGTAGTTGCTATGGAATAGTTACTACGGAATAGTTGCTATGGAATAGTTGTTATGGAATAGTTGCTATGGATTTGTTGCTATGGATTTGTTGTTATGTACGATATTTCTACAACATATCGACAGCCTCCTTAGATTTTACTTGTTGTCAAGCCATAAATGTGGTCACTTACGGCTAGAACCGGCGACAAAACCGCTGCATTAGCATAGAACGGCCTATTCAGCTTCCAGAGACCCATGCACCACCGCGGACGGATGGGGAACAACGTCATAATTTAGACTATTCACAACCCTCGTCAATTCATTAGGGAAGGCGGGTAAGGTTCCCCGGTCAGGTTCCGCGTGGCCATTTTCATTCGTTGGAATAAATGCGCGTCTCCGACTACTTACCATTCCTCCGGCCACGAGTCTTCCCAAGGGGATCCTCGAGGTCGCCGCGGTTTGTCCCGAACTGACCTTTGTTGACCCCCTCGGGCTTGTATCAAATGATCGTCGTCTCTGACATAATGCGCCCCTTCTTTTTGCTCGCCGGGGGTGAAGACGGTGCCGGAGGACGGTCTGGGAGACGCCGCCGTCTGGCTACCACTCGTCTCGATGATGGAAAAGTTGGAGGGGTGACGTACTCCTATAGGATCTGCGTAATATTTCTAAGTGCGGTCTATATAGCGTTCGTTGTACCGTCTTTATGTTGAGGTCTTAATATTGAAAGTGCTGAAACTCCCAATTTCCTTCCTATAGAGTGGCAAGAGTGTTAAACGCTAATTGCTGGAAAACAGCGCCGGTTATAAGCTGTGGAACTAATAGACCTTATCTATATATTGTTATTATTAAAAGTGATTCGACAGCTTAGGTCATTTTGCAAATTTCACTCCCACCTGGAATCGAACCCGGGACCGATTGCCGCCATAATCACAGCGAATTCAGAACGACAACAAATTTACCTTGTCTCGGCATGTGCTTGATACAAATTAACTATACCTTAATAGAATTTAAAAAAATACTAAATTTTTTTTACAAAATTAAAAAACAATAACTTCCTAAGAGAACAGCAATCATTAGGGTGTCAAATAATTAATACTTAATACTCTTGCGTGTTACGAATTCTTTGAGCAATAAAAATTAAAATACGAAATTTTATTGGGGTGGATCTCAGAAAACGTGCTCAAGTAAGTTAAATTAACCAAGTGATGGAGAAAAACAATTTGTACTTTTTCCACAGTATTTATGATAAATTCTGTGGAAAAGGTACAAATTGTTTTTCTACATCATGACGTATTTCCACAAGACATCGCCAGAGACTGTGAATTTTATTTTAAATTGACCAAATTCAATATATGACTTCAATGCAACTTTTAAGTAATGCCGTTAAGTCATTATTGTTAATTTATTGTTATTCGTCTCAAACGCAGCAGTTAAATAATGTTACTATTTTTTCTACGTTACCATTTAATTATTGTGCGGAATTAATTCCGCTACAAGTATGGCGTTGAGAAACTATAAACGGCTTCGACGTTGGAACGAAAGAAAGCATGTTCCTACAGTTAAAATACAATGCTTTACAAATTAGAGAAACGGCTAGTAATCAACTAATTGACCACAAGGGCGTCATTATCCATATTTACCACTGCCTATAATTGTGTGCGTGTATATTGAAACCATTTATAAGTCCTTTTATTGATTAACATCAGCTTTTCACCGTGGATATAGTTTTTAACATTTAGACTTTAAGTAGATATTTGTACTATTTTTACTATTATCACTTTATGTACTGTTAGTTAGAATCCGAAAGAAATTTTAAGTATCGTAATAATTATCTGTAAAGTCATCAACACGAAGGCTGATCGAATCCTCTTTCTTTGTCGCTATTTAGGCTAAGCTAAGGGAAAGTCGCTTATTTACCATGAAGAGGATTGATGATATTATCAAAATAAACTTATTACTCATAAATCAGTAGCTTTCACATCATCTCATGAACAAGAGCGAGGCAAACGTAAAGGGAAATACTTCTTCTTTATCCTGTACGGCGTGTGTAAGGCGGGAGATATGAATTACGTCTCATCGGTAGTCTTAATTTGAACTCAAATGCATTGGGCAAATTTGAGACAGGGCTTCCAACTTGATACAGTTACAATAAAGGGAAATTTATTACTAATTAGCATTGGGAAAAATTCGTACTATTATTTGTTTTTGTGGTCGAAGAGAGAAAGAACGTCGTTTAGTTTGAGTTAAGAGGAAGCAAAACGGATAGCGTGAATTCTTGTGCGCGTGAAAACAGTTTCCGTTGGAAAGGTGATGTTATTAAGCCTTTAGCCATAGGTGACACGCAAGAAGTAATCTATGGCTTCAACCTGCTTATATTGCTGCGCGTATCTTCAACGCCGGGAACGGCAAGTGTTCGTTCATGCAACCGACCCTACACAAGTTCTCCTTTAAATATCTCACTTCTGTCCTATGGGTTAACAGACTTAATATGTTTAATGGGTACATATTCGGGAGCGCCGGTGTGGTTAGACAGCCAACAGCTCCACTATAGAAAAATTATGTGCTGAGTATGTCTTGATAGCCATACCCTACAAGCTCTTACGAACCTGCATGCCATACAAGTGGCAAGCACCCTTTTATGTCTATTGTATTATCCACGAGGGTTCTTGTGAGTAGCTAGCCCCTTCAATTCTCTGATGAATAAGCTGCAGAAACTAATAATAAAGCGTAGTAGAACGTCCCTATCTTCAAGCACACAATTCAGTATTTAAATACTATTCAGACTGTTTTCGTGTAATTATTTTGAATTTTATTCATAAATTTCGCTCATTTTTGAAGCTTCTTTCAATAATAGAGGCGGTGTGCCGAGCAGAGCCATCTGTTGGCGAAGCGGTGCAACCAAAATCGTAAATTTAATGTCGGGAAATTTTGAAATACGGCATTGCTTGAGTATGTAAAATACGTTATAAACATGCGCAAGTGTTGTGGCGTGGCAATACTGATGTATTAGAATATTATCTTAGGGAGGGCATCATCGACTGGGTAACGAATTGTAATTAAGCCATGATTGTCCTATATTGGCATATTAGGAAACACCAGATTACGTGATGATAGTTACTTTAAAAGGCATAATTTTTCAGTATCATCGTAGTGATTAAATTTATTAATTAATCGTATGTTCGGTGATCAAAACGAATTTCAGATTTGTTTCTTTGGATCGATAAATTCCATCTTGGATACCAACATAAGAAGTCTTATCGTATTGCATTAATCAGATAGGGAATTAGTGTATGGAAGGATGCAAGGATATGAAAGGAAAGATGTATGGAATAATTAGGAATCAACTCGTCTTAGCGTAATGTAATCTTAATGACAATGAAATGCTGGCAAAAATTAATTCCGTTTGAAATTATTGAGACGGAAGGGGAGAACTTTATGAAGTCTAATTAATATTTATTCACTCCAAATGTTCGAAATTATTCCATGGTTCTTAAAAAGGTCAATGTTGCGGTTGATGAAATAATTGTATAAATTCTAACCTTGCTGTAATTGATATAATTTTTGAGGGGATATCAGGTCATTTAGCTACATTTAGTCGACTTGTAATGCTAAGGCAATTCGTTTGAGAAATTCATTCTTTTTACGAATGACACGTGATAATAAAAAACGTAAGTGATAGTTCAATCACTTGCTTTTAACACCCCTTGCCTCACGCCGGGGGTATCAACGTAAACGTAAATGTAACATAAAAAAGTGGAGTAGAAAATATCGATTACTGCTTGTATCAAAATATTTGCGAGTATAAAAGAAAAATTAATGTAGTAACACTAATTGATATAGGTAGTTAATATTATTATATGATATAATAATGATTAATATAAATAATATATGGAAGTTTTAGTTCTAGGGCTCCAGTTTAAAAAAATGTTTTCTTCCTTTTCACTTAGTGTTTGCGATTAATTTCTTCTATGATTTATTATGATTTTATTAGCTTATTTTTAATTTCTTCTTGTTTTTATTGCTTGCATTTAAAATCGGAAATTTTTGCTGTATGTGAAACTGAAATATATAGGTTCTTCATTAAGATGAACCATGCATTTTAACCCGTATACATCGTAACATGAAACTTTTGGTATTGTTAACTCCGTGGTAAATCTATCTTAAAGACGCGCTCCCAGCTAAGGTGATATACTCTTTACCCCGGTCTGGTCTGCCATAATCTACATGCTCCGAGGAAGGAAAAACGATTGAGGACGATGGGCAATTAGATCCCTCTGGTGGGAAAAATTGTCGAGGTTGTCACGTCCCTCGGCGGCAAGGGATGCAGCCGACCTGCGGCTGACCATTCTCCATGCAAATTGACCGCTTATGACGCCACAGCGGGGAGGGGGGAGGGGGGAAAGGAAAAAAGACTGTCGGTTTCCGCAATTCATCCAAAAGGGGTCCTTTTTACCCCGTTCACGTGTCCGATTGTTTGTCTGTCCAGGGATAATGCTCTCCGTGCTCTTTGGAAGTGCCTCCTTGTCCTGCGACCGTGTCTTTTCTGCCTACCTGCGATTCTGTTTCCCCAAGGCGTTCTAAACGTCTCTCTCTTCCACGGGGTTCTCTCTGCAGATTAGCGCTTCCGGCAGCTGCCCGGGGCGATCCCAGCGGAGAGGGTGATTAGGAGCAAAAGATCCGACCGATCGTAAAATGTCGTTTTCATTAATTTTCCCGGAATTCGGTTTTACGCCCAGTGCTCTTGGGGGACTTTCAATGAGCGTTGTTAAGTTCGTCGCTATTATCAAGTAATTATGCTCTCAAAGGGTGTAAATACTTTCGCCAGCGCTTGAATGAAAGGATTTACATTTTGGCAGCAAAAGCTTTTATTTCTTACGAATACAACTTATGAGTTCAGGCTTAACCTTGCGGTAGTTTGAAACTGATTCATAGTCACAACTTTTAATAAAACCATGTCACTTTTTATATAAGCTGTCTATGGGTTCTGTGTCTGATGATTAACTTCACTGCAAATGGCCGAGGCTGCATGTATTTTATTGTGTGGTTTTAGTAAATATTGTGACTTTAAAAAAATATTTCTTTCGCCGCAAGTTTTTTACTTTTGCAGTGTTTTTGAAATCGAAAATCTCTTTTAGTCACTGTTTTATTAAGTCTTGGGATCTTCTGGGATTGGCAACTTTTTTCGAGCTGTGCACCAGAGTAGAGGTGAGATTTGTTTTCTATGCTGCCTTAGAATTCAACAGAGATTCTTCTACTACGATCTACCATTACTCCAGGGGAGGAAATAAGGCTTATTAGACTAGATAAATATCTTTACTTATTAGTTATGAGGTAGTTTTTGATTTCCATCCGATCATAGAATTCTACGAGTGGAAAAAGTCCATGCAAATGCTGCAAAATGACCGTAGGAGTAATGCTACACGAAGCATTGAAAAAGTAGTGATGACATCGTTAATGACAAAAGCTTTCTAATTTGCTAAATCCGAAAAAAGTGTGATGGATCTGTATAAATTTCTTTACCACAAGGATTGGTTATATTTCTTTTATTACACACGTACTATTGATTCTTTTTATAAATATCGATTACGTTGTCAATAAGGGCGATCTTTGAAGACAGTTGTCTCAACAACAAAATTATAAAATAATCCTCGCTCCAAATTGCGTTTGAATCTGGGTCGATATTGCTGCGCTGAATATACGGAAATTTCTTGACTACTGAGGGTTGAAAAAATTTTGGCCCATGGGGGGATCGAACCCGCGACCTTCGCGTTATTAGCACGACGCTCTAACCAACTGAGCTGGGCCAGGTGTTCGAAGTAGTGTCAACTTTAGTATTTCTAGAAAACTACTTACGCACTTATTTTTCTATAGCTACCGCTGTGCATACCCCGTAAGTCGTAATTATTAGGGGTGTTTCAGCAGGTGCATGAAACTCATATATATTTCTCCGGGTATCTATAATGATAATCATACATCTTTGTAGGAAAGAATACCTGTTAAACTAAAAATAATCGGAAAATTTTTCATTGTTTTCTATGCTTATTCGTAAAATATTATAATCTCTATTCATAAAATACATTCTGATATTTTCCTAAATCTGCAAGTCTACATCCTGTTTTGTATGAGTTGGCGTCTGTGATCCGACTTACAGTATTTGGTAGACGGTACTTGTACTAATACTGTTCGCCAACATTTCCATAGATTTTACTATTTATAGCAGGAGGTGTTCTTATTATACACAATTACGGAACAGGTATTATGCAAATATCTTATAAAGAATGGTAAGATACAGACTAAAAGCCAATTATTACCTTCACAACAGAGTTCGTTTGATAACGAAGTTGCGTAGTTACAAGCAAACTCGCACGGAAATGGCGTATTAATGACTCTTTGCGTCATTTCTCTTTTTCTGATAGCAAAGTTCACGCGACATACGAAAAAGCCTCCGAGAAAATGTAAATCCCTCCGTATATTACTCGCCTTCTCGTACACTCGGAAAGGACTTCATAAATCAGCGGGTTTAATCACCGTTAATCGCACGACGAAAACAAATGCCCTCGGTCGAGGCGAAATTACTTTTCTTTCGATGTTTTGACGAGCTCTAAACCGCAACGGAATGATTTATAAGAGCTCCCCCTTCGTACAACTTCGCATCTTTCCTACTCATAGGCCTTTCATCTTTTTCTCCTAAGCGCGGAAGTGACTCCGTAGGCAAATACGCTCTAGGAGATTGCTATAAGATGATCCTCATTCAGTCGGGGAAGAAAAAACTCGTCCCTCTGCAGACCTCCGCGTCGATCTTTTTTCGCTCATTACCATTTCTCGGGCGGGAATTTTCCGCTTGCGGTAATCGTAAAATGGAGAAAGAGCGAAGAAGACCGCACGTTTTGCTTTTTAACGGGTTTCGAGGTACTTTCCGCGTGTTTTCCTTCCGTAACATCTTCCTTTTCCCGGGCCAATTTGTCAGCTTCGCCCGCCTCCCGTTCCGCGCTGGTTTATCACGTTTTGACAAGACTCCTTTCGTCCGAAAGAGTTTTGGATTTCTTCTTCTTCTTCTGGGTATTAATTCTGAATTAAGGGAACGAGAGCTTCTTTGAGCGGTTCCTCTTTGTCCAATTGGATCACGGGTGTTTCGGATGTAAGTAGATTATGATTTGCTAACACACGTAACGGTAGACTCTTTTTTCCCATGCTGACTTTGAAGGGGAACAGGGATGGAAGACTTCGTCGATTCTTTATGTCGTTATCTTTATGTTATTTACATTAATATATCCTTATGTAATATGGTGGAACTAAGTGGGGAACGGTTACCCCCCATCGACGATTTTGTCAAACATGCAATTGGTTTATGGCATGAGGAGGAGATCAAACCAAAAATCATTTTTCATAATTTGACCGTTTTTTGGGAGGTTAGGCCTCTCTTTCGCCTAAACTCGTGTATTAGTGATAAATAGATATTTATAACGTATAACGTATTAAAAATACAATAAAAAAGGAAATATTTCCACAGCTAAAGGTTTATAGAAAATAAAACCCATGACAGAATGGGAATCAAAACCTAAAAACTTTCTAAAAATCTTTCTATTGATCTATTGCTTTCAATCCTCCTGGGGTAAAGTTTTCAGTGGCCATCAGTGTTGGTTTTTGATGTTAATGACTTGTTTCTGGCTGTATAAAAAACCTAGTTCTTCATCGCTCACTAATTTATTCTTCTCCGTAGCCATTTAGATGGCTCTATTTTTTCTTCTATATCCCTCTATCAATTGAATCATTTTCCTACTCTTGTTATTCCAGAATTCTCAGTTCATATCCCCCACGATGCATTCTCTTCGCTATGGTGATCTCTCAACAATTAGCTCCTTTTACTTCTATATTACTCAAAGAAACATAATCGTACTCTTGTTATACCATAATTCTCAGTTCATATCCCCCACGATGCTTTCCCTTCGCAGAAGATGGTTACTCTCAACAATTAGCTTCATCTTGCGCGTCATTTTCAGTTTCCTGATCTCTTTAACTCTTCGCAGTTCTTCCTCATTCCTCTTCTTTTTTTTCAATGACTTCCCCCCTTAATTACCAATAACCGGATCAAAAGTTTATTATTCTTACCATGAGCCCCTCTTTTCTGGCATGTTCTTTTCATAAGTATTATTTCTTGTCTTTGTACCGCACAGGCTTTATAATTCGTAATTACATTCTGATGTCATTCTCTTAGCAGATGATATGAGCTCTAATCCGAACTGACTTGTTAATATTTATCTGAGACATAGAAATAGCAGGATGTCTATCCATACTAAAATTTCATATATATTTACTACTGAATACCTATATAGTATTCTGAGTTTGTCAAATAGCAGGTTGTCTAATTATATATTTCAAATATTTTCACCCCTGAATACCTGTACAGTATTCCAAGTTTGTCGAACGGTACAACGGTGATAACAGCCAAAGAACCTGTGGTAATTGCATGAAATGGAACTGAAAACATATGTTTATGTATGTTGTGCTATAATCCTACTTTTCACTCCTTATATTTGACCGTTTCGGAACTTGAATCTGGATGTTTATCTATGAACGGCGAGGTATTAAGTGGGCCTTATTTCAAGTATTCCTCTTCGATAACCCGTCACTTAACACCTGTAAGGGCCCTAGTATTTACACATGTCGAAGTTATGCCGAGTTGTCCATCTCGGTCCCTCATGACGCATTTCAGACCAAATTATCGCCTCATCCGATTCGGAATACATTATAGATATTTGGCGTTCGTGTTGCTGCATCCTTAAGCCCGCAAATCCGTGATGTGGAAGGCGGTTGTTCAATGAACACGTCTCCTTCTTTCGGCGAAGTCCCTTCGGCCTGTCGCCCATTCTGCGGTGACAGAGGTCCTTTTATGAGACGGCCATTTGTAACCAATTAGCTCCGCACACCCGCGGTTTTTCCGAAGGCTCCAGAGGATGCGCGTCTTCGGCCGAGAGACTCGGGTCGGGACTTTCAAAGGGGAAAGGATTCGTTTTCTTTAAAACTTCGCGCCAATCTGCGTCCCGTGGGTTCTCCTCGCTAATATTTTCCGAGGTGTTCCGCTTTTTATGTGGTATTGGCGGAACCAATGGGGATGATTACCCCCAACCTAATGACTTCATAGAACAGGGGGTTTGCCTAGGAGAAGGTTGGCGAACCTTTGCTGCAAAAGTGCCGTATTTTATGAATGTGAAGGACTTGCGTGCCAATGTGGTGCGAAACCGTACTTGGAGATGGTGATATACATTTTACAATGTGAACGATAGGATTACGATCTTGTAATAGGCTTAAATAATCGTTAACTATCACTGCTAATGAAAAGAATCCACATTTACTAACTGCGAGGCTTCATTTTTGTGTGGTAAAGTGGTTTTACAGAGTGGTTAAAATGCTTGCATGATAACGCTCCAACACCAAGGTCCCGGGTTCGATTCTCGGCTAACCGGATTTATCCTGTTGGGGAAAGGTCGTTTGTGTTTGGTTGTTGTTGCGTGGTTTTCTCCACGTTGTTGTTACGATTCATTGTAATTTTTCACTGTTTATGAATCTTATATGAATAAATACAAAAATAAAGATAGTGATGTGAGAGTAGGTTCGCCACTTATGGCGAATTATTTAAATTAAAGAAAGATGTCTGAGTGATTCGACCTTTACTAAACATCGTCTGCGTTCAGCCCAATATTGACATTATCTACTATGGTGGAAGATTAGGGTTTCTCTATGATGAGTAAATTAGGAACTTTTCGTCAATCCCACCATTGGAAACTTTCTAGATAAAATGTCAGGTTTTCCTTCCTGTCTACATTCTTCGTTACCGCACCCCTTCATCCTGAAATATTGCCTAAAATTAGTATTTCCAACATAATCCTGTTATAGTCATTCCTTTAAGCTTCCCCTTCTAGCTAGTTTATCGGATACTAGATTAGTTGGTAAATAATGATATTATGCTGTTCATGTGTTTCAAATAAAATCTGTTTGAAAAATATCCGAATTATTCTGCAATGGTTGGCAAGGCTCACCTATGGCCTAATACGCGTATTTTCTGTGAAAATTCATTATAGTTAGTTGTCTCTCAATATATTGCCCATGCGGTACGGAATATAGGTACTGAAAGTCAAAGGGAAATTGGGATCGAGAAGGTTGATTTGGGTGAATTTTGCCAAGGTCGATAGTCAAAACCGTACGCAACATTTTTTATGTGGCCAAATTGCAATTAGAGTGAAGGGGGTGAAGTTTGTTTTACATACATGAGCGTTCTACCTTTCGTTAGGTTTATGTGCGCCAAATTCAAAGATTCATATTCAATACCATCCTCTTCACTTCCTTGTAGTTAACCCCACCCATGAAGTCATCCAACTTCTTTTGTCCTTGTCTTCCTCTCTGCTTTTTCCATTGAATTATACCCTCAATTATATTCTTTAGCAGCCCTTCTCCTCTCAGAAGTAGACCTACCCATTCCCTCTGTCGATGCCTAATTACTTCAATAAGTAATGTTTTAAGACAGCAATTTTACAATGACAATATAGAAGCTATAGAAAGGATATAGAGGCCAGAAATGTCAAGAAATAAGTGAAAAGAGAATACGTCAACACTTCAGACGGCTGTCATCGCTGCCTCAAGGCGGCACCGCATCTGAAGCCGGCCCTGTGTATGTGCTTTTCTTTCTTTTGAGTATGTCGATGCATTGGAGCAAACTCCCGCTTCGTGGAGTAGAAAAGGCAAGAGAAACATTTCCAATGCATTTTCTTGTAGCGACTAATCAAGATTAAGGAATCGCTCTCTCTTTCCAAGGAATGCCTTGGACTTAGCCTAGAAAACCGAAATGTTTGCTCTTCCACTTGGCGCGTTGTCTTTACACGCAGCTCGTTCATCGCTCACCTTCCCGAAAGCTTCTTCTCGAGTCCTCGAGTTCCCTTGTATCTTTACGAGTTCCTGCACACTTTCTCCTCGTCCACGTGGCCCTCAATGGTCAAGGGAACCATTCATTAGGTCCCTCTAAACAACCAAGGACCCCTCACTAATCCCTTCCCCGAAAATGCACCCTTGTGCTCAAATTCGGTCCTCTTTCCGGAGAACGCCCCTTTACCATCCTTTTGCCTCGGCCTTATGTTTTTTTTAGATTCCGTAGGGAAAGGATGCGGCGGGATAGGAATCGAGAGGGAAGTCGACAAGGGAAAAGGGTATATATAAGAGAGGATGAGAGAGTTATATTGGCGCCCCGGGCTGGGAGATATTCAGGCGCCACTTCCGTTTAGATCTTCTTTAAAATCCACTTTTTTGTCACGGTTAGGTTATTTTTCTTGCGATAGTATGTGGTAGTTATCAGCGAATAACTCAAAATATATGTTTAGGAAGGTGATATTATTATTTGGTTACTAATATGGTCACTCTGGGCATCGATTGTGGTCACCATAGCGCTAAAAATGCATTCAAATGGATTGATTAGCTATGGACGATTACACCGTAAGTATTGAAGATGAATGTATGTAGCGTTCCATCGATTCATTTACATTTGTATTGTTAAAAATGCATACAAATTGGTTTGTTCATTTCTCCTCCTGTGACGTGAGTTGTAATCAGTGAGTAGATGAACGTTTACATCGAGAAGGAATTTTCATTTTCAATGCATCAATTTCATCTAATCAAATTTCAATATCATTGCCTTTATATCAATCAAAGCAATTAAATTCATTGATCATTAATAATCAAATGTACCGGGAAAAGTGACAATTAATATCCGTTACGTTTCGTATTGTTTGATTTATTAAATATAATCGGGATTCATTCTACAATTTCTCCGCAAAACCTTCCCGGTAAGGTTTTTATGACTACTTGACGACATTAGCTAACAATTGCTCATCATTGCTTAGATAATTGGATACAGAAAAACAAATCTGTAATTTGTTCCCTTCCAAAATTTTGCGCGACACCGATGCTATACTACCAACGTCATCCACCCCCTAAACCTCGGCGCGATGGACCACCGTTCAGCCTCGTCTCAGGCTGGCTATGGATGAGAGAATGCATTCCATTGTTTACGATTTCTACCAAGAAGGTTTTCTCTTGCACTGGTAAATACAGGAAGCTAATTAATCATTTCCGTGTTTGCCCAAGTTTGCCTCCATGCTGGCAGAAAGTGTTTTTATTTATTTATTTTAGTCTTAGAGAGGTGATTTGTTACTCTGTGAAGTTACTAGTGAAGGTCTGCATTAGGGATGTTGACCGGCGCGTTTTTGATCAGAAGACTTCAGCGATACACATTTCTCATTTGTCAGAGGTCATGGTTATAGATAATTTTTTTCAGGTACGAGATAATGAACATTTAATGTATCATCATCGCTGTTATTCCATGATTGTGAACATGAAAAATCGATATATTTTTAGTGCAGTTTCAAAAGAATTGTATTGTAGACAAGTGACTAAAAGCATCCCAAAACATTAGCTTCGAATTTCAGCTATCAGATGCCCAAGGCGTAAGTACCACCTTGAGGACTCACCAATAGATTATTCAGCTCAAAAAAAAAGGAAAAAAAAGTCCCTTTTAAGGTGTAACCTTCAGCTAGCATGTAATGGCAAATCCATTCCTGCAAACTAACACCTTTTGCGACAGTACTGTAAAATCTTGTACGCATAAAGAATAATCGTTCCGATTCTGAGGTTATTTGATTATTTTGAAATAAAAATCTCTATTGTGTTCTAAAATACTGGTTAAACTTGTTATTCGTGGTCTATGTATCTCTGAGTCCATGCAATGAGTGGTCCCCGTGAGATGATTCCCTTTTGTTAATCTCGATATTTTTGCTGTGGGATGGCCCTATCATTACCGTAGTAAAATAAGATTTACTATACGCAAGATTGATTTGCAAAATGAAGATTTTGTACATTAAATATCGATCTGATTCTGATGGAATGAAGTTGATAAAAATAGACTTTGGTGTTAAAAAGAGATGTAGTGAGGGGCGAAGATTTATTTATGAGAATGGCCGTGGAAAGGAGCAAAATGTAGACATATATATGGGGAATAAGCCCCTGAGGAAGGCTGAGTATTTTCGGATGGAGGGCCTCAATGGTTACCTTAAACAGAATGGCCCCAGTACATTTTACAAGGACGCATCTTGATCTGCTGGAGGGCGTTATTCTAATGATGATGGATGCGTGTTTGCTGTTCAATGGTGGTCATTAAATCCCATGAAATATAGACATCTTCAATTCCGATACAATGAGATCACCTCATACGTGCAATTATGATCATTACAGTACAGCCTGCCCTCTGTAGCGAGATCAATTCCGTTGATTCGCCTTTAGACAGCTTGTTGCGCTACCTATGTCTTACTACTCACTCTCTTTTACATCGATTCTTCCTCTATCGCCTCTGGTTTATTTTAACTGTAAAATAACATTTAGATGTTCCGTTCCTTAAAAAAGGAAAGCATAGTTTTTCGGAGATACATCCGTGAACCGATCTTATGTCACTTGCATAGCATCTGTGCTATCAGATTCGTTAATTTACAATACTTAGCCATCCTTTCCTACTCTTCCAAACATATTCTTATAAAAAAATATTTTTTTTCATATACCTATTACCTTCAATTGAGTTTTAGGGCGTTCCTTAAAGAAGCGTTTCACCCAACGATTGGTTAATCCACTGACTTTTCACTTGCTAGTCGATTCATAGACATATTTTACCTAAAGGACATTTTATCCAATGGATACCTCAGTACTTATCATATTATGTGAAAATGTATCTGCATTGTTTTGTTTGCCTCTCAGATATGACTTAAAATACTTTCTCCGTAAGATTTGCTTATCTATCAGCCTAACCCATAAAAAGTGTTTTCTTCTGCGTAATATTTTCGAGCTATCTCTAAAATTTTATATGAGGAATGGTAGGATGTATGGATTGACTTACATGCATTAGTCGCAGTCTTGCCCAAATAAAAGTCGTTTTAATAATACCATTATTATGATTGCTATTATTATTATCTATATTGAGAAAAAATAAACGAAAGATACCTTTCTCTCTGTTCCAAAAATAAGTTGATATTATTTCTACCATCAGTCCGAAAAGTATTCAGTCCGAAAGCCGGTTGGTACCTCACTCCCTCTAACTGTAGCCACCAAGAGGTTAATGAGGCTTACTACGCAGAATGAGGAGTGAGGTAGTTTTACCTTGATATCCTTATCAAGCCAGAATACTATAAATAGAACATCATCACGTAAGTGAAGTGTTATTTCGTTCATCATGTCACTGCCAATGCAATACTCGCAAAGACGCGCGGTGCATTGTCTGGAGGAACTTCATACGTTAAACGCCCTCTCAAGCACCCACTTGTGAGGCGACCCCACTTATCGGCGGACATGAGGAACGTTTGTTTCCCATCGAGGCGCCGATAAAAATCTGCCGCTCCCTACACCTCGAGGTGGATTCTCAAAGCACGGTAAACGCGGGAGAAGGAAAACAGATGGCGAGTGCAGATAGTGGGAGGGCCTGGATCAGTGACAAGTAATGTTAATTAGCGTTTAACTGGCAGCAAGGGTTAATTAACCAGGCGAGAGGGGATATAAACATGTCTCTCGCCCGATCTGGACTTCCATATCCATAAGCGACTGCAATTAGAAATCGGTAATGAATTCAGGTGGGAGTCGTCTTTGAGGTGTTTGGAGAAGGTGGTGCACCTTGCACGCGATTATGGCTCGCGAGAGATGTCTCTCTATAAATCTACTTTCATTACGATGAACCGAGGCAAGTGGAAGTCACGAGATGTACTGCATTCTCACGCTGCCGCGTCTTTGTGAATGGGATATTTTTCTTTCGTCCCATAGTGCAGTATTGGATAAAGGAATATTTGATTTATCAGTACTAGGTATACTATACTATAAGTTCATTTTTGTTTACACGATCACGATCTTCAACCACAGTATATCCATGGCATGTTTACTTCAAAATATTCTGTTTCTAGTAAAACTACCCGCTCCGGTCTTAACTATCTTTTATGTCCAATCCCTCGGACTAACACTTACTTAAAATCCTTCTTAATTACTACATCTAATTTCTGGAACAACCTGCCTGTACATATAAAAAATTCCACTTCGACACAATCTTTTAAAGAAAATTGTTTGATTGCCTTTTTGTAAGCACGAAATGATTCTGAAACCATAATACTGGCTTATTTCTTTTTCTTTTTTGTATCATCTTTATGTGAGCAGTCTATATTTTGTATTATTATCTTATGTCTATATTTTGTATCATTATCTTATATCCATATTTTGTGTTATTATCTTATGTGAACAAATAATATTTTTATTATTTTTGTTCTGCTCTTATGGAACTTAAAAATCCCAGAACATGATAAAGTTATTATTATTATTATTGCTAACAATAATAATAACTTTTTTGGTTAATTTACATACAAATGCATATACAATTAAATACAGCTAATAAACTCAATTCAATTATACTTCACATCACATAATGTAAATCTATATTACATTCCATTCCATAACCTCATTTACATTTCTTAACCATTATTAATTACCAACTCTCATAAATACATGCATCGAATTGTTTTAACAATTCTAGCACTGTAGTTCAGTAAGGAAGATTCAGACCTCACTCCCCATCTTGTCTGGTAAGCCACATTACTTACTCAAAGTTCAGGCACCGAAGCACGAGAAACAATGAATAATGATATTAATTTTTTCACTCTCAATTGAATGCTATGATAAAGTATCTTGTACAGTCACTGTCTTGGACTTCGGTTGACTTCTTTCTCTGATAGATTTTAGCTCATTGAGGAAAGCTGGGCAAACTCCTCATTTTGTGGCTTATATCGGCGTTCAGGCTGAACGTTGCTCAAACAATTATGTGGCTTAGATATTCGTATGGAAATATTTATGGCTATAATCAACATGATTTTGCATTACTTGGGGGAACGCCACGGTGAAAAAATAAAAGCGCCTCGCAGTCTTGCCACACTGAGTTTTTAAACTTAGTAAGGAAACTACGAAGTATTTTATTTACGGAAGGAGAAGAAATGAGTTAGCCTCAGCTCCACAGGAAGAACTCGGCCATTTCTTCTCCTTCCGTTATTGAGTTCTACTAAGTGATAGCTGCCTCAATTGATTATATTTTTAATTATTCTCGTCATATTTATTCCCAGTTGCCTAGCAATATAGGAATAAATAAAATCACTACCACCACTAGTTGGGTTTACGGATGAATTAGCTACTGGGTTCTAAACTGAACTGTCAGACAAATCAGCGACTATACTCTGTCCATTGTCATGAAAGCATCCATCTAAAATATATCGGTGCACTTATTCATTGCAGAAGAAGTTCATGCGAATCGCGACATCTCATGAAAATATATAGTAAGTCGAAACTGTTTTAAAAATTTTCGGTATTCAGCGAAAGTGACGAAAACAATTTTAATTGTTTTATTTTCGTTACTAATGGAAACGTGTTTTAATTGGTGCCTTCGTGACCGTGGACTGAGAATACGTATATACAGAAATGGTTTCTATTTTCGTAAAACTATAAAGGAAATTATGAGCAAGCATTACTATCTCTTATCGCGATATTGTGTAACTTGCGAGGTTTTATTTTTCCCGACACGGATTTTATTTCGAGGAGCGAAACTATTTCAGCAGGTGGTGATAAAAGTGCGCGCGTTTATGACCGTACGCGTACTCATGTTTACGCAGTGTAGACAGATAAAGAGATAAAAGGCAAGTGGAGGAAGGGAAATAGCCCGTGCGTAGGACCCTTCTCGGGAACTTATTATTTCCTCATTTTTTGTATCCTTCGACGCCGCTTTAATGCAGGGAAAAGGGACGAAAATTAGGAGTGAATTGGAGCGAAATAAGGGTGTATGGCAGGGGAAGCAGATGGGGCGGAAATTCCGGCACGTTTCCGGATTCAAGACCATAGGTTCCGTAGCACGAATAATTTGTCGGCATGCATTGAGGTCTTGCATATCCTGATAGCCATACCCCTAAATGTATGCTGCGTGCTAGATGGGTCATTTCAATAAAATAATACATACACATTATAAAACCATAAAGGAAATAAGTTAAAATTTCTCTATCTTCACGTCTTGTTTCATCTGGGTATTTTTCCTTCTTTCTCAATGGTTTCCCTGAGAAAGTAGAATTATAAAAATGAACGTCATACATAAGTATAGGTTTATAGTAAAGTATAGGTAAGGGATTCAGGAATAGCTTTGCAAGGGAAGTCTTGAATGAAAAACCAAAGAAAAAAAAGAAGAGCGTGAATGCTAACGCATGTAGGTATGTACTTAATTATGCTGACTCAGATGACTTAACGACAATTAAGCCTAATTATCTCAAATATGTTTTACTGTGTAAATACATAGAATTTTATATTTCATATTTATTGTTGGAATTAGTCTTGATTGCTACAATAAAATAAAATATCAATTAAAATAATAATTTAAATTAAAAGTCATAGGATGTCAGTTTTAAACAATCAAAATCATATTTAAGGATGGGAGTTAAATTACTTAGTTAAAAAACTTAATCAAATAACTTACTTACTAAAACAATTGTGAAATCTTACTAAGTCATTTAATTCTAAAACAGAGATTTTAAAATCATATTTAATTAATAATACTACAAGGAGATGATGATATGTAGGATATTGAGTAATGGTAGATGGTTTCATGAACAATTACATTTTCATATAATGTTTTCAGCAAGTTTTTATACAGAGAGTAAATTAACACCTTAGCCTTGCTCTTTTTCAAACCTTAAATATGTAATAACATAATGGCATTTATTCTTTGTAAATGTAATGCACGGATGACGTAATTCCGCGGTAATAATTGAGTGATGGGATTTTACTGTAGTCACTGAGTGGTATGAAAGTACGAAAGATGCTAAGAAAGTTAGAAAGAGAAAGAAAGAGAGGGATAAGAGAGAGATAAGAGGACTGAAGGATGACTTAAGTTTACAGTGCGACGTTTTAAAAGTAGGCACGAAGATTTTCATTGTCGCCACTTCTTATTTCGATTATGCCACTCGTTGATGATTATTTTGAAGTTTCAACTTTGCGACTCACCTATTCATATTCAATCCCACAACTTAATAGTGCGGTTGAAGGAAATGAATGAAAGCGATAATAAAAATCTTCGAAAGCAAAACCATCAAGGGTATTCTGAATGGAATGGAACAAGTACCTCAGAGATATACAAACACCACGGAATCAAACCTCCCTCCACAACTTTAAATATTTTAAATAAAAGATACAGCTCAAAACTAAAACACACTCAGTATAACTTATTTTCCACAATATGAGATTACGACCTGAAAACAACTATCGATAAATATCGCTGTACTAAAATTGCGCTAAATGAATAAACCCAACCTGAAACCGATTCAGACGTTCTCCCCTATCAAGTGATCTTCAATAAAAGAAAGAGAACTTAAAAGTGCTTAAAAGAAAACCACGGATAAGACCTCGAGTCAGGAGCCATGAGCAAAAGTATTCCGTCAGGAAGTGAACAATATTCGGTCGGTCGGAAAGCGATAATAAAAATTTTCATTGAAGCGAGGTGGGAAATATAATGTCACTTCTTCTATCTATTTGGTGATTAAAATACTTTTGCATTTCATATAGTGCATGTGGTAATGATTTAGAAGCGAAATTGTTTAAGCGATATTAATGTTTAAAACTGGGAAATTATGGAGAATTTAAACGACAAATAACATTGGGACTCTAAAAGCGGTATATGTGGTTGAAATGTCTGCGTTTGTCGGTGTAGTCATAAGTCCTAAGATTGATTGGATTCTAAACCCTTTCACTAGTAGCTATTGAAACGGGAATGTGACTTAATAGGCAATTTGAGGAGGTTCCTTTTAATATCCTCCCTGAGCCAGAAAACAATTACTCGTTAGTTCCGCCTCTTATAACTCCTAACTTATGCTCCTAAGTAGCTTCTATACCATCACAGCAGTGGAGAATGCTAGAATAGACGTAAATAAAAGATAAAGTTTCCCTTATCATGAAAGGCAGATGAATAGAATTCAATTTAGTCAGTGTGCGGTAGCAGGAAACGTTCGTATAAAACGGGGATCGTTTTTATGTATTATTGACCCCATTTTGATTGATCACGAGAGATGAAATTTGGCATCTCCGCGGGTACTATTTCGGTCATTTCTTTCCATCGGCTCCTCTGCTCTTTGACTCCCTTCCCACAATGCCCCTCACTCCGAGAGTCTTTGGTCATTGGTGCGTGAACAGAGAAGCGTCTGCCTTCTCCGGGAAGTCGAGATGATGTTTTTTCGAGGAGAGGGAGCTGCAACGAAAAAGGGAGTTTGTTATTTAGGGATCGCGTCAGCGCCGTCTTTTTTCTCCTCCCTAACGAACTCCAGTCGTTAAATCTACATGGCGTGAGCTTTTGGATCACGCCGTTGTTACGTGGGGCGCGGGGTTGGAATATTTTCGGATGCCTGGATCCGGAGATGGGGATTTTTAAATGCTGGAGAAATTAGAGGAAGAGGAAATTGATACGGGAAGCTGGAGAAAGCTGGGTTGAAAACTTGGAAACTTGCTCGTGGGTTTTAACTGATTTAAATAAAGGAAGCTATCAGAGGCGTGTTTGATGGGATGCAGAGAGGACGTGCACGTTACAGGGACAGCATTAAATCTTACTGGAAACTTTAAGCAATAAGTTTCTATTTTATGTGGTTATAGTTTGTTGTATTTCTCTGCTCTATTACTCTCGTTGTGATTTTCTTCAGATTTTACATGGATTGATTTGGTACTTCTAGCATGTAGTGGTGGATGGAATATTTTTCATTTGTCATGTGGCGAAGGATAGGGAAAAATCTATCTTTCATTTACTTTTGTCTCATTGTTAGTCTTTTTCGTGGATGTGATTGGGCAAACGCTACTGAGGTATGAGTGATACTAAAAAATACTCTAACGAAAGTCCAGTGCTAAGGAAATTCTTTCTCTTAGAGTTATTCTACTTCACTAGGTAACTTCCGCTTATAACATTATGGCTTGTTAGTGAGGAAAGCAATCTCACTCCTCATCGTGTCTAGTAAGCCTCGTTTTCTTCTCCTAGCCCTTGGCAGCTAATGCTGTACGGGGCGAGGTTCCAGCTGGCCTGCAGGTTTTAATATTTTTCAGATATAATATATTAGAAAATTTTACGTGCAAAAAGAATATCAAACCTTTTTTATGTTATCACGAGTCTAAGATCCTTGCGAATGTATCCAGGATTGTTTCCTGAAAAAAATTACGCACAAATGCCCCCTCAAGTTGCTTTCAATAATACTCTTCGGAACGGAAGGATCGGATATGATTCTTTTTGATTCAGTTTAATTTGTGACTGATTTTATAGTTGAAATGCAGTGGATGATAGACCAACGAAGGCGAGTCCGTTAACTTAATTTTCCGTCAGCAAATCTAATGGGTAGATGTTTATGAGAATTCGATTAAATTGTAGGCCCACAAATAAATAAAAATTTCAATAATTTTGTACACAGTCTAGCATTTTCATCGATCTTATTATTTCCTGTTTGTAAAGTAAAGATGATGGTAAATGCTTTCCCCTCTTCTTTGTCCTGTCATCCACTTCTTCGAAATAAAATCCACGAAGATGACGATTTTGGTCCTATTTTCAAGTTGCAAAGAACTAAACTTTCATAAAACAAACTAAATTGCTCTTCCCAATATTGGTTCCTTGGGGTGTTTGTTATCTGATCGTACATTCGTACTCTGAAAATTTCGCGAAATAGGTCTTCGTACGCTTGGTTAGTAGATAGACCAGTTCATTGACCGATAGCCCATTGTTTGTACATTTAACACTTGTTTCAGCCGAGTTAAACTTGTTTCAGTCCAGGTTTCTTGTATCATCGACGACCACTAAATCCTAGGACTTAGAAACTCTTCATATATTTTTCGTATCTCATGGAGATTTTCCTACTAGTAATGTATTTTTACAATTCATTCTCAAGGTACTCTTTAAAACGGAATAAGGAAGCAGATATCGTGGATGACCTAATTTACTTTGAAGTTTTTATCTTATCAAAACACGTTTCTGTAATCAGCGAGATTATTTACCTGAGCTCAAGGCGAACATTCTCTTATGACGTCATCTACAGCTACATTAACACCCTTTAAGATCGGCGGCTGTCTGTGACCCCTATCCCTGCCAATAAAGGGGTTTATAGGCTTATGGATAGGTGTGCCGCGAAGTCAACTCGTAAGTGTGCTGCAGATGTCAAAATATTCAGAACCTGAGATCCTTGAATAATATATTTTTCCCTTGCCAAGCAATTTCGTTAAACTACGGCGAAGATCTATTTCTAAGTTTCAATTTTACTGCGATTTGACTTATATTACAAAGTGGATAGTAAACGCGATTCTTCACATGCAGCCAATAAACAATTGTTTTTAAGAAAGAGTATTTTGTGATCAACATGAATTGATAAACAGAAGAGTATCGAAGACCCTATTTCCGATCCGACTCGATCCAATGCTGCTCGTTGTGATTGGAAAGCCATGTAACGCATCTCACAGAGAAAAAATTTAGATGGATAATCTATGTTTCCCGTCACCGAATTATTTGTATTGGAATAAGTTCTTGTCTCGCTTCCGAAGTGCATTAGAGAACTTTAAGAAACCTTTTGATTTTGGTATTTATTTCCTGTGAAAAAACTACACGACCGGTTTCTGTGTTTATCTTTGGAAATAAAGAAGTGATGGAAAAGTCACTGCTTGTATTTTAGTGTCAGTCATTCGATTCTCACGGTATTGGTGTGATCAAGAACGAATTATTTACAAGTGATGAAATAGCAAAGTATTGGCGGTTGTACTCCTTAAGTAAGTTACACTCACCATCTCTGCATGCCATTTGTCTTATGTATTTTGGCCATTGTCTAAAAGGAAATTCTCACGTATAAATATTTCCATAGTAGAAATATTTCGTTCACCAGACTATTTTTTATTTAATCTATTTCTTACTTTGTACAGGCATAGGAGTAACTAAAAACATTTTGACATGTCACAAATTAATGATCATTAAAATGCGGAATAACAAATATTTGCTTTTATCAATCAATATCCTGCAAATTAACTTCATCTGTTGTTGATATAATAGTATGTAGCTTCAACCGTAGCTGATTAAGTTTTCATAGATAAACTACTATTTGCACTAAATATCCTCGCCTCCATACTTTATTTATGCGGTAAAACTTTGAATTTTATAATTTATTTTTTATTACAGTTCAAGTTGGTGCTTAGTAGCTCCTCAATTTTACCAACCGCTAATGCTTGCAGAACTGACTTCAGGCGTGTGACTGTACACAAGCAATTAAGTCGATGTCTTAGTGTTTGACTTTAACGTCAAAGTTAAACGATTCCTTTGAATTTAACCTAACCTCTGAAGCGAATATATCTTGTCATTAGTTCTTACATACGCCACAAGTGTAGCATTGATCGTTTACGTAAATTTTGCAATCTAATAAAGATAAGTAAATAACTCAAGATGACTAAATGTAAAAATTGTACAGAAAACGCGAAAATAATAATTTCATCTGGCTGCATTACTTACGTATGCCTTAGTCACTTCGTTAATAAAAAAACTCAATTAGCCAAGTCTTGACTGCTACCCTCAACGAACACTTCCATACTTTCAGTTTTCCAAGTATAGGCGTTCCTTTTCGATGCTCAAGTATTGACGGCGATTTGATTGCCTCGTTTCGGTTTCTTCGCGTACTATCCTCAAACAGCCCTGATTGCAATTTATAGGTACTTTATTTACAATTTATCCCTCCATCCATGGAGAACCTCAAATCGATACCCTGAAGTAATTGACGAATAGAGAGTAACTCGATCCACTTTGAAGGGAAATATAGCCGTTTGATGTAGCGGCGGTCGTGCTGAGACGTCCCACTCGTGCGTTACTGTCTATTCGTGGCAGTTACTACACGCAAGAGCGTGCTCTTCTTTCCAGTGACGCCATCTTGACCGCGTGCTCCCCCTCGAGGGACCCCATGGCTCCGACTACTCGTGGTGCATATCAACTTCATGCCAATGGTGCACGCGTTGCGTAATTGCATCCCTCTTTCTTCCCGCGGAGTATTTAGCGTCGGGCTGTTTCCTCAATAGGCATTGTGGGTAATTTTCGTGTTCATTCGTGTCTGTGACACCATTCGAAATATTGTAAATTACGACGTATGTATGGAAAAATTGAGGGATTGTTGAGCAATTACAGTACAACGAGAACAAATTTGTAAAATGTAGGTATCACAAAGAAGATGGAATGTTGAATAATACCAGTACAGGGAGAACAAATATGTATAATGAATGTATCGCAAAACGGTGGGAATGTTGAATATAACAGTACAGGGTGAACAACTCTGTAAACACCGGATGCATTTATGCTCAGGATGTAAATATTGACTTTACCATTCGAGCCTGGTTGGATAGTTGGGGGTTGACTTATTATTATTTTTATGCCTGTAAAGTATTCTGGCCAAAATTCCGGTTAATACCTCACCCCATCTATAAGGAAAGAAGCAGAGCTGTAAGGAAAGAAAAACAAGGCTGTTAATGAACTAGAGCTTTAAAATCTCCAATAGCCATCTTTGTCGGCGCTCCACATCTCGTTACCACCGGTTTTCGGAAACAACAGAAAGGCACGGATTGCCTACTTTCTAAGAAACATCCAATGTACATACATTTCAATGTAAATGCTGTCATCATTGGTAGAAGAGCACTTTTTCTAGTATTTATTTATCCTTTTTTATATGTTTCCTTATTGAGTATGCAAGGGGTTTGTTGCATACTTCATAGGTGTAATGACTTTTTCCTACAAAATTTTCTTTGCTATACATATCGAACATTTATGTGAAAGCCTATTTTTACATTCTTTGCTGTAATAGTTGTTGATATGGGCTTTGATGAATTCTTACAGTCGTACATCTAATATTATCTAAAACCTGCTTTAGGTAATTGGTTTGAGTAATTTAATTTTTAACTGACTTTAGGAAAAGATTAAAGGTGAGGCGAAGGCAAAGTGGACATTTTGCGCGAAAATTTCTTGTTTTGAATTTCCTCGACTTGCGTCAGAGACGACCCCTTTATCCAGATATATTTCGTCATGGACTTTGAATTAGTCCTCTTTAAGACTTAACCATGCACTGATTCTTCGCAGTGTTATCTTATTCTTGCAGCTCACATATCGCAGCTTGGCCAAAAGAGTAGAGTATTTCTGTTCCGTGTTTTCTAACGCAAAAATAGAAAGTGCAGCGTAACTTGGATGATTGGAATCTGAAGACCCCAGTTAAATATTCGAATTAAAGAAGTTTTTAAATAGGGATGAAAAACAGACTTCACTATACCAATGGCATTTTTGCAGTCTGAGTTATCTGTACTATCCGCAGATAAATGAACGTCCTCGTTTTACGGGAACATTCACAAGAGTCAAGAAATACTTTTTCTCCTGGTTATTTTTTCTCTCCTTTAAATTTTTAACGAATTTCCCCATGCTGAAAGGCTTTTCAGAAGAACATAATAGACCAGAGGTGCCATATTATAACTTTTATATCTTGCCGTAATGAAGAAAAAATAAGACAAAAATCCACTATAAAATTCATCAATAAAGACAATTCTCCCCTTAGGAAAACCATGGCTACGTTAATTTAATAAGAAATTTTCTGCGTTCGTATATTTTTTACTTTGAATGTATAATTACTTTGAATGCATTCTCCATAGTCTGATATCTTAGGTGTACAGATAATTTCCTTCCTGGATGCACGCCCTCATGTACAAAGTTACCTTAACCATTTTCTTCGTGAAAACTAACTTTGAAATCACTGAAAATGTGATTTAAAATTCTTATGCGTGTATTAGTTTAAATTAAATGTACTTCGTTCTCCCTTTGTAAGGGTTTGCCTGAGAAGTATTTGGACTGTATTGAGATTCTCGCAGAATTAATACCAAGGCATCGAACCGTGATATTATTTGATCCTATTTTTGCATCCGTTTATTCGATTTCGGTTCGATATACTCTTTGTTTCATACAGTAGGTTAAATTTAGTTGTTGGGTAGTAGTTAATTAGATGATTTCCCGCGAATGTTTCACAAATTCTCTAAAATGACAATATTCTTCGCTGCGGTTTATTCTGTTCGGTTTCCGGCTCGATTCCCTGTTTATTACAGATAGTAGGTTCGGTTTAGTATTTAAGCAGTAAATGATTGATCAATCATCCGTGAATCAATCCTTAATCTTATAAAACGGCATTATTCTCCATTGCGTGGCACCCTATCCCGCCGGAGTAGAAAAAGCCGAATTGGCAGCACTGCAACGGACTTTCCTCCAGCCGAGGGAATGTGCGTTGTAAAGAAGGAGCATCATAGACACGCTGCGCACAGATGTGGACCATCCTCCTGCATCCTCCCACGACCCTCTCCCCGGTGGCCCTCTTCAGGGCCCGCCATTGCTCTCTTTGAGAGCTCAACACTTGTCACTCATTCAAGAGTTTTTTCCCGAAACCGATCGACTGCTCGCAAACTGCTGCATCACTCAGTCCTCCGACGACTTTTACTGCTCGATTACCCGATGCGTATTTATTGTCCTTTTACGAGGCATGAAGTGATCTAGGAAATTGGATTTTGCGCCTTTTTTCGTCTACTTGTGCGTGCTCTCATACTCTGCAAGCTGCCTAGCGTCATGTGGCTGTGAGTGTGGACAATAAGGGACAATGAGGTTTTTTGTTTGTTACTATTACGTACTTCTTACAGATAGTACTACTTTCGAAGACGATTTGTTTTCGCGTATATCTTGTATACATGTTGATTTGTTGCTAGCAGACTTTTCACGATCTACTGCATAACTTTAGTATATATTGTTATTATGAATTCGCTGTAAAATAAGGTTGATGCTATAGGCCTTTCATTTGTATAATGCCATAAAAAATATGGTACATTAGTTGAACTTACAATTGAATTTATACAATGCCACAATAGAGTATTATGTGTACTGTGGTATTGTATAAATAAATCGTCAGTCCCACTCATTTACTTTATTTCGCTATGTAATCTCAGAATTCCTGAATATGAATCTCTTTAGTAAATAAACAAATGTCTTTTTCACCTACCAATTATGTTCCGGTAGTCGGAAGTAGCATTAAGGTCGTATGTTATCCATTGTTCCTTCCATAATTATCATCTCTCTGAATCATTCGATTTTACTGCCATATTTTCGGTTCCAATTTAGTCTATTCCTAGGAATAAACCTGCTCCGGATAGCTTTATGGTTTCGTTTGGTGTTGAATGTATATTTATTTCTAAATCGATGAAATTTGGTCAATTTAGTACCTTGTGACGACGGAAAATAGAATGATTAATTTAATCGAATATAACAACTTTTTACAACTCGGTTGTGAGTCTGTATCATAATGTCTCTAGGTCAGTAAGTAAAATTGCAAGTCACTGAGACCTGTAAAAAGTTTGGCCCGTGGGGGGATCGAACCCACGACCTTCGCGTTATTAGCACGACGCTCTAACCAACTGAGCTAATGGGCCTGCATTTTTAACTCGTCAACAAGTTAATTCCCCAGGGTGTCGCACACACTTGTAGTCCCTGAAGTATGAAGTAGTCCCTCCGCTATGGTGTATATTTATCGGGAATTTGTAAAATAAATGAATGAGGTGCATTAAAAATTAAACAAATAAACAAAATAATAATTAAAACGATTGAACAAATATTTAGGTAAATTGAATAAAATAAATTAAGATTAAATTAACGTTAAAATAAATAAATATTAATTTAAATTATGGTCAAAATGATTAAAATTAAATAAATTATAATTTAATTTAGTCTTGATTTGTTGTTTATTGTAAAGAAATTTTGCCACGCATTGTTCTAAACCCTGAGGTGAGGAACCTACGGCCTTTTCAGGCATTTTATCTGGCCATTTTGCCAATTCCTTAAATAAATTAACGCATTTAAATGATTTTATTTTTATATTCAAGCATTTTACGTCAAGTAAATATGGGGAGTATTCTAGTAAAATTTATTTTGTAATTGAATTTGTTCTAACTCGTACATTTACATTTACTCATTTACCCTGAAAAAATCCTGTAGGCGTGTGGCAGTGGGTGCATGCTCCATGACTACTTCCCTAATTGATGTTTCTTGCTTATCGTTCTCCGAAAAATCAGTTCTCGAAGAGACTCGTTCTAGCATCTATTTCCCTTATCTCCTCGCAAAATATCTGCTGAATACACTTTGAACGTACTTTCTCTGAAGTAAATTAAGCCTTTGTTTTACTACTACTCTTGCATTTTCGATGTTGAATTAATACAGTGTACTTTATATGTGCGCCTCTCAAGTGTGACTCTTATATTTAATAAACAGTTTGTTTTATGACTGAAAGTAACATGCTGCTTTAGGACGAGCACACTTCCTCGGCCCCTGAAAACGTCTCGATTTCTGTGTTATCATTCGTTAACAACTCTGGTTAATCAGCGCAGTGAAATTCATATCAGCACCATGGAGAGTGCATTATGAAGTGAGAAAATGAGTCGATTCAGAACTCTCTTGGACATGCAAACCATGATGTGTATTTTGATTTGAATACCATTTGGTGCGCCCTCAGTGTGACTTAATAATCCATCCTTCAGCAAAAGATTAAAAGATCGGTCTCATGTGGCTCATAATCCTTGCAAGGTTTCCTGTGTACGATTGATGGTATCTACTTCTGAGTAATGCGTAGTCATTTTGAATACAAGCCTCTGCTCGCTCCCGTTCCGTCCAAGGGCAACGTCATTGTTCTGACTTACCGAGGGCCAAGATCTATCGCAATGAAATTTACGATCGGGGATCACTTACTTTTCTTTACGGGTAGCAATCACTTCGTAATTTCATCTGTTTAAACTCCTGTCACAGATGATGTTACAACCTTCCGTTTCTTTTTCATGTGGAGCACGGTGCTGTTTTTTTAGCATCGGAAATTAGTTTTAACTGAAATATGTCGAAATTATGCTGCTGATGGAAAGACGAGGGAGGCGATTTGCACTTACCGAGTGTCTTGCTCACTCGTGTCACTTTACAACGTAAACATTTCCTCTCTTTTTACCACACTTATTTCACTCGTTCACGTTCAGTTACTCGTAATTTTACGTTAATTCTTGTTATGATATGAAGTGGCCGAGTCAATTATACTTTTGGCGGAGAATTTGTCGCAATTTAAATGAGTAAATATCGTATTTATTTATTTAACCTTTTTGGCGGGGTTAGGCCGGTAAGGCCTCTCTACCACTCAACCTTTACAGTTATTGTATAATATTTATACAATTAATTGAAAATTATAATCTAAAATTAACCTACGGCTAACAATATAGATAAAAGAGAAATGCACTTCTAAAAACAAAAACATACACAGTTTCATACTAATTCTATGTACTTATAAATTATATATAAAGATTTGGATTGTAGAAAGAAAACTCCTCAACTGAAGGTCTACGGAGAAAAACCCACGATGCGGGAAAACGCCCACACTAGAAGAGGAGCGAAAAAAAATCCGCGAAAACACAGAAGTAAAACAAAGAAAGAAAATTCATCATAAAAAAATCTATTTATTAGTCCAGCATCAGTAATATGTGTCCCCCGTCGCGACGGGGGACACATGCTGGGCTGTTACTGACGCGTCGGGTCATCACAATTATCTAGATAGGAAAGGGAAAAAATAGTTTAAGTTTTTATATACTTAGATAGTATTGAGTGCTTATTAACTAATGCTGTTTATAATTCGTGGATCATATTAATTTAATAAAACGTTGACTGTCAAATATGACAGAAATATAATCCTTTACTATTCTAGAGTATAATGCATTGCTATACACGTGAATAAATACAATAGTTATTATAATTCTTGATTACGTATTTTACATATAGTTTCGCCGATATTGTTTTTATTGCTTATGCCAAATTCTCATACTGTCGTATCAGTGCGTTTCCTTCCATTATCATCGTGATTTTCATGAGTCAATTGCTTCAATGTTCTACTACGTCATATTAATTTCTGACTCCACTTTTACGACTCTATTCGATTTCGGATTTTCTATTCAATAATTTGATTATGAGTAATAATATTTCAATAATTTATTAGTATCAACTGCTTGGGCTGTGACTTCGTGGTATGGATCCATCAGGAGCAAAAGTGAAAACAACTTGTTGCAAGTAATTTCATAATTTTAATGGAAATTGCAACGGTCTATCCACTATAAGTAAAATCATACCCAAGGAAATTTGACTTGAAAAAAATTTCTTGGGATTTTTCCTGGGAACACGCCATTTTGTGCAAAGTTACCCAAACCCTTTTCCTTGTAAGACGTAAATATTATTTTGCAATCGAGGTAACAAATATTGCTTTGGCTCGGGCAAGTTTCAGACTAATAGGCATCTTTTTTTGTATTACCCACAAAAATTTTGCCCCCTGAGAGAATCGAACTCTCGACCCCTGGTTTACAAGACCAGTGCTCTAACCACTGAGCTAAGGAGGCTTATGAATGTTGCAGTCACAGATGTAGTTATTAGGTGCATAACGATTAACATCTAAATTCAATCGTTGTAGAAATATTTAAACCCAAATACACTAGATTACGATTAACGGTTTTGCTATCTTTGGAATACTGTAGTAGAGTAACGGAGTGTTATTATTGTGAAGAGTATTTGATAAATAAAAAATTGTATTAATAATATAGCAAGTGAATGAAGATGTTGAGTGACATTTTAGTTACAGCAAGAAAAAGAAGAACATATTTAAAAATGCTGTGATAAATTCGTTGAAGTGAAGGCGGAAGATGAGTCTGAAGCTTCAACCTCAAGCCTTTTTTCACTAACTACCAAAAGCTCTTGGTTAGATATGAAGCTTATTAGGAGAGATGAGGACTGAAGTAGTTAGCCCTTATTTTTCTCAAGTAGCCCAAATAGTGTGTGTGGCAAAAGCATACTTTTCCTAGCTTAACTTTTCAATTTTAATTCATAAATATACACTCAATATGTTTTATGTATCACATATAATCAGAATTAGTCAAAGTTGAGGTGTATAATGAAACCCTTCCTCCCCACTAACAACATCTTATAAACATTCATAACGCAATAATTTTTTTACCCGGCAGCGGCCGCATGTCCAAAAGAAAGAATGAACATTACTTATCGGTGAATTATAAGTGATGTATGTTTACATTCAACAGTTACCGATGAAAAAATAATTGATACTGGTGATTTTAAAAGGCCAAAAGAAGCAGGAAAGCATCAAAGGATGGTGGAAGGCACCCTGCAAAAACCGTTCAATGTGAAAATGCTCATTTGACCGACGTGCATTACTACCGACACCCGGTCGTAGAGGTCCCAACCCGGTGACGTCCTCTACAGTCGTTGGGCCGGCTGTTACCCGGCGACCACGAAGTCTATAATCCCTCCTCGGCTTGTGTGAAAGGCTCCATTTACTTCCATGGCTTACTACCCTTGTGACCCGGATTAAAAACCGGCTATGGTTTGCCGGCCGGGCGGAACCGGTGTGTGTGTAAAAGCCGTACGCCGACAAAAACGGCTATTGGAGATTTTAAAAAGAATTTTAATATAAGAGTGTTCGATATTTCGGTAGATATATGAGCCTTGAAAATCCTTCTTCTATGGAGTTTCTTTCGTTTATTGGTAGTTTGCCCCACCCATTACGTCGTGTCACATATCTCCTTTTCCTTTGAAGTAACCAAAGTGGATTCTACTCTTTGGCGTCACTCACACCTCAGTGGAAGTCATATTGTCGCAGACATGAGCGAGACTGAGACAAGAGTAAATGAAAGATCAATTTTTCCCTATCACAAAGGACTTACATTCCATTCGCCAATATGCGGTCGGGGGAATTTCCGTCAGTGCGGTTCTTATGTATGCAGTCGTTCAAATCGTCAGAAATAAGAGAGAGCTTGTGGTGAGGAGTGTCGTACAACGTTCGCTCGCCTTTAATGTCCGCCCACGGCCGCAAATTATCACTCATGGTAAACCACACGCGTCAGACACGAGGACTTCTTTTCCGAGGGCTTGTGGAGTAATAGTCGGTTACTTCACCGCATTTCCTCCGAATGCCGACGCGTGAAATGCGTAAGAAAGCGTAGGCGTCCAATTCCGTCCCTTTTTGTATTTTTTGCCGGTTTCCCTTGAGGGTATAAACACGCCGATGGAATTGAGGGCTGCGAGTGCTTTATTTCCGGATCGATGACGAATGTCTCGCTGTTTTTTAGAGTCTTGCTGTCGTCCGTTGGTTGATGGGATTCGTTTCTGCTTTGCTTGTAGCAACTATGATAAAATTATTTATCCATCTGAGTACGCAGACTATATATAGGACAAGTCCCTGTTATAAGTAGCTACAATTATATTTTTGCTAGTGAATTCCCCCTCCAAAAATGACGGAATCAATATTAAATTAAGTTACCAAAAATATGAATAATCCCGATACTGGGTGGGAGGAGTATAACGCGGCTAGACTCAATTAACAGCATTAAAGACATGTAGGGAAAGAGGTGTACCACCTTATGAAACATTGTTGTGGGCGTACGGTCACCGCTTTGGGCTCAAATTAAAGCTAAATAAATAAATTGGTTATTTAGAAAACACAATTATACCCTTGGTATGAGTAATTATCAGGATATTTGCAGAAATACGCGACGGAAACGAAAACTGTTCTCACATTGTAAAAAATTGCCAATTTTCGGTGAGGTGTTTGGTGAGTTCTGGGCGTATAGAGCTAATTTCGCACTTACATTGTAGGATATTTTATCCATTTTCTCCCATGCATTTCTTACGGGTGATTATTATATAAGATTGCAAATCTGTGTTGCATTATATTACAGTTACAGTATATTACTCGTAGATACGATTGTAACCATATTTTACGTAGCAATTTCAAATATGCACTGCAATTACTATACATTACGTTTGGTCGCTATTACAATGCATTATTATTTCAACTACAACATATTATCAATGCTACACTATACTATTTTTAGAAATACAGTATGTTCTATTACAATTATGCATCAAAGTTTTCACTAGAGGTTTGAAATTATAATCCAATGAAATAAATTGTTACTTATTCTTTGGGCTCGAGGATAAGTGAGACTCGTTTAAAGAACAAGGAACTTTATTTTCTAAACTCAATAGAATATAGACGTATTTTCACTTACTTTTCTCTTTGTAGTGTTCGTGTCAGTCTTAAATATAAATGAAACTTTACTAAAGTAATTTTGGTATGATAAATTAATGATGATGATCAATGGCATTCATTTAGGTGCCGACTTTAACACAATAAACATTTGAAATAGATGGATTAATTCAATCGAATATATCATACTATTTTTACTATTTGGATAAGAGTTATAATGTCGCAATGTTGTAAAATCAAGATGTTCAAGCCGAACATTATGGAACGCCACAGCAAATAAATTTTAAAATATTGTGGAAAATACGAAGAACTTAAAAAAAAATTATATTTCACAATGTTAGCCAGGAAAGCCTCTAAGACCTGTAAAAAGTTTGGCCCATGGGGGGATCGAACCCACGACCTTCGCGTTATTAGCACGACGCTCTAACCAACTGAGCTAATGGGCCAGTATATTGTACAAAAACTAGTCAACGATGTAATATCACCTGAGGATGGCTGTCAATGCCGAAACCGGTCGAATAAATTAAAACTTATTGTGAAAATTACGAAGTTTTTTCTTTCAACCAGTCAACGACTTAATTTCCCCGAGTTTCGCACACACTTGTAATCCCTGAAGTATTCCTCCGCTGTGGTGTATATTTATCGGGAATTTGTAAAATAAATAAATGAAGTGCATTAAATCTTAAATCAATTAAGTGAATAAATAAACAAAATAATAATGAAAACGATTGAACAAATATTTAAGTATAATGAATAAAATAAATTCAGATGACAATAAATTAAAAACCAATAAATTAAGTTTAAAATAAATTCAACTACAATATACAAACTATAAATACAATAAATAAAACTACTTTATGGTTAGTATAAATTACGATTAAAACAAATTATAACTGGAATAAATTTCGATTAAAATAAATTAAAATTGGAATAAATTGCGATTAAAGTAAATTAAAACTGGAATAAATTACAATTAAA
Source organism: Sympetrum striolatum (assembly GCA_947579665.1). Taxonomy (NCBI): domain Eukaryota; kingdom Metazoa; phylum Arthropoda; class Insecta; order Odonata; family Libellulidae; genus Sympetrum; species Sympetrum striolatum. Next base: position 73,125,954 of record OX388345.1, on the reverse strand, counting down.
ATTAATTAATACATATTATAATTAAAATTAATATAAATTATAATTAAAATTAAAATAAATTAACAGAATAAATCATAGTAAATTAATAAAATAAATTAATAAAATAAATATAATCTCGATGTCGAGTAATCACTTGGCGACCTCAGTTCACCTAAACTTTTCAGTGTCACTTTTGCAGTAGCTAGATCCTATCCTCTATAACTCGGGTGGAAGGAGTAATCCATCATGTTGATGGGAGCGTTCATTAGCTCGCAGTGGACTACTTGTTAATACATTCGTCCCGAACCCGCTTCTCCCACACAATTGGCAGCCGTGCATGCAGTGCCGTTTCCTGTCATGTGTCACAACCGACGGCGGTCACTTTCTTCTTGCGCATCTATGGATGTGCGATCTAGTCGCCGTTTTGTCTAATGACGTAGGGATTGCATCTCTCCCCATTCGATTGAAATGGGCGCGGATAATAAATCGTCACCGATGGCTTTTGAGTGGCTGAGGCGGTATCGGTGGCCGGATGTCAAAGACTCCATGTTGAATGGACTTAAATGCGGTTCTTTCGGAATGGATATAAATGGACTCACGGCTGGCTAATGGTAAAGGATGCAATATCTTAGCAATGAATGGGGAGTGATAGTGAATAAATAAATTTTCTATAATTGGGACCACCACATGTTGATCGGTGGAATGTTTTCCATTTGATTTTTTTGTAATAATAATAATCTCGTCGTTCAATAACTTGTCTGTCTGTAAAGTATTAATAATAATAATAGTAATAATAATTATAATAATAATAATAATAATAATAAATGGCCTTTATTCGGGCGAGATTGAGACTAGAAAGTCTCTTCTTACACCTAACCCATCGTCATATGCGAAACAGAAAGAAAGAGATAGTTTGCAAAAGTACACGAAGAAAACTAGTATGTGGATTATTAAAAAACCTAAGCTGAGGGCTCAGGAAGAAAATTTCCACTGCAGGGAAACACTCACAAGAAGGGAAGTGTGAAAAACCTGCGAAACCTACAGATAGAAAACTATATTTTTGATGAAGGAGAAAGAAAATGGTTATGATAGACAGGCAGTATTCAGCCCGATGACCGTTTGGTACCTCTGACATAAGCTAATAAAAGTATATAATGCAGAGAAGAGTGAGGTTCACTAGGCAGGATGAGGAGTGAGGTAGTTTGCAATTGCTTTACTCTCTGAGCCAGAATACTATAAGCGAAACATGTCCACGTTGGTTAAGCACAATGACTCTACGAGTAACACTTTTCTTGGCATTCCGTAAGGAGAGAACGTGATTAGTGCATTGATTCACTCATACCTCGGTAGCTTTCATTTCATCACAGCCATGATCAAGACTGGGTTTTAAGAAAAGAAAGAATTTTTTCTTTATCCTGTACAAAATGACAAATGAAAATATTCCATTCATCAGAGAATGGTAGCAGGAACAATAACTTAGAATACGTCAGAAACATTATTTTTAATGTAGTGTATATTGTAACTGATGATGACTATAAGAGTTGAAACAAGTCGCTAATAAACATTGTTTGTAACTTATATTAAGTTGTTATATTTCCATTCCTTTGAAAAAGGCTTCGTCGCTTGATTTAATCTCGATCTCATCTGAACACATTGTGATCTTAAAAGTCTACTCTCTTACAAATAACACTTGTAAGCCACATTTCAAAAAAACATGCTCTCACCAGGTTTAGAACCCGGGACCTCGGCATTCCTAGAATAGTACACCAACGGTTGAGGAGCGTCTTCCATGTGTTTTATACTCGCAAGGAGGTATTCTTTGCGTGAAATGCAATTTCGGGATACGCTTGATACCTCATTGAAAGTGAAGGGGGCTCATAAAGTTATGCTGACGTAAGTAAAAATTTAAGTAAAAAATAAAAAAATATCATCGAAAAGTAGGATTGGTGACTGAAACTTTAAAAAAATTGAAGATTAGTAGGCTGGGCTATAATCTACCGTTCAATTTAAACCGCCATTACAACCACGCCGGTGTCATTGGACCATTTCAATTGGAAAATTTTGCCTCGTAAAGGGAAAGGAAAGAAGTTTTGAGTTTCTTGAAGAAGTTGTTAAACTTTCATACTCTCTCTATTCCTGGTTCCTACTGATGTGAGATGTTGAATTAATTTGCAATTGCCAAGTCTTTGAAAAATTCTCCAATTATGTTGCTCTTGAGATGGACTGAATAGCTCAAGAGCAACATAATTGGCGAATTTTTCAAAGACTTGGCAATTGCAAATTAATTCAATATCTCGCATCAGTAGAAACCAGGGACAGAGAAAGTATGAAACTTTAGCAACTTCTTCAACAGCTGACAGCGAGTGATTGCACTTAATAATGTAGCATTGCTTATATAAAGTTGAGATATTCAGATGCTTTAAACTCAATGAAGCCAACAATTAAATTTGGAAGTTAAAGTTACTTTTGCTGTATTTGAAGCCGGACTGTCTGAAACAAAGTAAACTAATAGCGTTTTATATTCAACTATAATTATTAGATTAATTATTAATAAGGTAACAATGAATTCGTTTTGTGATAATTGCTCCATTTTCAACAAATGCCTACCCTGATGTTAGTTTCCTCAAATATGTTAAATACGTTTAGCAAGGAAATCTTTTCCGAGTAACTGCTGAAATTTCTCAAGTTCTTCATCTTATTATACGGAGGGTACTTAAAAAAGCATAACTTTTGATGGAACCATGCTTCATTAAAATTCTTTGAATTGTACGCTCGGAAATTCCCCGCAGAAAAGGCGGATTTGCAAAAAACCGCAGGGAAAGATCGCTGCTATTCCAAATTCCCTTGAATTCATTTCTGCTTGACAAGAATTTTGAGAATTACTTCTTTTCTGGGGAATCCATTCCTTGTTTTGTGCGCTCTGTGTAAGATTTTTTTTCTATTCAATATTTATACTTATAATTTTTTAAATTATTTTAATTTTTTGACTTCTGTAGTATATTTATAATACTAATGATGCAAAACACTTGGTGAAGCCTGAAGATTTGTATTTGTTGACGAAACTAGTCGCTTTAAAAAAATTAATTTTCTGTGAAATTTGTGTTTTATTTGTATGGCACCATTCCACAAACCGAGCTTGGACACATCAGATTTATTATGTTTAAAATTTTAGTTAAATTTTATTTTTTTATTATTGTTTTCATTTTTAGTGATTTTTGTTGGAGTACTGCTTCTGTGAATTCCATGTAATACACAGCTTTTCTTAGCATATTTTAGCTTGAACTATCAAAAGTTTTATACAGGTTTTTTACACCCTTTCTTTGCGGGTGTTTTCCTGCAGTGGATCTTTTTTCTTAAGATAATTTTTTAGGCTTTTTAAATCCACTTCTATAGTTTTCTTCACTATTTACATTAAGTTATACGTTATTTAGGTTTTTTATAATATCATTCTCAAACTCGCTTTTGTAAAGACCTTATGTAGAATAGGCTGAAATAGATCGCACAGTTGGAGATGTTATCTTAGAGAATGATCTTTTCGGAGATTTACCCCAACAGAAATTCTTCGTATCAGCGTGTAGGCGGCTGGAGCAAACACAGGACTGATTACAGCGATTCCTTAATTCCTGTTAATCTCATCAATGGACGGAAGCGCTTCCGAGACGTCTGAATAAACGCTTATTTTCTGCTGAACTTGCCAACTTCCTACGTTCAGATCTCTATCTCTTCTTGACTTCTAATTCAAATGTACTTAGCCGTCGCCATCTTAATTAGCCCCGTTTAACGACAATTAATCATGGCGGAACATCTCCGAGAGTAATTACTGTTTGTTGGCAGCATACAGGTGGAATATGTAACAACGATTGTTAGCGTCTAGACAGCAGGGTTCAGTTAATGATGTGAATTGTTTTTATTCAATGTAATTTTTTCTTAGGTATTAGCATTTTCTTATTCCGTTAATTAATTCTTTTATGGATGATTGATTATAAATAGTATACTATAATACATGTATATTATTATTATGCTTCCTAGTCTTATCACATGAAGTTTTTGTTCTTGTTTTTCTCAACCTAACTTTAACCATTTGATCCAAGCCTGCTGTCTTCACATTCCCCATAAGAAGCATACAGCATTCATCTATGATTATATTCAATTCGGATTTGTGTCCAAAGCGCAAACTTTATTTTCAAGCTTAGATCTGAGCAATGTTTTATGTTTATCTTTTTTAAATCCGTAGAAAACGTATTTAAGATGCATAAATATGCGTTCGATACTGAATCACTTATACTGCGACCCTTTTAGTCAGACATGGAGATTTCAATTGTTATTTCTGTGACTGTTTTACTGTTAATGACCTACAATCGTTCTATATTTGTTAGTGTACAGAAGAGCTAATCCTTCGTTTGCAATATCCTAACGAAATTATCTCATTTCAGCAAGTTAATGATTTTCTTCCAAGGGTCATAGCGCCAACACCAACCGTTTATCTAGCAAATAAACAATGCTAACACAAGATTTATTCTCAAAATATTAATCTCTAAAACAATTCCATCGATCAATGATTCTCTTACGGAAACAGAAATCGCTCACCAAAATAGAATGAATCATTTCATTGAATAACTTTGCTATTATAATGTACGGATGGGAAACTAGTACTAAATGTCTATTAGCCAGGAAAATCCTAAGCCCCTGAGACCTGCAAAAAACATGGCCCATGGGGGGATCGAACCCACGACCTTCGCGTTATTAGCACGACGCTCTAACCAACTGAGCTAATGGGCCCTTGCGGTTTCTGAATTCTATCTTTCCAATATCTATTTCATTGCATATTTTCTTCGTATAAACATTCACCTCGTGAACCGCCTTTCGGAATGTGGTTAAGGGTGCATGTACTATATGATTACTCCAGTACTTTATACTAGTGTATCATTCGAGAAAAATATTAGTATTTTAAGCGACTAGATGAATATATAATCTAATTATCCATATTGTTAAATATAAATCCCGCTGAATCTGCGCAATCTATCATCATGGACGCATAATTTATTTTATGCCTACCGAGATCGGATTATCTATGAATGTATTGAGCAAGTTTAGCCAATAAATTTGATCTCTAATCTTCTATGGACTCTCACCCTTGTCAAAGAGCATCTTGGTAAAGTTTTTCGATTATTTCTTATGTGTTCTAAAGCAACGCAGGGACTTACGGTGGACCTTTATTAATTCACGTACATAATTGTTAAGTTAAATTACTGGCTTGTAATGTACTCATTTGCACTGGTAACTATCGCGCTCTCCAGAAGATTGATAATTGCCAAGCAATTGATTGTTGCGACCGATTTGAAGTTACGTGACAATTAATCTAAGCAGTGAATATGGTTGTCTGTCGACGATGGTGAAAATAATGAAAAATCCATCTCCGACCTAATGTTGCCTCTATATATGTAGTTGGCACTACATTGTAAATGTAAACATTTCGTAGATTAGATTAGGTTTGTAGAGCGTAGTCAAAAATTTGCCGATAGATGTTGCATTCATTGTTACATTTCCTCATAAACATGTTAATTCTTCAGAGTTTCGCGCTCTGTCTTAATGGCTGAAGTATTCCTCCACGGTAATGAACTCGTTGCACTGCTGGTGATAATTTTACTGCCGTAATTTGCAGTGGTCATTGGCGGCAATTTCGTGTTATTTCTCTCAATTATGGCTCTATCGCTTCCGATGCAGTTAATTGACGAACACATGTTCTTGTTTACTCCGCTGATTATCCCAACGCGGCCTCTTCGAAGTTACGCAGTTAAGCGGTCGTCATTCCTCCATCTGTAACTAATGAACGCCGTTTAGCATTTCTTTTGCCGGCAATTCGGTTGATTGGGTTCTCACGGAAAGGTTTCCGAATAAGCGAGCGTTTCCTCCATTTTGCGGCTTGTTTGCGAGCGGAACTAATGGTCATTTGAAAGGGAGATTCGGTAATTGATGGAGGATAATGTCTGCACTCCAATATTGAAATGGGGCATTCCGATGAATATTCCTCGTTAGTTTCCCATTTGGCGTTACGATGGCAGATTTATCGTGCTACATGTATTTCCGCCAACATATAAGATTTTTCATTAAAATACAAGCGTTTTTATGATCAATTTTTTTAACAATATCCATTCATGTCCCTAGTGATATGTTTATGGCAACGAGAGGGCAAAGCTGCGCTATTAAATGCAAAAGATATTCTATGGTCTAATTTCTTTGGAATTGAACTCTAAGTTATCATGTTAAAGGTTCTGCAACGGTCTACTTGAAATTGGTTTACTAATATAATGTAGGGCTGTTGATTTATCTTTTATCACAATACCATTAAGATTAAAATGATTTTCAGGGTAAAATACTGAATACCCAGCATGAGTGGTGCTCATTTTTTTAATTTTCCGTGTGTATTTATGGTCACGTAATTCTTTACTGTCTTTCTACATTTATGCTAAACCTTTTTGTTTGACGTAGAATTTTTTTGTATTATAGAATATGAAACAATCTAATAGGGATCTAATTATCCTTGTAAAATAATCGAATTATTCGAAATCGAAATGAATTTGGCAGCAATGTGTTTTAGGTTAGATGCTGTAGATAGAAATAAACTTTATTGAGGGCAAGATTGGAACTATAAAGTCACTTTTTGAGGTTTAACCCTTTGCCATTTTATATTATGATAAGAACAGAGGAAAATAAAGCTATAAATTAAGAGGAAATAACCAAGATACGACTACGGGGATTAAAAAGATAACCGAAGTCGGGTACGTAGGAAACAAATTCAATTGAAGGAAAACACTTGTAGGAAAGGGGTGTGAAAAACTAAACTGCGAATTCTACTGATTATGTATATTTCCTCTAAGCCTTTTTCCCATATTTTATGGGGCCGGCTGATGAATGATGATGGTTTGGGTGATGATGAGGATGATTGATTTTTACGGAAGGATGCCCTTCCTGGCGCCAACCCTCAAAGGGAAAATCGGACAAATACAAACACCCATTCCCTGATCAGAAAATACTGATCAGCCGGGATTCGAACCCGGGGCCTTGGGACTGGAGCGCTTAGCATGCTAACCAAGGCCGGTGCGAAATCTACTGATAATAATAGCTAAATTTATAAGTAGAAAGTAATTTATTTCTAGAAGATGAAAACGCACTTAAGGACGCAGAAAGTAAATGAATTTGAATTTATATCAGTTGGAGATAGAAAACGTGAGATATGGAATGTGTTGTTTACGGAATGTTTTAAGAATTCCGAGAAATAATTTACTTTATCGACTAATATTCAATAGGCTTTCTGGTCCTAATATTTTTTGTGCAACGCTTGAGAAAAAAGATATTAAAAAAGAAATATTATGGAAAATTGTTATTATTTCTGTAAATGCAGCTAAGACCTTCTAAATAAACCAACTATTAATTTATCCACCCCCTTAATTGGTTACTAGTTTGTAACCCTTAGTAGTAAAGTAAAAACAGAATACGGTGTTTTATATTGAGGAAATTTTGCGACTGAAAGATTTCTTTTGCTAAAACTGGTATGATAATTTCAAGCTGTCATTGATATTCTTAAATCGCCGAGATTCTTTTCTATACCTGACGTCTAAAAATATATGATTTTCTGTTACTACGTCAACCAGATATTAAGCGGCCATTGAATGCAAATCCCTTTGTTTTCCTTTCAAATGACACGGTTTTGCAGCGAAAACTTTTATACTTTTCCTCGATTCTCTATTTTGATTCTCCTTATCAAGTCGCATGGCCTTCGGTATTTACATCTTCGATCTCGCTCCAAATATTTGCCAGTTCGTTCAATAAATCATTATCGCCGTTACTGATAAGTTATCGGTCAGGTTTATCCCGTATCTATTTATTGAAGCACATCCATTCATACTGGTGAAATGCCGATTGGAAAGTTTTCAGCAATTCTTCGATAACGCCCCATTTTGCCGCAGTATCTTATCTTCTCCTCGCCAAATACTGCCGGTAATTATAGACTGAAATTTTTGGCGATTTGGCGGAAATTGTCAGCCTGTATTGAAGCTCTGGTATTTACGAATGACATTGTAATTGATGATAATTATAAAGAAACAATGATTTTCTTTGTTTTTGTCTTTTGCTTATTGTCTTTGAGCGATTGAAAAGTCAAATGAGACTTCATAGATCTAAGAGAAAATAGTAGGTTACCCGCAATTAATGGTGGAAAGCATGCTGACGAAAGTTGTAACGTAATAGTCTATAGTTGGGTTATTTATTCCGAAGGCCAGTTGAAACCTCACGCCCTTTAACCTCAGCTACCAAGACATAGATGAGGGGATGAGGTGTACTAGGCAAGATGAGGAGCGAGGTACTTTGTCTTTGCTTTCCTCGCTTAGCCAAAATGTTATAAGCGGAACGTATGTAATGGTAAAGTGAAGAAATAAAATAGTATTCGTACAAAAAATATGCTTAGTTCTGTGTGAAACTCCGTTCTCTAAAGATCTATATTTGCTTGATGACGCTTCCAAGCAGTTGCATCATAGCGAGATGAAACCATTCCTAAATTGACCTCACTCAGTTTCATCTCTTCCTCTTCATCGGAGAGATTTTTGCGGAAGCTTTCTTTTACAATCAGCAGATGACTAGCGTTGTACGTGTCCTGGGTCCTCTATCATTTAAAACTCTGGTTCGACAATTTCTGCGCGCATTGGTTCTAAGCCTCACCTAGTTTCATGCGTAGATCCGAATTTAAGTATTCATGCGTTTCTTACACTTGTTAGGTTTTAATGCAAGCTCTTTGGAGAAAATCTAAAGAGGAATATACGTTTATTGGGAATGTACCAAATGAATTACCCATCGTAGTATTTCGCTGTATGGAGGTTTTACAGCTGATAGCGATGAAAGATATTGTTTGAATTTGACTCTATTTTTCACAAATTTCATTGTAATCACATCATTATTATGTAGAGACAATATTCGTTATTAGGAATGATGTTTTTCTTGTAATACATGTAATCTTCCATATAGTATCCGAATATAACTTCCCTCTATGTACATGTCACAAAGTTAGTGATAATTAATCAGTATCTTAATGAGGGAAGGTGCCGCTCATATCATCGGTTGGAATTATTTTGAAAACCTCATTCGCCATATTGTCAAGCAGTATGTAAAGGGTATAGTGTATTTTTTGTGTGAATAAATTGTGCACCAATACGGAAATATTTGCATAACAAGCACAGCAGTATGGATCAGTATTTTATCAAAATTATAGGAACGAATTTACTCCTATTATAGAGGGAAAAATTTATTTTAAACCGCTAACGAAATTTGTTTCGGCAATAGAGCCCTTGCCACCCAAATTCCAAAATTTTCATTGTCGTCAATGAGAGTTATATTATTATTTTTATTATAGTCATCTAATATATAACTGTCAGAGGGTATTGTTATCATTATTCATCTTCCATTCAAACGTCATTGTTGGGTGCAGGAATGTATTTCAGCTGTGAATGGTCGGCAGTGGTCGTTTGATGATCCATGAGCATTGGACACGCGGCCTCCCACGCCTTCCAATCTTAACTGGTCCATTAACTCCAGGAAATGCGCCATCCACGGTCTGCGTTTATTTGCCCACTATGCCAATAGCCTCTTTTGTGGGCCACTTTTGGGTTAGCCCTGAAATCCCATTCTATGCATCGCTTCGGATTGCCTTCAATGTCTTCGCTATTTTATACTTGTGTAGCTTTTATTTTGCAATGCTGCCTTTGGGTATTTGAGAATATATTTGTTCTGGAATTCTAAGATATTATTTGTCTTCTAAATTTTTGGGTGCATGTAGAATTGGTGTTGTTTTTTCAGTTGGAAATTCGTGATTTTCGCCCTTTACCACCGGAACCCTGCTTCGATGTCTATTTTCCTTGATATGTTTTTGTAAGGGGAATGTATAAAATATATGGCCACCGCTCAGGTGCTTAGTTTAGAGGGAGCTCTGGTCGAAACTATGTTTGAGGTCTCTCGTTAAGTTCACATGACCTAAAATTTATTTTTGACACATTTTTAATCTCTCTCTCTCTCTCTCTCTCTCTTATGACTTTCTCCGTTATAAAAATTGCCCTTTCCTTCTAATATTCCTAAATATGTAAACATTTTCCATACTTTCCTGAAATTTTGCTCGTCCGCAAGGTAATACCAGGGAAAAATCTTTTCTACTAACAATAAGATTGACTCTAGCATAGCATTAATGATAATAGATTCTCTTTGCTCGGGCGGAATTGAGTCTAAAAGTTTCCTCTTCCCTCCAGCTTGCATTACCTTATCCAGCTGATACTTTGACTATATAAAGGGAATAGAGACAATAACTGATATGTTGTTCGCCACTTCGCTTTGATGAAGTCGATTTTCAATTTTTTACTAAAGATAAGGCAGAATCCTCAAAACTTGTTCTCTTTTTATTTAATATATTTAATCTGTAGACGGAATCAGTTACTGTTTGATGTAGTATCATATATGAATAAGTTGCACCAAGTATCGCTTGCTTTATACAGTTATTTTTTAAGGAATCTGATCATTTTCCTTTCTGGCTCAATGCTAGTACTAGTAAGGACATGACACCCCATCTTGTCGTTCTAGCCTAAATCCCATCTTCTTTGCTTTGTCTAGCTAATACTGAAGGGTTTTAGAGGGATCTAAGATGCCTCCGGACACGCGTAGATAGATGTCTACACAAAATACTCTTGTGGCATGAACGTTATTCAGTTCCGTCTTATTTCGTAGTTAATAGAAAAATGCAGAAAAAAGTGAAAGCAAATTCATATTAGCTAACTCTTCATTTCATCTATACCGTTGGAAAAACTTTTCATAGCTTATTTTAGAGTGGTTATGGATTCATAGTGTCTTCGAACATAAAAAACATTTCGGAAGAAAGCCGTATGAAAACAAATTCAATTTACCTCAATCCACACATTGCCTAATGAACCTCATGCCCTTAGCACAATTAAATCAATCCGAAGATCCAAAGTGCCTTTGGACGCGACCAACACGTGGATGGATGTGTAAAATATGACGAGAGAGTAATCTTGTTTTTCACTTCGTTATGTGTGAGGCTATCGTGGACTAAATAGCTTCAATTATAACGTTTATATATTACCGTTTTTCTGGTAGCCTGCGATACGATACTCGTTGCTTCGCAACGGTATCCTTTACACATATTGCACCACTTTAAGTAGCATCAGTAAAGTGCAAGGCGTGAGGATGTGCACCAAGACGTACAGCATCACCCTAAGGATTCTCAGATGACTCGTTGTGCATCCACGAGACGGAGATGAAAAAGCATGGCCACTTGTTCGGGGAATGCGGCCGAGATGCGATACTTAAATTCGTAATGACGTAAGTCCTCCATCTGCCTCCCACTGTTCGTCATTCGAATTGGTCTGCCCAACAAAGCCGACTCGAAACAGCCGAATTTCGACCGCCTTCGTCACTTCGTAATTTTCCCCAGCAGTCGCTTTTCCCTTTCTTCAAAGCCGTTTTCATCAGCGGCCCTTCTCCAATTGACTCCCTCTGCCCTCATACGAATACGTGGTTATTATTTTATCTTCCCTCGTGCGCGCATTGAGTGGTGTGCTATCACTCGAAAAGTATTTCCTGTGTAAATCGACGTCGATTCAATCTCAATTGGTCAAGTCATATCTATCATTGGTGCATGCTATGCCATATTTATTCCATTAACGAAAGTAGCATATTCAGCCTATAGGATGGTTAAAATTAGCTAAGAAAATTCTTGCAAATGGAATGATGTTCATTAAGCAAGAAGAGGTACTCGTGGTTTGTCTATGCTTACCTCGCTGAGATACGGTGGTATAAGAAGGTAAAATCAACGAAGGAAATTCGTTATAGTATTCAGCCTTCAGGCTGTTTTAAGTATCACCCTCTCAAGAATTAGCCAAGATAACTAGTGCAGAGAAAATGAGGCTTACGCTGCAAAATGAGGAGTGAGGTTTTTTTATCCACACTTACCGCACTGAATTGCAGTGGTTGTAAGCGGAAATGTTCGTGGAAAAAGCAGCGAAGTTACCCATGAAATGTCTTTTATGAAGAATTCGAAGATAATTTAGAAACATAATTGTTGATTGTATGCCATATGAATTGACAAATGAATGTTCTAACATTGTTACGTTGCATTTATATTCATGTATACAAATACATGTACATAAGTATTGTTTATATACTTGTGTTTATGTATACAAAGATAATACCAAATTCTTGAAACGTAAATGTAGATATTTAGAAATTTATTTGAAAAATCTTCTCTACTTCTTATTAATGGATATTCTTGATTTTTGTTAGGTATCGTCTGATTTTGATAACATTTACGCGAAGGAAAGGGTTAAAGGTTCATAGCAAATAAGGGCGTGCACCCAGGAAAAATTTCAAGGAAAATACGGACTTGAAAAAAGTCTGATGGTGCGGGGAATCAAACACCATATCTTCCTCTATGGGGGAGGTTGCTTTAACCTTGTGAAAATATTTTGGCCGGGTAGCCTGGATGGTAAAGGCGACCTCCATGATAGATCTAGATCAGACTTTTTTCAAGTCCGGTTTTCCTTGGGAAAATTTATGCGATAATGCGAATGGTTATACCCCTAAAACTAAGATTTTATTTGCTATTTATTGTAATCTTTCGAACCCGTGCCTATTTCTTTTCATGCTTTCAATTTCATTAGTTGCGTAGACTTTGATCCACTTAAATCTCTTGCTCATTAAGTTTTCGAGTTTCCTGGTATAATTCTGTTGATGTTACTCCCTGAATAACCTAGAATGCTCTTTTCATGCTTAGACGAGGCTTTATGGTTATTTAACTCCGTCTCGTCTAAACAGTAGTATTCATCTCGAGAAATTAAATATCCCGTCTAAGATGACAGCATCATGAAGTCATGCATATTTCTTTTGTGGGAATTCTCTGGGTTGGTTTTTCCGAGCTCAAAACTGCCTCAGCATGTTTCTGCATTAGATCCTGTTTTATTATTTGCTGTGTAGGATGTGTGACTTCCTTGGATGTGGGAAATTCTACTTAGAACTCGTATGTATTTCATGAAGGTAAACATCAGAGATGTAATTTTCACCCTATTTCCAAATAAGTTATCTTGTCCCAGAATAGCTTTCCTACCAGTTTAATTTGCAGCTGTAGATTCTCTGGCGTTAGAACGGCAATCGATTTTGTTCTTCGTTAACTTTAAAAACTTTTAGACGAAATATATGAAATTGTTGTTCCAGTAAACAATGAACGAGATCTCCGAGAGGCTTCGATAAAACCTTAGAAGGAAGTGATTGCAAAAACAAATTATTGCTTCAAATAATTATTACTGTAGACGATTAGAGAAGCTTATTTGGTGGACGGTTCCCGGATAATCAAGTGGACAGCGCGCTTGCCTTTGGTGAAAGTGGTCTTGGGTTCGATTCCCGGTGGAATTTAATGTGCGAAATGACCTAAGCTGTCGAATCACTTATAACAATACTACTACTTCTAATTTGGTGGATTAGTTAACGATGTTGGTGCTACAACACCCCTAGCCAAACCCTGCCTCAAGGGGTATATATCTAAATCTAAATGGTACATAAAGGATATATATCTTTCCATATCCTCATGGACTTTTCTGAATTTCCTTATCGTCCCGTTGATTAATCACGAAGTACCAAGACGAATCGGCAATTACTCTTTCCTCGAAACTTTAACAGATTCCATTTATCCACGTATCTTGCTTACAGCAGTGTTGTATGACTTATTTTTAAACGAAAAATAAATCAATTAAATGACTTCTTAAAGTTGCTGTTGTAATTTTAAACAAAACGTATTAGAATACTAATGATCTAGTTGTGAATGGCTAGAGTTATGCGGAAGTCTCCGTTTTTAAGGGCCTTGATTCTAATCGTGTCGTATAATATTAATCGCGAGTGGCGACTAGTTAAATATCTACCATTACAGTTCTTGGTGATATTTGTAGGTCGGACGGTATAAAAATGCAATCCATTACAGGGTTCTGGAAGTTTTTCTCGCGACGTTGAACCACATGCCTAGTTGGGATGGTAATACGAAGACGTATACATAGAGATGAGTAGAAATCTATTCATTACCTGATAACACATAATGATTAAGTAATATAAATAATACTTCGAGGAAGGTGATGTGACGGTCAAGGATGCAAAAATGAGATTATTCATATACTATTTGCAACATCTCATAATTTAGTTATGCTTAGTACAGCCTTTCATTAATAAAAATAAGAAAAACTTTTCGGAAGGGTAAAATAATTAGTTGGATTTTGGACTTATAATTCAATATATTTCAATTATCATATACTAAAATACCATTCACATAAAATATAAAATAAACATATCACAGTATATATAATGCCTCAGATAGCCACAAGTTGCATAATTCAATCTTGTCTGGCTGTCTTTAATTAAAATTTACATTCATTAATTGCGTAAAAAAGACATTACATAAACTAAATATAACAAAACAATTTCTTAAGGAAATTCCATTAAGTTGAAAAATAGTAAGACAAATGAAAAAAACAAGTATATAAAATCATTCTTAATATTAAAATAAATTTTAATATGTTGCATTGTCTACGTATTACAAATATATATATAAATATGTTTACAAATTTTTATGTAAGAGTATATAAATAAGAAAGGAGAATAAAAAGACTACATAATTGTAGCGTTTGGAATAAATAACAGACCTTACATAACATTAGGTTATACTTTTGCATTGCTAACTTGTGGATGTTAGATGGAAAATTTTTTACACTCTTGCTGTTTTCTATAAAACGTCCCTGTTTGTTTTAGTCATTGTCGATTACAAGAAATATTAGGAATGAAAACGTTTATGATCTCTTTGTACGCTCTATTTACCTATACAATAGTTAACTAAGAATATCTGGAAGTGTATTTTCGAAAGAAACTCCATCAGGACAACTTCTAATGTTGAGACTTCAACAACATGCGTAGCATAAATTTTCAAGTATCAAAGGCAACTCTTACAATCTTTCTGCCCCCCACTCGGTGACGGGGACCTCCAAATATTTACAACACAAAGCCAAGTTCCGCCGCTTCGATATACTCGCCATCTGTTTTCTTTTTTGGGAATCACCCGCAACGGAGCGTGGATTCTAATTTCAAAAGGGGACTGTGTATAAAGCAGATAATGGCGGAACCGCATTTAACGGTCTCGAGGATGGGCCCGGAAAATTTATGATTGGGCGTAATTGGATTGCGCAATTTTCCACGTCTTGCGCCGCCCTCCCCTTCATCTGTTTCCGATACATCCTTTTTCCACAGTTGCGTCTCAATTTGGCTCCAAGAGCAGCCCTCGGTTACGTCTGCGGTCCATGCTCTATCCCGAGAAAGAAACCGCAGCCCGTTCGTCATTTGTTCGGGCGGAAGTGCGTGATCGTTTTTATTCCTCAGAAGGTGTTCCTCGGCCAAGCTATGGTTTTACGAAAACCACCGTTGGTTGGAATAATGAATAGGTTTGGATTCTTTTCCGGCTTGAATTATTCGACGGGTTTCCTCGACTGGTGTACGTGACGGCGCGAGATGAGAACTGGAAGAAGCTCACGCCCGGTGGTGATCCATCGCGGCAAAGTTTTGTGTTTGGAGGTATAAATAGAGGGTGTAGCGGAATCTGTACGCGTTCTGAAAGTGGTAACGAATGCCGAGGGTTTAGACAAGATCGTTGTTTATGTTTCCCCAAAAAAATACTATCCATTTTAACTGCTATTGGTTTTCCGTGCACATATGCATCAAGCTCTGATACTATCTTTACTTAATAAAATCGATTTTGGCAGGCTTAACTAAGCGGAAATCCATATCAAAAGGATGGTAAGTATAACATCACATTCTTGATACAATTAAATACTCTTTTCCACACATGTACGGCCATCATCAGAGACCTAAAGACGACCGATCTGTGCCGAAACCGGCCGTTTTCAAATAGAAAAAAGAGTACTTATAATTTTAGTATTAAAATACTCTTTATATTACTTTGCCACATAAGTTTTTCCCATAAGAATCTTATCCATTATAATTGATTTCCCGTGATGGCAAAAACGTCAGCAACGTATCCTACCCATGAAAGTAGGTTAGGCTAATGTATTTCAAGAAGCTCAGGATAAATATTGTTGATATTAGGAGGACGAATGATAATACAGACATCAGTAAGTGTATAGGAGACGAAGAATAAAGACAAGGATAGGAAATGACTTAGCATTTGAAGTCGTGCGACTGAAACCCAATGATAAATAGAGGTAAAAAATAGCGACATGACTGGGACTCTAATACGAAACAAGGAGTTCTTTAGAGATTGCTGTAAAAAAGTTGCCTCCTGGGAGAATCGAACTCTCGACCCCTGGTTTACAAGACCAGTGCTCTAACCACTGAGCTAAGGAGGCGCATACCTTATGGTTATGATTAGAAAATAAATCTGCAGAAATTAAACGAATCCAATCTACGTCAACAAAGCCCTCCTTATGATTTGTTGTAACACGCAACTGTTTATACATCCATTAAGTAAAGTATTAGTCAATTGTCGGCGACTTGTCGTGCGCATCAAGTTGTGTTATACTTGTCTATTGTAGAATGTCCCCGGAAAAATATTGTAGTTATAGTAAAAGGACGCGGATTCAAACTCAGGCGTCAATTATAAATTTCCGTGAGATAGCTCAACTTTCCGTTATCCAAAGGAAATTCTTTTATGTATTTTCGTTTATTTATAAAATGTATAAATTTGATTTGATTTCCACCGCGATTGCTTCATGATGAAGTTGGAACTGTAACTTTTCTTGTTGATATTTTATTGAATTTTACGATCGAAATTTGTCATTTATTTCTCTTTCATATCGAAATTAGTTGGATATTTCTTGCATTTCTCGATAATTGCAAAGTAATTTCATAACCGCTGCATTCACAACCTGTGTAATATTAAGAGCGTTGAAGGAGCTTTTGAAGCAACCAATATTATTGATTGCAACTTAAAAAATCGTTGATTTTTCTTCGTAAATATCAGAAATTCTAAATAATTTCATATATTTCTCCGATCTAGATATTTCAACAGTAGGCGAAGATGACAAAATGAATCCCTAATTAATTTCCTTCCCCTACATTCTTACACTTATCATAATCTACACCCAAATTCTAGCCAAGAAAATGCTTTTACCTATATACGTATACGTGTCCACGGCGGTGACTGTAAATATGCTAATTTAATTATGTGAATTTGGGTATCAAGACGCCTATTCTTCGACAAAAGTTATGCCTCCTGAAAGAATCGAACTCTCGACCCCTGGTTTACAAGACCAGTGCTCTAACCACTGAGCTAAGGAGGCATGTGATTAAATTACGCGAATCAAATGTACGTGAAACCAAGTATAATCTGTAACATAAGGCAAATGAAAAATTCTCTATTTATCAAGATAAGGCAGCAGAAAGATTTCCATTATATCCATTACCTAAACTGTAATAAAAAAATAGACGAAATTTCTAATTCTATGAATGTATCGGCTACGTCTCCTGCACATTATCTCGTGCTAAATTTGTGCATTGTTGGAAACCCTAAAGATTCTATTTGTTGCTAGGATTTTTTTTGTAGCTATTAGGAGGACATAGACTGCAGTCATGTTTATTGGACACCCTCTTTTTCTTATGTGTTTCGTTATACTTTACTAATGATCTATTAATGATTACCGATATTTCCTTCTCATGTTTCACTCCATTAAAATGCAGCCATTTTCCCTTAAACGTACTTCTTCGGATAAAAGAAAATTGAGTTAAAATATGATTTCTGTAATATATGCGCTAAATTTTGAGTTATCCTTCTGCAGTAATCTCTCAGCATTAGGTAATCGTCTCACTAGGTTTTTCTCAGAGTAGAGGACGGAGCTGTTGAGTCTACACACTCCATAGATGCGAGACAGTTTTTGCCAGTGCATCCAGCATGTGCCAGATGGGACGGATCCTGTTTTTTCTGTCATCTCGGAGTTATGTCATCCTGTTCTTTGAGAGGCTCTTTTAAACGGATAGTTGCTGTATATACTTGTTTTTTATCGCTGTATTTCTCGGTACAATGTCAATATTTATTGTGATGATGCCGTTCATTAGATAGCAATATAAAAAAGAAAGACTCTATCGTATAAGAAGTATGAAGTCACTAATAAAAATATTTTGTTAATTGTTCTACAGCGAATTTACTTCATGTAACGTATACATATGTTACTAATAATAAAATAGTCTTTACTCTGCTTGAAAATTACTGCTACTCGTCGAAATTCGGTGTTATTTTTCATATTGTGAAGAGCGTTTGAGTAATTAAAATTTGCTATCTTTTAATTTTTCACGAATTTTTCCTCTTCGTTATGTCTAGTTTTGCATACCCTTAATCGTCTGGATCAGTATGTTTGAGGGTTTAATGGTGGAATTTAAAAGTCTCTGCCTAAATTATGGTTTCAATGAATAGATCTCTAACAAGGAAGAGGATGGGTGAAAATTGCACATTAGGATATGCGCCCAGGGAATCCTTGGGAATAGATCTCTTCTCCATACCATGAAAGTTTATGAAAAAGGAATAAAATCTCCTTTAGATTAATATATTAGACGGTTTAAAATTAAATTCTTTTCCAAGTTTTATTCTGAGGGAAATACTTCTTTAAGTGAATATAGAAATGGTTTTGTTAGTCCGTAGACCAGAAATCTATACTTATTAACTTTGGCCATTCTCATAGTTAAATTTTCCTTCCATAGTTTGTTTTATTTTTTAAGCAACATTCTTAGTAGATTAATGGAGCTTTTAAGAAAAGCGTGTGTTATCAAGGAAAATGTGAAGGAAAATAATTTCAAGGTTTCAATCGTTTGTTTTTATGTTCCCTTATTAATTATTATTATATATTCGACAGATATAATTGCTAATTTCATGTTATTACCGAATAAGAAAAATTTGTAATTATGTATCATTCTCTCCGCGAGAAGTTATCTTAAATGAGACGGTTTCTGGTGTAAAAGATTGTGGACTCTACAAAGTTGTTTTTTACTTTATATTAGAAGTTATCTTCTTCTAAACAGAACGTATTGTTCAAGCTGTTGAAGAAAACCCGCAAAATGGCTCATTCCGAAAAATTAGAATACGGATATTACATAATGTCATAACGTATGTTGTAGTAACAAAAATTATTTATCTATTTGAAGTACTAATAGTCTTTTATCAAATATTTATCTATGATTTTTAAACGCTGTAAATGAGGTAGAATTCGTATTCTCTTAATATTCTGCGTGTATTTTTTGAATGCTTTTAATGGAGACAGCTCACGAGTGAAGTGTGCTGCACCTACTGTTTCTCGGGGTTCTACGTAAATCCAAATTTAGCCGTGACATTCGCAGTTATGACCTTTCGCAACCGTCTTAATGTCCCCCTTTGTAAGATCGTTTAACAGCTGTTTATCCGCAGCCGTTTATTGACTTCCTCCCCGGAGAGCACAGATTCTCGCGAGGTCTCGCGTTTTATGCGACTTCGTCTTTGAAAGAAACGTTGATGCACAGCGCAGACCTCCGAGCTTTTATGAATCACCGGCTCGCATTACTCACTCTTTGAACAGTGCCTTTATGCTTCCTCAGTCGAGGATTCGTCCGAATGAGAAATATATAATCTATACTTAATTTAATGTTTTAACGGTATATTTTTGGCGTCCACGCTTGGTTATATTTATAGAAAAGTATTACCATTGATCGATGTATAATGCAGCTCGAATTTGACTATAAATTTCCATTTATCCTTATCTAATGGCGCATACCTACATGCGTATTTGTTTAGAAGTTAATTAAAGTTTAATTGAATAAGTCTTTGACTGTTTGTTTAATTTCTCCTTTTCCATTTTTTGTAATTTCTTCCAAGAATGACTATAAATAGTATTCAAATCGTATATTCATTTTTTTATATTAATATAAATATATTAGTGCATAAATTTTGGTAGTTAGAGATCCGTATCATATTCTAGTATAAGAAATATTTATTTTCTACTGATTTAATACTGCTCATGGAATGGTATGGTTGTTTGTGTTCGTATCTTGGAAAAAGTTAATTGCTAGAATCGTCTCTTAATAGCATAATTTGCCTAAAAAAGTCGTTTTGGTTATTATTCATACAATTCTCGTAAAATGTAAATGTTACAAATTGTACATAATCTAAAGAAATAACTAAACAATTTTACTTATTTTTTATTTCTTTTCTTTTTTCACAGGTAGGGTATACCTTCCCTTCGCAAAACTAAGTAACATGAGCGTTGGTAACATTAGGATAGAAAAGTGGTCGAAAAGGTATGTATGAATCCAATTTATTCATTGTGATCTGAAGTTATATTTTAAACAAACTATTTGGCGATGCTTAAACATTAATATCTCGGAGGTAAACATTTTTGAATTTTCTCAAACAATCTGCACTCCGACTCGATAGAATTTGCATAAATATTAGGTTCCAATTCCTGTTTTTTAAAGTCGGCAGCAAAAAGTGATGAGAACATCAAATGAATTACGTAACCATCTTTCTACTATCGAGTGTTGTAATACTTAATACTCAGTACACTGATAAGCCTATCAACCCTCTGAATTCTCTAAGTACTTGCTTTCTACAAGGTTTCTTCCTTCTTTTGAAAATAACCTATAATTACAACTCAAGTTTGTGTTGAGATTTATCGTTGGTAGCCATGATGACTTATTTATAAAATTCAAGTAACGGAAGTTTATTGTATCCGAAATAAACTTTTTCATATTTATGCCTGCAAATTTTCTCACGCACACGTTTTATCTAAATGGAGAATTTTTAGAATATCCTTTTTTTACACACAAGTGCGTAAAATATTACGATTTCTTATAATTTTAAGTATATTTTAGTCAAAGCCGAAATTCATGAAGAACTCAAATCAAAGTATCCACGGTAACAAGTTGTTTGTAAATATTTATAATAATTTATTATTAATTAAAAACAGGAAACCCCAATTTCATGTGATATAATAAATTAACAAATACATAAATACAAAGAAGTATTAAAAATAAAAATAAATTTACAAAGGTTATTATCCAGGCAAATTCAAATACAGATTCCTCTTAAAAGAATTAAGTGAATCAAAAATAAATCTATGTTATTGGTCCTATTCAGAAAATCGTTGGCCTGTCTCATGATTCTGGATAGAGGTTCGAATCCACGGACTCTCCAAAACGAGACAGCAATTCAGAATATTCCGAAGAAAGACAACATCAGCAACTACTCGTCTAGTCAGGAGAGTAACTAGGGTATATTTCTTACAAAAAGCAAGGTAATCGATTTTATCAAAATAATAAAAAAACAATAACTTAAAGAAATGCAACTAAGAACAAATGAAAATCCGTGGCAATAAGATTGTTCTAAATATTTAACCGCAACCCTTTGAATCTAAAACATCCTTCTTTTGCATGTTTCCTGCGTTGTTTCTTAAAATTTTAATCGATTTTAATCCAAGTCGAAAACATAATCAAACGAAAAACGAATGCGCATGCACGGCAACAAGAAGTTTGTTAATATTCAACCTCAACCAATTGAAAGGACCCACGCATAAAAGGTCGCGAGGTTGAGGGACCCCAAGGCACGTGCCCCTCGATCCCCAAGGCTAATGCGCCCCTGGTCCGGGGGCCTCCCACGCACTCTTATTAAGAATTCGCTCCCTTTATCACGGACCCTCTTTCTCCCACTCGTGCGTGCACCAATTGAGTCCCCGCAGCACGTTCGCACGCCCCTCTACTCGCCCACAGCATCCCTCGGATTCCCCCGCTGGAGCAATTTCCCCCCTTCCGCCGCAACACATCTTCCGCATCCACATAAACCCGACCATCGACTCTCGCAAATGTTATTTTTTCGCGTAATTGGCGGTTTCTACAGACACAGCGCGATAATAGTTCCGCTTGTCAGAGTGTCGGTGTAAATTTTGGTTTACGGGAACGATAAACTACGCTTCCTAAAATCTCTGCTGCGTGGATCTTCTTGGAGTAATACACCCTAAGGTTTGGACGATCTGTCTAAATCAAAGGATGCCCAAGCTTTTTCCCTCCGTGGGCCGCGCTTTGCTTTTCGACTCTCGTTTTGATAAGTAGAGTTCAATGATGAGATTTTAGGCTTTCCCGGTAGATAATTATTATCATAGATGATTATTAGAATTATAATTGATTTTATTTTATTTGCACCATTGTTCGTTACAGAAGTGTTCACATTCAGTTTTTTTTACAGTTTTACCTAAATTTAAGCAGTTGTTGTTCAAACGAAATAAATTACAAAGTAAGTAATAATAATACTGAGAATAGAAAGAAATCCAACAACAAGTGTATAAATTAAAATATAAAAGTCACAAATCTGTAATGAAGAGATAAGCAGTAAGGTCCTCCTGAGCTAGGAAGCTCATCAAGAGGTGCTAGAATATAGACAAGTCTGGTAAAGTGAAAAATACAATAAAGACAATTTGTTAAATATAAGCTCAACATATTGATCTTTCTAATACAAAAATATAAAACAAACTAAGAACAGCAAGGTTAATTAATAAAACATTAGGAAGAAATTACAATATAATGCACAATCTTGTAAAAATTCAAAATAAACAACTTAGAATAGTTATGAACTTAATTAACAAAGGAAAAGTCCTGGATTTGTTTCCCGGTGAAGGCCACGTGCGAGATGACCTAGGTGTCGAAGCATTTTAAAAATAATAAAATAACTTCTACAAATAGATAATTATTACATCGTCGAAAGAATTCTTTACGATCCGGTTAGCTTCCTGTAAAGATTTCCTCCAGTAAAGTTCAATGATTACTCTCAGGTTTATAACTCCGGTATATAACCTCGCTAATCCTACACCGACGTTTCGGCGACTAACCTATCTATCTCAATCACAGGGCAGCGAGAGAATAATCCCGCCGAAACGTCGACATTTGATATGCCGCCTGCTTTGAAGTTGGTGGAAATACGAGAATCATTCTTTTACATACATTATGGTTGTATAAACTTATTCATAATTCGTTGTTTTAATTTTCCGTAGTAACGATAGGTGTATCAGTTCAGAGGTTCACTATTTAGGAGAGATTGAAACTGGCAATTCCTGTTCTATCTCTATATCATGGGCCAGCAGAGGCAAAAGTTTGGAACCTTCAGGGAAGAACTATCTACTGGTCGGTAAGGAATAGTTAAAAAGGTCGTCTGCGTCCTGCGGTTTGAGCCTTGAACTCCTTGACTTCATGTGAATGAAAATCTATTTTGAGGATTCAGCAATTTGACGGTGGTTCAAATTGGATTCTGGGAATTGTTATTTTTTGCACCGAACCGGTTCAAAGCTTCGAGTTTGCAGTTAATTTCGATACGAAATAGCGGCAAGAAATAGTTGAAAGGAACTACTAAAGTAAGACGGTTTCAATACTACAAATGTTAATAACATTTACAAACCCGAATAAACTGGGTGGAGTTTGAAGATGGGTAGTGGTAGTAGAAACAAATCGCTGATGAAACCTTATGGTAGTCAGTAAAAATTATTAAAAATAGTTTTTTTTTTAACTTTGTTCTATTTCAAATCTTCATTATCATGTCCATATTCCACAGTGACAGCATCCTCCGTGAATTTTATACTAGAATAGTATATCTTATGGTGTAGCTTATAGAATAGGAACTAGTAGTAATGTATAATAATAGTGTACCGATTTGTTTAAGTTAGATGAGGATTTACTAATATAGGGTACTAGAATAGTATATCTTATGGTGTAGCTTATAGAATAGGAACTAGTAGTAATGTATAATAATAGTGTACCGATTTGTTTAAGTTAGATGAGGATTTACTAACATAGGGTACCCTCCTTCCCCTATAGGGGTATAAAAAGCTGTCTTTGGGGTTCCGCGAACTAAATGGTAAATAAGAATTATGCTTTGAAATTTTCCAAAAGTCATTGCAATGTAACCGGGTCATTATATCTTCTCTTATCAAAATGAACGAAGGACGTGATACAAGAGCACTCAAAGCCAGAGAAGTGCTAGGATTAAAAACGTAGATATCGCTTGAATGATGCAATAGGGGCGATTGGATAGAAAATCCAATAATTACGAGATCTTACTCATATTCATAAAATATATCACAATAATTATGTAACTATTATATAATTAACGAGCGAAGCTTGCCAAGGTATCGAAACAAAAAATGAGTATTTAAATTCAATAGAAAACAGGATTTAGCTTTCATTGCTACGTGATCCTCAGCATATCTGATAAATTGCTCGTGTATTTAACTCGACCTTTAAGTGAAACACGCTATGAAACCATAACTGTCACAAATGCCCTTGTCCGTCGAACCCTTTATTCTGTGTGATTTTTGATCCTTTCTCCATTCAATTTTCTTCTTCCTGCTGAGGTCAGTTTATTAAGTCCTTCGTTTGTTATCCTTTGTTGTTCTCAGACACACCTCACTCTAGACATATTTATTTCCGTTCCATTTATTTGATGTGCCAACCTCACTCCTCAGCATTTGTGGCGCTATACATTTTTTATGGAGTATATTTGGATTAGATGGTAGAGCAATCAACAATTATTAAATATTGGAAAGTGATACTTTCGACTAAAATATTCATCATTTGTTGGCGTTAGAGCTGGTGTTTGAGTAAATTTTAAAATTTAGATAGTGGCGTTTTAAATTACGGTTATGACACTTCGTAAGTAGATCAAACGCTGAAACTATGCATTCCTCATTTATATTAATTCCTCTAAATTCTTAATTAGGGAATTTTTTTCTGTATTCCTATTGTATTTTTACTCAGCTAATAGATTATCTATTTTTATCAATATTAACATGTTCGTAGATATATCTGAAAATATTACAATAGCAAAGATTACAATTAAAAAATTTATTTGGGCTAAAATTATTTTTCTTTCGATTTTCAGTTTTTCTTTCAATGTAAACGATTTTTTCCTGTAGTCCATAATAATTTACACTCATATAAATTTTGTTTGCAATGCGATTTAATTATTAGTATAACTAAAACTACTACTTGTATTTGTTGGAAAAAATACAGAGGGAAAATTTCTTATTAAAGAGGATTAATTCTAATTAACGCATTTGAACTATTTTAGTAAGCTGTTGATAATTACTGTTTCTGCTGCAGATAATTTTGATTTGTAATATCGAAATAAATGATGAGTAACAACTCCAAAGAAGAAATTATTCCAAAATGGGATCGATTGCAGCCTTAAATTAACCTTAAATGTATTATATTTCTCTAGCTTACGTTTCCAAAAGCAAGGGCATCAATATTTATGATTTTCTGCAATCTTCCATTCGATGTACGTCATCTGAAGTTTGAGGCGTCGTTTCTCGATGCTCTAACCGGATACTTGTTTGGTAAAAGTGCATGAATAGGAATTTATGAAAACATAGGCGGACAAAACAATGGTGACATTTCCGTTGATAGGCGTTCAATCTCCGCCTTTATTAATAACACTGCCATTGAAGTTAAGGGAATGCCGCAATTCCTTCTCCTGGAATACAGAAGCAGCCCTTTTCTCCTATTACACCTCCCGTTGCTCATTATTAATAGTAATAATCAAATGAGTAATAGACATTCAGCCTTCATGCAGATTCGAAATCCATTCAGAATTCCAAGGAAGAGCGTAATGGAAAAGGTTATTCTGAAGATTGAGAAATAAATTCAGTGTAGGGTAAAAGTGTTTTTTTTTTTTTAATTAGGATTTCTGTCAATATTGACAAATAATTTCCTTTTGTATGATTATTGACAGCATCAGAAATTTACGTTGCTATGCGATGTGATTAGCAGTAAAACTTTTGTTACAAATATTCTCTGAAATAATTTATTAATGAAGGGCATTAATCATTATAAATCCTAAGTATTGTTGGTAGCAGTTATTGATTACTTCTATAGCAATCAGAATTCTTTGAATTTAGGTTTTCTATCAATATCGACGAATAATTTCCTATTTTTATGATTTTTTACAGTCACATAACTTTTGTTTGCAATGCGATATGAGTAAAAGTAAAACGTTTTGTTGCAAATTTTTGCAGAAATAATTTCTAAATGAAGGGCGTAAATTGATTATTAGGTATCGCAGTAAGCAATTATTGATTACTTTTTTGCAATCTGTTTTCCATGTAAAATTATGCTTAAAGCGAACTATTACAGGGGTAGTAAGTGAATAACTATGCAAAAATTCCACGTTAAGTTTTTAATTCAATCAATCTGGATTATAAAAATAAAAACCTTTAGGTGTAATATTCGCAGTTATACGCGTTTTATACTATAGGATAAAATATAGGTACAGGAATTCCAGCTAGTGTAAGCTTCTTCCATTGATTTTATTCAAACCGTTACAAAAGTGAATGCCATTTCGAGCTGCATTCGAAATCCAGATAACATTTTTATTTCGTCACGCTGTTTAAATACATAGATATCTGTTAAATCGAATCACCACCAAATTAAGACCGAGATCACGCACCCGATCTTCTTACTCCCCCCGAATCCGATAAATCGAAGCGTAATGGAGTACGTGACGCGATCGGTTTATTCCCATCATTACCATGGGAACAACCGTCGTTTGATTCGTCCATTTCCTCTCACCACCTCAGCGCCTTCCGAAGCGTCAGCATTTTCGGGGAGTCGGCTGGGAACACGTCCGGAGGACTTATCGAAAATATTTGTTCGATATGAGCGATGTTTGCTCTTCCACAGCGCCTCTCGATTTTTATGTAAATACGAGGAAAGGGAAGTCCTGGGAACAAGTGAGGCGTCCGTCTGTCCTGCGAAGAATGTTGCCAATGCACGGCACATCCCTATTCCACGCGTGCAGGGGATATGAGTGATGGCGAAGGAGCGGACGGAGTCACGGAGGGTTTTGGCGAACAGTCGAAGGAAACATTGGCGATTTCGGTCAATATAGGTGTTCGTCCACCTCAATAGAGATCTGAATGACGAACTTCAAAGTCGAACAGCATTGAATTCGCAAGAATCGGCCTTCAGTTTTGAAGTGCAAGTAGAAATTTATTGACATTCATCTCTGGCAAAAACTAAAGGCAAATTATCAACTTAATTTAATATTTGATCCTTTTTACAATACAATAAACCTAATATAATATTGATACGACAATATATGTTTCTAATTCATATCATTACAGAAAATCCTAGCGTAGATTTATTGTAATGAAAGTAAATTTGGAACACAATTTTAATTTTTTAATGAGTTATAGGTTTAAAATCTCCAACAGCCGTCTTTGGCGGCGTTCCTCGTCTCATTCACCAGTATTCTGAGAAAGTAAAAAAGGCTCACATAACCCTTTAGATGTATTATAAATTTTTGATTTAAATTTATAAGCCGTAGTGGAGTATGGCCGTGACTGTATTAACTACAGTATCCTTAACTTATCAAACTTGTTAGCTCCTCAAATAGCATGTGAAAAGAACCAAGTCTAATAGGAACTAAAATGGTGGTTATATTCTATTGGTATCAAAAATAAGGATGAATTACTAACGCTGAAGGGAATCAGAATTTGAATGCGCGTCGATTGCTAATTGCTCGCTTGATTATAAATATTGCAAGTCAGCAACGGAAAGTGTAAAAGAAGTAAAGGGCAGCTTCTGTATTCCATCAAAAGGAATTACAACTTTGCTTTCACTTCTAAGGCAGTGTTATTAACAAAGGCAGAGATTAAATGCCTATCAACTGAGATGTCACCATTGTTTTGTCTGCCCATATTTTCTTAAATTACTATTCATACGCATTCATTTGAGAGGCATCCAGCTAGAATAACAAGAAGCGATATGTTGAGAGCTCAGATTACATTTATGCTACGATAGATTACAGGACATCATTAATGCAGATTCTCCAGTTCTTACGTACGTATTCTTGAGAAATATTAAACAATTTTCGTCCCTTTGTCGTCTTAAATCGATATCGGTCTACGGAAAGACGAATGTCATAATTTTGAAATCTAATCGGAACACAAAGATGAGAGGAATTTCCAAATGATTTGTCTTCTACTAATTAACTTAATACGTTATAAATAAGTATGTTTTTCTACAGTAATTAAGGTTTGGTAATTAGATAAATACCCTTAATTGATAAACTATCTTTTAATACATATTTAACGAGCGATTAATGACAATTTTAATGCAAATTAACTTTTTGTTAACCTAAATAGCTGTGAAGGATAGAAAATAATCCATACACATATTGGTAGCACGTATAGAAAACATTGAGTATATATAATTAAATACCTGGTTAAAACAATGCTTTTGCAATCAATATTGGAAATTCCATCTCCGTTTTTGTACTAAATAAGGTTGAAGTAATTCTGAACAATCTCAAATCAAATTAATTAGAAATAAACAGTTAAAAACGAATAAATACACAGACGACGTAATTAATTTTACATGCTGCTTTAAATATAACCTACAGCAACGCTCCTTAAGAAATTTTCACGAAATTTTGAATAAAACATTTTGACTGAAATGGCAGCTAGTTGATCAGAATCCATTTTCTAAACCATCACAACAAATTTCTAAATTTCATCAATTTATTCATTGGGACTAACATTTACGATGTGTCTGACAGAAGAGTACGCTTTAAGGGCCTCAATGTCGGCCGGAAAATAGATTATATTTATTTATTTCGATGTTGTAGGGTGTTTCGATCCCTATATATGCTGTTTTATTCTAAGAAAGATCAAGAATGGGAGACCTCGTTCACCGGGGCGTGAGTCTTGTTAGCATTGTGGGGACCCGAAGAAGTGAGGAAGTCTGGTGAATGGGAAGTGATTTGGATGTGGGAAAGAAAGGGTCGTGGAAGGAGGAATGGGCAAAGAGAATGGGTGCTAAGCCAAGTGTTTCAGAGGGGGATCATTGGCTAGAACGGTAGCTATCCTCACCGGGAGAGAGTAAAAACAAGACCGCTAGACCGGATCTGTTATAGCATCAATAATTCCGCTCGATTTTTTCCTCGCTGTCCTTCGAGATCCCTTCTTTAACACGCCCAAGGATGACTCGCCACTTTGGCATGACTCAGTGAAAAAATTAGGTTCATAATGGAGTTCTTTTTATAACGTATAATGTGCTTCAGAAATGTTTTGGTATTCATACTAGATCAAAGGTTACGTGACTGGGCTCTTTCGATTTTTGGTAATCGCGTTGACGAGGTTAACTAGCTCTTCACGATGGACGGTGCCTTGTATAAATAGGGAAAGCGAAAGGAATGTATATCCAAGCCATACTACAAGCTACGGATTGGATGTTTTAGATTTGATGCTTGGTGCAGGATGGAGGAAACGGAAGAGGCAACCGCTGCACTAGAGTATTCATTCGTTGAGGAACAAAAGTATAACCGTTCGTTTAGTTTATAATAGCTACTAAAAATCGATAAACTTTATCGAGATTCTCTTCGATGTGCGATGGAAATTCTTGAATGAAAGGGGAATGAATTTTAGATTGAAATTGCTCTATAAATTAATCCTATCATTTAGTTTTGACGTATCTCCTTACTACTAGTCAACTCTTTAATGCATATTATTCTCCTTTCCTTTTAGTTTTGTAGCTATTTTTTCTTGCAATCTAAATATCTGCTTTTCCCCGAATTCTTTCGTTTTATTCAAACATATAGATTGAATTATCTATTTGAATATGCATCTGTATTTTTTGTTTAGTTTTCATATATTAACCTGCTTTTTCATAAAAATTTCAGTAGGTTTCGCTGGTTTTTCAAACCCCTCTTTTTGTGGGTATTTTCCTGCTATGGTGTGTATTCTTTCCAAAGTGAAACCTTATGTTTTTAAACCCGTAAGGTTGTTTCCTTCTCTGCCCTTATTACAAAGGATCTTTTTCTTTAAAATTTATATGACGAAGGTTTTTATTTGAGAAGAGACTTATTAGTCTCAATATCACCATAATAAAAGATTTATTATTATTATAAAATCAGAGACAACACGTTTTCGGAAGATGAAGTAGATATTATGCGTCAAACCTGTTACCAAGACCGATCGCATGTTACTAGTAGAATAAGGGAAATAAATGCTACTTCTACGCTTTTCCTTCAAAAATTACATTTTCCGCGGTCAATTCATGACAGTAAAGTATTTTAGAAAGGTAGATCGCAGTGCTACTTGCTTATGTGTTGAGGAAAATATCAAAGTATAGTTACGGTGTTACTTTATTGATTTGACATGCTCAAGTTCAACTTTGTGTAAAGGTGCCTTTCACTGGAAAGCCCTAAGTAATCTCCTAAGAAAAATATCTTCTAGGCGACTACTTTCGCCTACAGTCACGATTAGCCTAACCTGACTTACATACATCAACATCATTGCAGGATATGTATTTGAATCAGTCCTTTTTCTGAGTGCTAAATTACATTAAAATACATGGCGAAGGTATCTGGCCCATTAGCTCAGTTGGTTAGAGCGTCGTGCTAATAACGCGAAGGTCGTGGGTTCGATCCCCCCATGGGCCAATATTTTTGCAGTCCTCAGTTGCTTAGGAATTACGACATAGCGGTAAAAATATAGGTGTAGAAAGTTGTTGGGTTCATACATTGGGTTGAATGAATCATTCTGTTTTAGTAGACTATGTTTATTTCGGCAAGGTAAACAGCGAAGGATGGTTAATTTTGCTGATTACTATCTTTGTAAAATATCTAGTATTAACTTTGTTCAACTGCTAGATACTTGTAAACTGCTGTTGTTGTTGGTGCTTAAGACCCTTGGATGAAAATAATTTATTTGATGAAAATTAGGTGATTTCTTTATAATTACGCAGAAGAAGCTTTAGATTTTTTAAGCACTATTGAAATATTCTTAGTTAGCAGTAATATACAAAATGTCCGTTCCTTAAGAATCTATGATGATCAACATAATTCACTAGTGCTTGATTACGTAGCTGATATACGATTCCTTACGATTGCATGAAGAAATATTAAACACTACACAGACTTTGGGTTGAGAATTAATTACATGCCCAAGTAGTGCCGGGGTACAAATTCAAATTGGATGCTAGATAGTTAAGCAGGAAATATTACTTTTGGTAAATATGTGAAGACAGAGTGTAGAGATCAAATTACTTCAGAGTTAGGATGGGAAAAACGAGAATGAAGACGTCATACGGCAAGACTAGATGGAACATGCAGTAAAATTTCTTATAAAAAATTGTTGAAAAACTCCAATCATCACCCGTTTCTTCGTCTGGCCCATTAGCTCAGTTGGTTAGAGCGTCGTGCTAATAACGCGAAGGTCGCGGGTTCGATCCCCCCATGGGCCAAATATTTTGCTCGCTACGATTGTTCAAGACTTTCAGGTCGGTTCGGATTTCAGTTACCAGTTTTTCTCAAATTTCTGAAATTGCGACATTTTGTGACAATTAAATGACAGTTATAGACCAATATTTTAGGCTCCCGGATAGTCATGTGGACAGCGCGTTCGCCTTTGGTGAAAGCGGTCCCGGGTTCGATTCCCGGTGGGAGCCAATATGCAAAAGTACTTTTTCTTCTTAAGTAAGATAAAGAAAAATTGAAAAAGTTGAATTTGAAGCCAATGGGCTGGTAATTCAATAACGCCCAAAAATTAAGAGGGCTAACAGATGTGCTGTTTTTATATGGAGGCCCATTAGCTCAGTTGGTTAGAGCGTCGTGCTAATAACGCGAAGGTCGTGGGTTCGATCCCCCCATGGGCCAACTTTTTAGGCTCCCGGATAGTCGTGTGGACAGCGCGTTTGCATTTGGTGAAAGCGGTCCCGGGTTCAATTCCCGGTGGGAGCCAATATCTTACTTAAGTAAGATACAGAAATTGAAAAAGTTGAATTTGAAGCCATGGGGTTGGTAATTCAATAACGCCCAAAAATTAAGAGGGCATACAGTTGTGCTGTTTTATTAAAAAAAAAAAAAAAAAAAATTAGCTCAGTTGGTTAGAGCGTCGCACAGTGGGACCAAATGCCTAAAAGATGGTCATAACAAGTAAATCTCATCTAATCAGTTTAAAATTCAGTATGTAATAGTTTTTGAGGTCACTAATTCTGAATATGACATTGAAATTATTTCAAAATTAAGTTTTCGCAAAAATATTCACATTTTTGACAAAAAAGATAATATTTTTATATCATGCCTATAAGAGAACGTGAGTATTGGTTTCGTGATCGCCGATCAAGCATATGAAACTGATATTTGTAAACTATTCTTTCGTGAAAACGTTTCAATTTTTTTCGATAGTGTAAATCAATAATTTTATATGATTTTTTAAAATCCATAATTACAATTTTATGCGTATTTTTATTTGAAAACCATTCCAAACAAATTATTTTAGATATTATTACATATATCGTAACGCAAATACATTATAAAATATACACACAAAGTGTGTAAATTTTTATAATGTTTTATGTAATAATTGTTTATGTATACAATATAATATAAACAATTATTATAATCAGACTCTCACCCGTCCAAAGAATCATCTTAACACACAAACACTATAAAAATATACATAATTATCGTTTCCAATCTTGGTAGGAACATATGAGAAGTTAAAAAAAAACATTTATATAAAACATTAATATATCACAGCTTATTGATGTAGAACAGGGTTTCCCAAACGTTTTCTGCAATGGAACACTTCGCAAACCAGGGAAGTTTAACGGAACACTTTGCTTATTTTAAGGTTAGGTAAATCTACTTGTATAATTTGAAAAATCATTTAATAACCACAAATTATTTATTTGGTAATTATTTTTAAATATAAAACTATAGGTAATATAGTAATAAAAACTTAAAATATGAATCAATAAAGCATTTAATGACTTTTATTCTCCAATTCTTCATTGACACTCCAAATTGTCGCGGAACACCTATTCAGGTTCAGCGGAACACCGGTGTTCCGCGGAACATAGTTTGGGAAACCCCGACGTAGAATATGAAAAGGCACGCGCAAACACACTCATACACACGCAAACACTACTGACTCTGATCCGTCCAAAGAATCATCTTCCGATCCGGATTCTGCTGGGTAGGATGCAAACAATATTTGCAAGGCCTCGGAAGATAAAACTTTAGATGGCCTGGAACACATTACAACCTGACTTGAAATATTAGGGTCGGAATGTAACATCAATCGCACGAACATGTAACATCAATCGCACGAACATGTCCTCTATAGTCTTCTTCCTCAAGCACTTTCGCGTAAAATCTTCACTTATTGGAAATCATCCTTTATTGGACAAGATATTTTGTCATCATTGTTATTGAGCTCCGTGGGTGTAGCGTTGCAGATTGAACACCGTTGTGTTGACATTGTGTCCGTGAGAGCATCTCTCCATCTTTCCGTTAATCATAGTAAGTTACAGCTTGTAGGAAACATTGATTTTATTATCATTAACTTCAGTCTCAAATAGTGAAAGTTGCTTCTCCTCGCTGCGCACGCTTTCAACTTGTAATTGTGCATGCTATTTTAATTCCTTCTTGAAGTCGATCTTCGGAGAACGACAAAACATAAGAGATGCAGGTCTTCTGTTTTGCCAAACAATTCATCTCAGACTCCCTTTGGTCACGAGTTTAGCGGCACAACACTAGTGAAAAAATCTATTCTGTTAAACTTAATTTAGTTGTCCTATGAAATACCATTTGCTTAAATTCAATAGCGAAGTTTCGAAGTCCCCACTCAAAAAAAACAACTTTTCTATTTTTGTCCAGAATTTTTCAATTTTAGCCCACTGCGCGGCGTTATGTGCATTACAATAAATGCTTAATAAAAGGTACAGAATTCTTGGAAGGTAAGAAGATGATTGCATAAAGATAAGTTATCAGTAAAATATAGAAGAAAATAATTTCCTAAGTGAAAAATCTCTATATAAGTACGGTAATGCGCGTGTGTGGCAAGGTTGCCTAACTCCGATTTTCAGTTGCTAATTTTTCATAAACAAAGGCTCTTTCAGTTGAACGATCAGACCCCTGTCCACTATGTTTAAGCAAAGAATGTGCCCTGAAAGTTTTGTTCGAATACTTTAAACACAAACCTGGTGTTCCCCTTATAAGTAAGTGCCATGCCTGCTACCTGCGAGCTTCGGCTACTTTACGGATACTGAGGTTACTCACGTATTTCGTCAATTACTCACGGAGGGGTGGCTCGGGGTGGCCAATTTTTTTTGGGTTTCATAGCTGAGATATGTGCCTACAGTAATATATGTATATCAACGCAGGACTCGGCGGGACACTATAACTTTATGAAGTTTGTATTTTTGTTTTTGAACGAAATTTGTGCAAATTAGTGGTTGCTTTTTATGTTAATAACATTGTTAATTTTGTTTCGGAGGTATTGTAAAACAGCATTTCAAATCCACTAACATTACTAAGTCAATTCCATTTAATGAATTTTAAATTGCGCCAATGGGGTAGCTGCAGAGGAATTTTGAAGATGAGGCTATTTCGAAGCGAAAGTATGGTTAGGCATCCGAGCAGCAAACCTTCCACTTTGTTATTGATTTTTACAAACATGTGCATACTTACCTGCATTTCGAATGCATTTCTCGGCGACTCAAACAATTTACTTGCCAACCATGCAAAAAGAAATCATATCCCCTAGCATTTTTTTTCCTCATAATGACCACCTTTTTGGGATTTGGTCCCACTGTGCGTCGTGCTAATAACGCGAAGGTCGCGGGTTCGATCCCCCCATGGGCCAAAACTTTTGCTCCTCTCAACAGCTAAGGTTTTCTGTTTCCCAACATGTGACCCGCAACATAGTGTTTCCAGGTTCATTGGTAGGTTGCACTAACAATTTTAAATGATCATTATGGTATAGCACCATTTTTGTTCCATTATTGGAAAATTGTTTCTAATTTGTATTTTGTCTTGCTACGTAAGTACCGCAGCAGCGTATTATGTAGTGATGATAATAGCAATAGTTTCTTTATTCTTAACAATGACCATAAGTTTCATTTATATGCTATCGGCTCTTTATTTATTTAGTGGAATTTCGCCGCAGTTAGGCATATGTATGATGACAGCGTAGCATTTAAGAACAAGGCACTTTAAAATACATCACGAGTTGTATTTATCTGAAAATGAATCCCACTGGTAATAATTCAAGCCTACAACTTTCCAATAATAATTTTCAGTTTACATTCATGACTTACAATAACACCAATAAAATCATTCAACGTTATCAAGTATATGTAGTACAAATCAATGTCATGAGTGGTTACAATTATACTATGAATAGTAATTAGAAATCTACGTTACTTTTTATTGCCATTAAATCATATTATGTTTTACTATAATTGTACATTACTTCACAATTACGAACATCCAGTACCTAATACCTGTAACTCAATACCTAACAGAGTAATACGGGTAGTAATAATTATACCTATATTAGTACAACTATTTTATACCTATTATTGTTATCAGTATAACCATGCCATAGTACCATTATAACTTTTATGATTATAATAATAATAATTTTTATTAGTTCAATGGCATACACAGTATGTATAGGATACGTCATGTAGTTAATACATAGTAACACAAATTACAAAATCTAAATTACAAGTGGTTACAGCAGGGTACACTTCTGTACATACCTATTTACAATAAGCAATATCTTTAATTAAAAAATTCATCCACATTATAGAACGCTTTACAAAGTATGTTTTTAAGCATTTTTGGAAATACACACTCTTAATTTTCTTCAGCACATTTGGCAGCATGTTATATGTTTTTAAAACGTTTTCCTCTTGTACTGTGGTCGCGGACATCTGATTTTTTTAAAACTATCAATGTGTAGGTGAATATAGTTAGCACAGGCATATATGTATGCTGAAGGCATTGTCATTACATTCCACTCCTTAAGAAGTGGCTTGCATGATTCTCTCCCGGCAATTGTTCTTAGAAACTGTATTATTCCTAGACCAGTGCAATTTACACATTTACGAGATAAAGGGGCGTTCACAACCATGGAATTGATCATCCTCATAATCTCAGGGAAGAAGATGCAACGTAATGATTAAATATCGTGACTCTCTTATGACTGAAGCACC
This sequence comes from Sympetrum striolatum, assembly GCA_947579665.1. Taxonomy (NCBI): domain Eukaryota; kingdom Metazoa; phylum Arthropoda; class Insecta; order Odonata; family Libellulidae; genus Sympetrum; species Sympetrum striolatum. Next base: position 73,089,873 of record OX388345.1, on the reverse strand, counting down.
ACGTATTTACGTGCACTTGTTACGCTGCATTCCGAAAGAACGATAATCTTACGGTGCATTGTCTCTATCGAAATGCACGCGTAAGGATGCGATTACCGATGCCTTACGACACATCCCATAGTTCGCTGATCTCTGCGGATCGAAGGCACGGCTGTCGTGTCACCACGTGCTATACATATTGAGCGGCCGAACCGGTTTCCTCCCCTGCGTAATTAGGGACATACACGCAATGGTAATGGGCGCGTGGCATCGTCGCTGGTGTATCCTGTCCATCACAAATGACGGGCTTTGATTCGGAGTGCATGGATGCTTATTAAAGCCTTCCTCTCTACGCGATTTCATCCCTGACTCTAATTCAAGGTTTGAATCGCGTATTTCATGGTTGTATTGAACTTCACTGATGTCTCTACGAGGCCGTGATCTAGCTCAATTTGCATTGAATCCTCGTAAACATGTATACCTATAAATAACTTCAATGCGTCATGGCTTAGGATCTGCATCTGCATAATATGTACAATGTACATATTATGCAGATATGTACAATGCATGTATGTACATTGTACATACATGCATTAGAGCATAGCCTACTAAATACTCCTGTTAACTAAAATAATATGTTAAAAATTTATTTGTGGATAACGGACACAAGAAATACAACTTTGCAAGTTTCACCATTATTTTAGATAATATTTTTTCATTTATTTTACAAAATAATTTAGTGTTATCAAACAATTGTGGAACCATCAAAGTTATTCTTTCTCCAAGATCTTTGTTAGCGTATGTTTTCTTATTAATATAGTTAATGAATATGAAAAATATTAAATTTATGTATTATAAATTGAGAGGAAAACACAATATCCGTCTCGCATTTATTCATACCTACAATGAGGTAGGGAATCCCATCGGAAAACATTCCTCAGATTGAAGACAACATAATTACATAATTTAATCAATAATTAAATATTATCCACCCTTGTGAAAAAATACATAAACGAATACTTAGTAATAAAAATGAATCATTAATATAAAAAATATATACGCAAACTTTCTTTCTGAAGTATTATTAATCATCAAATGTACACATTCTGCAATTTGCATTAAAGCTTGGTAGGGTAATGTTGCTGTTACGGTCGGGAAATCCCTATACCAGAGGGGCAACAAAAAAGTTGGCCCATGGGGGGATCGAACCCACGACCTTCGCGTTATTAGCACGACGCTCTAACCAACTGAGCTAATGGGCCTCCATGCTGGTTGTGATACAGCTTGGGAATTTCTATTTCATTAAATACTTATATAGTATTTTTTACTAACATCTTCTCCTCAAGTAGCTTCTCATCCGTTGTGACAGTGGGTGTGTCATGGGTGTATTTCTGTATCATATTGACGTATGTATTGACTCCGATTTTATTGATTGTAAGAAATATTAGTTTAAAAGTTCCTTTCTTCATGCAACTACAACCGATGAGCATCTCGGTAACGCCTACCGTTGAGTCGTAAAATTTCTTGGCAAAACGCACAGATCTACGCTGGACCTTGACTAGTTCACGAATGCACAGAGGGAAATCTTAGCATTAAAGGGGATTCATTTTCTTTAAATTATGCGTTATATTCTTAATACCTTAGGTTATAATTGGTTTCCTTCCATGTGTACGTCTGTAAAGTTTTCAGCTCAGAGACTAGCTAGATAAGTCCGTCCACCATTAGCTACAAAAAGTTCGAATAGGAAAGGAAGTGATTATGGGCGAGGAGTGTATTAATTTCCTCTGGCTTTCCTTTCTGATAATGAGTTAGAATGTTATGAGTGGAATAAGGCCACGTATAATCCACTTATAATAACTTTCGATAAGGTGACTCAGATAAATACCAATATTCAATTTTACTTAACTTTCAAACTATCATATCCATGAACATGAAAGTAAGGGTATGATACTTTTTTTCAATTCTGTACCTGACGATAAATTTCAATTATATCATATCTAAATGTGATAACGGCTACATACTATAATAGTAAGAGTATATCAGATATAGTAGATAATCCTCTAAATATTCCCTATGATAAAAATTACATGAATTGTTCCTTATTTAAATGGTTTTACTCTTAGGTCAATTCTCTCTGTCGCATTTTTCCCTCATAGCCTCATGCGTTATGATAAAAATTTAAAGGAATATTCGTTTATTATAATATTTAGTCTAACTTGGGTTGCTTCGAATCTAGAGACTTTGGAAATAGATTTTCGTTGGAATCTTACGAGACAGAAAGAGAACCACAGCCTTGGGTCCCCCTCTGACCCCTGCCCTGAAGATAAAGGCGTTATGTAACATCAAGCCCGAAATAACCCCGTCGATTGAGAAACGAGAGTGTTTGAGATTGATTTCATCCCGATACTTAACGTAGACGTACTATTTATCATTGTTGTTACAAGTTACACAAAATATAGAGAGAAACCAGGTGGTAGTGTGTGAAATAATACAAAGATTGTGATCAATTGTTACAATGGTATGAAGCGAATAAAAATAACAGCCGAATGAATATAAAACATTAATTAATCACACATTAATCGGCATGTTGTAACAATTGACGTAGAAATGCAAGTACAATTTATGTAAATTTTCCACGTAATCTTCATATATATTATTACACTTCATACCAACACTTACTATTGCTAATGCATATATACACTATTTGCAAATTTTTAATTCGATTCTTTGAATTTTAGTCAATTATTAAAGAAGTTTGATTCACTTAAGTTAAATTAATAACCAATGAAACCATTCACATTGATATGATCATCAATTTACACTACATATAACAATAAAAAATTGTTTTTAAAGTATTTATTATGAAAGATAATTACATAGTGTAGATAAACATGTATAATAATGAGAGTGTAGCTTTAGATATTTAAAACGACGGAAATTCTTATGAAAGGTAATGGAGTATATAGATTATAAACTATTTCACGGAGCTCTTTAGTCATTTCTATTTTATCGCATCGAAAATTCCATTGCAAGCCATTTCATTGATTGGTTTCAATTCCTATCGCAGGGAATATTCAGAAAACCTCTTTTAAATATCTCTCGTGGACATATACCAGTCGGAGGCTTGTTTAATGTGCCGCCAATCTCATTTATGGGATTGGATGCTGAATAGAATACATTATCGCTTGCGTAAACATCCATTTCTGTCCTCTGGAGCTAGAGATACGTCTTATCTTCCCATTTACATACATTCCTTGCTTTCAAAGGATCAGACGGACGGAATTTTATGTCTCTGTTTCCGCAGAGAGCGATCTATGTGTTGAGACTCAGGACAGGAAAAAAAATCAAATCAATCCTTCTCGAAAAGAATCGCGATCTTGTATTTTAGTCAGGTATTTAGAGTGGTAATAAAGGTACGCGGTATTCATATAGGATATCTATGGGAATAATCGCTCATGATTCTAAGTTTGTTATTCTTAGTGTTTTATCGTGAGTTAGCTATATTCTGAATCTTACTAGTTTTAATAGCAGTACTATATAGGTTCAATAGTGTAATAGGAACCAGGTACTTATTTGCGTGATAAGTGGAATAGATTTGTAGTTGTTACAGGTTGAAAAAATGTATTTTCCATTTATTTTTGCTTCAGTCTTGCCTATGAAATATTATTCGCATCTTGGATAACTAACAAACATGGTCGTATGATCGCCACATTAAAAATTTTATCAGTTATTTTATAATAAAAATGGACAATATTTGATTAGTTATATCGGGCGAGTGTATTTGATTATTAGGATCAAAGCTACAGTTTCTAGAAATATTTTTTCACATATATATTAAAAAGGAAGAAAACATATATTAAAACCTTTCCAAAGATTCTTTCGAAGAGCACATTTTCATTAATTTTTTGACCGCAGAATTATTACAGAATCTTTGAAAAACAATTTACGGTTCGTCTTCGATATTCCATACTGAACCTACATCTATTTCCTCTTACATTGGCATTAAATGAAAGGAATGGGAAGGCAATATTCATTAATCATAAGTGATGAAGTGTTTTTCTGTGTCCATAGCTGAGATAATAGTATGAAAGCTACTAAGGTATTAGCTTTGCTGAATAATGACATCCATTTAATTTCTCTCGTTGCTGGGCGTTAAGAAAAGTGTTACTCGGTTTGGATGTGGAACATATCTAAGTAAGTGTGCTACTTACTTAGATATGTTCCAGTTACAGATATCTAGCTTTCTGAGGAATGTGTAGGCAACTACCTCACTCCTCACCTAGCCTTGCAAGCCTCATTCACTACCCAAAGCAAAAATGGAGGTTCAAGCCAGCATCAGGGATGAATGCTGCACACTTAATTCCGTTTATATTCAGAGTATGACAGTCTGGGGAGTTATAAAAAGTACCCTTTTTTAGTTTCAATGCCATTGTTTGTTATTTATGGTTAAATTAAACAGCTTTAAAACCAATTTTAAAGCTGTTCTGAAGCTCGGTGTATTTTATCCACGTCAGTTGCTTAGTCTCTACCCCTCTCTTCACCATATAACGTTTTCGAGAGTTATTTGTCAGGCATTTCGTCGAGCGGATCATAAATTCACTTCCCTGCATCCCATACGCTTTCGATCACAACAATTTCAATGTATTAGCGATAAGTATCTTGGTCTCCCAATCGCGAACCTCCCGATCTCGGTTGAGAGAGAAAAAGGTCCGAATAATCTTCCGATATGGGAGAGGATCTGAAAGGGGAAATATGGGAATAATAGAGTGGAACATAAAGGCGAGGAAAGGAATAAGCGGTCGGATATTAATAAAATTTGGCGAGATAAGGGCTTCCATTTTTGGGCCTCCATTTGCGCCCCGAGGCGACGATCTGCGTGGTGAGGGCGAAGGCGGAAGCGCTTTCCGAACGTGATAGAGGGGCTGCGGAGGTCGCAAGAGCCAACTAGTTGCGGCGATCGGTGGCCTTATAACAAATTGTATCTTCCCTCATGGGGTGGATACAATTGTACACACTTTCCCTTGGGGGATGGATACAATTTGTGAAATCTAAAATCAATGGAAGAAGCCTTCACTTGGTGGAACCCCAGACTAGGATAGTATGTGAATAACTCTTTATGTGGAGTTTTTGCAAAATGATTCACATACTATCTTTGTCAGATCTGTATCTACACTATACTTACGAGTAGCGTTCTGGCGAATTGCTGTCACGTCTATGACGTATTCAGACCTAAGACTTACTTCACCACCTCTAACTTTAACTACAAGAGATAGTAGAGGGGAATTAGGCTTACTAGCAAGAAGAGGAGTTAGGTATTTTGCTTTCGTCTCCAACCGAGAATGCTATTAGAGAAACGAAATAGAAGCACAATGGCTCTATATGTAACACTTTTCTTGGCATTCCATAAAGATAGACATAACCAGTACCCTGATTTAGTATAATTCATACCTCAATAGCTTAATGTCATTAGAGCCATGAGCAAGACTGTGATAAAAGTAGATAAAAGATACCTTTTCACATAAAGTGGCGAATTTAAATTATTTTTATAAAATCCATTAAAATTTTATTGCAACTCGTAACGTCTGGACTTTCAGAGTCTTCACAAATAAATTCGAGTTATGAATAACCTTTTAGATAATAGTTAGTTTTGCCGGTGTATTCGGCAGAAGAGAGTACCAGAGAAAGTCAATATTAATTCATCTACAGTTTATCTAAAATAATAGCTTAACAAGTGACGGTATTTATTTAGGCTCTTTAATTACATTTCCATGAAATAATTTTTCATTTATTTCAAATAATGCTGATTATTTTTTCATCGCCCACAAAAGAGATTCCGAATCGATTTAAAATGGTTGTGTTTTATATAAATGGTGAAGATTTTTTTAATGTTTACTATTAATAATTTGATGAAACGCTGATTAGTAAATACATTCAAAATTAATAACCTATTAAGAAATGTATTAATTGAAGTATTTTTCTATTCTACGAGCTTCTATGCTTGAATAGCAGTAATTTACTGGAAGCTCTTGCTGGGGTCATGTGACCATCGGCCCAACGCTTTTGAAACATTAATATTTTTCTTCATGATCTCATCTCCTTTTACTATTATAATTCTCAACTGTATGAAAGACGCCAGTTAGTTTTTATAATTCGATTGCAGTACTTCGAATTTGAATACTTGTGCTGCCCACTTATTAATGATTTTCTTAAATGGTGTTTTTCTTTTGGGATGCTTCTCGGTCAATTGATCAAAGATCTTACTGTAGTTTGATAAATTAGAGAATGGATCTCATTTCAAAGAATGAATTTGAATTGTTACAGTGTATTACTATTTAAATAGTAGCTTTGGCGTAGCTAAGGCGGGAAGGCTGGGTGTTAACCTCCAGGCTTTGTCAGTGCATCAAGGTACGTAGAAACGGGAATTTGTAACAAACCTTTGAATTGACCGACGTCAACAAAGAACGGAAGATTTAAAGGTTGCCAATTGTATTGCGTAAGCTTTACCATGGACGAAAATTCCTCTGCGTACGCTAATCCGGCGCAAATAGAGATAAAATTCGCGATTCGCCGGTCGCTAGCATGAATGGTCCCTCAGCGTAGTGAAGTTGCTTACGTAAGTTGCCCATCACGGGAACCAACTCCCGCAAGAAGACGGCCGAGAGACTCCCCATGGAATTTCGGTACAGTGCCTACTCCTCCTCCACTTTCCTTCCCATCCTTTTCCTCTCGTTCCAGAGCTGGTGTTTTGCCCTGGGCACGAAGCGGCGGCCGTTGACCCCTCCTCCTTGGCCATCCGCCCTTTTTATCTCTTTGGTCCACGAGGGCGTCCAATGGTCGCTTTAGATTGGAGACGTGGGTGCCGTCCGGGTCATGCGTTGTTTGCCCCACTGCCCTCACAGTGTCTTTAAGAATGATCGTCCACTAAGTGGCTGGCGTGACGAAACAGAATGGCGTAGTCTTTAAGTAATGAAAAAGGAAAGGAATAATTTCGGCGTCGCTCGTTCATCTTCCGGTTTTATTGAGGTGAACACGTTGTATGTGGAGTAATTAAAGATTCGGAAGCTAAGCTGCTTCGTTACTGATAATAATGATTAGTTGTATGAGTTTCTTGCAAATAGAAAAAATCATAAATTTTCGTAAATTAATTCGGTGAAAGTACGAAGCCTTGAGGTACTCCATTGCCTTCTCTGAATTTCTGTTTACCGAGCCTCTCAGTCGAGTTCATCAGGTTTCAAGAAGTATTAGTTTTACAATACTCTCTTTCCCTGGTAAAAATAATTTTATGGATAATTTAAACTTCATGTTTTTTTTAGTTCATACTACTTTGGTGAACCTAGTAATGTATAATTCAGTCTGGAATTTGCGGAACAACTATCTTATTACTAATTCACTAACGTATAACCCTTTATTCTTAGTCAGTCCTATTACAGTCTATTTTTCATTGCGGGAATCATTGTTACAAAATAAAGTATTCTTCACAACCATTACTTATTATGACACAGCTTATTATTAATATGATTACGTCAGACTAATCAAAGTTAAATAATTTACATTTTAGTTATTTCAGCTCTGAAACGATTGATTATTGAAATATAGCCAAGAGAGTCTTTAATAATTCCTTTTTATGTTTAATATTATGAGCAACACTATCTTTGTGAAACTATAATTATTTCTCACTAAGATAAATCCATTATCAGCGGGTTCAGCACTACGTTACTTAAGTATTATTTTCCCGACATATATGGTGAGGCAGTAAATAATTTTCTTTTACAGTGAAGTTCGCTTGCAATTTATGATTTGAAGAGCTAATTGAACTGCTAAATCATCTTCTTTGGTTTCTCATCACCCGCTAATCGAGCCCGCTTTGCACCATTAGCGAAAGCTCTGCCCTCTTAAAATATACGCGGCTTTCAGCGATACGATCAAAATTGCCAATGAATGGAGCGATATAATTCAGCAGCCCCGTTTCGTCGGAAGTCATCAATCCAACCGAATTTCCCCATCATTTTATGATCATTCTTATAGGCGCTTCGCTAAACGGACTCCGGGAAGGAATAAGTTGGGAGTTTTACATTCTCGACTCGGCATTCGGGAGGGACGTGAAAAATCTGCCTATCTCCCGGCTATTTCCCGCAGCGCTGGAAATAAGAGTCCTTCAACAGAGCTTTTAACCGGCTTTATTAATGCATCCCTCATTTTTCACCCACCTGGATGTTTCAAAAAAAAAACCATCCCTCGTGATAAAGGAAGATGGCAATGGTTACATGCAAAGAAGTGCGATTTTCGAACTGGTCGCTAATTATTCGAAATATGTTTTCCTCTTATTGAGGATTAGTCTGCGAAGTTATATGGAGCGTGACGTTCTGAAGTAGTCGTTTGTGTACCTATAATCCGTAAAATTACATGAATAAATTAGGCGAGACGGTTCGTCCTCCGGGGAATGGGTTTTAGAGGCGGATGGGGGAAATTGGTGGGAGTTGAACGTGATTTGTGGTGCGTCAACACCATGCAGAGAGGGTATACGTCAACTTCGCTCAAACGATTGGGATTGGAAGGTCAATGGAAGAAATGCGATGGCAATCCAGAAGTCGATGTATTTTGTGTGGAATTCATCCTCGCGCTTCGTATCAGGATACTCAAGTTTGACCGTCTTGTAACTGACAAACTTGCCACTCGTCTTTGAGTATGCCGCTGAATGTATCTTCAAAATTGTTATTAAAGTATTATAGTATTATATATTAAATTATATTATTGTCGTGGAGAAAATCAAAATGTCCTGAAAAGGTCGTTCAGAATTTAAATAGTAAAATACGCCCAAAATAGTTTGAAGCTGGAATATGAATGTTATTCATCAGTTCACACATGATTATCCACTATTTAGTCTGGAGGCGTTTGAACCTGAATCTCTGCAACATTAGCTTCCAGTAGCTCTAGAGAGACTTTCTAGTCTAAATGAGCAGTGAGGTACATTGTCTTGGCTATCATGATTTTTTTAATCTATAAACTAGGGTCTCCTTATCAGAGAATGCTAGCGAACAAGTGGGTTCCCACGTCCTACCTCTTGAAGAAGATGGATACAGTCTACAAACACCTTATTGTGTGTGCATTTGCTATGTCGAGAATCTTATGAAACCTTAATCTTTGTTTAAGGAATCAGCCACATTCGGATGATTTAAAAAATACACCGTAAAATTTCTTATAGTCAAATTGGATCTAATGTATTTTTATGGGATATTTCATGAAAGAAACCACTAGAACCTTTACTCTTCCACTAAATTAAACATTAACTCTTTCAGACCCGTGTCCAATATATTGGACACCATTTTCAGTTCTTATTATATATTATTTATATTAATTTAATATTTATTTTTTGCATTCTTTTCTGGTTTTGCTTCTTTTATTTTAATATTCTGCCAATCCCATATCAAAGGAGTCTCTTAGTATGATTTATTGCTTATTGAATAACTGAATCTCATGAGTTTTTTTAGAATTTAGGAGGGTAATTTATGTTTACATTTTTACTCTTATTACAACTTTTTTATATATATCATTGAACATATGTTGTTTTATTCTCTTGTATGTGTTATTTAATATTCGACATAGTTTAAATTCATAGCTTTATCTTTAGTGACACTTTAAAATAGGTGTCCACAATATTGGACCTCTCATAAATTGTTAACTAAATTATAAATTTCAAAGTTTATTAATGGAATAAGTATAAACATATCTAAAAATACGAATAAATTCAAATATAATTATTTTCTTCTTGGAAAAGATTCAGGTCTGAAAGGGTTAAAAGAATATCAGTTTAAGTTGTCCTTTTTTTCCACCAAGTGAAACTTTAACTCATTCCGTTCGTCTAAAGATTTTGTTAACAAACAGGAAAACCTCTCAGTAATAAACTATGAAATATCGTTGTGCAAATTGATCCACTTGATGTTTAAAATATTTTGATGAGCTGGAAAACTGAATTTTCTTAATGTGATTTGAGAGCGAATAAATTTCTCCGTTTCTTCACTTCCGTCCGAATTGGAGTCACGCTGTCCTATTGACCACCGCTTACCCTTCTTATCCCCATTTTTTTGACACAGCGAATGCGTAAATGCTCGTCTTATATAAGTTGACCCGGCTATCGGACTAATATATTTTCGAAGGAGTAGTGACATCGGTGGATGCGGAAGTCAACAATATACTTGACGCATGCGCATTTGCTGTGCATTATTCCGCGAGACACAACAATGAGAATCTCTCTTTAAAACCCTCATCTTCAATGCCCTGAAGGTATCAGAAGAGACACTCGCGAGCATAAGAATAAATTACCGCTTTCCTCGCACGGTCCAAAGATCGATTAATTGCTTTCCTGGCGTTTCATTTGTTTGCATTCCTTTCAACGGTACGATTTCGTTTCGAGAGGGAAATTAGCATTTAGCTGGAAGTGGAAGTGGTAGGCATTCATCATATTCTCGGACCGAAAATCGCCATGGGTGGTTCGTCTTATGGCCGTCTAAATATGGAGGCGCTACGTGCAGCGAATCGTGCTAAATCTCATCCCGTAGTGCAATTCATCAACGACTGTATGGAGAAGCATTATAAGCGCCCCGTAAATAAAGAAATAAATCCCGGAAGGCTTGGAGAGAGTCAGGAGCGGAGAAGAATATTTTGGCTAATTTGTTGAAATTAGATCATACTTTACTTCCTCAAGCGTTCGTATCTTTATCCTTAACACTTGCTATTTGTATTTTTTATTTCTTAGACTTTTTGTACTGTTTTACGCTTATCTTGCCAGGTCTCGTTATTCTTACCCCTCCTTTGGACTTCTAATTTAAAGGAAAGGGTTAAATTTTACTTGGGATTTTTATTTTTTGGAGGAAATGGTTAAAGGTATATTGCACATAAGAGAGTGCACCCAGGAAAAATCCCAAGGAAAACGGACTTGAAAAAAGTCTGACGGCCGGGAATCGAACCCGGGATCTTCCTCTGTCCGGGAGGCTGCTTTAACCATTAAGACTACCATCAGCCTCCCGGATAAAGGAAGATCCCGGGTTCGATTCCCGGCCGTCAGACTTTTTTCAAGTCCCTTTTTCCTTGGGATTTATTTTTTTCATTTATCCTAATTTAAAACCAGCATCATCAATATTTTTTTCCATTCCGTCCTCAATTACAACCGTATTTTGACGAATGACATATTTTTAATTGGTATAAGTTTCTGAAAAATATATGTATGTATTTCATTTACTTCTGTCTCACCGCTGGTTTTGGTCATGTCTTAAGTAATACGAAAATGTTACCAAATGTGAATGATGCTGAATAATAGCATTTATTTTAAACACTCGTAATTGAACACCAATGAAAGATTTATTTATAAGATCATAGTACTATGCTTATGTGGAAGTTATCTAAACATAGCATTCTCGATCAGTGGGGAAATCAAGAAACTACCACACTCCTCATCTTTTTTGGTATTCCTCATTAACGCCCTCAGAATGTAATTATGGAAGATAAGAAAAAAATGAATAAATCAATTTTCTTAATCAAAAGTTATTTCGAACATCCGAATGATTTATCGCTTTGGTAGATTAGTAAAATAAATAAGAAAAAGGTATCAGGATTTGGTTGAATTTATCAGAAATTTACTTTTTTAACAATTCCAAAAGAAATGGAGAATTGGTCAAAACTACTCTAATATGTTGCTTTATCTTTTCGGCTATTATACTACGTAGGAGCTTCATTGCTTACAATGCTTTCAGAGCGCAAATATTTTTACAAGATTTTTTTTAAACGTGGTGGGCCGATACCAGCGTTTTTCTACTTCTGTTCTACTAGCCCTAGAAGCCTCGGACCGCATAAAAAAATTTGAGATCCGCATGCGGCCCGCAGGCCAAGGTTTGTGTATTAGAGTGAGCCGAAGAAATGTTTTTTTCTGAATCAAATTTGTCCTATGCGGAAAAGTTGTGTACTGATATGATAATCTTGCATGCAATTTTTTTCGAAATCGGATTATATTAACCGCTGCCATCCGAGCCGTAAAGTTTAAAAATTTGCGAAAATCCAGGCGAAAATGAGAAACAAACGCCTACGGAGACTGAGGTATTGTATATACCGACATTTTAGTGAGTACCAACGATGGATGTATTTCTCTGTATTAACTTTCTGAAATTTTAAATATTTAACATAATCTATGGTTATACTATGTCTAGGAATGTGCATTAAGATAGAGATTATCCTCGCTCCTCTGAAGCGGAAGTCACTTAAAATTTAGGTGTCAAAAGGGTAATATATTTTGTGATAGCGACATTACAGAAAATTTGCAGAAGAGACTACTTTTTAAGTAAAGCAATAGAATGTGGCTGTCTAAATTAAATCTCACTCTTATCTCGCGAGAACGATTAGTATGTATCTATTCTAGTGCAACGAGAATAATTCTCAAAGTATCCTGCGTTACGCAAATGATGCCCTGAAACATCATAGATATCTCAGAAAATTGTGCCTCCGTTATCGCATATGCCAACTATCTAAGCTACGTCACTCGGAAGTTGTACGATTTTGTTCTATTTGCTGCTTCCGTTTTCGATTGCGCGGGTCTGGATTAGAACGATTACACCCTCAATGTTAAAGAGGATTCGTGAAGGACTCCAAGGCCGCAAATGTGAATTGGGCTTTCTCAATGTGGCGGTATTTTAAACACCGGATCCGGGTGGTTTGGACGAGATGGAGTCAAACTTCAGTTTACTGCAACTCATACAATATGTTGATGAGATGGGCCAATCAGATGCGACCTCTTCTTTTCTATGGAGACGACTGGTAGATAGCATAACAGGGACCTACTCGTTGATCGACAAAACTCATTGAACCTTTGGTTTTAGTTTTATTTTTAGAGTATATACTTCCACAGCTAAGGTCATCTTGCATACGGCCTTCTATCAGGGTTCGAACCAGGGGCCGCTTTCAACAAAGCCGAATGAATTACATCCAAGGCATTTCAGGAGCCTTTAAACCTCTTCTTCCTTTCCAATGGGCGGAATTTGTACGTACTCTTGGAATGTCATAGAAATTTTTTGTCTGAAATAAATATGCAGAATATAGTACTGGCAGAAGAAAAGTAAATGCTAAAATTGTAATTGAACCAACATTGCTCGAAGTTGGCCTAAGTAGAGAAAATTATTGTAATAATTGTCATAAACTGATTTAATCGTTCTGCAGACCTTTTTTTTTTGATGGAGTCAAAGGGTAACACCCAAAAGAAGCAAAATGTGTTGATTAAAATAATCTAATCTCTAAATTACTTTCAACGTCACAGAATTCATTAACTGCCTTCATCAATTGTCTGATAACAAAGCGGAAGCCCTAAGTCTTTAGCCTAAATTTGATCTTTTTGGCATCGTGCCGCATACAGATAACAGAAAAAGATTTATAAGATTCTGAAAAGAGCTGTCCTGTATTTTCCACTGTAGAGAATTAACTGGCTTGAAAGTGAATTTTAGAAATTGAGGAACTTCTTATTGGTTGTATTGAAGAGGAAGAGGATATTGTATGGATTAAACCATCTTCCTATTAATTTCAGTATCTGAAATTTTTTAAAATTTTAAATTCTTTCATTCTTAAACAGTCTGAAATATGTTTATCCAATATTGTACTGGTAAACGATTGTTTTTAGCAGAATTAGAGAACGTACGGTGTGAGTTTTCCTTTTCCTTACTAAAACTTTAACTATAAAACGAATTGCATGCCTCCTACTTCAGCGAAATAACAGTATTAAAATTTCCGAATATTTTTTAAATTATTGTCAATTTTTGTAAAAGTTTTTAATAAATATATTTCTAGAGTTTTCGTCTTAATAATTCATCGATTGCATCATCGTATATGGAATGTTATTTTAAATATGTCCCTAGTTAGTAAGTGGTAGGAATATGTGACAACGTCGCAATCTAATTGGTTTTTAATCCGGCGTTGCCAAATCACAGAACATTCACTGTTAAGACGAAGGTGGGACTTTGTGGCAACGTCGGAAGCGAGTTATAGATAGTTCCGGCGTTGCCAAATTGACTAATGTCTTTCTCCATAAGTGCTCTGAGGTATCATTTCTTCTATATTACCCCAGAACGTGGAGAATCCGTAATGAAGTTATTAAGGAGGTGGAAAATCAGTTCGAGGAGAATCGCATTTCGCCCAGAGAACTTCAAAAAGGTCATTTCTTCAAGCTGAGGATCCGCTACTGAAATTAGACGCGGAGATTCTCGATAAGTCGTATCGTGCATCTCTCGCTCGCTTCCGCCATAAATCTCAGAAAAGGTCAAGTGCTCCGAAGTTTCCATTTCCTGAGTCTCTTGGGCGCCTGAAAAGCGGATTGAATGCGAAATTCCCACCACATCCACCCGCTCTGTTTTCGCTGTGGAACTTTCTACCTTTACTATTTCCCTACTCCCAAGTTATAAGCGAACCCACCCACCCGCGAAATCGCACGTCCGCGGATTTATTTCACCTTTTGCGATGTATGCTCCCGACCATGTACGATAGCTGTTATTATAGTACCAGGGAACCGAGCGTCGCTCGATGTTTATTAAGAACTAAGAACTTGTATGTTCATATTCTGCTCCTTTGCTTCGACGTAAACGGAAAATTAACATTGATTTCAATATTAATACTTATAATAAATCTGTTACGGAGCCATGTCTGTACATGGAAGGAATTAAAAAAAAAATTGTACTCATCGTTATAAGGGTCCATAACAGTCTGTTTTAAAATTTTTGTCAGTCTGTCTTTTATCGCATCATGCAGAAACTAGTTATATCTAATGACCTATAATTAGCTATGGACAGAGGGGAAAGAGAGTAAGGTAGACGACAGCATGATTATTATTATTATTTTTACTAAGGAAATCTTCTCGGGTAGACAACCGGGTCAGTTCTTCGGTGTGAACCGACGTTTCGGCAACGTCCTCTGTCGCCATCCTCAGGGAGGCGACATCTCTGAAAATGACGACAGAGGAAGTCGCCGAAACGTCGGTTTACACCGAAGAACTGACCCGGTTGTCTACCCGAGGAGATTTTCTTAGCAAAATACACCGGGAAAACATCAAATACTTCATTATTATTTTTGTTTGTGTTTTCGATAATGAACACTAATACCATAATCAGAAGTTGTCTAATGCGTTGTCGGAAGGACAAAGTTGTTCTTCTGTATTGTTGCATTAACTGAACCATGTAAACTTCAAGAATGGAAAATGGTTGCTTGTATCTTGATTGGTAAATTCCCTTTCGCCTGATTTTTTATATAGTCCAAATATTTTTTAATTCATGTATTACTCTCACCCTGTAGTTCAGATTTAACTTTTAGCATACTTACTTTATTGTAACGTTTTATTTCATGTTTTTTCCCTCTATTCTGTTTCTCTTATCAACACCATTTGTATTTTTTATTTTATATGGTGAGCTCTGAGCTGTTAAATAAAAGTATTTTATTATAAAATTGAACTTTAAATATTTAATCTATTGACGTTCAGTCGACAGACTTTAGTCTGATGGATCTTATCTTTGTATAAATTAGTTAATAATAAAAAAATCATCTATTATTATTGTTGTCTTCTAAGTGGAATCTGTCTCAGGTTTCAACGGGATACCCTCCATCGTAGTCGGTCCTGAGCATCTTCTTTCATTTGCTTGTAACTCGGCCATGTAATCGAGCATTCTCATTCTTCTTCTTCCCCTTCCCTCTATTCTTCCTTCAATAGTTCTCTAAAGTGAGTATATGTCCCAAGCTGTCTCCCTCTATTCGATATCCCTCAGCTGCTTTCTTCTGTTTCATCTTTTCGATATTCCTCAGCTGTTTGATCTGTACACTTCACCCCAATCACCTTCCTCCACAACCATATTTCAGAACTTTCCAAGTACTTCTCGTACTTCTTTATTTCTGGCCTCTTTCCTATAGCAGGTGTCAAAAATTTTACATGTTAAATATCAGACAAGGCAGTGAAAATATAATCATCCTGCAATATGTAAAAAGGAGGCAATGTAAGGAAAAAGAAAATAAATGTGATATTTAAAACAAAACATGACGGCAAAATCCGTCAATCTTTCTGCTACAGATATGTGATGCTTAGTTACTTAAAATTTTCAAATTTTTATTATCTATTTGAGCGAAAGTAAGGTATATTCTCACGTTACCGCCGTCAGTTGAAGTGGTTAAGACCAAATACCAAAAGAAAATACATGCTTGGTTCAGTTGTGTTAACAGTTTTTCGCGATCTTCAACCACAGTGCATCCAAGACATGTTTACTTCCAAATATACTGTTTCTAGTAAAACTACACGCTCCGGTCCTATCTTTGATGTCTAATCCCTCGGACTAACGCTTTCTTGAAATCCCTCTTGATTACTGCATCTAATTTCTGGAACAACCTGCCTGTACATGGAAAATAGGTAAAGGTTATTTGCAGGAAATGGTGTGCAGCCAGGATAAATCCCAAGGAAGAATAGATTTGAAAAAAGTCCGACAGACGAAAATTTCCGGTCCAGTCGGATTTTTTTCAAGTCTATTCCTCCTTGGGACTGCCTGTACATATTAAAAATTTCACTTATGCACAATATTTTAAAGAAAAAATGTTTGATTATCTTATTGTTACCACGGAATGATTCTAAAACCATAATACTGGCTTATGTCTTTTTCTTTTATGTATCATCTTTATGTGAGCAGTCTATAATTCGTATTATTACCTTATGTCTATAATTTGTATTATTATCTTATGAAGCAGATAATATTTGAATTATTTTTTCTGCTCTTATGGAACTTTTCAAGAGCACAATAAAGTTATTATAATTATTTATAAACAAATTTCTAGATAGAGCGAATAGTTCATTACTATTACTCTACTATGCTTTGTATTATAATCAAGCGCTACTCAAGCTCCTTTGAAAAATCAATTTTATGGTTATTAATGTAATAAATTATTCGAATGCAAGCATATTCAGGAAAATATTTATAAATCGAAGAAAAAGTAAATACTTGGCTTGAAAAGAGAAAGTGGTAATATTTGACTACCAGCCATCCTTCTGGATATACTATGATGCAAAAATGCAAAAAATTGATGCAAATTCATGAAAAAATGCAAAAAATATGATGCAAAAATGCAAAAAAATACTACATTAGCGTTAGCTAAATTTTAATTTTTTCTTATTAAATTTAGGACGGTATCACACAAACTCGAAGAGTTTCAAGAAATGAAAAATGTTTAACATAAAAAATTTTGAAGTAAAACTGAAAAATCGTCAAATGAACACCGCTGTCCTGCTAAGTGGTTTGCAGTCACCAGACTTTCGTCTAACTTCGGCGATAGTTTAAATAAATAGATACAGCCACATCATCCACTCATCGATGCTCCCTTTCTTTGCAGAGATGTATTCCCCCCTTCGAGAACGCCGCCTTCAACGTGACGGTGGAGGCTTCGAACACCTGCGGTGAAGATGGTCCAGACGAATACTGCATTCAGACGGGAGATCCATCGTGGAGTGGGGGCAGGGTAGTGGGCGAATCCGGGTTTCGCAAGTACTGTAAGGTATGCAACGCTTACATCCCGCAGTACGCGCATCCTGCGTCCTACCTCACGGATTTCAACAACGCCGAGAACCAAACGTGGTGGCAGTCGGAGACCATGGACGAGGACATCCAGTTTCCCACCACTGTCACTCTCACTCTTCGGCTGGGTGAGTACAACGCTTTTTTTATGGTGGGTTGAATAATTCATCTCTCCAAATCACTCTAATTGAGGGCTCACTACTATCCCGGGGAACTGTATGAAGAAATCTTAGGTTTTTTTAAGGTCTTTATTAAGGCAAGATTGAGACTGGAAAGTCTATTCTTCCATATAACCTTTCGTCAATGATATTATATACAAAAAATGTTTTGTGTAGGTGAATAGAAATAGAGAGGAAAACTTTATCTTACGGAAAAAATATCCACTGTAGGGAAACACCCACGGAGAAATGGGGTGTGAAAAACCTGCGCTAACCTACTGATAGTACAAGCTAAAAGATGTATAAGAAAGCTGTGTATTACGTAGAAATTATGAAAGCAGTATTGTAAGGAAATCACAAAAATGATACTAATATCAAAAAATCCGATGTGGCCTTCACATGACTTTCTCCATGTAGAAGTAGTAAATATGGAGAAATAGTGTATCTACGACAGTATTTTCGAACTTTATATTCCATCTAAACTTGGATGATAAGTGATTAATTTATATCATATTATCTTTTACGCCACAAACATTATATACAATATTATACAATAATATTTTTCGGGACATTTTCGATGAAAAACGGTGAAATTGGCCTTTCGCCCACAGCGCCCAGAGCGCCCACAAAAAACATAATCAGCAACTTCCGGTTTATCAGTACTTCATGAATAACTCCTAAATAATTAGTTATACAAAAATATGTTTCATACAAAAGTTATAGTAAATTTTATTTTTTAAAACTTTTATAAATAATAGTATATACCTAAATATCATATTTATGAAGATATTTTGCAAAAACGGAAACGAGCTTTGAAAAGTAAAGCACGACTTCCGGCTACCCGATTTACTCCAAAAACTAATCACCTCTAACAACATCAACCAATGAGCTATATATGAAATTTGGTGTTGATACGACAAATAGTTTTCATGTTAGAGCGCCCACAAAGTACACAATCAGCTACTTCCGGTTTATCAGTATTTCATGAATAACTCTTAAACAATCAGTGATAAAAAAATATGCTTCATACAAAAGTTTTAGTAAATTACATTTTATAAGAAGTTTACAGACAATAGTATATACCTAAATATCATATTTATGGAGATATTTTGCAAAACCGGAAAGTTGCTTCGAAGAAGAGTTGCTCGACTTCCGGTTTACCGATTAACTTCAAAAACCTATCAACTCTGGCAGCACCCACCATAGTGCTATATATGAAGTTTGGTATTGATACGACTAATAGTTTTTACGTTAGAGCGCCCACAAACACACATACACACGCACATACACACATGTAATAGAGGTGTTCGAAACCGGGAATCTGTAAACTACTAAGAAATGCGAAAATTTTAGCCACGGGGGCAAAACACGATGACCCATCTAATCTATTTATTTTCCTTACGAATTTCTGCAATCTGCATTATAACCTGGTACAGCAATGTTGAAACCAAATGGCCCATGGGGGGATCGAACCTACGAACTTCGCGTTATTAGCACGACGCTCTAACGAACTGAGCTGATGGGCCATCTTGCGGTTGCACATTTCCCCTTACACATCCCCGAACGTGGTTTAATATTCAGATATTTTCTTCCGCTACAATTGTACCTTGCGTGTCTAAATTTTGCTTATGGCAGGGAGTCCACCTTAAACGATTACTCTAAAGTGTTACTTCTAGATATAACGTTAGCCTTAAAACTAAATATTTCGAGCTGTTTGTTTGGAGACGTACAACATAGCATTCAGCTCGTAGATCGGTTTTGACCTCATCAACCGAATTAAGGGCTATCATTGCAATCATCATTGAATACGTAAGTGTATGAATTAAGATGAAGTGAAAAATATAAGGTATAACTCGAAAAGGGAGAAAAAATTAAGAAATATTAAGCTAAATTTGCACTCTATCCAGGTAGGAGGCTAGTCTGAACCTCTTCCCCCCCAAGATTAGCTACCAAAGTGTATATGAGGAAATGAGGCATCTTTGTCAAGATGAGGAATGAGGTAGTTCTAGGATATGTTCACCTCATCTCGGTGTCAAGTACATGATTCTCTGTATGCAAATAGTGACTGCATTTCATTGTTTTGTACTATACATATGATCAAGGGGATGGATGTTGACGTCAGATTCCGCAAACGCTCCGTAATGGCTAGAGGTTCATACAATCATTGCACTTCGACATTTAAAAATTTTGTAGTCCAAAGGCCGCCTTAGGTGATCGGCGTATTCGCTACGCATTGACGAGAAATATTCGAATTTCCTCATCATTTCCGGGATTTCTTGGGTGTGATCCTCTCTCTACTTGCACGTGATTTATTCACCATTCGGGTTCATCGCCTCTGCAAGTGAGGTGGTCACACCCACGCCTTGTGCCCATCCCAGAAGCCCTCCACTCCCAGGGCATCTTCCCTCTTGTTTTCCACTATCTCGAAGAGGGAATTTCCTGCTCTCCCCCTGCGTTTCGTCCCGCACTTGTTCCTCCTAGCAAACTCCGTTCACTTCTGATCTCGTCGACCCTTTCCATGTTTCTACCTTTCTCTACCCTCAAGTCATTTCTCCACACACTATCGCCGCAAGCTACGGAAGACCTAGGCAACCGCTCTGGGCACTGAATCGTAGATGCTATTCCATCCGTAGCTAAAAATAGGAATCTGTCTGGTTATTATTATTATCTACTTAAGGTCCCTTCAAGGGGTCCAAGCACCGAGACGCTATTTTTCCAATCGATTGTTTTCGTTTGTGAAAGAAATGAGTTCTTGAATTGATTCTTTGTAGCGTTTATTTCCCTGATCTTGCTCGTAGTATCAGAATGATCAATTTAACAGGGAATTCGCTTCATGTCAGCTGCATCTTCTGAGAACGCACTTTCTCACTTTCAATTTGTCCTTTGTTTTACTTTTCTGTCTTCTAAATATTCTAAGGTTAAATTTTAGGGATGCACCCAGGAAAATTCCTATGCAGAAACGTATAAGAAAAGTGTCCAACAACCGGGATTCTGGACATAAAATATAAATCTTTAAGCAAATTTATATCTTTGCATAACTACCCTGTCTCTCGCCTACGGCATGGATGTGCTTACCTTACGGAAGGGGGTAGTTCAGAAATCTAAGAAATTTCATCACTTATTTTTATTGAACGACAGATGTTAATGATTAATTTTTCGCATTTCATACTTACGTATGTCAAGTTTCAACCAATATCCACCCATCGAATTTCAATTGAAGGACATTAAAAAAAAACTAAATTGTGTGGAAAATAGCTAAGTTTTTTCTTCATAACTTCAATGGTTTTCCACAAAGTAACGCCTTACCATCTAGATTTCAAAACAATTCAATCCCACCTATATGTAACACTAGTATAATAATTATAACGGTGTTGCTTGGAAATAGAAAACCCTAGCTGTTGGGGCATGTAAAATATTTGGCCCATGGGGGGATCGAACCCACGACCTTCGCGTTATTAGCACGACGCTCTAACCAACTGAGCTAATGGGCCGGCATTCCTAAGGCATATAACCTATGGATTTCAAACAAATAAAATAAATAGATACAGCAGATAATGTTAAATTAGTCTGTGTTGTGCTAATGCAGAGTTACACTGAACTAATGGCCCTAAATGATAATGTTATAACCTCTTCAAATTCACCCTCTCAATTAGTTTCAGCGGTTATTTCCCTGTAGCACTTAGTTGTTTTCTCCCGGAAGTGGCGAACATATTTTACTGGAACTACAAACTTAATATTCTTCGCGAAGAATCCTCCAACGGTAACTTTTCTTTATATATTCTCCAAAACTAAGTATTGCATCATGTTTTTTAGCCTCGGCGGGATTCACATTAATAGCAGTATGCAATGGAAATTATTTTTTGCACAAGAAAATTGGAAAAGTAAGTAAAATAGCGTGGATGGTAATTTTCTTACCCCACTTAAAATTTTCCAAAAGGGATATTATATAAATTTGAAATGGAAAATGGGATCTATAACCCCGAAATATGTACGCCTGGCTATTTCAGATGGAAGAGGTGCGGAAGGGTCTAACCACGTCTATGGGGATCCATCTATCTACCTATCTATAGTTAGTCACTCGCTAAATGGAGTGGTACTTTTTAATGTTGAACCATTTCGAGAATGAGATACTCGTTTCGTTCCCATCTCTCTATTGCACGTATTTTCTCAGTTCAACATACGACAGAGCAGGTACATACAGCGCAAATCTTGCTCGGGAAGTGTATCCAGGGGATAAATTCGTTTACACACGACACTCGTTCTCTCATAATCCGTTCCCTCCACGCTGAATTTGCCTTCGGAATCTTCTCTTGCAATCTCTCGCGATACCACCCTTCCGAGTGTCCGTTACAGCATTTTTCCTCCTCTCCTCAGCGTCTACATCGGCGGTTTTCATCCACGGGCTGACTTCTTCATCTTCACGGCCTTTATCTGAGCCCATCCTTCCATCTCTCGTTGCCCATCTTAACACCACCGACTCCATCTCGGCAGTGCACCATTCCCCGGGAGATTTATTGCGACTTAAAGCGGTGCTTCCTGAAGTGAGATGGATAAGAGAGAAAAATCTTCGACGCGCATCTGCTTAAGTGGCTACATAGTCGCTTATCCCCGCGCGAAGATGGGAGAGGCGTAAGATGGAATTAATTGATTGTTTTTGTTTCGGTGTCCGACAGGCCTATCGCGTAATGATCCTGGGAGACCTTGTCGTTGATGCATTGGAGTTTAAAAGCTCCAAAAAGCCGCAATTTCAAATTGTAAATTCCAACCGGCCGGGGTTTGACTTCTCCGTTCCTTCCAGTACCGTCACAGTGATATGTGAAATGCACACAATGCTCGCTAGAATATAAAATAGTCTTTAATTTGGTGGAAACGATATATAAAAGGGATTAGGAACGTTGATGTTTCTGGGTTATTTTTGTCTTTAAAAGTGCTATTTTTGAAGACACCACGTAAAACGTTTTTTTATTTTTTAGGAAAACTCTGTTGACCTGCGCCTGCATCAAAAGCGAAATTAAACTGCGCTCTTTGGTTACGTGAACTGCAATCTACTGATTCTATTTAAATAAATATTTCGATTGAAATTCAAAAAAGAGGCACCATAGAGGAATTCCATGTCAAAGGGGATAAAAAATTTTAAGGAACAGGTTCGGGTTCTCCAATTTATTTCCTCTTCGTATGAAACATAGAGGAAACTGTGATTTGAAAAGTATTTTTTTAGTTAAATAGCTAAAACGAATATAGACAAGAACATTGTTTTTAAAGCCGTTTTTCAGATTATTTAACCTTCCATACATATAAAATGACGATTTAATTTTCATCTTCCTAGTGATTTCATCCACATCTCCTTTTTTATTTCAGTAATTTTTCTCTCTAAAATCTTTGGCTTATTATTTTCGCAACAGTAATCTGTTTAGAACCAAAGATTTTGGGAAGGGATATTACAGTCAAATGTCGAAAATTCTCGATGTCTACGTATATACTTGTCATATATACTACTTAGAAGTACATTTTCTCATGTCAAAAGTCAATTCTCTCTGTCATTATAGTTTTTAATTATTACGGTACAAGTAGGCGAAGAGCATGCTGGCTACATCGCCAAACATGTAGAGGACATTACAACTTTTGAAACAGTAATACACTAGTACAGTCCTGGCCAAAATTAACGCAGCACCGGTCGTAAGGATCGCTAGGGAGGTGCTGCGTTAATTTTGGCCAGGAGTGTACAATGCAAATTCATTCCCTGAAAATAGTACGTAGGAAAAAAACTACGCGATATAGCTCTTAACAAAACTTAGGTTCGGAAAAAATCTTTTCTTACCCCACTCACATCTGAGAATTTGCGGTACTTTTAAAGGCTTTCACGGGTATTGTATTGGTCCCGGGAACAATATCGTACACGCATCACTCCAATAGAGATTTAAGATGGAGGATCTCAGAATCTTAGAAACCTCCCAACGCATTTCATTTTCAGCCCTGGTTCCTCCAACACCAAAAATTCAGCTGTCGGAAACAGAAAGGGGAGTTGTAGTCATTCAAAGGCTTTCAGAGTCGAAAAATAATTAGGATCTATTTTTGAGAGGCCACGAGTTTGGGAATGGAGAACTTTATTTTCTAAACCTTATATATAACGCTCCACCGTCTGTCTGGTGGCTGTCTGAAAGGAATGGCTGTTCGTCAAAGAAACATTTCGAATGCCTTATCGTCCGCGTGGCGGCGTGTCTATCTTCCGTAAGAATGCATCTCATCGATTTCACGTAAACCTAGCAAGCGGATAAATGGAACTCTTACGTCATCATCGAGAGAGATTAGTGCTGATGATTTCTGTTTACTTGAATCGCGAAGATAAGGAGGACGAACGGTTTAAACCACAATGAATTTTCTGCATTCTCTATTGTACTAGAATTTCCGTTATCAGCTGTACTAAGAATTAGGTCGATTTTTCATCTCATAACTCATCCAAATTTTGCGAAATGAAGCCTTTTACTTAGCTTTTTCATTTATCGTTTTATGGCGATAATTTTTGCCTTCAAT
Source organism: Sympetrum striolatum (assembly GCA_947579665.1). Taxonomy (NCBI): domain Eukaryota; kingdom Metazoa; phylum Arthropoda; class Insecta; order Odonata; family Libellulidae; genus Sympetrum; species Sympetrum striolatum. The sequence continues at coordinate 73,065,638 of OX388345.1, read as the reverse complement.
GCATGCTTTTGGCTGGTAACATCCCCTACGATTCACTTGTAAATAAGCCGATCAAAAGCCACGTTTTCTTTCCAGATAGTCTCGTTTTCGGGACATTCATCACTTCGTTAATAAAAATGTTTCAAATCCCTTTTTATCACAATCCACACCAATTGTGACTTTTACTATACTATGCTACAGAAAAATGACAAAATATTGGTCTATAACTGTCACAAAATGTCGCAATTTCAGAAATTTGAAAAAACTGGTAACTTACTCCGAACCAACCTGAAAGTATTGAACAATCGTAGCGAGTAAAATATTTGGCCCATGGGGGGATCGAACCCGCGACCTTCGCGTTATTAGCACGACGCTCTAACCAACTGAGCTAATGGGCCAGTTGGTGTTCATTTATATATTACACTAACTGAAGCATCGCATTGATTGTGAGGAGGATTGGCTCTTTACAACCTCAACAATTTTGAATAATTCACGCGTATTTTATCAAAATTCTCGAAATTTCGATTCGGAAACAATATTCCACGATCAAAATTAGAATATTCATTTAATTTCCGTTCTTTTGCTTCTTGTTTCGACTCCGCACGACTATTTTTCTATTTTAATTCTTCAAAAGAAATATAGCCTGCTACCAATTAAAGCGAAGATTAGATTTATTCTTTATGGAAACCCATCTAAGCGATCTTGGATCGAATCCAGCAAAATTATCGTATAAAATTGAGACAGTAACACGTACACAAAGTATACAACACGTACGCAAAGTTTGACGCGAATATGGCAAACGGTTTGTACTAAAATCGAAGACACACCATCTCCTGACTGTAATTCGTACCTGCAATTGCTGGTTACCTTATTACAGAAAATTTCTTGTTATCCATGTAATATATCGTCCTCTTCAATCGTCAGCTTTATGGGCCTAAAGTCCACGAGCATTTTTACGGGATAAAACATGAGCTCGGATTCAACAATGGGATCGGTCGTCAGGGGGATGAGTTGTTTATAGCCTCGAATTTTCACGAAAGATTTGTGTATTTTACCAATATTCTCGCAAATTCTAATCGAAAATAAGATTCCACGGCCAAAATAATAATCTTTATTCAATTTTCTTTCTTTCGGTGTTTGCCTCGACTCTGTACGACTATTCCTTCTAATTTAATTCTTCAAAAGAAATAAAGCCTGCAACCAATAAAAGTGAAGCTTACGTGTATTCCTTATGAAATTCTATCTGATTGTGACCGATCTTGGTTCGAACCCAGTAAAATTCTTGAATAAAAATGCGACAGTACTTCCTTCCTGATATCAGAGGACACGTATGCAAAGTTTTAGACAAATCGGGCAAACGGTATGGACTCCAATCTAAGACAAACAAACAAACACACAAACCCACAGAATTTCTGCTTTATATATATAGATTATTAGAGTCTTTCAATTATGTTTTTGTAAGAAATTTTATTATATGTTCATATAGTCTTGTCATATGACATCTCTGTTCTAGTCTTTCCCATCCTTATCATTAATTAATGTTACATCTGCACTCTGCCTTTACATGCGTACAAAAAGTAATCATTCCTACTTATTTTTTCTAGCATACAATTCGGATTCGTGTCCCAAGCAACACTTGGCTTTGGCTAAAACCTATATAATAATAATAATAATAACTTCTGTAATGGAAACAGGAACATCCCAATTACATCCATTTCAATAATTATTACTATTTACAAAGACACACCACAATTCCCATACCAGAAAAATCCGGCTAGCCGGGATTCGAACCGTGAGTTGGAGCGATAACGCTAACCACTCGGCCACGACGGCCGAATATCTTATTGTGAGTAGTGTTTCATGGTTTTTTTATGCAAACGAAAGGAATCGTAAGCTTATAGAGTGTGTAAACGCCAATGCTTCTTCTGCGAAATAATAACGACGTCACCTTTATTTTAATCAAGTAAATGTTTGGTTAGTGGTAGCTGAGCGGGGTTTTTACAGTTTGTTTTTTTCAGGTAGAAATTTCGAGGGTCTCCATCCTAATCCGGACCCTTACCTCCGCGGGAGCGCCCGGCCGCCACAGTAGGGGGGACCATAAAAAAACTGACAGCGTGGAGTACGATTCAAAAAGTTATAAATAATTAAAATGAGCAACAATTTATAATCTTCGTCGTCTCACTCGTCCTAAGGGATATGCAAGCGTCTTTTGATCGACGTTCTACTATGAAAATAAAGATTTTTCGTGATTTTGCAAGAAATTACCCGTTTACAAACGGCAACGTTGCTCAGTCAGATATGCGGGTGTTTTAAATATCTCAGCGGGGTGGGGTTGGGGGGAGGATTTCTAGATTTCTAGATTTTTGATAGAAATCCCTTCCCCCTACCCCAACCCAACGGCAGCGTTGCCGTTTGTAAACGGGTAATTTCTTGCAAAATCACGAAAAATCTTAATTTTCATAGTAGAGCGTCAATCAAAAGACTCTTGAATATCTCTTAGGACGAGTGAGACGACGAAGATAATAAATTGTTGCTCATTTTAATTATTTATAACTTTTTGAATCGTATTCCACGCTGTCAGTTTTTTTATGGCCCCCCTACTGTGGCGGCCGGGCGCTCCCGCTGAGGTATTGGTCCGGATTAGGATGGCGACCCTCGAAATATCTACCTGAAAAAAACTAAAGGTAAAAACCCCGCTCAGCTACCATTAACCAAATGTTTTTCAAGGGTCTTAGCGCCAACGACAACATCAGTTTATCTAGCTAGCTGAACAACGCTTATACCAGATTTTTTACAAAGATAGCAATCTGTAAAAAAATCCATATATACGATAGATGTTTATCTTGCTGAAATAAACGTCGTTTGCTAAAATAGAAGGATTTACTCAATCCAAAGTATCCAGCTACTTTCTGCAATATTTAATTTAGCCGTATATAGCTATGTCCTATAGATACTGCCCGAAAGATTAGAGAAAAATATGCTAGAACGAATCGTTTCAAAAATTCATTTTTTTCGCGAAGTTTACGCGAATGCAACCGTTTACGAAAATAGTCAAGGTGCTTGCACCCCCTGCCACACGCCGAAAGGCGGCTTGCAGGGTTCTTACATAGACATAGACAATGTCACTATGCTTATCATAAATCCTTAAGCAACTAAAGACTGCAAATAGTTTGGCCCATGTGGGGATCGAACCCACGACCTTCGCATTATTAGCACGACGCTCTAACTGAACTTATGGGCCCGATGTATATCAATGTTAAAAACAAGCAAGTGTAAGTAAATAATACGCAGTAGTATTTTCCTGCTTTTCATCTCATACCCTACGGGCAGTCAATCTGCGTGTAATTCCATTACGAAACATATTTCCAAATTCTCGTCTATAATTAGCTCTCATGAAGTCAGCACGTGATCATGGAAATAATTTGCGGATATGTCTTGTTTATCCAACCTGTATATCGGTATCAATTGCGGAAATGAATCATGTCAATATTTGAGGTGAAAGAGATATGCCTTATCAGTCGAAGCGAATTCCTCCAGCAGTACGATTGTCTTTCAATGGAGCGACTCACAATGCAATGGAAACAGCCGAGATATTCAAGAGCAAAATGAAGAAATATCATGATCTTTTAGAAGTTATTTCAAAGGCTGCTTAAGATTTCCATGGAGGAGGGTGTCGTTTGTTGAATTCCATTATAACAACAGAAATAGAGAAAGAATAGTACTTTTTCCGTGGCATTTCTTTGGCACTACCGGTTTCAGCGAATGGTCATCGTCATCAGGTCAACACCTGGTCACGCAATAATTGTTGTGGAAAAAGTTTCATTTCTTCTAATTTTCTGTCGCTATATGATTTGTCAACACTGATAATACTCTGTTTTTTTCAGGAATATAAAGTCCATATTTTGGAATGAGATTTACAATCGGTGTTGATTCTTTTAGTTAAGCAGTTCAGTATTTGCTTTGTGGATTAGTTCTGACCTAGATATTCCTTGCAGTAAATTCGACCATAGTTAGTTAGTTAGTTGGACCCTTTATTGGCGAGGTTAGGCCCAGGTGGGCCTCTCTTCCACCTAACCTCGTATGTCGTTACATTTAAACTTATTAAAAACTCAACTTATTAAAAAAATACAAAAAAAGAGTAGGGTGTGGGAAAAAATCTATGCAACTGAAGGTTGACTAAGAAAAAACCCACGTTTACCATAGAGGCAATTGATAAATAGAATTTATATGTCAATGAATAGTTAGTGTCAATTAATAATAATATAGAGTCGCTGGTTCTTGATTAGTAAGAAAAGCAGTAAGTTTTGTCGGGAATGTGTAGAATATTTTATATAGGTTGAAAAAATTTGCTCCTGCATCCATATTTAAATTTATGGATTGCTTTTCATATCTAACAAACATTGTAATGATAAAACTACATCAATTCAGGGCTATATTGAGACTAACAAGACTTCTCTTACGTCTAATCCCAAAGTAAACGGAATAATATTTAAAATCAATCGAGTTTCAAAATAGCTCTAACACTCAACGAAGAACAGAGAAAAATAATAATCTAAAGAACAAAAACTTGAAATGCAGGACTGCATTTCAAAGTAAACAAAGTACGGTCACCACAGTGACTATCAAGCTGTTGGAATGGCGCCCGATTCAAACTTTCAAGAGCGCCTTCTCTGTCGGTGAGGGATTACTGTCATCTCCTCCGGATTGATTAACAATGGACAGGAGATTCGGTCCGCGTCGAAAACACATTTCCACCCCTCTTTATCACGTCAATGTCTCCCGCGGAGAGTGAAAGGGGGGCTGATTGTCTCGTGAAAGCGAGATCGAAGGCGGCGTGGTGCGTGGGCCACGAGAGGGTCCTTGGACTGCAGATAACGGCGCCTATGGTCACCTCTTCCCACGCAATGGACGCACCGGCGTCTCTCCTTCACCTCTAAAGCAACGATATAACATATCTTTCAACCTCATACTATTCATTACGAACAGTCTAATCCATACATATAAATTATGTATCTATTTATTACACAGTAAAACCTGTGTTAGACGCAAGCAGAAGATTGTTTTCCTTTGGTTTCTTTTGTGGATCAGAATGCTACTGAAAGTCCACTAAAAAGCAGCGCAATAGTCCTAAAGGCGAGGACACAATCGACGTGTACGCAACACTTGAGAAGTGACACTTGTACGTCAAACTTGGAACTTGGTACTAGCGGACACAGTCAGAACGTGAACATGAACCTCAGCCAATTAGAGACATCAGAAAATCCTTGGGAACTGTTGACACTCGTAGGCGCTTATGCACGCTTAGTGTTCTAACATTTACAAAGAGATGAAGAGATGAGTAATCTTATAGAACGATGGAATGAGGCAATTATCATGTAGTTCAGTTTGATAATTATGGCTTAGTGATCTTTCAAATCTTCGGTCTGTAATGGTGGACTCCAAATAGTAGTACTTTTATTTATCTTCAGATGGTGCAGCTATCGCAAGGTAAATCCTGATTGGTTGTCCGTGTACGTGAAACGCGTAGAGATAGAAGTTGCCCATCTCCTTAAGTACACGTACGTAAGTACACGGGAACTGTGTCCGGTGCCATTCATTTATACACGGCCAACTTTCGTAGGTTTCACGTTAACGCTACACGTCTTAAGTACACGTTGATTGTGTCCCAGCCTTAAGAATAACATTTTAATTCTTTAAGAAATAACCATGATGGATGCAATTCTTCAATATGAATCATTTCTCAGTAGCCTTCATGTTTTCTCAGACTGAGACAAAATGATGATAGATTTCATTTTTCTTTTTCTTGCAAAGAAGATAGAAAATAAATCTTGCCATCCGCATCTCCACATCCGCGAGATTTTAGGACTAGTACAGAAAACTCAAGTTAATCATGAGAATAGGTTCAGTTGGTGGGAGCGGAGAAGAAGGCTGCGGGCGATATTACCTTGCGTTACAATGGTCTCACCTACAGTATTCATGAAGTTTATGGGATCCTGCTCAAAAGGATTGTGTTCCTGAATTATAAAAAGTTAAATGAACAGCATCAGGTTTCGTAAAGAATTGCTACGAAAAAACTGGGACACCAGCGTTGTAAGTTGCTTTTTATAACCAGGGTAAACTAAGGATTGCTAACCACTGCGACACCAAGGCCGACAAAAAGTGGGCTCGTCCGGGATTTGAACCCGGGACCTCTCGCACCCTAAGCGAGAATCATACCCCTAGACCAACGAGCCAGTTGTTTTAAGAACGATGATGATGAAATTTACCTTAATGGCCTAAGAAGACTAGGGTAAGACTAATGAATTTCCACATCTCTAGAATTAAAATCTCTAAAACGAAAATATAAACTAAATATTCAGGATAAAGAAGTCGAGTCATTGTTTACGCACCCACTGCCATACGTCTGAACGCGGATATCAGGGTTCATATGAGATGTAGATACCCTGAGGTCAAAGCATATGTAGATGTAGTAATTCAAGATCAGCTCTGATGAACCGTAGACCCGCTTCGCGTAAACTGCTCGATCGCCTGTCTCTGGCTTTAATTTAAGATTTTCCGGATCGGCAACTCGGAAGAAGCTTAAATTAAAAACGCCTCCCGCGGAAGATCACCGCTGCGAAGAGGACCAGTTTCAAAGAGATACCGCCGAGGAAGAGGCGATAGCGAAGACGCCGATCTTGTTTAGCGCCTGCACCTTACCGGCGAGGAATCGTGCGTGAAAGTGAGATGTGCGTGGTCGGAGGGGAGAGTGTTAGGCCCTGGCGGGGCCCGCCCCATAGGAGGCGCGGGGTGCGGTCGTCCTTTTCCTCGAGTTCCACGTATGGAACAGAGGGTCCATTTAGCGGAAGAAGGTGATTTGTATGGGAAGGAATGGGTGGAAAGGGTAGATCATTGGGATGATGAAGATGAGATGCAGATGAAGGGGAGACTTGCAGTTACGAATATGCAGAATGACATTGAGGAGCAGGTATAATGGTGGTGGAAGAGGGTGTAATCATCAATGCTTTCCAACTTTTCTGCCACGCCAGTCTTGTGAATTAAATTCTCTCCACGCCAAACCAAAGTTTGTCAGCTTCAAAAGGATCAAAATTAGATCAAAAGGAAACTACGTAAAGAGTGGAACCTCTAAGGATAAGCAGAAGTGAATCATTTCGGCATCCGTTTGGCAATAGCTGACTAATTCTTCAGAAAATAGTTATTCCTGTTTTAAAATTCTTGTTTTTCATCGAACGATAGAATGTCATTTTCAGCTTACAGCAATAGATTTTTCTAACCCGGAGCTTAAATTTATATGTGTCACATCTAATGACTAAAAATAGATGCAACACCGTAAAAATTCATATTTATTACTAAATATTATGGATAAATTTAACAGAGATTTGGATTATTTCTCAACGATGAACGGGCATGAAATACCAGAACAGCAGTTTTGGCTGGATATCTTAATGGATAGAGCAACTGACCGGCAATCAGGAGATCTGGGCTCGAGTCCCGAACCTCAATCTTGCCCTGAGATAAAGTCGGCTTTTATTATTTTTTGTACGATTACCGGTGCTTTACTAATTCAGGGCATACTGCTCGGCTTGCCGGGTCCTATAGGTGTGATTACCCTAGAGAAGGGCTTGCGTGGCACTGTGGTGTCGAACCATACAGTGAGATTGTGATATTATTATTTCTTTAATGACAACGATGCAATTATGATCTTTTACAAGACTTAAATGATCGTTAGTTATCACTAGTAATAAACAGAATCCACATTTATTTACTGCGGAGCTTCATTTCCTTAAGTGAATAATGCAAAAAAAGAAAATGTCGTAGGATTGTCGTGCCAAAAATATTCTCTGCCATCTTTCGCGTGCCATAGATTCACCACTGCCACCCTAGAGCTTCCTGGAACACCATTTGGTAAAAAGTGAATTTGAGTTATTATGAAAAAATCATGTATTCTAAACGTAAATTCGAGTGGAATACCGCGGCAGGTCCATGCGGCGTGAAGCCCGTGGTGTTCGAACCAGTCACAGGTATAGCCGTGAGAAATTACCCCAGCAGGGAATTCCTAGCACCGCTATGTGTATTACCAAAACATTCTCCGCCTTGTTTGCCCCGTCTTATTTGTAGAGGATCGGGAGACCGAGATTTTTTCCGAACAGGTCACTCGGGAGGTTTTTTAAAGCAGGTCCCCGGAGGAGAGGCCGCGAAGAGGAGAAAAAAGGAAAGTAGGAAAAACAGAGGAAGCGAAAGTGGACGGCGATAGAGGTTAGGAGGAGAAATAGGCGGAGGTTAGCGGTTCGGAGTTTACGATAGGAAGATGCTCGGAGGAAAAAAAACGAGAGGTTTTTAAAGGAGCGTAGAGTGAGTTATAAGACGAGGAAGATCCTTCCGCCTTTTTTTTCCTCGCCGGGAGAGTGGGTCGGGAGGGAGTGTTTTTAATGAGATGTAAGAAGCGGGTTTTTCGAGTGGAGGGGTCTCGAGGATGGTAGAAGTGTGAATGAAGAAGAAGAGGGGAGGGAGGGGTGCGCAGAAGGTAATTGCGCCGAGAACAATTGTAAGTCTTCGTACACGAGGAGGAAATGGGGTGGTTGAGGTTCATTCGCCATGCAGCAGGTGTCCGTTAATGCTATTCGTGAGGATTTCGATGCTGGTAGCTGGAGATTTCAACGCCCGAAATTGAAGCGGGTTTGGGAATTGTTAAATGTAATGATGATTACGTCTTTAAATGGAAAGTTGCGATCTCACGAGCCCAATCTGACAATTATACCGTAAACTGATTTAAACTTATAAGCAAAAATTTACAGATTCATTATCATTCATTTTACTAACTAAGGGAACTCTAGGTTTTGTGGGAAACGGATTAAAATGAAACTTTCAGGACTCATTCTCTGCTTAAAAATGATGGACACGTGTCCGACCGTTCAATTCAATGTGCTTTTGTTTATGAAAAATTAGCAATTGAAAATCGGAGTTAGGCATCCCCGCTATACACATGCATTACCTTATGGATCTCAAGATTTTCCACTCAGGAAATTATGTTCTTCCTTTTTTTTTGCTGATAACTTACCTTTGTGCGATTAAATTTCATCTTCTTTCCCTTACTATCATTCTTAACCATTTAGGTAGCATTTATTCTAATACAAACAACGATGCGCAGTGGGCTAGAAGAGAAAAAAAAGCTGGACAAAAATAGAAAAGCGTTTCTTTTGAGTTTAAGTTAATGTTTGAAGCTTCTCTCATATTTCCAATGTGGATACTAGAAACATCACGAAAGATTTTACCCTTTCAAGTCCAGTGAGTCCAAATGGATCCACGTCGCTTTTTTAATCTAGCGTCCATTCATATCGCTAACTCCATTTTTGCCCGTAAGTTTTTGTATATGATTCTAGCAGTAGTTCTAATGATTCACCGTTCAAGAAAAATAATGATCTTCAGCTGTAGATGAAGATTGCTGTACTCATGCTCATGAGTTATTGCCAGGTTGTATCGGTGGTGGTGTGTGCGTTATTGAAAAATTGACTAGAGAAAATAAATTTCATATCTTCTTTTTCAAAATTTGCACCGAGGAGAGTTAAGGAATATGAAAACGAATTGGATAGGTTATTCTCTAAAAAATAATTGTTTTTAGAAAACAATATTAGAGAGGTTGAGGTCAAGTAAATAAGTGCAAGAGAAAGATAATGCATTATATGATTAATATTGGGGATAAAGTTGGAGCAATAGAAGGTGGTGGCTGAGGGTAGGGATCAGTTGAAATGAATCCTGACGATGAATTAGCCAATAAAGAATAGTATAGAAATTAAGGACAATATTGAGAATATAAAGTCTCCTCTTAGTTCCAACCCTTTGTCTTTTTGTAAGATGGTAATGCTAGAGGAAATTAATGAAATAAAAAAGAGGAAAGAAGAAAGAAATCAGGATACCATTAGGATTATAAATAACCTAAAATATTTAGGAAAAATAGCTCCATCGCAGAAAAACACAAGAAGGGAATTATGAAATACCTACTGATAGCAATAATTAATTTTTAGCACAAAGTTAATTAATTTCTGGAAAGAAAACATAAGTAATGAAAAAATTAACGATAATAGAATACAGCGGTGTGTACGATTTCCAATCTAGAAGAAATGAAACATTGATAAGTATACCAAACTTATGTATGTATGTACAATAAAATATATAATAAAAGTCAGAGGCAATTATAATGAATCGAAAATTAACTAGATCGATGCATAAAACTAAACACGTCAACATTTCTTATCTTTTCTACAGAATTTTCCCAACGTATATACCGAGATGGTTACACCCATTTCCAGCTACGCAATTACTTTATGGACTCCATGCAAATCGGAAACAGCATCGGATATTCAAAGCGCTCGACCGTAATAAGTTAGCATGACAAAACTTTGACTAGAGCCTTCGCCAGACACAATTTCGACTTCCTCTCCGATATACTTTCAATCCGTCCACCCGATTTATATTCCGTGGGCGCAGACGCGCAAATCGGAAAGAACAGTTTCCCTCTTTTTGTCCCAGCGCTGCCTGAAAAACATACCAATCCATTCTCGAGTCGCGATTTTTTCCGACGGTAATATCCGCCACTTCGTCCTACGTCGTGCGTACGTGAAAGTAGTTGATAAAAAAAAGTGTGTGCGGAAACCTCCCACTCGGAGAGGGCCGGCGTGGGAGGGCGGGATGTGGTAAGGAGAATGAAAGATACGGAGGGATTATTAAAAAGCCAGGCGTCCGAAAGGAAAGAGACATTTCCTAGTAGCTATTCATCTAGCGTTACAGATACAAGGTAGGTGTAAGAGATTAGGGTTGGACGAGTAGATAAGGAATCCCTTAAATGTATGATTAATGCTCATCGCGAGGTTAAGTAGCTCTTCAAGATTCATTTAGCGTTCCAGATAACAAGAAGTGATTGATGTTCCGCTTGTTAAGTCTACGTTACCCTTTCCAAAAGGTATGACTCAATCATTATAAATACAAAGATGTGATATTATAATGTATTGTTACCATGAAGTTTAACTGTAATTTTCACTTACATAAACCGTATTATAATCGTTAGTCAAACCTTCAATGGTAATTAAAATGATGAGGATAAGTATAAGTAATTTTGAGGGCCGGTATTATAATGTCCAATCTTAATCAGCTTATTAAATAATCTGAAGATTAGCGTAACTGCTATATATAAATTATGGAGTTTATTATAATCAAACAATTTTAAGATTCAAATCTTACAAAATATCGTATTTACGTTTGTCATCATTTTAAATGCCAGCGAAGGTTCAATTGATGATTGTAATTTGGTTTGATGGCGATTAAGTGAAGATTACAGTTACAATACATTTTAATTATACATAATAGGGCCAAAGTATCTCGAAGTAATTAATCGTTTTTTATAATCACAGATATCTGCATGGGTTGATTCAAGCCGAATCTCCTTGTGTTTTTGTGAGAGTTCATTCATAAAGTCCTATGAACGCCAAGGTCACGGACAAGAAAAATTGCGATTTTTCCGAACACCCTAATGTTTTGTGAAATGAATAAGAGGGAATATTTAAAAATATAACTACGCCTAGGCTTAATACCCTCAAGCTGCCTTATTAATTCCATCCTGGTACTGAGGAAAAATCAAAAATATTCCATTCATCGATAGCAGAGATCGCCAACCATTTGGACCTAACTAAACAACAAACTCACGGATTTTAATCTCGACAACCACTAATATGACTTCTAAAATAATTGCTATAATGCGAATAAATTGCAGGAGAATACAGAATTTAATAATAAACAAAAAATTGCAATACATGATGACGTCAAGTCATGATCTCGTGTTATTGTCAGAGCATACCTCCTCAAAAAGCACTCGTTAACTTCCACAACAGATATTTACTGCGACTAGTTTCGCCAACGAGTTGACATCTTCAAGTGAAATTTGCCATACTCTTATAAATTTCCACCTAAAGATGTCAATAAGCTGACGAAACTGGTATGAGTGAAAACCTATTGTGGAATTACTGAGTGTTTTTTGTTAGATTAGAATACATTGCTAATAATGCTATAGTTTCTTCATGCACCACCTCCCTTCTCACGGACCATCAGCAGGCCAGCGGTTGGCGAATTTAAGAAAGAAAATATATTCATTTGTTCTTCTTGCAATCTTTTCACCTGGTAACCTTTACACTTTTACATCACTTCTTACACATTACAAAATATTTACATAAATATACCTTACAGATTATATACCTTAAATATTTAGCCGTCATATGTCATGAAATTCTATCCCTAAATGGGATAGGATTTATTTAGATGGTTCTATACTAAATGGTCTACCATGACCATTTTTTATTATATTCTTATTTACGCATAGATTCAGAGTAAAAAGATAACATTATTTCCGCTATCCGACAAGAATACTAAGGAACTGACAAAACGAAACAACATTTTTATCCGTACTACAGGAGGTCTTTTTATTAAGCAAAAATTTATAAACTTAGCTTCTTATTAGCCTTCATCATTACAATATATTATCTGCGAGACAATCATGGGCCTTATTATTTCATTCTTATAACGAAGCGCAATATTATGAATTTAATACATTCAGGTTTTAATGGAGGTTTTTTAATCTTCGTCTAATCCCCGTAATTTCTTTCGACAAGGGCCTAAAAACTACTTTTGGAAACCTCTCTCCTCTCTCTAGCCCTCTTAATAATGGTTCATCAAAATGATATACTCAGAGTATTATAAATCAATATCATCAATGTATGTAATATCCATGACGTGTACTGTAATGTTAGTAGTTATTGCTGTATAGAATGGAATTATTGTATCTTTGGTGGTATGGGTACGAAGGAGTTTTTGAATGGGCAGCGTGGGAGTGATTTCCTCTACGCCGACCGTGAGCGTGGCCTCCAACCCGCCCACACGTCCATTCTCTCCGTTTGTATGTTCATCCTTCGCCGCGAAAAATGTCTCCTCCGTGAAAGATCTCTCCGATTGATGGAGAAAAGCGTGCACAAGCTACTGGTTTGTGTGTCTAGAGTCGCGTGCCCACCGATTTGGAGGGAATCCGGGGAAGGGAGTGGGTGGGGCTGTTCTTTTAATCCGTGCCTTCCTTGCTCGCTTTAAGTGGTGGACTAAGTGAGGGACAGCGAGACTTCAACTGGAAGCATATTGTTTCAACTTCAGTTGATTTACGTGCTGATTTTGCAGCACTTCTTACTCTATTGGTATTTTTGTTTACTATTGAAGTGTTGTAACTGAAAATGCGTCTATGTTAGGAAATACTTTAAAATAAATTGATTGCCAAGGAAAACGGACTTGAAGGGAATTTTTCTGGGTGCAAAGTCACCACAATCCTTTCCATGTGAAAATGAATTGATTAAGCTACTAAAACACCGGCTAAGTAGAATTAAATAAAGTGGTATGGGTTTAAAAATTAAATTATTATTATTATTATCATCATTGCTATTACTCTAATCTTTTGGCGAGATTAGTATAAAACGACCTCAAGCAGAATAATTGCCTAAAATTAGTGTACGTTAATTATGAATAATAGATATCTATTATTTATACATATATCTGATTCCCATCGGACGGGCAATCCATCCTTGTTACATCTTTCATCTCATCTTCATTTGACAAGTATTTGTGGAAAGGAGTCTTATCCGATGGAAAAACAGCCTTGTATTTCTTCAAAATATATACTTAATATTGACCACGTGTCTATTAAGCAAATTCAGTCTATTTAAACTAATCTTAGCTGTAACCAATCAGCAAAAAAGTGCAAATCACCAAGCCCTAACCAGGATTCGAAACCGGGGTCCCTGCATTGCTGGGCTTGAACACAAATCTCTACGCTAACGAGAGTAGAGAGAAAGAAGTTCCCCCAGCGAGATTCCAACCTGGAGACCTTTGTCCTGGAGTCATATTCAACTCCACGAGACCAGCAATTACCATTAATTTTATTTCACATTAGTCGAGTCCAGAGTTTTATTCATTTTATATTTATGTAGGAATACTTGATATGTCATCCTAAATCTTATGCAACCGCAACTACATACGAATTACATCCAAAGTTTCTACATGGATGGACCGGGACTGGGCCGAATAATTTGATCGACCCGGAGCGTAAACGGGACCGGAAAATATTACGATTACACTCCACGAATTTAATTAATATAATTAAGTGTTTCGAAACTGTCATAAAATATTTTCTTTGAAATCTCCTGTTTATCTGTATGATTTTATCCTTAAGAATATAAATGAATCGGCTAGACTTGTCAGATCCAGAGGAAAATTTAATAATCCTAATAGCCGAACTAACGTATGTCAGTTTTCTACCATCAACATAGATTTAATAGTATGGAATAGCCTTCCAGATAATATAACAAAGTCCACTTGTTTACATCAATTCAAAATAAAATTGTTTTCATTTTTGTATGAAAAGTATTATTAATTTCTTGTGTTTTTTGTTTTGTTATTTACTTGCTTTGTATGGTTAAATTCAAATTAAAACCTTCTTATTTGCAATACCATATGTATTCATAATCCTTTTTTTGTTTACTTTCTTCTGCCGCGAAGCATTTGTAAATTCTTTTTATTGCTAACCTATTCCAAAGGACACTGTCCTATATCAATAAATATACTACTACTACGAAATGGCGAAATTGAAGTTTATCTCGGCGAGGCCTTTTTCTTCCATATCCTAAATCAAATTTTCCCCGCAACGTTTCTGTGACTTCTCCACGACTCGAAGGACCTCTTCTAAGAATGTAACCTGACGCAAGTCTTCGATTGTGCATTGTCGACTTCCCCGAAGAAAGGGTTTGGCCCTGAATGGGGATTCCAAGCACCAACACCGCTAAAGCGAGGAATATCCCGAGGGCTATGGGATTTGGAGAAAAGCGCCCAATGTTGTACTTTCCTTTCTCGGATGGCGTTTTGTCCGCGCGTTGTATTCTCTCGGGCGATCCTCCGCGGTCGCCCAAAAGTGAGGGAAGCCCTTGTGGGGGAATGAATGACAAGGAAGCGCGGAGACAGGCATTTCATCCATGCTAATTGAGCGAACGTCTTATAGGCTCCAGAGGGGCCTTTTTCTTATGCCGGTGGTTACTGAGATGTCGACCCCGCTAAAGGACAAAGGCGTCGAAAATTGTTTTCATTCGGATGAGTCACGCACAGAATTTGCCTCTTTCTGGGGAATTAAAGGAGTATTTGGGGAGGTTTGCAGATGTGGATGTACGGTGAAGGGAGTGATTAAGAAGGATGCGCGAAAAAAGACGGAGAGAGGGTTGTTTGTGCTGGTGTCTGCAAGGAGCGAAGGTCAAGGGAAGCTCACTTCCCGTGGTGTATGCTCTTTGCCCCCCAAGGGGGAGGAAGGGTTAAAGTGTGGGAGGATGTGGTTGGTGGGTGGGGCAGAAGAGGGTTGCCGTTGCTGCAGTGGCGATTTTGGAGTACTTCAAAGTCCTCGGTACGACGTAAGGAAGTGGTATTGGTATGTGCCCTTGATGATGCTTCAAGATAACTATCTGTGGAAGGTAGTTTAATAATAATATTAAAACATCTTGTTTCTTATCAAAATTATAAACTAATTTTGTATATAATTCATTGAAAGTTTACTCTTATAGTGTGAGGATAAGTGAGAAAAATTCCGGGTATGAAAAATATGAGAGATTCTTAGGGAAAAATATATACTGCAGGATAATACCATTGAAGAAGGATAAGTGAAAAACCTCCGTAAACTAAAAATAATAATAATAATAAAAGGACTTTATTAGGGCGAGATTGAGACTAGGAAGTCTCCTCTTACATCTAACCCTTCGTCGTATGAGAAATGATTGGAAATAGATTGCATGCAAAAGAAGAAAACTACTATGCGGATTAAAAACCTAAGCTAAGAGCTTAGGAAAAATTTCCATTGCTGGAAAACACTCACTAGAAGGGGAGTGAGAAAAACCTGCGAAGCCTACAGATAGATAGCCAAATTTGATGTTGAAAGTAGTTTAAAAGAGTTATAAAAGACAAGAAGAAAAATTGATGGAGGTATACAAAAAGGATAGAGACATATTTCCATAAAAATCAGTATCTCACAAATTGAATCTAATTACGAGATGAGTTTAAAATATAACGGCAGGAAATGTATCAATAATAAAAAATAAAAATTATATACATGAATATAACATAATAGAAAAACAGAATATTTTCTAGATTAAGCTGACTGTGTCAGTTATTAGAACTAAATTAGCATGAACAGGATTTTGCTTAATAAAAGCTCGTCAAATACTCGGAAACTAAACTACCGATTGTAACAACTAAAGGATGAGGAGTGACATGACAATAGTTTATTTACTACTTTGAGAAGTTAGGCATTTAAGTGTTAAGTATGAGAACGTAATGGATTAGGTTGTTGTTGAGCTGTTGACCATGGATGGAGATGTATTGCCGCGGTTCTTATGGTAGAATTGCGTTATTCTTAAGGACCTACTGAAACTTGACTAGAAGCTAAGGAAAATAGATTAGTCTAATGTAACTGAATGATCTCTACAAATGCATAAGAAAATAATTCGAGAACGGAATGATAATATGAGATATATCGTATGCTCATGATCTGACTGTGATTTTTGTCAGCTTGATTCAACTCTATTCTTCTCCAATGTTAGCCATTAAAAGATTTGGAGGGAGAATGAGTCTTACTAGGCAAAATGAGCAGGAAGGTAGTTATCCCTTGCTTTCCTCGCATAGAATATAATATATATTGAACTCTCCTTCTAGCGCCTTCCGAAAGAATGAGGTCCTATTTCTGTTACTGTTATTGGTTGTGTATGGCTAATTAGTATTATTTGTAGCCCTGGCAGAAAAGAAACTTTCAAGTTTCAAAGAAACACTTTGTGCCGCTACGAAAGACATGTCGATGTACAGATTATGATAAAAGACAACACAAGAATTAATTCACTTGAGAAATACCATTAGGAATATTTATGAATATACATGTAAAGTCAATTACTATTACTATCGTATCCTACCCTCAATTCGTACTAAATTCTTCTCTGAATGCCGCAGACTATCGCCGAAGGAACAATGTGAGCAGGGAGGAAATTAACGCCGTTTGGCACTCGGTGAGAAGTTAGCTACTTCGGCAAGCCAAGTTCTGTAATAATCCAGACCAAAAAAGGGAAGCGGAGGGCTAAGTTTAAAAAAGAAGCCGTGTATGACTTCAGAGGGAGCGAAGGCCAACATCATTCCTAGAGTCGATACACACGCACCTTGAGCGGAAAGAACCCGTGAATGATGACAGACGAAAGATCGCCCTAATGAAAAAATGGATATAATAACGGCAGACGGGGTGGTCTAAGGAAGTCTCGTTTTTTTCCTCCTTAAGAAGGTTGGCGAGTCGATACATCAGACCGTAGAAATGAGTTTCGTGAGTGGTCGCTTTTATTTTTTGAAGGGGGAACCATTTTGTGGCATATATTATCCACGACGAGGCTTTAGATAAACTGGGGCATTGTTCCGCCTTACAATGAACCTGTTAATCTACCTTCGTCGGTGTAGATGATGCTCTGCTAAGGAGCGAAACTCAAGATTCACTCGAATAAATGAGTATGGTGGGGTCTCCGTTCAAGGAGGACGAATAATATGTAACTGTAGATTCATTTCGCTTTCGGCCGTGAAAGTGATTCCCTACTCAAATCGAGGTTTATTTAGCAAGCTGTCATTTGACCGATACTCAGTTGATTTACATCCACTTGGGCGACACTCACTCAGCTGACTCCCAATTAGAAGACTCCATTTAAACGAACTGTTTAACGGTATTACATTCATATTTTTTTAATTATAAACTTATTTTATACATTACATTGAAAGAATTAGCTATTTCCCGGCTTATGGAGTGCAGGAAATCCTCTTGTGATGTCAGCTGGTTAGTTTGGCTGATTAACACCGACGTTTCGGCCGTAAACTCCAAAGCCATCCAAAGGTGGATATGAATGAATATTATACATTATGAATAAACAACCAAATTGTATGAACTTTCGTGGCATTATTTTAATATTAGTTACATTGAAAATATTTAATATTAATTATGAAAAAGACTTTTAAGTAGGCTTCGTGTTGTATGAATGCATAACTAAAACTTTTCTAATTCAATTACGTTTCTATTAAAGTGAGGAGAGGTTTTTTTTTAAGCTGAAGGAGAGCACCTTTAATATAGTTTCTTCTATGTCTTGTTCGTGTCCGAGACTGGTCGAAAGCAAACTAACGAAAGGAAATTGGTATATAAGGATTATTGAGTAATAATTTTCATGCCGGTCACTTCCTATTAAATGCTGTGAAGAATGTTATTCATCCATTGTCCTGTAGAGACGTTTTTCGCACATAAAATTCTGGCTCAACTACGAAAGTAAGGCCTGACTTACTCCTCCTTTTGCCTAGTATACCTCATCCTTATCTATAAGGCTTTTGGTAATATATAATACAGCGGTTAAGCCTCTCTCCCGGCTGAATACAGTACAGTCCCGAAGGACCTCGTTCATAGTACAAAGTAAACGATTCACTAAGATATTTATCAGAAACACGAGTAGTGAAACACCCACAATTCAATCACCCAGAGACATATTCTTGTAAAATTTTCAACTGTCGTGCGCCCCTTGGATAAAATATTCACTTTGTAACTTGAGTTTCGCTAATTCTGGCCGTAAAGATTTATAACTGAACTCTTTTATCTCGTATTTTTTGACGTGCTTCTTGCCGACAGTCACGCGAATACGAAGAACACCATAGTCTTATAGTGCGCACAGTTAGTCGCGCATACTACCATTACGTTACTTGTTTACCGAGTGATTGCAAAATATAAAAAGGCCTTGTTTGCGTCGCGCATTCTTTGGGGTCCATTCATGAGGCGGCTTGTTTAAACTGTTCGAATCGACCGAAAAAGAGACACAATGCAGTGCATTATTCTTCGCATGGCTTCTGAACCACCAAGCATTCTTTTTGGAGCCCCACCGCGTTCAGCAGACAAGTGCATTTTTCGCGCTAATGAAAATTTACGTGGATTATTTTTTCTCCTGAACAAGAAGTCCGCTTCCATAAGAAATTTTTCCATACGAAATGAAACTTAGCAAGTAAATATTTGGAGTGAAATATCTCTTGACTTTACAGTCTGCTCGTAATTGGTCTCTGGTATGGAGGAAAGAATTGTGGTCCGTGTCGCTTCAAGGAAATTCTTCTCCTGTTCTGAGAGCAATTATAAATATGTATCCGAATAACATATGTCATTTATGTCATTTTTACTTATGCGGGATAGCCTTAGGGTACCTGATACCAAGTTTTATGAATATAGGATGGAGAAAATAGTATTTAGTATAGACTTTCGCCTCGGTACTATTAACTATTATTATTACTACTTAGATTACATGAATGCTTTTTTATCATATATTTTTCCTGTTATAGTTACTGAGTTCCATGCTACGGCATGCTGTTTTTCACCCTTCTCGACAATTTCATAATAGACAAGTGTTTATATGAAACAGCGAACAAAGTACAACCAAAACTAGTAATACAACCAAAACTAGCAATTTTGAAAAGAATATCTAATAGAAGAAACATTTAACTTTTGATACATATTCCCGTAGTTTCTAAGATTTTCACAATTATGTTCTTTTTAATAGAAGAATGGAAACATCAAACTACAGATTTATTTATTAAATTCTTATATATACTCATCATCCATATATTCAACCACCGCACATTCTAATAAGTTGTTTTTCGAGTTATTAAATTGTATTTTGACAAAGATCACTTACGGTAATTTTTGTTAATTTATTATTACCTAAAACTTTCTTCTAAGTTTAATTTTCGCTTGCTTTGTGACATTCTTAGGAAAGATAATAATTAATGCATATTACAGAAAATTAAGAAATTGATATCAAGTCAAAACCATAAAAGTTTTCCTATCCAATTCAAAATTTTACTCCAAGATATTCCATAAATGCTATTTCGGTGTTGTGATAATTACATTCAGTATATTATAATTTATAATATATCTCAGTATATCATAATTTTTATTATAGAAGGGGTATTATAGTAGCTTTTTTGATATATAAATGTATTTCTGTGTACACCGAGATGGGATACGTCCGACCATTCTATTTCCGTGATAAATTACCGTTTAACTGTCCTATATAAGCTATGAAACAATTTACGAGTAAATCAACGCGATTTATAGTAGAATCACAGACATCGGATCCTTGAGATGATCCGCTACAGAAATCTCCACACGGGAAGGAAGGATTGGAAACCTTGAGAAATAAAAAATCTTTTATGAGGAAGTCAGGAAGAAAAAGGGCTTTTCAAGCGCTTAGCGCAGCTGGACACGTCGTGAACGCTCTTGAAATTTGTAACTTCCGGTCCGAAGACAGCGGACGGGCGCGCTTTGATTTCCCTTCCGTGATTATTTATGCGAGGAGAGTGATGAAAACACTATGGACAAGTCACGAGCGGACCCTTTGACATTGGAACGGGATTCGAAATTTTGACTATCGTAGATGTTGGAAAGAGGAGAGGATATTTCCAGCTCAGGGAATGATAGGCACATGAGCATCCTTATATAGACCGAAGTGAAAATTGTAGTATTTGAGGGGACACATTCAAGAGGGAACTGAAGCAGAATCATTTCCTTATAAAATCCTAGAGAAAAAAGAAAAGAGATAATGCATTTATTTATTTACACAAGAAGATGTTAAGAATAAGGTTTAACAAATACTTTTTTCCACAGATTTATTTGCAAAACTTGTTTTGCGAATAAATTTGTGGAAAAAAGTATTTGTTAAACCTTATTCTCAACATCTTCTGTTATGGATTTCCACACGGTAAAGCCTGCCACAATCGATTTTAATTATTTACACAATTTTCCCATACAGGAAAGTCGCCAATTTATAGTGAAAATATATCGAAGGAGAAAATTAACATTTTTATAGCAAAAAAATATAGAATAAAGTAATTACAGGCACCAAGAAAAGCTTGGGGTTTAATATAATGAATAACATTCTGCGATACTTGGTGGAATTTCCCTATAGGAGAATTTTAATATCAAGAATTGTGTAAAATCCACAAGAAAACAATTCTTTGGGGTTTAAATTTAGTCAACTTTGCTAGTCAACCCTATTTTTTTTTCCTTTCTTAATGAGGAAGGATCGACGGAAGGTGGAAAGGACCTTTTTCTAGTTATGTTATTTTGTATCCTCAATACTATCACCCCCTTCTTGTGTGGGCATTTATCTGCAATGTGGGATTTTTCTGCATCATCTGTTATTGAGATTTATTTCACACAAACATAATTTTTTCTTGTACTCTATTTCTCTCCTTCCCTTTGCGTAGCTTCAGCTATTTCTAACTATGTCTTCCTATCTATTATTTAATGGAATGTAAAACGTTACGAAGTTGCAGTACAATTTTCTGGTAGATTATTTGCATGTATGAAAGCCTTTTATTAATTTCCTTTGTGCTTTGTTTGTTTATTTTCAACTGCTTGGGAAGGGGAGGAAATAATGTATTCAGATCTTACTTTGCGCGCCCAGTAAAACGCAATGGGCAAACAGAGGCGAAAAATCTGTCGAAACCGGGCTATGAGCCACGGATCTCCATCTTTCCGGATGGGTGCTCGCACCAATTGATCGAGGAATTGAAAAAAAATCCTCCATTTACATTTTTCCCTTCCTGCCTTTTCTCCTCAGATTTTCTTTATTTCAAACGAGCAGGAAAAACACGTGATACTCTAGAAATTATCGTCTCCTGCGGTCTTATTTATCTCCATCCTCGCCGTATCTCTGCTATGTAGCATCGCCGCGATTTGAATTTCATCACCAAAGCCACTTACGGCGGGGCTGTCTCAGAAGTTCCGACCGTGCACACGCCCATCCAAATCGCCGTACCTGTTTTCTATTATTGCGTAGCCGTATATCATCTCATCCTCGATGACATACGCTCTGACGATACTCCGCAATAGGAAGTCCTCAACATCCCGAGTGGCAGTACAAGCCCAGCCTCATTGACGCCCTAACAAGGCCGCAAATTTATGCAAATGAATCGTCCGGAGATGAATCGATTGACATTAGCCATTACGACTGTCACTTTATACCACTTCTTCGATCTTCCTCGCCCGTGTTCGCGTCCCACGCGGGAGGTTTTTTAATTCGACGGAAACCTCGGCGGACGAAAATACGGTACACGAGGGCGAAGGCATCGACTCGACAAACCAATAACCTCCGTAGAGGTCGCGTAGGCGTCTCGAAGGAGCTTGGCCTTGGAAGTGGCTGACACGCCGAAAAATTGAAAGGTTTGGCGCGCGCGCGGAGCCCACGACTCGGCGCGAAAATGAGGAAACGGAGTCGTAAACTAGGACCCTGCCCTTTGTTCTGGGTCCTCCTTCCAATTAGTTGACTGCCCAGGAGCTCGGACACACTCGGACCCTCGTAGTCACCGGCCAAGAGGACTAGTTCTAGCCTGTTATGGAGATATTGTGTATGCCCATACCTTATTCCAGTCTTAATGGGCTAGTAGGCCAATGGCACATTATCCATCAGCGTAGAATTTCATTCATAATATTCATCATCATCATCATTATGCTTATTATTGTTATGTTGCCCAAGGGTGCTAAACGATGTAACATTTCTGCTGGTCAATCTTTGGAGTACCTAGTAAGCATAGTTGTCCTCGGTGGTAGATGATATTCTTTTTACTAATACAGTCTTGTGAATTCTACCTACAGAATCATTCCGCCTCTTTCCGCATAATTATTCTAATTATTGATGAGGTTGTTCAAGGGTTCAATAATCGAAACGGTGACATTTCTACAGGTTAGTTCACAAAGAAGTAAGCGTAGTTGTCCTCGGTGGTAGGTGATCTTTATTTTGCTAATACCCTCGTGTACTCCACCGCTCACTCCAAAATTCTAACAATTCATACGTATTTTAATCCTTTCTCTGATAAAATCAATGGTAGTTTGCTTGACTATGCGGAATTCCATAGAAATAAATTGAAGAAATGAAATTGTTCACTTGTACTATTTTCCACCGTATATTTTACACACGACCGGTTTTGTAAGATAACTTGCATCTTCAGGTCACCTTCAGGAAAAATTTATTTCTTCAATTTATTACCTTTCTCTAAGGTCCCAAAAAAGAATCTTAGTTAAGTCGGATCTTTCTTTCATCTACAACCCGTACTCCATTGTGCTAGCAGGCCTCACAATATCTGAGTCATCGTTGAATTTCCTCCATTTTTATCATCCTCATTGCTACGCTAGTCATTGTTATGTTGTGAAAGAGATAATCTAAATTAAGAGACAAGGTATTGAGGAGCAAGCCTAGTTGACCTGGGTGTAACGTGGTATTTAATTACTAATAGTGTATACCTCTTTAACTCCGCCGACAGAATTCTTCCAATTCTTCCTTTCTCTAAGATCCCCGAAAGAGATCTCAGTAAAGGCGGATATTTCTTTCGAATTCAATATAATAACTCCCAAAATTGATTCTACTGGATTAGTTTCACTAATCACTATCTTCTATTAGTTTCGCTTTCAACCATGGTCTACTTACTCCTCTCCATTTTTCCATATTTATATTATATCCTTTACACACCCCCAATTCTGTCAACTTCCTAACCTTCTAAACTCCCATCCTTCCTCCATAGACCTGATTGAATTTTGTAATGAAAAATTCTGCTTGTGAAATTCTGTTTGGTGAAAAATCGAACTTGCTTTCCTTGCGAAAAAAATTCGCAACCGACTTGAGTCCAACCTTAGGGGATATATGGGGAATTCCAAGCTATTACACCCTGTTATGGTATCTTGGGGAATAGTCTTGTATCTTTATGTAGATCGCAGTAAAATTTTATGAAATTATCTAATATACTTTCCTTCCGGTGAAATCCGCTACTTTAAGACCCTTTAGCCTTGAACTAGTGACAACTGGGATGTGGTTCTATTTTTTTGCTGTGGTTTCTGAATGAAATCGATTATACTGAGTGCATACCGAACCTATATAGCGAATCATTAGTTTTTTTTGCTGTGATACAACTCTTACATGAGTTTTCCTGCTGCATTCTGGAGTATTTTTTTCTGAATGAAACCTAGTGTCTTTCACTTTACTATTAGTAGTACCTGATTGTTCAAAGAAAAAGAATATTGATAGTTCAAAGAAAATCAATATAGTTTCGTAAATCATTTTAAAATTAATAATATATTTAACCATTCACGAGTTTATGAATGCTATTCGAATCCATCATGCTGAATATTGCTGGTATTTTCGACTATCAGAAGATACTTACTTATCAGTAGTAGTCCATCTCCATATTCTTTTCAAGCCTCCTCCTTTTCAGCCTTCCTTATTTCTCCACTAACTGGCAATTTCTGCTTTTCAATCTCTAATATCACTTCTCTTTTTATCGATACCTTGTATCACACTGAATGAATATCAAAACTGTTTCATAAAGTATTTTTAATTAAATGATATGTTTACCCTTTCACATATTTAAGCATTGTGTCTACACCGATTTTCTGAGTATATATCAAAGATAAATATCAAATGGGCAGATTCATTGTTTTTAGTAGTAATTCACCTGCAAAATGATTGAAATTCAATATCGTTTCTTAATGTATTTTTAATTAAATATTATATTTACCCTTTCAAATCTTTAATTATTGCATATACATCGATTATAACGAATATATACCAAAGTTACACATCGAATCATCAAACTTATTTATGGTGTTGTTTTTAGAAGTGATCCAGAAAAACAATGAATGAAAATCGATATCGTTTGATAAATTATTTTGAATTAAATAACATATTTACCCTTTCAAATATTTACGTGTTCTATTCACTCCAATTATACCGAAACTGCATCGTCAAACTTTTCTATAGCGTTACTCTTAGTAGTGATGCAGCAGCTAAATTAGTGAAAATCAATATCGTTTCGAATGTAATTTTTATTAAAAACGTGTTATATTTGCCCTCTAACGTATTTACGTATCCGATTTACGCTGATTATACTAAGATAAACATCGAATCGTCGGACTTTTCTATGGTGTTGTTTTTAGTAGAGATTTAGCTGAAAATTGAATCTCTTTAGACGTTTTCCCACATGATTGCGTAGACCGTCTTTTACTATCCTCGATGTCTTCATTACGGTTCGCGGAAGTGGAGTCGTCGGAGCACGTGAAGGGGGAGTGTGGTCGTAAGTCTGGAGCTATTGGAGAGCCGTTACTCTCGTCTGCTGGAGAATCCGCAAAAAAATTCCCTTTCCCCCTTCGGGCGAATTTTTGCACGACCGCTCTTTCTCTCACGTGGAAATCGGATTTTCACGAAATTCCTCCTCTTTCTGGACCGTTGGAACGATTCAAGCGTTGGCGCGATTTGCAATTTAGATTCTGCGGTAATGGTTCTCGTGACGAAAGAAATTTTCGCGCGCAAATAATGCGCGCGGATCATTCTCGATTGTTTACATGACTGCCGTGGTCATCCGGGTAAAATATGTATGTGCGAATGACCAAAGTGCTTATTTGTATGTATTTATGCTGTATGTGTGCAAAAAATGTATGCATGTATTATTGTTTGATTACGTAATTCTGAGGGGAACCGTTTAATATGCATAAATGTGGTATGGTAGTATAAAAGCCGTATTACTCAAGTGAAGTAACTGAATTGAGCGAAGGAAAGGAAATGAAGTTTATATGAGAATAATGAGGAGACCAACGCACAGAAGATTAGCCTAAGATTCTGTTTGTTTGCTTTGTTTCCCAAACAAACCGCTAAAATATTCTAATAGAAGTTTGGCGTTCCGTCTGATTTTGATTTTTTAAGGGGCTATGGAAGTAAGGAAGGCCTCAAATGCTCCATTAAACTGTCTAAAATATCTTTGCGATGTTTTATTTTAGCAGTGACTTCTGTAATAGTGGTCTGTTTAAACTGTATATACCGATAGCTGCTCCTAGAATGAAAAACCATACCTACGTTCTGTTCACTATTCTTACGGAAATGTTTCCATTTATGGTAATGGTTAATTTAAACATTGTGAAGGAAAGAAAGACTGCAGTTGATAAAAATATTATTTTACTTGGATATTTAGATGGATTTTGATTGGGATCATATCGATACAATATGATCCCGATTACGGAATTCCACCAAATTAAGGTTACCTCGATTGTATTTTGATTGATAACATCGCTATTTTTCTCTTATACAAAATATCTTATAGCTGAATTATGTTGATAGGTCATGCCGCAACTAGAGTGCAATACAAATTCGGTACATTAGGATAGATTAATAGGAATTTTTATGAAGAAGTAGAGGACGACTGGAAAAATCTGGTTGAAAGCGGTGAATAAGATCCTGGACAGAAGAAAGGAATGAAAGGGATATATGAAAATATGTACGAATATGTTTGTATTCTCGAGGATAGCGAAGCTAGGGAAAGTACAGCGAATGTGGGAATCATATTTCAAAAGGGAACGGCGTTATATGTATACATGTTACTATTTATCTATAATTTGATGCATTCCATTGTCTAAAACACAACACAGGCACACTCCACAATCTTTTACTATGCTAAGTCTCCCACCGATTTACATTTTGGAATAACACCACTTTATTTACAAAAAATATCAGATCACACACAAATGCAACAGCAAGACTTGATTTATACAATATTCCCCACGTACCCTCTCTCACACATTAACCTAGCAGAAATACCACAATTACAGTCACTTCATAGTTACAGTTAATATGGTTCATTTTCTAAACTTTTTATCATTTTATCAGACTGAAAATCATTATGCTCTCTTATTAGCAAAAAAATACAAAAACTTAAAATTCATTTAATCATTTTACAGCAACATTCAGCATCTATCTCTAAACTCCTCTTTCATTTAACACATTAATTTCAATGGGTAAAAGAAATATTTGCAACCTAGTTTGTCCGTAATAAAGAAACAAAAAGGGGTACTTTAATGTTTGAAATAACTTCATCACATGGTGAATTCAATATGAAAACCAAGAAAGAAATTCTTTATTATTTTATTCTGCTGAAAGAAATATGGATATCTTAAGACCAAAAAAGAATTTGTATACAAAAAGAAGTAAGGCACGTATAATATACATGTACCGGAATGTAACCTCTAAATTTCGATCTACATAAGAAATGGAATGGTAGTGCAACTTCTTGTATTGTAAGCTATGAACTGTTTCCTCATAACTGTATACATTGTGGAAAGTGATACTTCGAACAAGGCATTCTCTGCTCATTATTAATCAATAGCCCCAAGAAACAGAATGTTTGGCTTTATTTTGTCCTGGAAAACAATTCGTACGAATAAACGTGTTCGGAAACAGCAAAAAGGTTCGAATTCGTTCTTCGGCGCATATTCCCCCATTTAGCGGCTCCTTTGATGTGCAAGAGCGCGCACCTGGTTTGATTACCGTTTTATGGTCTAAAGGAGACGCCTCCAAAATATCTCCGATTCTGTGGATAAGGTTTTCGTTTTTAAACGCGCTGGCGATCGTATCTGACTTCGAGCAATTCATCCTCCGTGGGCACTTCCCGGTTGCACGCATAGTTCACATTTTAGCCGCTTTTTCATCCGAACCCCGTTTATGCAAAAGATGTCTTCAGGGCGGAGGATTGTATATGCACTTTTGGGCGTTTCCGCATCTACTCCTAACAGGTTTCAATGTTTGGACATGAACTTGCTTCAGCAACGAAAATAACCCACGGATAAACGAAAGTGGTTTTTGTTACCAGAATCAATAAGAGGCTTTTCCGCGCGTTTACCTTGTATCACTAGCTGTTTTTACGAGTTATTTCCTCTCCCGTAATCTTTTCAGGACTCGGTGCAAACTCTGGTCGTTAGTGTTTTTTTTTTCGTTCGCGCCATATTCTCAAACATGGCCGCCTGGGCCCTATTTGACTTGACGAGTGAGTGGCGTAATGCATTGTTGAATATCCGGGATTTTCAGCTGTTAGATCGATTGTCATTGAAATTATTGTTGATGGAGTCAGACCTTTGCTTCAATGTTTGTTTGAAGGAGGAGATACTCTGCAAATGTAATCATGTTGGCGTTTGTCAGTTTGTGAGTGTACAGTTCAACTATTTTCCTAGTATCTTACCGGCTCGTATCGTTCTAATGAAATTAATAATCTTTATTTGACTAATCTTACCGTCTATTTCCCTAATTGTTCTGGTAATATCCGATCAGTTAATGCAGCGGGGAGGGCCCATAATCATCTTCATAAAACGTCTTTGGAGAACGGGTTATCTTCAAATTAATTTAATAACTTTGGTAAAATAACGTTTTCATATAATTTCCTATTAAAGATAGCCATCCAATGCGCTGTTATCGTTGTACATGGCGAATGTTTCATTGATATCTAACTGACTGTTTTCTAGTTACTGTTGTGCCTAAGGGGACATGGGAAACGTGAAGGTTAGGAACCCTACCGTATATGGTACAGTCGAAATAAAGATATATAGAATCAAACGGTCTTCAGAAAATTATTTTCTCTCAGTTGGCCCGTAGTGTAATTTTTCGCTGTTGAAGGAGATTCGCGAATGAATTGTTCCTGTAGATATTTCTATATTTTTTACTTTTTCATAGAAATGCTGAAAAAATATCATTTATCCCATTCAAACGGGTATTCAAGTACCTTGAGATGGGTCACCATTGGGCATTTCCGAGGATGGTAATAGTAGTTTGGTTGGTTGTAGACTAAGAGAGACTTCTTGTAACATTAAAAATTCCCAATAAGATTTCCGCTCTGTAAATTCAAGATATTGCTCAAGGCAAAGTTACTACATATTTATTAGGCCATAACTAAAATATCTTACCGCTTATCCCTCTAGGATGGATGAGAGAGATCGCTTCGTCTGTTTCAAAGGAGTCGCATAACTCTGCTATTACTATTGATTAAAATTCTCGCGAAGGAATTCTACGGAATCATCCAAACTGGAGGAACGACTGTCGCGTTCATAAAAAAAAAGAATTTCATGGTAGATGAGCATGGTAATTGAATGTCACGGATGAAGTTGTTTCTGAAGCGTTTGCAGACAGTTTATGTAAGCTAACTGTTATTCAATCGAAAGCTTTTCAAATATTGAGATTATAAAAAGTATTTCTTCGGATGTTATGTATCTTTTAAAGTTTTTGACTTGTTCGATATTAATTATTAATTTTTCTATCGTCATTATTCATTATCTTTTATTCATTATTAATTGATTTTTTAATTTAAAAACTATTCTGTTTTCGTAAAATTGCTATATCTACGTCTGGAGGTAACTTGCAGTCCGCTTGATATTTGAATTCCCTGTGGAAGACTTTACAATCAACATTTGCATTTAGAATTCAACTCAGTGATTGCAAAGACGTCCGTGTGTCGGTAAAAACAAACGGCTGCAGAAAAGGTCTTCTCCGACGCGACATTTCTTAAGCCTAACGACTTCCCGTGGATTATCTCGAGGTCTTAAATGATTACAAGAGATACATCATAATCTTGCTCGAAGAGGCCAGCTACCTGTTAGATGAGATGGGTCATGCCGATAATGCTCTTATTTGTTGCCATGTGTCATCAGATGCTACTGTCGCTGCAGTACAGAGAAATATAATGCCTAAGGTCAACCACCCAACCGTGTATGAAATTCATCACTATTTAGAGATAAATGAGGGGTGAAATTGCAGAAATAATACTTTTTTCTTTTCTTGTCCAAAAAACAATGAAAAACGTCGTCTTTCTTTGGTTCACTTGATTTTTTTCTCATATCTGGAGGGCTTACGTTTCATCCTCAAGTAATATTCATGGTTAAGTTATTGCTATCATTCTCTCTGTAAAAATGAGTTAATTGATCAACTTAATTTACTCAAAGAGAAAGGGTTAGTGTACTTACTTTTAGGTGTACTAATCTGCTTTTATGATTGGAATATTTTGCATATATTTTCAGATGATTGAGTTTTCATCAAGATGGAATTATTCAACTCCTTTATTCATTTTTATTTTACGTATTGTATTTGCATTTATTCATGTATTATTCTATATCCACATGTTCATAAACTTGATGCCTTCATATCGTTACATATTTGGTTGTATATTTTGATTTACTTCATCGACTATGAATTAATTTTCTTGTTATATCATATCACGTCTTTTACATTGAACTATGAGTAGGTTTGTATAAATATACGTATATTTTAGCTTTTCCCATTACTAGTGAATGTTTATCTCTTATAACTATTTTCCTCTATGTATATCTTAGATCTTATCCACATTTATTCTAAATTTAACGGGATTTTTTCTTATTAAAAATTTCCTAATAAAAAATAAGCTTGACTAAATAGAACTAATAGGCTCTAGTTCCTACTAGTCGATATTTATTTATTACTTTTTCGATTACTAGGGATTCACTGATAAGGGTCGTTTCTATGCAGGTGTTAGTATTACGTTTCTTGTATCGAGTGTACTTCTCATGCTGTTCTAAATCTTCCCCTTCAGGCAAGGCGTTCGACATAACGTATGTGAGGCTGTGGTTCTATTCCCCTCGTCCCGAGAGCTTCGCCATCTACAAGAGGACGTCAGAGGAGAGCGAATGGGAGCCGTATCAGTACTACAGGTGAGTCAATGCTGCGAGGAATATTGGAGGAGAGATAGGAATGGGATTTACGAGTTTACCAGAGGATGAATTGGTGTAATCTCGATTGACCTACGCTCGGCTGCGCGACACTGCACTACACCGACCATGTTTCATCCACACCCAATTTAGTCCGCAAATACAATGTTTGTGGCCATATGTACATAGGCTGATGAAACAAAAATAGCAATATCTGTCAAATAGTTATCTGCGGTATAAACTAATCTAAATTGTTATTTCCTACATAATTCAAGGAACTTGGCCAGGATGAGAGATTTTATAGTTTCTTTTGTTAATGGGCCACGAAAAATACTACACAAATTAACCTCTATTATTTTAGTTTTGAATTTATTTACGGTTGCATACTTCGAGTAATCTTTCTTCGCGAAATTACTGCCAATTAATAGTTTTCGCTGCCAAATTATTCTGTTTTTAAATTCCTTAACTTTTTTCCAGAATTTAGCCATAGGTCATTTTGAAGTGCTTACTTTTATGAATGAAACATGTTTGAGGCGTGGTTCTTTCCTTTAATCGGGATTAAATAGGCATTTCTAAATATATTAGGGAAAGTTCCAAATACTGTTTAACCCTTTGACTGTCTAGTTATTCAGGAAATTTCTTTCAAAAATTGTCGTTTTTTATTCTGCGATTTGATTAGTATATATTAACTTTTGTTAATAAGTTATATTATAATATTGAGTCAAGTATGTTTTTTAAACATTTACTGTTAGTTCAAGAATTGAATATCCGTTACTTTTTAATAAGGTTTTGTTTCTTAAAACAGTAGTTTAGCATCAAGGCATGATGTATTTCAAGAACGTATATTTAGAAATTAAGAGTAATTAACAAGAAAATTTCATAATTTATTTCTAATTGAAGTAAGAAAGAGATATTATAATGTAAATTCAAGAAAAGTATGATTATTTTTAAAGCTAGACGCAGCACATAAGTCTACATCGCAATCCTTGCAATAAATACTTGTTTCTTTGCGAATTCTCTTGTGATTGTCGTCCCTCTTCAAAGCATCGCCGGATTAGATTTTGCTGCTGAAAATGGTATATGTTCTGATTAAATATATTGAAATAGTACGAAAAACTGCCAAAATAGGTTTGTACCTGTAATATAGAATACGCACTCTAATGGAGATTATTAGAGCCATGTACGTAATAAATAAATTCGGGTTAATCACCGAAAGCTATTATTTGAAATTTAGGTGCCTGTTCCTGATACAAGGAAATTTTTCTTGTGCCGTTCCTGATAGGGACGTACACGGGCAAAGACGTGCATCAGTTAATGGGCACTATTCGATTCTGCAATAAATTCTTTCGTTGAAAATTTTACCCCTCAAGGCCCAAATGAACGGAGTTTAAATTGCATAATATTCGTCATTTTCTGAAGGAAGAAATTTTTATTTTGTGAATGTTGCGGATACTGCAAATTTTTTAAAGCATGGTTCCTTCACATAAACCGTTAAATGCTCTGCATTCTCTCAAAGGGGATTTTTCAAGGATAAATGCTTACGAAAAATAAAATTGTATACTAAATAAAAGAGGTCAATATGTCCAATTTCCTGCGGAATAGTCTACAAAAATACCTTCTTCATTATATATTTCAACTTTCCCATCCTTTTAGAATCAACGGGCCACTCTTCTTTTTTGAAAATAAATATTTTAGAAAAGTTGTCATCCCTGTACATCCATTTACAGAATATTTTTTAATAATTCTGTAGGTATTGTGATAAAGATTTACGTAGTACAACTGTAAAGCGCTTCTGATAATTAAATAATATACTAGCGACAAATCAGCTGTCGAAGTTAGGGCGCAAAACTACGTATAGACGTGTTCATTGTGCGGTTATTTTTGGTAGTTGTTGTTAATTAGACTTCTTGAGTTTTCTAATGTTAACTTATTTAGAAATAAACGTGCCTTTTGTGCCTGGATATTTCGTCTCTTGAATTTATATTTAATTGTTTATATTTTAAAAATGCTGGAATTCAGTACTCTGTATAGAAATGTTCTGTTGGATAACCTGTGTAACATCGTCCTTCGTAGGTTTATATCAGAAATGAATAAAATCTGTCGTCTCTTGCTGTAGAATTTTGAGGCTCTACTACATCTTCAAAGACCTGTCGGTCAAACGGTGTTGCCCGATCGAGTATTCGGTAATATGGAGTGTCGGTCATGTGGATGTCGATCAAGAATGTTTTTCGTTGGAACGAGAGGATTGCTTCCTTCGAACGGAAACCAAAGGGAGATTGAGTCACCTCAGAGGTGGAGAGATGCTTTTAAAAGGGGCGGGGATTATGGTAGGCTAGGAGTTGGTCAATTAAAAAGTAATTAAAAACGATTGGCTCGAAATGCTTGAAATAGCTGAAAGGTTGAAATTAGATAGGTCTTTTCACAAAATGGTTCATCCATCTTGGAGGTCTCTCTCCATTAATTTCCAAACGAGAATTAATTAATGAAGAAGTCTGGCGTAGGAAATGGTTTATTTCTGGTTTCCCGCTGTTTAGGCGTGGATATTACATAGTGGTATTAGGAACAGACAGAATTTAGTGGGAAACATTTTATGCATGCTTAAGGGAAGTTTACTATGGTATCATTGTGCTTTTGTCATTTACGTAGAGAATTCATATATCTTATGCCACGGCATTAAAGTAAAAGTCTTTTTAAAAGTCAGTGAGATTTCTCTAACATATGAAACACTTTTATGGATAGTTAGTTTTAATTTTATATTACCCTGGGCTTAGATAATGTTAATTAGGTTCCTCAAATAAACATTACGGACCACAAATGATCAGTATAAAGCTGTACTGTAATATTTCTGTCCTTTAGTAAGAGGATGACTGAACCATACTGTCCATTCTGTCATTGACAGTGAGCATTATCGTAAAGGAGTTTAGGAAAAGTAGAGGAGACGGCTTTCGAGTTTTTTATCGGTGGCCTGAAAATCGGTTTGGCGGCTTTGAAAATGCACTGGGTGGCTTCCCAGGACCCTAACATATAGATGTTAATATAACCTATTTTCCAACTGTACTTCTAAATATCAATTCTCTAAAAATACTGTTCATATTAATAAACGAATTTGGGAACCAAACAAGGATCATCCTCTTTCCTTGAATCATCACTACCACGTAAATGAATATTTTCGATCAATAATTATCTTGGGATAATAAATATCCAAAGCAATGCATGTCTGTAGCAAGGGAAACAGCGGAAATAATTTGTGTATGATTTTTAAAATTTCTGCAAATTATCACATTGAAAATATAAAACATATTAAAATCAATTTGAATATTTTATTTGTTTCCTAACTTCAATTATAAAGCAAAAATGTTTAACTCCGTAAATATAGGTGATAATTATGAATTATGGTGATTGATGACAGACTCAAACAACTGTCACAAAATTCGTCGCTTTATATTTCCAGTAGGACGATCACCTTTTTTCATTCGAGAAAAATATTCGTAGAATAAAAGATGTATCGCATAACTCAGTATGTCATTGTCATTTTGCTATGGATTTGTTTTCGGACTAGAATCGTGTTTAAGTCTAACATATCATTTTACCTCCAACATTTTGTAGCCATGAGACAACATGACCTCTACTAACTATAGGACTTGCAGGTTCAGA
This sequence comes from Sympetrum striolatum, assembly GCA_947579665.1. Classification (NCBI taxonomy): domain Eukaryota; kingdom Metazoa; phylum Arthropoda; class Insecta; order Odonata; family Libellulidae; genus Sympetrum; species Sympetrum striolatum. The sequence continues at coordinate 73,031,359 of OX388345.1, read as the reverse complement.
AGAATTAATTCCTTGTTCATGATGTTAGCTAAATAAATCCTTCATTTAAAAAGTTAGAGCTTTTCTTGTGTTGGATACTGCATGGAGGACTCAGATGTTCAGACTCAGTACGTCTATTGAGAGGAATAATTTTCCATCCCGTTTCTCGAACATATAATTCTATCGTTTAATTCTTGAATATCTTCTGTTGGTCACACTGAATTGCTGTTGGCTGTTGATAAAGAAAATAAGTCAAAATAACATTACTCATTGCTTCCTACATAATGGTAAGAGGGATGACATTCAATTATGGCATTTAAAATGAAATCATTACAGTTTAGTGTATCACTACTAAACAGCATACCATCCTATAGTAGTTCTGTTGTATTTAAAGGTGCTCTTGACCTTCACTGTTAAATCTGTGGAGTTTCTTGACATTCGAAGCTGACATACTCATTTGCCAACTTAAGAAACAATGTCATCTAATGACGTATGTCATGGCATATCGCGGTTGATTCTTAGTTTCCATTTCTAGTTCATTCACCATTTACTCAGATGATGTTATCGCGAAATCCAGAGCAAATAAATGATCACCCACGCTCACCTGATAAGGTTGACATTTTCCAGCAGGTTGGGGGTAAAACTTCGAGCATCAGCCGCATACTGCATATGGCGCTGCCGTCGCATTGGATGAAGCGCCAAGATGTCCATATCGTTAACTACCACATCCTCTCCTGCGCGCTCCATTTTTAAGATTTGTTTTCGATGTTTAGTTATTTTAAAGTCAACGCTTTTGCCTGTATAATTATGAACTAGAAAGGATTTCCTAGAAAGGGATACATATTTACCATTCGGAATTATTGAAAATGTTTTAATTTAAAAGGAAGTTAATTTTATATGCGTAAATCCTTTCTCGTTACTTCTTTAGGAGTCTCTGCGATAGTTGAAAGTTTAAATCGCCTCTTCTGATCAGAAGAAAAACAAGATTGGTTGGTTGACCTTAACTTTCGATCAATGCTTTCATTGAACTTCACGAATTATAGATTCTATTCTATACAATAATATCAATGTATCTTTACGTCTAGCAGCTTTCGTTGAGAAATTTTCGTTGGTGTCATCAAATAAACAAGCGTCCTTTTGAGTTATTTTTACTGTTTTTTTTATTTTGTTTATTTCATTTGAATAACACATAATGGGAGACACTTCCGGGAGCTCGGAATGTAATGCTTCTAAATCAGGGATGTCCAACAAAAGTTTTTTCTACTAATCCCGAGTAAAAATAATTTTCGATTTCTGAGATTGTGACAGTACGTAGAATGTTTTATATGATTTATATAATGTTTATTATTAACGCTTGATAAATTGTGTGCTTGAAAAGGAACAAATGGAATCCGCAAGCGGATCACTATACATTTATTTTTTCATATTAGTAAATAAATCCACAATAACAATAAATACCTCGACTTATTATAAATTACAATTCAATTATTATAAATTACAATCAGTTGCACAATTTATTATAAAAAACAATCAATACATCGTAATGCGGCCCGCTGCGGTGAAAGCTCAGACGCTTCTGATCTGAAGTAACTGGAGTGCATCGCATAACTTCTTTTCCCCTCTAAAACTCCAATATTTCAAGTTCTCCTTCCATTAGGTCGGCATGTAAGTTAAAGGGGATGAGATAAATGGTGACAGGACATGCCCCGATAAAGGATGTTATGCAAGAACGGATGCTAGAATAGTGCTAAGAGGAAGGCGAAACGAACAGAGCTAGGATCTGTTTATCAGCTTAGCAGTTGCTCATATATTCGATATGAAGGCAAATAATCATTCTATAATTCCATCAATTTATTGTTTTAAAGTTGAAAAACACTATTTATCATCAAGGATAATCTATCCGAAGATAAATTAGTCGCTGCTCCTATTCCCTGACAGTCGCATCATTATGAATTCACCCATTTCGTTTATGTCAAACCATACTAATTTCATCGATATTGGTTTCTTCAATGAGTTTACCTAAGTTTTCTCGTGATTTCCAGCTTCTCATCCCAATGTAATCCCCAAAACCCTCCAAATTAACATCAACTGTCTCTCGTAACAAAGTCTACTCACGTATCTTGCGGATATGGCTCAATTGATTTGAAATCATCAGATCCTTAAAATGTTTGCGATACACCAATGAATAGTCTAAGGATTAACAAAAACATAATCAAGACATTATTTTTTTATGCATATTTTTATACGAATATAAAAAGCTGTTCTAAATTAACTTCACGGTTCTTCGCAACTCATACCAAGTATTTATTTTAGGGCCGGATTTGGCCAAAACACGGCCATCACCAGGTCTATTCTTAAAAGGAGTTATCGATATTCATCTGCCATTAAACCTATGGCACATTATGAAAGACATCTACAAAAACACATCCACCCGCCATAGTCGCTTTTAGGTTTGAGGCACATGCATAAAAACATATTTCTTTAATCCGTTAGTGTTGCCTATTTATCGCTTTTCAAAAATATTCTTTCCAACATTCAATGTATAAATGAGGACTATTTAAAAATTCTTTCCTCAACCTACTAATGAAACTGGAAACACGCTGATGTTGAAGGAAACTCCCTAGGTCACCGAGACGAGCAAAACATTTGGCCCATGGGGGGATCGAACCCGCGACCTTCGCGTCATTAGCACGACGCTCTAACCAACTGAGCTAATGGGCCGGTTGTCATATTCCCAGATGGTTTGAGCATTTTAATATTTGCTAGAAAATGTATTGTACGTGCTACGTAGATTTCTCATGGGACATCTTTGTTCTAGGTTTACCCATCCTAACTCTTTCTTTATTATAATTTCATCTCTGTCTTTAACCCTTTTAGTGCGGCGGGCCGATATATCAGCTCTTACGTAGTTAGTTATTTAATTTGCTATACATAACATAAAATATATAAATATAAATATCAGTAAACGTAAAATATTATCGTTATTAACCAGTTCAATCTCATTAACCCCTTCCCTGACGCGCCCGAGATATCTCGGGCGTTGCGCCTGTGCGTTCCCTGACGCGCCCGAGATATCTCGGGCAAAGATACTTTTTCCGTTTTCATCGCGTCGCTCCCGAGTTTTCTCGGGCTTCGAGTTTATTTTAGTACGCCGTCTAAGAGGAAGGGTTTACCGGAAGAATTTGACGGTTTTGTTGAAAATTTCATCAAAATATCCATCTTTATCGTCAAGATAAATAAAAAATGTAGGCGTTTCTATGACTTACAATATGTTTTATTCCTGACACTTTGACGATAATTGTTAATGCCGAAACATAAAAAGAGCATTATTTATTGTATTTGTATAAATTTGAGGTTATTGCTATCATTGTTAGAAGTCGAAATTCGAAATTTAATAATAAGAATAATTTTTCTTATGGTCAAATTACGTATTTTCGGAACCAAAGACATGGGCTTCAAATCATCATGATAATTCTAGATGTATCAGTATATAAATCTAACTGATATAATAATTTATTATGGATTCGATTCTTTTATATGTTTCAATTTGTTTCACTGTCGGGAAGACAGCGAATTTAGTTATTTATTTTTAAATTGACGTTCAATGTATTTTCCCTCTAAATTCTGCTTCAAATCACTTTGTTTTCAATGGTTTATATTTTCATGTCAAAATGTTATCGAAATGCTTTCTCGGTTTATTACCGCTTGTTCCCTTTTGCTACGAAAGAGCAAGCATTTACCGTTATCTTCTCTCAAGGGTTTTTGAGTGTCCTAGAGCTCATCTGAAGGATAAACAGAAGCAGTTTGCGCCCTTTCCTCTCCCACAGTCATTGAGACACGTGTTGACCATGCTTCGCATTGTCTCTATTTCCTCGCGAACCCACTGGTTTTTCCAAAATTTTCTTCTTAGAATCGGGGCACCTAATCCTAAGCTGCGGAAGAGGCGTTTTATCATGCATTTTGAAAACTATGCTTCTTTCCGTAGTATCTATCCGTCAGTTATTTGTGGAGCTCTACGGTGTAAACATCTAGCATTTTCTCTCTCTTTGCCTTGCTTTCCTGCGTTTTTCTTTGCAAATATCGCATCGAGTACCGATATTGGTTGCTGCGTGTTATCTTGTGCTTGTTTGCAAATCACGGTTGCAAGCTTCTCCATTTCGTCATGGAACATTGTGGTGATTCTGATTTTGAGACCGAAGACTTCGATATTGAAGTTTCCGGCTCTGAGTCAAGCGTTTCGGAAGATACAGATTCCGAAATCGGCGATGAAGCTGAAACCGTTGAAGACGGCGAATGGAGTGAACTTCCATCATCTGGTCCTTCTGCCCCTACACCAGCGAGATTTTTCTTCGAAGGAGAATCTTCAATGAACTTTCAGGTTCCTGATGTTGTTCCCTTGAAGTTTTTTGAACTTTTTTTCAACGATGACATTATTGGTTTCATTGCAAATGAAACTAATCGCTATGCTAGCCAATCCCTCCGTGACAAGCCATCAGTGTCAAGTGATGAAAAGAACAAGCGTTGGCGTGAAGTGAGCCGTTCCGAAATACGTGTTTTTTTGGCTCTTGTAATGTTGCAGAGCATCGTTCGTAAACCTGACTTGGAATTTTATTGGTCTACTAGACCTACCCTTTCCACGCCATTCTTCGGACAGATAATGTCGTACCGGAGATTTGTGAAAATTCGGCAGTTTTTGCATTTCTCCAATAACGATGAGTACTCACCGGAAACGCACCCAAGTCCCAAACTAAACAAGATCTGGCCAGTTTACCAGATGCTGGAGGAGAAATTCAAAAATTTATATACGCCAGAGAGGGACATCACGATAGACGAGAGTCTTCTGCTTTACAAGGGAAGATTGGGTTGGCGCCAATATATCCCACAGAAAAGGGCAAGATTCGGTATCAAAACTTTTATTTTGAGTGAGTCGAGTAGTGGATATGTTTGGTCGACGATAATTTATACTGGAAAGGGCTCTCTTTTTGATGAAGAATTCAAAGAAAAGCCCATGTCATCTCAGGTTGTTATGACATTGATGAAGCCACTATTGGACAAGGGGTATTGTCTTGTTACAGACAATTTTTATTCCTCTCCGGAATTAGCTGATTGGCTAGTATCTCGGTCTGTTGACACCTACGGAACGTTGAGGAAAACAAGGAGGGGAATCCCGGAAGCTCTAAAGAGTAAAAAATTGAAAAAAGGAGAAGTGGCCGCATTCAGAAAAGGGAAGGTGATGGTTCTCCGGTGGAAGGATAAGAAGGAAGTTACTCTTTTGTCAACAGTGCATAATAATGAAATGAAAATTTCTGAGAAAAGAGGAAAGAGTCTAGTGAAACCAGCAGTGGTGGTAGACTACAATCACACAATGGGTGGGGTTGATCGCGTTGATCAACATTTAGCAGACTACCCCCTACCCAGAAAAAGATCGAAAAAATACTATAAAAAAATATTTTTTCATCAAGTGGAACTATCTATTTGGAATTCTTTTATTCTATACAGAAAAAGTGGCGGTAGGAAGGTGCATTTAGATTATCGTTTGGACCTCATAGAACAGCTGATCGAGACCTACAACCCAACTCTCTCATCTCCAAGGAGTGGTAGGCCACCCGCAGCACCTCAGCTTAGAAGGCTCACAGATAGGCATTTCCCGGACTCTCTAAAGCCGACTGAAAAGAAAGCGGCCCCTACTCGGCAGTGTTTCGTCTGTTCTAAGAAGCGCGATGCGAAGGGGAAGAAATTAAGGAGGGAGAGTAGATTTTACTGCCCTGATTGCGATGTCCCTCTGTGTGTGACTCCTTGTTTCAGAAGATATCATACCGTTAAGGAGATTTAAATTTGATTATTCCTGTAGGCTATTCTTTAAAATTATGTCTTTATTGAAAATAAACGATTTGATAAGGAATTAGCGCTTTTATTTCTTTGAGATACCTTTCTAAAGCTCTAAAGTAGTGAAATCATGAAAAAAATTTGATATATAAAACATGAAATATTTTCCGTAATATTAAGATTTGACAAAAATTAACTTCGTAGCATATTAAGGTAACAATAAAAGTGAAAAAATCTTAAATAAAAAAATATGCTTTGTTTTGGAAGGAATTGTATAAAAAACCTGTCAGGGAAGGGGTTAATGAAAAAACGCATATAGATATGTTAAAAGAATAGCTTTATATTGTTTTTATTCCTAGTTACTACATTTTATTGAAATACCCTCCGCATTTCTCGCCAGTATCCCAGGGAGAAGGATAGCACTAAGAGGGTTAAGCATTCACCAAAAGTAATCATTCCTGCTCATTTTTCTAGTATTACATTCGGATTTGCGTCTAAAGCTCTAGTTATGTTCTCAAGCCTAGGTGTGAGCAGTGTATGTTTGTGTTTTTTTAAATATAATTGTAGAAATATTCTATAAGTTACAAAAACATGTACTCGATACTGAAATATCAGGATGTTTTTCATTGGGTACTGACATTTTGTATACTACTGCTGACTAAGAGTCTTTCAATAGTGTTTTGTGTGTGTAATCCCTAAAGCTTCTTCTGCGAAGTTATAAAGAAATCACCTCATTTTCAGCAAGTTAATGATTTTCTTTCAAGAGTCATAGCGCCAACAACAACAGTTTATCGAGAAATTTAAAAACTTTCACACCAGATTTGTTATAACGATAACAATCTCTAAAATTATCCATGGATAGATGTTCATCATGTAGAAATAAACATCGTTTGCTAAAACGGAATGGCACACTCAATCCAATGTACCCAGCTACTTTCTATAATCTGTATCTTAGCCTTATATCTTTATGTCACAGTGAAGTCGCAGGATAAGGAAATTCCTAAGCAACTGAGGACTGCAAAAAGTTTGGCCCATGGGGGGATCGAACCCACGACCTTCGCGTTATTAGCACGACGCTCTAACCAACTGAGCTAATGGGCCATTCAAAGATAGTTTCGATGATTGGAGTATTTTAACAATGTTTTATTCTTTATAAATGTTTCTATGTATACCACCTAGTGTGGTCATATGACTTCTTTGTTCGAGTTTTACCATCCTAACTCTAAATTCATTTGATCTCTGCGCTTTGTCTTTACACATTTGCCACTTAGGGAAGACCACGAAGAACGTCAATCTTAGTTTATTTAGAACTTTATCGAGGCATTCCATGATATTCGGCCAACTCGTATTGATTATAATGATATGCCGAAATCATCATTAGTTGAAACATAGCTATTTTACATAGCTAATATATTTGTCGTATCACTGTAATGAATCTTAAGTTTGTACTGAAATTAAATTATAAGACGTACTGATATTTAAATGATGAGATTTTCTCAGATCTGCACTTATGGCTAATTTAATCCCACATTTATTTATATATTTTATTTCAGACCCATTCTTTCTATTTTCATCTTCATCGACAAAGCGTTAGGTATAAGAAGAAACTATTGAGTCTCAATTTCGTCTTAAATAAGGAAGTTTTAGTATTATTATCACGATTGAGCTCAGGGAAATTCTTTGACCATGGATATGTATAATTCTTCATATTTTCTCCTAATAAGTCCAAGCCAATCTTCAATACTCGGTTTGGTATCGAAGCTCTTTCATCTCTCTTTTCCCCTCTCTGCTCCCCTTTCCTCTCAATTCATTTGCCTAAGTTTCAATACGGTTCATGGAGAGTCATAAAGGGATGTTAGAATTGGGAAGTATAGAGGAAGGGTCAGTATAATAACTTAAACTTATTTTACGGATAAAAGTATCCGAATCGGAAAGATAAGTGAAAAAGAGTGGGTCAAAATGACCCGATCTCTGCCTTTTACGTTATTTTAATTTTGCACGGATTTTAGACTTAATTTCGCCTGACAAAATAGGATCTATTATTTTCGCGTGATTCCCTGATTTTACCCGCTGTGGCCGATCGACGTATGTAACAGGGTTGACACATTGTATATAATAGTAATAATAATCGTTTTAACTCGGACGAGATTGAGACTAAAAGACTCTTCTTCCATCTAACATATCGTCATAAATTAGACGATTATTAAATTAAAGAGATAATATGAGAATAATTGTGGGTGTAATAACGTAAGAGATTCTTAGGAAAAAAATATTATCCACTGCAGGAAAACGCCCACGAAGAAGGGGGTGAGAAAAAACTACGTAAACTTTCCGATACGTATAATTAAAATATGAGAAGAAACATGACAAAATATGTAAATAAACAATCGATAAGTACATGTATGCGATACATCAATAATTGTAGTCAGTTAAAATTGAAATAAATGGTATCAATAAATATAATAATATAAAAGTGTATCAGGGTCGGGATGAAAATTTCGGAATGACATTTGCACTCATAATGTTGAGGGTATAGAAATCATCTACGTCACCTCTCCTTAAACATTAATCTCGGTTAGATCCTGATTAAAGGATGGCAATCTTTGTTAGAGACTTCAACAGGTCAATAGCAGAAGTTGCATCTTTTTACTTACTTGTTCATAGTAAGGTAATTTGTATTACTTTCATATAGAGAAGAAAATTTCGGAATGACATCCGCTCATATCACGTCATCGTTGGAGGTAAATCACCAACGTCACCCCTTAAAGCATCGGATGCCTCTTAATTTTCTCCGACAATGGAAGGGACACAAATTTCAAGAAACGTCAACGTAAACCGTCGGCGAGGACGAAAAAGAGAGTCTGAATAATTCAAAACAGTGAGTCACGGAAAAATCGAAGAGAGCGAGGGAGACATTGTTCGAACGGAAAAGGGAAGACACAAAAATGGTTCGACAAAGAGCTGAAACGGGAGAGGTAATTCCAGAAGTAGCTTTCACTACAATGAGAAGTGGCCGAGTGCCAAGAGATGGCACATCGCTGACGTGGGACGTCCGCGGGCTTCCTGAGGTGACGAATACGCTCGAAAACCCAGTCGCGTCCTCCATCGCGATCCTCAGGGTCTCTCCCGGTGAGGATGGAGATGTCCGGGGAAAGACGAGTCGGTTTTAATATTCGAGGAATTTCAAGTTCACGATTTCCCCGGCTTGCGTCATCGCGGTTAATGTCGATTCGCCGGGGCATATTCCTCGAAAATCAAATTAAAATATAACTCTTCGAAAAATTGAATTGAAAATAATTCTTAGAAAAATTAAACTAAAAATGAGTGAAAAAATAATTAAATTGAAATATAACTCCTCGAAATATTGAATGAAAAAATATCTTCGGAAAATTAAATTAATTTAAAAATGAATTAAAAAATAATTCTTCGAAAAATTAATTAGATAAAATATAAATTAAATTAAGAGTAATTCTCCGAGAGCAAATTATTAGAAAATTAATTCTTCGAAAGCAAAATATCCGACTAATCAATTTTTCGATTGACAAAATCTTTGAAAATGGATCAATAAAGGAAATCTGAAGTTAGCTAAAATTTTTAATAATATAATTATTTATATTATATATAAATATATTATATATAAATTTATTATTTATAAATATATAATTATTTTTTTCTACTGAAAGATCTTTGAAGGTGTTATATATCAGCAATCTAAAGCTGAAGATTATAATTTTCTTTAACAGCTAGTTATGAAACCTGTTGCTGGAATTATATACTACAGCCTACGAGTTCAAATAGATTTAGCGGGCTATATAATTGATGCTAGAATAAAAAAGCGGCGTGAGTTCAAATATACTCACTGGACCGGATGGGTTAAAGGAACTGATTAGGGGTTGAAATCTATTCTGTAAATTGTCGGGAATGGGTTGGGTATTGGGTATATAAATATTCTTGAACATAGAGTCTGAAAGAGAAGAACTTTTTGTCCAAGTTCACATTGCTTTTTATTCCACGACACGGAAGTTGGATTTGCTCCATTCTTTTCCATTGGCATGGAAGTGTGCCTTGCTGTTGATGGATGCAAAGTCGTTTATACCTGGGAACTCTTTGTTGTTGAATCTTGAAGATTTCCATCTTTTCTGCGTCAAACGTATCATATGGAATAGGGAGACTTTTCGATCTCTCCTTGTAATTAAATGTTTTGGTTCAGTGTAAACAGAAAGTAAAATGTTCATCATTTGTTTCTGTTATGATTCGGGAGGGGGTATATCCTTATTTGATTTTTAATCATCTGAACTAATTATTATAATTTGAAAAAAGATGCATTTTCAACATGAATTCAGATGAATTTAGCAGGTCTATTTGTTATAGCATAAATAATAGCACTTTCAGTGATATTACTCATTTTAGTTGGTACATTTTATAAAGAGTTTCATTTCGAGAACATATCACATATTTCAGACTCTTTTTGATGCATCATGATGCACGACTTTAAACTATTCCCAGATTTTATGAATTTTTAAATCTGCTTGACCCTGTATGCGGTACAGAAACTAAAACTTGGAGCTGTCGACCTGAGAGACGCGATCGGTCGGTTGTAATACCTGACAGCTGCGTCGGTCAACGGGGGAAGATTTTCTGGTTTTGAAAAAGAAACAATTTCATCGATTCACATGGAAAACAGTGGTAGTTTATGTCAAGGGTGATTATACATTATATTCCTTAAATTTTGGATTCATCCCCCGGAGGAAAAATCTTTATTTTTTCCTTAAGACCACCGTCTAACTTCCTGGAAATGGAGCTCCCAAGCTGTGGTATTCGTGCCCCCAAGGTGTAGGGATTGCTTATAGGTTACGGTGAATAGAAGTTAAATAGGATTACATGCTACTGAAGTATTCCCGAATTATTTAAAACATGCACATACAGCGATGCTACCATTTTAGAGTGAATACAATAACCAAAAATGTACAATAAATATCAACAGTAACTTAACAAAAATTAATTTAAAAAATTGCAAACCAGATTTATGTACAATTTAGTTCAAGTATTTACACAATAAATTATTTACAGGAAAACTTGTTCCTATATTCTCTTAAGAATTGGTCGTGCGTTAGTCTGAAAGGGTCTACGGGAGGAAATGGAGAGTTTATATGGGGATAATCTAAATGTAGGGACATGGAGGAGAGGAGCAAGACTTGTTGTCCTGGGTGGAACGAGAAACTGTTGGTGAATAGTGATTTGCGAAATTAATTCTGGAGAATCAATAATAAAGTTTAAAATATTGAACATTCAATCAATATCAATTGGTAGCTTCTCCTATCAAGAGATTAGCTCTCACGGATCTCCACTCTTCTCTTCTATTTGTTTTCCTTCTCAACTCTTCATACTTCTTTATTTTGGTCGAGTTTCTTAAACTGTCTAAACATTCCATCCTTGGTTTCCCCCTATTTCCTTAATGTCCATCCTTCCAGCGCTGCCACGACTTACATTAGAAACGCATTACATAGAATTAAAATACAGCATAGAACAACATACATTAATATTATAATCCAGCATAGATTTTATTCTTAATTACACATTTCATCTCTTTAATATATTACAGGTTTTCCTCATTTACAAATTCATTTACACTGTAGTAAGTTTTTGTTAGGAGAATTTTTTTAAATTGTTTACCGAATTGTACATTTTTATTGTCTTTGATAGCGTTAGGCAATTTATTATAAACTTTTGAGGCCATCACTTCAAAACTTCGTCCAGTTAGGCTTAATCTATGTGATGGAATCCTCAACTTATCTTTGCCTAGGGTAAAATGAATATGTTGGTCCTCCTGTTTCAAGTACCTGCCCACATTCTGGTGAATGTGGACAGCACATGCATAGGTATATGCAGAGGGCATCGTCATTATTCCCCATTGCCTATATAATGGTTTGCATGATTATTTTCTGGGAACCTTAGCATAGTAGCACACGATACACCTATTCAAGCAGCTGATCCTTGGTGGGATGTAACGTGAGACAGCGAGGAGCGGATAGATTAACCATTTATTTTCTTAGCATTGCTAAAGAGTGAACATCTACGGCGCCATCTCGTCTTAGGCGCCCATCGAACGCTAAATATGCAACTATCTTCATCGCTTCCCTCATCTGTTTGCCGCTTTTTGCTTGGCTCGCCTTTCTGGACGGGGTCCAGATCGTAAAAATCAAGCAACTATCGCATCGGAATCACTACCATATTAATCATTTATCCAGCTTCGTTGTCGCAGTGGTAAGACTCACTACAGTGATTGGCCTAGGGTTCCTTTTCATTCAAGGCCTCGGAGACTGCAATGCCTGTCTAGTTATACATCTGTCATAAATCTTCGGCGATTTTTCTTCTCGGAAAAGCGTTATTGAAACGAGCGAATAGTTGTCTCCTAGGCGATGTTTTTCGTTACGCGAAATGGAAAATAACCGTTCCTCTTCCAACTAACTTAAACTCGCAGTAAAATCCTATAGAGCTTGCATTACGCATCGTAAATTTAGTGCCCTAGGCGTTGCATGTGAGCAATCCATTCCTGCCGTATAAAATGCACGATAGTCGTGTTAGGTGTGAGTTTCATTCGTAAGTAGGTTTGCAAAACGACTATGTACGCGTTAAAAATTCTCGGAAAGGTATAAACGTCGCAATTTCATCAGCTACTTCTCCGAGATCATACGTTTACGATCCATTGAAATTGTGAATGAAATGTCTTATGAATAAAGTGGAATGCGTCAAATCGAGGTTTCCATCTTGGGAAATGGAATTGAAATACCTATCTTTATTTTTATTGCTCATTCAATATTATCTGTGATTCCTACCTATAAAACTTCATTTTTTAAATTGATTAAAAAAAACTAAATTTGTTTCAAGTTACAAAATGCAAGGAGGGCTCGGAAAAAATTTACCGAAAACAAAACATAATAGACACCAAAAAATGGCTCATCAAGAGATGCAAGCATACCTAAAATTGGTTACATTGCATTTATAAAATGCGAACGATATAAAATTTACTATTAAAAAAGTGCAATAGAATTGAAAAAATTAGAACAATATAAAAATTTACAATGACCAATTCAAACATTCCTATAAAACATTAATAAACTTAAATTTATTCTAAACATAATAGACCATCTTTAATTTTAATCCTATCCTTAATCATTCTAATTATGCGCTGTAATTAACCATTTCTCCTGTGATTTTTTTTCGTGAAAATCTCGGAAATTAAGGCACATCTTTTATTCGCTTATTTTAATTTATATACTTTTTAAATAAAGATTTGGTAATCCAATTATTTACATTTTAACAGGCTGACTTTTTTAAGCCAATTATCCTTTCAAAAATTAACGTCTAATATTACAGCGTTAATAATAATTAAGTTGATAGCATGACAATTATGTTTCTTAAGAATTAAAGTATATTCTTTAATTCAATGAAATTCGATAAATTTAATTCATTATTAACAATATTATTATTAATTATGCGTGTAATTTTGTATTTACTATTCACATTTAAAGGTGTAACTATGCATCTGGGGAAAATCTATTAACTTTCTAAGAGATGTTGAGGATTTAGCGTCATGCCTTATACGCCTCTCTTAAAGTCACGGCAATATGAATGCCTTACTTCTCCTACATTATCTTTTATAACTTCTTACTGTCACGAAAATCTATTTTTTGTAAGTTCATCGTAGAAACGCATTGTTTAGTTTGTGCTTTCTGTTACTACCATGAAGATTGTCTGATCGGCACGAATCTCCATGTTTATTGTCAATACTCAGTTATACAAATCACATTTGCATAATGCTATATTCATTATCTAGAGTCTAAGACAAAGTTGGGCTCTTAAGTAATTTAATTCTTAAAAATTTAGAGCCCAAGAGCATTTAGAGCCCTATGTTGACTCTATGAGTTGAAACATATCTTTTAATTCTGGTTATTTTATCTTTACAAAGTTATGTTGTGTTCCATGGCGGGGTTTCACTAAGTGACAGCTTCGCCCCTTGATTTTGAGAGATATCTTTAACAGAGTTCTATTTAATTAACTGCTTTATTTTGTTTAGAAGCTTAGTTTCCTTCGTTTTATATTGTTGACCAATGTATATAAAGGTAAAACACTCGTAACGATTCTATTACGAAACTCCATCGTTCCTTCCTCTGGCTTGATTAACCTTTTTCCTTGTGTTTCTCTCCTTAGCGCCACCTGCCGAGACACTTATGGACTTCCGGACGGCTTTTACGCCCGCAAAGGCGAAGAGACCCGAGCTCTTTGTAATTCAGAGTACTCAGACATCTCACCTTTGACCGGTGGTAACGTTGCCTTCTCTACTCTGGAAGGACGACCCTCTGCCTACCAATTCGACTCCAGCCCCGAGCTTCAGGTTCGTACATAACAGTTCTTGGATGCTGACGAGAGTATACATAATTTTTTTCTACGGACACATGTTTGTAAGCCAACCTGGAAGGAATTACAGGATAAAATAATGTTCCCTTGTTTTCTGGAAAAAATGACCATAATTTTAAGGTCGGAACAAAGGGTCACTAGTAGGACGTATAAATAAATACTCCTTAAACAGAACGGCTTTTGATTGGAGTGGCTTACAAAAGGAAATTCTCAGTCCCTTCCCAGAAAATTTATTGAGTTTTAAGAAGAAAACAATTTCGAAATATTGAAAATGTTTGAATATTAAGTGTAAATAATATGTCAAGATTTATTATATCTTATTTTTACGTTGTTTATGATTTAAATATTTTGTCAATGTTGCTACCTGGCCTTTGCCTAATTGCAAATTTTGTGCATAATAATAATTATTATTATTCGGGGGTTCCTTTACTAATTCTATTTATTACGTACTGTTTGCTTATTATTATTATATCTCACTGGAAGAACCAATAATTAGGTATGGTTTAACTGTTGGAGGCAGGCTTCTATATCCAGTAAGTCAGGAAAAATATTTACTAGAGAGATTTTTGAAATAAAATTATTACAACTAGAATTGTATGTGCTAATGTAAGAGGCACGATTTATTACTCAACTTATTGACTTAATCTAACATTTTTGCATAAGCAAATTATTTTTCTTCTAAAATATTACATTAAACATACAATTACCATAATTTCTTTTACTATAATATTATTTATTATAATTATCTAATCATCGGTACCAAATGAATGTATTTTCTAATTGGCAATTTACTTCTATAATTTTTATAAAATTAAAATAATTTCTAAAAGTTACAACGAAATGTAAAAAAGGTCTTTTTAATTAATATTTAACTGTTTTGACATGTATGATTTTACTATTTGCGTTAATTATAACTTCTTTGTTTAAAATTCACCTGCTGGCAAGCCATTTTAGCCTTAGCAGGACCTAAAATGTTTAATTCTTTTTAATTTTATATAACTATTGTGTAATTTTTAAAATTCTATCTGCAATCTATGATATAACTTGTTGATTTGAAAGTGAAGAACATAAAAAATACAAATGACTTACTTAGAATTCCGAACGAATTTATTATCTATCTAGAAAAAAATGCGTTATCACAGCTTAGTTTATAATTAGTTAAAATGGAGTTTCTTAAAAAGATTGTTTCGCAGAAAGTTAGGATTTTTTTATATCTATGCTTTTCCCTTGTTTGTAAAAATACGTAATTCGGTCAAGATGGTTGTTTGGAAAAATAACTTCTTACCGCAAAATTTGTCCTCAAAATAGATGCATTGATTGATTACAGTGACGACGTAACATTTATAAATAAATCTCAAATATTTCGCCAGGGAATAAGTTTAGGAAGCAAGCGGATTTGAATAGTAAAATTATCTCAGTTTAGTTAATACGTTCAATTACCTATTTTGGATTCGATTTTAT
This sequence comes from Sympetrum striolatum, assembly GCA_947579665.1. NCBI lineage: Eukaryota > Metazoa > Arthropoda > Insecta > Odonata > Libellulidae > Sympetrum > Sympetrum striolatum. The sequence continues at coordinate 73,015,675 of OX388345.1, read as the reverse complement.
GAATTAAATTCTTTTGACTGAGACCTGGTGTTAATGTTATATATTTCGCTTATTTATAGCTCTGATGCATTTGTTTTCAATCCTTTGATATTATCACAATTTAGTCGAGCCCAATTTTACAGTTGATCGGGGATCGATTTCACCATCCTTGCTTGTCCTATATTCATGATCAAAACTATTTAAAGTAAAGCAAATATCTCGATAAATTACGTGATTTTTTTATTTAAACCTTGTTTCTTGTATTCCAGGAATGGGTAACAGCCACAGACATCCAAATCAGACTGGACAGGCTGAATACGTTCGGTGACGAAGTGTTCAGGGATCGTCAAGTGTTGAAGTCCTACTTCTATGCTATTTCTGACTTCGCCGTCGGTGCAAGGTATGTATCACCAGTCATATATTCTTATCTGTGTTCCTAGACAAAGTCACACAAATCCATGGCTTCTGAGGGCTTCCGGATACTTATGTGGAAGGCGCGTTTGCCCTGGGTGAGAGGGGTCCCGGGTTCGAATCCCGATGGGAGCAAATGTGCGAAATTACCTAAGCTGTCGAAGCACTTTCAGCAATACCACTACTCCATGACTTTTATTGGGCGATACTTTAAACATAAATTCACAGATATGGCATGGAAATGAGTTTTGCGTATTAGTATGTACAGGCAGCATGTCCGAGTGGTCCAAGGCGCTGGTTTTAGCCACCAGTCCGAAAGGGAGTGGGTTCGAATCCCTCCGCTGTCAGAAATTTTTAGCCGATCTCATAGGAAAAAAATTCACAGAATAATGGATTTAATCTGAACCACAGAATACATACACTAACGACCATGGTAGGCCTGATGATAATCTCATGGTGTATGTATGTATTCTGTGGATGTGTATACATTAAAATATTGGATTCAGTTTTCTTTGTTTTTTTTTAATGATCTTCCACCAAGTGAAGGTCGAAACTATCAACGCGATCTCATAGGGTCAATCACTAGGTTCCTAACTCAGACGTGCCGTTGATAACCAGTTTTTTTCCGAAATGGATGTTTTCGTCGTATTTTTGTGTTATTTTTAAGCTGAATGCTGAAAACTTAAGTGATATCCAGCCGAATATATGTTCACTTCTGGATCATATTAAATAAAAATTGAAAATTGCACAAAACAAAAGCTTTAATGGGCGACCGGTTTCGAGCTAATTGCTCATCAACTGGCACAAGATACAAATGCGTTTGAAGGCAAAGATACAATGTATTTGTATCTTGTACAAGATGATGAGCGGTTAGCTCGAAACCGGTCGCACATTAAAGTTTTTGGTTTGTGGAATTTTGAATTTTTATTTCATATGATCCCGATTACGGAGTTACCAAGTTAAGGCTTCTTCGATTGAATGTTCTCTTCTGTTCAACTTGCAGCGGGTGTTTACTTTACTTTTAAAAAACAATTCCTCGGTCGAAAAAAATGACTGTTCATATGTATTTCACTCTAAGAATTGATTTTGATGCTTAAATAATGTAAATTTCTGGCAGAATTATCGGAGAACATGCTCAATTCCAGATTAGTTAAAAACTGCAGTTTAAGTCGCTGAACAAGCCTAAGAATCGATATATTCTTCCTCAGAACCTTGAAGTTCGCAAATAGGCGAGATGCTACGATCTCAGAATAAGGCAGAATGTATGAGATTTGGTTTCCTCATAAGAAAACTTATTGCTCAACTGGATTTAGACCAATTAGACTTTCATATAGTAGAATTATTTTTAAAAGTAGTCACTTCGACAACTAACTTCGTACATATGATCTCAACGGTTATCGAAACCGGGACCGCAATCACCAAAGCTTAACGCTGTCCTCTTGGCTGTTTTTTTTACTTTTTTTAAATAAAAAACTGTTTATAGAAAATTTACAATACAAGGATGTCTAACTGCTTATCAGTCATATAATTCGTTGAAAAAGATTTTTTCAATTTGAGCCAAGAAGCAAGGAACACGCTCTTGTAGGAATATAACAATAAAAGTTATCACAAAACATATCAATTTTTCATTTAAGTTGTACAAATTGTATATCATTCTCTGTGATGATCTCTGTTGCTATTTGTTTAAAAATGCCTCTACATCTAAATCATTTCGCCCACCTGGAATCGAACCCGGGACTACTTTCACCAAACCGAACGGTCTGCCCACTTGGGTATCCGGAAACATATACAACGATATCTCCGATAAATATTATGAAAATGATTTTCTAAAATCGTAGCCTACGTTAGCCAAAGGGATTTAGTTTACTTGTTAGCAAAAGTTGGCGCTGATAAATTTTCTTATATATTATTATTATATTAGGCACACACTTGTATTTATATTCCTATACATCCTTTAGCCTAATCGATATTCGTTAGGCGAACAATTTCGTGTTTGAAAAATCGTTGGCGCTACAACTAATTTTTCATACTATTATCGGACGCAATGAATGGATGCAGATGCCAAGTTCGTCAAAGGGAATGTTTACGACTCTAAATTAATCGTGTTCCATCTTGGAATAGTTCCAGTCACTCGAGGTACGCGAAAGTGACGAAGAAAATGTTTATCCTCTTCACTTGCATTGTCGAAGAAGTATTTATCGCTCGGGGCGCGCGTGCTGTAAGCGTGCTCGAGTCGGTAGGCGTTAGCGATGGTGCATTAGCTTCGTGAATCTTTCCTTCGTGATTCTCTGTAAGTCTTCGCGTGGGCGTGTCCCAGATTACTTGTTATGAAGTCTGAAAGAACATAATTCGTTAAGAGTCGCTCTTCATCCATGCGCATGGAGTTATCTGGGTATTGGGCAGTTGGTCACTTTTTGAATCTTCCCCAGTGATCTTCACATGGAATGTTTGTTACATTATTCGAGCACGTAACGTGAAGTTATTTATTTGATAAATAGTGCCAACTTTTAGCAAAATGCGTACTTTACTGTAAAGAAGTCTTGATATATTTTCCCTGTAAATCGAAGAGGTATATTTTAAAACTTACAAGTTACACGAAATAAAAAGAAACAGTATTTTTCCAAATGGACTTTGATTCGCGACCCCTTTCGTAAGCATGCATACATTTTTTTTCAGTTCGTTTTTATTTCAGCTATTTTTCCACCAAGGTACGCCTTCTAATATCGATTCCGTAAAAAATGTTATCTAAATTATCTACTAAATTTATCTATCTAAACACCACTCGAAGGTAATTTAACTATGCGTAATATCGCTAATGAATTGCTTATTAGTGATTCGGAAACCGAGACGAGACGAGAATTTTGAATGATCTCGACTCGATCTCGATTCGTCATTAGTTGCCTCGATTTCGGTCTCGATCTCGTTTGAACCCATCTCGATCTCGACCTCGATCTCGGCCAAGCCTTGCTCGATCTCGATCTCGATCAGAATCATCTCGATCTCGATCTCGGATCGGCCGAATCGTGTACGTTTCGGTAATTTTTGGGTGTTTCTAGTGTTTTTTTGGGCATCCAGGAAAACAGGTCTTTGAGCGAATTTCAGCGCTCGTGGCCTATTTCCTGTGTGTTCTTTGGCCACTTTTGGGTGTTTTCGATGCGGTTTTTTGGGGCACTCAGGACAACTGGGCCAAGTTTGAGGAAGACAATTCTTGAGCTTCGTGAAGTTGAAGAGGATGGCAGGGTTATGATTAAATAAACAAAACAGTTGATCGTTTCTTAGTTATGACTTACATCGTTTATTCTACAACATGTTCATCATTTTTTACAGTCAGTATTTACAAAAGTTTTTTAACCTATTTGCCAGAAAATAATATTTACTTATCACAAATATCTGATTTCAAATTACTTTTCATCCATGAATTAATACATAAAAGTGCCCTCAACGATTCAGATTTTAATCGCGATCTATGAGAAGTCATAATTAGTGAAGCATTCGAGAAAAGACGTTCGACGGGAACGGACGTTGCCTGTATGCTGAAAACATCCTTTGCCATTGCTGACAAATTAGGAAAGGCTTCTTGATTCGCGCTCCACCAAGCAGCTATATCAATTTGTTTCTCTGCTGGTTGCCTTTCATAATATTTTGAAACTTCATCACGCCAACCTAGTGTCTTGTTCCCGGTTTGAACAACGGGAAAACAAGCATTGAGATCAAAATCGTCTTCCAGTGATTCACCAGTTTCAGTTTCATTTCTATCCACGTCATTGCTTTTAAAGTAAGAATTTTTAAAAATATTTTCGAAAAAATCTATGGATTGAAGTCTCAATGCTTGTCCCCATGCGGTCGTTTCAAACCCCTGGATCTTGTATCTCGGGTCCAGAATAAGGGCAACGCAATACATCCAGTTTGTTTTTTTATAATGTTTTAAAATTTTGTCTCTCCCCGCTTGCAAGGCAATAATAAGGATTTCGTCCTCAGAACTGCGATCAAGTTTTGAATCTAACTGACTACATAACCCCTCTAGTTTGTCTATTAGTAAATTGAATGCTCGGACTACAATTGGCAGAGTTACATATTTTTCAGCTGCAATTGTAGTTGAAACGTATTTGAAAATTTTCAAAAAATTCACTATAATCTCTACTCGAATCCATTCACTATCTGACAGGCGGAATTTCATTAAGTCCCTATCTGCAATCCATAACATGTCCAAAGGTACTCTCAATTTATGGGCCACCTCTAACATGTCATGCGTACTATTCCACCTGGTCCTGACATCGAGAATTGGTTTCTTATATTGTGTATTGGTGGCAGTACAAAAACTTTTTAACCTAACCGTCAAATTGTCCGATTTCCTAATTTTTCTGAAGGAATTTCTTATTTTTGAGATCATTTGTGAAAACTTGTTTGACTCTTCGTCATCTTCATCAGTGTCACTGTCCGAATTGTCTGTCTGATCTGAATCGTCCGGATTTTCGTCTGAACTGTTCGACAAATTCAATATTTTCAATATATCTTGGACCCCTAGATTAATAATATGAGAAAAGCATCGAAAGTTTGTATTCTCTAAGTCAAATTTTATCCCCTCTTGGATCATTCACATGAATATTGGTGGTATTTTTAGGAATGTTGATATTTTAGTTAACTCGAGTTTTGAGAACTCAACAATACTATTTTAGCAAACTTGGAATTCAAAGACATTTCATCACTCAGTAAATCTGATATATTCTAGTAAATAGGACAGCATTAAATCATTAAATAAATTATACTCACTGTAAAATTCAGCACACTTTGGTTCCGATCTTTCTTCTCCAGGCTGGGGAACATTTGAAAGTATTGTCGACTATGCTCCCGTTCTAAATGAGTTGACAAGCCCTTGGTATTTCCGCCAGTCCTTTTGATTATACGGGAAATGGCTTTTCGCTCACATAACAAACACGTGGCGAAATGCTCCTTGTTCTTACTTTCATATCGGAAAAATGTTTGCCAAGTAACTTTTTTCTGAAGCACCATGTCCGGAGAATTCTCATCAGTGTCATGAGAAATTAACAGATTTTCTGCTTCGCGTTTACTTCTTTTTGCACTCTTATCACTGCCTGAATGTTGCCGCTTCATAGTTTCCAAAGAACTTGACGAGTAGCACTTCTAAGATATCACGAAACTTGTTCACCAAAAAATCTCGATCTCGTTCAAGGTCAGCTCGATCTCGATCTCGGTCTCGTTCAAAGTCATCTCGATCTCGGCCTCGACCAAAACCCCCTCGATCTCGGTCTCGTCTCGAAAACCGAGATCGAGATCGAGACGAGATCGAGACGAGACGAGATTTTTCCGAAACACTATTGCTTATGTACAACTCTTAAAACGGAATCATCACATCATCAAATAGTAGTAATTATGCAATCGATAGATGCGGCCATGATGTTGTGGAAAGTCATAATTAAATAATTAAAGATAGATGTATACTCAATTAATTAATTAAGTATACATCTATCTTTAATTTAAGTAGTATTTAGTAGTATTAAAGATCAACTATGTTTTCGTGTTTTCATTTTGTTATTCTGTTTAGAATTAGAATAAACGCAATACACTGCTAAAGAACTTATTATTTATTCTGGTGATTTACAAGGCTTAGGTTTCTAGCCTAGAGAAATTAACCTAACAGAACGGAGTATACAAGGCTTGAGTGAGTGTTATGGAATGGATTCTTAGATGACTTTCTCTTTGGTTATCGTATCTGTAATAATTAGAAGCTTTTAGTTCATAAAATATCTCATTTTTAGGTATCGTAACTTTTATAATTATAAATTTTCACATCATAATGTGACATAATATCAGGTCATTGTTAATATTCAAATATTTATACATTTAATCATAGCAAAATTCCTAAACTTAATTAATGGTAGCAATGAATTAAATACTTATTAAATCGTAATTTTTAGTTCCAGATCAATCAATTGGTGTTTAAGATATATCGTTCTATATACTGTGAAAAACAATCAATTATATGCCGATCTGAATAGTTAAATATATTGGGTAAATAATTGCAAGAATTACGTCATTAGACTAATATTTTGTTGATAAATACGTGATTATTTAAGTAGCATGGTCTTAATTGACTTAATTAACAGCCAATGAGCGACAGGAAGAAAAATCAGTGCCCGCTAGAAACCCTTATTTTTCGCTTTTCATACCTCATATTACATCACAAGTCGCAGTTGATTGGCTTTGTAGGCAGTCTCCACCGATGAATCAAAACGTGAGATCTCTTTTCCTCTTTGCAGGTGCAAGTGTAACGGTCACGCATCGGAGTGCGTGAGCAGCACGGGATTTCGAGGGGATTCGAGGCGCGTGTGCAAGTGCGAACACAACACCGCTGGACCGGACTGCAACGAGTGCCAGCCCTTCTATAACGACGCGCCCTGGGCACGAGCCACGGCGAACGACTCCCACGAGTGCAAACGTAAGTAATCCATTTCTTTCTTAGCAATCTCTAGCCCGATTTCCAATGGGCATTTGATGAAACATTCCCATGCTTCTGTTAAGGAACCTTTATGCCATATCAGAGGAAAGGGTTCTACGGCTGTATGACATTCACATCCCGGACAATTTTATCGCTCCGTCATTCATTTTTCTGACATTTCCAGGAATATATCTTAAGATTCAGCGTTCTCTGTTTTATCAGCTAAACCTAAAATTTAAACTGTATAAAGTAATGTCCCGGGACGAAATTCTCCGGAACGCAGATGTCCTAGGGACGCAATTGCCCGGGACGCAAATGTCTTAGACGTAATTCTCCGGGACACCAAAGTCCGCACACGGAGCTCTACGGCCTATTTGGGCTTCCAATGCGGCCTTTACTTCGCTGAAGCGTATAGACGTTTTTATTTTAAATTACTCACTCAAACCTCCGTAGCTTTCGTTTCATCAAAGCCATGATCAAGTCTGCGACAAAAGAAAATGAAAGATACATTTTTCTCTATCCTGTACCACATGGCAAATGAAAATATCCCATTCATCAGAGTATTGTAGTAGGAACAAAATTATAGGTTCCACCGAGATTTGAACTCGGATCGCTGGATTCAGAGTCCAGAGTGCTAACCATTACACCATGGAACCTTGGTGGTAGGAGGTGGTTAAACAAGACTATACTTAATAAATCAAAAGAAATAAAATTTGTATATACATACGATAATAGAAGTTATATGGCTAAAATTCGTTTTCCCCTGTAAAATTTAGATGTGAAACTACTTTCATGCATTGTGTTGCATGTGCTCAGTTGTCGGGAACCAATAAAATCAATTATACCCTATCTTCATGCAGTTTGATGGTTTTATATCCTGCCTAATAGTTTCTTACGAGGCCTCATAGTACAGGGTTGCCACATTTGTTGTTGTACGAGTGGTTGCCGAATCAGTAGGATATAATTCAGGGCCCGTAACATAAAATGATCATTCTTTTTGCAACTAACTGTACATATTATGTGTTATTCGTACCTCTTCTCTATGCAAGACTCGTATGAGATCACCTGAGCATTCCATTCGAGCTGATTTTATTTTGTCATCTTTTGACAAGTTCCCTGGTTTCCTTTCCGGTCCTGTCAGACCGTTCGTTCCTCCTCGGAAGTTTCTAAACGTTGCATTTCTCCTTATTTATGATTATCATGGAGTGATACGAGCATTTGTAGTTTTATATAAAGTTGCTCTTCTTATTTCTTTATGGTATTAACATTTAATGAATGATGAGTTAACATGAAATATGAATATAAAATGTTAACAAAAGAAATAAAATCAAAATATTAGCGAAAGAAATAATCAAAATATTTACAAAATAAATTTACAAAATATTTTAAATAATACATTTTGAATTATGAATTATTTTTTTTATTTTGACTTATTTTAAATTGCTTAAGCTGTATGTCACCAAATTAATTAGAATTATATCCCCTAATCATTGGTGAGGTTTCTAAATCAACCGCAGGCTTCTATATAGGTATAAATTTTCGGAATATACCTTGCTTTAACACAATATATGTTATAAATAATATCAAATCCCATGTTTAGTCTATTATATTGAATTGATATTAATACTGTTCCATGTAGTATTTTAAATATGACGCATTCAAGCAGTAAAAAAACGTGGAATTCGTAGCAGTAAAAATTCCCATCTTTCGGACCAATTTAAAACCTCAGCAGAGAGGCCAGCCGCCGTAAGTCCGCGCTAAAAATTACTCTACGGAATGTTTTCGGTTCCAGAATCCCAAGAGAGACTCGTTGCGTCTCGAATATTCGCCGAAATTACATTCCTCACTTGTCCCCCCAAATGCGTTCCACTACGCCTTAAGTCTCCCATAACTTTCCTGCCCACAAATAATTCTCTCTTTTCCTCCAAATAAAATCCTCATCCGCCTCCTTCCAGTTGGGCGTGTTATTACCATTTTCTCGCGCCACTTCGATGAATAAAACTGTCATTACCGTCGGTATGAAAGGCTTCTCTTCATCGGAGGCATCCAACCCCCGTAATCCCTGCAGCCCACTTGCATTCTTCATGTTAATTCAAAAGAGAACATAACGGGGGTTTGATTCAACCTTGCGAATTATTTTTGAGATCACAGCTATCACCTTTCCTTTTAATTAAAGGGCCTTGATTTGCATGAAGATTGTTCAGGGTGTTATTTTTATGGGTACATGATGGGAACTTAATTCTTTCAGCTGCTGTAAATATATGTCGAATGAAAACGTATGTCTATGTGTATGTAAGAACCCTGGAAGCCGCCTTTCGGCGTGCGGCGGGGGGTATGAATTCAAAAACAGTATAAATCTGTAAAATAATGACAAATTAAAATTTTCGTGTCGAATTAAAGAAGCTGGGTGCATAATGCATACTGTGTGGCTCTTTTAGTTGCTGTAAACATATATATCAAATAATTAATATTTCCTTTTAGTTAAAGGGCCAAGATTTACATGAAGGTTGTTCGGGGAGTTATTTTATGGGTACATGATAGGTACTTAATTCTTTCCGTTACTGTAAATAAATGTCGAATAATTAAATGAAAACGTTTGACTTTAAAAACAGCTTAAATCTGCAAAATAATGACGAATTAAAAGCATCGTACCGAGTGAAGGATTGCTAATTGGGTGCATGGTGGGTACTGCATGGCTCTTTTAGTTACTCTTAATGAATATCAAACAATAAATTGAGCAAATTTGAAATTTCAAACAGTATAACTGTGGAAAATAATAACGGATCGAATATTTTCAATTAAGCGGAGAATTGTTATTACTAAAACTTCCATTAGGAAATATTCGGTTGCATAAATGAAGAAAGGCCTTATCGAAAGTTAACGCATTTTCTTTTACAAATCTCGAAATCCTTCAGATAATGAGCTAATTCTTATCACCCATACTGAGCTAGGTTAGGCCATTTAGAGAGAAGGCGGTATATCCATTTGAAGTGATTAATTCTCGTAGAATGCTTCCAGATATTATTTTTGTTTATATACCTCCTAAGACCTGAGAAACTAAAACAACATCTCTCTACAATGGAATACATTCCTATGTGAAATCCTGGGCCATAAGTAAAGTTGTAGTATTGTTGAAAATGCTTCGGAATAAGTCATAGTCAAAGTCGCACCCTCTGGAAATCGAACCCGGGACCGCTGTCGCCGAAGCCGAACGTGATACCCACTTAACTATTTTTTATAAATAATTTTGTTTTTCTTTACAAAATTTACAAATCATGAATGTTTAACAGCTAAAGCAACAAACAAAAATGAAGTTCAACGGAAATGTAATTCACAATTCAAGCAACTAATATTAAACTAGAGCAAGCAAGCCAGACAGATGCTTTTGTAGGAGCAAAGCTAAGAATGCTTCAACAAAATTTATCAATTTCATATTCACGTTGCACATAAAAAAACATAGAGATTTATTCTAATAATACTAAAAATGAAAGAATGTATCTCTTCATTTATATAATCGATATGAGAAGGCGTGACTTCGTGGAAAGCCATTTGCTGAATGAAAACAGGCTCTTCAGGCCTGAAGATGTAAGCTCGCTTATGAAACCGGTCGCAAAATAAATTTTCTGTGGTAAAGTACGAAGTATCTCTTCATTATTTGGAATGACTAGTGGATGGACAATCCCTCGTATGGATGTTGATAGAATCTGAAATACCGAAATATTGGTTATCCGGCAGCCCTTTCTGGAGCATAGACGAAGTAAAACGATCACCATTGAGTTGAGTCGGTTGAATGTATATTTTGAAGACTCTCTGAGTCTGAATGAATTCGAGGAAGCGATCTGGGGATCCATTCCTAACTCTGCTCGATCTTTATCGAACTGGTTATCTTCCGCTTCTTTTATTGCCCTTCTAGCAATCATCCTCCCACGCGAGGCTATTCTTCTCGGTCCGATCCTTCGCCTGTTGATTTCGCCGTGTTTTGCTTCGTTCCATTAGTTCTCAAGTGCGTGGTTATTAATCTCACCGAGTCGCAACGACACACGAATGCTCGCCTTCCTCTAATTATGCAAATTAACCCATAAGGTCGCATTTTTCATCCGCTCTCCGTCTCTCTCTCTCTCGATCGAAGAGATAAGGGGGAGTCTGTGTCCCGCCGTATACGCGAGACAATGAGAGGATCAATCTAGAATTTTCATCCGCTCACGTTGAATTCATTCCAGAGGAAGTTTAAAACATACACGCGATGAAATGTCATCAGTATCTTCAAAGATAATTTTGATGGCATATGGCTCTGTTAGTTTCGGTTCCACGACAGCTGAGCGATGCGATATTTCTTTTCAGCCATTACTGATTTCGAAATTGAGTAAAGGGGCGTATCAAAGTTTAGAAGATTTCCGTAAGTAGACGTAGCACATAGAAATAGTTGCATCAAATGAAGTCTTAATTGTTTTTCTTATCGAAATAATTGTGAATGTTAAAAATATATTAAACGCCTTTTTAAATAATTTTAGAGAGTCAATAGTGAATTTCCTTAAATATTCCGTAATTATTTTATTTCACATCAAATTTCGGTAAACCAAGACTTACGTTAATTTTTTTCATCGCAAAAAGGGACCGTAAAGGTTCGCATATATATATTTCACATTTTGATATTTACTAGTTTTTAAATGCTCAAATTGTAATCACGATAACCAAGCACCTCCCACTTGGCTGCTGTTTAGTTTTAGAGCTATCTTTAGCCGGTTAGTTTTATCGTGTTTAATGTATCTGAAATAGACATCTCATACCGTCTTCCGCAAATTAACTGCTCAAAACGTGTTTCATCCTTACTTTGTCGACTACTCTGTTTCTACGCCTTAATTTTCTTGAATTGATTTCTTGTTTGAGGTGCCCATTACACCATTACAAAAATTTTTAATGAGATTGAATTTGTATTTGATATCAATATGTGTTTTGATTCTCATTTGGTCATAATGATCCGTAACTTTGAAATGTTTAATTTTAGGGTAGAGAAATTTTGCTCTTTATTGCATATTTTCCTTTGCCATGACGTTGACGACTGTTTGTTGCAATCATAACAAAACAATTGCGGTTTTCTGCTTAGTGAGTTATATAAAAAAAAACTTTGTAAAAGTTGCCAACTCCGTTGAAAATTCGTAGTTTTGTAGAAGTTTAATACAAAAATTCATATTTTCGCTAAATATCGTTCATCAGCATATAATAATTACTTCTTAAAACATCATTTACTCAGGATTTTAATTAATATATTGAATTCATAATAATTAAAAAAGCTTTGTAATTTTCAGGATTTAAAAAGATTTTTTAAATTAATATTATGGCTTTCCACAAAGTTATGCTTTCACATATCGATTTTTAATCAGATTCAGAATTGCATATTATATCATCCTAGGAATATAGGATATAACATATATTTTAGATGTTTGACATACTTCTTTTGATATTAGACTATGACCGTTCCTTGTGTGTCCATTTAAATGACTGCTACGATCGAATTTTTGACAGTAGGTATCCCATAAGGAAATCTCTTAAGCTCTCCATCATGTCACTCAATGACCCACAGGTATGAAAGTTAAACAGCAATACAAGGTCTAAATGTCGTAATGGAGGTTACCCTTCTAAAGGAACGTATATTGAATGGTAACATTCTCGTAAGAAGAAGATTAATGGCGATACATTTGGATGATGATAATAAAATGTATCCACTCGATGACAAGTACTTATTGTGTATGAAGAAATGAGACCAGAGATGACACCGACAAATAGAAGAAGACTGAACGTGCTCGTATTGAGGCGCGATTGTTTACTGCAGAGCTTTAATGGATGGGACCAAAGAAGGAAAGTGGTACAGACAAGTAGTGCATTACGAGGAGCGATCGGTAGATGTCACCGCGGAGGATTTAAGAATTTGAAACGTACAAGAAATATAGGCTGCATAGATGCTAATGGATTGTAACTATTGATAATTATAGCATAAATGGCGGAGACGAGTTTGATATTTTTTGTTTTTGGAGAAGTAATGTTAATTCTGATGTTTGATAGCGTTGCCTTAGCTTTTTGTTCATTCTAACTGCTTTTTTATTTGAGCTAGCCCTTATATATGTACCGGGAGGCATATAATTTAAAATTATGGTTTCCTAATTTAAGAAGCAGTTATTAAGTATCAATGTTTGGTGCAAGTACCGATTTGAAGATTCCCCGACTATACGTACACCGTTAATATATACGAACCACGTAAACTGTATGACGTGGACCGTGACACGACTAACGTACACCGTAAAAGGTATAACGTGTCGCGTTAATTTTATAAAGGTCGCTGTTAATTATAGAAGGTAAACCGTATATACGATATCGCGCGCTGCTAATTAAATAATTTCCACTGTTGTTTATGTAACGTACACAAGTAGACTTTATAACGTGCACAGTAAATGGGATAACGTACACCGTAAACTGTATAACGTACTCTGTGAACAATAGTATTCGACGTAAACTATGTAATCAAATGTTTCGCTTCCGATGGAGCATCTTCAGGTGCTGGATCTAATTGCTCTCCACAAAGTTACTCCTTCCCACATCGAATAAACCATGAGATTCATAACGTACACCGGCAAATATAGCGTATAACCTCAACTGAAGAACGTAGCCTTTTATTTATTTATTCTTTAGGACTACAAATTGGCACCAGGCCAGGTGGTAGTCATTCCTGCAACCCTAGTCGGGAGAAAAACCCCCAAAACCTTCCGAAGGCAGTACCTCTTACATCTAATTACAAATAAATTTCAGGTGTTCTGGCCTAATATTGTGGAACGCCATCTAAAATAATTCAAATATGTACTTCGTAGTTTCCCCAAATTTATTTTAAAAACGACGGTTTCGACCATGACGGTCATCGTAAGGTACTCTATATCTTAAAATGAGAGAATTTATACTGACCAACGACTTAACCTACCATGACCTCTCCCCTCTCCTTTCCCTCCCTTCAAAACTGATTAGCACATTATAAATACTCTCATTTTAATATTGTGTACCTGAGGATGACCGCCATGGTCGAAACCGTCGTTTTTAAAATAAATTTGTGGAAAATACGAAGTACGCATTTGAATTATTTTTATGTAATTACAAGTTTCGAAATTACAAAATTAGCAACAATTATACCTTATTTCTAAGTTTACAATTATATTGCAATTACAATAAAATCACGGCGCCCTTTTAATTCTGTTGATGAATGCGTTGTGGGAAGAGGGAAAAGGTTCTAAAACTTCTCCAGGTAAATTGTTCCATTCAACCATTTCCCGACTAAGAATTGAATACTTGCAAACATCTGTTCTCTGTTTAAGAATAGCGGCTTTATGATCGTGGAATTTTGAATTGTGCGAGGTTTGTTGTGAGCTCTGCTACGTTGGCCTCTCCGGAATCGCTTGCATTCGAAGAGCGTCTTCCCCCGGCCTTTGCATGCGCCATCGCCGACCGTAATTGACGCCGCGTGCTCCGAGTGTCCGTCTCTCTATTCCAAATCGGAATCCTCACACTCCGCCTTCCCACGTACTACACCACGGCGTCGCCCCAATGCGGCGCCCCGCGTCACGAAGACAATGGTGACATCCGATTTGAATAAAGGAGTGGGGAATCATTGTTTGCCGTGCATCGGTCCGATGGGTCTCCAGTTTTTCAGCAGCGGATTCGTTCACGTTCGTTCCGCTCTTCAATCCGAAATCAATTTGCCGAAACGGCGTCCAGCGGTTGTTCGGTGATTGTGGCGCGGGTTCGTGTTTTCGGGGAATTAATTCTCCTGATTCCGTTCCGCTCATTGTGAATGGTTGTGTGACGAAGCGTTAGTTATTCTACCTGTGTCTTCAGTCTCATTGGTTTCGAAGGATGTTTGCTTTTATTTTGATGCGCTCCGTACGTAAATTTGGCGTTTAATCGCAAGGTTTTCATGATGGCTCGTACGGATCCCAAATAGGGTTACGAACTGGGAGACTTCAACCCAGAGGTGGGTAATCTGCGGCTTTTTTTTTTGTTTTTTAAACTTTTTCTCCTCAGTATATATATATATATTTTTTTTCTTAGGTAGACTTTGAGATCGAATTATATACCCTTAATATATTTCCAAAGTTACTGCTATGCTATGTAAACAAAATGTCTATATGCTACTCAAGTGTGGCCTAAACGTTTTGGTGGCCAAAATGTATGTACTTGCGGCTTTCGTATGAAAAAGTTTCCCCATCCCTTCCCCTGAGATTTTCGTATAGAATAGCTTGAAGGTAGCCCCTTTTCCCTAGTTAAAAATATACAAAAATGAAAAGCAAAATATATTCTAATAAATTTATTTTGATGATAAAATCAACTATCGTCAACTGCTATATAATGTCATTCATAAGCAATGTGTAAGTATTGCATGTATTTTTATGATTCCCTTTTAGAATCAAAACGCATAAATTGCAATTAGTACTTCGAAACTTTGTTCCTCTCTTGAGCTTGCAAAAGTCTTATTACAACTTATTTTTATTATTTAAGGACTCGTTTGAATTATTATATAAAGTAGTAGGGGGTGTGTCCAAGAGCTGTAGTCATGATCCTTTAGAGAAAGAAAGAAAAGATACATTACGGTGATGTGTTTTCGAAGACTACTCCTCTAAGACTACTAATTACTTTATGAAGAAAATGAACTATGTAATTCTATCATAGCATTCTCATTTAGCTGCATCATGAAAGATCGCCTGAAAAGTTTATGTGAAGTCTTTCGAATCGATCTCAAAATTTTTGAGGTCTCTAAAAATCTGTTTAGTATCATTTAAAAGAGGATTGGACCGCTCATACGCCAGACGCTTAAGAACAATTTCCTCCTCATTTTCACTCTCTTTCAGAGACAAATACCTCTCGTTACGAAGATTTTAGAAAAACCTACGACGCTTTGGACCGTGCAAATATTTCCGAAGGAAAATCTCTCTCTTTTAGTTTCGTTGGAGGAGAAGTAATTTGCATAAAATAAGATTGGAGATGTTGAGGAGTCCTTGAGTTCGCAGATTCCGCACGCGCACCGCATTAAAGACACGCAACGGCTCCTCGTTGCTTTCCAACAAATGATGGGGTATGAGTGGGGAGATAAGAAACCGCTTTTCCACACAAAAGGATTCGATCCACTGCGAGATGAATAAATAAATGAGCGTAGATGAACTCAAATGACATTCGGTGAAGGGAAACCAAAGATTTATTAATCCCTAGAACAGTATTAGTATTGTTAAAAGTGCTTCGGCAGCTTAGGCCATTTCGCATATAAGCTCCCACTGGGATTCGAACCGTGGATCGCTTTTACCGAATCCGAAAGCGCTACCCACTTGGCAGGAGTTAAAATATATATTATTATCAAGAATAGAAATACTCGGGAAATATTCCTAGTCCTTAAGCTTTTATTCTGAAAGTATAATTTACATATTCCTTAAATTAATAATAACGTATTAAATGACAAGTATTAATTAAACTTAAGAGTTGAATTCGCCTCTAAAAATAGTACATCACTTTAGGTATTACAAAGATTAAACGCATAATTTGAAATTTCAGCCTTGAATCAATAAATGTTATGCTGCTATAATTTAAAATAAGCTTAACATTATTGGCAGTACGTAAGTATACCCCTACGTTACAGAATATGCTTCATAGGGTGCGAAAAAATGTTTTTTGCAAGACAAGATATAAATAATAGAATTATTTTAGTTAATTAATTCTAATTGCTATCGATTGAGTAATATTCTAGTTAATTAGTTTTTGTTTTTTAATTCTAATTAATTACGAGAAGGAAAGTTTTTATTTGTTCATCCGAAGAAATATAAACAACCAAACCAGGAGAAAGAGTTTTAGTTTTAGTAGAAAAATAAACATTAATCTCTGAGAGAAACGTTGCTGGATCGCTAGTCGCTTATGAAAAATATTCCGGTCTCTCACGAGACGCGCACTTAGAAAACGGTTTAATATCCGCTCCCTTCCGCATACGCGTGTTTCATGAAACGTGAACTCAGAGAGGGTTGCACCAAAGTGCATAAATCGCAGCGTACCTCAATGCACGTGGTCTCTCGCTTCCCCGTTGCGGCTAATTCGCCGAGCCGTTATATTAAATGGTTTGACGCGGGCGGTCGAAGGCTAAAGATAGAAATCGCTCGAAATAATTGCCGAGCGTTATCGCGAGAGGCAACCCGACTCCTTTTCCGCAGGTGGTAGGTCGCGCATCCCCAAGTCATGGTCAATGGAAACTGAACCGAACGTGCTCTGAAAAATGCGTTGCATCTTTAACTATTAGAGCTCATTTCACATTTATTGAGTTTTAGGCGATCATTAATCGCATCTAGCTGCTTAAGGGGTTAGATATGTATGTACTTAAGAGTAGAATAGGTACTTTTTGAAAATGAATTCTATTGATCTATCTTCAAGCAGAATGTTTACATGTTTTTCTAAGTATGTTATTCGGCGTTAAGCAATGCTCCTTGAAACAAAAGTCTGCAATTTTTGCTCAAGTAAATTATGTATGCGGCTAAATCTTCATAAATAACATGCAGTTTTAAAAATCGACTTATCTGTGTTTCAAATATATTCTATATCGCGTATCAGAGGGAATTTTTAAAATGCACAAATGGTATAATTTTATGTAAAATAATTAATTTTCACACCAATATTTCATTAACTATAAAAAAAGAATCATAATTACTCTCAATTCGTGATAGAAAATCACGAAATAATTATTTTTAAAAATTCAAACTTTTATGCATATTAAACAGCATTAAATTATCATGAGCAATCAAATCCCATCCTTCTATGGGTCTTGTTGTTGGCCAAAATCTCCTATTTTACCCATACCGTCTAACCATAAATTTTCCTTCCTAAAACTCTCCAATCTCTTTAAATTCGTATTAAATTAACAAAGAATTTAATATTCCCCTTCTCCACTGCCAAAATCGTTTACATTTCTCCATCTGCTTCTTTTTGCTGATCATTTTCCGAAATTCTTTCCATCTAAAGAATTTTAGCACCCATTTCCATTTTTATCGACATCTACATTTATTTACACCATTATCATCATCTCATCTTTCTTAGACCCTGTCTTTTGGCGTGAGGCGGGGGAGTAAATGTCAGGCGTTTTAACTACTATTTTATTCTGTTGCTATCGTGCATCGTTCGCGGAAAGAATGAATTTTTCATGCGACTTGTCCTAGTATCGATATCTTTTATTTTACGCTTGGCTTCATGGACAAGACTGAGACATAAGATGAAGGCGGTTTCATTTATCTCCATCCTGTTTTAACACAGCACCGGCCGCAAGGATCGCTAGGGAGGTGCTGCGTTAATTTTGGCCAGGAGTGTACTATATTATTTTATGTTCCAAATGGACTAATAGTGGCAATAGAATATAACAGTGATTAAACGATAAATTCTCATACAGCAATACAATACTATATACAATTATTCAACACTACATACAAATAGTATTTATTAGTTGACAATCACAATAATTGGATTTATAATAAAACAAAATTTCCATTACAATTCAGATATTACAGATTACTTTATCCATTAATTCAGAATTACAATTCATATCTTTGACGTATCAATGTCATTTTACCATAGACACCTCCTTCACGAATAATACATACATTTTCACTTAAAAGCAAAATCTTACAAATATATACTATTTTCCTATCTCCTCCTTTAGTATCTGCTCCACTTACGAAACCTTTATCGACTCGACTCAACGTCAGTTTTCTCGTATAAATCCTTCCCTTTACTCCATGGAGGAAATCACTAAAAGTTTTAAGAACCGTTCGCAAAGAGCAGCGCAGGTATGTGAAAGGGAACTTTTTTCATCTCGCGCAAATAAGAGCAATAGACGCATGCGTGCATTTCCGTTAATTGAACTCTCCTTTTCTTTTTTTCACAATCGACTCTGACGTCGCATTTAAACTGACGTCGTGGACAAGTCGCAGAAATGGGATCAGGGAACGGGAGGGGAATGGAATCCGAGATAATAAATCCTGCGGAACAAAAAAGCGGACGCGCGTAAATCTCATGTCCTGACGTTTCGCGAGATCTTTAAAATGTGAAGGGATTTTGCGAAGGAATGTGAACGACGCTGAGGTCTCTTCTCGACTAAGAAGTGAACGACACTCCAAAATAAATAAGACAAATTTGCTTGACAACGTATCTGGAAAACGTCACGTGCAACGTTTATAAAAATTTGCGCGATTTTAACGTAGCCGTTAATATTAGCGTAGCCGTTAACGTTAGCGTAACCGTTGACGAATGTTTTTCCAAATATCATAGTAAAAAGATGCAGAAAGACCAATCATTGTTTTTTATCACACAAGGCGTCTACTACTGCTTCAAATTTCGACGAATAGTTTATATATGGGGCGATTTTAACGTGTCTGTTAAGTGGCCGTTAACGTCGGCGTAACAGTAGACGACGTTTTCTGAAGTATCAATGGAAAACATACAAAAAGCCAGTAACTGTTTTTTACTACATCAAGTGAGTTTCCCCAATGCTTACTGCTTTGAGGAATTATTTATATATGGAGCGATCAACGTATCTGTCAATTGGCCATTGGCGTTAATTTAACAGTTGACGGAAATTTCTTAAAGTCTTCAAGAAAATACAGAAAGAAAAGATGACATTTTTGGGGATGAAAAAAGTATAAATTATCTTTTTCATACTTAGAGTCTCTTCGAAATGGTTTATCGTTTACTATCTATTTAGGATTGCCCTAATAATCTCAAGTTCTGATTTTAGATCACCTTTATATTTTCTATTACAGGACGACCCCATTAGTAATGCTTGAGAAGTACCATTTTCCTAATAATGTAGATATCGAGTATATCGATGGGCAAAATTAATTGCGTATTGCATAATAGTTAAGTCATCCCGTTTATATTTTATGTGAATTCTCTAGAAATACATATTTTCGATTTGCTTATGTATTCCTAGAGGATTATAAAACTGCTTTGCAACGTTTATGCCTACATACTGCAGATTGTGTGTATAATTTCTGTTAGAAAGTAGAAAATCTGTAAAATCTTCCCGGGAAATTTTATCGTATTCTTTAAAAGGTGCTAATTAATGGCCCTCTCTCACTTTGAAGGAAAAAAGAAATTTAAAACTTAGCATTCATTTCTTCTGTTGAGGTTATACCGGTAGCTTTTGTACCGACTCTCATTCGCCAAAGAACACTTTTGAGCTTTCAGAATCCTATGATTCACCCTCTACTCCTTTCGGTGAGTCAACTTCCCTCACGACCGCACCGCTCTCCCCTACCCTTGCTGCATCTTCTGCCCAAAATTTCCATGGAAGGGAGCATACATCTCTTATGATTCGATGCATCTAACATCTAGATTATTCAGGGCCAAAGGTCGCTTGCTAACCTCGAAGGAATCTTCCTTT
The DNA here is from genome assembly GCA_947579665.1 of Sympetrum striolatum. Lineage (NCBI taxonomy): Eukaryota > Metazoa > Arthropoda > Insecta > Odonata > Libellulidae > Sympetrum > Sympetrum striolatum. The sequence goes on along the minus strand of OX388345.1, from coordinate 72,995,387 downwards.
CCACATTTCCCTCACGTCTCATGTGGCGATTTATAGAACTGGTCAACTTCGAGATATGGATGTATTGAAATATTATCGATAATTTTACTTCTTTCCATGTTTGTTTTGCGACGTCGATGTTTGAGCTTTAGCTATTTTCTCTCGCAATTGTTTCTCCTCTTTGAATGACGAGGTTCTGTAATATCGAAATGTGCACCTCAAAAGTTTGCATGTATCGAAATTATCGAAAGTGTTGAAATTCTCAATTACTAAGGTATTGTAAGCGTAATATCTCGATATATATCTCTAGAGATATTACGCTTATAATACCTTAGTAACGGTTAACCTTAACCCCCATGGTTAGGGTACTTCCACACGACGGGTTGTACTCAAAAAACGGCTATTTGGAACTCTTTCAACTCTTACTGTTAATAACACAGCCATGTTCCTTTTAGTTATCTTCCAACGTAGTTTCCTCTTGTAGTCTATTCGTTCCTATACTTGGCTCACACTCTTTCTTCATCTTTCTCTTCTCCCCACTTTTTCTCAATCTTTTTAATCTCGCCGCCTTTGTAATCCTCCGGAATTCTCCATTGTCCGAATTCGAATCTCATTTCTTATCTAATCCCTTCTCAGGTATCCCGCCTTTCTCTTTCGACGTCTTCTATCTCTATTTCCCTTGTTTCCCCGCCCTCCCGTCTCGCCCTGCAACCTTCTCTTGTTTCCCAGTTTCCAAGTATTGTCCTCCTTTATATTATGAATAGCCCTTTTTCTGCTGTCTCTCTGTCAGCCAGTTTCATTTTCTATCCACCCATTTCTCCAGCACTGGAAGAAGAACTTCCTCCAACTTAGACTTACTGTTAGCCTCAGTGTCATACACTTTCCCCACAAGTTTTTTTATGGTTTTGCTAAACCTATTTGTCTTGAAGCCGGTTTCATGGCATCTAAATATATGTCAAGATCTAGATTGGTTTAGATCATAAATGTACACAACTCAAAGATTCCACTAATAATATCTTTTATCTTGAAATTCCACTAATAATAGTAATGGTTCCATACGTGATTATGTGCTAACCCTTGCAGAATTATGTCGGAAATACTGTACATTCTTGTTACGTTGCTCTAAGATGCACCAAGAAACACGGGTTAAATATGTTCAAAACATCATATTCTAGAAATAATTGAATCCCAGAATGACTAATTTTGTTTAAAGAGATAGATTCGGTATCTTTATCACCTAATATACACATTTCATCTTTCAATAGTTTTTGTTTCTAGCGTTATACGTACAGTGTATCTCCTATGTTGCGTATCTCATAAAATTCTATAATTCTAACTCCGACCGTACTGTATTTAATTATAGTAGAGGGTTATTTTTTATTATATGAGGGTTATAGTTGTATGCCATTTATGCTTTTGCTTTTAAATTCTCAATTGTTTTCACTTATTCATTCTCTCATTGAGTTATGTATTATGGTCGCTTGTTCTCTTTGATTTTTTAAGTTAAATCTATTTAAAATAAATATCCAAAAATGGCTCCGGAATCGGAAACTTGGTACTCAAATCTCTAATACGAGTACAGAACATGAACAGTACTTTTTTTCCGAATGCATGAACACGTAGACCAACCTTTTTACTCGCCGCCATCGGCGAATCAAAACAGCGTTTCGGAGAGAGACATTGTGACGTCAGTTACCCATTCAATTTCACCGTTGTCAATAAACAAGAGGCTGAAAATTGGATTGGTTCCGAGCAAATCGCGATTTCTGTGCTCCGTAGAAGATGAAAGCGGCGTACTTAACTTGGCTATCTCTCGCTTGTTACTGTATTTGCTTTTCGCTTTCTGGTATCAATTCACGGTGAATTACCTCTACCTTCTCTCTCATACTCTAATATGGATCTTCGTTTATGTTTATTCACTCATTTATTTGCTTAATATTTCGTTCAAATATAGTATAAAATTAATTTCCGTGTGTACTCTTACATTATTTCGTCACTAGGTACACAATTATGATGAAGAATATGAGGTTAATGAATGGTTTTGATGAATATTAGAGGTAAACTAATTCGATAGATTAGTGTCAATATTGGGTTAAGTAAAATGAGATCATTTTGGGTGTGATATTTGGATTTGGATTATAAATTTTCATCTATTTAAATGTTTGAAATAACGTCAATTCTATATTGTACGATAATTTCTATAAGAGAGAAAAAGTAAAAGTACTCAAACGTGTTACGTAAATTTTGGATTTGATCATAACAGGAGTGTATATCATACTTTGAAGTTCATGGAGATTCGTAAAGGAGGAATATCTTTCATTCTTTTTCAAGTCCGTTTTTCCTTGGGATTTTTCAGGGAGATTAATTAATTATCATTATTCGACATACATTCACCAAATCAATTTCTCCCAATTCCATCTTTCCTTCATTAATTGTATGTGCTTTGGCCACACTAATATGAATCCTAGAAAAAATGTAACCTATGAGACCATGGTGCTACAATTACATGATCATGCTCCATTCGCAATAGTATTCTGGCTTGTAGAGGAAAGCAAGGGCAAATTTCCTCACTCATTTGCCTGGTAAGCCTCATTTCCCCTCCAAAACTTCTGGTAGCTAGTGAGAAATCTCTCATTTTTAATCGTTCATTCATCAATTCTTTCGGTCAGACTTAATTGAATGCAGTGAAAAGTGTTACTCAAACGGTCATTTTGCTATACCTACCTAATCTTGTTCCTCTCTCAGTATTTAGCTTAGAGAGCCAAATCGGGCAAACTCCCTCACTCCTCATTTTGCCTGGTAAGCCTCATTCCCCCTCCAAAGCTTCTGGTAGCTAGTGGTGGAGGGCCTGAGAATCTAACCAGCCTTCAAGATGACGACATAACAGACAGATAACATACGTATCCTCTCTGCGATCCTGTTATCCCTATTCCTTTAGTTTTACCTTTCCTCCTTCCCATTCTTCTTTTCCTCCTCTCCTTTCCCTTTCCGTCTCTTTCGTTTTTCCTTCGCCCCCGTTTCCCCTTCGTGGGTCGTCTTGGATCAAGAACCTTCTTTCCGAATCGCCCACCCTTCCTCGTCCCGCCCACCCTCTCCCCAAAAACCTCCCGCCTACCCTCTTCCTTCCTCCCCCTCGCTTATTCCTCCTTATATAATACAAGCACCTCTACTTCATCAATGCCGTGGCTTCATTTAAAGCCGGGAACACAAAATTACAGTCGGACCTCCATAAGGACAGAGGCATTCAAGTTGTTACAAAAAAATTTACTGCAAATAAAATTTGTACTGTATACTGTCTGTAAATTTAAGAATTATCATGTATAAATATCGAAATAATTACGCTCTTAGGCAAAATTTATTCCCATTCGATAACTTCCAGCGAAATCTGTTGACACCTCGTACTTAAAAATACTATTAGAATGCTATCGTTATACCTGATGATAAATACGTATCACCTGATGATGGTGTAACGCCAGACCTAAACTATGGTCGTTGCATGATGATCCGTGGACAATATGTACAGTCGGACCTCGCTAAGCCACATTCTAAGGGACCTGAAAATAATCGAGTCACGGAGTTTTCGAGTTAGGGAAAACGGCGTAATAGGTGCAGTTTATTAAGCAAAATATTTTTTCGGGTTAACAACAATAACCTTTTACTATATTATCTTTTTATGTTAATACAATTTGGTTACATCGGATTATGTATCTGCAGCTTGACCATAACAGTGCAGTGAAGCAACTCACCCATAGAGAATAAAATCTGTTAACTTTGTTTGGTGTCCATGTGCCGATGCATCTCGCACAATAATCACCTGTGACCACTTTGGCAACTTCGTTATTGGCGAAACCAGGGAGAAAATTTCTGCGCATATTTTATTGCTCAGGAGAAAAGATTATATCAGTTTATGAGCACGATAGTAAATATGAACAGAGTTTCAATCACCTTATATTCTTTAGAATATGAAATTATTTTCCCGCTTATATTTACAATGTATTAAATTGTGCAGTACGAATTATTCCTATCCACTGTATCTGAGTTATGTGGAGATGTTTTATAATTGTATGTTCATTGACTTATTGTACGTACTAACCGGGCTTATTGTTACGGCCGGTTTTTGATGGGTGTATAGTTTTCTATTCCTAACTCTAAAGTCGATGTAGAATTTTCGAAGTGACCGCAGAACATGTTAATCATTTCTCAAATTTATCTTCTCTGACGACATTTTGTGGAATTTAATATTTACGACCCAGAAACATATGTAACGTTTTTCCATTTCCACCGAACCATGGGATATTATCGTGATTATTGCTCTTCGTTTTCCACAACGTGGTTTATCAAGACTGTGATCACTAAGGAGGAACTCAAATCTATATCACATTCATAGTTACATTTTCATCGGTTTTTCGAAGTGTAGAGAAAGTGTTAAAGAAAAGTGTTAAAGGAAGAAGGCAACAATTTAAGTAGCTAAGTTTTAACGCGCAAGAATCCTATCAGCCTTCTAATATGTTAATCGAGACATCGATGAAAATACCGTTCATTTGCAATCTGTTGGTAGGCGGCATGGGCCGTATGCATGGGTTTGAGGGCCGCAAGTTGGACACGCCTGCAATTCACCAACTACCTACAGCGTTTGCGAGGGATGCGTTATGTCGCGAATTTAAAATTGGCGTACAAGCATTTTGCATTGAACAAAAATCCATACCCTCTTATGATATCCCACCAAATCTCTCAGTGAAGGGCTTTTCTATGCTGTCTTTGGTTATTTCAGTGTTAAATACTATTACCTATAGAGAGGTTGTTACTCGTTCGACATGTGTCATTTCAAAGCATAGGGAAGTAATTCAAGTGCTAGATGAGATCAGTTTAAATGTTTTTGGTGAAACAATACCCAATCGACTGAGTTTCCAAGTTTCTCCCAAATAAAAGAAACTGTCTGAGGCAAAATTTATGGAATTCATTCATTACAATATATTTAATGAAAACTGTAGTAAATCTCTCGTATTTTTTATTTGATTAAATTTTAAAATAATTTCATTTTAAGCTTTTATTTGATTAAAAACCACGAAGAATTTGATTTTAACGGCTTTTATATGAGATTTACTACTGGTTTTGTTATTTATATATTACCGCCCATATGTTTGGAATTTTCTTTCATAAATTCGTTTTGTTGTTGAATTTTGTACGCTCTCTCGTCCGAAATATGCCCGTTTTATATATTTTGAGGAAATAATGGTAAGTGAATTTTGAATTTTATCATTATAAATTTTTGATTGAAAATTGTGGGCATTAACTTTCTTGAGTTGAAAAACCTCTGATAAAATTCATCAGTCTGTCCCATCTTGGGTCCTCGTGGGACTATTTTATTCAATATCGCAATGTTTGTCTAGACTACATTGCTGTAAAGATATGAATTTTTACGAAATATTCAATTTTTCTTAAAGCTAAATCTTTCTCGAGCCATGAATAATCTTCACTACAAAGTGCCTGAGGATATTACCCTCTCATCCCCGTACTAAGGTTTCTTTTGAACAAGTTCAAATCCCGATTATTTCCATGTAAACTCGTTTGTTTTTCCTGCCAAGTTCCTTTTTACATTCCGTCTTACACATCATCCTTGGATTTTTCTGTCCATCAAATCCTAACAATTTTCCCCGCCTTTTATTAAATCCATTCGAAAATAACCCTGTAATTTTCTAAAGACCTCTACCCTCCACTACTCTCACCTCATCTTCCCAAATATTTTTAATATCCATCTTCCCGCCGAGCTTTTTTTCCTCCCTGCCTTTTTTCCCCTAATCCTCAAAGTTGACTCTCATGCATTCTTCCCGAGGTATTTCCTCTTAACTTTTAATCCAGATTTCCTCTTTTTGTAAACGATCTTTTCTGCTCTCGCCCCGCTTCTCGCTCTTCCTTTTTTATCACGCTCGGTACCACTTCACAACCTTTTCCCATCAGAGCACACCTGGATGACTGCACGTCTTTTAAACAGCGTCCGATAAGAAGTCGCCAGAGTGGACAATTTGAATCGTAGCCATCGCATCGCCTTCGATCGTGAAATTTTTCAAATCAGTCGCCGTTGAAATTACGAAAATAACTTTGTATGAAAAGTTAGTTATAAATGTGTTTAGGGTTTTCGTAAATGAAAATGAATGCGAGGTAAAGGGTGCAAGATGATACCGTACGTAAAGGTGTGGGCCTAGGAAAAATCCCAAAGAACAATGGTGATGAAAAAGACTTAAACTAAAGTTCTATTCCTATAAAATCTCCTGAATGATATGTTAGAATGTACTGGCTAGATAATTTAATTGAATGAAATGACCAACCGGTAATTGGAAATTATGGGTTCGTGACCCGGTCAGTTTTCAAGCCCGTTCTCCCGTGGTGATATTAATACGTATAGATTATTCTTTGAATAACTTCAGTTCTATACCTGGAAGGGCCCACTTTTAAAATTGGAGAAATATGACCTCAAGTGTAGAGAAACATTTAAAAAGAAGTACTAATACTACTTTAGGTTAGTTTTGTTCTGGAGTGCCTAAGAAAATTTCGAAAATTATCGCTTCATATTCGGTAAGATAATATATAAAGGAGAATCTTCAACTTCAAGTACGTTTACTTTGTTTTGATTTATATTAACACAGATAACGCTGAAAGAGTTTACTTATCTCCATATTGCTTTTTATCAACAGTTGTTACTGGATAATGTGTTTAATTTTCAATTTGCTATCGGTCATACATATCAAGCTGCCTTCGAAGAGCGAGAAAATTTACGTTCAATCGGGGAGGGTTTCATCCCACCGAGTTCTTTAGATCCCCCCAGCTGTGATGATACAGTGCCTACGCTAATTGATCAGTTTGGTGAGGCAGTAGGGCGAAGATGCGAATAAATAAATCGAATTATTCATTGTTTACTAAGGCGTTTCATTAATATAGTTTTTGAAGTTTATTTGTCTATCCGCGTATTTGCACCTTTCCTCCAAGACCAATTCCATTCCATGGATTACAACCAGATCTCGAATACTTGGTCCATACATAATGAAAATGGCCTTGTGTAGGTTTCACACTCGCAGTAGAAAAAGTCCTAAACTTTGTTTGGATGTTTTTGTTTTTACAAGCGGCTTTTTCAATGGAAGTGTTCATAAAATGTATAACTGTATACGTTTGTGCTTTAGTTTAGGTGACGCTCTATACCGCATTCATACCCCGACGAAGTCTATGTTCTTGGGTCAACGTTTTTACGACACGCCAGTGTCTCAGACCGGAAAGAGAGCCTCCTCGTTACTGTTTCTCTTTCTTCCCCATACGAATCCTCCGCATCTCATCTTCCTCCCCTTCACCTTTCATCTCCTCCCTCGACTCTCCTTGTCTTCCCCATTGTATTCCCTGCCTCGGAAAAACCTTACCTCGGTGTCATCGCTTCGACCTTTACCTGCCCTAGGAGGCCGACAGGTGACTTAGGGATCCCAAAAGATCTCGAAGCTCACGCCCTCCGCCGAGGAATGCGTGTATCTGCATTTCGGCAGCCATTTCTCTCGGTCGTTCCTCTCCCGAGGTAAAATAAAAGGCGGAGAGAAAAAAGAGCTGCCCAAGAAGTCGGGCTACCTCAGAAATAGAGCGGGAAGGCAGGCTTAAACGGTTTCGACGACCGATTCCTCCGATAGATTCGGAGGTGGTTATCCCCGTGAGCAGATGGTTGAAGGATCGATCTCTTAAGAGGATAAGATCGGATTAGATAGGGTCTTGATTTGGGTGAAATTGAGACTTTAATGGGGCCATCATCTAGCCTCGTGGTAGGGTTACGGAGTTCATCTTCGGCTCGTGATCGAGCACCGTTCGGGTTATACTACGCCAACGCTAAATAGATTATCTAGCTTCGTCAGGGCTTACATCTCTCCTATTCGAAATTCTTCCCGCTTTTTTATGCTATGAAGAAATTGAATGCGTGTGAGAACCAGGACTTGCGTGCACTCTTCTCCTTTGCCTCAAGTGAAAGAAAGGCACCGTTTTGTAACTATGTGCTGACTTTTCGTTTCTCTGTATTCAGCCCAGACGCCGGTGTGGACCTCAATTCCTTTACAATTAACTATAAGGAGTTCTACTGAGGGAATTAGGCTTATTTGTTTGAGGAGTGAGGTAGTTTTCCCCCTTTCTTTCATCGAGTCAGAAAGCCACAAGTAAGAAACTTCCTCCTTAGTCCAGTACAGTGACTCAGTGAATTACAAATTCGTAGCATTCGATTAGGTATGACAAATTTAAGTTTATCAATTATTATCATTCGTGCTTCAAAAGCCTTCTTATTATCATAGCCGGTAACAAAACTATTATTAATGTGTTAATTATTATTATATTAAATTATCACTGCCGTGAGCAAGATTGTGGTGAACAAAAGTAAATAAAATATACATTTTTTTCTATTCTATACCGATAGACCTAGAAAAATATTTCATCCATAAACGTAAGGTTGTAAGAGCTTGTTATTAAGCATAACATCACCTAACTTACCTTTCATAAATTTATGAACCTTACTTACGTTTACATAAATGTGTGCGCATTAAAACAATTTATATTTTATGGATTTTAGTTTCATTTTCGTTTCTCATTATTATTTGTAAAATTGTCCTTCTCGGACTTGCTATTTCCGTGCTTACTCAGGCAACTATAAGTCATTCCTTGCTTCTACGAATTTCATAAGGCATTTCAGTTTCGGGATTCTTATGGTGGAACTTCACGCTATTGTTATTTTAAGAATATTTTTCATCTAAGCATCTTTGTACGTCTCAATGATGATAAATTTTATGTATAAGTGAAATAAATGAAGAGCAATAAGACTAAGCTCAATCTATGCAGATTAATGGAAATTTCGTCATCCAGTAGTACCAGATTTTACATTCGAATGTCATCGGACCGAATTTGGATAAGTAATATTGGCTCTTGTATATTTCTAATCCTTGCACTCCTCTGTTAAGCAGAGCTATTCATTTACTATCGGAGAATTGGTTGAAATACCTGGCGTTGCACAGTTAACTGCAAAACGTTTAATTTTTGCAGACTTTTTATTTGTGGGAAAACTGCAGCAACTCAGAAGTCCTAAATGAAACGAAGAATAGATTCTATATGTTCCGACAGAAAGTTTAACATCGTAGTAATAGTTTGTATGCCTTGAAGCATACGGGTATGAATGTGAGAAGGAGAGATAGGAGAAGAAAGATTGAGAGGAAATCTAACCCCCCAAGTGAGTGTTATCCACACTTCAATAAAGGGCTTTTATCTGACGTACAACTCTCAGTATGGAGCACGCAAACCCGTCATCAACCAGAAAGAGGTGGAAAGAGAATTTTGGAAAAAAAACGTTATGGAATGATCCATTATCGTACGTTGCCTCCTCGCGGGATCCACAAATAGAAAATGCATACCGTAAACTGGAGCTCTCTCCTGTAGTATTCCCTATTCTTTCCTTTGCTGTTTCCTTCCTTCTATTTCTCTTGTTATCGCCTATTCAGTATTTGTATGTGCATTTTTTCCTCCTCTTGCAATGTAGAAAGAGTTCCCTTCCGCATGTTTTAGCTATTTTTATCTCGCGTTTATTCTTCCACCCCGTTTCTCTGAAAATTTTCTCAAGCTATCTTCATTAAGATTAATTTCTTTTAATGTAATAATTTATCAATGACGATGACTGTGAAAAAAAGATCTTCCAGTCTCATTACCCCTCGAGTAAAGATGCTATTTATTTTTCACTTTTTTCTCTCTCTGTTTCCATTCTCTTTTATCTTACTCTACAGCAGTCATCCGATATTTGTACAGTTTCTTTTCTCCTCATATTTTCTTTTTCCAGTTTCTACATTACAATGAAAATCGCCATCTTCAAGAGGCTGGCTCCTATTCCAGCTAGCAATCATATGAATGTGAAAATAATTCTATCAGAATGCCAACAATTAATACATTCGCAAATAAACACCGACAAAACAGGCATCTCGGCATTGGTGTCTTTTATTCTTTTCATCCTCCTCCATCTCTCTTTATTTCTATTTATTCTGTTATTTAAGGTTTCCTCTTCTTCCCTGCTTTTAATTTTCCTTTCGTTTAATTTTTTTATTTCCTTTTGTTTTACTTTCTACTCTTTGCCTGCGTCTTTCTTTTTCCCGTCATTATTTCTTTAAACCCTTTCTTTCCGGTTGTTTCTTTTTTCTTACACTCTTTTCTCTTCCATTTCTCTATCGATTGTTCACTCTTTCTTCACTATTCTCTTTCGCCTTCATTCATTTTCTATCCGTCTGGTATACATTCCCTTCTTTCGTCCTTACTTATCCTTCAATCCCTACCTTTCCCCTGTTGCTTTTCCTTCCTCTTCCCATGTCTTCTTTTCATTCTTATCCTTTCATTCTTCCGCTCTTCTCCCTCTTTCCCAGTCACTCCGATTCATTTACATTCAGTTTCTGTAAGTTCCTCTATTTCATGTACATTATCTTTATTCGTTACGTTTCTCCTCATCTCCCCTCTCACTTTCTTTTTGGTTATTTATTATATTCTTATTATACTGTTATTTTCCTTATGGCTTCCTTACTTTTACCACTTTGTTTCTCTTTCGTTATCCTTTTGTCGATCTTTTTTTTCTCCTTCTCTTCACTCTCCTTAGTGTTCTCTTTCCTTTTTTTTTAGTTTCCATCCCATTCTCCGTAGTTTCGTTTTCGTTCTTCAATTCCGTTCGTTTACCTTTCGGTTCTCCGTTTCGTTTTATCTCACTTTCCCTCTTGTTTCTTACTTCCCTCTTCTGAACTTCTTCTCCTCCTTTTCCCTTCCTCATCTATCTTCCAATAGTCCTCCACCCTTCCCACTCCCCATTCTTTCTCCCCCCTCCTTCCGAACGCCGCCGCTCCAACTCCTTTCCCATACCTCTCATGCCTATGAAAACCTTTGCCGTCGTCTCCCCGCCCCTCTCTCTCCACCTTTTATTTCCTCTCTCTCGGTCGACTCGCACAGTTGCTGCCCGGCCCTTACCGCCGCAAGTCCTGTGCTACAGCGCGTACGGGAGATGGACGCGGGGACCTCTCCTCCCACTCGCAAGTGATTCATCCCTCGACGACGCCTCCTCCCCGGCGAAAAAAAGACGTGTTTCGGCGTCCGACAGGTCGGAAGGCGCGCCAGAATGGAGGCGTAGGTCGTAAGGCTTCGACGGGGAAAAAGTTAGTGCTGCACGCGAGTGGTCGGTTCCGAAAAGTTCTCGAGAGAGCGCGGTGTGATCCTCCGGAGTTTTTTTTCCGACGGCGCCGGAGGAAACCGCCCTTCTGGTCGGTAACGGAGCTCGCCCACCTGCGTGGCCCTCGCGGAGTGTCGGAAGCGGGGTCTCGGGCGGAGTGTCCCCAAAAAGTGTGTGCCACCTCCACGGATTGACGCCGCGATGAGTCCTCCGCTGTCCGTGCTCTGTGTCGCCGTGGGCGTGCTGCTGATGGCCCGCCTATCGTCGCAGGTCGAATGGGATGGAGACACACCGTGGTTCACGGGATCTTGTGAGTTTCTCGGGCGAAATGTGCGGCCAAAGAGGCTGAATCCCTCGCTACGATATCTCCCGCGAAAAAGGTGTCCCAGAGAGCCTTCCAAGTTGTAGCTGGAATCGTTTGTCGTGCCAGCTGTTGAAGTTACCATTTCGTTTACCCCCTGAGGAAGTCGAGGGTTCGACCTCGATGGTGATATAGTCTTCTGCCTTGTTCTTCTCAACTTGTTTCCAAAAACTTGTTCTAGAATAGTATGTAAACACCAGTAGGAAACACCAGCAGACAGTAGAGGAAGATCCCGGGTTCAATTCCCGGCCCTGTCAGACTTTTTTCAAGTCCGTTTTTCCTTGGGAATCTTCCTGGGTGCACGCCCTTATGTGCAAAGTCACCTTAACCCTTTCCTTATTCCAAAAGTAGTTTTGTTGACAACATTTCTGGGCTGTATCTTTTTAGCAGTCTCTCTCAGCCACACCTTTCTGAAATTGTGCTCGGTAGACTGGAATTTCTTTCTTATCGCGAATAATTGTAGATTAGGTTTAATTTACTTACCACCAAGGATAGCGCAGGGAACAAAAAGCAAAAACTCCTGTTCTTTTTTTTCTAAATGATACGAGCTTTCGCAAAAAATCTTGGAAATAAGGATATCCCATAGACTAGGATGAGTACATAGGTTTCTTATCTGTGTGGTTAAAGTTCGTACATACCATTACTTAAGCTTTACACATTGGTGCACATGCGATGCGATACAGTGCAGATAGTTTTGGTAAACATCTTTGAGATTTATACATGTTCTTTTTTAACATTTACCTCCTGTCGACCTCGCGGTATTTCTTTACGTCTCCTAGAAAAAGTTCGAATAATATTTGGATGCAAACCCCTCGTAAATTATTTTCTGCAATTGTAGTTTTTGATTTTGGATTTAAATTGATGACGATTGATGATTTTGTGCCCGAAAATAATGTACATTTATTTGTGAAACAGAAAATCAAGATCGCAAAGAAGAGCACAACTTCACTCGAGATAATAAGTATTTATATCATCTTGAGTGTAGCAGCAAATGTAACCCTGAAAGCAGTTTACAAAATTATTTGAACGAGCTTTAAGCCTGGGCTCCATACAGTCTTATGGAGTGCTTATAGGTGGTTATTTCGTATAGAAAATGTTTCTTTGCAATTATCTCCCATTGAGGAGCAGGCTGTGGTGCCTTGATTAAAATCCCTCACTACAGAAGGAAAGAATCAGTGAGGTCACGGAATAATAGTACTCTTTTTATAGCCAATTGAACTCTATATATAGCGTATCGCAATGAGGTAACTGTAGTAATTGCTTGAGAACGTATTGTATTGAGTGGATGCCACCAGTATGGAGTAGTCTTTTTGTGGCAGTTAAAGTGAACAATAATGGTTGTGAAGGATACTCAAACCAAAGTTGCTCGGTCATGAGACTCTTAAAAGTTTTTTTTCGGTTTAAATAGTCCATGTTGGGGGTCTGTTTCCAAGCTATACCAAAGATTACACACACATATATCGAATTCTGAGTACTCTCTTCATACTCCAACTAAAAGTGGCTACTACGATCGGTTCGATTCACATTAAATAAAATCTATCGGTTGAAGTGCTTCAGAGGAGCTGAAGAGGGAGCGTTATTTATCTTTCCAGAGGGTATACCGAATGTTGTTGAAAACGCCAAAATAAAAATGGGTGTAAGTATTTGATGGAAGTAGTATATGCATTAAGCGTTGAATATACCAATGCTGAAATATTTATTGCTACAGGAAACAAGATCGAATCTGTAGCACAGACTACTAGCGTTTTTCCCTTTTTCTGTAGATCTAATTTATTTCATCGCCAATGGATGCATACGAATTGATCGCATCCAAGCTAAATTGACCAAAATCAGGAGATGACTAACGACTAGAAAATATGTAAAGAATATGACTAATTGCAGGTAATAGTAGTTGTACGATGATATAAATAAAATTACATATTCAGTTGTTTGTCGCATATGTAGTTAATACATACGTTTTAAAAGATAAAATGTTAGCATCTACTGATTTATTACATTGCAAATTTATTCCTATGAATAGATGGGGCCCACATCTGATTGGTACAGAAAAACAATCATGCTATTAGTGACAATTAAAAAATATGAGTAAGGAATACACATTAGTAGTTGTGGTGTTGTATGATGGTGTGCATAAAAGTTATCTATGTTATGTTATTATGTTACGGAAGAATTTTAATAAAAAATGATCTAGATGTTAGCATATGATTTATATAAGAGTATGTAATTACTTCCTATGCGACAAATGAGTGTATATTAAGTAATTACGTACGTGTATATAAATCATATGCTAAGATCTAGATCATTTTTGTTATATTAATTTCGTAACATAACAACATTTGCTCGTTAAGAGTTCTTTCAAACTGCTGAAACCATTAATTTCCATGATTTTTCGTATGTTCTCTCGGTATCTATTTATTCTGGCATCCTCATCATGAGTGGCACACCTTCTTAAACACTTAATCAAAGCATAGGTGCGATAACACATTATTCCTTCTGGTGTTACAGTGGTGTTGCGACTAGCCATCGCTCTTCGGCGTTCCCCGACACCACTCTACCTATCTCCCCAGTCTACTATTTCCCACACCCTTATCTATCCTTTCATATATTACAGCAGTCGCCACTCCCACTCGTAGCCTCGCCCTTTTTCATTCTCATCTGAGAAAGGAAGCTGCGCTACAAGAGGCCCTCCACTGTACGTGGCCCTTTCGGAAAGTGGTGGTTGTGGTCAAGATCGGGTGGTTATATTCCCGGAGCGGCCCGACTCCTTTTAAATCTCCACGAGTTTGCGTTGGCGTGTTGTGTACCTTTGTATCGGCCGAAGTTTCGTTGAACTCCGCGGAGGAGCTCCGACTTTTACACCGCCGGGTAGCGGATAAATTATTCGACCAATGGGTGCGTAAATGTAGGCTCGGAGTGCCAAATTACCGTCGTAAGTGATTGGGGTTAGGTGGGAATTGAACAGCTGGTCGGAACTTGAGGTCGTTTCCGTCTGGGGTTTGTTTCCCGGGGAATGAGGTATGTTCATCCGAGGGCGCCTGAATGGTAATATAAGGACTCGAGTGTTTTGGCGTTCCACGTATTCCACGTTTCACATATTCCACGATGAAACGATGGACTAAATAATCTGCAGATTTTTTGTATATTGGTTTGAAAAACAATGGAAAGATTACCTTTTTTCGGGGATCTGCATGAAGTGATCGCTAGTCCTTTCCAGTCTAAAACCAGAAGATGTAATTGCTTAAATATTATTCTAATAATGAAATTTAAGAAATTGCAATAGTATTCTGACTTGTTAATATAGAATACACTGCTGTGGCTGTAGCTTCCTGGTAAAATTCCTTAATGAATTAGGAAAAGACTAACTTTAAAGTGATATTTAACCAACTGTAATATCAATCAATTACTACCTACCAATATTAAATCAGTACGATCTGCGAAATTTAACTATTAATATCGTACTTAGTTTGTCATTTCCTTGTTAATCGTTTGCATTGCAGCAGTATAAAATATGAATATCAACCTTTCGGTGATATTTTCGATTCCATCCTCCTGCATAGCAATAAAAATCATGCCCTCTCCTGTATGTTCTAGGTACTATTTCTCCATCCAAACCGTTTTATCGTTAACTTCTACGAGGAGGGAAATATGAAGAGTTTGATTATGTATATGTAATTCCCACAACCTAACAAACAAATTTACGACCTGGATTGTTACTCGTGAGTGTTCCTTTTCGATGAATCTTTAATTTTGAACCATATACCGAGTTTGTCATTTGCTTTATACATCACTGTGCAGTAAATGGTTGCTAAACGTCTCTTTCGGTTTAAAATTTCTTTATTCGTGAAAATGTCTGTTAAGATGTATTTTTCAGTGGTATTGATTAATTTAAGGATCAAGAGAAAAAATTGAATTTTTATTCGTGAATTTGTATGTTGTTTTATTCAGTGATTCTATCAGTAGCATATCATTATGCCATTAATACTCATGCATATGCTACTGATATTATTATATTACATAATAATATCAGTAGTTTAATATATCTTTTTTGTATTTACTATTATTGATGCAACTAACCAAGAACAAATAATTCAGTATTTTCGTATTATTATCAATATTATATAGTTTTCTTTACAAATTTGCCTTAAGATATGCAATCATTCATAAGTAATGTAAGGATAATTATCATCAATGAAACATCAAAGAAAGAAAAGGACTGAACTTTGGTAACCATAAGTTACTTTGGTAACCATAAGTTACTTTGGTACCCATAAGTTACAACAGTTACATAAGTTAACTTTGTTACCTGAAAAGGTAACTTTGCACTAAAGGGGTGCGCCTAGGAAAGTGTCCAAGAAAAAACGGACATGAAAAAAGTCTGACTGGACCAGAACACAAACCAAGATCTCCAATTGCTTGTCGGTTCCTCTAACGATTATGTTGTCTTGCCAGAACATTTAGACATGTCGTTCGGAAGACATTTAAGGCGAGGGCGTGTGGTTTCCCATCTCCCTGTCCTATCAAACTTTTTTAATGCCTTTTTCGAGGTTGAAAGAGTCATCATATTGCAATGACGACCTCAGAGAGAAAGCATCGCTTCGAAGAGAGGCTCCGGATAGATTAAGGTGTCCCCTTAATGCCGCCACTCCTAAGAACCTGCGGTCTCGGAAAAAATGGCCATTCCATCTTTATTGCCATTTTTCATCGCTCTCGACCTAATTGTCTCGGTTATTCCATTTCCGTCGGTCTTCCCTTTTAGCCGTCCTTTCGTGGGCGGTTTTTCCTCCGAAATCTCCCACAGCGATTTTTCAAACGACTTCTTTGGGCCTCGATAACCGCTTCCGAGAAAGGAAACAAAAAAGACCCGTGGAAGCGGTTCGGAGATTTCATTTCCTGGGTCATTTCTCTCTTCCGACTCAATTCCTCCGAGGGGGAGGTTTTCGTTCCGAAGATGGTCCCGCCCGCTCACATCTTTCCCAGGTGATGACTCATCTTTCCCACGATTGCTCGGAAAGTAAATCCCATACGGGATGAACACCCTCGCGTCTGGTCCAGAGGTCTCCCTCGCCGACTCGAAATGGGTCGAAATCGGAAAAGTTGGTCACTGCTAAAAAAGTCGAAAACTATTTTGTTCTTGTTGGACTATAGTCTATTCTCATTATAGTCACCTTTGATTGGTCTACCTCCCAGTGCCTTAAAAGACTAACATTTTTTTCTTGCTCCGCCTTTTCAGCCGTAAAGATAACTTTAACAGACTATAGACACATCATGTAGCTCAGAGCTCTCCAAAACAGTCTTCGTCAGCGTTCCATGGCCGGTACCGGTTCTGAAACAAAGGAAAGCCTGGATTACTGATATTCTAAGAAACACCCAATGTACTTTTCAAAATAATTGCAATCATCTTCCATTCATTCGTGGCCTATCTCTTTTTTAATAAGAAAGTTTACGATAATTAAGAAGAAAGGGTAGGGCTAGTAAGGTGATGTACGGTGGGGACTTCGCGGGTACTATTTCCGCAACGGTAATCGTGAAGGAAGAATTTAATATCAGAAAAATTGAAAATATTATGTGATAGGTAACGTTGACAAGGCGCGGTAATGTTATATCAAGGAATCCTAAAAATTAAAACTATTTAACACACACTAGTTTTAAATTATTGTACTTGATGAGCAATGTTCTTTTTCGTCATATCCTGATATTCTGTATATGTAAGGTTTCTGGGTAATTGTTTGAATTAGCTGATAAACGCACATGGTGTTTGTAGCGGTTATAAGTTATTGTAGTTTTAATTTTTGATTAGTTTAGCTGGTAAATTATTGTAGTTAACGGACGGGGTGGTTAAATGCTAATGCTTCTCAGTTGTACACGTAGAAATTTGAAAATTGTTTGTGTTAGTTGTCCAATGCAGTGTAACAGTGGGCTATGGCTAACTGAGACCTGTAATAAATAACTACGTTAATAAATTCAAAGATTAGTCTTACAAACGCTGTAAAAATTTTGTCAGAAGTGGGATTCGAACCCACGCCCGGAGAACCGGACTGCGACCTGAACGCAGCGCCTTGGACCGCTCGGCCATCCTGACATTGAATGTTAATAAATCATTGAACATATACCTATTGACCAATGGTTCCATACAGATATCGAAAGCTAACTTTATCCTCGGAATCCCTGAACCAACTTTTTCAGAGAAGGATATTTTTTCACATTTGAAGGGATATTCGAATTACTTGAGATCATGAGACCAAAAGTTAGCTGTCGATTGCAATATGAAACCAGCTGGTCAGTAACGATATGTAAGTACATGTAAAATGCAAATTATAAAAAAATAAATAATAAATAAGATAAAATCTATTAATTTCTATGATAGCCGTACGATGTGATTAATGTATTACATAGGTATCTCGTGTGAACGTTTTTAGATCTCGTATGATACGACCTTGAGAGATAAAAGTAATTTCATGTTTTTTTTAACTTTCTATGGCTTGCTTCATCTGCACAGTAAAACTGAATATAGATAATTCCACAAAAAGTGGTAGTGTATTAATTATCTTTATTCAGTGGTACTGTGAAGTCGGGGCTCCACCAAATTTCACTTGATAAGATAATTTTCATTTTCTCTCAAAATATGTATTATTATTAATTTACTATCATCCGCGTACAGGTATCAATCGCCCTTCCTGTTATAATTCCATATGATTGGATGTATGGCACGATTTTCTTAAACGTCTCGACGAAGGCAACCCCTCGGAAAACGGAGGAAATTTATGATAATTTAGACATTTTCCGACCCGTAATTATCGGTATGAGGTCCGGAGCAGAAACATCGGAGAAACCAGTTCGTCTCCCGTCGCGACGCGCTATTCCGAATGCCTCCACGCTTCATAATCCCCGAATAATAAAGCGATCAAAGGAAGATGGGATTTTTTGCCGCGTTTCGCATCGAAAGGAAATTCCCCGTCCCGTTACCCGCGACGATAATCCTTTATTCGGCAATTTACGAATCGTATAAAAAAACGTCGGAGGTGATTTAAACCCACGGCCATTTAAGGAAGAAGCCATTTGGAATCGCTTCCGCCGGCCCTTGCTCTAACGACGCGGAAATTGGCGGCTCTTTTCATTTCGTTGTTATTTGAATAACTTTTTTTCGGATCCCCCGCGCGCTTTTTAATGTGTCGAGGAATTATTAGGTCTGTGTTTTATAATGGACCGGGGCGTATTTATAAACAGGGCTGATGGCAGGTGGTCTAGGTGAGACGATGAACCCTCCGAAGGTCTCTCGAGAGGTTGGGTCGGTGAGGCGAGGTGTTCTGCTGATGCCAGTCGTATCCCAAGCCAAATGTTTTGGATACACTGAAAGAAACACTGGATAACTTCCCACAAGAGGTTTCAATTCGACCGATTAAGTCAAGAGGTTGACATCTTAAGACTACCTGGAGGTATCAACCTGTTGATTGAGCCGGTGGAATTAAATCCTCCGATTTTGGAGAAACCGAGTCTTCTTTTAAGATTTGCGCGTATTCTTTCCATAAAGCTACGCTTGTATCAATATTTATGTATCATAATTAGTATATACATATTCGTATATTAAATAAAATTAATATGCTGAAGCGTGACTTCGTGGAATGGAATAGACATTTAAAAAAATTGAAAAAACTTTGTAACTTCCACAGAGATTTATTCAAACACGACCGGAAGTTCAAAGTTTTTTCAATTTTTTGAAATGTATACTAAATATTTTGTAATATATTGGTATATTGTACTATAATATACGTGTAATATTGATAATCTTATTTATTTATTTATCATTATCAATATCATACGTAGTTCATGTAGATGCTTCCGCAAAAACATTACTAACACGTGTGTTAGCATAAATGAACATTCTACTGTTCAGTCTGATACGATATTGATGGGATAACTCCTATAGTCATATTCATCAGATGATGCTGTATTTTTTAAAAATTTTAATATCTCTTCTAATAGAAGGCCTTTAAGATTTAATACGAACAAGATACTGGGAAGGAGTCGACAAAATATTTAGAATCTTTGCGTTGGCAATTAATCATCTCATTTAATACAACCTGTAGATTATATGAATTGATAGTAGCCGATGTTATTATCTATTAAATCCAAGGAATTACGCACAAAATAGTTAGTGAAACATTGCCAAATAAATGTCTACCCAGTTTAGGCCGGTGAGTTAATCACCGATTATGTTTCTTATGTTATTGCATAAGTAGTCAAAAATTAGGATTTTTTATGTTTATATATGTCATGCCATTCTTTGAATATGTTTGTATCACATTGGAAGTTTTTTAAGCTTAAGAAAAAGGCACACGGTAGCCATAAACACCCCATTTAGCTTATGGCATTGCTTTAATAATAATAATAATAATAATAAAAACTCTTTATTTGGCGAGGTTAGGCCCATTAGGGCCTCTCTTACACCTAACCATTAAGGATTACTAATATTACTTACAGAAAAGGAGGAAAAACAATACAAATACATGTATATAAAAAGAAAATACAAAGAAGAGGTAAACAAATAAAAGAATTGTGGTGTGGGGAAAAACTCCTTGGCTGAAGGCTTTCGGAGAAAAACCCACTGTGCGGTAAAACGCTCACACAAGAAGGGGAGCGAAAAAAACCCGCGAAAACACAGATGGAAATAAATACAAGCAGGTATATCACTATTTGCATAATTGCTGACCTATATTTTTGGGTAAATTTCTTGATGGTTGACCACGGATGTCATTTACCTGAAAAGACAGAAGAAGAAGAGTAGACGGAAAATAAAGAGCTTTCGGAAATGCGATTTAAGTAATGGAGGCCTGAAAGATTGAGATTAATATGCAACTATAATGTGATTAATAATCCACAATTAAATATTATATAATAGTTATACTGGTAAGGATAATTAAAGTTATATTGATAGATAAAGCATGATTTACCTGCTGTACAAATATTAATAAATCTAAAAATAGTATTAATACTAAAATACTATGACGCTTTAGATGTCCCCATAATTGCGGTACTGCTGTATTTGTAAAATTGTTGGAGTTATTTTTAGTATACCGTTCCATCAGCGAGGTATAACATACGACCACGTTAATCATTTCCAACGGTAAGAAACTATGGATCTGAATGTCTCTTGAATGTCGTGAATGAATCTCTTTCAATGTCATTGAAGGATCATTATCTCTCGAATTCCAAATGTCTAGCATTCATTTCGACGTTTTCCGTTATAGAAAGAGTCGTGATCCTTGGAAATCAAGTCAAAGCGAAGAATGTAGTAAAGAATTCCCCTCCGCAGAAGTTAATAATCTTCCGAGAAAATGCCGCGTTATTGATTTGTGGCGATGCAGGAAAAGGAAAAAGAGATTTCTTCATTATCTCCCGTTTCAAGAAGGCCAAGGTATATGCGGTATGGAGTAGTGCTGCGTAAAAAAAGACTTGTGCCTTCCATTAAATGCTATTTCCTTTCTCTTCTTCGTGTTCAGAGCGGAAAACGCAGGCATTTGATCGCATTTCGTAGTCATTTGTTTCATGAGTATCATGGAATAGGCAATATATAGTCTATGTTTATAATGATAATTAAATCATTCGATTCAATTTAATATCTCACCATTCTAAATATAGTCAACTTATATCGTAAGAATACATTTGCTTTAAGATAAGGAAATCCTTCCAAATCGTATGCCATTATTTCATATTTTATGTATGGAATAATCATTTTAAGCTTACAGCATATTCTTATTGGCTTGGACTTACAACTTGACGAGGTATCCATTGATAACGTAAATATGAGGTTTGCTTTCTTCGCTACTTGTAATTAGGATATAGTGATAGTATGGCAAATTCCATAGGAAATTTAAATATTGAATATTTGTTGAATGTCCTTAAAATTTATTGAGTTATTGTTTATAATCTAACGTCAACTCGAAACATTTGATACTTTAATGGAGCAAATAATGGATGCTTTGTTTTGTACCCTTAATTGGATAAAAGGAGCCAACAGACTCAATGATGCTTTACCGTTACCGGTTGCTTTATTTATTTTGTTGTCATTTTCACCATCCGACTGAAGACATTATAATTTCATCTGACTAATAATCAATTTATTTAATTTAACCTTGAAACAGGTTGCTCTATGAATTTCCTTTGCGATTTTGTCCAAATCATGCATTAGCTGTTTTACTAAACCGAAGAATTGTTAAACAAAACAACGTTTTAAAATTTAGAATTAATCACCTTCAGATATCACTTGTGAAACTTCATATAATTGAAAACTTTGTTTCATTACAAGCAGTGGTCATCAACCAGAAAATTTTTCCAAATGATAAATTCTTCCGTTGATTATATGCGTTGCTTATTATTATTATTATTAGGGGCCTTTATTATAGGCGAGATTGAGACTAAAAAGTCTCCTCTTCCATCTAACCTGTCGTTAAGTTGTTACTTCATACTTATCATATTTGTTATCTATATCTAACGCTCCAAGAATTATTAATCACTCCTTTTTAAATAATACTCCCGCCTCTCACTTTGCTCAACACCTTAATGATTCTCACCATTCCTCATCTTTCATTCCTGAAATTCTGCATATCCATCGAAAAGGTCCTAAAATGAATTTTTTTGAACAGAGAGAAATTTTAGTATCTAAAATTGCTTCTCAGAACGTAGGTAGTTAACGAAATAATTCCGGTACCTTAATCTCCCTAAAAGCTCTCTACCAGATAAGACCAACCTTTACCCCCCGGAAAGCTCCCACAAGACATAACCCTTCTTTCTTCCACCTCCCTCCCCTTCTCTCTACCCTTTCCTATTGGTTTATTTCCTTACACCCACCTTACACCACTCCTTTTCCCTATATAAGCTTTCTTGTTTGTAACTTCCTTACCTGAAGATGGCCGATCTGTGCCGAAACCGGTCGTGTTTCTAATAAATCAGTGAAAAAAAAGTATTTGTAAATCCTTATTCTTAACATCCTCTGTTATGGATTTCCACTCGGTAAAGCCTGCCGCAATCGATTTTATATTAATCACTCTATTAATGTAAAAAAAGATTTTCACCAAGTTACGAAAAACTGTCCTTCCTTGTGAAAGTCAATAGTTGCAATATTAAATTATTTGAATCCGTGTATTTTAGCTCATTTGTGTAGCAATAAAAAAGATCTCCCGTAATATGCATAAACTAGAAATCATATTAATGAACGGTTTGATGCTATACCTAAACATCATTATTGATCCCACATCTATGCATCGCTCTCCGAATCCGAATGATCGTTCCGATTCGAAATGGAATAGAACCTCAATTGTTATCTGTTACTATCTCTGTTAGAAGGTCAACGTAGATCGGCCACAGGTTGATATAGGACTCGTGTGTCCCGCATTCGAATATCTTTACTTCGTTATATTTTATTTTCCAATCTGCCCTTTCTCAACCCTCCATTATCCTATCTGAATCCACTCAAGCTCTCTTAAAACATCGTCGAGCTCAAGTTGTATTTTACAGCTAAGTTCCATTAGGAGCTAAACCTCGTTGATTTTTGAAGTATCGTTCACCGAAGTAACTCTTTCGAGAAGGAGTCGTAAAAAACACATTTTCTCACGAATATTTCAAAGGAACACTTGATTGAATTTCCAATCTCTCTCTTGTGATTAGGTTTTTGTGTCTTGGCCAGCCCTGAACGATACATTATTTACGACTGGTTAAACTTCGTTCTAGGTTCATTTCTTTAGATATATTTCCTATAAAAACCGTGTTGGATTTTCGTCGTAGAATTATTGCTAACACTCAGGGAAGTATTTTACTTGAATTCCAGAGATTTTCTCTGTCGGGGACTCCTAATTTCCTTCAGTCGTTTGAAATGATTTGAAATAGGGCTCAGATCTGTTGTATAGCGTTAATTTGATTCGATTTTTATTTTTTATGATTGCCATATTGTTAAAATATGTTATTTTTACTAGAAACGGGCAGTACCACAACCTGGAAGCTGTGGTAGGCTTTCTTTGTAAGAATTTATCATAATTTGAACTGAAATGCCCTTCTACCATGATAATACTATCGCAGATAACGAATATTTTAGAGGGTATTTCTTCTCTCTATTTGTGCGTTCGTATTTTCATTTTATCTCAGTTGGATCCCAATGGGTTTGATGGAAGTAATAATGGAATAAGTTGAACTTAGGGTAATACCAAGCAATTGTGACCAAAACCTTTGGCGGAAATCAAATATTTAAAAGCATACAGGGCAAAGTTGGTCAACCTTTTTGTGAGTGTGATCCCAAATCGGCCAAATGAGTAACTCAAAATATTTTTCGGAAATTTAATTTGATTTTTCGGTACGTATTTGAGCTGATATGAGTATGTAAGTCATGTAAAACTGAGAAGGATGAGGAAAATAGGTTTATTAGCAGTTTTAGGCGCGTCCCAAAAACCCACGGATAAACGGAAGTGAGGAATAGTAAATCATCCCTTTAACAGAAGCGGATTTTATGCGGCATGGTAGTTTAGTGGTTAGAACACCTGCCCCCAAAGTGGAAGACCTGGGTTCGAGTCCCAGTCATGTCGCTATTTTTCTACTCTGTTTACCCTTGGGTGTATAAAATTGACTGAATGGTGATAGAATTAAGACAGGTTTTTTCATATAGTACAAAAGATCGAAAAAATTCAAATGAATTCGGCAAGGAATTGTTTCGTGTACCAGAAACAAGTCATCGACGTGCCGTGTTTGGCACGCGTGTCGATGGTTGCTCACCCCTGATTTAGTCTACCAAACAAGTGCTATTTCCGTATTCATTAATAAAACTCTGATAGATATGATGAAGTTTCGTTCAGAAGTCAGCCTTACCAAATACACATTGCTTAAAACGCAAGATTATTTATGAGCTAGATTATTGGTCACCAAAATGGACCCTACCGCCCACCGGTGGATGTTTTAAGTTTTCAGGGTGGGCGGTGAGAATATAAAATCGTTATTCGAGGCCAAAAAAAGAAAATCCACAATTAAGTATATCTGAATACGTTCGGATGACGATCAGATCCAGACGAAGGAAAATGTGGCTGATAGAAACATGTCATTATACTTATGCCTTTAAGTAAAGCGTATATTAATGTAAATGTAGACAAAATTCTCAAATATATGCATCTATAAAGACGTTATCTATTTATTTTTAATATTTTAATAATATTTGCATTGCATTTTTTTGTAAGACGATGTTTTATAAAACTTTATTCTTACATTACCTTACTTTAAATGATTATACCAAAATATATTCATCAATATTTGGCTGTGTAATGTAAATATATGGTGTTGATGAGCATTGTTATTCTTATAAATACCTTTTCTGTAATTAATAACAGAAGCGCTAAATTATGATTGGGCAGTAGAGAAATTATGCTTTGCAAAGTTGGACGATAGGTAAATTAGGTCGGTAGATGATGTCTACATGCAGACAAAACCAGTTTTGCCAAATACATTCCCCTCGAAATTACTAAGATCATCTATTCCTTAAGTTCACCATTCTACAAAGAAGGGATTGAACTTTTTAGATCCGTATATAATTTTGATTGCCTATTCCTGCCCCAAATTTCTGATTTTATTTACGTGAATGCCATTATTTGTTTTGGTTAGCAGGTATTATATATAGTTGTTTACGTATACCAGTTCGATGAGCGATTTTCCTCAAAGGCTAATGGGCCCTCACTCACCCCCTCTGTTGTTAGGATCACAATAGCTCACAGAATGACAGGCGTGAGGGTGAAGTGGGGACGATGAAGACATCGGAAGAGTCTCCGGTGATTCAGAAGCGTGCCTCCGGTCAAAAGGGGAGGAATTAATTGTTTGGGGAGGGATGCAGTGTCAATTAGAGGGCTTAGTAAGACCTCATTACAGCCAGAAGTTCGATCTTCATTACATAGCTTGTTAACCCGTCTTCCTTCAAACCCTACAACTGTTTCCCCGCTGCTCCCGTTTCTTTTATTTTGCTATTTGTTGTAACAATTTCTGCAATTTTACTCTCAGCAGGTTTCGTCTCTATCCATCCTTGTGCTTTTAGAATAAAATTAACAAAATTTTGCGTGAAAATTTGGTAAATTTCGTGTTCAAGTTTGAGGAAATGTTCTCAACTAATGATGTGTCTTTCTATAGTCGAGAGGAAAACTTTTGTATAAAGTCTCCGAGCAAAGTGAGTTTTGCCCTTCTTTATAATACTATGATTTTTTGCTTACTTTTAAATTATATTTTATCGCTTATTAAATATATATTGATTCTTTCTGTACATTATGGAGCATTCAACATCGGTATCACCCCGCTCTGCTCTTCTATGAAAAATTCTTATCCCTCCTTTGACCGACTATCTCTTGACTGAATTCATTACACCGACAACCGCATTTGGTGAACGTTTTACCGACAATTCTTCCACAATTTACATTTTGGGTTAATATTTTAATAAATTTTAAATTAATCAATTGGATGCCTGTCTTCTATTCCAATGATGCATTAATTTCAACGTAATTTTTAAAGTACCTTGAAAGGTTTATTCCTATTATTCATGTCATAACAATATTATAAGAAGCAAAGAAATAAAAACCGTATTCTCAATATTATTCATTATTCATCTAATTCTTTTATCTAGTAAGTAAAGTAAGTACCTTGGATATACTCAAGGTTATGATGGTGTTTCGGTGTGATTCTACTTGTAATAATTTACGTCATCTATGGTCTTATTGATTCTTTTATTCTATATCATTTTAATAATAGTCAGCTAGAATTATTCTACGTGTAAAGTAACATAATGTATGCAAATCAGCAGAACTTTCCATCGGTTATCGATTATTAGTTTATAAAATGGTCCTGTAGGTGCAGATGATATTTTGAAGTCTCTGATATTATCCCATACTTTTTGTATGAAATGGAAGATATAAAGTTGCCTGGCGATGCTCCCAATTCAGCTATCATCCCGATTTCGCCCTGCGTGAAACCTTTATAGTTCCATATGTTTAAAATTCGTGTATTCCAAGCCTCGCCGAGCCGCAGGTGGCCTCACGCGGTCTTAAAGTCAGAATCCCCCTTTCCCATTCTATCTTTGTCTTTCCGGACCTTTTGTTTCTCGGCGCGAGGATATATATTTTGCACGGCGGAGGGACAGGCGGACAACAGCCGCGCATTAACCGGATTCGAATCCGAATCTCTCGCCGTTCCTTTCCCCGTATCGACGGTGCGGTTTTTTTCGTGTTCCCACGCGCCCCGAATCGAACGCGGAAGGTTTTAAGGGACGGAATTCCTTCTCGTACTTCTCCGCGCGTCCTCAAGTCGCCGCGCCGTCGCCTTCCTTTTGTTTCGCCCATTATTTCCACTTTTATTGGTCGTTCACCCTAATCACCCCGATATTCTCTCTTTCTTCGCATCGCTTTTTATCTGCGATCGATCCAGTTCTTGGCTCCCGTTCTCTCTTCCCCGTCTGGCTTTTATCTTCTCTTTAGCCAGTCTCTATATTTCTGTCGCGCGGTAATGGTGCTTCCTTGCGAGGTTTTTTTTTCATCGGTTGCTTTTCGTGCCTTTTCGTACCTTTGTTTCCGTTCGGTTGAGGAATGTTTGCAGGTGATGAGGAATGGAGTGATTCGAATCAAACTGAATCATTCCACAAAATAGTACGGTGTATTTTTAATAGATAGGTTAAAGATTGGTAATTTCGTGATTATTTTTCAAATATCTGTTACGCAAGTCACGGTGGTTATATTGGCTCCTATTTTGGCATAGAGAAGGCTCTTGCATTCAATTACCTTCTTCACGTCTAAATTAGATCCAATATAACCACTGGGAATACCGGATGTTTGAAAATTTATCACGAAATTGCCTATTTTTACCTGCCAGGACCGCTAGGGCCAAATCTACTTTATTTCTTACTTGAGAATGATTGACCCAATAGTCAATTTGAGAACTGACATTTTCTTAAAATCAACGCTTTGAAGCGAAAAAAATATTCTTCCATTTTTACTCGGAAAAAATGTCTTATAAAAATTTTTGGGGTAGTGAAATTGTAGAGCTAATTTTCTAAAATAGGTTTGTACACTCTAGATTTCTTGTTGAATGTATACCCTTATCAACCTGGAGAAAACTTAACTTTTTACTGAAGAACCCCGTGAGAATGTCATTCGTTAGTCGAGGAATCGACTCCTTTACTCTAATTGGCCTTTTTCTCCAGTAAGTTACTCCCTAGTTAGATGATTTTATACTGATGCTGTATTTTCGGTTCCACACGTTTTCAGAGACTAAAGTATCTAGACATAAGAACACCATAAGGGTTAATCCAAAATATTTTGAGAATAATTATACTAGGTTTAGGTTAAGACTACTATTATTGTAGTAGGTCTGGTCCAAGAAGCCATCAATTACCATCCATCGAGTACCATCGATTGGGAGCCAAAAATAAGAACAACCAAAAATAAGATTTCTCACCAGAAAATGAGAGACAATTGGTCCATCAGTTTTATTCGCAATATTTTGCATTATCAATGATTTTCTCCAGCAATTCTTTGTTTTTCGGAAGCAGTCCATACACTTCACCGCAGGTCATGTTGATATTTATAAAGAAGGAATTATCCTTTACACTACATGCAATATATCCTCCCTTGAGGGAGTATATATATATATATATACTCCCTCAAGTTCTTACACAGGCGCTTCTTATTACATTCAAGGTTACAGACCATTCGATTGTTTTCGATCTGGATCAAATAAGACAAAATAAGCATGCACTATGTAAAATAAGCACATTTCTTAGAAATAAGCCCAATTTCATTTTCTAAGATTTTCTCCTTTAAAATAAGCACGATTCTTAGAAATAAACACGTTATGGCAGCCCTGCCAAGAAGGCTTTTTGTGGTTAAAAATAATTTATTGCCTTTCCGGAAAATATCCGGACACACAACCCAGCCGATTAGGCGGAACTCGAATCCTAGACCGGCTTGCCAACCGCTCCGCCCACGAATTTAAGTATTATGTATATTTGTTTAGGAAAATAGATGCAAAATTCCTTCTCCAATGTTGGTCTTAGATTTAGAACCAGAATTTCGTTTCGCCAGCGGTGATTTCACTTTGGACAGAAGCGTTGCGACTACAAAGAAGTCCCTCAGGTGGGATTCGCTCCAGGTGAGGGGATCAGATTACCGACGGAAGCTCTTTCGAAAATTTCATCTGAACTTTATGACCTGCGCTTCCTCTTAACAAGGAGAGGAAACTCCGAGATATATCGACAAAGCGTAACAAGGAAGTAATTGCTGATTGAAATAGTCACTTGTGTTCGCTTTTTTTATGGAGCATTGTAGAAGTTAACAGACTAGATTAGGTAGGGATGGCAGTGTCAATGCACCTACCATACGCTACTGCCAACTTTCGTGGTAAATTAATGTATCTTCGAAATTGAAAAAAAAAAGAAATTTACGCTATATCCACTGCTTGGGACGTTACTTCGTGGTAAGTCTCCATCAGGAATAAATGAAAAAATTATATTTTACAAATTTCTCGAAAGTTTAAATTTACGCTATTTGATATCTACTGAATTCTCCTTTAAAAAGGTTTGGTTATGTGTTTTAAAGGAGTGTAACATTATGCTTCGATGCAACTGGCACTGTTTTTACTAAAGGGTTGGGGCAATAGCGAATTGCTATGCTATTCAATAAAATGTGAGACTAAATTCGTATTAACAGCGTTATAAAGTATCTTTGTAAATCTAGTAAACTATCTTTGTACCCATAATATGACAAAGTAATGAACCCTCCGAAGTGATTACTGTTGGGATTGATAAATCGGTTTGGCCTCCAAAGAAGTCAAGGTTTCTAAATTGGCCTTCAACAGCCCCTGTAATTGAAAAAGGTCTACTATGAGTCGTGGGACTTTGTCAGTTTCATAATCTCTGAGAAATGAGTACTAAACGAATCATTTTGTCTATTGAAAGTGATCATAAGGCATCCGTCGGGATGCAGAAATCGAATTTATTTCCATAATAAGTATATGATAACAAATATTACTCGTGGTTTAATTTATATGAATTTACTTTCTGTTTCTTGAAAGGTTGGATTGTGACAATAAGATCAAGTGTTAACGATCGACCATGTAGAAATGCATGATCAATGAAGTATGTATTACATAGTTGTTTCTACCGTTTTTCTTTTTATTGCTTTATTTTCCTCTATCCTCACCATCTTATAAAGTAATTAAGGGATAGATTTATGGAATTTATGTTTTCAATCTCGTAATCAATGTAGTCGATTTTATTCTATTACATAACTTACGAACGTAAGCTAATTCCCGCACTTCAATAGGATCAGATAATGTAAATATTAACGCTTATCGGGGCACCATTTCTATTTTCAAATCATTTAGGAAATGTGAATGAAGTCATGGAGCGAATAATTTTTTTTGAGGATTCTTAATTGAACTATTATGTAGTTAGTCTTTCTATAGTTTTTCAACCTACTAATTGATTGTGGATATATCTTCATAGGTTGACGTTCAATTCTCTTGCTTTATATATAGGCATGTGGTAGAGGCGGTAATAATTGGAATTTTGCATTATTTATTATTTTATTTTTGTAACATTCATCGTTGATTATTCAAAATTAATTTATTTCCCACTGGAGTTTTTAAAAAAGACCATAGAACTAGGTTTGTCTTAGGTTAGGCATTCACTTAATAACAATTTATTATTATTAATTATTCTGAAGGGCCACAAATAGACACCAGGCCAGGTGATAGTCATTCCTGTGGGGGAAGGGAAAAATAAAATACCCTGCCTGGTATTCGCCCTAGTCGGATGGAAAACCCCTCCAAAACCTCCCGAAGGCTCCAACCTATAATTACAAAGTTATGAAATTACATAATTTACAACAGTATTTTAACCTTTTCATCAATATAACAATATTTAAAAATATCTACAATATTACAATATTTAAAAATTTACTACAACATCGCAATAATTGCAATAAAAAGGTAAAACTTTTTTAAATCTATTGATGAATACATTGCAAGAAGGGGGAAAAGATTTGAAAACTTTCCCGGGTAAATTTTTCCATTCTACTATTCCCCGATTAAGGAAAGAATATTTGCAAACATCCGATCTCTGTTTAAGAGTAGCGACTTTGTACATATACATTAGGAATGTCCTTATTTTAGAAAGTTTGAATTTCTTTCGGGACGCCCCCTGAAGTTGTTCCATTTGGTTGGAGAATAAATTGTGTAAAATATTCATTGAATCGGATAACGGAAAGACGTGCCGCATCGCGCGCAAAGTTTATATTTTTCGACATCTTTGGACGTTTTTCGGTCATCAGTGGTGATTAGGGAGTCTTTCCATTTTTAATTGCCTTAATTTTTATCAATACATTATTAGGTATTCAGTATGACTTTCGTGTATGTATTGGACCATGTAGAATAGTAGTAAAATACGTAATAACCTTGGTAAATCAGTGAGTAGAGAGTTTACCGCGCATAGGATGCGAACCATGGATACGTAAATTGGATCTCGACAGCATAGCAAGGGCACTACTCATCTCCAACTTCCGCCATTCGCGAACAGCCCCCTCGGCGACCGCGCCTCACATAGTAACTGAAAGCGAAATACAGATGCATATGTGGAATTAGGAAGAGAAATGGCGGGATCGTTGTCCTCGTGTTCGGAGCGCAGCTTCTCGAGTCGCTTTAGATACGCGGCCCGAATACTAATTCACGGTCGGCTGAAAAAAAACGAGGAGCCTTCCTCGTTCCAGCGGCGGACGGACGCGTTCCCTGCCAAACGGTTGGGGATCGCGATGTTTGATGCCGTTTGGAATCGGCGAGTCGATGGGGCAAATGGTGGGCGAGGGAAGAGTTACGAGCCGGTCGGCGGGAATGATTTGAGGTCGGTAATGACGGATGGGCAATAAAGACGCCGGATGGCGGTCGTGGAAGGTGCTTACGACTTCCGAAGAATCGCTCCAGAGGAGCTCCCGAACGTGTGGTTTGCGAATTAAGTCTCTCGTTGCGAGGTTTGAAATTGCGGTGGTGCTATGATGATGCTGTGCGGAACTTCGCGATTTGTCCTTGTTTTGTAATTACGCATCCATCTGAAGGTTTCGAGATGTGATTTTCGGATAGAAATTGAAACCCGTGATGTTGAGGAGGGAACATTGGGCGTAGCTACGTACGTGAGATGAATATTTTGCAAGTATTTTTTATGACTT
The DNA here is from genome assembly GCA_947579665.1 of Sympetrum striolatum. Classification (NCBI taxonomy): domain Eukaryota; kingdom Metazoa; phylum Arthropoda; class Insecta; order Odonata; family Libellulidae; genus Sympetrum; species Sympetrum striolatum. The sequence goes on along the minus strand of OX388345.1, from coordinate 72,963,631 downwards.
GAGGGAGTTTCATAAATTACCCCCTGCCACACGCCGAAAGGATGCCTGCATGATACATATGTAGAAATACGTTTGGAATTCCACTGCGGCGCTATTGACGATAATTCTTAGTTCATTTGTTGTTTGTTTTTAAAGTGCTTCGACAGCTGAGGTCATATCGCACATGGGCTCCCACTGGGAATCGAACCCGGGACCGGGTATTATTTGTTTTGTACGCCAATCTCTAGGATAATCAGGTTTTAAAGGTTGATGGGGCTAGGAAACGATACAGATCTCTCGCAAGACAATATTTCGTTAGAGCAATTCTTTAAAACGATAGTAAAATTTAAATAATCATTGCTCAGAGCTAACTTTGATGGATAAATAACCGCGGTATATCCCCGCTATATTTTTAGATAAACGAGTATAGTTTCTGACTAAGCTATGTTCCTAATAAATTAAAGACAGGAATAAAATTTCCACGAAAGCTTGATGATGACGTACATCCGTTGAAATGAGCCGTAAAATGTACTTAATCTTGATTTGCCAATTTCATAAATTTATTTCATTTTCCTCGAGAAAAATCTCATTCTTGCGTTTTATTTGCCTTTCTATGATGCTGTCTATAAAATGGACGATACCCAAAACGTAAGACGGAGTTTGTGATTAATAAACTACATTTTCAATTTTCGTCAATAGTAAATCTTTGGCATGAATTGACGCAAAGGATTCCTACATTATTAGTAACCTCACTTAAGTATTACTTTTTCTCTCTATCTCAAAACAAACATAATTAATTCATCCTATGTAGGAAAATAAGAACAGCTGGAGTATTAATCGGAAAGGAAGAAATCCCTACGTATATTCCAGCATCCGTGCAAGAATATCTCTAAGGTTCCGATCTCGCTTTTCCGGTATTATCTTATTAAGATTCCAGATGCGCATGGAATGAGGAGCGGCTATGAATAACCTCAGAGAAGAAAATGGAAAAAAAAACGGAAATTAATCCGGATGGGCGTGAGAAATCCCTGCCTTTCGCTAATTTATTTCAGATCCCGATTGAAAAACTTCTTGTCAACTCCTAATCTACCTTTGTCACCTGATTGAAATTCTGTCGACGCGGGAAGAGAAAAATTCCGAGATTTATATTTCAGGAAACAGCCACGGGAATTAAGCTTCGAATGGAAAATTATCTTGACAAATTCGACCGATCACAGATTTGTCTTCTTTATTATGCCCATATAAATGATCGTCCCATTTGACATTATTGCCCCATTTGGTAGGAGATATTTTAAATGATATGATGATAAAATGAGCAATTCATCACGCTTTCTGAATGTGTCTTGTGGTTTTAAGGGAAAATGACCATACGAGGGCAGCAGGTTTGTGATTGCAATTTGGCGTATTATTTGGAAAGCCAATGAGTTTGATATTGTGGGATGAAAGTAAAGAGGAAAAATGATTTTAAGTCAATCAGCTGCCATCGAAAACATTTTGGAAATTTTATCTTCAAGATGTCTCCTCATTTTCGGAGTAATACTCAATTCAGGCTCTATCGCTAGGTTCTGTTACGAAATCACCCCCTCGTACTGGTATTTAGAGCGATCCGGGTACCACTGTGTGGAATGCCGTATTGTTTACGGCCTAGGAATGATTGGAACTCAACAGGAACCCGTTTGGAAAAGAAAAGTAAACTGGAATTCACTGGAATTGTAAAGAAAACAAAAGACGTCAGCGGAGTATTGTAGCAACGAGTAAACATCGATTGTTGCAGGATTCTATTGGTAGACATTTTTCGTGTTAAATACGTCTTTTTTTGCGTGCCTCGATAAAAGAAGTCTGTCTCAAGAAATTCGTTTTGTCTTATTGGCTGTAACTAGTAATTAAGAACGTTTGTTTTTTTGTTGATAAATTGACTTGTTTCTCTGAACCCATGGTTCTGTCTCTCACAATCCGTGTCAATATATTTAATCTAATTAAGTTATGAGTTTCCCGATTCCAGTCAAGATTCGACCATAATACATTCTACCCAACATTGTCAGTCAGTCATTGTCAGTCTTTAACAAAACTGTTTACTTATTATCGAAAAGCTAAAAATAACATGGCATACACAAAAGCCGGCTTTAATTTATGAAACAAAAGTGAATTAATCGAATACAAAATGTAATTGGTATAATACACGCATAGCAGTATTTCATAAATTATGACCGTCAACTTAAGTAATTTATAAAATTCAGTAAACTCGTTCGAATTTGCAGAGAAACTGGAATTATTTTGTTTAGAAGTTGAAATTCAAATGTTTACAAGTAGTCAATCAGCATGTAGAAGGGACATTCTGCAAAATTTAAGATACTTATAGATTTACAAATATCTTTTGTGGTTGTTAGTAATTATATTCATTGCAATCTCTCTTTAATTTCCTATGGCTACTGCTTGTTTTCGAAAAATCTTTTTCTTTGAGGATGTTTCCTTCAATGGATATATATTCTCTGTAATCACATTACTTCGCCAGCGAAGCAATTCTTCCCTCCTATCATTCTCCTTCTTACATTTCATTTATTTATCTCCATATGGCAAGTGCTTTGTTGCCAACCACAGCGCATTAAACCTCTATAATTAGGTATATATTCTTTACTAGAGGGAAAGAATAAGATGGGATTTTCTTGTCCAAGTTAGCTCCAATAAACCCGTTCGCATTCTGTTGAATCAGTGGTTAACTTTTCTTGAGTCATAATAGAATCTTTAGTTGTATGTTAATGAGTAGTATGATTAAATTCTCATTAGATGCACAGTTTATAAGATGTAGCTCTACCCCAAAGTTTTTAATGGTGACAACCCTGCCCGCAAACTTTCTTACCCAAAGTGCACTCGAAATTTTTCAATCAGAGCCGTCCATCTTAATGTATGTCTTAGTTTCGGGAGCAAGTTGGTGCAGGTGGGGCCAATCAAAAGAGGGGACGGATGCAGATAGAGGACGTCGGAGGTCGCTTTGAGAGTTGTCGCTCGGTGGATGCGGGAGTAGGCATTCCTGAAATGAGAAAGAAGAGTCCGAAAAAGGCATGCGGCTCTGTGTGGGAAGGGAATAGGGAAAGCGGGAGAGACAAAGGGTTTGCCGAGAGGGGCGGAATCCTTTGATTCCATGTTCCATTTAAGAGCGCACAGAAGTGGACAATGCAGATGCATTTATCATTTTCCATTAGATGGTCTGTTTATCCGTGCGAGGCTACTCCGAGTACTCGGAAGGCTGCGGGATCGAGATATATGACACCTGGAAGAGAAAAAGCTGGATTTTATTATTTTTATGTCCTTTATTTATGTCCTTTTTATTTGATTGCGTAATTAATTATCTTACGTAATTAATTGTGTATTTATTTTTTGATTAAGTTGCTTATTATTTTAAATTATCTATTTTTATTATTGACTAGTTAAGTACTTATCCTATTATTACTACGCTAGCTAAAATGCCCGTTGATTCTCAACTAGATTTAACTACATTTGTTGTACATGTCGAGAAGAAAATCTGTCATCTCTCGTCTAAACTAATTTCAATGGGACAAGTTATCGAAAATAAAAATTTTCGATGAAAATTGTCTGGTTAAAGTTATCTGAAGTAGGAACCGTAGTCTATAATTGAAGATCAACTTATGAATCTTACTAAACTTTCTTATTTATTAAACTTCTCTTCACTTTAGTACTTATCCTTTACATATTATTTCCTTTACATTCACTATCATTTTTAAAAATCATTTATCATTAATGCATTATCCGCGAATTTACTCCTGTTTAATCAAAAAAGGACAATCGCTCCATAATTATTATTATTATTATTAGGGGTCTTTAATACAGGCGAGATTGAGACTAAAAAGTCTCCTCTTCCATCTAGCCTGTCGTTAAGTTGCTACATTATTATAAGTGTATTACATGTATCAATGAAAACTTAGAGGGAAATAGAAGAAAATTTAAGAAGGGATTGTGGATATTTGCAGATGGATATAAAATAAGGATAAAATATGAGATATAACATCATTTTAAAAAATTCCGTAAATATATTATTTTTCCTTGGATATTGTGTAATAATTTTATCTCAAATGCAAGATTTACGCTTGTATTAATTTTATATTTTTATTTATATTTTTTTTCTACTCTTAAATTTATTTTATGAAAACCGTAATCGTTTGAGTGTGAAAGAACACCCGGTCGCTTAGGGTTAATTCTGCTTCTTAGAAAAAAGTACCATTTGTCTGCAGTCCGTTTGCGTTTTTAACAGTTTTTGTCTTCCTCTCGTTAAGTTTCTCTTCCTCGATTATTTCTACGAAACCCGCCTGCACTTAACCTGTGCTTAACATAGTGCACTGCTGGAATGCCTACAACCTTCTTAAGTTTGTTTATTTGTTGAGCTGCCTAGATTTCAATACCCCTCAACTTGATAGTGGTCGATATTGTTTGTGTTTATTGCTCCCTAATGTCTGGAGTGTAAACCGATCCTTACTTTCCTATAGTGGAACTTGTTGAGTTTTCTCACACGTAGACGTACTTATGGAGGTGACTACATAAAAACTAGACGTAGAGGTCATCTGATCCTCACCGCAGACCAAACACAAGACCCGTTAGGTTTGTCATGATGCAAAGGGATCCATTCATGTTTACGTCGGAGTTTCCAAAAAAACTGGAACTTCTCCAAGAGAAGTAATGACTTGTGTCTTGTGATGATAACCATCGTGTTTTTCTGTAAGCAAACGGATCGCAGTATCTTCGCGTTGTGGTCGGAAGACGGTTTAACGATATTGTAATGTTATTTAAAGCCTATTGAATCTTTAAGTTTATCGCATGCACCATAGGTTTACAAATCTTTTTCTGTAGACCCTTTCAATTTTCCATGGACCCCTTCCAGCCTACCTAATGTTGAATTTTCTATTTAATAGCCTTATATGGTTTCCATTTGATTATATTATCTTTTAAATGGGGTCTTCAAAAACACACAAAAATTGAAAAAATGTTAGACCCGATTTGTTTTTCCCTGACATAGACCCCCTGTAAATCTATATGGGCCACTTTGTGAACTATGGCATACACTAACGAATTAAGAAATACCAGAAAGATATTGCAAATGTTACTGGCATTTTACTATTGTAAACTATAGTAGTTTTAGGTGGCGTGTGTGATTTTTTGGATTTTCTCACTATAGGTAAATCGCGTTTCTGCGTACGAAGGTGATTCCAAGCTAACGAGAAATAACGCATGGTGCACGCTACCCTATGAACCCCTTCCGCACGTCGTATGGTGGTTCGTTGAGTGTAAATGTACATGATAGCTTATAAGCGTATCTGATTCACTTTAGGAGTACCGCACGTCAGAAGCCGATGCAAATCTGCATAATGACAATCGGCGGAAAGCGCGATTGCGAAATACTTCTTCTTACCACGATCTCGCGGAAATCCGAGATGACTTCGTAAGAGCAATCTTCGAAGAAATAGCCGGCTGCAGACTGCATAAGTGCTGGCTTAACACTTTTCTAATTATGGAATTTGAAATTTTTAATTCTTTATCATTTTTAAGATGCCATGTAGATGTGATTAAGGTCATTTCAACAGCTTCATAAAATAATTTGTATTACCATGTGTAATATTACAACTTCATGAATCAGCTCATATATTATTGTATTTTATTTTTTTAAAAGGCCGCTGCGTTAAGTCGCTGGGTCGTGAGGTGGCGTTAACTTAACGAAGCATTGAATAACTAACTCAAGTACTTTCAAAAATAGTAACAAAATTATATCACGAACAACGTAACTAACTAATTATTATATGTTGCATTTTTGATGAAGGTTATTATTTACGCGGGAATTCACAATTCCCTTGAAATAGCGTTAACAGGACTGATCAGTATTACTTATAGTGAAAGACATTTCATGACTACTTAGAGGCATTCTACTGTAGCTGCCCCGAGGCCCTGGTAGTCCACACCGTACATCACCCTACTAGGGTTTGGGTGGGGAACGTTTTTTCACCGGTAGGCCACATTTAGCCTTTGCTCTCCTCCTCCTTTTGCCTGCTATAGAATTGTTGAACCTCAAAATTGCATACGAGAAAACAAATTCATTTTCCTAATAAACTGTAAGAGAACATTTTCCGCTTTCTTTTTCAATTGGCGTCATTGGTAAAATCCGAAAAAATATATTTAATTGGAAGTATTTATTTCAGGAAGTGAATAAAATACCGCTTTCAACTTCCACAAACACAAAAATTTGGCCTGGAGGCCGCAGGTAGTAAGAATTAATTTAGAAAGAATTGCCAGCAATCAGTTACTTTGAAAGCGAAGGATTTAGATAGTTACGTGATCTGGTGGAATTCAATCGAGTGGAATGTATTTGTCATATAGTACAGGATAGAGAAAAATGTATCTTTCATTATTTTTGTCACAGTCTTGATCATGGCTGTAATGAAATGGAAGCTACCGAGGTATGAGTGATTAACTGCACTAATCGAGGTCTCTCCTTACGGAATGCCAAGAAAAGTGTTACTCATAGAGTCATTGTGCTTCACTTGCCTGGACATGTTCCACTTATAGCATTTTGGCTCAGTGATGAATGCAATGGCAAACTACCTCACTCCTCATCCTGCCTAGTAAGCCTCATTCCTCTTAGTAGCTAATGTCAGAGAGGGTGAGGTACCAACCGGCTTTCAGGCTGAATACTTTACATTTTGGAATGTAGAGTAAAAATTATCCATATCGATACTGTTGAAGAACTTCCAAAGGGAAAAACTTAACAATGGGCGGAGTCTGTAGCTAACAATTAGGTAGCGAGATCTCTCACCTCCGAGCGCGTCTGCAAGTCTGAAGCCGCCACCGGGAACACCCCGACCCACTCCCCACCCCCTCCGCCTTCCGTGTTTATTAATTTCCCCGGTAGCATCCCCCGCCGATTCGGCCGCACCCGCGCCTCGCGTGACTCGAAATTCGGTCACACGGAGGAACCGCGACGAGACTCCGCCCCGTGCTCGAGTTGAACGCACCGCAAGAGCCGTCGTTGCCCGTCTGCAGGTGGCCTTGCACGGCCTCTGCGGCACAACGAGACCGTACCGCGGCCTGCCCTTGCGTGACCTTGGTGCGCATGGAAGTCGGTCTCCGGGCGGAGGCAAAAGACGTCGCCGGGGGGGAAGACGGTTGACAGCGGATGATTGGGACGCATCCGTCGCGGTGCCCGCCTCCGAGGAATGCTCTTTTTCATCGAACCCGTTGAAATGCGATGGATTTTCGATTGGGGATGGGGTGGGGAGGCTGAAACCAGTCCGGGAGTAATGAAGACTGGTTTCCGATTGTTCAACATACATAAGTACGCACCGATCGCGCGGTGCCCTTACGGGTTGGAACAAGCTGTTTGCCTCTTTCGTCCTCCGTCCATACTTTCCTATCCCCGCATGCATCTCTCTCGCACGGCGTTGTTTCGAGTGTATTTTGCCTGTCTTCTCTCTCAAGCTCTCTCTCTCTCCTGTTGAATCTCGCTGATTGGGGTGAAATATTGCCCCACGTGCTGCGGAATGCCTCTGTTGATAGGTTCTTTTTAAGTTTTTCATCTTCGAGGATGTTATCGGACCTTGAAATGCACCTATTGTAATAGTTACCGTTGCTTGTGTGTTTATTTAATCTTTGCCAGAAGCTTCCAGAGGAAATGCTCGAAAATCTCGTTTTTAGTTTTTTTTAAGACTTTTTAGTTCCTACCGAAAGTTAGATTATAAATAACGAAGGTATATTTTAAGAAAAAAATTATAAGAATATTACTCCAAGTGACGGAAACTTTAACGCCTGCTTCCGTGTTTCCCCGAAAGTAAGATCGGGTCTGATTTTAGTGTTACTCCTAAAGAAGCCGTTATAGGGCTTATTTACTGGTCTTTTTTTACTAGCCACGTTGAGTTCTTTAATATATTCAGCACCCGCAAAATTTTCGTTTGGTTTCAAATATGCTATTATGCGAACTCTATTATGGAAGTTTTCCTTTGCTTTAAATTTATCTAAAACACTAACGTCAGTGATATTATTCACATTTATTTGTATCTTTATAACTATATAACCAATTAATATGAAGATCTCTATTAAGGCTTATATTTGAGACAGGTCATGTATAAAGATCATCCTTAAAACTCGTGATAGGGTTTGTTTTTTTTCAAATCACGGTACTAAGATTAAAATATTTGTTACATATAATATAGTCTAATACATAATTATTACCTAGCAGAGATAGATAATATATAATAGAAATCAATTTCATTGAATTCACTGCTTGGAAGTCCCAGTCTATATATTTCATATAACTTTGTAACTCCCACTGAAAAATATTTTGGCAAGTAGCGTTGCCGTCTCCTTCTTGATTTTGGTTCATCCAAATATTCTCTTCCTTTAATTTCTTTATTCTTATAAACCTACTTTCACTATGCTTATACATTTTTTGAATTGAAAGCTCAAGTGCTTGATGGTGCTAGCTCGCTTGCAAATCCCTTAAAGATGAATAAAACTCAAGCGAAGTTATATGGCACACCGCTAGAAGAGTCGTAAATTATATAGATAATGCTTCAAACTCGATAATTTTAACCTTCGTTTCCTATATAAACATTATTTTTCAATATCCTTGTTTCCCTTATTTACATTTTCTAAGAGCGGAATAGTACTATTTTTCTCAAATGGCAAATTAAGGATTAATCAGATGAAGAAAATTTTAAAAAATCTTGGTTTTAATTTCTAAATAAGTGGATATGATTCACGGAAAATTAGTAACAGTATCCGCTTTAGTTTATTAGTGAATTTGTCTTCCTTATAATCCGTACCATGTGATTTTTCCTTTATCCTTTTCTGATTCTTGCCATTAAAATTTTTGTGCGCTGAAGTTTTTCCTGATAGCTATTTCAAAATATCTCCGATTTATTTTAATGAGCGGCATGCAAAACATTCTTGGCGTTCGTCCTGTCGTAGATTCATCTGAATGGGCAACGCGTACTTCGAGCCACGGCGGGAAATTAAATTAGATTTGCATTCCAATGGCCATCGTAAAATTATGCCGCTTTCGTTCCATCAAAAGTTTTCGAGAGAGCCTCTTGGCTCTTCAACTCATCCTTTGAATGGAATATCTTTATATTGCATATTGAATACATGTTGTATATGTACACCGCTCTAATATTTGTATGCATTTCTATAATTTGTTGAGAGCTGATTTTTATCCATTCGCCCTTCAGTATTTGTCGTTAAAATTTGAAATTTCCTCGTTTAAATTAATTTCCTTATCCTTCACTTTTGTCAAATGTGTTTTTGTCTGGTGGGCGATAAAACTTTCAATGAAGACTTTTAAGTATGTACTATGCAATTTAGTAAAAGTAGTTTATTGACCCAATACATCCACATCTTTCAATAAGCATTCTTAAAGTGAACTGATGTCTCGTCGAATACAACATGACCATAAAATTATACACTGTTATACATATTTCACCACCTTCTACCCTATATGGTACTTTTCATATAAATATTTTATTATACTAAGTACTATCATATTATACCATGTAAATAAATATAATATATGTTTACTTACCTCATTTTACACAAAATTTCTTATGCCAAATTGTGCATATTACAATACTCTATCATTATAATACAAATAGGCAAGATTGTATCATTCTATATACACAAAATAAAACCGTATAAACAAAATGAAAGTGGTATAGTAGATCAGTGAAGTAGTGAATTAGTTTTGGACCAGCACTGCATCAGTTTTCCATCCCTTAATATATAACATACCTTTCTTTTGCTCATTGTGAAATCATTGGATTTATACATTTTATGTGATAGATCGGCCATGAAATATCATCATTCCTGTGAAGAATCTTAATAAATCGTACTTTATCCGCAGGTTTTTAAATCGACAGAAACACGACCGGTTTCAAAGAGCGATTGTAAAAAAAAGATTTGGAAAGGGTACAATTTATTAAGATTCTTACCATTATGGATTTCCACTATAAATGCCTGATTCTGTGAAGTTTATTGCCATTCTTATCCAACGTGATCCTCTGACCATTTTTATTCGGAATTTATGCGATACTACTCCGCGCATACATTCATTTTTTCATTCCTCCCAGGATTAGTGCGTGGATTTTCTCATTCTCCTAATTACCTCCCGTTTACAAAGTCATTGAACTTACTCGGGGAGGTTTCTTTCCGCTTGAATACACAGATGAGATACGCCAATGTTTCAAGGCTAGAGAAACTTCCTACTTCATTTGCTCCTGCACCATGTGGATTTTGACGAGAAGAATTGCCTCTTCGTGCCGCTCTTTGTTGGAAAAGCTATTCTAAGACCTACCATTACGCTGGAAATTTGATATCGCAACATTAAATCCTTTGTCGGAGTAATCTGAAATCCGCTGAATTTTATTACTTCCCGTGTTTTCAACTATGTGATAGTTGCGTTAGTCTTACGTAACTGAATCTGATCAGAATATTTTTCTTTTAAAGCTTCTAAGTATGAGTTTTTCTATTTTTACTACAAGTTTTTTCCGCCGCGTTCCTGCAAGCATTTTATAAATGGCATTTTGCATTTGTCGCATGTTACAGGATAGTGGAAATTCATTCACTTCTGTCCGGCTCTAATCCTGGATGATAAGAATAATGATAATCGTCTTCATAAAGGTGATATTAAAACAAAAAGTCTCTTCTTCCATCTGACCCATCGTCATAAATTATAGAATAATTAAATTAAAGGGAATAGTATGAGAAATATTAGAAGAATTGTGAAGGTAAAAAAACTGAGATTTGGATGAAAGATGCTCAATGATGGCGTTTATTTTAGTGTATCCGTACTGAACAAGATTAAATTGAGAGTTGATCGTAGAGTTTCTGCATTTACATGTACTTTTTCCTCACCACACACTGTGTTGAGAAAAAAATGGGAAAACCATGATACATCACTCATAATTTTGCGTATTGTTCTCTCTGTAGAGCATTTGGTATTTAACGGTGGAGGAATGGAATTTCAAACAGCTGTCCGGGTTGAGTAATGTTCAGGCGTACATTTTTAGTTCGAGGCCCTAAGGTGCGTATTCTGTTTAAAGGAAATGATTTCAATGTTCACATTTTTGTTTATATTATATAATTTTATTGTTTAGATTGTAATGCATTTTATAATGGTGTGATTTCCTTTGTCTCTTTAGAAAGGTATTGGTCTCTATGGATTCGTAATGAGATTAGGACACTTTTTTCTAATCATGTGCGTCTACGCTAGCGATCTATGTTCACCATTCCCTAAGCAAAGAATACTCTGGATTCAGTGTTTATAGAATAAGTATGTTGCGTTAAAATTCTATATATTTTTCTCATTATTTTCTTACGGCATTATTGAACCCTCATATTCAGTTAGAAAAGAGTCCTTCATCGACCCCAGTGATATCATTTCTGTGTCTTAATATGCTTCGAAATAAATAGAGCAAAATTAACGCAGTGGCGTTTCTCAGCCTCGAATGGCTGCAACCCGCATGGCAGAGGATGACATTAAACTCTTTTACGTCCTAAAATTAATATACTTCTTGTTTATGTATGTCGGTGTGTCTATAGGATTACGACATGCTTATATTATTCTATTATTTTGTTATTAATAATTTGTGTAAAAATATGTGATCCATTGAGAATAATATTATCTCCGGGTAAAGCCTAAGGACTTCATTGTGGGACTTATTGGCTCTCGCTACTGCCAAAAGCTAAGGCATTCATTCGAAAATATAACATTTTTTGTGTTTGACTATTGACAATAAAATTTCAGATCGTCTTCTATCAGTTTTCTCTAAAGTTTATTCCTGATTATTCAGTTCGAGTAATTACGTAGACATATTTCACTAGAATGCCAATCAGCGTAGGAAGAGTCAATAATAATATTGTTTGGTTTTATACAATTAAGAGGGCTTATAAACTAAAAATATAATAACTTGAGTTATCATTGATACACAAGAGCCACGAGACTAACTAATGTTGAAGAAATCATTGATCGAGACACGTATCCGTCAACAATATCGACCTAAGAGATGGAATAAATAATAATAAAGAATAAAACATCAAAAATATGCATCACATTTTTTGATAACTTGTCGGTTATTTTGATTCATTACACTCTGCTATCAGTGGTTGATTATATTCTACTGATTTAGCGTTACTCTGTAATGTTTGTTGTCGAATTTTCGGAGAGTTATGGTCTCTTCATTACGCTAGATGGATAGCATATAATTTCACTAAAGGTAGGATACATCCCAATAATTATTGAGAAATAAAAAATGTCAGGTGCTAACTTCAAGCCAGAAATTTCCTGAGGAAATACTGATTTTTTTCTGTGATATAATATGTTGTTTCGTGTCTTAAGAACGCTGTTACTTCCAATAGCATCGCTGCAACTTCTGCATCGCATTGAGATCAGACTTCCGTCGCATTCCGCTCCACAAGACGAGGGGGCAGCCTCGCTGGAATTATGGCGAAATATTTACCCATTGTCGGCAGCGCGTCATGACATTCACCTCCGCGAAAATTTACGGCCCGTCAGCACCACCGGTTGATGCTACCCTCGGGCAACAGTTGCCGTACCGCAGAGCTCCTTCCGCGAGTCACGATCGCTTCGAAAATCCCGTAAAACGCCGTAAAGAAGCGTCTTTTTAATGTCCGGGAAAAACGAGCCTTATCTGATTTCTTCATTCGCCCGGAAAAATTCCACGGGATAACTTTCCAGTCTCCGTGTCCTTTCCGTTGCAACGGACGCTTTGATGCGGAGGAATGGATGTTGTTTATACCGGTCGCCCGCCAACAATAGCCTATTAAGCCGATAGGCATTGTTGACGTCAGAAGTATGGCCGCCCCGAGGCGGGAGCTGTTTTCATTGTTGACTTTCACTCCGAGTCGAATGACGTAATTTTTAAAGTCCATTGTTGTTTGGTAACACCGTAGTTCTAATCAATAAATGGCTATACATGCATAAAAATCATCTCTATCATCAGTCATTTTCAATCCCACGATGTACGTCTCCCCAAGTGCTTTACAATTTTCTCTGTTCTAACCCTTACGTTGCCATGTTACCCCTAAGTACTTGCTGTCTCTGTTTAATCAGTCCTTTGGCGTCCTTCTTGATCTCTTCACTTACTTTGGCGTCCAGTTTAGAACTGCTGATGTCAAATAATTATTATAATAATATTGATATTAATAAACGTATTTTATCAGGGCTAGATTGAGACTTTTATGTCTCCTCTTACATCTAATCCTTCGTTATATAAAATTTAAGGAAAGATATTGCTTGAAAAAGTATACAGAAGAAAACTACTTCGCGGGTTTAAGAAACTAAGGTTTAACTTAGATAATATATATTCACCACAGCAGGAGAACACCCGCAAGAAGGGGGGTGTGAAAAAACCTTCAAAACCTACTGATACTTAAGTAAATTCTTATGGGAAAGCAGGTTAAAGATCTGAAAGGCAAAAAAGACAATACAGATACATATTCAAGTAAATAAATCAATGTAAATGTTTGCATAACGGTGAAGAACCTAGCGGAAAGCAATAAGGTAACGAGAAAAATAATTACAAAACAAAAATTACAATAGAGTAGTGGATATTAAAGAGTTCGCCATATAACCAGTTTCGTCAACATTAAAAAACTTAATTGATGAAAAATTGTCCGTAAAATTGTAAAGTAGGGATTAGCGTGCTAGTCTTACAAAATTTCATGTACTGGGTTCAGGTTCTAGCTACGTCAATATTCCATGACCTTTCGTTGTTTTGCGGAGCCCGGATAGCTCAGTCGGTAGAGCATCAGACTTTTAATCTGAGGGTCCAGGGTTCAAGTCCCTGTTCGGGCGAAATTTTTATATAGATATGCCACCTTGTGCTATAGCTAAATTTTACTTAAATGATAGATGTTATTTAACTTTTTTATCTGTACAATGTAGAGGGTATTATAGTTGTACTGCCTTCAGGAGGTTATTGGAGGATTTTCCCTCCCGTCTATGGGCGAATGCCAGTCTTGAAACCATTCTTTTCGTGTTCCCTTTAAACGTTGTCACCTGGCAGGAAGGCCATCTTGCTGCGTAAATTTAAATAAATAAATATAGTGTGTCCAAGAAGTGTTATTTGTAAAAGTTGCCTCAGACGAAAATTCGCTCAATAAAAATATTTAATTATTACTTGCCGTGATATTGGTGTTTTAACTATGGATTGGATGGAAGAAGAGACTTTTAGTCTCAATCTCGCCCGAATAAAGACGATTTATTACTATTAATTGTCGAGCATTTTCGCATCCCCTCTAATAATATATAATTGATTCAATTAATAAAACCTTGGTGTTAAACAAATAGGAACAATTATGTATCGTTCATGATTTCAATGATTTCATGAATAGCATTATTGACGGCTGTGTATTTCTAATTCTGTAAATTTTACCTATCAACCTTTTAGTGTTGTCTTTTTAAATATAAATATATTAATTATAAAAATATGTTATTGTGATCGCAAACAGGTGAATAAACCCAATTACATGCGATATACAAAAAAATAAATATGTACACAAATACGAAAACACAAAGGTAAAAATAAAATCTTTAACATTATATATATATTCCAAAGGAAATTACAATAAACGAATAAATTTTTCTTTTTAAAGATGCAATGGAATCACACAGTAAATCAGTATTGATCGCTGAATTAAAGACATCATTATCTGATTTCAAAATTCGATACATGGTCAACAATCGAGCACTTGGCATTGCAACAATCATCTATCATTACTGATTTCAATTATTGCAATGGCAGTATTGTTGATTGGGTTGAATTCTGTAATTTTCTTAATGTTACTTATCGACGTAAAATTATCACGTGGGATGAACGTTTTTGATGTACATTCATTTTTAGGTATTGGTGTTCGTAAACTCGAGTTGGAGCTACAATTTAATACGTACCATTTATTTTTACGCCTTTGGGTAGCGACCTCGCTTGTCCTCTCCCTGAAGCCGGCCCTGTTGATCGAGCTGGAATGCTCGTCGATTTTCCCTGTTAAAGTTAATGGAATTGTTCGTGCAAGTGGGAAGTATTTTCCCTTTCCCAGTGTTCCCCTAGGCGAGGCCCAATTGGTATCTCTCTCCCTGAGAGTAATCTCTCACTCACAATTATGCGTTTACCAGTCACTCCCAGTAAATTACCCGTTTCCAGACCCTTCCCCGCTACTTTCTAGGGAAGGGAATTATCTCGTTAACTCTATCCAGAAGATCAAAAGGTGAATAAGCGTTCGTCCCTATTTCAGAGGACTGTGTGTGACTCTCCGTGATTTGGGACGAGTTGATCGCCGGTTAAGGGAAACGTACGGCTTTTCCTCGAAGTCCATTTATTTTCCGGAAGGTTTTTCCAAAGGAAAGGATTAATTTCACCGGAGCATGAGGTCGTAGATTGTACCGCTAAGAAAAAGAGCGCTCGATTCCGGTCAGCACGCCTTCGAACACATGTTTCACAGAGAAAGAAAAATCCCCAATCCAAACTTAAGAAGTTCTAAATTTATGACACTTCTTCATTTCCTATGCATCTCCCTCTTTCGATGTTCATGTCGAACTTGTTATCGACTAAATAAATCAAACATATGTTTCAGCGACATGGAAAGATCCCCAATCCAAGCATAAGAATTTCTAAATTTATGAAACTTCTTCACTTTTCACACATTGCCCTCTTTCGATGTTCATGTCGAACTTGTTATCAAGTAAATTAATCAAACATATGTTTCAGAGGCAAGGAAAGATTTCAAGTCAAAATATAAAAAAAATCTAAATTAATGAAACTTCTTCACCTTCTATGCGTTGCCCTTCTGATGAGCTTATTATCAATTACATGAATGTTCGCCTTAAATTTTAACTGACATTGGACGATTTCTCGAATTCCTCAAATTTGACTACCTTGTCAGTGGTCCTATGTATTCCGCTCTGTGATTTTAATATCTATCAGCTTTCGTGATCGAATTAAGCAGTTAATCTCTCTAATCATCCAATGTATTACTGTTAATAATCTTCCGCAAGTTTCAATATTTTATATTAATTACGAATAATCAAGAAAATATTAAAATGTGTGTATGAAAAAGATTAATATTAGTCTTTTTTATTTGTTGCTATGGATTTTCACGACATCGCGGATGTCTCCGTACATTTTTATTTTAAATATGGTTGAAATCTAGTTAACTATTTTTTATCATGTTTAATAATTCTTTAGATAGGAATTATATGCTCATCAGCTTCTAAGAACATTTTTATGTACGCATGAACTTTTATCTATGACTCATAGTTACAATTCTTTATTTCAATATCCACTGAATTTGTTTGCGTCCGTGATTCTTGAGGTATTCCAGTTGTTATTGGAAGCTGGTCTGGCCTTCTTTAGGTGATCTTAAGATGACCGTGTTTACACTTTGAGTCTAATGTAATGGAGAGGATGGCACTACCATAACAAACTAAACATCTTTCATACTCATATTCCTCGGAAATCTTGCACGCATGCAGTCGCGGGGAACACCATCGCGTACCTCAGAGGAGACTTAACCACGGGCCCGAAAGAAAGTCAAATACGCGCGACCGATTACATCAAAACACGCGTCGCCAGATCAAATAGCCGGATAAGAAAATCCATAACTTTGTCGCGGACAACACCGTTCAGATTTATCGTTTGTTTACCATGGTACTCCGTCCATGGAAAGGGCTAAGAGAGGCTTAAGCCAGACATGTAATCCCCCCGGTAATCCCGGATGTCACACGTCGGTCGTTGTAATCACCGTTCCACATAATGGGTGGACGGTTTTTCAACCCACTTCCATCGAGCTTTCCATTAAAACGGAAAGACGTTTAAGATTTCAGCGCGAGGGTCTGCGGGGAAGAAAAAGAATGGAGGGCAATGTTTGTCGGGCGGGAGGGGGTGGAATGCCCGGGAAGGAGGATAGATAGAGTAGGGTTACATTCCACTATTCCAGAGAATGATGTTCGTGATGAGAATGGAGAAGATGCGGAGCGTGGTGTGAGAGGATGCGGGCATTTAGATGCAGGGCTCGAGAGAGAAGCCATGGAAGACGCGGGGGTGGAACAGATGGGAGACTCAAACGGACTTATTTCACCCCAGTGCCATTCTAGCAAGCGAATACGTCTGCTAGCTTTTTCATCTTCAACCATTTTCAAGCCGTTGACAAAGCTTTACCAATCTGTGGTAAATACTATAACCAAAAGGGGCATTTATCGAACTATTTTTAATGGTTTCTTTTGCTGAAATTTTTCAATAGCAACGGTTATCAAATCAACAACAATACTTCTCCATCCAATTTGTAAAATCGCAAAGAAATATTGAATTTAAAACAATTAACTTATAATTATTTAGCAATAAAAGCACTATTCAAATCCGATGAATAATGGAGGCCTTAAGTAGTGGTAGTCCATTATTAAATAAAAAAGGATGATTTTAATATATACTATTAACTGTATCGGATAGGACATGTGGGCAGCGCGTTCGGCTTCGGTGAAGGCGGTCCCGGGTTCGATATCCGGTGGGAGACCCTGTGTGAAATGACCTAACCAAAGAATAATTTATTACAACACTTTTACAAGTGTTGTAATACATTATTCTTTGGTATGAAGTTCTACCAGATCTCCTTGGGCACTATTTATTTTATGACCTAACCAGTCGGAGCAAAGCATACAACAATACACAACATACAACAACACAACTGCATATATAAGCGCAAACGCGACCTATGTTTCGGGGTATTATTCCGTCGTTAGGCAAGGAATAGTGAATGTTACTAAATTACTTTTCAAATCAATCAGTATGTTTAAATTCTATAATTACACTTTTAAAATCTCTATCGCCACGTTTTAAATCAATATCTACGGTTTTCAAATCAACAACTCTACTTTTCAATTCAATTTCAACAACTTTCTAAGTCGATAGAAACGTTTATAGAACTTAAAACCGTTACGTTATTAATACTGATAAATTAATAACACCCCGTAAAGCCGTAGCAGTACGCTTAAATTCAATAACCTCACTACTCAAATCAATCACGATACTTTTCAAAGGAATAACAACAGTCGTTGAAGTCAACGGCATCATTTATTACTCTTAAAAGCTATTTATCTAGCCATTAGATTAAGCTATAACAACCAAACTACAATTACAGCACACCGTTAACTGTTGAAAGCATATAAATTTTATTATTATATGAGATAATTTTCCTCTCACTTTTCGTTACCTTCTTTTGCCGCAGTCTATTCTAATCTTCATCTATTGTCACGGTTTCACGGTTTATCTTTCTCTTTTGGTTCTCAATCTTTTTCTCACGTCAAACCTATTTCGCTATTTATCATAGCCTTTTCCGCCCTTATCTTATTATAGTTCTTCTCATTTTGATTTTTATCAGGTATTCTTTACTTCTGTATAATTGTAATGTCCCTTTTCTTAATTTTTCTCTTATAGCTTTCATTATGCAGTTGCCTTGCTATCGTGAATTACAATGCCGTTATTCAATATATTCATTTTTAAATATATTTCAGTTATCATAAACTAAAGTTTGTACCATTCACAAAATATATAAAATTAACATATCACAGTATAAATAATGCTTTATATAGCCAAAAGATTACATTATTTAATATTGTCCCGTCATCTATAATTAAAATTTACATTCATTAATTTCATAAAAAAGTCAAGTATCATAAGACAATTTTAATTTCCTCTGCCTCTCATTGGTATTTTACTGTTTTTTTTTTAATTTTTGCCTACTCTCTAACCTTCTTTGTTTATCTCAACAACATCCATATCCATATCGTGATCCTTCTCTTCATTTCTCTCCCATGTCATTTTTTTCTTTTCGCTCTCACTCCCATTTGATGTTAGAGTAAGATTTTTTAGAATGTCATTACGCTTTTTCTGGTTCTAAAAATAACCTTTTTTTATTTCTACTGCTATTACCAAGAAAAATTGATTATTTTTATGAAAAAATTTATTATTGAGAAATTCTCTATCTTTTACTTGTTTTCAGTATTCGCAGTTTAAGATTCCCTTTCTCAGTTTCCCTAACAATCCCGTTCATTTAGTTTTTGTTGCGGACAGGATGATTCCTTTCTGGTTTTTCTTTCGCGGATGAAACGTTTGTCGAAATTTCTTTATTTTTTATGTGACCTTATGCAGCTCCTAGTGGAATGACTTGCTCAATGAGTTACTCTGTTGGAATTAAACATTTTTTCACTTCAGTTTCCATCTGAAGATGATGTTGCAGTGTATTGATTAAAACCTTACCTTGACCTACTCTAGAAGTGCTTCAATTACAAAAATTAGAGGATCTTAATCCTTTAATTTGATCTAAACTCTCACTCAATTCCAAGCGATTCGACTTAGTCAGGCAAGTGATAATAATAAAATGAATTTCTCAATACCGAATTATTCGATTTGGAATAAATGTAATTTAGTTCTATGGCACAACCGTCAGCAAACATTCCCTACTCGGACTCCAAACTAACCATTTCGTCAGCTGTATTTGGTAGGATGCAATTTCGCTCTGTCGTACCAATCCAAACCTCGAAGCAGTAATTCTACAATTAGAAAGGCTCATTGTGAACTCGATGCATGAAGCTGTTGGGTATCGATGGGAGCCGTTAAAGAGTTTCATTCTTCTCTTGGAAATGTTTCTTCTCAGAATTAAAAATTCCTTCGCTCTTCCATAATGAAGCGTTGCTGCATAATCTGTATCTGAAATTTTCTCATTATCGACCGGACGTTTGGGATGGCTATGGATTGCTGACGCAATCTCCATGGAAAGCTAATAAGCTTATTAAACATCAAATTATTCTTTAGTTAACACCAAATTCATTCTTCAAGAATGAATTTGGTGTTTACTAAATCAAAGTACAGGGTGCATCATATTCCATAATGAATAAAAATAAAATTTCAATTTGAATTAAAAGAATGACTGTATCGACATTAAACGTAATAAATGAATTACTATTTCTTAGGTTATTAAACTGCGTCAAATTTAACCTTGTGTTTTTATTGTCTTGTCTATTTGAGGATATTACCAGATACTAACTATTAACGAAGGATTATTACGGTTGCTTTAGGTGTAATGGAGTTTTTACGACAAAAAAGAATTTTATCATTGCAGAGTATGAAGGCATTAATAATGAAGGAGCAAAAGATATAAATCTTCGCCCTTCCACCTTTGAAAACTTCTAAATTTACCCCTTCGTGCCATAGAAATATTTAAAACCTATCTGTAGATTTATTCTGACCATTTTGCATGGCTTAGTGTCTTTCTTTAATTTTTAAGGTCTTCGAAGCTAAAATTCTTCCATTTCATTTTATAATTCCTACACCCTGTTTATCAGCTTGCTCTGGTGGATTTCTGATGTGATAGCTTAATTGCATAGAGCACCCCCTCCCCCACCAAGCGGAAGATCCAAGTTCGAGTCCCAGTCGCGTTTGATTTTTCTATTTGATCAATTATCTAACACCAAGCCAGCCTCCAGGAATTCAAATTTTATTCAAAATGATTTATTCCATCAAAAATATGTGCACGGTAAAATTTTTAAAACTTGAGTAAAACCAGTTTTGCGGGATTTTATACGTTCTTAAATTTTTATTTCACACGCAGTTTTGGTGCTATAAATTATTTTGTTCCACGGAATTATACGCACATCCTGGGATTAGTTAAATTTTATTCAGATTTTATGGTTTAGCAGGGATATTTGTTGTTCCTCCTTCAGTGGTACCTTCATCCTTAACATATTCTTCGTAGCTCAATATGTCCCATCAGTTGGTCCCGAATCGATGCATAGATTGCTCTGCAATGGTAGCTGAGTTGGTCAAAGCATTTGTTCCGCAAATGGCACATCCGAGTTCCGCTTGTGTCCTACTGTCGATTCAATCCCTTACATCAGTCATGTGTGGCATCAGATAGATTTTGCTTACTTTGTCTCAAATGATGTCTTATCTTTTCCTTTCGTCCTCTTCCCTCTTCTCCTTCCTCGGATCCCTCTCTTTCAACCTCTCCTTCATCCTCTTCTTTCGCTTGCTTTCCCTTCCTCGTCGCTCCTCCCGCTCCTGTGTGTGCGATGGGCAGATGCCATGTTTAATGCATGAAACGCCATGGGTCGATCTTTTTTTCCGCTGGTGATGGAAACTGCCCCGCAGTTGGAATGGAGTGGTATGAGAGAGATATTGCGCAGAGAATGGGATAGGCCGGAGACGACGCGAGGGTATGCGCCCGTCCTTCCCGAGGTCCAGCCGCCGGAAGATTCTTATTGGATTTTCAGCCTTCCGGAATGAGAAGCTCCCCTAAGTGCATCCTATCTGCGTACTCCGAGAGACGCAGTGCTCTTTGTCAAAGCTCTCGCGTCTCTTTATTTTAGTGTCCACTGCTGAGAATCAAGGCCCGAAGAGTAACGAGTCTCCAGAGAAGACCATTTCGAAGAGTGTGGTAAACGCTTCTGCTTAACCGTGGTCGGAAGAGGTTCTCGCTTCTGGTTACTGTACCCCTTGGTTTCGTTAGACCAGGTTTTTACGGGTGCAATTACCAATTTTTTTCTTGTTTGCCAGAATAATATTTGGACACACTTTAAGGTTCAGTTAAAGTGTGATTCTTTTTCCCTTTCCTAAGTACTGTTAAATTTGGGATCCTATCGAAGTAGTATTTATTTCCGATCTTGAGATGGTTCAACAAAGAGCTGCTAGGTTTGTCAAAGGAGATTTCAGATTTGACAGCAGTGTTTCGGCCGTGATAGAATCCCTCGGATGGAATTCTCTTAGTGATAGATGACTTGAGTATCGATGGAAGTTTTTCGATTAATTTTATCACTACCGACTTCGGGGAGGAGACAACTGATATTGTGATCCCAGTTACAAACTTTCGCGATCTTCGAGAGAAAACAAAACGGCGATATAGGGAAGTAGTAACCAGGACAGATAGTTACTTTTCCTCGCGAAATATTGGAGAAGCTAATAGCTGCCTAGGTTAGATGGGGATGTCGGTGTTTTACACCCCCTGCCACATGCAACTGGCGGATTGCAGGGTTAAAATGTAATTGTAAATTTTAGTTTCAACTGTCCGTAGATTCCGTGGGGTTTTTCTCGCCTTCCTTACCATTGGCGGTTTTTTTCTGGGTTTACTTTTTTCGCAAGTGCTGACTTTCGAAGTTTTTTTTTAACCAACGAAATATTTCCGTCTTCCTTTCTTTTCTTTTTTTCCTAATCCTGGAAGCTTTTTCTTGGAATACTTGATGATATAGGGTTAGATTTAAGATGAGATTTATAAGTTTCAATCTCGCCGTTAAGCAAAATCGATTACTATTTTATTAAAATTTGTGGAGCCCTTGAAAAACTCGGCTTCGCCAAGAGAATAGTTGGTATGAGCGAAGAAAAAGTCCGCAAGCGATGTGTAACCTCATCTTGAGTATACAGTAATATTGCTTTATCCAGAACATCCAAAAGTAGGTACCATAATTCATAAAAACTCTCCCAATGTTAAGTAATAGTCCCACAGAGCTACCTAATCGGACCGTTACTATTTTTAGTAGAAATCGACGACCTTAGTAACCATAAAAAAGTTGAAATGTTACTTTTCGTTTCTTAGGCCTCACTTTGGGAATATTTGAGGTGTGGAACCCTGGCCTAAAGAGCTGTTTTAGTGAACCCGAAAAAAACGAAATACAATTCGTTGCTTAAAAAATTGTTGCTATAAATCAGCAAGAATCACTCTGATGATAATAATAGTAATCTTTAGAGGAAGAAATTAGAATATTTAAACAAGTATAAATTTACCTAATAAATTTTTATAGTCTTAGTGTTATTTCACTATGTCGACGCAGCATTTCCATCGACAAAATTAGTTCAGAAATATAGAATTATTTCGTTTTTAGTACGTATTTTATTTTGTTTATATTTGATTAATTTGTCGATGATTATGATGATGGTTGTTATTACCATTTACTACAGATTAGAAACAATTAAATTCTCTAAACTAAATTTACCTTGAAAATATCAAACTTCATAATTGTATCATTTCATTGTCATAAATATTGAACTTAAAGTTGATGAATCTCAAAGTGCATCATTATTCTGTTCCATTCAATAAACTACATCTTCTCGGAACTTAATTTTCATTCGGTACATCAACCCGCATCAAAACTACATATAACTTGTCTTCGATAGCGTGTAATTTTTCGCCCACTCAATCCACTTCGCGCAGTTCATTGATTCAAGAACTGGAAACAAGCTCTGAAAGATATGATTCCGCCCGCAACGACGGTGGTACGGTCTCGGCTTGGCACCTATGCGTTATCGGAACAAATGGCGGAATTACAATTATCCGTATAGCTTTGGCAAGTGAACGTTGTTATTTATAGGTTTACAAATGGGCGTGGATGTCTTATTATGCCGCTGATGCATCTCTCTCGCCATGTCTGGATTTAATCTTAAATGCCGATCGAGAATTCCTCGCGAGGGAAGTGTATCATTTGGGTGCTCCATTCAGCCCGTCACAATATCCATGCGCCTTATCTCTATCGCTATTCCTTGTAGCTCTCCTAGCCTCCATTCTTCACTCTGGATCAGTTTCTTCCGGTGATGTCCTATATTTTGACTCCTTTTGTCCGAGATCCAGCTTATTGGCAGCGTATTTGTTAAGAAGCATCTTTTGTATCGATGATTTTTCCCTAAACTCCTTTGTGTTGTGAAATGCTCATATTCATATTTATTCATAAAATTCATATTTATTTACTTGTTCACGCTCGTATTACATAGCCGTAGTATAATTTTGGCTAGCAATTTTTCATTTATTATTTCATTTATTTACTTATTGATCTTACAATTAATATAATACTTAAATTTTTAATTTATTCATTCTTTTATTATGCTGCAGGTTGGCTTTAAGACCATGTATTAAATAAAAAAAGTTAAGCATTGTAAATTATATAAAATATTTGCATTAATAATATATTCCTATAAGCCTAAATTAGTTTTGTTAAACACAATTAGGGTAAGTTAGTCGTTAAATATGTAATATTATACATAAAATAATATACTATAAAATACACCACTATCTACAAAACTGGATTAAATTAAATTAAAAAAATACTTAAAGTACGTGGTAGATCATATCACAGTGATATAAATAATGGGTATATTTCTGTGGTGGCTAAGAAATGTAAAATGAAACACTTAAGAATAATATTTTAATACCAAAGTATCGTCATCATCTGGTATCCCCCTTGCGCAGGCCTTAGGTGTTATCCTTCTTCCATCTTTCTCTATCCTCTGCCCTTCTCTTCATCCATGCATATCCTTTGCCATTCTTCAAACTATCGATCATTTTAATTCTTCCTACTCCTCTTTTTATCTTCCCCTCTACTGTTCCTTCAATCATTTCCTTTAACAAGCATTTCCTTCTCAATGTGTGTCCAATCCAGTCTCTTTTTTCTTTTACTGATTAATTTAAGATGCCGAAGCAGTTTTAAACCGATCATAACAATATTATCCACCTCAAAAACCGAAATACATTTTTACGACTCATAGCCCCACGAACGAAAATGCATCTTCGCTAGTAAGCTTAATTCACTCTCCAACTTTTTTGATAGGTGTTTGCAGTGAGTTAGAGAGTAGAACCGGCCTCCGGGCTGAATACCTCAAAAGAATTTAAGAAAAAAACTTCAGAGTAAGCACTCACACACGCTCGTGATTACTCAATGATGCATTGCGCCGCGTATTTGCTGTTAATAAATCCTCGCAAGTGCAGAAACAGGTGCGTATCGATCATGCGGACCTCCCACTTTGCCCACGGAAAATCCTCCGTATTAAATAATCAGCCTCGCGTCGAGATAAGAAGGGGCGACCTTTTTAAGTCGCGCCGTTGAAATACTCGCGCTTATGAGCGATTGCCCAGGAAGCGAATGATGTATTTCAGTGCCCGAACGCCCCGTGAGAAATACATCAAGTAACGCTTTTAGTCGTGCATCAGCGCGCAGCATTTTTACGCCGCTCGGATCATCCCCCGGGCGAACTGTTTCACGGACTTTGATATCCGTGCCAGCATTAGAGAGTCCCGCCCTGATTGACTGTGCGAAAGAGCCGACTGCAACAGGTTTCTCTCGTATGCTTTGCGTGAGTGCCCCCAGAGGAAGAACGCTGCCAAGCGGCCGCTTTTGCATAATGCGTTCCTCGCTAAAAGGCAGCTTTAAAGCTAATCGTTTACGTTGGCGGTGCGTAAGTTTCTCTAGTCTGTCCTGACATAACGACAAAAGCCCACAAGACAGAACTCCACGGACACAAATGCCCAAACGACAAAACCCCGAAGGCATGACTGGGCACATCAACCATAGCGAAATGCGCGCATAACTAATTTTTACCTTTATAAAACGTATTTGATGCAATGCAATAAATGTAATAAGATATATTTACAACAAAAACCATCAAAAAGCACTTTGAATCACCTAATCCGCATCACGCTCTCTATGAGGGCATCAAAATTCATCTTCTGCCCATGATGTTGCTCTCATTGAAGGCGAAATATGCATTGGGTGATCCTAAAAGCTTTCTGATTTTTTTGGCGTGAATCTGTTTACCATCAATAGCTACACCATCAATGGTATTACTATTCTAAATAAATGTAATATAATATTGATACGACAGTATATATTTGTAATTCGTATAAACACGAAAAAGCCAAACTCCCTTAGGCCTCCTAAATCTTGCAATTGACTCATGAGGTTCTTAAAAAAACACGTGTATGAGTGATTTGTTCACATTACATATTAGTTATATATCAATTTGCAATAGAAAACTGTAGTTTGATTTACAATTTTAATGGCAATATTTTCCAATAGAATTTTTTTAAATAAATGTGTAAATTAAGACATATAGTTGCTATTATTATTGCTGATAAATTAAGCATTATTAATGTTTATCTTATAGCTTTTATTTTCGTAGAATGTATGCCCATATAAATGCTGTCATATATTATTCATCGCACCATTATCGTACATCTTTATCGTTTTTCGAAGTTGCATGGGGTTGGGTAGATCGATGATAGCTTGGCTATTAAAATGTACATTAGGTGCTCTTAGAAGGTCAGTATCCGGCAGGAAGTCGGGCTTCGGCCCCTTCCGTTGCTTCCAGAATAGGTCACATCGTAGAGCGAATCGCTAGTAAAGTCGGCTTTGGGATAGTTTTTGAACCACTGGTTCATTAACAGCTATGTTCCAATTTCTTTCCTTGCTATTAAGGTATCTGGAGCATTTGGTCTTTCCAAGTTATTTATTCGTATATTTACCATTACCCCAAGGCTGATATATTTACACCACCCATCTTAAATGCATCTGCTTATTGTTTGACAATGCAATGTTTTGACAATGATATTCTAATCCTTAATTTAAAAATATTATAACTATAATATATTTTTATTAATAAGCTATTATACCTGTAATAATCACGCATTATTTTTCCATGAATTCACAATCCATACTCTCAAGCCAGATTCTCACTCGGTGTCTAAATTTTCCTGCACTTCCCAATTTGTATATTTCTTTTGGTAAGGCATAGTATGTTATTGCATTTATATAGAGTACAGTTTCTTGACCTTAAAATACTTTTTAGCGTGAAATATACTTGCCTTTATAGCTTCATGCCGATGACATCTCTATTTATCTTTACTCAACCACTCAAATAATCAGACAATAATTTATTTCCCAGTCTAATTAAGAATTTGAACACATATCTTTTAATATTATTAATTGTAAATTAGGAAAGATTCAAAGTTAGTCCGGGCGTTTTATGAAGGATTGCTTCAATCAATAAGCGTGTCGCAACCTAGGTGCTCCGTGACACAGGATGGAATTCGTTACTATTAAGGAGTTAAGGGTTGAACCTTGTAAATTAATTCAAAGACAGTATGTTTTCAGAAGACGTGCCAAGTATTATTCGTCAACCATGGTGAATATAGGCCGGTGAGATATTGCCGGAAAAAATGCTGGAACCAGCCGCTTAAAGGATTCATTTTTCTCCGAACGATATGCTACGGTAATAGATTAGGGAAATAGATTTAAGGTGCCTGCATCCCATGCCATACGTCAAAAGAAGACTCACATGGTACGTGGGTAGATATAAGCGGATATTTTGATTTGTTTTTTACCTATAAAATGCGGAAGTTGGACGCGTTGATTTTTGTCTAAATAGATTCCGTGCCGTCATCACTGCTTTACATTTTTCCCTAAATGTGACTTGAAAAACAGTTTTCTAGCGCTAGCTTTAGTATACAATGTTCAGAACTAAATATGCAAAGGAATCCCGACACTAACTATGTCGGCGTTTCATTTCTGCCATTAGAATTGATCAACTAACCGCTTGAATTAACCAAGGACCATTATCATATCCTATTTTTACATTTCTTGAAATATTCATCGAATTTTTTTTTGTGTTAAACTTGTGATAGATTTCCATCACATGATTTTTTTTCTATCTATGAATATTGAATGGGATAATAAAAATTATTGTTTAATATAAGCAAGACATTCAGGGGACTTGTACATTGTTTTAAGAATAGCTGAAATGGAATTTTAATGTTCAAAACAATGACTAGAAGATGCTGGAAGAAAATGTTTGTTATTATCACAGTAACGTATGCATCACGTCTTAAACCATGCTGCTGTATGTAACAACGGCAAGAGATGCGGGAATCGAAAATTAGGTCTTCCTATTCACAATCTTATCTTCACCTTTCACCATATTTTTGTGTCTCTTTACTGAGCGTTTTTGCACGTATTAATGCACAATTGCAATCTAAAATAACCAGATCTCGCTGAATTCTTCCTGTAGTGCTACTTAATAAGACCTAACTTATACTAGGAAAGACTAAATTATATTATGCTAGTTTATGAGAAATTGCTATTTGGCCGTTTGATAAGTATTTTCGATTTGAGACTTCATATGCAGAAGTATTTTCGCTAAAAAGGCGATTCCAAAGTGATTTATCATCTTAATTAGCGGTTCTATGTGGTTAATCATACTAGCCATACTAACAATTGACCAAGGATTTTAACCGATTTTAGCAAGATTTCGTGAAAAATCGTCGGAAAATAGCTATGATACTTTTCAAGTTCATTGAAACATTATTTACATGAGGTTGTTTGAAAAGTTCAATACTTATATTACATTGAAAGTATAGTAACAGCTTATAGTAAAGTACAGCTTATATTGGTTTATTTAAGAATGTTTATATAAGTTTATTGTTACGCCCGTCAATAAAGACGAAATTATTGTTATGATTATTATTGCATATTCTTCAAGGTGCTTTTGAAATTAGCAATTGCGTTGAGTGTTATAACTGGTAAATTTTGTGAGAGGAACTCGAACTTTATTGCTGCATTCTATATTATTCCTATTCTTCAAACTTTCTTACCAGTCTGAAAAAATGGGTACTGGATACGAACGTATTTGAAGCTTTGAGAATGCCCGTTCCCTTATTCATATTCAAATGCGGCAATCACGTTGGAGCGTCACCACCCCGTGGCAATTTTCCCAGACGGATTCCACAGGCATATTTCCGATTCGAAAGGCTTTGATCATTTTCTCCTTTCTTGACTGTAATTCTCGATCACGCACGCGTTCATTTCATGCGTGTCGAAGCCGAAATATCGCTCCCATTTGTAATCCTCGTGGATTTTTGTCAGTCGAGTCACGGACAGTCAAATTCTGAGTCGGCTTCAAAAGTGGTCCACGAAAAATTGCTCTGATATAATGGAGGAGCATAGTGTTGAAAATGATGCTGTTTGTTCATAAAATTTGAAGTGTGAAATGGATATCTTTCTGCAGTTTATGATTCATTTGATTTATTTCACTTCAGAAAATGTTACAGACCTAAGAGATATTTAACTGTTAACTAAAAATTAAAGTTTAAGCTAAATACATAGCAAATAAACAGTAAAACAAAATATACTTACTGTAAGTAGTGTAAAAAAAGGGATAGAATAAATGGAAATGGTACAAGAAATTTGCTTAAAATATACATCAATACCGTTTTTAGAAAAAGGCTTCAATGTACGAATAGTACTCGTTTCTTGGGTGTAATAGCAATATCTTTTGGTAACAGAGAGAGAAATTTAGCCATCATATATGCATGGAATTGCTTTTAGATATCCGCATTGGATTTGGGTACTTCAAAACAGAAATACCTTCTTAAATTATAGAAAAACAAGCAGGGTTTATTTACACGAACGTCACCATAGAAAAACATTGTCTAAAGATTTCCTGTCCTTTTCAAGAAAGTGGTTCGAGGTTTAAAAGAAATGTAAACCAATTATCTCGAAACCATCCTAACCAGTAAGTAGTGAGCGAATAACTCAATAGGTTCCTGACAAACTTTAATTATATTATAAAATCCTTGGTCAGTGGAGTAGTCAGGTACTAAATGAGCGTAGAACTATTCAAACACGTTTAAGAGACTAGGTATTCTGTCAATTTTCAATCGATATTCAAGCTACCTACTTCACTTCTGTTGTGAGAAACATGAATTATTATTAAATCTTCTGAAATACATGTGCTGAAGTATGAAATATGTTTAGTAAATGTCTTTCCAAGTCAATATGTATGACATTTACCCTCACGTATGAGTTATCACTTATCAACTTACGCGTTCTATGGTATATGAATAATTTTCTTGTAGGTTAAAAGCAAGTCCTTGTGGTATTATAATGTTAGATACTTAGATGTTAAATTTTTATATATGGTTTCTTTTGGGTGCAAAGTGGAGTCTTTATTATCCTTATATTTATCTTGGATTACCTTAGTTCACAGTTTGAAAAAATACTACTTATCTAAATATTAATACAGTTCTGTGCACAGTTATTTTTGAGAGTTATAACTGATTTCTAAAAATTAAAATGACCATCTAAATTATAATTACTTGAATGTTATTAAAGTAGTATGATTTTTTGCCTATCTTTCGTTTTTGGTGGGGTTTCAAGAATTATTACTTTGTTTGAAAACTATCATTTAGAATTTATTATTGCTAAACATTTTATTTAACCTTTAGATATTGATAAGTAAGCAAAATTATGATAATATATCGAATATGCAATATCATATTATTAGAAAAACTAATAAGATTGCAAGTGCAAAATAATTTATTCATTTTAATGACGAAATTTCATCAAATATCCTCGGATTAGTGTAATTTTAGACTGCGAATAAGTAAGTTTGCCGTTGTGATAGAGTTTAATCCAGTTCGTAGGCGAACAAAAATAGATAAAGACATAGTAAAATACAATTATATCAGGTCATTAAATCCATGGTAGAAATGGAAGTTCGAGAAATAGCTTTTCCGAGAACTCATTTACCACCTTAAGGCTTCGGATCGGGAAGGAGTTTAATTTTACCCAATAAAGATAGCTCATTTCCCTCTTCATTCCCTTTTTATCTTTTCTCATTACGCTGAGAGAGTGCCGAGGTGTTTGTGGATATGCGGTTTGATGACCTTTTGATGAGGAACGCGGAAGCGATTTAGGATTTGCCGATCCCAGAACAGCGGCGATTCTCGGGATATGAGCAAAAACCAGATTTACGAAAAGTTTTTTCCTCCCGCCCAATTTGGGAAATATAAAATGGTTGCGTTGCCTCTTCGAGACAGGTAATGGCGCGAAGGTAGCAAAAACAGGAGTCCTTAATAGGGCAAAAGAATGAGCCTTATATTTCCCTCGAGGATGCTTTCATTGAAATATGATGGAAACAAAAACTGGTGTCCGACCGAAGTATGCTACGAAATCAGCTGATTCCTTAGCTGTTTGAACTTGACTACGGTTCCTCCAGTACGTTCCAGTTTGCCTAGCATGAGTATTTAGTGTTGGATTGTATGAGAATGATGTATGTATCTTCCTCTGCATTGCAACTATTGTCTCATTCCAGGTTGTCTGTATACGTTGTTCCTTTATCTGACGATAAAAATCATTGTATATATTATTAATTATTGACGATTGAATTATTGCTGAAATTACTCGATTTTTGGAACTCTCCTTTTTTCTATTTTTATTCCTGACCTTGTAGCTTATTGTTTTTTCTTGTTGATTTTCGTACATATATGTATATGTTATTATATCCAAAACCTTGTGCTGTTTTTGTTATTTTTAACAATAACAAGTATAACTACAGTTTTCAGCTATCAAACTGACTACAAAAACAAACTCTATGGATAGCCTATATTTAGAGTCGGTAAAATTATACAAAGAATATTTTAAAGAGGAAAAGCATAGGATCATGGAATATATCGATTTTTTGCTGACTAAATATCTCTGTTGCGTAACTTTCTTGCGTTGTATCCTGGAACCTTTGGCGATGTGGATATTGATCCTGTTTTCGATTTGGCAAGGGTAATCATTTTATTTGGTAAGAAATGCTTGTTTGGATGTACTGTATGGCAATATATTCTAAGGCGAATCTAATCTATTTCAAATATTGTTGTTGATTGAAATAAAATATCAGTGAGTAGACGATTAATAGAAATATTTACTAAAATTTTAATAAGTAATTTACTTTTTACACGTTTTTCGAGAAAAATATTCCTAGTTCATGGTTTCTCGTTTGAAGTGATACTATCGTATAATGTTTTTTCTTTGACGAACATTAGTAGTGGGAAATATCATTTTATCTGTGATTATTATTTCTCAATTTTCTTTCCCACTTAGGTTTTGTAAATGTTATATTTTTCTCTTGTAATTTATAATATTTTTATTTTTCTGTAAATTTATTGATTTATGTATGTATTATATGTAATTTTATGATTGTCAAAACTACATTGTTATTGTGTTTTCGCGGGTTTTTTCACCCCCCTTCTCTGTGGGCGTTTTCTCTCAACGTGGATTTTTTTCTTTGCCGACCTTCAGTTGCAAAGATTTTTCCCCACACTCTACTGTCTTTATTTAAATTTAATTTATATTTGTTCATATTCTGACAACATACGAGGTTAGGTGGAAGAGAGTCCCACTTGGGCCTAACCTCGCCAATAAAGGGTCAAACTAACTAACATCGTAAGTTAATCTAATCAAAATCAAATGCATGAGTTGCATACATTCTATTTATAAAGATTATGCCTCTGATTAGTACTCTCTGCCATTAAAATATTTGAGTTGTTATTTCGAAATGAACATAGACATTATTATGTCCCGCAAAATCTTGCCTCAATTTTTACTTTTTAAGGGATAGCAGGATTTGAAACCTCCGACAGCTTTAAAAAGCCTCCGTAAATGATCGCTAAAAGAGGTTGGACTTTTTAAACTTCCTCGCAACGCTTACTTCATCTATTATCTCGAAGATCTCCTCCCAAGCACTCCTTTTTCAACCACTCCCTAACCCCAATCTACAAACACATCTGCAAACAGCTTCAGCGCCCACGTGTATATTGGAGTAAACATTAATATTTGTTCATCTAAATTTCTTCGGAATTTCACGATAATTTTCGATTTTTTATTTGTATTGCTTCTTATTCCATCATCGCTCTGAATGTTAAATGCGTGGACTCATGGTAAGTAATGTTATCATGCCAATCTTCCAATGTTTTACGCCCCGCCTTAAGCACGTAACGTCTGGGCGACGAATTCTTTTGCCAGGAAAAGAGTGAATATTAAAGGTTAAATAAGAAGTGAAAAAAGCGACATGACAGCGACTCGAATCCCGGTCTCCAGGCACTTTCGGGGAATGATGGTGCAGTGATTAGAATTCCTGCCCTGAAAGTAGGAGACCTGGGTTCGAGTCATGGTCATGTCGCTATTTTTCGACTGTTTAACTTTGGGTTCAAGCTTCTTCGTGCGTAGTTAAGTTTATTCGCCATCTTGCGTAGATTTAAATCAAATTTACCGTGAATTATGAAGTATTTTGGTGCCTGATTTTATAATAATATAAGACATTATCCTTATCCACCTTCTTTGCATACGTTGATCTATGTTAGCAACATTACCCTTTTTATTTTAAATTTTTAAAACCTTTAAGGTATTTGGAAAAGTTGATGAATCCATTACTACCGTTATTTTTTCATCATTACTTCCTTATACATTCGAAATATGAATTTCTTGAACCACATCATTGATAAACTGAGTTGATATTCGTGCACTTATCTCTCTAACGTTCCATTCCGTTAGCATCGTGATAGTTTTAAGAATTTTGTATATAGTGAACCCTTATTGCATAGCATATATATGTATTTATATAACTATTATTGTAATTATGTAACCGCTGGATTTATACAAGTAATAATAATAATTTTAGGAAGTAATAATGATTATTATTATTATTAGGAAGCAATTGAAAGAGTAATAAATACGTAAATGATAATAAAATGCCAACTCAAACAAGGAAACGTGGATTTGCCAATTTTGTTCAAATACGTGTACTAACTCGTACCATTTTGTATCAAATAGTTTATATTTTTACTATCTTTACTATGCACTGTTTTACCTACCGCAAACCTCGTGTGAGCTACCCTCTGGTCGAATGAGTCAATGTTGCGGGTTGGAATCACGACTGTTAAGACGTAAGAAGGGAGGTCGAATGCATCGCCGAGCGGAACCGATTCCTCGGACATGTTAACCAGCGAACACCCTCGTTTCGAGTATTTATGTTACCCGTCCTTTGTTTTACAGCATGCAACTGCAACGGATTCTCGAATCGCTGCTTCTTCGACAAGACTCTGTACGAGAGGACGGGTCACGGAGGACACTGTCTCGACTGCCTGGGACACAGAGATGGGCCCAATTGCGAGAGATGCAAGGAAAACTACTATCAGAGGGAGGATAAACAATGCGTGGCGTGCAACTGCCACACTGTCGGTGAGTTTTTTCCCTCCATCTCCTCTCCCAGTTAAGTCTACGTTCTGAGAATACCTTAATAATTGTATTGCGTCACAAGAAATACTTTCATTATTACAGAAATCTTCTACCCTGAATTGTTTGACATTGTCATAATGTTAAAAAATTAATACTAATAAAGGTGATGGCAAATAGAATAAATTGTCACTAAATACCAAAACCATCAATGAATGAATCTGCCTAATGCGCATTAATTAATAATAATATTTAATACTAACTATAACACTACGTAATATGTTTTTTAATTCGGTGTTACTGAACTTAAATGTTTGCATACATTATTTATTTAACCTACATCATAAATTAACATCATAATTTGCATAATTTCTCAAAAATTAAACAAATTTTATGTATTACATAAAACCCTTAAAATATAACCTTAAATATCTATAAAATCTTATCTTCTAAAAACTCTTTCGCGGAGTAATTACATTCTTATAGGAATGCTTTTTAGGTTATCCTAAATTAGTTTATAATCTTTGCCATACTGTTCTTAGAATTCTTTTGAATTTTTATAAATAATTTTATTCCCATATAGTATGGGGTACTTTCATACATGGTTAATTTATGATTGGGAAACTTCAGTTCATTTTTTTCTGGTTCCATATTTATGCCCATGTTGGCAATCATCGAAACGGTTTCTATTACAGTGTACATAATCTGTTATTTTATATACATAGATTCATGGAAAAGTCAAAATACTATGGTTTTTAAATAGTGGCGATCCTTAAACAAACTTGTCTAAGAATACTCTCAGGTATTTTGGATGTAGTTTGAGGGAATCGAATCCAATCAATCCTTCATGAGCAAAATGAAAATTCGCACTTATTTCTTACGATATGGCAATTTTTTCAGGTTCAAGAAGCCTTCAATGTAATCGGGAGGGCAAATGTCAATGCAAGCCAGGAGTGACGGGAGACAAGTGTGATCGCTGCGAAGTGAACCATTATGATTTTGGTGACAGGGGGTGTAAGCCTTGTGGTTGTGTTGAGGCAGGTTGCTTCGAGAATCAGCCAATGTGCGATCCCTATTCAGGATCATGCAGATGCAAGAACAACGTCGAAGGAAAGCAATGTGACAGGTATTGCAGTATATCCAGTAGTCGCCTTTGACCTTTAAAACTCAATGAATAAAATGGTAATGAATGTATACAGTGATCGTATTTCTCTGTTGGAAATTAAAGAGCAATGTGAAATTGTTTAATTGGAATAAAGGAAAATATGTATCAAAAATTGGTGACCAAGAATGAGAAAGAAAAAGTCAAAGAGAAAGTTATTACTAACTCAGGAATACACTTAATTATGTTTTTATGAAATGTGGATGTTTGAGAGCATAACTTCATTTTCATCAAAGTTAATAATAGTTACAGCTGATATACCAATTTTAATTTACGGAAACTTCATACAAACAAGCATCATTTTATTTTCATAGCTTGAAATGAGTAAATTAATAAAATTTTTGTTTCATTCCAAAGTTTCATTTTCTTTGGAACGAAATGGCTCTCTGATAGTATGACTTCAGTTTCAATGAGCTTCATTTAAACTTGTTAAATAACAATCGGATGAATATTTCGGGAGTAATGTTTTTTTATTATAATTGTTATGTAACTCTGAGTCTTATGTCTCTGTACAGTTAATATTGTGATTGAATATGCATAATCAGTTATTTTAGTATAATTTTTAAGTAAATAGATCTTTAAATTTAATTAAAAAGTACCCCCAAAATCTTTTTGCATGGATTATATATCTTGTCGGTCAAGCAATTCGTTATGTGACATCCTCTCTTGCAAGCCCATCCTATTTATCGCTCTTGCTGTATTAATTTCAGCAAAATTTAATTTCTACATCACAGGATTCTGATGCTTTTTTTGTTCTCATCATAGTTGCAAGC
Source organism: Sympetrum striolatum (assembly GCA_947579665.1). Lineage (NCBI taxonomy): Eukaryota > Metazoa > Arthropoda > Insecta > Odonata > Libellulidae > Sympetrum > Sympetrum striolatum. The sequence continues at coordinate 72,927,849 of OX388345.1, read as the reverse complement.
CTGGATTCTTCAACCTTGATTTAGAAAATAAGTTTGGATGCACACCTTGCTTCTGTTATGGACACTCTTCAAATTGTAAATCTGCTCCTGGATATTCAAGAGGTGAGGTTCAGATAAAGCAATTTATTTTAAGTATGATTGAACAATTGAAATTTAAATTCATTGACCAAGGAGACTACTGCATGTTTAAGCAGAGTATTTTAACCATGGAAATACAATATCATTTAATTTCATATTGGCCATGATAGTATAAAAACAACCAATGAAAATCAAATATAAATGACAAAAGCCAAAACATTAAATGTTAAAAAGGTACAAGGAATGGAAAGTTTAATACCAGAAAATGATTATTATTACCGTGTCAAAGATATTGCATTCTACAATCAAATAAGAACATTATTTTAAATATGAGATGATCATATATATAAAAAATAGCATTGCGATCTCAGAAAATATTTCATGATGATAAACTCAACAAGTGAATAACCATGTGGATCTGTGGCAAGTAAGTTTGTGGACGTATAAGAGTAATCTTCAGGTTCAAGACTTGAAGATAATGCTAATGCGTCACATGTTTGATTCTTGTTTCTATGGCATTATGCAAAGTTTTCTTTTTTAATAATTAGGGACTAGGTTCCTTGTGAAAAGAGGTTCCTGTTTTATTTCTTCCAAATCCCACTAGGATATTGAAGTTACTAATTGTAATTGATTTCTTGTATGCTGTGATTTCAAGTATGTATATTCCAGACTAGAAACTTTCGCAAGCTGTCCTTATGGATTTGCTTCCTAAAAAAGTAATAAGAGGCTCAACATTGATTTATTTTTGTTATGCCTGTATTTTTCATCATATAATTATTTTCTTCCTTTTCTTGGTACTTTCTCAATATCAGAACTGAATTGAAGAATATATGTATCATTATTAATAATTTATCCTTTGTACTAACAAGTAAGTGTTAAATAGTCATCTAAAATACCATAAAAATACTCCATCATCAACCATTTAGCTACAAAATTTCTAATGATTGCCAAACATTAGTTAAATGTTATCAATTCTGAAATAATTGTTAAGTTTAAGCACCATTCTATTACTATTTTTATCACTGGTTTGCTGAATTTTCTGTAAAATATATTTGAAATCTTAATAAAATGTCTCTAATATAAAATTATATTCTTCTTTTCCAGTTTCCATCGAAAGTAGATTTCACAGAAACACTGAGCATTGGAGAGCTGAAGATGATTATGGACGTGAAGTCAAGTTTTCATACAATGGTATTACCCAGTCAATAGGAGTTAATTCACAAGGAAGAGAAGCTCTTTATTTCGTGGCTCCAGGTAAAATGGGTTTTTACCTCTATTTATTCTTAGTTACTCTGTAACCATGCCATTTCTGTTGTGGCCGAGAGAATCATCACAATACAATACCCAGAGATAATCTATGAGTAAAAATTCAAATTCATGCTACTTCTATTATTTGAAGCAGGCAAAAATATTCTCATAAATTTGTATGTATTGTAACTTATAGAACACTATGAGAGTATTGTAACTTAAGCAATTAAAAACTTCATGTTTAAATGTTTTCTTGCATTGCTTTTAGCGCTTCTAGAAAATATGGTTAATGAAAAAGGCACACAAGTTGTAATCATTGCTAATCCATCTCAGGATTATGGAATAACCTTGGGTTGACTTGTAATGGAGATGCATAAAAAATGGAAATTTCTAGTAAAACTTTAGGGGTTCTACCCATTCATAATATAGAAATATACATGGGTAAATAGATTAATTTTCATAATATATTCAATGCTAACAAAAATAGGAATATTATATTTTATTAAAGTGGTTTTGTAGTTTAAAATTCAAGTAAATCCACTAAATAATAAAGCAATAAAGTTAAGGACAAAAATAAATGTAAAGTAATGAGGTTTACATAAAGAGTAAGTTAAGTTAACGATAAGGGTGGATGCGGAAAACTCTGGAACAGGTGATAAAAATTCTCTTTTTGAGTAGTTACCTCTTTTGAGATAGAGGATACACAGATGAGGTTTGAAAAAGAATAATTTTGTCCAAGAAAGCAATCAGGGAAAAATTGGTGAAATCATTAGAGTGGTGCGTTTTTATGTATGGGTGTATATTTTTATGTATGGATCTTAGGAGATGAAAGGTTTGGAGACCTTTCAAGATGTGATTCTGGGATTGAATGGAACAATTATTATAGATTGTACAGGCTTTGTGGTGGTATTAAATGGCAACAACATGGAAGCTAACTAAACAGATTTATCTGTACTGAAACACAAAATAGAAAATAATATGGTCCAGAAAAAGTAAACGAAAGAGTTGAGTTGGTTGAAAAATAAATGCAGAAATTATAGAGATGGCTGGGAAAGAGAAGGTTTTAATTGAATTAACTAAGTGTCAACAGAAAAAAGGGTTGGTCAAGTTTTGAGCCGACCTCTGAAGAACTAACTGAAAAATTGGTTATTCTCAGAGGTGTTTGAGATCATTCACTGCATAAAATACATATTGTAGCAATGATAATTCAGATCCTGACCTCCTGAACAGCTACAAATATTGTAGTAGTGGTAATTTTTATTTTTCCTCACTTTAGTTCATTAATGTATCCCTTCCTCAACTTTACAGAACGGTACCTTGGTGATATGCGAGCAAGTTATAACCAAGACCTCTTATTCAAACTACGTATTGGAGAGAGTGGAGCAAGTCCAACAGTTGAAGACATAATATTAGAAAGCGCTGGACTTGGTGTTACGCAGACAATATTCGGACAAGGAAATCCATTACCATTATCTGCTGTGAGTATTAACTGAATTTTGTACTTCCATCTCCATTTATCCTTGGTTTTAAGGCATATTTACACACAAAATATTCAACTTGCCCTAATTCTTGAAATAATGGAAATTAAAATTAAACCTTGAAAGTTTACCAATTTGTTATTCCTCTGATTAGGGTCACTTCTCAAAGAAATTTAGAAGTACTATTTGACTCTTAATTTAGTTATTACTGATCGAGTCATGTGCATAATAAGAAAACATCTTTCTCTTTTAAGGATCCCAAACCGTGTCACTGAAATTAAGCACTCAGATTCCCCAAAATTATATTTCACTTCTATTATAATTGCGGTCTTTTCTTTTTGCTCTCCTGTAAGCTGCATTTCTGCCAACTCAAATATTACCTCCTTGAACCAAGTATTCAGTGTTTTCGCTAATTAAGTAAAATGTTGCATATCACCTACAGAACTTTTCCTTAAATCACAAATTAAAATACCTCATCTCTTGGATCCCAATTATAAAACTTAGTAAAATTGGAACTTTCTTTCATCTACTGCACGTACATCTTACTACATCTAATTTATAATAAACTCCCATATTGACTCACCAGAGTTAGTTTCACTATTTTAATATCACGTTCCATCCAGATCAAACAGACTTACTCCTCTGCTTCATATTCCTGCCTTTAGACTATCCCTTCCACAACGTTCCCTACTTTGTTGACTTCCTCACCTTATGAACTCCCCACCTTCCTCCATAGACCCTACCACAGAATTCATTTTCACAAGAATTTTTGAATAAATTTTCATGTAAATAATAAATAATAAGTCATTGTACTTTATTATGTCTGAGGATGATAGAACACTATTGAAATGTATATTGGAAGTTCTTAATAGTTCGGTAATCCAAGCCTTCCTGTTTTCTCCAAATGCCAATGCAGGAAGTGAATAGCAGTAAAAAAGGCAGCTATTGATTTTAAACCTCTAAAAAAATCTCTTGTTCAAAAAATTTAGTATTAAAGTGTATTTGAAAGTATTTCTATCATTTAATTGTAGTTGAATGGTTTTTAGTTCATGTCTTCATGCATAGCTCAAGTAAATTTGTTGTTGTTTTGAATTCAATGTCAGATATTGGTATCACTGAATGTGAATCATTTTGTTAAATAAATCAGGTATCATTTCAGGTTCAATACAAGGGCATTCAGAAGGTCTTCCTTCTCTGTGTATCATTATTCATCATCCTGTCATATGCTTGTTTTAAATTTTACATTTTCTTCTTCACAGAATCAAGAGTATACCTTTAGACTTCACGAGCATCCAGACTATGGTTGGCAACCTAGATTGTCTGCTCACGACTTCATGAGTGTGCTGTCCAATCTCACTTCTCTCAAGATCAGAGGAACTTACGTACCAAATGGTGTGTTTCAATTTGACATCTTGTCTTTGAAGATATCAATTTGAATCTTGATCCTTAGATCGAATTAGGCTTCACCACTAATAAAATATGAGAGATGCAGCACCAAAAAACTCCAAAAAATCCATAGTTTTCATAGAAATTTTTTGCATGCAATGAAAACTTTTTAGTGTCCATAGCCTTAGTATGTCTCTCTCTAAGAAAAAGACTATTTATTTTCCTCACATCTAAAAGAAATCACATGTCCTTTTATAGTTATCTAAGTACTTAGTTTAAAATCATTAAAGATGTACCGTTTTTTTATAATTATGGCTCAAAAAGTCACCCTGTATCTTACATGCAAAGGTGCTTTTTTGTTTAATGTTCAACTGCAATCATAGCTTTTTCTGATTTTTCAAAATAAATTAATTTTTTTATAATTATATCAGTGATTCTGCCACCTTACTGAAATGTGAATGCAAAAAGGAACTACACATAAATTAAGTTCTTAGAGCCCCACACAGCCATAAAAACGTTGGTTGCCCTTCTGAAATGAGGATGCATATTGTAACGTATGGTGGTACATCTTTTATGCAATTGCATATATTTCCATATGTGTCCAATATAATTTTCCTGAGTATCTATTTACTTTACTTGCAATATTTATCTTTTAAGTAGCTCTAAAATTTCATTTCCGATATTGTTTCATTAAAATGTTTTTATATTTTTTCCAAAAACTTTCCTTAATACTGTCAGATAATTTTAGTAGGGTATATTAAAATATCACTTAAGTTGGGAGTGCTAGTTAGTGACTATATAATCTGTACATTGATTTTTAATTTATAATGTCTTTAGTTTTATTTTATATCTTCACATAGGTGTTGGTTTTCTTGATGATGTTGTCCTGGAATCTGCTAGACGTGGAGCTGCTGGTCGAGCAGCCAAATGGATTGAAACATGTGACTGCACCAAAGGATACATAGGGCAGCACTGTGAATCTTGTGAGCCAGGGTATCGTCACGAACCAGCCAATGGAGGACCTTTTGCTCGTTGTGTACCCTGCAACTGCAATGGGCATGCTGAGATTTGCGACGCTGAGACAGGTAATATTTGGCATTCATAATGTTTTTTTATTTTGAATGGGAAGGTAATGAGAAATCCTTAAACATTTCAGCATCCCAAAACAGGTAAATTTTCGACTTATGTTATGATGATTAAACTTTTTTTTGACTGAACATGAATTTCATTCCAAAAATTGTCTGGTTTTAAATCCTTTCCCTTCATTTGAAAGTTCTTGGTTAGTTACCATTTGACTTTTGGTTGACTTGGATGAGAAAAATTTGTAATATTAAATTTTCAACAAGTTTTTCTTTCTTGGATTAGCCTGAAATAGCCTGTTTCCATACTTTACATTAAAAATCTTATCTGAGTCCTATTTACAGCATTCCATTACTTTAAAATAATTCCTACAGTAGCATAATTCTCTATCCTGCTTATTGCAAGATTTATCTCCATGCATGGATATTCGTACTGCAATTTTTTTTCTGCCAAAAATTTTTGGCCACTTCATGTGTACTGAATGTAATGCAATTTAGGAAAATTTTGAATTGAATAGAAAATATAACAATTCAACTATCATTCATAAATTTGTATAGGTATTTACAGAAGAAATGCACTTAACTTCTTATGTTATTTTTCCTAAGAATTATTGTATCATTTGGATATGTATGTATTGCTCCTAGAGATATTGTATTTTATTTTTTTGTGTACCATTCATTGAAAATACTTATTATGAAGATCAATCTCCTGTCTTTACCACAATTATGCCTCCTGCAACCTCATCTTGATCAATTGAATATTTTTTAATTTGTCCATGTTACAGGATAAAGAAAAATTTGTCTTTCATTTACCTTTATTGCAGTCTAGTTCATGGCTGTAATGACTTGAACGTTACTGAGGTATGAGTAATGCCAAATAAAGAACTGATTAGAATTTCTTCTCATGGAATGCTAAGAAAAGTCATACTTGTAAGGTCATTAAGCTTCACATATGTGAACATGTTCTGGTTATAGAAAACTGGCTTGATGAGTAATGTATGAGAAACTACCTCACTTGTTATCTTGCCTAGCAAGCCTCATTCCCCTCTTCTAACTCTGGTAGCTAATGCTATGGGCATGAGGTTTGGCCTTTAGGCTGAATACAGGCAGACCACGATTATCTCTTTGCTAACCTTTTTTGTTATTTTCTAGGGCGTTGTATTTGTGAACACAATACTGCTGGGCATAACTGTGAACGCTGTGCAAAAGGCTATTATGGTAATTCATTAAAAGGAACTGCATTTGACTGCAAACTCTGCCCTTGTCCGAATGGTGGACGTTGTATTCTGCTAGCCTCTGAAACTGTTATGTGCATTGATTGTCCCAAGGGATACAGTGGTAAGTAAATGAGATTCTTGACACCATTGATGCAGTGTAAAATGCTAAATGGAATTTAAAAATAATTTAATACATTTTTCATGACTTCTTATTGAAATTAAAATCATTGTACATACACTTAAAATAAAAAGTAATTCTTTGTAATTCAACAAGTATGTTTACGAATGTATATATAATATGAATGTGAAAATATGAATCAATTGTTGAATAATTAATTAATATTATTATGAATGTATGTTTTTCAAGAAATACCTCCTTGATTCCTGTCTAATTTGGGCATGAATTCATAACAAGAAAGTTTTTTTTGTGAATTATTTGTGTCTTTTCAAGATGGCTTCCTGATTCATGAAAAATAGGTATTTTAGAGGTGCCTTAAAAAAATTCATTGTGTTACAAATGTCACTATGTTGTAAATAATTTTTGTAGGTTATCTACCCATAAATTCTTTCATCATAAATTTAGCTTATAAAAATGTTATATTCTTTGCTTATTTGGTTGCTTAAGTAATATCCTTTTTGTTCAGATTTTTACCTCATAAATCATTTTATTGGTAATATTTTCTATAATTACTCTGAGAATGATAGCATTTATTATTTGAAATTTTATTCACTAAGTACATTTGCACAGTTTCAAACCAACTGCAGAATCGGAAGTTGTACTTTAAATACAAAAATATTGCTTTCCTTATCGTGAAATGTTTATCTCTAAAATAAAATGTCTGTTCTCTTTCTCCATACATTTCTTACGAGCCTTTCTTTTTCGTATGAGAGTCAAGTTCAACAAGTGCCTTAGTCATCAGGGGGACTGGTCTTTCATAACCAAAATTATATAAACGTTTTTCTTTTTCTGCAGATTCTCTCAATTTGCAATTCAAAAGGAAAATAAGTCTTTAATTGATTTCCCATCTCGATTTCATACACCCATTTTTTTCTAATTTAGTTTGGTAAAGAAATTAACACAAATATGGGAAAAATTATTTTAGGTGCACTTCATTGGAAAGCATATTATGTCCGGAGTCTATCTCATGATACTTTTAGCCAAAAATATTGATATACATGTAGTAGTTAATTAGCCCTCTAATAAATCCTTAAATTTAAAATTTTTATTTCATCAGGAAGTGTATGAAGTTGCCTCAATATTTTCTCGTGGTTAGTAACTGACACTGGTTTTAATGGATATATAAATTTATAAATATTACACATTTGTGATTACTAGCCTAGATAACCTGAGTATATTCAAGCCTACCATAATCACTTCTGACCTGTGGTAAATTAAGTACGCTTGTAACTTTCAGGACCAAGATGCGAGTTGTGCAGCGATGGCTACTTTGGAGATCCAACGGGTCAGTTTGGCCCCATTCGCTCTTGCCAGTCATGTGACTGCAACACCAATGTTGATCCCAATGCTGTTGGTAATTGCAACCAGACAACAGGAGTGTGTCTCAAATGTATATACAATACAGGAGGAGATCATTGTGATCAATGTTTACCAGGTATGATGCTGTAATTTTAAGAAAACTTTCTTCTGAAAATATGCTTGATTCAGTTGAAAGTAAGTTACTTTGCATCTTCAAAGTTTTTTTCATTTTCCCAAAGACAGGAGGGAAAACCTTCCAAAAACCTCCTGTAGGCTGGACAAGTAAATTACACTCTACATGTTATACTTAAAAGTTAAATAAGATTTATCATTTAAGTCAAATAAGCTACAGTAGAATATTCTTATAGTTGCATACATAATGTAGATTGATTGAATAATAAAAAATACAACTCAAAATAATATTGCAGAGAAGATAGCCATGAACCACATTATAAAAAACTACATATATTTAACGTAAGCATATTTTTTGAACATTCACATCTTTTGGTATTGGCATGAGAAATTCACCAGGTAAAGCATTCCATTCCGTAATCCCCCAATTAATAAAAAAGTATTTCGCTATGACTAGTTAAGTTCTTCAAGTGTATCTAAGTTAATGTCATTAATTCTATTCACTCATTCCATCTTTCTCTTCTGTGTTTCTTAGTACTAAGTACTGCTGCTTACCATTAAATGTCATCTAATTTTGTTACATTTGCATGTCATTGTTTCACAATTGATAAAGTTAAATTTCTTATTTTGAAAAGGTTTTATGGCATGCTGTTTATGACATTCTCTTAAAATATTACTAAATTATGACGGTGAAAATTTTTCACAGGGTATTATGGAGATGCACTGGCCTTGCCCAAGGGAGATTGCAAACGTTGTAGCTGCTATCCTTTGGGATCTGAAGAAAGTGAGTTTGGACCACCCATTTGTGATCAGCTCTCAGGTCAATGTCAATGCAAACCTCATGTCAAAGGAACAAACTGTGATCAGTGTGAACCTGGTTATTTCAACATTGTCAGTGGGGAGGTAAGTCATTACTCCATAATTCTTAAACCAATCAACCTATTTACCATGTTTTTAGCATTTGATCTTGAAATTTACTTATTATTTTCAAATCTGTGCATTAAAACTCCTAGTTCAGATTTTTTTGATTAAATTTTCATGATTGGCTTATTTTATTGTTGATGATTTTTTATTCACATCCTTCACCCTTAGTTATTGTACCAACCAAGTGAATACTTTTACTTTTTTATTATTCGTCAATATCATAAAAAACCAGTGACAGACAGTATGTGAGAAACGAACTTTTAATATACATATTATGAAAAGAAAATTGAAGGATTTATATGTGGAAAATTCATTAAGCTGTAATTTCCTTTGTCATGCATTTTACTCTTTAACTTTCAACATCCCAGTATAGGGGACCTCAGAGTATGGAACAAACTGCACTTTTTCCATGGTTATTTGCTATCATATATGACACTGGTTCCCAACTGATGAGTTAGACATACTATGGGGTTGCCTTGGCACTTTTTGGGGTGTCACTAGTTTTTAAAACAAAACCTATTTTTAAAATCTAAAGGTAAATGAGAAAATGTTAATAATTTAAATATCTTTTTACGCTTGGCTACACATGAAATATGTGATGTAAGCAGTGAGTGGCAGGCACCTTGCTAAGTACAAAAATTTATTTTGTAAAACTTATTTGTTTGTTTTATTTCTCAAATATGACAGATAAGAAGGGGGTTATAAACAATTTCAAAGAATTGCTATTAAAAAAAGGTTGTGAACCGCTGATCTATGTGAATTAGTATCTATTTATTACTGTTATCAATTTGCATTTACAGAAGAACATGCTTGACTAATCGCCTTACGTTGAAGGATATTCAAGCATTTTGTATTAGAAAAAATTAGTTTATATTCCAAAATAACTCTTTCCCCTCTGAAACTCAGGTAGTTTTTGCTTATTCTACCTAATGGAGGTTCTCAATAAGATAAATGCTTAGGAAGACATTTCTTGTTGAGATTCATTGATTCGTACCAGCACTCAAATCTTGATTATCAATAATTCAGTTCATTCATAAGAATAGTCATGATTGTGTAATAACTATGAAGACTAATTAAGGAGGCTTCAAAATAACTGGGTATTTAGAGGTTACAGAAAGTATTTTCTATAAACCAGGATATAAAAATTATGTGAATAAAACTAGGCAAATTCTAGACAACCGAAACCTCATGAAAGCTTATCTATGAGCTAACTATGATCTTAAGAATTTTTCTGTTAACAATCAGTCATATTGTCATACTATAGTAGGTAAAGTTATAAGAATCAGAGGTATAAGAGAAATGCCCCTTTTGAACCTTTCTTTTCAGTATGAAATTTGTTTATATTGGAAGACAGTTTATTTTTAGTTCTTGTTCAATCATGACTCATCACAGTTTATACTGCTTTTATTGTTCATGTTTGGTTTTTATTGTAAGAGATTTCATTTCGCGTAGCATTGGGTATGTCAGAGTTTATTTTTAACTAAGCCATGTCCACTGCAGTTTTTTTGTTGTGAAACTTCAATTTGGCATAATTTGAAAAATAAATGCTAAAATGTCATTACATAGCTTGAAAATGCATATTCAAAATATATTTTACGACATATTTTTTATTCTTATTAAACATTAATTCTAATTTTTACCTGGAAATGTATTGTCAGGTGTAATATTGACCGTATGCTTCCCATCAAAAATTTAAGTAACTATTAATTTTCTTCTCCGTTTGTAACAATAGGGATGTGAGTCATGCAACTGTGATCCTATTGGGTCACTGAACCACACCTGTGACATAACAACTGGGCAGTGTATGTGCCGGGAAGGTGTGACAGGTGCACAATGTAATGAATGTATGCCACGTCATTATGGATTCTCACCAGAGGGATGCCTACCTTGCGACTGTGATCCCATTGGTTCTACTGGATACCAATGTAATGCCTACGGTCAATGTCCTGTAAGTATATTTATCCATATATAATGCCATCCATTAACCACCAAATATGACAAACTACCAGAGATTCAGTTACAAAATGAATGAAAATGTATCATAAACTATGATGTTAAATTATAAATATAGGTTGATAAAAAATAATTAAACGATAACTCTATAAACAACCAATTCAAAGCAAATCTAAACTGAAAAATTAAGAATTAGTAAACTGTAAACACACCTGTAAGGATGTTATCATAATTTTTCATCATTAATGAAAACTTGAAAATAAGCCCAAGTGATGCTTTCATCGCAGATTATGTAGTGAATGTGTGGAGTTATCCAAAAATCAGATCTTTAGGTAAGGATGAGCAGGAAATTAGTTGAATGTAAAAAAGAAAAAAGAATGAATGGGACTATGAGCATGGCCATGCAAAAAGAAGAAAAATGTCAGCATGCAAGTATTACTAGCTTTATATTGGAGATCGATGTTCAGTATATCTTGTAACACTGTGACAATATTGATTATATTGTTGAATTATTCATTATATCTTACAATGCTGCTGCTCCCAATCAGGTTTTTGCAATTATTTCAATGTTAATGTGTTAAATATTTCCAAAATTAATTAGCAGACTATATTTCATTATTACATGCATTTCATTATTTTCTAGCTTTTTATTTATTTTTTGAATTATTATCATGCTTTCATATTTATATAAATGTATTAATTATTTGAAATATAGAATGATTATTCTATAGAATTTATGATAATTATATTTACTGGGTGGGCAACAAATATAATACGAGAAAAATAAGAGTATGAAATCAAATTTATTAGTACTTTATTTATTTTATTGTTTTATGAATATATTCTTCAGTTATTAATTATCCTAATATTAACAATTATCCTAATACATATATACTATTTGACAATTCCTCTAATTCATTTATATATTTACATAAGTATTCAAATTTAACTTAATCACCATGATTGATGAGCATATCTTTAAGATTTCATCTTATTCCTCATGCATCTAATCTTTTCTTATTCATTCATCCTACTTCTTTTAAACTTTAAGTTAAAAAAAGCACATATCTCTATGGAAATTATGATTCAAATTGATTATTTGTTTGTGAACCTATCAAGCGTCATGGATATTCTAATCACATGCGTATTATTTTCTTTTAAAGTGTTATGAGAATGTAGAGGGCCGCCGCTGCGACCACTGCAAGGAGAACAAACAGGATCGCCAAAGGGGTTGCGTTGACTGCCCAGCATGTTACAACCTTGTGCTGGATGATGCTAACAGACATCGTGAGAAATTGAAAGAGTTTCAGACTTTGCTTGCCAACATAGAAAGCAATCCAACAATCATAAAAGATGCTACTTTTGAGGAGAGATTGAATGAGGTTCAGGACAGGGTAGCAAGTCTTTGGGAAGATGCTAAAAAAGGCACTGGAAGTAAGTAAAGTATGCTGTAATGTTAGCAATTCATTTTAATTAGTTATATTTGCCATTTTTTACAGATACTGTTAATGTAGTAGCCAATTATGGTAAATATAGAGGGAAAATATCATATACATATTTCCCTTCAAAAATTAAATTTTAGACATTCAGATCAAATTAGAAAATGTTACTCATAAATTTCTATATGTGATATAGAAATTTATGAGCAACATTTTGAAAGGGTTATTTTATATTATATTATAATATTGATTTAGGGTTAATTAATATTAGATTATATATATAATAATTAATATTATATTATTGATTTAGGGTTAACCCTACTTAGCACAAAGGTAATGTTTTGAAAACTGTTGTTTAAAAGAACTTCTTATAAAACAAATGTGTAATTATTAAGATCATGCTTATCCTCCATCATATACATATAAAGATTACACTAGTAAATTATTCAAAATGCTTTATTAAGAACATGTAGCATAATTTTGGTAGTAATTTCATTCTGTAGAAACTTGATCAAGTGGGTATTTTATTGTATCTAATTTAACAAACTCATCTGAATTTGTGTTAAAGTGGGAAATTTGATCATGTTTTTCAAGTACGTTCAGAGATTGCTGCTCACGTCATTGAATATTTCATGTTTACTGAACTCGTGTTGATGAGGGCTATCTATTGTAAAAGCTGAGTGGGTTATGTATAAAAGAAGAAAATGAATTATTCTTACATGAATATCCTTTTACAGGTGGAGACAAAAGTCTTGCAGAAAGGTTAGGCGAGTTAGGAAAGCAGTTGAATGAAGTTGCTGAGGTTCTGCATGAAGCTGAAAAGGAAAGAAATGAAGTACTGATCAACACAGATCAAGCAGATAGAAATGCATCTCTGGCAGAAGAAGCTATTGAGCGTCTAAGGGATGATCTTAAGGTAATCATAGATAAGTTATACCAGTGGTGTCAAAGCTATGGCATGCGTCCCAGTAGTACACAAGAGAATCTTTTTGACATGCAGAAGTCTCACAACACTATTCATATTATGTATACTTCACTTAAAAATCAAGCTCTGCGGTAAATTAATGTGGAATCTATTAATTAGTGATGATAATTAATGACTGTTTAAGCAAATCACGAGATCTTAATCCTATCACTGACATTATAAAATGAATATCACCATATCGCTGTATGGTTTTGCACCTCATTGGCTTGCAAGTCCTCTCAATTCATAAAATGTGGCACTCTTGCCACAAAAAAATTGCCAACCTTGTGTTATACCAATATTTTCAGCTCTTGATCAAGATTCTTTAACAGTTCCTGGGATAGAATATTTGTTTAGCTTCTCCATCATATTTTACTCTGATTCCTTTTTGCAGAATGCTCTTGATTTACTGCAAACTGAAGGTGCAGAAGCATTGCAGAAGGCTAATGAACGCTCAGAGAAATTCGGACAGCAAAGTGAGCAAATGTCAGAGATTGCACGAGAGGCTCGTCAATTAGCAGAAGGGTAAGTTATTTGTTTACTGATTATTTCTCAGATATTCTTCTTGTATATATGAAATATTAAGACTGTTTCTTCTTTAGAGAATTAATGCACATCCAGGAGGCCCTGTATTGCCTTATTATGTCTATTGCCACAGTTATTAACTGAGATTTCCCTATTCAATCTGCAAGAAGACTGAACTATCCTTCTCTTTCTCCTGAAAAAAAGTTTATCTCGTCTTATTAGTAAAGAAAGAAAATTTTGAACACTGCTGTTAATGAATTGGAGGTTTGAAATCTTTGACCTTTTCATTACTCAAGTCTCTCAAACAGTTCTTTGGTGAGTTGATTGTGTCAAAAAGGACATTTGAATATTTTTGTTAAAGTTCTGTTAAAAATTTAAATAATATAATATACAGAGGACAATCAAAGAACGGTATTTATTCATTGTTGTTTATTCTACCTGTGGCAATTTATTTTTAAATTAATATGCTGAATTAATAGGGACAATTATTTCTAGCTGCATATATTAGAAAGTATTATAAAATGAACCTACAAGTAATTTCATTTGCAAAAGCTTGAAAAAATTCCAGAAATTTTCAAATTTGATGTAAATATGTTTAAATTGCTAACTTCTTATTCTAAAAAGTTTTTCATTTTTTTAGGCTTGAGGAAGAAGTGGAGAAGATCAGAGAAATTGCTGACAATGCTTTGAAAACATCCACTGAGGCATATGAGTTGGCAAGAAATTCTATCAGCCAACAAAAAAATATAAGGTAAACATAAGCCATAAATAGATTGTTTCAGCTTTGAAGCCATATTCTTAATTTACTTTTCAAGGATAATATGCTTCAAGCAATCTCAACCTTATCTTTCTTTCTCAAGTATTTCATTTATTTTGTAAGTAAGAGTAGTCCCTTGATCTCTAAGGCAAAGGTGTAGAGCATTGTTAAAACTAAGTTTTATCAAAAGTTTTTAACTCTCTTTATATTTAGGATGGGTTTTGGATGAGAGTGTTTCTTCATAGTAATTAGTTGACTTGAACTAAAATGCTTATAACCATAATAGCTAATTGTAATTTACACCATAGTAACTTATCTACGTAAATTTTGATCATGAGTTATTTTTTTAATATACAATAAATACTTATGTACCTATCTCTAAATGTTGGATTTGGAATTCACTCCCAGCAATCATTCAAATACCTTGCTTACTATTCAAGAACCAGCACTTCAGGCTTCTTTTACAAAGACAAATCTCTAGCGATACTGACAATATATACATCTATTATTTTTCAAATTGAAAATTTTTCCTTTATATCTTCTTAGATCATCCCTATTTTCTCTTTCCTTCTTTATTTCTTCAATCTTTGTTTTTAAAAATCAAGTTAATATTTCTGTAATGAAAAAATTATTTTCCTTGATTCATCATTTAGTGACGTTATATATTTCAAGCTGCAAGAAGTGCTGGTTTGGCTCTTATTTATTTTCACTTGTCTGCTTATAAATTCTCTGTACTTTTTATTATTATTATTTGCCACAAAATATAGTTTCCCTTTTTTTCAGAAGATTACAAAACTAACCTATATGTTACATTTCTTTGTAAAATTTATCTATCTGGAGCAGATTCAACCAGTTTTTATGTTAAACCACCTTGTAAAAATTGTATGTAGGATTCTAGATCATGTTCTTAGACTTATTTCATAAGTTATAATAATTCAGGATAATTTTTAAGGCCTATCAATTGAATGGTGCCTACATAAGTTAATTTTTATTTATTTGTTTCCTTAATAACATTCTTTCATTCTTTTCTTTTCGTTCAGTGAGGAGCTCCGTAATCTTGAGAGTGCAATGGAATCAGCTGGAGATAAATTGAATAGAACAAAAGCCTTAGCAGAAGACACCAACAAAAGAGCTGAAGAAGTGTACTTGGATGCTCTAAACATTTACCGAGATGTATATTCTTTGAGTATTCCCGAATTGGATCTTCCAGCCATAAGAAAAGAGGCAGAGGCTACTGCAAATGAGGTATTCTAATCATCAAGAAAAATTATTCTTCACTATTGCTTTCTTCCTTCTTCATGCAATTATCATTTAAGTGAATTCATTATAATTATTACTTCTGAGTAGGCTTGCAATTAATTCATTTTAAACACAATTAAAATAAATTTCATTAATTAAAATGAATCCATGGAGGCAGGCAAGATGTTGTGGAAATTCATAGCAACGGATAAAAATGATTAACGATTGTGATTCATTTTTATTTGTTGATTAAAACATTCCTACATATTTTCCTTCCCCTGCTTACTTATCATTTCTGATGCATTCCTCTATCTTTCCCATCCCAATTTCTTTTATTCCATCTACTAAATGCATGTTTTTGGTACTTAGATGTTACAACAAACCAGTTTCAATTCCTTTTCCCTCTTCATGCATACATTATCCAAACTCTTCTCATTTGTCAGATTTGCCATTCAGCATTCATTCATCCTTTCAATATGCCCCAACCAATATAGCGTGTACATAAATAAGTTTTCTAGAAGTCTTGCCAATTTCCTTTTTGTTTGAACATGTTACTCTAGCTTTTGCTCTCAAGCTAAAATTGCAAGCATATTCGGTTAACTTATTGTCTTTCATGCCTAACTCAATTATAGTTTAAGTACAACAATGTAAGTGCAAGCTCAATTCTATATTGAGTAATTCCCTTTTTCTTTAACAATACTAACGTTGGTGAACCTTCCACAAACTACACATTATCCATATATCGATTATGTTTCTATTACTCCATTTATACTTTTTTACCAAACTTATTCCTTGTACACTTTGTAAATTGAAGTTTATAATAATTGAAAAAATTGTCACAAGTGCGAACCCTTTGGATCGACCAGTTTTTTTTTGTTAAAATAGTTTATTATTTTTATCGTTGATTTGGCATAGTAAATAATTCCAAATGATCCTAACATATCCTCTTATTTGTTTTGCTCTTATTTTATATAAATATTCGGGATTAAGTACATCTGGTTAAATGTGCTTCTTAACACTTACACATACTTGCTTTCATTATTGTTTTTGTGATTAAAACTATATTGGAAACAGGTTATTGACATTTTCATATTGATGATTATTTTAGGATTTGATCAAATGGCTGGAAATATGCCTCAACTTATATGGATAATTTGGAATACATTTCATCTATAAGTTGTAAATTAAGGTTACCAAATCTACTTTGGTATATGTTTTCAGGCAGAAAGAATAAAGTCAGCTGTTATGGATGTAATTGAGGCTCAGGAAGTCTTACTAAAGGAGCTTGAAGATGAAGGTGAAGTTGGTTATCAGTTGCTGAGGAGTGGGGAAGACCAGCAGCAAATTATTGATGAGCTTTTAGCTGATGTTGATGCAGCTAACGACAAAGCTGAGAATGCGGTGAAATTGGGAGATAAGACCTTGGAAGAAGCTCAAAAGACTTACAAGACACTGCAAGGTCTGTATAGTATAACAAAAAGTCAATTATGCTATTTATTCCTTTGTCATAATGATACTAGTGTTTTTATTTAGGTTAGATTAGAGATAAACCCTCTCTTTTCCAATCTTAATGAATACATTGGAAATAAAAACTAGGGTTATCATGAGCGATAGCCTGATGTTGTAGATAACTTCTAGAATAGGGTTACTTCATATGTTGGTCTTGATATAAAATGTGAAATTATTGTCTAGAATCAAAAATTTCAAAATGGGAATATTTATATTATTAAACTAGATAATCTTGTTTGCACAAAAACTCTTTGAATTGCCGACAAGGGTTGATTTTGTTAAATAATTGACCTCTTTATAGACTTCCATCTCACTTTTTCTTGCTTCTTTTATCTATATTTATGTCATTCTGCTTATAAATTATAGAACTTTCTTGAACTGAGAAGTAGATATGAAAAGTGTTCATTTATATGTGTTACTGTGTCAGGACTAATACTAAAATCAAGTTACTTTATTCATAATGTATTTGATTCTGACCAGCTTTTGATCACTTGTAAATGTATTCAGTGAGTATATTTTCGTGATGAATTTTGTTCTCAGCATGAAATTTATATCACTGATCGATTCACTGCAAATAGGGTTGTTCAAGAAAATTTTTTGTAAATTTTATTATTTTCTTAAAATAGAGTTTGATGAGGAGGTTCAGGAAAGCAAAGACAAGGCAGAAAAAGCTTTGACCATGATTGGGGAAATTGAAGAACTCATAATTGGTGCTGAAAATAGGACTGACATGGCAGAGAAAGCCTTGGCAGGAGCAGAACAAAATGCATTAGTAGCCAGGGACACAGCTCAAGAAGCGCAAAGGAAGTATGCTGAACAAGCATCTAAGGTAATTCAGAACATGGCTCTTTCAAACTACAGAGGAATATTTTAAAATTTATGTTGTTCTGCTAAATATGATTAGATAATGTACAATATCTAATTCTTATTTGAATTTTAGCTGTTTTATAAAGAAAAGTGTCTTTATTTATACTAATTATGTCAATTAAATGTTAAATTATGGTTGCCTATTTTTTCTTAATACATAATAATCTCTTTATGAACCAATTGAGCAAGGAACAATTTTTTAATACCACCAAACTTGTAAGTTATGGTGAACCATGTTTATGGTATTCATCTCATAATTCTATCTCATTATCATCTAAATTTTCAATCAATCAATTTGCTTGAATGTTAGATTTTTATGCTTATTGGTGTCAAAATTTGAATGAATCATTCTTAGTTTCACGATTTGAAGTTCTATGCTCCTGCTCATTTTCAATTCCTCAAATTAATAACGGTTTAAATATAAGGTAGAATGAATATTATCATAGTAATTTATAAAGTGATGGAAAGGAAGGATAAAATTTTTTACATTTAACTATTCTTGACATTCCCATTACATAATAATAATATGTAGATGATATTTTTCCTGCTCCACATAGCAATTAAGTTGATTCAGAATATTTCTTCTTCATCATATTTCTGTTATAACCTCTAGTTACCATTGTCTACCCCTCTTTGTTAATTATAGGATGCTTTTCATTTTCTAATGCTCAAAATTTTATTATGCAAATTCTAGGAAGCAGAGGCAATTTACAATGATGCTGGAGAAACTAAAAAAACTGCTGAGAAAGTAAGAGATGAGGCAGATGGATTGGGTGCTAGTGTTATTGCAACCGAAGACAGAGTTAAACGTCTAGAAGATCAAGCAGCTCAAAATGAAGAATTAACATCAGAGGTGAGATAGTTCTGTTACTTCTCTTGCATCTAAAAGGGTTTAAAATTCTTGTCATCAAATTCTCACCTTCCTCTCATAAAAATCCTGGGAGACTGTCATTCCATTTTACTTCATTTTAATTGCTTAATAAAAATATAAATGGATGCAATTTGTATGTAATTTTAGAAAAAGTAATTTAATATTGAGCAAAAAGCATAGCATATCAGTTCTGAGTTAACTGCAGTAAGATTCTTAATATTTATAAATGTATAGCATATATTAATATGTTATATTTATATAACACATTAATATATACTAAATGTATATACATAATAAATAACCTCCTTGTTGCCTATGAATTATTAAAATCATACTTGTGTATAATTTTCTGTAAATCTCTTACAATTTTCTTTAAATTTTGTACCAATATATTACTATCTGGTCTCCAATATAGACAAATATTTTAATCAATATGTTTGTTTTCTTTCCTGTCCAGGCCAAGAAAAAAGTTGGTCAAGCCAAGACAGATGCTAGTGAAGCTACGGAGAAGGTTGAAAAGGCATTGGGAGAAGTGCAACAAATTCTGAAGGAATTGAGTGAACTCCAAGATCTTGGTGAGTTATGTTCTTCAAGAAAGCTCTTAGAGCATTTTACATATACATTTGAACATTTATTGTAATTTCTTATCTGTTCCCATTTAATGAAAATATAACAATGAATACATATTATTTACTCAATGTATATTTACCCTTTTTCCAGATGAGGGAGAATTAAACGATCTGGAAAAAAGATTGGCAGATGCTGAAGAAGCATTTGCCCTTGCCAACCTTGATAAGAGGATGGAAGAATTGAAGGCAACCAGACTGCAACAGGTAGGATTACTTATTTTCAATGTTCTTTATTCCATTAACCAACAGAACACAAACTGAAATAGTCTAAGAAATCAAGTGACTTTAAGAGAGTTTTCTCACAGAGACTGTGAGAAATGTAAATTAGTTTTCTTTATTGTTAATGATAACTGTTTCATTAAAATGTGAATACTTCTTTAATGAATTGTGGTAATCTTTTTGGTATCAAGATATTATTTCCAAATTTTTAAAGTATCTGCTGCCAGAAGTGTATTTGTTTTATGCTTTCACATTGCCAATTCTAAGGAATTGTTATTTTTATTAAATTTTTTTTTTAATTTGTTGAATTGGTTTTAGTTCTTATGAGTCAACTTAAGAAATGTTTAGTTTATGAAGGCATGCATAAGAATCTATAAATAATAAAGATCTTTACTAAGCTACAAGTTGTTTTGATTGTATGAACATCTCTTAAGGCTTCTAAAAGTCACCTCCACAAACTTGATTAGACTTAGTGCATTTTGTAGCTAACATCTCTCAAGGCAGAATTGGGTACTTTCCTTTGGTTTGAAACTGTATTTGTTTCAAGGGAGTCAAATATTTCATAGCACTTTCACACCCTTCTTTGCAGAGTCAAAACATAAAGGAATACCAAGAAGAAATTGCCAGGTTAAGAGCTGAAGTGGAGAACATTGAGGATATAACGAACTCACTCCCAGAAGGCTGCTGGAAGAGGATGAAACTAGAGCCTTAAACTCAGACTAGTGTTATTCGAACGCTTTCATTGGAGCGGTCTGTAAATCTAAAGATACTGATACACTCTTGTAAGAGTTTCCTGGAAATTTCAGGACAAGAAAAGACTTTCGAGTGTGTTTGTGTTTGGAAGTGATAGAGTTGTTTCTTTAAAAAGACTATGGCATTGGTTCAAATGCCTCATGTTACCTCCATTGTCTCCCAGTGGACCCAATCGATCCTTAGCAAGGATTACATGATAAGTGGTAAATTTTTCATTTTTAAGTCTTGCATTATTCCCGTTTGATATTGTATATTATGTTTTAGTAATAACTGGATTCATCCCCTATGAAAATGCCCCAAAATTTTCCAGGATGTAAAAACGATCAAAGTTAATTCTCCTTGAAAATTTGGATGCCAAAAAGGAAAGTTTTTCTTATAGGTTTACCGATAGAAAGCAAATGAAACATTTTGAAAAATTTTTACTATCGACAAGTTCCAACTGCTAGGAGACATGTTTGTAATTTTTTATTCATATATGCCAAAGAGTTTGAATGGAAACGTACTTTTTTATAGTGCAGTAACAAAGTAATATTTTCCCTTAACCTTCCTACTGGAAATTGTACAAATCATATGCCAAGTTAAGCGAGTGCCATTCTCAGGCGCAGAGACCTAACGTGTCATTCTTATCTAGATCATCATCCCATGTCTACCTCCTTGTTTTGAATGAGATGAATGTTTATCCTTTTCCCTCTCTCTAATATGACTCAGATTCCTTGCTTCCGTGACCTAATCTCTTTCGAAGCTTAGTACAATTTCTTTTATATGCTTCCAGACATGTCATTCCAATCTCATGGCCTCATTTTTAACGTCATAGTTTTCTTTCCTGTATTTATTTTTCTGGCAAGTCATTAGGGATGCTTGAGTCATTCGCTACTCATATTAATTTTTTTCTGTAGTATATCTACTTTAGGGAGGCAGATTATACCTCATTCTTCCCTAGACAACGTGCCATATAATGACAAGCAACGCGAACGAATACTTCCACTGCAAAGAATATGATTGTATTTTTGGATGTATTTTACGAGATTGCTTGTCTCTTAGAATATAAATAAGTTATGGGAAAAAAAGTTGATTTTATATTTTGTGTTAGAAATATGTGGTGCTGTTCATTATATTGTGGGACTGCATAAGAAGCAATATTGACATGTACCAAAGATATTTTTTTGATATTTTAATTATGTGCTGATTCTAGTTAGTGGACTATGGTGACTTTATGTGATGCGAGTGAGGCAGTAACTCAATGACAGTCATCATAGACACAAATCACTGCCAATTGCTTCTAGTATATATCAGATCATTTTGCAATCATATTTTACATTAACGTTGTACAATTCACCCTGTGAAATGAACTTAGTAGGAATCAAATAAAAGTTTTTATTCTTTTTTCTGTTTTCTTTTTCATGACTCTAGAAAATTAGAACCAAAAATATATGTAAGATGTGAAATGAGGCTTCATTTCCATTATGTTGATCAGTGCAGAAAACAGTAAATCACATTACTACACCTCTTTATTTCTTACAGATATTAGGTTGTTACACAGTTTATGCCATGTTGGCATAAAAATAATACGACCAAAAGTTTGCACAGGAATGTATTTATGCATTGTTATTTTGACCACAATCATCAACAATTTGTCTATATTTGCAGTTAGTGCTGATGGCATCAATGGCAATTATCAAATGTTGAGGAATATACTAATACAAAATACAACAGAAGTTATGCAACAATTTGTTCGAAACACAGTTTTTCTAGCATATTTGTCATACTTTGTGTGGTTCGTAATATTATTTGCTTGATTATCCAAGAATGTGGATGTTTATGATTTTCATCTGCTAATTAATTTCCCACCTTTACAGAGCAAAAGAATGTATCTGTCAATCAGTCTCAAGTTAAATCATGAAAACCATGAGGAGCAATTTTACATTCCAAGGAATCTGACAATTCATTCAATGAGCTTACGGAATCTGAATCAAAATTTTTAACGTAGAAGACTACTTGGAAGTCTCATGCATCATGAATTATAATTTACAATGGTGGGTTATCTAAATATGTTGCTTCTATTTGTGCATACTCTCTTGATGCAACTCTAAACAAAATTACAATCACAGAACTGTAGTATAGGATACAGTGAACAATAATTTAAATTGTGCTTAAATTTAATAAGCTTTTTTTATCCACTGAACAGCTTCAAAATCACTGAAGTTTCATTGAAGAAAATAATAAAAAATTGTTTATCTCAAGTGTTTTCCAGTCTCAACATATGTAAGGTTGCTGTGTTTGCAGATGAGCTACTTGAAACTTTCACGTCATCCAATGTTTTGGATAATACATTTTCAGACAATAGTAGCTAAACTACAATAAGCGATCCATCTGAAAGGTATGTCATGACAGAAACAGAATTCCTTGAGTTTGGTTGAACTAATGAATAGATTTGCCATTACTTAAAAAAACTATTATTTGATACGTTATTATAGGATGGGTCATGATATTTATGGCACGACTCATTGATCTATTTGAAATTTATTGTTTTATTTATTATTATTATCTATCTGTGAAAATATTTCTCATTCTTACTTATTAAGTTTATGTGAGAGTTCCATCCAATTCTCTGCAAATAACTGTCAAGAATAAGTCTAGATTCTGTATTTCATAGGTAATCAATAATAGTCTGTAATCAACAGAGTAGTGATGCTAAAAATCATGGTTTTAGCAAGTATCAATAGCAATGCTACATTCTGAAGCATTCAAACATTTGAAAGTTGAGTAAAAATTTTTTTAAGTAAGTAATTTAACAATGACTTATTTTAAGAAATTTATTTAATAGTTCCCTAGTAAGATGCATTAAATTATTTAATTGCTGTTACTATTTTAAGGAAAGTGCAAGTGGGTGGCTTTTCACGCGACATTTATGAACTGTTACTACAAAATATTATTCAGTGTAGGATAGAATTATCGGAGAAAATAGGGATTATTTGGGGATCATGTGATCAAATATATCTGAAAATTTAGTAAACTAATAAAATTTTCAATGAATTTGAAGGAGTATGTATACATTTACCCAATTTCAGCATTTGTGGTTGAGAAATATTTAAGCACAGCAAATAAATATCTAATTCAGAATTTAGAAAATAGTACCTTTGGAAAGAAATCACACTTATCTGAACTTGTTAAATGTGATTCTTCTTCGGTTCTTCAGAGAATTCAAACAGCAGCCATTCAGAAATATGAAATTTCCAAAAATTCAACCATAAACTAGAGGAATAATACTTATAATGTTTGTCAAAACTCCCTCATGATCAGGAAACTATGCTTTAGAACAACTACAATATGTTAAAGCCTAAAATGCAAAACATATTTTAAAATTAAAAAAAGTTGATGTTATTAAGTTCCAGTATGTTTCATAAACAATGAGGAGTTTTGGAGAATCAAACTTATAAGTCATTTAGGACCCCTTTAAAAACTTTAATATCTCAACTAAAGATGGAAAGATAATACCGCTGTGACGGTGTAAAAGTTCGGTAATTAGATATCTATGCGAATAAATTTCTATTCACCTCAAAAGAAACTAAAGAAAGTATCTCTTATTTACGTCATTGTGTTATTTCGCAAACCATGTGAGTGATACTACCGTATAGAATATAATTCCACAGAGGCTCGAGTGATGTCTTTCTTTATTGGAAGCTTAACACAAGAATGGCCTATCTTCTTGTACAGAGTACTGCTTGTATTGGAGAACTTTTTCTGCATTTCAAATCTCTGTTTATTGATAATAATATCATCAGAGAAAAATAGGATACTTCTGTGAAGAATAATTTGCGAGGACGACCATTCTATGATCAAGATTTTATAATTTTATCGCGGAAGATAACGTATCTTGCAGATAAGATTTTTCTTAAATTTATTTTGGATATGTAGAATCTATTTTGTGATATTTACCGTGTTTTCTACGTTGATGTGATGTGAAAACAAGACATTATGGAGAAACCGAAAAAATCTAAAATCGTGGCTAAGACTGAGCAATATTTAGACTTGAGGTAAGTGAAGCAAACTTCGATTGTACTAACCATTACTTCGTTATCATGGTTCATAGGTTACCTAATAAACTATAATTAGTTTAATACTGGTTAGGTGTTATTGGTCTTATAAAAAAAATTATCCTACCTTCATACAAGTATAGGCAAGGTAAAAGCTTCTTTAGATTTTAGTAATTCCGTACATTTTATTGTGTTTAATATCTATGTAGTAAGAGTTGGGGTATTGGCTTATCGCTTCAGTTAAATGAATGGAGTTTTCTTGATGTAATTCAAGGAATGTTAGTTATATCATCAGAATGAACAATTTACACTAAATACAAGTAAATTTACCAGATTTTTTTATGTACCAACGGTACCAACATACACGTCCATAGGGTACCGAAAAAAAAACAATGGTGTTTATTAGGATGACGTCACATCTCAGTCGATGAGCAAGCTTCCAGTCGAGGCGGAATGCGTTGTCACGGAATGGATCAGCTGTACGGTGCTGAGTTAAAGAGCAAATCGTGTCGTTTGTGCTAAATTTAACGAAGTTGTTTTCTTCCCAATGAAGATTAGCTCTTGGTTGTGTTAACTTTGTAATTCAAAATAGCTTTACCTTATGTTTTGTTGAAATCTGACATGACACTCGAAGACCCCTTCTTCGTAGTAAAAGAGTAAGTTCGATAAATGTATCATTTGTGTTCTCTTGCTCGCTATTTAAATGTACACGGAATAACGTTTTTGTGTATTTATTAGGTTATAGACAGTTGATACATTTATCTCTGTGATAATGGTTTATTTTCATTGCCGGTAGTTTTGATACCTAAACAAGTAAGGTTTATACCGATTCCTTATTTGTATCTCTCTCCAAAGTGAGGTCTGCAAAGCTTTGAACAAGACTAGAGGCCTTTATCGACGCTGGGTTGAATTACAAGATGGGCAGCTTGAAGATATAACTAAGGACGAGCTAGAATGGACAACAACAGAGTTGAGAAATGCCTTGAGAAGTATCGAGTGGGATTTGGAAGACCTCGAAGATACAATTGATATCCTTTTAACCTAAGAATTATATTTTGGTAAGTTTGAAATCATACATACTAAGTGAAAGTCAGTATTATATGGTAATTTTGCTAATATCAGTGTGATGCTACAAAAATACCCAAGTATTTTTCTGACTGGCAATATCCTTGCGAATATCGCACAAATTATCATTGAAATCTCGTCGAGTACCTCTATCATAGTCACAATGTTGATTTTCATGAATGAATTTTCAGTGTGAATGATTTTCTCGTTAATTTTCAGTCAAGAAATGTAAGTTATAGGAATTTAGTTCGTATTTTCAGGTGAAGCGGAAAGTAAATTTTTGTTATGGAAATATTTTAAGGGATACATTATGTTATGAGTTTTCTGTAATTTGTTTAAAAAGTAGTCTCAATTTATGGAGCATTTTTGTAAATGGTTTGTTTGATTTTATCGCGACGGATATTAATTTAAAAACCAAATCTTCGGAATCTTTGGAAAGAATTGAACTCACCCTAGGAAGTGAAATTACAGTACATATTTATTTTCTTGGTTATTGAAATTAAAAAAAAACATCCAGTTGCATCAAATCTGAATAAGATTAAAGAAAGCATCATATTGTTTAGTTTCAGTAGTCCATAGCAACTATTTCAGATTCTATTTGTGTTAGTTACTGTTATTCTGCAACGATTAGTTGTCAAGTAAAATGATTTTCAATTAGATCTGTTGCTTTGTAGATTTAATGCTTGATCTGAAAGTAAGAGTTTTGCTCAAGATTAGAATTTGTGTGCAAGTTACGAGAATGTATCCTATTGGTTCAGTTATCAAGAAAATTTTAGAATATGGCCACATCTCAGAAATTTGTGTTGAATGTATCATGCAACTGAGTTTGATATAGGTTTTCATTGTGTAGCTTTTCCCAGCAGATTACAATCTATAGAATCACCAAAACTGTAATTCTTTATCATATGTAAGTTTTTGGCGATGAGATTATATAACTTAGCATTAGCTGATAAGCAAGAGAATTTAAAACTTTTGAGGATATGACAAAGATGAGCTATTTTGAAATGAACTTTTGGCCGAAGATGCAATTGGATTGAGTTAAAAAATCATTCAGTCATGTATCTTATTTTATTCTAAATTTCACAGTATTTCTTTAACTGTTGATTTGACATAGAAGATGATTACATTTTCCACTACGTTTATAGCCATTATTTTTGTTTTTTTTGTTTGTAAATGCAACCATTGTAAAAACATAGATGGAATACAAAATAAATTGTGTGCTCCATAAATTGTTTCAATTTTATTTTATTTCATTTTTATTGGGAAGAGTAGCTTTATGTTTTACCTGAATCAGCTGCTGAGGCTAGTCAACATGCTTTGATACCTCCTCTGTATCAATACTCTGTGGGAAGGATGCTTTTTCTTTGGTGAAATAAGTCTTTTTTCATGAATGCTAATTGCAATTGTTTGTTTGAAGTACATTTTCTTATCATGTCCTGCACTTCATATTCGTGGTAATTCCTTTAAAATCCTGTTAATTTTGTTGAACTGAAAGTGATCATAGTATTGGAACCCATCTCATTTCTTAATGTAGCTGATCAAACTTCTCTCGTATATTCTGTCATATATTCTGCAAATAAATGCCATTAGAAGTGTTTCAAAACATATCCACCAAGAACTCATCACAGGGACGGATCCAGGGGGGTGGTCCTGGGAGTCCAGACCCCCCCCCCCCCCAGAAATTTCACTTGTGCCTATTTTCGAAAATGAAACTCGAATATCGCAAATAAAACACAATTTAATAAGCAATCACTAGCGAAAACATTTGAGTTTGTCTAACACAATTTTAATGTCACGTTTTGTGAAAGCCGAAATATCTTCTATTTTTAAATTTTTCGATCGGATCCCCCCCAAAAATTTTTTCTAGATCCGTACCTGACTCATCATGACAAGGAAAAAAGTGTCAATATTATTTCAGATTTTTGGTATAATCCTTTAAATTATTTTTTTGGCGTGGGAAGTGGAAATGGCTTCTGAAAAACTTGGAAACTTTTGGAATCTGTGCTGTGTGTGATAATTGTCAACAGGATTGCATGTATGCAATTACTTTTCACTTGAATTAACCAAGATAATGATACCTACAGTATTTACCGTTAAAATAGTTACATATTTAGGCTCAATATTTCACTGATTAATTGAAAGATTGACATATAATGGATTATGTAGTAAACAATTGATTTGTCATATACAATGTCTTCAAACCCTTGACTTTTTGAAGTTGATACCTCAATCGTAGGTTAATTATATGTACATTTGTGTTCTGTCTTTACACTTTGCTGCAAATCTAAAGTCCATTAATCATGGCAACTCGTTGGTATCACCAGGAAGTTTGTAGTTTAAAAAGTTACTTACTTTCATTCTTCTCAGCAGCGTTATTAAAAAAAAATATGAGAGGTAATGTTTAGTTTCTTTTTAATTTATGAAAAATCGGATATTTCTCTGAGGCTATAAGACTATTTCAATGCTTCATATTATTGGTGGATGTCATAATCATTTACATAGATGTAATGTCAAACTTAACTTCACTCTCATATTGGCATATTTGTTGATTTACAATGCTTGATTGCTGTATGTTTTAGTTTCCTCTTCGGTAAATAATTCTGACAAAAGAAAATATGATCCACATTGTAACCTCTTCACTTGAGTTGTATGGGTTTGGAAATTGTATATTCTGCTTTTATGGACATTTTTATAGAATAATCAGTCATCCGAAAGTGTTCTAAGAGATGAAGTAGAGCAGTATCAAACACTTTTCTGTTTCCTGAGTTGTGTCATCCTTATTTTTAATCATAAATTTGAAGTAAACTAATATACAATTTTTTAGGGTTTCTTATGATGCTCAATTTCATCCCATGTTCAGCTGAAAGAATTATTATTTTCTATTTTGTCACATCCTATGGAGCATATATAAATTGTTATTCCCTGTCTTGTTGTGTGATTTTTATTAGTGCTTTCACTATCAGGGAGAGTTAATTTCTTGCAGTCATTATGATATAGTGTAGATTATTTCTCATATAGATTGGTAAGCTATTCTACAATAACTCACTCCCTTAAATGTAAAGAAAAATTTCCATTAATGATCTGGTGTTATTCAAGGATTGGTGATATTTGCGCCATTCAGGCAATCAACAACTAGGATGACTATTATTTTATAGAACCAAAAAAGTTTTCATATTTTTGATTTCTTAAATTTTTACAATTAATTGTACAACCCTTATGTAACTTCTAGATGTTGTGCATTTTAGAGGAATAACTTTATTTTTTGCTCGTATTTCATATTTTGTTATATCCATAGTCATTACATTATTCAAATTGGTTAGTCAAACAACCTCCAGGTTTATTACTGATCCTTGTTCGTAGAATATGTTTAGTTTTTTGTTAGGTTCTGTGATGTGAAGAACTAAATTTAATCGTCAGAACTTCGCTTCAATTTTTTATAAATTACAAAAGCGCATTTTTAGTCATGAGAAAAATTAAAAATGTCTAATGACCCTTTTTGAGGGATTGATTCCTGAAATGCTACGAAAAGAGTGTAATTTTTGCTCTCATGTGAATCGAATGCTTAAGTTTATGCTTTTAAAACTCGCAGTTCTCTGTCGTTATTTTCGAGTTGCAAAATTTCAGACGTGTCGAGAAAGGGAATAGTTGTCGATAGACGATCGAAAAACAGATAACGTCATTAGTCATGTCATTGCGATATGTTTATTCGTTGCCACAACACACCGTTGCCACTCAGGTGTTTATTAGAAACCCTTGTAGAGCACAGTTCTGAGCCCGTCAAATGTTAGAGGCGATTTAAATGTTTTAAGTAAGATGTGAATTAATTCACGGCCAGGTTTAATTTCTGTGTTGTTTATAATGGTTAGAAGCGAAACAGGGAAAGGTTCTTTCGTGAGATGTCGGATAAGAGTTCATCCACGATACGGAAACCTCGCGAAATCCATATGTTGACGGTGATCCCACGACAATTGGATAAATGAGAAATCTGGATTCGTCGTTGTTTCTCTTTCCTCTCGAATGCGTTCCATCCTGACGATCCTGATAAAGGTATTACATCCGCCATATTTTCAGTCGCATTCGGCAACAGTTCAAGGAACAAGTGCCTTATTTTCCTTGTAAAAGTGAAATATTTTTCGCTTTTTCCGGCTGATAAGAAATGCTTGAGTTATTCCCCAGAACTTGAGGATGTATTCAGAAACAATAGACGTTAAACACAAGCCGTCAACGTGACAAAGAATTGTAGCTTTTCATTACGAAGGGGTATTTATGCGGTAGTAATTTGGAAGTAAAGTTTTGCGAGAAAAGCGTGCCAACGTTGACCCGTTTTGTTATTTGTTTATTTATCGGAGAATGCTTGATAACCAGTATGGCTTGTAAACCAGCATGTATAAGTTTTTGATCAAAATAAATCACAGTCCCCCTATTACTTTAAAATTGAATTTGCAGAAAATGTTGTTACGCGAGTGGCAGTTCATTATCCCTTCACTTTGCAGCATTGAGGAATATTCTATTTAATTTTTCCTCGAAGGTTCTGAACTCGTACTTACTGAAACGTACAGTGACCTATACTCCGCAACAATACGATCGAGTAAACGTAAGTTAGTTTTCGTAGTCACCGCGTGAAGAGTATAAATTAACATTAAGGTTGCCTTGGATTTTATCAGAGAACACTTAGAAAGTAATTATTATTAAATTTGTAATTTTAGGCTTTGTTCTCACATTAAAGAAAATTAGATCCATAATTCACATCGCATGAAGTGAAACAAATTTCTTCGAAGCATAGAAAGTGGTAGAAATGGTTAATGTAGAAACGATTATAATGTTTGCTTTAAAAATTCACTTGAAAAAATCATAGTTCGCTGACATAGTCGATGAAAACAAAGGTATGAATTAAAAATCTATTAGAATAAATGTCAGAAAAAAAATTGACGACCCTGTAAATACATTTCCATAAATTCATAATCTTTACACGAACTCCTTAAAGGTTTTTCATTTTTTATTCTGCAAACCGGAATTCCGGAAGGACATTAAATAATTGAAAATCATTATAACTAACTATCATCATAACCAACTATAACTATCAATCATTATTGTAAATCAATATAACCAACTATAACTATCAATCATTATTGACTTCGTGGAGAAAGTAGTTGACAGGTTCACGTCTCCTTACAAGCCTTAAGAGATTAAGAGCTATCTATTTTAGTTCTGTCGTCGTAATAAAGTAATAATTCTACTGCAGACAATTTTAGAAAATTACGCCTTGAAAAATTAATCAAAAATTTTTTGTGGTAACATAAATCTTCAGTCTCCATCCAGGATTTGTATTTTCAGAAATGTCTCATTGGCTAAGAGTTCTCATGCCTCCTGCAGTTCGACTTCTCAGAAAGCTTCTGGTGTTTCTAATACGTCTGTAAACTTTCATATAATCCTAACGATAGCGGTACGGTTAAAAAGTCTCGATGTGAACTAAGTTTTATAAGAAAAACTCACCAATCACAGTGCTTCGGTATCCATGACGTGAAATTCACAAACCAGAACAATCCGACCCAATTTTTATTTAGAATAAATTACCACATCCATTCATGGCAAACATAGATGTTTGCTTGAGTCTGTTTGGTTGATTGTTTGGCTGTGCTTTACCATGTGTAATGTAAATGGAAAGTAATCACGCGGTGTCTGTAACAGAAAAGTACCAAAAGTAATAACGTTAAGTATTCTAACTACGGAGATTGACCCCCAGAGTTATCTACCAGTGCTCTGGTGTGGTGGACCCCGGTTTTATGCTTCCTCACGGGTTTGCCTTATTCGGGCATAACATGAATAATTCCAATTGAATGAATTGATGGTAGTAGTACTCGTGTGCCGAAGTGCAATTTAACCTGCATATACAAGTATTCCCTAGGTTTTGAGGAGGTTTCTTATGAGAAAAGGGGGCAAGGAAATATCTCAAATGAGGAAAACGAAAATCGATGAGGGTCATAAAAGAAGGAAATGTCGGCAGCTTCTGCAAGACGTATTTAAAATTGCATCCATGCCAGGGACTGGGCTAGGTAATGGGATTATTCTGTGTTGGCGCGTCTCATGTCTTCCTAAAATGTTGGTTTCCATTTCTCCATTCTTTCTTTGGGCTATCCCTGCAGAATACTATTCAATACAAATCCTGGGCCGGTGGCCCAGTGGTATTTTTTACGAGGCCTACTATAAGGTTCTCACAGACAGTTAATTTAATCTGGAAATAGCTCTTTCATTGTTGCCGATTGTCCCTTCTATAACAATGGCCACCTTGTAGTAAATAATGTGTGCGATGCTTGTTGTTTTCCTACACATTTGTAATGGAATCCTTTCATTTTGTACCCCATTAGAAATACCTCATTTGACGGAGTACTCATCTTTCATATGCGTTCACAAGGGTGCAAATTTTAGGAATTTATGTATTTATGGAATGTAATTAAACAAGTTAATTAGCGTCACGGTAAATTCATTTTAGAGTTGTTTACAAAGCATTCAATTTTTAATATGATGTTTTTAAAGATACTTTCCGCTACTCAACTGCGACATATATTTTATTCTATCAGAGCTCTCTGTTATTTTTCATTAGAGAAGAGATCTGACGAAGTAGCCTTGTATGCACAGAAGAGTATTCAGCATCTTACATCTCCGTTAAGTTTCATATAAGCTGGGGAAACGTTTTTAAATGATAGGTTGAGGAGAGCAATGCCAAACTATTTTAATCCTCATGTTACCCCATTTCCTCAGTTAATTCTCTGCTTTCGGCGGTAAATAGTGGAGAAATTGAGGCTTCAACTAGATTTGGGGCGGTTGCTTTGGCAGATAGTTGCCAATTTATCAAATTTGTAACTAGATGTTGCTACTTTTTCCATTTTCTAATGATATTTTACCTGTTGTCTCTTCGTACTCCATAGAACATGCTTTGTTACGTAACATTAAAATTTCAATACATTTATTCGATGAAAAAACTTGATATTATACATTTAATCTATGTAATTTCTGAGTTGATTTTCTTCTTAAGGAAGCAAATTGAAGCAATTTTATTTTCAGCTAATTCGTAGCGAATTTTTTGTGTTTGAGAGATTTTTTAGCTACTTTTCAGGTTGGAGCGAGTATTATGCTATTTTACTCGTATCGTTAATTGTAGAAGCTCTATAATTCTGTCCATAGTACTTCTGCCGCCAAACCCCTTAAGAAATATTTGATAATTTTAATTTAGAACTTATAAAATTCCCGATATTTTAATTACATAAGTATTACTGATGACAGGATTTTAACCATCACATCTTGAATTATATTAAGAGATGTTACTTAATTGGAAGTAGGAACCATTCAGCATTTTAGTTTTTCATTCAACCTTATTTTCACTAGACAAGTCATTGTCATGTTTAGTTTCAGTTATATCATGACTATAAATTACATCTCTACATTAATTTTTATTACATTAACAGTACATCACACTATATTACAATTACGATGCAATTATTTTTATATGAAGTGATCAAAATAATATATAAATTACATTACAATTAAATAACGCTAAATCAGTTCTAAGAACCAGCTCTTCCCCATCTTTTACAGAAATAGACATTTATACCGTAAATGATGGAATGAGATTTTATTGTTTTCATTTTTATAGTGAAACCAGATTCCTTGGGTCAAGCGCAAATTTTTTGGGATCCTCGTCTACCGTGATGGCCTATCTGGAACCTTGAACTGTCTCCTTATCTTAAGCTTCTGGGGATATTTTTCTTTGGTATATCAGTTTCTGTTCTACTAAATAAATAAAACGTCTGTATTTCAACTGTGTTTGCTAGATTATCGTATTGTTGTTGGGGTAATCGGGTCAGGCAAACAATACCAGGTCAATGTTGGGCAAATAATGATAATTCTTCCACATTGTTAGCGGAGAGACGGGTGATATTTTGAAACTAAATCGGGCGTCTGAATTGGAAATGCACGTCTCGGACTGCAGTCTAATAGTTATGAGGGTGAAATAACGGGGTGAAATCGTGCAAGTAATTAAGAAAGCGGTTCTGAAGTCATTACTCCCGTAAAACGTTCCTCACTCTACCGAGACCCAGATGCTTTGGCGCGTCTTTTTCCGTTAAGAATTAACAGCCATTATTAATTGCTGTGGCGCGTTGAAACTATTTTCTATCGTATCTCCTAATTAAGAAAGCTGCATCATACGTGATGGTATACTTCTATGACGGGACTCTAAAGTTTTATGCTCACCATAGCATTTTGGAAGATTTTGACGAAACTATTCTTTGCGAAATGTTTGATTCTAGTAGTTAGTGAAAAGTAACATGTTATTTAATAACCACAATCTTGCATTTATTTAAAAATTTAAATAGTTTTCCATCAGATACCGTAAAATTTTGAAAGAAATGTAAGTTAAATTTATTTTTCGTTTTTTTGATTAGTTTGTAGGACTTATTTATTTTCTGAAATTTAATTAGGAGTAATGATCGCAAAAACTCGCGAGCACTATACATCCCATTGGGATTATTATTTTACAATCAAGTTTGATCTGTACTCGTGAATTTTTATTATAATTTATAGGTCGTTAGTGAAATGTTATTTTTTTGACAAATCGTCCTCAAGGCTACCACTACCAGTTTTTCTAGCGTGTTTCCGTTAATGGACATGTTCTCTCCGAGTCTCTGTTCTAAATTAGGTATAGAAAATAATGAAAATTATCTAAATAAATGTGTATATGAAAGATGATGAACCTACCGAATGATAGAACGCTTACGTATGTATCTATCTAAATAGATAAATTATTATATAGGCGACGGTAATTCTTTCGGGAATTTTATTTAACAAAAGTCTTTTGCATCATATTGCATAATAATTATATCATTTTATTATATTATGCTGCAAAGAAAGCGATAATTTTTCATAGTTTTTTCTAAAATTTCAAACTAAAAGCCTTCTTACACATGGAAAAAGAAAAATTAGTTTTTTTATATATAAAATTATCCTTTACGTGATGCATGAAGATCTGATTAAGCCAAGTTTAATTTTAGTTAGAGGTTTAAAATCTCCAATAGCCGTTTTTGTCGGCGTTCCTCTTCTCATTCTCCGGTATTCCTACAAAAAAAGAAGACACCGCTCTGTCATCAAATTATATCGTTCTATAATAGACAGCAAATAACTTTTAAAATTACTGCTGTTGAATTTGTTTTTCTTAAAGGGTTTACTTTGGTCTAACTATATTTTCTCGCAGTTTCGCATTTTTCGTATGCTTTCGAAGTTTTTCGCTCCGATTTTTCACCTTTGATTCGAGCGCATCTCCAGTTGGAGCATCTGATACTCTAATACTTCGTGGAATGGTTATGCAGTTAAGGGCCGCTCGGCAATCGGTGTTGGCTGCAGCGGGAAGGTGACCCCGCTGACCGCGTGTTCAACGCTTTCACCCACTAAAGTCTCTTTGATCTTCATCTGCGCTCTGTGTGCCTTGAATCGGAAATGTCACTCCATCCGCGAGCGGAATTCGAGATCGCCCTTCCAATGCATCGATTCCTCGCAGCTGGAGATTGGCAAGAGCGCGGTGAAATTGCTCTATTTGCCCGGAAGATTAACGGCTCGCCGTGGGTGTTACGCACGTATTGCATCGGAGGTTGATGGAATATTTTATCACAATTTTTTCGACTTTTTGATGGAGAACGATGGAGAATATTCTCTCTTTCGTTTCTGTTTTCCCGCTCTTATATAAAGCTTTGATAATGCCTCCTCCCTTCTTCCGACTTATGAATGACGCTTCAAAAGTCTCTTAATATGTTTCATCCATTAATATCAATAAATATTAGTAATAAAATAGTACTTAATTATACCAAATAAACATTTGAATATAAATGTTAGTTATGTAATAACATAATACTTAATAAACATTAATATTAGTTATAGAAATAAATAAATGAATGTTTAAATTAAACCTTTAAAAATTATCTGCTCATATTTGTTTATCTTTATGCTTTATGAATCTTGATGGCATGTTATGAAAAATTCTGGTCCTAAAATCATACTCAGATGGTGCAATATTTTTCAAATGCGTTATGATATGTCTATAATCTAAGTCTTGAACTATTTCTTTGATTTTTACTAATATTGTTCACATTTATTGTGTAAGACGGTTAATACGGTATGAGTGATTTTTGATGATTGTATGAAATTAGGTTACTTTTTTATGAATTCTGTGGAAAGTGTAACTTAAAGGGTCATCGGATCGGACTTGCGTGGACTCGTTCCACTAATAAAATTTGGATGGGGAGAAAAGCTCTGGAAAATAACCTCACTCCTCATCTTGTCTATTAAACCTCATTCCCTCTCCTAAACGTTTTTAGCTCATGGTGGAGTACTTGAGGTTCAAGCCGACATGAGGACTGAATTGTTTACTGTCAAAAGGCATTTTCTCTAAATTTGGCTGAAAATTCTTTGATCAATACCGACGAACCTCTTCCTGCTCGTACTACGTATACTGCTCGTATATAAAATCGGATTTGATGCTTTGGATGTCTTTTGCCGAATTTGAATTTGCCAAGCAAATCAACTCCAAATTATTGTATATGCAGTGTTTTACATTCTCATTTTCCAATTTGAGGTATTCACACTGCTTCGATGTATAAAGTTTTCGCTCCATGTAACCTCAAGACGTTCCTTCTCGTCCTTATTCGCTAAAGCGGGCCTTGGAGGAACGTTGTGTTTATTTCACCGAAGGAAATACACCTTTGTTGGGGTGTTGAGTTGGTTGAAGCGTAACTCAAAGGCCGTTAAAGTCCTGCTCGTGATCCAAGAAACCGAGCCAATGCATTCACGTTCCGGCCTAACAACTTTTCAGTCGGATGTTACGCAGTTCCCTTTTCATTATATTTTACTATTCAAACTAGCGCGATATTAAACTTTATATTTCATAATAATCATTACGATACTTAATTTTCGCTTTAAAAATCCTTCGGATTTTAGTCTTAATTTGAAAAAAGAAACCGGTCGCTTTGTCTCATCTCTTCAGAGTTAAATCTTGTGAAGTTTTATTTTCGGAATCAAAGTTTGGGTTAAAGTTTGTATTCCTAACACTTTTGAGGAAGAGAAATCACTTTAATTATGGCACCATCCGGGTATGAATCTCTGCTTGAAAAATCTACGGTATACAAAGAAATTCCTACTCTAGAGAGATTTCCATAGTTCATAGAGCCGAAGAATGGCTGCTTCAAAGGGAGGCTTGATTAAAAAATGTATTTTCACAGACTTTTAGTTTGCATTCTTATCGTGCTCACTTATTTTCCAGTGGACTTGCCTCATTCGAGGCCTTATTCTTTTCGTTTGTTTACCTAACCTCTGCGGTGAGGATTTTCCGCAAACCGTGGCGATTTAAATCGGTGAGAATATCTTTCTCAGACGTAACAGTCCAGCGTTTTTTCCCCTTTAATTGTGGATTTCTTTTCGCAAATCTTTAGCATTTGGGGGTCAGGAAAATTTGGATCCCTCGTTTTCAGTAAAAAGCGAGTTTTTTACACGACTTAGATGAAAAGTTATAATTCTATCCTCAATGCATAGAAACGAGTTCAAATTTAGCTGTTTAGAAACGAAAATTCATGTGGACCTAGAACAATCCTCCGCGGCACCGCGCCGGTAAGGCCTCACTGAATGGGAAACTCTCCTTTACTTTGACAAGCAGTTTTCACAGATATTCCAATTCAAAGATTTGCTTTCAGTCATCCATCAAGCAGCCTTCACTATTTCGATCCTAAATCATTAATCATCGTCAAGATATTCGTATAAGTTCAGTGAATATTTCCCAACGATTGAAAAAGGTCTTTGGGTTTTCAAATATTTTTTTCCACTAAAATATCCCTGGAATATCACCGCTGGCGAAATATCAGTAAGCCTCGTCTTTAAAGCCTCAATGTTTAGGTTCTTTCGGTCGATGTTCAGACATGAGAAAAACACGCGAAAGATTCCATTAAACCTTTCCTTTCCCGCTGTTCTTTGCCGATCGACTTCGCACGTTAACGCAATCAGTTCAGGCTTTTTAATGAATAAATAATCCCCAAAATCGTCTACTTTCTGACTCGTATCAACTGGAAAGAAATGTGAAAGATTCAAAACATTTCCACGGGCTCCGAGCCCAATTAAAGCTTTTCCGTTGTCCAAAAGCGTTTTTTCGCAGTCGACGGAACATATTTTTTCCCAGAAGCCCCGCGGTGTGGAAAAGCGAATTACGCAGAGTCGGAAAGCGGTGACAAAGGCGGTTGACGATTTGTTTTATCTCTCACTCCCGGAACCGGTTCGTGCGTTATTGTTTTTTATCGTTTCCCTTAAGCTAAATTCGACCCCTTCGGTGTGGATTGTATACCATATTTGTCGTCGTTCTGATCCGTTTCAACATTTGCTCAAGTTGTTAATTCACGTATTTTTTTAATTGTTTATTTTATGGAACAAGGGAAGGAAATGTCTTTGCACTGTCTTTCGGCTTAAACTCATGGATAAACAGAAGAGAAAAATAGCGGAATGAATCGAACCCAGGTCTCTCACTTTCCGGGCAGGTATTCTAATCACCAAGCTGCATAGTAGTTTAATAGTTAAAGTACCGGGTGCGGCAACATAACTTACTTTTTCCGCATTAAAAAGCATTTAAAAAAGGAAGTTATGTTGCCGCATCCTGTACCTGCCCGGAATGTTGTAGACCTGGGTTCAAGTCCCAGTCATGTCGCTGTTTTTCTCATGTTTATCCATGAATGCTTATTTTGCCTTAGTTATACTTCTTTTAACATCAACCTCACATAAAGTCAATATTCCCTGGTAATATAGGTCCATATTCTTCTCTGCAGTTTGAACGGGGATATTAGTAAACTATTTATAGGACTAAGTGCAGCTATCAATACTTTTCGTATTATCACAGCCGTAAATGGACAGACAGATGTAATTGAAAGATTATTTTTTCTCGATTTTGTACCAGTGAGCTAAAACTTATTCGTTCGCTGGAATATGGTAGAAAGAAAACAGAGTCACTCATAGCTTATTTTTTTTACCTAGTCGTGGGTATAAATAAAATGTGAATGAATCTGCGATAACATGTAGAGAGACCTGTCTTCAGCGGAAGATGGGAATAATGATATAAAAGCACGGAGTGCTATCGTGGATAACTTGGTAAATAACGCGCACTAGCTTACCATGCAGGAAAACAGCGTGATTAGTATGTATGCATGTGAATGGATAGTGATTTAATTCTAGTAGAGTTAGTCATTATGATATATTGGAGTGAAATAGGATTCTTTGTTTTAGGTGTCATATCGCCGGTTACCAAACCCTCCTTAGATACAGCAGCCAGATAGCGGAATATACTTCTTGGTGCTATGAATTTAATTTTCTTAGGATTTTAAAGGCATTATTTGAGCGTATAAGCGCTAGGACGGAAATCTCGTATTTCTCGTTTGGTTGTCCATTTAAACTTTCAGTGAAGAACGTCAAGTAGTCAACAGTTCGATTAGATAAACGAACAAATAGATAAAATTTCTCGCTCACACCTTATCTAATGGTTTCGTCATTTTGCTTCCCTTGGATAACTATACCTCTTGGTTGTTGAAAAATGAAGTATTCGTTGATTCTTATTCGCTCGTTGCGACCTCTTAAGTCGTCATGGACAAATATATTGGATATTTATTATCTAGTAACAAATAGAATAACCACAGCCATGGTAAAATAGCACGTAATTCATCCATTTGCTTTCCGAAACAAATTAAGTCGAAAATTCACATTCTCTGGCTATTTTTTATGGAAGTACGTCATGATGACGTAGAGAATCGTTGTATGTACTATTTCCACAGTGTGTATTAAAAAGAAATATTATTAAATTCACTACTAGTTTCAGCGATCAAGAATTAAATTAAAATGACAATGATTCAATAATATTTGGTGGAATTCCATCATACAATGTAATTTACTGCAACAAAAAAACGTGTACATGAAACAATTATTCTTGACTCATTTTTGTTGCAGTAATTTATTTTGTTGGAATTACTTCAAAGAAAATGAACCAATTTTTAAGCAGATAAATTGTTTTTAAGTAGAGAGAAATTCGCAACGATGTCGAGGCCTCGGCCTCGTTAGAATACTTGTATAACTAGTTCTGTGACCAAGATGTGTCTGAAAATTATTAATTCAGTCTAAATGCAGAAAGAGATTTCATTAGTATTAATGTTCCCCTTTCGTTGAAATGTCATCATAATATCAAACTTTAAGGCTAAAAAAAACATATGTTGATATAAAGTTGGGAATTGTGTATTTAATTGGAAAATGCTTTAGTAACGGTGAACTTACAAGTATACCAAATGATTTGTTTAAAAATACTCCATTCATCTAAATGTGATAGTAGGATCTACTACGTTATTCTTTCGTCACCAAGGCAACGGAAAGGAGGGCTTTATCTCTCCGATTCACACTTCCATAATTGGGGTTATCGTAATTTTTGAGTGGCAAACAAACCTATTTCGCTGTATTTCTGTGGAACGAGTCCGTCTTGGTTGATAAGACGAATTCCTTCGAAGATGAGGTCATAATCGTGTGCTATCGTTGTGAAAACTACTGTCATAATATATAATGGATTATTATATTAATTTATACGTTATTTAATAAATATACGCGTAGTCTAGTGCTGCAGATTTTGGATTTGCTCCAGTAACGAAAAACTCTCATTTGCTTTTCTCGTGGTTTTAAGCGACTTAGCCGACATGTTACGGAGATACAAAATTTTTCGCTCAAGCGACCGTGACGTTACGCTTATAACTTTGACCTTTCATTAACTCGGGAATTGTGCTGAAAATAATATAATGTTTGCGAATAATTAACAGCTAATGAAAAAGAATTATCGACGTAAATCACGATTGTCTCTTTTTTTAATTATCAACTAGCAAAAGATTTTTTAAATGGGATTTAAATGTGCGAAAGAAAGGAATCGAATTTATGACTACATTCCTCTAAAGAGATAACCTGTTCTTAAAAGAAGCAGTAGATATATTATACATTCGCCTGTTGTATTGACCGATCAGAACCTACAAAGAAAATAGTGGAATTAGATCCTAAAACAGGTTGTTTCATTTTTCTCCTGGTTAGTACGCGACAGTAACGGGTTATAGGAATAGACTTCTGGAGCATAAGCATACGATGACATACATATATTCATGATCCCAATTAGGAACCACTTCTTCAGGAGTCGCAATGCGTCTTTGGAAAACTATCATTTACTGTCTCTGAATTACGTTTGTTTTTCTCAAACTCCTGACATTGTTTTAAGCAAACAGTAATGTAGTCTGAACATCCATCTTATTCAAAATTTTATTTGCTATTGATCTGAGACATCCTCTACCTCGGAGTAGGATTAAGTTACCAGTTAAAATTAAATTATGAAAATCAACCAACCAAAACGATTCCTCCAGATTCTTTCAGGTGTGTTCTTCATTGAAGTACTATTGGCTATCAGAGGAATTTGATTTTATGAGGAAAATAGATTTATCATTGCGAATAAATAACATCTGATGGCTGAATTTTTATCGACGTAAATTATTATGCTCTTTCTTTTTTATTCGATTTACTAAGATGGCCCCTGAGATAGGTTGAAAACAGTTGAAATAAAATACCTTAATTAATCTTCATGCAGAAAGTTTTTACACCCACACAGACAAAACAAAGGTTTTACACTTTGAGGTATTTTTCTGTTGTGGATCAGTTTTCCTAAGATAACACCTTAGGTTTTTTTTATATCCACTTCCCTTAAAGTTTCCCTCTAAATTTCTAATATACATTTATTATGTTTTTTATTGATATCATTGGCGACAGGTTAGATGGAAGAAAAGACTTGTCGGTCTCAATCTCGCCCTAATCATCATGAATGTACTATATTTTGGTAGGTTCATATACCTTAAAATCCTTGTTTAAGGCCATTTCCTTTGTTTCTTGATAACTTACTCCGTCATTTGTGTCATCTCACGTATTCTGTCATTGTTTTACCCTCTGTTTTTCCCCTTGTATTCTACCCTCAATTACTTTCTTTAGCAGCCCCTCTGTCCTAATTATTTAACCCGCCCATTTCCTCTCTCGACGCTTAATTACTTCAATTAAAGCCCTCTCCTCCCTTGTTTAAGTAAAGACCTTAAGACTTTGTCTCGTTTTACATCATTCTACTGACGGATAATGCCTATTTTCGACTCGTTGGGGGTACGGTCACACTCCCTAAAACGCCCGTGCGAATTCATTGCCACTTCTTACGTCATAATAGTGACCTTTCCCTATTCTCCAATCCGTCCGCCATTCCTTTGTCCATCCATCTGGCTCAATCCTAAGTTACTGTCGACACATGTAAGTGCTGCTTCCGTTTAATCACAAAGAGCAGTTCTCCGGGTGGCGTAATGAAATATTGGCCCGTTCAGATGGAACAGGAAGTGAGGCATTACTGAAAGGACCCCCTTTTGGCTCCTTCCCTTCGAAGGGTTGCAAGGATCTCTGTCGAGCCTCCGGTCCAGACGATGGTTTCAGCCACCAGGAACTCCGAATTCAACCCATTGCCAATCATAGCTAACCCTTATAGTTTTGAGTATTTTTTAATTTTTTCTTTAACTTCGTAGTATAGCTATTGTTAAAGATACAGCCAATCTAGTATGCTCAGTCTCAACTTCGTGAAATGGTGCCATATATAAAAATAAAATAAATTAGTAACGTATCATGATTTACATATTGTTAAAGATACCATAAATCTAATATGTTTTAGCTCGACTTAGCGGAATTATTATTATTAGGGTCTTTATTAGGCGAGATTGAGACTAAAATGGTACCGTACTTAACCCACTAGCTGTTGAATGCTTTTCCAATTTCTAGTGCCTTTAGTATTTTTAATTTTAACAAATTATACATTTGGCTATATGGATTTTGTTTCTGCCTACAACAAGTTGTTTTCTAATTTAATAGTAAATAATATTAAGCTTAAATATCTTGCTCATACATATATTTTGTGCAACAAGTTTCGTCTACATGTAGACGTCTTCAGGACACTGAACATCGGAAAGGAGAGTATACGTAAATAAGATTAAAAGTTGCCTGAAAGTCTCTACACGTTGACGAAAATAATAATGCAAAATATATTTGTGTGAAAAGTAGTCAGTTATTTTATTTCTTAATAGTAAAATGTAATCTATTTTTATACACACATTGCCCTCATAATAACAAGTAGCATCAGTACGTGCAGGAATAATTGAATAATCGGTTGTGGTGTTGCTCTCTTCAGATTGCGGTAATTATTACAGTTTATGGAAACCGCCTCATTATCATTACAATTACGTGAATATCTGTGCGAAAATACTCGCAGCTGCAGCTGTGTAAGCATTATAGATTAAATTATTAGAGATTCACGAATCATTTTCCTTTTTGTATCCTTATGTGTTGTGCTGGAGCTTTAATTATCTTGAATATGTATTTATACCTCCATCTGCCGT
Organism: Sympetrum striolatum; assembly: GCA_947579665.1. Taxonomy (NCBI): domain Eukaryota; kingdom Metazoa; phylum Arthropoda; class Insecta; order Odonata; family Libellulidae; genus Sympetrum; species Sympetrum striolatum. Next base: position 72,884,505 of record OX388345.1, on the reverse strand, counting down.
AAAATCTTGACGTAGTAAATGAAATGCCCAATTTAAGTAATATCTGAGCGGGAAGAATTTTATGGAAAGGTTTGATTTGCGGAAGGTTGGATTTGATTTTCAAAATGACGAACTTCGAACCGTACTTTGGATATTGTGTGCTTTCGCTCTTATTTGTTGAATTTTTATAGTGTAGTTTTTTTGTTCTGTTGCTCTTAATTCTCGAAGGCAGTCTTGTCAATGTTTAATTGCTCATGTTTCGGTCCTGGAAGGAAGGAATCGGATGGTGATGTTTTCCGGCTTGATATTTTTATTAGTATTATAATATTAGATATAGATATTTTTATTATTCCTTCCGTGTATACCAGTTTTCTATTAGAATTATTTATCTAAATTACGTCTTACTGGTACAATAATGTCTGTACATGCTAGTAAAAGGCTTTTACGATATTTTCCGAAACGAATATATTGTGTTTTATTTATTATTATATATATTGTGTTTGCAAAACGCTGGAAACTTAGGAAATAGTCATGAATTACCTAATCGCCAAAAGGGCTGATTATAAGAAGAAACTCCCTTAGAGTATAACTTCAATTGTTTAAAAGATTTTAAAATCAAACATTAGCGTTATATAATCTTACTAAACATTGATTTATCCTATGTGTGTTTAATAATCGTGTCAAGAATAGTTCTAAAAATACTTTAATTCTTTAATCGCATCATAAAATTATATTGTAGATGTCGTAAGACACGAATAACAGGAAGTGTCGCGATAATAATATCAAGAAAGAAAAAGGGATTCAAAGCTGACGTCATTTGCAGGGCACAAAGAGTGGTCTGTAGGCGTATCGGGTTGATCCTCTAATACGTCGTGACGTCCGAAAGTATAATGGATGGCATCAGCGAAACAGTAGCGTATTTCTGTTCGCTGTATTATTTTCAATCCACTGTCACGCAGCTTTGTGACGCGCGTGTTACAGTCGTGTTGTAAAAGGGAGCTTTAGCGTTAGTGACGCATTAGAGTATGGCTGTCAAACTCATTATTGCCGTGGGCCGTTTGCTGCTAAATTAAATTCACGTGGGTCGCGCCATATGTAGTAATTATGGTACTAATTCGGTTTCTCGTTTTTCGCACAATTTTATTTACAGTGGAACTTGGATAGTTAAAACTCCATAACATCTAGTTTCAATTGGCGGAAGTTCGTTTCAAATGAGGTTTATTTTTATTATTCATAATTAAGATAAATATATATAAAAAGTGCACTTCCGCATATTTTTTAAGATTATATGAATTTTTGAAGTTTAATTGTATGTATTTATTGTATATCTTAGTTGTGTGGACTAATTAAGGTATTCGAATTAATTCTTAATTCTTGATGGCTGAAAAATACACAGTAAGCAAAATGTACATATCTTGTTTTTTAATCGTTTTTATTATTTCCAACAATTTTAAATGATAAAAATCAAACGACACAACAAATTAAATTGTTGTTACTGCATTGTTAAGTACATGGATTTTCACAAATACTACATTTACATTGTCTCTAAAAGAGGTTTTACTTGCTTTCTCGATTTATTTCTCTCGGTAATAATATACGATTCTAATTGATTTTATAATTGGGAAATGGATTCACTTAAAATAATTTCAATACCGTATTCCAGTGTTTGGAAATTTTGTGCTGTGAAATTATTTTATCTTGGTCGCAAAATGATCGAGTTAACCTAAACGAAATTGGAATTAAAAACGATTTTTTAGCATTGTTTGTATTCAAAATGCAGACCAAGAAAAAAAGCTGTAGTAAATACGATCTTGAACAATAGAAGTTCGAATTACCCAAGTTTTGTTGTATGTGTTTAAAATAGTGTAGAAGCTATGGAAGTAGGAAAATAATAATTTTTGTTTCACTATCAAGAAACTATAATTAAGGTCAAAAAAATAAATAACTAATAAATAATACAAATGGAATGCTTAGAGATGATAATAGACTTAGATATCATTTATTGATTGTTTGACAAAAATTACTTTTGAGTGTTTGGCATTATAAAAGCTACTAAATTGTATAAAGTTGAATTTTAATATTTAATTCATATATTTTCGCCATAATATTGCCTTCTTCCAAGCTAACTTCTCAAGATCAGGGATAATAATTGACATCATACTTCGCGGAGGAGAGATTTTCGTCAGTCTCAACCCGCGAACGGTTTCATTAAGTATATTGTTAGATACGAATTGGGTACACAAGCATGTACTTCCGTGGTAGCATAGAATTCGTGCTGAAAACTTTAATCATTGGGTATTTTTTACATGTGAAGTGAATGCATTAGGCATCTCAATACTAAATGTTGAGCTAGTATAACTACGGAAAATTTTGTAAGGCATGTTTAAAAACTTATCGCGAACTTACCACCGTAACAAAATTTCCTATGTTTACCCTACGTATTGTGCAAAATTAAATGCAGATTGTACTCTCGGACATATCAAGTTTTGGACAAAGAGTTTATTTTTATTTCTCAGTCGTATTACCATAATTTTCCATCTAACTCGTCCTCATAGTCCTTTACGCAAAGTTCCTCGGACTTCTTTCCGCTCGAACTCCAGCTTCTTATTCCGCTTCCCAGGAGAACTCGCTCACCGTATCTGAAAAGATATATTTCTCTACGCCGCAGCATCATTCTAGTGGGAACCCTCCTCTCCATGCGTTAGGTATTCAGGCGTCCGTTTGAGGGGGTACGCTATTGGGAGGGAGAAGTGGTACGTAACGAAGCTATCCGCAGTGGTCGCTAGGCGGGCGCGACCAATTGGAAAGTGCGTACATTCTGATGGCCTACATACATGCGAAACGTTGCATTAGTTGCAGATCGGAAAATTCCATTTCCAACTGTCAGAAAGGGGATCAACCGCTCCCAATAGGTTCTAATCGCTTCTTTTACGTACCCCGATGGTCTAGAACTCTTCAAACGATTCCTCTAAATTCTTTTCTGTCCAGTAGCCAAGGCATTGAATTCTTACGTCTTTATCTCTAGGCCCGGATATTTATTTTCCTCATGTGTCGGTGTAAGGAAAGAAAATTTGGAACACGGCTGCTAATGAATTGAAAGTATAGAGTATATATATAGATAGATATAAGTGAAATATAGGTTTAAAAATCTCCAATAGCCGTCTTTGTCGGCGTTCATCGTCTCATTCGTCGGAGAAAACAAGAAAGGACACTTAGCTTTTAAAAACAAATAATGCGCATTTCGAAAGCGATGCTTTCATCTTCAGGGGTGATTAGGTACTAAAGTACTTATACTTTTAGTAAAAAGTAGGTGCCCTTCCTTGATTTCTCCGAATACCGGTGAATGAGACGAAGAACGCCGACAAAGACGGCTATGGGAGATTTTAAACCCCTAATATGACGGTGTATCAGCACTTTCGCTCGCGTATTTCTCGAATGGAAATTTGCGGCGTATTTTGAAGTGGCGTCGAATCGATAGGATTTCGATTAGCTTCCGAAACCTGCCTCTAGATGGATCTCGACTTTTGCGCTATTTTGAAAACAAACAGGAGCACGATGGAAAGGACGATGTGGATCCGATTCGTGAGAGTGACCTCGGAGGAAATGGAAATCACCCATTTATCGGTTGGCGAGCCGAACGGAAATATCTTCTCACGTTTTAGCGATGTGGAATGACCCTTCATTCTTCAGTAGTCCGCTGATCATAAAGATTATGGATGAGTTAAAAGGAAACACGCGGGAAAGGAAGAATGTTTGAAACTCAGAATTTATGCGTAAGGTCAAAGGAAATGCGAATAGCTGTTTAGGGATCTGGAGAAAACTTTGAAAATACTCTTTTTTCCTCCCGTTACATGTTGCTATATAACTTAAAAAGTATAGTTCACAACTTTTTTTCAATTAGCCTTCTTTCGTGTTTGCTAGAAAAAAGTTTCCCGAGAATTATTTTCACAAAACCCGTAGGTTCGGAACTTTAAGATGAAGTCGATGGCATTTTAATTTTAATAAGCAACGAACCCGATCTCCGAGAGGCATCGTTATCAGTAGTTGCATTACTACGAAGCAATTGATAAAATAGATATAGCAGATAGTTAATTCTGGTCGTAGTTTCCTCAAACATAAAAAAAAGCTTACAGGGTAGATTAGGTAAGAATGTTGGTGTATATCCACTATACGAAACTGACAGATAATGGATTATATATGTATAAATCGAATGAAAGTTTTTCCTAACGTTATCGGTATCCTCAAAAGGTAGCATTGTCAATGGACTTACGAACAATTATGCTTGTTTTGAAAATCCAAGCATGTTTTTATAAGATAAGGGGAGGTACGTTTGGAATTCTCAGAAATTGCGCGGCACTTTCCTAAGAACATAGGTTCAGAAATTCTTCAAAAGGAAGTGAATTATTTCACCTTAGACACTCCTATGTATGTTTTTGGTTCTACCGCCGTATAATTAAAATGGTGATTAATTATTTTATAATACGATCCGATTTGGTAATAGTGGATAAAATATTTTCTATTTTCCTTTTGTTACAAGATAGTGGAAACTAATTTTTTAATTTACTCTTAACTCGATCTTTGTAAAGGCTTTGAAATAACGAAAGCTACAGAAGTATGAGTGAGGCTAACTATTGACAGTCAACCTGGTCGGTCCGTATTGAATGCTATGAAAAGTGTTATTCAGTGGCAATGGCCTAGTCAGATAAAATTCTGGGGATGTTTCATCAAAGTTAATCGAAAATGATTTTTATATCGAGATCATTGCGGTTTATGCATAGCTAATTTTATAAAATCTTTAATATATTGTAGAAATTAAGATAAATTAATTGAAGTTTACATATACAGCTCCAGGAATTATTTATTTACATTTTTCATCCTGACATTTAATTTTCTTGGCTTTCGACGACTGAAAGAATGCCATCAGCAGTGACTTCAATGTCTTCATATACGAAGGCATAAACCAGTCCATTGAGTCGTTCCTCAGAGGTGGTATTCCCTATGCAGCTTCGGAGGAGTTTTAAAGATGAAAATTATCTCTCGCTTGTTTCTTTATGGGATATTTAAACTCTATAAACATCCCAGTGACTATGCCAATGTCATAAGGTCATTGTGCTTCACTTACCACTGAGAAAAGCAAGGACAATCCCTCCCTTATTTCGCATGACAAGCCTCATTTCCTCTCCCAAGTTGTTGCTGTTACAAAGCAACTGCGTAAAGGAAATAAAAGCTCCAAGTTTTACGGAGTTACGCCAAGGAGTCCATTATCTAAAACAATAATTTCCGAGAGTTGATAACGATTTCTTCAGACAGTAGGTTGTGTCACAGATACTGTCAGAGGGGACTTTGACGAGCTTGTTTGCTGACTTTTCTCGAGCGAATGATATGATAACTGCACAGATCGTTAAAGGCATGAGGAAGCCGGATTCCTAGCGCAAATAATCTGCGGCGATCCTTCAACTGTGATGCACGCTACCGGGAATGTTTACCTTACGAAATGAAGGCTGCGTGTTCCTGGTTGCATAAGATTCGGGATGAGAAGAGTGCAGCATTTTTTCCTTTTCTGTGGGTCAATTCGGTCCCGAGTTACTGTGGTTTAGTTGCCGATGTTTCTGGTTTTATAGGGAAACTAATGAACAGAAGGTTGGGGTGTGTTTTTAGAGTATTCGAGAGGCTCTATTCTCTTAAGTATTACGAATTTCGATAAGATATTTAAATGTACGAACCTAGACTTTGTGATTGTGGTTTAGGAGACGATATTTTTGGTTTCATCAGAAAACTGATAAAAATAGTGTCGGAAAATTTCTTTTAGAGTATTCGAGAGGCTATATTATCCTAAATATTTAGAATTTCGATAGGATATTTAATTATAAGAACCTTTGCTTAGTGAATTTACCTTTGACAACACTCGCAATGGCTATTAATTCAAATCAATGGCAATTATGATTATCTTCCAATAGTTTCACCGATATTCATCATATTATTATTATTCATTATTAATAATCGCATATTACATAAAAGTTCCAAATCATGATTATACCTATTCATATCATATAATTTAATTATTATCGATATTACCACTATAATATTGATAATAAAATCTGCATATATGGTAACGATTTTCATTACGAACTTTGCATTAGAATTAATCACTCATTTGTAGTCTCCATCGCGTTTTTTGCATTATTTAAATCTTCATTCCCGTCCTGCCGATAAACCATCTGAAAGTTGCCAATGTTTTCGCTCTTGTGATTGAATCTAAAATATAACTTATTGCATTAAAGATCGGGAAGCACCGATTTAGAAGCATCAATAAGTTCTTTTTTAGGCCTGTTTTTTGCATATTTTCTCTTACCTTAGAGATTTTTCCCACTAACCGAATCCTTTTTTATCTCAATATCTTATTTTGCCGGCTATGATTTGGAGCTAAATGCGTGGTGAAAATGTTTATCCAAAAATCAGTACTCTTTAAGACTTGCGTCTCGACTTAATCGCGTTCTATAAAATTCAATTGCAAAGAAATGGCGCGGCTTTAACGCAACGAAGTTTTATCCTGATTTCTATGTAAGCTGTCACGATGAATGGAAGCCTTTAAAACTTTAGAACTTTCATTAGCTTGCTGTCAGTTGGCGTCGAAGTTAAAATACTACTTCCCAAGTTTTTGTCTTGAAGCAAATTTAATTATACCTCCTTGCTGTGTCGTTCCGTTGAAAGTTTTTATGCGATACTAAAAGTCTTTAGCTAAAGTAAGTAAATTTTAGTAATTTATTTAATAACAATAAATAGCAAATAATATATAATAGTAAATTATAATAATAAATGTATTTATTAAATTCTAAAAGTAATTTTTATAATTGTTTGTAAAATAAGCTGTTCTCAAACACAACAAAATTTTATAATTTTTACAGATTCACGTAATTATCATTCATTATTAATTAATTATAAATGATTAGTTTACTGAGTATTATTGTTGCTTAAAATCAAAAAAGGTAATTAAAATTCTACAAATGAACTACCTCCTTCATAAATTTATATGTGTATTAATTTCTTTGTGGTCCGATTTATCATGAAGATTTAAGTTATAAATGGCGAAAGAAGATCTTTAGAGAAGTGATTCATCTTTTCAACAGCAAGCATAGATTACTGCATGAGTTCGCGTAAAAGCCAAAAGAGCTTGCGAAGAAATACATTGCGACTTATTCGAGTATTCGAAGGCTGGAGTAAAATCCTTTTATATCCAGGGACAAATTATTACTTATCTTGATAATAAGAAGAGTGAAGAAAAACTTAGCAAGATTCACACAATTTTTTCTTTTAGTCGACCGGTTTCGGCTAAGCCATCATCAGGTCAGTGAAATTGTGTGGATATTACTAAGTTTTTCTTCACTCTTCTGTATGTCTTTCCACTAAGTCCGGCTAAATGATATAGAATCATTATCTATAAATCTGTCGCCAATCGAGCGAGTTGCGCTGCATTTCTCCGATCGCTACCTTGTTGCAAACTTGTGGTGGAGATGGGAAAATAGCTCCATCGACCTTGAATCTAGCGAGGCGATGAACATGCTTTCGATACGAGGTGAAGAATCCTGCACGTAAGGGCCGTCCCCGTTGTCAGTCACGCTTCAGCGTGATCGTGACTTCGCCCTTCAGCCTCGTGTGGAAGGCGATGTTATTTTTCGAACGCTTTTGCAAGGAGGCGAAGTTTTCCATAAGATAATGAAGGAAAGTTGTCGATGTCCCGCCCGTACCAAGTTCGCTAATTTGAATTCCTCGATAAGCTCGAATATTGTTGATTTTTTTCTGGGTCACGGGGGAAGATAAGCGAAATGTTTCCGAAAATATCCTCGTTGCACCGAGTCGCGCTGTAACTATTTATCATTGTTCCTTTCGGCTCTTGAAGGGCAAATAGTTTGTCTAATTAGTCCGTTTTTTGGTGTTGATCTGAGTTTGTCAAGTTAAAATTTTACTGCTTTATATTTATAAATATCAGTCGTTATTAGGTTATTCGTAATTTATAAGCTTCTTTCGTTTTCCTGTTCTTCGCTGAAAAACTTCAGATGTTCAAGAAGAATAGAAAATAAATTTCCTATTATTTAAACTAGGACAAACACACTAGTGAAAGAGTTAACGTACCCTAATTTTACTTAATACACCAGCGTATAAGAAGCTGTAAGGTTTTCTGGACTGCATTCTCCAATTTTATATCTATCGTAATAAATGTAATGGAAAATCTATATCTTCCAATAAGACTTTTAGTCTATTTTTTGTAAAAAAATATGCGTCTTATAAGTGTGTTTATACATTTTATCGCCTAGAACATTGGGTTCCAACCCAATACCTGAGATTCTATTCTCTGTATTATGATAATCGTAATTTTTTCTCTATATTTATATATTTCATATTTTTGTTATTTATATATTCTTTGTTATTTTTATTTTTATACTTCATATATTTATTCTGTATTATTTATCATCTTCCTACATTTATCGAACGCATGTAGTGGACTTTAATTTCTGCACTGTAAAGCAAAAGTTTCATACATGGTTGCATGAAAGCTCCGTTGTTAGTTTTTATGTTACTCCCACCCCTTGAAAATATTTTATGGTTCATGTTGTGTGAAGTTTTTACATATAAAAGTAAAGTTTTGGAATACCTTATTCGATTAAATTTATACTCAACCACTCAATTGTAAAATGATGCAAAGAATCGCTTAGATTGATAAGGTTAAAGAGTATAATTCACCTTAAAAACATTCTTACTCGAAGTGGAGAATGGAAGTTTGGCGTTGTAGAAAGTGGATGTTAAGAGTTCGTTGCGACCAATTTGAAAAATGTTTTATTTGCATTACTTTTCCGCTTTTAGTTATGAATCTCGACTCCTTTGTTTATATCTGTGGAACTCTCAAGAAAAACTCGTTAGATCGATGCCAAGAATCGCGATGAGACCATTTTTACCTGAAAGTAGACTGTGAGATAGAAAAAAGTGTCATGGGTTTCTTCAATATAGGTATGGGTTTGAGAGAAAATAGGATGCTAAGATATCCCATTCATGTATTAGTTTAATCTGTGGGTGTAGATCAACAAGCCTTAATTTGTTTAGCGGTAACGTAATTGACTCATACTGGTTAGACTGCTGGTTCAACACCTCTCGGTAACATTTTCCTTCGCTATTGCTCTTCATTTTTCACAGAAAATCGTATTGAAGTAGTATTAGCAATAATAATATTTATTTTCGCTTACATTATTGCGGTTGCTTACATTGTTGAGTTACATTGTCAGATATTTACGTATTGTAGTTCATCAATTATAATAACAATAATGAAACGTCTTTATTCGGGCAAGATTGAGACTAAAAGTCTCCTCTTCCATCTAACCCATCGTCATACAATATATAAATAATCAACTTAAAGAGGTAGTATGAAAAAGTATGAGAAGAATTGTGGATGTAAAAAACCTAAGAAATTCTTAGGAAAAACATCCACTGCAGGAAAACACCCACTAAGATAATCCATTATTATATGTTATTCATTTGCATAAGAACATAAAATAATAAAAATGAATGATGTTGATAAATTCACAACTGGACAAAACAATAATACACAGATCTAGGTATACATATTTTAGAACATAAATACTATACATCCAGTATATAGTCAATATTACATCAAACGTAGGCATTATTACAAAGTAGGGATAGAAAACAGGTGAGAAGACCTTTTTATCAATCACCATGTTATAGAAAAATATCGGGATAGAATGTCTAAAAACTCTGAACACGTCGATTTTATATCATGCTTAAATTCTCTGCGAACTATATATGGAAGGAAAATGGTCGCTTTACAGCGGTGAATGGAAACAAATAATCGAACGACCCTCGGCGAGAGCGGAAAGATGAAAGTCGGTGGGAAAAGCGAGTCTCGGAAAAGGCGGGAAGTAATTCAAGCCTTCATCGACCATTGTTAATGAGAAAGTGCGTAAGACGACCGCGGTGGGAAGGAAATGCGCCGCCAAACAGGGACCCGTTCCGCGAAAGAGGGAAAGAAAAGCGAAATAAAAGTGTGCAGAGGAGGAAAAGAAGGAGAGAAATGTTGAAACTCGGGAAGATTCGGCAGGGGCGTCCGAAGCCGCAGTAGTGAGCGTGACGTAATGATGGCCTAGACGTCCGTTAATGTTGCCAACGCTCTGCTCCCGACATGCAGTGCGGCCGCAAATTGTCGAATGTAGTGAATCGAGGAGATTCAGCGTGGCTAAGACGGAGGGCTGACCCAGATCACGGAGGGTGTGTGGGTTGGACGTGAGGGCATTTTGCGGCTCGAAAGAATCATCCACACGTACCATTGAGGATTATGCGTTTTGTGTGCGGAGAAAGATGATGTAGAACTAGGCCTTTTATAAGGTGGACCATTCAAAACTACCTTTTTAATATTTCTTATCAATTATATTCAATAATAATGTATAAATAAATTTATAATATGAATAATAAAATATAATATAAATAATAAATAAAATATAAATAATAAATAAAATATAAATAATGAAATATAAACGATATTATATTTAATACTAATTTATAAATACGTTTATAATAGAAATAATAAAATATAATCAACATTATATTCATCAATTCCTTAATAATTTTTTTTAACGACTTAATTTAAAAAGAAACCGTCAGATAGCCCAAACTATAGTTTATCATAATTTATTTATTTTTCAATTGTATTGGGAACCAAACGCGGTGCTGGAGATGGTTGGGAAGGAGGGGGATTTAATTAAAGTGATTAAGCATCGACAGAGGAAATGGGTGGGTCAGATATTGAGAGGGAAGGGGCTGCTAAAGAATGCAATTGAAGGGAGAATTGGAGAAGACAGAGGGGGGAAGACAAAGACAAAAGATGTTGGATGACATAAGGGGTGGGGTGAGTTACAAGGAAGTGAAGGAGATGGCGTTGAATAGGGATTTTTCAATGTCGATGCTCATGAACCTACCGAAAGGTGGAACACTCATGTATGAATTTTACAATTAGCCACAGTTAGTCACCAGGATAGGTGGAGAAGTTGTTTAATTTTCATGTAGCATCTAGCACCAACGATGCTTCAAAGTTCAACTCATACAACCGTTAGTATTTAAAACCTCGTCCATTAACTTCACTATTTTACAAACTACGATACTTGACAATAGAATACTTATTATGCTAATTTGAATTATTAAATAATCTAAAACCTCTACGAATACCATGTGTGTTTAAAAACTAACTCAACGAATATTGTTGATTAAAGCACGGTTAAAAAAACAGTAACTAATTATCTTTTAGGTAGGTAAATGTTACATCTTTGTTATTTTTGAGACTGTTTTATTTAACAAACCTCGTAATTTCGGAAATCCACAATGATACGGCCTCCTCCGTGAATTTCAACAATTGACTCGACTTATTATACAGAAACCTTTAAATGTATACAAATACAGAATATCAGTGCATAGCGAAAGAAAGAAATTTCCTTGAGATGGCATTAACACCATTTGTCAATATTACTTATTACGTAAGATTTCCCAGGGTTCCTGGTAGGCCTTCACGGCTAACGGAGCGGCCAAGTGGCCCACGAAATCTCCATTCATCTATTATTAAGGACTATATATCACCAAATTATCATACAGTATATTGGTTAATTGCCAAATATTATGTTTAACTCCCAAATTAGAAATAATACAAGTAAATTATTAGTAATAATAAAAATTATATAATTGGATTCGTCAGTAAAAAGAATTCGGTGCGCCTTGGCGGGACTTAGTTGTTTTGAGTTGACGGAAAATGGGACTCGAGACCAATGAAGGTCGGTAAATACAGATTTAGAGCATCAATAATTCCTTTTTATCCCTTCGATTCTTTCACTCTTTTGAGGGATTTTCACCTTTAAGAGGTTGTTTTCTAAGCCGATTTTCAGTTTATGGGATTTTTCTCCGCAAACCAAATACTTCGTTTTACCTTTTAGATGCATTATGAACGTACAATTAACGAATCAGGTTTGACAGAAGAGAGCCGCACCGGGCCAGTTCTCGCAGTTCAGGGTCAATGATATTCACCTGATCTCTCGTGTATCCCTTACGTCTCCGAAGACGAAAAAATCCTAGACTGATTGGACGTAACGGGTTATTAACGGGAACTCGTCTAGGACAATGACGTTCAGTCATTGATGTAGTTATGGGAGTCATAATACTTCCAACGAGCTTCTCGCTTTCATGCCTCCATTAATTACCACCTAAAATCAATATTAATGGACTAATTACGTGTTAATCATGTTCCGCTGCGGAGAAAGATGTTAGTACTACATAAGATGTTGTTAACTCATAAGTAGTCACTTCGGTTCATTTGATTGGGTTTAATTACTCTTAAGATATCAATTTTAGAGGTACATTAATACTGTTGTTATATCTTTGCCATTCACATATTTTGTAATGGCCAAGTGTTATGTTAAGGAATTTTGTATTACGCACATTACACCATCAGTTGGTAAAGCATCGTTGAGTTATTCCGAATTATGACCCGAACGAAATTTCGCCAGAAAAATGTCATACTTTCAGGTTTAGTACGAAAACAAGATCACTTGATCTTTTTATTCATTCCTTTCTATCATTCTGTAGCGTAGAAATTGATGATTGTGCTTATGCAAATATACGTTTTGACCCGAAGCAAGTGTTGGAGTCATAACATGTTTAAGGTATTGTTTACTGGAGATGGCTGTTCATAATTTACCACCAATTCCTATATGTTTTACCTTCACTATTCCTTTCATTTGTTTGGATAACTACTGAAACACTGAAAGAGCATGTACAACACAGTATCTCTATTCACTTGAATGTCGCGTCTTTATCGTAACGAATTATAATTTAAAATCTTTTATTGCTAAACTGAACTTCTTTGTGAAAATTGTAATTTCGTAAATTATACGAATAACTATGTTAAATCATATTAAGTTGACCATAACTTTTTCATGGTGTTGATTAGGATGACCACGTTTAAAATGTAATTTGAAGTTTCGGGCCGCAATTACCCTACGCAACTGAAGGCGTGGTGAGTTAAATAAGTCAAAAAGTTAGTCATATGAGCAGTAAAATTTTGTGGAAATTCGTTAAATAAAAAAGGATTTCCATAAGATAATCTTCGAATTTTAATCATTCCGCTTAATACTGGATCTTTCCCGTTTTCTCCACGTTGCTATTTCTAAGGGATCTTTGCTCCGTAATACTAATCGAAGTCGATGCGAAAATAGCCTTTGCGCGCAGCCGTTTTCTGTATTCCAAAGCACGTGAAGCCCACCGATCTGCACTTCCTGAATCTCGTACTTTGCTCTCTTTTTCCAGAGACGACCGCGAAAATTTCTTTAGCGGAAAGAATTTCCTCCGAGAAAGGCCAATCGGAGTTCGGCAGACAGTTACTGCTGCATTCTTTAATGCTTATCTTTCTAGGAAAACGAAAGTTAGTGAATTTTACAGAAAAAACTGGTGGAAGAATTATTTTTACTTATGGTTATAGTACTGACGGTTTAAATAATATGCAAAGAAAAGCTGATAGAGATAGCTATAAGTATAAATAATGCTTCACAAAGTTTTCGTGATTATTTTTTCGGGAAAACAAAGATAATGGCCTGCTTAAGATACTATTCTCGGACCAAAGCGTGGAAGTTACTAGTTCATAAATTTGATGAGGTTCCCTCATGCTGTCCTTCCATTAATTTTCTGCGGCTTTTGGTTCCTATGTGTTTTCGCAGACTTTAAATCTCCTTTTTCTAGTTCCAGTTCCGTAGGAACCGATAGCTAATACTTTTTCGAAAGTTCCTTTAACTGTACAGCTTAAAGCTTAATAACTCGCTGCAAAAATGCAGACTTCATCTACTCTCTACTCTTGAAAAGCTTTGTAATTACTTTTATTATAGTATCTTCGCAAGATAAAATGCAGTAAAAATGTAATTATTAATATCTAATTGCTCATCATCATTTATTTACCTTTTAATACTGTAAATCACAGCCCACAGCATCTGTGGTCCGCTAAGTCTTTATTGAAGGTAAATAATTATTTTTAAGACTTTCCGCTGCAGTTAGACATAAGTCTCGTGGCAACGTAATTATTACATTACATTTTTAAGATTACAATTATATCTCAATTACGAGTATAATTAATGTAACATTATATATACATTGTAGATGTATACGATAATGATAATATATACAATAAAAATATAGTCATCAATGCGAGATTTTTCAGGGTTATTAATGCTGCTTACGCGGAGAAAAGCTTGGACTCCCTCGTAATGGAATAATGCCATTTGAGCTTTGTTTGAAAAGCATCTTAACTAATTAAAACGCACTTAAGGAGTTTCGAGGCTTTGATTAACATATCTTTCAATTAGGAGGATATTGGTACAACTTCAGTTTGAGTAGTAAGTTTGAAAAGCCCTTTAAGGGAAAGGGAAAATTGAATGAGCTCCAAGAGCTTTGGGTTTTTCTTAGCTCGTAAAAAGTGATTTGGATCGAAGCGGAAACGGGCGATGAGGTTTCGATGATGACCGGTTAGTAAAAAGTTTTTATCGGAAAATAAAAAGGGACTTGAGAAGTCGGAGAACAGGTATTTAAAGGGTATAGATTTCGGGCGGAAGTGAGTGGATGCAGGGAAAGCGAGGTTGAGGATGACGGATGCGACATGTTTGGGGTCACATTAAGAGATCAAATATAACTAAGCCAAACACACGACGCTAAATACAGCTTGTTAGAAAACGTTTGCCCTATTTTTATTTCAACTACTGATTAGCTAGATTAGGTTACTTAAACTTTATCCAGAAAATTTAAGGAGTTGTTAGCGATTTTCGTCTAAGCTACGCAACAGTTTTAGTGAGAATTCGCTCCCGAAAGATTGGAAGAGTGTACTGAATATTTTAATATATTTATATTTTATTATATATATATTCATGTACTAACCTAATAACTAGGAAAATTTGGAGTGTTTTTGATACATAACACATGCCTCACTATCAGAACAGAGGAAGAAGCTGTTTGCAAGTTAGTATTTCGTCTATTGCTGCCTTTATAAAATATGTGATCACGTTAAATCAATTCAATTACAAAACTTATATTGCTATACTTACATTACGACTTTTGAATTTTCTTTCAATGAGGAAAAATTCTAATAAATTGTTAAAATATGGCATATATTAAATTTGCGATACAGTATGAGGAAATAACATTACTTTGTTATACATATTACTAAAATTAGGTATATTATAATAAATTTAAATTTATAAAAACAAATTCGACACTGCAATTTACATTTATTTAAAAATTTTAAATTGTATATATTTAATTAGCTTACCATAGTTCATGATCACATCACATATGTAGTTAACGATATAACAAAATTGAAAAATGTGAATTATGATGAATGATTTGAAGTGAATCATTTGAAGTGAAGTGATTGAATGATCTGTTGATGGAAGAGGACCCAACCGGTATTCGGACTGATAGCTATAGATATGTAGCTTGATTTTTAATCCTTACATATATCACAATTATAACTGATTGGAGGGGTTGGGTATTCGGATCGTAATCCACCCAATTCAAGATGTCCAAACCGTCGTATCGCGCCAGTGGTCCAATGCCAAGGTTAATCACTGCGAGCATGAGTGAGGTGGATCATGGGACCACGATATCAATGGAAGCCATTCCTCCGCTTCGGATATTAATCTGCGGATTATGCGGAAAAAGATACTCTTGACGAGAGCGGGAGATCATTCAGCATCGAAGGGAGAAAGAAGTTAACAAATCTGGGTCATGCGATTGATTTTAGAGGTCGGGAGGAAAAAAGGATTCCATCGGACCGAGCGAAATACAGAACAGAAAATATCGAGGATTTTTTATTTAGCTATTTTTTCTCTCGAGTCAAGTGTTAAGGGGCCTTCGATGGCGCGTTGGAGTGGATCTAAGTGGGGGAATGGTCATTATTATTCCAGGCGGCGCATAGAGCCGCAGACGGATACAAACACAGTGGGGTAATGAATAAGCTCCATAGGATTATATATGGCTGAGACGGATTGATGGGTAAGATTGGCAAAAAGTTGCCACTTTGTGGGGTCTTTTCGTCGGGTTCGCGGAGTCGGGGAGACGATGGGGTTCTCTCGCCGAAAGAGCAACGTCCTTAAGGGTCCGGCTTCTGGACCAAGAGATAAAGGATGAGTTATGGTCCGGAGGCGAGGAAAGGCTATACTCCATATTGTTGGAATCGATACCAAAATTTTTAAGGCAATTGTTTATTGTTACTCGGTTTTCAAAAAGATCGTCAAAGTAGGGCTTATAGGGCGAAGATGGAGAGTTAGAGGTGAAAGAAGCTCTGCGTTTTAAATTAAATAAGGGACTTGGATGCCAATCAAAACGTCAAATGAAGACATTGATCACGTGATTGGCCTAAGATGTTGATATTTATGAGAGCCAATTAGCTATCGTAATACCCTTTTATTTGTATCGGAATCTAAGTATTTTACTGGTCAAATATTTTAATATTATCGTTATATAAAATTTTGATATATTACTAGTGTGTATTATTACTACATTATATTATTGTATATTATTATTATTTTTTACATTACAGTATATATTATTGTTGTATCAATTCGTCATTGGTGGGAGTAACGTTGTTATTCGTGAAAAACAATTGTTTGTTACCAGAATACCCATTTATTAATTCTGAAGTTTAAATATTTTAATTAAAACATATTACAGAGTTAGCACCGTCACGGCTTCACATTCCTATGGAAATTTTCACATATTTTGGATGCATTTTATAGTCGGGAAATTCGAAAAATTATCTGTTAATGAAGTCATATTTTCATTTTGCGTAATATTTCGAAGGACGTTACCCCTATTATCTCGCATTGAAAATGGTTCTCCACCTCATATAGATGATTGTCTTTCCTGCTATTACCTGACTAAAGGTGGTTCTGATTGTTGAAGTATATAATCATCGATAATAAGTCTGCTGATCTTTTGTTACAAGAATTATCAAAAAGAAATAATAAAAGAATGATGACAAATAAGTATTGAACCGCGGTCTGGCCAGTGATTTCCGTGAGTCATTTAACTTCAAGTATTTGTCCTTCAGCCGCAACGGAACTAATCACTGTGCTATCAGAATAATGCTACAATGTCTTAATATATAACAGATAACTGCGACATCTATTAAAGTTCCTTCCGTCTATTAAAATTTCAATGTTTCCTTGATTCATTCATCTGTTTTCCTTATGCTAGAGGATTTTTCTTTTACGAATAAATTCAGAGTTTTACATATTCTCTTGTATCATAATTGTATTTATTATCTTTATATAGCTAAACCCTATAATAATGTTATCGGCTGTATTTGGATAGATTGCATTCTATGTAGCTGCAGTTACGTGCTGATTTTGAATTTTTTATAATGACGTTTTAATTTGAATTTTTAAGAAATATTTTCTATTTTTGCATTGAAATAATTCTGATACTCTTTATTTTGTAAATGGAACAACTAAAGTACGACTTAACTCCTGGAAGATTTTAGCTCCAGTTCAGTTTCTCTTAGCCACTAATTTAAACTTTTCAATTGTTAATAGTTCCCTCAATTTTAAAAGAATTAAGAATAAGTTTATTATATAAATTACTCTGCCTGAGTTTTATTCAAAACAGTCAGATTTTTCACAGCTTAATTTATTGTAATACCCATTTATTTAATATTTATGAAGAATCAAAATATCGGAAGAAAGGTCTATTGTAAGGGGAAAACATATTTAGATGAGTATCAAATGTAATGTAATCATACTAATTGCCCTGTTTTTCTATTATCGGTCAAATTACACATGTAATTTATTCAGTAAAAGTGAATTAATTCACCAACTAATACCTTTGTATATTTTTTTGCTCTGTTATTTTCATCATTGGTTGGTATTGGTGCTACGATCCATCATTGCGTGTACAACCTATGTTGTTTTCAAGTGTATCTTACAATTAGAAGATATTTTATCTCTTTCCAAGTTACCTCAGATACATAATTTATTTTGCATTTTATCCATTGATATTTTCGGAAAAACTAAAGCTTAAATGCACTGATCCATTTATTTAATCATTGTAATGGTGAGTATATAATTTGGAAATAGGTTCCCATAAGAAAAATGGCTTAAGATTATTTTGCATGAGATGGCGTGCACCCAGGAAATATTCTAAGGAAAAATAGACTTTCAAAAAGTCTGACTGTACTAGTTTCTGGTTCCATCACACTTTTTTCAAGTCTATACTTCCTTAGGTTTCTGTACTTTTCTGTTAATCTTATCATATATATCAATCAAGTTTAGCATTAAAATTTTTTTTGTGATTAATGTTATGGAATTGCATTCATAATTTTGTTTTGATGTTCTGATAGCATGTAGTTTACCAGTATTTAATTTATTTGATAAGCATCTCTCTCACAAAATTTCCTTAATAATAATTACTGATTGTCGAGAAGAACCCAAATAAATTCAAGATTGACAACAAGGAACTCACGTCCCGCCGGAACTTCATTGAACAAACAAGAGAGGAAGTGAAAGTAAGTGACAACATTTTATGAACATGTATTTTAAGTTAATTGTTTGTTGTTATTTGTTTTGTTGGGCGATTGCCATTTTTATGCTACTTGCTCCGTGTAAAATATCTTAAGTTTTGAATGTTTGCTTATTCTAGGGAATGAAAGAGAAAATGAACTTATCCCGGGGAAGAGACAGGGATAGGACAGTAAGACAGGTAATATTTTTATGCTATTCATTAGGCATAATCACTTTTCTTCATGGATCATTTTACAAAGGGAATACAAAACTTGGTTTTGTTAAATGAGTTTAATATTTTATTTATCTATGAAATATTTCATATGAATCCTTGCTAAATCAAAATTTTCCCTTTTGTTTCTGTAGTTGACCGATTAAGTTGGTTTTCAGCACTCATCTCATTATATATAACTTGCAAGATTTAGATATTATCAATATTTCTACATTGTTAAAGAAAATAATTTTGATTTAAAACTGATTTTTTTTCAACTAGAGTAGTTTATTTGATTAGAAAAATTTCATTGTAATTGAAAAATTGAAATAAATATATTTCAGTTCATTAAACTGCTCTCTCTAGATAGCAAGATGCACACTCTTAAAGTTAGATAACTTCTTATGTGATAGGCTCTGCCAATCCAGTGGTAATATTGCAAGGCAATTCAAAGTAACCAAGGAAGTTTTAGTTTTATTTTCCAATATATTATTTATCTTGCAAAATTCACTTTAATTAATTAATTAATTAATGAAAGTTTATTATTAACTTTAATTAACTTTCTTACTTCCTGAAATTAGAATTCATTTATTTTATTTTTATCATGGATTTACAGTTTTCTCATATCCTATTACTAGAGGTGTTTGAAAATGTTTTTATTTGTTCTGAAATTTGTTGATTTGAAAACCGAATTGTGGAGTTTTGTGTTTTTATTATGTTTCCTAAATTTTCTAATTGACTAATTTTCACAGTCTCATAGGAATGATATTAGGCACACTTTAGCATAAACATTAAAAGCCTTGAAAGTAATATTAACTGTAAATTGTACAAAATATTAAAATTAAATTTATTTAAAACTGTGCTCTTTACACCTAAGGAAAATGCTTTCACAGCTGCAGATCGACAAAACATGATATTTTCATTAAAAACATATTGACACGATAGATGTTAGGAAAAACGAAACGTATTTCTTCGTGAAATTAGGCGAGATTTTGTGATAATCCATAATGGAAAGAAAGTTTTGTGAATTGCAAATGATCAAAGCTGTATTCACATAAGCAAAGATGTCATGAGTGATCAAAAATATGACAAAAAATATGTAAATGATACAAATTTATACATTGTACATTTATTTAAATCATACCAAAATTACATTTCCCTCTCTTACAAATGATGAATGAATCAAAAATTACCAAAATCTGTGCTGCTTATTAAAACTGTCGAAATTAGCGTTATTTCGCTAAATCGGCCAAAATTTGCGTTATTTGTTGGTTTTATCGCTTATTGCAAAAAACGAACACCTCTACCTATTATTATATAAATTGATTATTTTTCACTTCTTGTACAAACTTGGGTTAAGTTGCATGTTTTCCTGTGCTATGTGGAATGTCATCATTTGTAACTTTTCTCATCAGTAATGTCTATTAAAGCACTGAGGAGATAAAATATTTTCATGCGTTTTCTCTGATGGTCCCAAAGTAATTACATTGAGCTCAGTTCAGTGGTGCCCAAACATTCTTGATTTGATTATTTACTATTTAAATATTCTTGGTAAATATTGGTTATATTAAAAATACAATTTTAAACATGCAAGGGGATTTTGTTTCTTCTTTACACACTCCCTGGAAATTATATAATTTATCATTTATCTTAGTAGTTTGACTGAAAAGTCAATAATTTGAAAATTTAAATAATGACCTCATTTGGTGTTGCTCTTGTATTCAAGAATGTTCTCTGTTTTAAATGAAAGAACAAAGTAATGTTTCACAATGGTTTTGGAAAAATTTTATTGATTAGAAACTGGAAAATATGTGTTTTAATCGAGGTTTCATTTTATTCCCAGCCCTTGCTGGAGAGCAGTAGTAGTCCTGTCCATGTAGTTGGAGGAGGAGGAGGAACCGTAGGCCATGGCACCACCAAATATTCCAAACTGGAAAATGAAGAAGCCGACAGTCCGAGTCGACAGTACCCAGACAGTAGGCAGCAAGGCATCCTCGCAAGATCTCCAAGTGAAACTATGGATCCTGAATCACCTGCCACGCTCAAGACTGTGTCACATCAAATCGGCAGTGAGCTGGATGAACAGGCTGTGTAAGGGACTGATTCTGTAACAATATTAATTATAGGATACACATACTTCATAGAAACATTTGCTAGCCAAATGCCCGTGAGCTACCGTATTTGACGGCATATAAGACGCACCGGCGTATAAGACGCACCCTCATTAAGTTGGCCACTCACAAGGAAAAATAATTTTTATAGTTCGTACGAAAGCGCGGTACCACAATAACTTAAAATGTAGTTTCTTTTAGTTGTCACGTTTCGTAAAAGCCAAATATTAACACAATCATTGAATGCAATTATGAAATAGGTAGTATAGACCATCTGGGCTAAAAATAGTATTCAGTATTGGAAGTTAACCTTTGGAGGTTGAACCTTCACATATAATTTAGGAAAAAAGGTGCGTCTTATATGCTGTCAAATACGGTAATTTAATTACGAGTTAGCTCAATCGTGTTATCATTATTTGAGTCTGCACTGTAACTTTCTATCTGTGCTGGGGCAGAAAATAATATTTCTTTAGCTGCCGTTTGTTGGAACCAAATATTTTGCCAAATATCACCTGTGCTGGGGCAGAAAACAATAAAAGAATAATTTTCAGTAGTTGTTTGTAGGAACCAAATATTTTGCCTAATATCAGGAAGGTGGAAAGCAGTTGAAAAGACTACTGCTTGTGTTTTTACGAAACGTTTCTTCAAATTCATTAAAAATTCATTTGGTGGTAGTTAAATGTATTAAACATAAAATTATTCAGAATTCTAGATAACTACAAGTTAGCAGTAAGTGTTTTAATAATTTATTGATTGGGATATACTCATGTTAGGAAGTTATCTTGGTTTAATCTCTTCTTCCAAAACATGTATATATATTTAAGGATTAAATGAGAGAGAGTAATTGCAAACTCCATCATCCTCAATAAAGTTGATTCTATTCTATATGGAGAAGTTAACTGTTGTGCATTTAGAACAAATTTTACTTTGAACATTCTAATTGCTTTGAATGTTGAATTTCAAAGTAGTTGTGTTAAACTTTGGATGACACTTTTATGGTCAAATTGTTTACTCTCAAGGGGAACACAAGGTTTATGGTAAACGGATTTGAACGAAACTTTAAGGACACATTCTTTGCTTAGAATTAGTGGACTGGACACGTGTCCAACCGTTCAACTAAATGGACCTTTGTTTATGAAAAATTAGTAATTGAAAGGGTTAGGTATCTACTCAATTTTATTCATTACCCTATAGAACTCGAGATTTTCCCTTAAGGAAATTATTTTCTTCCATTTTATTACTGATAACTTATCTTTATGCAATTAAAGTTCATCTTCTTACCTTCCAAGAATTCTTTACCTTATAGTTAGCATTTATTCTAATACACACAATGCTGCACAGTGGGCTAGAATTGAAAATGGACGTACAGAGAAAAGTGGTTTTTTGAGTGTGGACTTTGAAACTTCGCTCTTAACTTTCCCAAATGCAATTTTATAGGACTACTATCAAGTTTAAGAGGACAGCTAATGTGATTAGTACCAACGAGTACCAAAGGATTGCAGTGAGCTATGTTATGAACCATCATTCAGCTTACTTTTCGTGAGGCTCTTCGTCATTGAAGTTCATTTGGTTGAAATATGGTTATTATATCGGGTGAAATAATGGAAAATTTTGTCTTAAGTCTATTAGTGAGTAACAAGGAAAATTATGACAAAAAAAATAAAAAAAATTAGAGAATAACTCGCAAATAGTGGGTTATTTCCTCCAGATTTGGGATATCACTGTAAGTGTGTAATGCATTACACATTGCATACAGTCCGATTAGCAATTTTCAATTAATTATTGCAAAGAATCTAAGAACCATTTACACAAATGCCATATTTAACAATTTTTATTACTCTACCTCCTGCATCACCACAAAAATGTTCATCTAAATACCCAGACAAAAGTGAGAATCTCCTCTTTTGATACCAACATTTTTGGTAAATTTTGGTCAACTTTGACCCCCTGTATAATTTTAATGCCCAAGAATCAACGCAAATTACTTGCATGGTTGTATACAAAATTTATTCAGCTGTAACCGAGGAAAGTTTTAAAGTCTGCACTCAAAAAAACCACTTTTTTATTTTTGTCCAGCTTTTTTCAATTCTGTGCACCACTGTGCAGTATTATGTGTAGTAGAATAAATGCTAACTATAAGGTAAAGAATTTGCCATAGGTAAACAGGCAGAGTTTTGCCTAATTCTTTTGAAGAAATCAGTCTGAAGATAATGATATTTTAAAAGATAAAGATATTGGAGCAGATAAAGTTTGCTGCTAAACTAAGAATAATACTGGCCCCAGAAGATGACGGAATTCTTGCAAATATTTTTACTTTTCTAAATCTTGAAAGTGCAGCAAAGCAGCACAGGCTGTGTTTTCCTTTAAGACAGTCTCAGCAGCTATTTGGAAGATTGTTATTATATAAAAATGAAAGCTCCTGGATGGCCAAGTGGGCAATGCATTCAACTTTGGTGTAAGCAGACCTTTGGTTCCTGGTGAGAGCCAATGTGCAAAATGACCTAGGCTGTTTTAAGAAACATGTTATAAAATGTTGATTGAAAATGGTTCCTTAAAGACAAAGGAGAAAGGGAAACAAACCTCCCATTTTTCCATCACTTTCCTTTCCTTCTTTTTCTATACAATAGAAGTTGGTGTAAAATTGTTTCCAATAACCTGATGATGGTTCAAATGCAACAAAACAATGTCTAAACTTATAAAAAATCATAGATGCATGAGATATTTTCAGACATCTTACTTCATTAATTATTTCAGACTTCAGCCAGTTTTGTTTTTCCGCGTTTATCAGATCCATAGGAACATGCTTATTTTATGTATATGTTAAAATTTTAATATTTCATAAGGATGAAATAAAATATGAATTTTAAGATGGTAAGATCTATTGGAAAATAAAGGTATGTACTAAATTGGGATACAGTTTAATTAAGATTTTTTTCTTTTTCTTTTCTCTTCGAATGGGCCTAAACTTATGGACTGGCTTGTTAATTTTCATGTAGGTTTTCATAATACATTCTATATATTCTTTCAAGTGAGCAACCATCTATCTTTCATAGTTTGTGATTCTCCTCCATGTTTTCTTCTCTTTGTAAATATCTTCAGCTTCAGACCTTTTCTGTGCATCCATACTGTACATATACGAAATAACCATAAACATAAAATATAGCAAAAATAGTTATCTAAAATTTATTTGAAATGTTCAAAAGGATAGAGAATTTACCTAAATTGAATGTATACTCAATTTCATAGAATTATTTCTAAAAAAAGGTATCTTCATCTTTGCAGGATGCTTGATGACTTCGGAAATGAATTAGAAAACAATGAGTCAAAGCTGGATTCAACTATGAAGAAAATGGCCAAAGTTCTGCACATTTCAAATGGTATGTAATCAGTAATAGTGTGATAAGACATACCGTATTTGCTGGCATATAAGACACACCTTTTTTCCTAAATTATGACTCGAAAAATTTCCCTGCGTCTTATATGTGAAGGTTCAACCTCCACAGGTTAACTTTCAATACTGAATGCTATTTTTAACATTTCAAGTTATTGTGGTACCGCGCTTTCGCACGGACTATTAAAACCTCTTTTCCTTGTGAGTGGCCAACTTAATGAGGGTGCGTCTTATATGCCGGTGCGTCTTATATGCCGTCAAATACGGTATTTTGCAAAGAAGATGAGTTTTCTTTTGGCTCATGTTGGTTTCATATCTCTGTGCTCTATTTTCATTTGAAGTTCTGAAATAGTTATATATGAAGTTCTGAATGCAAACAACTATTCTGTATAAAAATTATTATTGCTCAAAGGTTTCAAAGATACCCATATTTACAAATAGAAAGTGATCAGCTTAAATTTTGAGGTAGATTTAATTTGGTCATTAACAAAGGGTGAAGGATAGAGGCAACCTATTGTGCATCTGCCGTATATGATACATTAAATGATTGTGAGAGGTGAATTGGATCCAAGGGAAAATTAAATTTCTTGTGCAATTGCTCATTTGTAAACATATAAACATAAGGTAACCTATCTTTGAACTCAAAAGGAGTATAAGAGATTAGAAATGGGATGTACACATTTATTGAAAACTCTTGGCCTTTAATCCACCAGTTACATTAAATGAAGCGGATCAAATGAATATTTTTCTTTTAAGAGAAATGTTTTTTTTTCTCTCTTATTTCGAAATAAATTATTTTGAAGAGGATGCCAGTAAGTGTGTGCTAACAGTCAAATTATCTGAAACCACTTGTTAACCGGGTGCCATGTTATCTTCTGTGAGCTGTTCTTTTAATGTTTGTCTAAGGCATATATAACTGTATCTTTGTCAAAGAATGACAGAGATTAATAATCTGAAAAAGTAGTGTCACTTCTATAATGTACTGTTAAGATCAAATATTTAACTTTTATAATTTATTTTCTATAAATATTCAACAATTCTAATCTAACTAGGGCTGAAATATGAAATAATCAAAGCCTCATAAGTTTCAAAAGGCTTGAATTATAAAAAGATAAGACTTTTTTTAGAAATTGCAGTAATAGGGATAGTTATTCAAATGAAAAATTAATGTAAGTACTTATTTAAAGTTTAGAGCTGTTTCAAAACTCATAAATCTTCTAGAAATTACTTAAACGTTTAAATTGCAAATCATGAAATATATCATGAATTTTGTAGAATACTGATGCTCAGTCATAATTTTAGCATCAGTTTTTTGCTTTAAATCAGAGGAGACATGATAGTTACAGCAGCTTATATATCCTCTTTGGAAGTTTTAGACCAAAAATATTCCTTATATATTGGTAAAGTTGTTGTAAATATTGCAAGACTAATAGAAATTGAGCTTAGCCTGTCATATAGAGTAAATTTAGGTTATTAACATGAATTCCTTCATGGACACAAGTGATGTACACTACAGGAGTTACTTGATGTAATCTTTTTTAGAATGGAAAGTCAATGGGAATTTTCAATTTGTAGATTTTAACAAAAATAAAAGAGTTTAACTTGATTTCTGTGAAATGCAATTGCATGATAATATCATAAGTCAAATTATCTTTGAAAGCATTTTTTTTAATCGTCAACTCACATCATTTCATCTCCTAGATACAAACCTTCAGTTTGAAAGTTTATGAAGTTGATGTTACGTTAAAGACAGCTGTATATACTTCAATACCTTTCCTGTTTACTCTTTGCATGTGGCAGAGTACAAAAATTTAATGAATTAATTAATTCCCTTACCTTTGTTTGAAGAGTGAGCTGAAATGTTTTTACATTGAAAATAATAAAGGCAAATACATTAACATATAAAATATTTCAATTGGAAATGGAGATGTATGTATATTCATGCATCTAATAATGATATTCTTTTGCAATTTTGGT
This sequence comes from Sympetrum striolatum, assembly GCA_947579665.1. Lineage (NCBI taxonomy): Eukaryota > Metazoa > Arthropoda > Insecta > Odonata > Libellulidae > Sympetrum > Sympetrum striolatum. Next base: position 72,858,252 of record OX388345.1, on the reverse strand, counting down.
GAAACTCATTATACTGAAGGAAATCTTGTATATTAAGATGTTTGAAGAATGACCCAGTATATATTTACTCAGTTTTCAAAAAATAAATAGTTCCAGCAGCCTCAGTTCATCAATACCATTTTATTGATATTCAATGAAGAACTATGGATAAGGTTGCATAATATTCTTTCATTATCTTTGTAGTTTCAAGTTATTTTTTAAGTTTAATGAACCTGCTGGTTTTCCTATAATAGCTTAATCCAGTAAAGTAAAGTTTTACAATTGTACAGTTTATTGAAAATGTAAGTACGATTTAGATCTGTTTTTACTATCATGCCAATCCTAGACTGCTACTTAATTTGATCATACTTCATATTTGTTAAATTTATTGTTCAAAATTTAAGATGTGTTGAATCAAATATCAATATAGTTGCCAAATGATAGCAAATACTTGCATTTGAAAAATACTGTACTGTTTACAATAGTTCAAGCAGAATTAGGTTATTGGATAATCATGTTGGCTGAATATGCTCTATTAAATTAGTTAAAACAAATGACATGTAGAAGGGGAATGGGTTTTAATGTGAATTTTTGGGGAGATTTTCTACTCTATATGATAAATATCATCATCATTACTAGCAGCTGTTTTAGTTTATTCAAGATTTTTTATAGTTTGACTTGCTATAATTTACAAAGAAGTAAGGAAAATTGTTGTTGTCATTTGAATATTTTTCAATAGAGATTGTTCAAGCTAAATCAATTTGTGAGCACAAGACAAAATAAATGTTTGTCCTAAGCAAGGAACAGCAATCAGCCAGGTCTAATAATCCATGCATTCCGGCAGATATATTTAGATTTTCAAATGAATCCTTCTGAGATAGTGTACATGAAGTAATAGCAATCAATGCCTATAAAAATCTCAGTTCTTAGTATTTAGTAAGCATTTTAAATATTTTAAATCTCAAACATGATTTTAATCATTATTTCTTTAAATAAAATATATCTCATTGTATTGTAATTGAATTTAACATTGAATATTTGCTTTAAACAATTAAATCCTTTTCATTATGAAGTATTACTACTATTTAAAAATTCACCTCAAAAATACTTTTTTAGCTGATAATAATTGCCATTAAGAGGTTTTTATGAAAGTGGATTTGAACACTCTCTTGAATGGTAATTCAAAACAACTTCTGAGCTCTCTATGCTAAAATTTAGTTAAAATCTAATTTTTCACTCTTCGTGCTTTTTTATGACTAAGCGAGAAGATCTGAAGTTCTCAAATCTTAATAATCACAGAAGAGGTTATTAATGTGGCATTAAAAGTATAAATATTAAAATAAGTATAAAATATTTTTAATTAAGAAGAATATTTTATACAGATTTTATTTCAATTGATTTAACTGTGAGTGTACTCTAAAATTGTGATGTTATAATCAAAAGAGGCTTAGATTATGATGGTAATGATGTATTTTATAATTCACATATGCCTATAGTTAATTGATCACATGTATTTTATAATTCACATATGACTATAGTTAATTGATCACATGTATTTTATAATTCACATATGACTATAGTTAATTGATCACATGTATTTTATAATTCACATATGACTATAGTTAATTGATCACAATGAGATGCTGTGTTTTGTTGTGATTGTCCGGAGTTCTTGAGTGCTTTACCAAGGCTTGAGTTCAAGTGACTCGGGAGAGAGAGGCAGAAGAAGGGTTCGGAGAAAAAAGAGCGGTTTCAAAAAAGTTGAATTTCTGAAAGGTTGAATGCATCATTTGGAATGTATCATGGAGATGATAAATATGGCATTACTGCATTATAACAAATCTGAAGATCTTATATAGCATAACTAACTCATTATCACAATAATTTACCCCTTTCTTAATTCATATAATAATGCTATACATAATTGGAGAGTGATAGGCGAAGATAGTTCATTTTTTGTTCAGTGATATATAAAAGCATTCCAAATTCTACTGTTGCACTGCTTTTACATTGGTAACCATTTCTCATCCAACTTTAGGCAGCATGTTGCAAAAATCTTTAAGATTTGGAAGCTTCAAATTAAATTATAATGAAACTAATGCATCATTCAGAAACCATGCACTTAAAATTCCTTGAGGAGGCTGTAACATAGTGGAATTCCATTATAATGAAAAATTGTTTAATAAAGCAAAGGTTTTACAGACAACAGAAATAACTTTTACTATCCACACAAGATTTCAGTAGGTGACTATGGTAGCCATCTTCAAAGCTCAAGTCACCTACTGAAACCTTATGTGTATAGTAAAAATTACTTGCATTGTTTGTAAAACCTTAGTCTTATTTAACAATTTTTCATTATCTACTTGAAGCCTCAAGTTGGGTACTGCATAAAAATTAGATATCTTAATTTTATGAAGTAAGAAGACAGATTGTGGTTTATCACACTGTTAACTATGAAATTTTTCTGAATTTCACTGTTGTATGAATGTTAACTAGCATCGTAATCAACTGAATGATGTTGTTGTAGTTATTACGTCATTGTGAAAGGTGAAATATTAACTTTTAGTAAGGCCAAAATTAATAACATAGAAATTAAAGGATACCAAAGAAAAGTTAATTTTGCGGTAGTAGAAATGGAATTTTGACTCGCCTAATTCAAACTACTCATTTAATTTGTAGTTCAATAATAAGATATATTTGACTTAAACAAATCTGGGAAACGGTCAATCACGTCTTTAGACTGTGAGTTCTATGCATAATTTTTGGTTCAACATGGATCAGTCATCTGTTGGTTCAATTTGACAAACATGAATACCTATGTATAAATAGCTCATCTGTTTCTGAGATAGTTAGAAAGGATATGATTATGAGATAAATCTCCACACACCAAACTTTTTCTGTGTAGTTCCTCATCTTTGATTTTTGGTTGAGTTTTTTTTAGCAAGGCTAGAGAAGCTAGGGATAGCGTTGTAGTTTTCTTGTGGGATAAAGATGCAGATTAAATATAACTTAGCTGACCATTGATCAAATTGATAGTGTCTAAAAAAAATTAAAAAGTAATATAAAGAATCTCATGAGATGTTATAAATGGATATCGGGGAAAATTTTTGATAGCATGTAAATAAAGATGATTGAGGGAAGATAATTTGAAAAGCTGGGAAAGGGTTAACTATAGGAGACATTTATAGTCATTGCTATTATATAAAATTTATAGCACTTTTATAATTAAGTGGATTATTTTATCACAATTTTATGATATCATTATACATATCATTATGCATAATGAAGTGATGAAGAACTATTTGTACTTTTTTCACAGTATTACTATTATATTATTCTCCACAGTATTATTATTACTGTGGAAAAAGTACAAATTGTTCTTCTTCATCATGATGTATTTCCGCATGACATTGCCAGAGACTGTGAATTTTATTCTTAGGCATATTTTGCTTCATTTATTGTGTACTTCAGTTAATAGTTACATTAAAATAGGATACTTATAAATTGTTATGCCCTCACTTCAATGTAAAAAAATTTATATCTGAATAAAATGGAAATAAAAATTACAATGAAACAAACATTTATGTCACTAAATGCTATTTTCTAATCTTCCCTAATGTGTAGCACTCTATTTACACTGAAACCTTTCATTTAAGAAAATGTTGGGAGCTAATTGTTTTACTATTGGTTATTCAGGAGTTAATTGTTCAGGGGTGTATTAGCCATTGCATACCTCTAAGGAGTCATAACATATTATCCTTCGGTTAGGGCATATTTTTTAACCTGAAGTAAGTATATCAAATTAAAGTGTATCTTTGATGACAAAGATTGTGTTTTTCTTTTTGAATTGGACAAGAGAAAGATCTGCTACAAGACAGTATCCCCTCTCAAACTTTACCTTAAAAATTGTTGATCTTTACTGCCCATAATTAGAGATAATCAGCTACTTTTCTTCTCTTTTTCAGATCGGAAACAGTGGATTGCCATTGGTGTTCTTTCTGGTGTGGTGGTTGTGGTTATTATCTTGTTTATTGTGGTTTGAGAACTGATGTTCCTGTCTGTTTAGTATCTGAATAAGAAGATGGAAATAGAGTGATTCCTCATTGGTCTTCGTTGTGTATGAAAGTTTTGCTGGAAACGTAATTGATAAGCATCAGACTTACTGGAATTCGGTAATTCCATATTTTTAAGGTTCTCAAAATGGTGGCAAAGATTTTAGTGCTACCTGATATCAACTACAACAGGTAAATGCAAATACCTAATTTTGTATTTGGTTCAGGCTATTGTTTGGACTTAAATGTCCATGGACTTGTAATTAAGTTTATAGTTATCCTGCCTGTCCTATTATACCAAAATCATTATTTCCCTCCCATTTATATTGTGGGTAAATCTTCAATCTGGGTCTTTCATGTTGTTCCTTTTTGTACAGTATTATTATTATTATTTGAAATCAAATCTTTATATTTTAATTTTTATAGAGGTTTATGTATTTATTGTATGTGATAAATTACCCCAGAAATTTAAACACAGTGCTTAGAGCTAATTATTTTTGTTGCATTTAAAGTTTATCAACAATGGCATTTAATACAATGCTCACAAGGGATGATCATTAGTTATACTTAAATGCATATGGAATGGATATAACGACTCCAATTAATTTCATCGCTATATATTTTAATTCTTTTTAATTCTCTCTCTTAAATCAACTTCACCTGAGACTACATGTTAACATTTAATAGCAAATTCAAATTGATATATAACCAGTTTCGATTAAACTGATCATGATAGGATTATATTTTGAGAAGAGTGTTCAATTAAGAGTAATTAATGTGTAATAGCATACAAAATCTTGAATTAACTTTAGGATCGAGGGAAAAAAGAATCTTTTATGCCTACCTTAAGATTTGGCATCAAGTAAAAAACTCTGTACTTGGATATTTGGGTGAGTAAAGATTGTAAATATGATATCCAAGAATTTGTGGTTTTGATAAAGTTTAGAAACAATTTTTACCATAAGAAAACATAACTTATGTTAAAAAGAAAATATACTGTTTATCCCACTACTGTTTTATTCTTTTATTTACATCGTATATGTATCTCTTGAAATCCAGTGTAAAAGTAACAGGATCATTTTCAGAAGGAGCTGCAGGTTGCTGCTTACCCTTCTTCTTGGATGAAGCTGATAACCTCTGAAGCGTTGATTCATTAAGTCCCTCTGAGGAGAAATTCATACCAATGAGTGCTCTATTACAACCCGAACAGGAACTAATCAAGTACACGTTTGCATTAGGGTTCACTTATCAGGTACGAGTTATTAGTAAAGTAAGGAATCCATTACTCTACTGAACAGAAAATCATATTTAAATCTGGGAATAAATTATATCCTTTTTTAACCTTTGCCTCAAGATAAAGGAAATTATAAATCATTAGGGGTTTGAAAACTCTCCAAAAGACATCTATGTCAGTATTCCTTATCACGTTGTTACAGATTCTGGATTACTGATCTTCTGAGAAGCACCAACTGCCAAAAAGGTGAGTAATCCAGGCCCTTCTGGTTTTTCTGGAATCTGTTACAACACAATTATGGAACACATACAAAGATGGTTTTTGGAGACTTCATAAACCTCATAATTCAAACTTCATAATTCATTAACTGCCATTTTCCAATCTCTTTCCTTACATAATAAATTATGTTGAATAACATCTTTCAGATAATTGTCACCTCATTGTGAATTAACTATAAGGGTCTACCAAAATTTGCATAATGACTAAATAAGATGCAAGGATCTATCTAACCTTTTAATAAACAAGAAATAACTTTTTATCAGATAAACCAACAACTTAAGGAAAGTTATTCAAGTTAACACATGATTAAGAGCCCATTATAGAGTTTAAGTACTGTATATATTCAGGAATATGAGAGTAAAAAAAATTTTATGTTCAATGAAATTAGGATGCCATGATGATGATAGGATGATTTAATTGCTTCAGGCAAAACAAATAATCTTTTGGAATATCATAGCAAACATGAAAAATATGCCACAAAGTTAATGTCTTTGTATTTAGTTCTTGAAAGAATACTTCACGATGAAATGAGCTAGACCACAATGGAGTGCTGTGAGCTCTCAGTGAGCCGTGCTATATCTGAAAGATAAAATCTTTCCAACTATTTATTAGATAAGAAAGATAGATAGACGATACCAATTCAGGGTTAATTTTGTGGTACTTATTAACTTGTAAAAAATTATATACCATGGATTTTTTACAAGATAGATAGAGATAATTATGTATGAAAATTTTTTCGACTGTTCATACTTAAATGAAGGTTCATTATGAAAAAGCCAAAATATTTCAACACACATCACACCACAACCAGCCTTGGAGGCAGAGTTGACAGCATTCCATCTACGTTATCACTCCAAACCCCAAGGTCCTGGGTTCATATCCCGGCTGATCGAAGCTTTCCAATCAGGGAATGATTGTGTGTTTGTTGTTGCTGTTGCCTCGGTGAAGTACCCCCTGACAAGTTAATGGGACTTCACCCATAAAGGGCAAGTGGCTAAGCATGAAAAAAATATTTCTTCTCTTTACATTTAAAATAAAGATAGGGTGGATATGAAAGCCATAAAGTTTGATTTATCATGTGAATGAGCCATGGAAACTATATGATTTGGAATACAACAATAATACAAGCACGACAAACAGAAAAATTAGTGGTAATACCTGGAATGCGTATCTTCACTTTTCCGCTTTGCCCAAAAGATCCATCGATGATTCCATCCTCTCCAGTTGACAGTTTCACTTTCAGTCCAACAAAAATCTGTATGTTACTTTCTTTCTTCAACATATTTCGCCCGATAACTTCCATTTCATTCGAGACCCTCTCAATAACTCCACTTTTCTGTTTATTTTTGTACACCTGCAGTTTTGGCAGCACACTTGCGTGATAATCCTTCTCTTCGATGCCATGCACAAGCCTGCCCCAGAATGCAAGCCTGCATAGGTTTGCATAAATGTCGCCATCAAGCCTCGAACCAATCACCAAACTTCCAGGGACTGCAGGTATTGGATACTCAAATTCCAGGAGGGCATAGATTTTCAGTTTGAGTTTGGAAACATTTTCTTTATTCTCTTCCTTGGAGGAAGCTTCTTCAGCAGTCAGCTCCTCGACATACTCATATTCTCTATCAAAGTTAAAACTTGCCCCATCTGAGGTATCTTCTTTTAGTTCTTTGAAAAAAGAAACCTGAGCCATCACAGTTTCATGGCCGAGACTTATGTGAAATTTAGATCGTGTGCATATTTTGTGCCGAAAGTGAGCTATCCTCTGTACGGGAAGAATTGCTGCATTTATGATAGGGATGTAACCAGGACTGCACCCAATTCCTCGTTCTAACAGCTTTGGATCGAACTGAGTGACACAGATGCCGAGTCTGTCGCCTTCCACTGCTCTTTCCACTGGACGGTGAAACATCTGCATGGACTTGACCTTTTTCGTGATACGCAGGGACGGAATCTCCACCATCTGGAAGATTAATGCTAGGAATTACATATATGCATGAATGTTCTACCTTTTGGAAGGTTCATGTGCCTTAAAATTCCCAATTCAATCCAAGTTCTTTTTTTTCTTGGTAGTTTAGCCTGCCCGTAATGTCATTTAACTCAGAGTGTGGTCCGCGGACCCAAAGGGTTCTGCGTCAATATTTTAGGGGGACAGCAGATGCTTTAAAAAAATATATAATTCACATTAAATATCACATTGTGTTTGACAATTAAATTAAAATTTTGTTAGTGAAATTTATTTTTCTGTGCAAATGTCTTAAACTAATATTCTTTCCCTTTGAATTAAATAACAATAAATATATGAGTTTGTAATATTATTGTTTGGTTCATGCCAAAACTGAGAAGGGGTCCCTGAGTTATTTTCCTCTTTCAAGGGGTTGACAGGCCGGAAAGTTTGGGAACCACTGATCTAACTAATTCTGCATTTGCCTTTACTTCTGTTTTTTCCCTTGTTTTCTACCCTAAATTTCTCTCGTTAGCCATCCCTCTCCTCTTAATATTTGACCCATTTCCTCTGTTGATGCTTAAAATGTAGGAAAGTAGGAAAGGTAAATCTTTGTGTGTAAAGCCTTGTTAAACAAACTTAAGACAAAGATTCTAACCTGCGATAAAAGTGAAAACGTAAGAGCAAATGTAAAATTAAAAAATGTTACCCTTCAACAAGTGAAAGAATTTAACTATCTGGGAAGTAAAATCACGTGGGATGGAAGAAGTACAAGAGATATGAAATACAGAATTAACCAAGCAAAACTTGCATTCAATAAAAAGAAAACTTTACTAACATTAAAATTCATTAGTTTGGAGACAAGGAAAATCTTTATGAAGAACTAGGTTTGGAGTGTTGAGCTATAATGTTGAGGGAGCTTGGATGGAAAACTTTGGAGAAAAGAAGAAAAATAAATAGATTATCATGCTTTTATCGTGCTTACATGGATGAACCTGGGTGGAATGAACTATCATCTAAACTAAATGATCCACATTACCTAGGAAAAAATGATCATGACTACAAAGTACGTGCATACACAAAAAGAAAAGATGTTGGAAAATTTTCTTTTATGAATAGAACTATAGCAGAGTGGAATTTATTACCTGAAGAAGTTTTCAATCCCTTTCTTGATACTGAGAAAAAGTTTAAGAAAATCTTAAATAAAATTAGGCATTAAGACTTATATTGTTTGTTATATCTGCTATGGAAAAGTGAATTGTTGTTTTGTCACACATACTATGATGTTTAGCTTGGGTTGTGACTTTTCCACTTTCTACTATCTTATGATTTTTTTATAATTTAATGTTGTTAATGCAAGTAGTTGGCATTATTGTATGACTAGCGGCACTGCCAACTGGCTATTTACCTACTTGCAGTGATATTGTAAAAATAATAATAAAAAAATAATAATAATATGGAAGTGAATCTTGGACTATAGGGGAGAGTGAAATGAAAAGACTGCCTTTAAAGCATGGTGTTACAGAAGAATGCTGAAAGTAAGCTGGATGGAAAGGAAAACAAATAAAGAAATCTTTGAAAAAGCTCAAGAAGAAGAAAGAAGTATAAGAATCATTAGAAAAAGGAGAGTTAAACTTACTGGACATTTACTATGACACAATAGTCAAGTTAAAAGAATAATGGAAGGAAAATTTGAGTGTACAAATTGTAGAGGAAGATCCCAACTCGACTATGTCAGCCAAATCATGAAAGATATGCCAAACATACTACAAACTGAAACAGAAAGCTGAGAAAAGAGATGAATGGAGGTCTGCTGCCAACCAACTCAAGGGTTGAAACAGAAGAAGAAGCAGAAAAATTCTTGTATCTTAACTCACAGAGAAATTGAACAAAATAATAGCTTACACATGACTGGGAGTCAAAGTCAGATTACCCTCTTTCAAGTAAGTATATTTTCATGAAGACTTGTGTAATTCAAAATATTTGTTGAGAAAAAGACAAGACGAGAAGAAAAACTTACATCGTTTGTATTCACAGATCCTTGTAATATGGTTCCAGTCATCACTGTTCCTTGACCTCTGATGCTGAAGCAATGATCAATGGAAAAAACAAACGGAGCATCAATTTTTCTATTTGGTTGGTAGGCCATGTTCTTCAAAGTGTCTATCAATTCTTGAACACCTGCAGAAAAGGTAATTGTGGAAGACAACTGATTTAGATATTGAAGATTTTGAACAGAGGTAACAGATAAAATCAGAATAGGATAAATTTTTACGGTATTTGATGAATAATTAGCATAGCTACTGACCCATTGGCTCTGTGCTAGGGTTACTTTCTGGTCCACCAGGCTTGGCAGCGGTACACACGATTGGGGCATTGGAAAATTTGGTGCTCTTTAGGGTCAACTGCATTTTCTTTTTCATCTGTCAGAATTGAGGAAAAAAGTATGATTGACTGTATTAGGAAACTAAATGAAAACAGCAAAGACACCAAAAATGTTAGTCAGAGCATAATAAAAATTAAGCTTTTAGGAGGAACATTTGAACATTGAGAAGTTGATGGTCATTTTGGGTAGGTATCAACTAAAACAAATACTGATTTTTTACCCTCATGTTTTTATATAGAAAAGAGCATTAAGAACTATATTTGCTCTAAAACTAACAACACCTTGTACACAAAGGAACTATATTTGCTCTAAAACTAGCAACACCTTTTACAAAATGCTATTATCCATGTTGTAATGACCCTTCCTAGTATCAACATTTATGCTTGTTTTGCTAAAGAAAACCCGTATTACCCTCCCATGGAACAAAGCTGAATCATGATTACTTTCCAGAGTGAAACAAATTGCACCTGTTTGGTAATGTATGTCATAATCTAAGTAATTTTTTCATAATGCTCCTCCTCATAGTCTTACGTCTTTTACGTTCTTTGAACTTGAAAGGTTTATTTAAATCATGCTTTCTACGGCAATCATGAATTAAACTTAAACTTGTGACTGCTACCTTTAACATTAAGTTTATCAAAATCCTATTTATTCATTTAAATTTTCTATTTTTTAACTAATTAGTGAAACGATATCATTTTGCATGTCATATGTATATATAACAATTATTTGGATGAGTGAATATAAACACTAATACACACAAATAGACCACACTCATTTGAAACAATTCTGATGAATGCTGAGACAAGGAAATTTTTTTAATGGACTTACAAATACTAAAAATAAAACAATCAGAGTGATGAAAATCTTAAAGCGATTATTTTCTTCGATTGAATCAAATTTTAAAGTAATAATGGAAAATTGGACGCATCTTACTAAAAGAAAATGACCATTAAGATGACTGCGAACATCTGAAGCAGTAAGGCATTTCTTTTAAAGAGAGGATAACCAAAGGATGCCATAGATTACTTTTCAGGAATGGATTGAAGAAAATATTTTAGAGGAATGGGTAACATAAATGGCGCAGATCTGCAATTTTGATTTTATTGTGATTGATCAATATCCCTCATCACAAATCATCATATTTTATAATGTAGGAGAAACTGATTGAATTACACCTAGAGCAAGGCAATAAGTAAAGAAAAATTTGCTTCTCAACAAGCTTCTTACCTTCTCTATTGTGGCAGCCTGCTTGGCAGGAGGAAGCAAGTCTATCTTATTAAGTACAATAATCATTTTTTCAGATGTTACTTCTCCTATTATCAAGCATTCTGCTGTTTGTGTTTGCATCCCTTTGGTTACATCCAGAACTAACACCATTATATCAATAATCTGAGCACCTGCAAGAAGTAAACCATGAAAAAGAAGCCAATTTGTAATCACACAAATTATTGATGAATATTTACCTCCGATGATGGTTCTAACCAAAGATGCATGTCCAGGACAATCAACAAATGTAAACTGTAGTTGATCACATATGTTCTTCAGATTGTCTGGAGGATCTACACATAGACTACTAAATCCTAAATCAATAGTTATGCCTCTTTCTTGTGATTGTGGATTTTTATCAAAAGCAGCAGTGCTTGCAATGGTACTAAGAGCCTTTGATAGTGAAGTTTTTCCACTATCAACATGACCTAACACTCCGACGTTTAGATTGAGTAAATTGGGCATCGTTGCTTTAGAAAATGTGGAAATATTTCTTTAAGTCCGATGTAATGCGGGTGTGCAGCAAAAACAGTATTTGTGGATGAAATATGTCTTTAGAAATATAAATTATGAGTGTTCGAATTGAAAGAATCAGGGAACTCACTCTTTAAAGAGGTTAATACAAATGTACACTGTTTAACAACCGCTGACCAATGCAGCTTTTGATTTTTTAGAAGTAAATCTATCTATAATTCAGGTTATAGACAATGCCATGCAATTATTACACATCCATACCGCAATGTTATTGCAGATGATATGCGAACAAGTTTCAAAACAGAACACGCCTTCGTTATTCAGATGTTATGAATGCACTTGCTCCACGACCGATAGAGGACACGCCTGTATTTCTGAAATGGTATATTTTCAGTAAACGTCTTCAATCTCGCAAGGAAAGGATTATTTGTCTCGTGCGGCTTTATTTGGTATGTACATCTCTGTTCGGTATTTCTGACTGTACTTAAACGTAATAGCTTGATTCTCAGTGTATTACGTACTTTCTTTAACTGAGGTAAATTCTAGTTGTATATCAAAACGGTAAAATACAACATCAACAGAGGGTTTCAAAGGAATAGCGAGCATACAAATATTGTTACTCTGTTTCATGAAAGCGTATTAACGAATTATTGCATTACTGAATACCTTTTATTATTCATAACGTTAATCGATTGTCATATATCTCCAGTCTATAGTCATACGTTACGATTTAGTTAAAATTGTAATATTTGGTGACAGTCCAATGTATATTATATGGACAATTGCAGGTTGTTTTATTTTAATTATGAAATGCAGTTATTGCTGATTCTTAACTAATATCTATCGATCTTCGTGAACTCTATTTTAATTTTCGATGACATTTTGAATTTATTTCTGTTTGTATTACTAACACTTATTATACTAACCGTCCCCTGATGAGTCATTTATAATTTGAAAATTACTGATACTTTTTTTTGATTCCTCATATATTTAGATTTTTGAAATCGTCCGACAAATTATTGCGGTTTTTGCTGGCATAATTGCGCACTGAATATTTCGCGATGTTGCAGTGACTTAATCCCAGAATAGTTACCATGCAGTTTGTTTATTTGTTATTGCGCCGAGCATGCCTCATTTTATACGCGCAATATTTGTAGTATCGAACAATTATTTGCTCCAAATCGCCTCAGTTGCCAACTTACCCGAAATTGTATCGGCACGAGCCCATAGCTCAGGATAACAGTGGTGAGGTAGGACAGGAGACGTTAGGCGGTACGCTTTATACTATAAAAATTAGTATTATCGAACCTAAATCGAAAGTTTCGGTGTAATGATTTTCTAATCTTTTTCAGAAGTGAGTCCAACACCTTAAAGTAGGAGTGTGGATGGAGAGTAGAGCTGTCAAGTAGTGTATTGGGCGTGTCTTCGGGGCTTTCTTACGGATGGTCTTTCTTCCGGCATTCTTCTATTATGGACATGGTATTCGCCCCTTCCGGATTGTGTGAGCGCGTATTCATTATGCTGGTCGTGCCGTGTGGTGTCTTGCGTTAGTCCGACAGTTGGGCATCCGAGTTAAGGAGGTGAAGTACTGATTGATGTTGAGGATCTCCCGTAGTGTGATTCGAGGATTATTCGCAATCTGTTGATCCAGAAACTGTGATTACTCCGGTACTTATTACGGACCACATCACAATCAAGCAGGAAGAAAGAAGGCTTCTGTACAAGGTAAGAGATATTTTTATTAAATCATTAGAACCCTCTGCTATTCTGACATCAGTTTGAAATATAGTGAAACGTATAGAGACAAGATGTTTTAATTGCTGAGAGATTCTTAAAGGATAGTAAAAATTGAATCTTTCCTAGCCTGCTGTGCAAATTACTTTGAACACCTGCTATGCAAATTTTACGGTTTTGTAAACACTGTTATCAATCTTCTGCTGGAATGTATCTTTACTGTAAGATTCTCTTCGTTCTATGATTACTACTACTTATTGATGACAATGAGACTAGTTTTGCGTCTAAATCGTTTTGTTGATAGTATCAGTGATTACTGAGTAAGTATTGAAATATTCTTTTAATCTCATGACTTACATCTGGAAATTGTTTCATTTTCGCTAGCTATAGTTTCATTCGGCTGCCCAAAATTTATGTAGACAGGAAATCAAAGAAAATTTCAGCAGGTACTAACGTTTTCTTAATTTTTTTCGTGTTAACGTTTCGTAGGATTGGTGTATCACGATGAAAAGTAATCTCTGTTATCAATTGGAATCCGATATTATTCGTTTCTATCGGAAATCACGTTCACATCGTGAAAGCTAGCTCTTCCTTACAATCTAGAAACCACTTTCACAGGACGTGCATAGGTGAAACTTTTGCCTTAACTACTATGGACTCTAGAAATGCCGTTCCTTGGCGAATCGAGAGTAAACTGCAATCACAGGGATAATTTAAGCACTTTCGTCAGATTATAGGGTTCCTAGGGTTCGTTTGGCATCTCAAGAGCGCGTTTGAACGGTTCGCCGTCAGATGGCCATTGTTTGAACATTTGAAGGTCACGTAATTCGGACGGTGGATTTTTTTTGTCATTTGCATAAATTCTCTCACGTTTTTGAAAGGACCGCGACGGACGATTATCAGATGAAAATAATTCCATACGCCAATCTAATCTATCACGATTGGGAGTATATCTACGTATGGTGATTTTTCTCGGAAGAATGATTCTGCTTAAATTAGAGAAAATGATTCCTCAAGAATTAAGAACACAAGTGATAGAGTTAAATAGTATGCTCATATTGCGCTATGCGCTAGAACCTCCTATGTGTTATTATGTAAATAAATTAGTTAGTAGTATTCAATGAGCTGCTGCAATTGCTTTGCTGAGAGAGTTGTCAGGGACCAAAATATTTATCATTTTATCGTATTCATTTTTAAGCTGAACTGTCTTGTAATTTTTGTCGCCGCCTATGGAAAATGACGTTAGACTTTAATTTTTACTTATGTTTTGCTGTATTTCACATTTATAAACATTTTAAATCTCCTACGTCCCCCAAGCTATCATTTTATTTATGTTTCGCCTTTGAGAAAGTATTCATACTCACCTATGATTCTGTTTTGTTAATGAGCTGCAATTCGATGATTGATTTCAATCAGCGTTTATAAAGTCTGACCGTCGGGGTTTATTTTTGATTCCGTAATCACTGTAATAGATATCTCAAATTTTACAACAAATTAATGACGAATTAAAGAAAAATGCATGAATCTAAAAGAGTCAATTACATATTAATAGTGTAAAATACATTTGCTTGCGAGCTTCAAAATTCGCTGTTTAGATGTTTTTCGCACTAGAAACCGATGTTCTTTGATGCTCGGAGGCATGTCATGTTTACATTCTCGCAAAAAGTGATTGATGCACCTCTACGCTCCTTAGAATGCTTTGGCTTGTTACTGCCCTCGAGCCTTTGGCATTAAAGTCGTCATTTCCATTTCTCTTTAGAAAGTTTTAAACTAGTACATGATGTAGCGAGCTCTCTGCAATTAATTTTCCAGCCGAATGTAGCATTCGAAAGTGTTAACGTGTTAAATCTAGCAGACCGTCATAGAAAGGTATAGAATTGCAAATATGAAATGTTACAAAATTTAATTGTACCCACCAGAATTATAATTGGAAATAAATTATCTACGAGTACGTTTCAAAGATATTTGTCATGTGTATTTAACAAATTTGGTAACGTTTATTATTCGAAAGTCGTTTTTGTAATAAATATTTGAGAGTTTAATCTCTCCCGATAACCCTCATTTTCTTGTTATAATATTTATATTCACTCATCGCGGTTATATGTGTGGACAAATTTACCTTTTTCGGCCATAATCGGTTTATAAATTAATATATATATAATTATAAATCTTTGAGTAAATCCACTTAGGAAGATGTCTTATCTACGATGTGTACCGAAAATATTGGATTAGAACAGCATCTCTCCTTATTTTTCCCTATGGACCTTTAAGGTAATATCGATATTCCACGCAATTCCTGCGCAGGGATTTCTATTCTTAAGTATTAATATATTTCTCTATTAATTGAACATTTTAAAGGAAAACCTCGTTGAGAAGCCTTATAGGAAATAATTATTTATGTAGATCTAAAGGCAAACGGTTTAGTGCATTGAAAAGTTTATCGTTTCTTCTAATATTCAAGTGTGTTTTAACTGCTATAAATAGCTATTTTCCAAGGCACCCTGGTTGAGAGGCTGTATGTGTAAAAAGGATCTAACTGCATGGGAAAGGTTATCCCCATTGCATTTTGGATCAACTGAAGTCATACATTGAACTTCATTTTCCCATCAAAGCTATGATGTCATCACTATGCCCCCATAGTGAATTGAATCGTTTGATTAGTATAGCAGTTATGTAATCCATGATGTTGCCAGAAGAGTGGTGATTGTATGGTCTTACATAAATAGGTTTCTTTCATTAAGAGAGACTCGTTAAGATTTCGCAAAAATTCGTTCAGAAAGTGAAGTCGAATCAGAGTAAACTTCTGTTTGGCTAGTCTTTCCCATTCTTCAAATTTCCTCCATTTTTTAAATTTCCATGTTATTCTTTAACCTTTTACCGGAACTTGCCCTTTAAATAAATACAGAGAATCTCTTTTACTCTAGGCATATCTCAGCAAAATCTATGCAGGAAAAGAATTCCCTATCACGTCGGAGAAATTAGATTTTAAACAGTAGAAGTTGCATTTTTGTTCGGTATGAAATTCTTTTCCTCTTTAAGCGAAAGCACAAATATTTTAGTTCAGTATGGGTGAGAGCTTAGATTATACCGGTCACTTACATGATGTAGCTGTGGTATCAATACCTCTGTCGCTAAAAAAATTTATCTGTCAATAAATAAACCTTAAAGGCTGGGTATGAATATCAAATTGGAGGAATGCCCTTAATGTTAGCGGAAATTTTTAAGTACTATTAATGTATCGATAATATAGCAAATAAATGAAACATTTGATTAAGATTAAGCTAATTCTCTGGTATTTGATGGAATTCCATTCCCTAAATTAATTGATTGCAAAAAATGTACTTAGTATAAAAGACAATCGCTCCCGCAAAAACTTGTACATAACCTCATATTGATGTTTTATTCTCCAATTATTTTACTGCATTACAGCTACTACCACAATCCCTGGATTTGTATGTTGCCGTGAAATCTGTGATTGTTTTCATTCTGGAAGCACATCATTAAAACTAGAATATTTTCCCGGGCTGCTGACAAAACTTCAGTAGCTTTCCTGTTTTCCTTTTCTAAATGGCGGTTAGCATTTAAGCATCATTAAACATTTGCGCTCCGTTTAACTCTGATCACAACCTTAATTTCTTCTCAAAGACTCTAATTTTTCATTTGTATGAACAATGGTTAGCTTTACTGTTACTAGTTCTGGTAGTTGATGATAGTTGTGCAAAATAATTTCACCTTACATCTTTAAGTGAAATTATTATTACTCTGATTTCCCGATAAAAATTTACCGATGTAATGGAAAAACGTTTCTGATTTGATTTTGCATGTAAAAGGACGATGGGGGAATTAAATTGAATCGTGTTAGCATTCAGTGCAGCAAAAGTCCCCTCCGAAGATTCTTTCGATTTAATTGATATAAATCATCCGTTGATAAAGGTGGGAAGAACCGTAATCAATGCATCGAAGGTAATTTCTACTTTACTACGTGTTCTTTCGTGAGTGGGATCTTGAAAATCGTGTTAAGGTGCGGTCTGAGAAAAGTGATTCAGATTGACCTATTCTCTCCAATAATCCTTTTACGACTAGACTTATGGCGAGAGTAAGTTGTATGATCCGACCTTCATTTGAATTTATTCCTCTCCTTCTTCGGAGTAAACAACTGTAATAGCTTTGCGTAGGGTTTGTGCCAATTGTCCTCACCCAGTGCAGATGTTAAAAGCAGCAGGTACAAGTAACGCTTTCATCTTAAAGAATTGAAATTTGAAATAATCTCTCTGAAATTTTCTCTAATTCTGTGTAGATTTTGTTTTGTTTTCCAAGTATTCTATGCTCAGTTTATTTTCAGTAGGAAATTTCAGAAAAATGTGTTCAGATTAGGTAGAGGTCAACATTTCATTCGTTTTACTACTTTCCCTGAGACTAATTGATAATATTTAATTCTTTAATAATAATTTCATTTTCATTTAAGCGAACCATCGCAATGTTTCCTTTACTAGATTTGTTAGTATTTATTTAGAAGTTTGTTCTTCTTTCGACATTTTTTTGATTGTTTTAACTAAGCGTAACTACTAATTAGAGTAAGTAAGCATCGACATAGGTGATGTATGTGTCAAATATTGATGGTGAGAGATAGTTTAAGATTGTAATTTACAGTATGATGTAAGGGAAAATAAAGAGAAAATGACAAAGGTAGAAGATTTTAGAAGACATAAAGGGTTGGTTAAGCTACCAAGAAACAAATGAAATTGCGTTGAATTGAGAATATTGAGGTACCTGAACCAAGTGAAAGATTGAGCACTTAGTATGTAACTACTAATTGTAAGAAATTTGCTCGAAGTTTTCTGAAAAACTTACTTCGTAAATCGTCACGCGAAAGCGTTGTTACAATACGAAAAACTTATCTTGATAGGCAATTACTTCGATTTTTCTAATTACCCCATTTATTTTGCTAACTAGTAGTTCATAATATATTTGTAATGATATATCATGTGTTGGACTTGGCGAAAGTTCGCTTCTGCTGATTTTTTCTACAGAAATATTTGAAACCCACTTTCTCAACCAGAACTACTCATGAAAGTGATCACTGTTGTATGTTTGTGAGGATAATTGAGAATTTTTACTGCCTTTGGAATGGGATTGGTAATAAGGTCATAAAGACGAAATTTCCTGCTTCGTTACGCCTGGATTCCTTTTTTCATGATTACGTGGTTAAGTAGGCTGTCGTAAAACATTAATGGTCATAAAGAAATCCTTCATATAAATCGTCACTCATGCTCTCGTGTTTCGTTGCTGCTGAGGATGGAAATATTGGTTATTTATCTTTCTATCCGTATATATTGGAAGATTTAGTTCCCCATATGGTTAGTGTCGCAGTATCCGGAATCGATGTGCTCTCAATCGTTATAGCTTCCAGCCCATGTTTTTGACCTTTCTCGAGACGCATGGGTGTACCATCCCACGTAAC
Source organism: Sympetrum striolatum (assembly GCA_947579665.1). Lineage (NCBI taxonomy): Eukaryota > Metazoa > Arthropoda > Insecta > Odonata > Libellulidae > Sympetrum > Sympetrum striolatum. Next base: position 72,839,442 of record OX388345.1, on the reverse strand, counting down.
TAGGGGAGATTCAAAGAATATCTCCGTCTTACCTTGAGAGTGGTGCTGTGAAAGGCCGTATCCTTGAACGTCTGCCACTTGTGCACCGATCCTTTCCTTAATCTTCTAATATGGTTATAAGCTTTACTTTCGCTTTCGAGATTATTCTTTGGGTCTCCCTTCATAGATTGTGTTGAAAACATTTTTGGCTATATTTTGAACCTTGTACCGTGGCGACTACACCTTTAATGCGCTCAAAATAGAAAGATTTCTGTATGCAAAGTCGAGTTATGTATAAGTTCAGGTCTAAATATGTGTATGTACGTTTAACTAGAAGTATGCCTTCTGTCTGGTTATGAAACATGTCAAATTTCTATACTCTATTTTTCTTTCAAAATAGGTGGATCTTTGAAGGTTGTTTCCATCTAAAATTCAGTTTACAGCTCCGACCGCGCCTTTTTGGTGTATTTTGATTGTTTATTGGTGGTAACACTCTTTGATGTATCTTTGCCAAAAAGGCGAAATGAAATCGAATTAATGGAAAGGCGATTTCTTTAAATGTTTCAACGTATCAGTTTGCACTCCTTGAAGCCCTATTTTTGTGCTAAATGTCTCTCTTTTGGGACTTAAGAGGAGATGCACAAGTTTTCGCAGTGACTTTATTTATTGTTTTAACGTAAACTAGCATTTAGATGATAATAAAGAGTGGAAGTCATTAATTAGGGAAAAGAAAACGCTGTTGACTCTAGCCTGAAGAAAACCTCCCGATGGTGGAACGTCAACATTACTTGCAGCATTAAAAAATCTCCTTTGAAAATACGAATCAGTGGTGAATACGACGTGATGTATCTTATAGCAAACAAGCAGTTACAGGATTTAAAAGAAATTACTGAAAACTAGCTGGAAATACTAGCGTGGGTGGACTTAGGTTTGACCTGGTATTAGTGCTGGTGATAGCATTATTTCGATAATGCAATTTCTTCCACTGATCCATTAAAAACGTTTATATTCCATGTCGGATTTTTGTCTGTTTATTTGTTTTCATTAGATTCATGATTATAAAGTATTCAACCCTTAGGCTGATTTTTGCCTCACTCCTTCGAACATTAGCAGATAGTCAATAGCTAATAAGGGAAAATGAAGCTTACTAGGCAGGATGAGGAATGAGGTAGATTGCCTTTCCTTTCTTTTCCTCAATTAGGTGTTTATTATGGATAATTTTCAGGTGCAGAATATTCTGCTCCTGCTACCATATTCTGAGGAATGGAATATACTCAAATGGCATTTGGTACAGGATGGAAAATAATTATCCATCATTTTCTTTTGTCCCAGTCTTGATCATGGTTGTGATGAAATGAAAGCTACTGAGGTATGGATGAATAATTGCACTGATCAAATTCTTTCTTTATGGACTGACAACTAAAGTACCTTTTGGGAAAAGGAACTTTTCGCGTCTCGAACTGCAGATGAGATCGAATCTCCTAGTTCGACTCACCTCCGTATTTACATTTCGTTCTACGCCAAAGGAAAGCTGCTGCTTCCGCGATCTTAACGGCTGCTTCCGAAACGATCTTGGCACGACTCGACGCCCGAATACCTTTGTGAGGAAGCCAATGTCGAGATGCAGCCCACACTCTGGGTCGACCTCTTTTGTCCGGACGATTTATGGTGACATCACACGCCCACTTGCATTAATTTTTGGGAGTTTTCCCACGCAGTTACTTCGAAAGAGGACTTTAAGATCTGGATTCCACGCAGGATTTGTGCAGATGGGTTACAAAATGCAGGAATCTCGTGGAAGATCTCGGAAGAAGGTTGCAACTTTCGTTTCCGTGTTCCTAAGGCGATGGGTTGTCTTCAGTACTTAGTGCTTAGATTGTGTAGATCTTAAGTGTAAATAAGACAACGTTCAACAGAATTTGTCTTGTATGAGCTTGTAGTGTTATATTTTACTGTACATTATTTCATATCAGCATCTTGAAATAAATCAACTTTTGCGGCTTCCTTTCCATGAAGTGAAGATTGAACATATTAATTTAATTTTTTAATTTTATTATTTCATATTATATCGCAAAGTCATGGAATTATAACTAAGCTAAGGTTAATCATGGCTTTTATGACTTGAGCCACGTCTTACTGAAAGAAGGATCTATACAAGTTGTCGATTTAATGTTTTTTCTTTCTTCATTATATTTTAAGCTCCCCCAACATGATTATAACAATCACAGGGTGAAATTAGTAGTAAAAAAAATAAAAAAAAAAACCATTGAACAAATAAATAAAATGAATGTGTACATAACATAATTAAAATGAAATTGATACAAATAGTAAACTACACTCTTTTGGTTGCTCTTCTTGACCTTTGAAGATGAAGCTCCTTGCGTATATTGTTATAGGTTACACAAGTTTTACTAAGTTATGTTCTCGTGTGATGTATTCTGTCCAAACGTTTGTTTGAACCTCAATTTCCCGACTGTTAGCTTCCAGAATCTTTGGTGAGGAGATAGAGCTTACTAGACAAGATTAGGAATTGGTTTGCCCTTGATATCCTCCTTGAGCCAGAATGTTATAAGAGGATAACTCCTTCATTGCAGCTCAATGACCCTATGAATAACCTTTTCCATAGAATTCAATAAAGAGTGGCCACAGCGAATGCCATTATTTCAGCATCACTCGTTCTTGAGTGGCTTTCATATTTTCACGGCCAAGGACAAGAGATTGCGGCAGAAGTATATGGAAGATACATTGTCCTCCATCCCCTATCAAAACTCGATGGAAAAATATTTCTTCAACATACGATTGAAGGAATACCGATTAGATATAGTTGCTGAATAAGGAAATGTTATTTGTTTAAGCATATTATCATTGTTAAGATACATTTTATTTTATCATTGCGAAGTTTTATGTAGAATTAATTTGTAAATGACATAAAATAAATGAAAAGAACAACTTTGTTGAGTCCACAAATTTTAATAATCACAATCACGACCTAGGTTTCGTTACTGCGTAACATCCTCAAGTGAAGGCTAAATTTCGGAGAGCCCGAATATAAGCAGGAAAGGGGGGGGAAAAGAAGGGATGGGGGTAGAGGAAAAGGAAAGGAGTAAGGGGGAAAAGGGGGTAAAGGTAAGGATTGGGGGGGGGGGAAGGGAGAAACCACCATCAATTCCATACAATTAGCAAGGTCAATACAACGTTAAGAGGAATACCTCTTAGAAGTCATAACAAGGTCAAAAATACAAAGTATACAAGAGAATGCACAATACATCTTGTAGGTTGAACGGAGGTTGTTGACAAGTAGCAATAAATAAATAATAAATTATATAAAAACTTATGTTAAAAGAGAACCGAAGCCATAACCCCGAATAAAAGGGAAGACGCCAATATAAAAATCTACTAAGACAATTTAATAATACAGTTGGGGAATATCCAGTAGGGGGGAGTGGGACGGAAACAAAAACTCATTTACTACCTCGAAGTTTACAGATTTTTTAAAATTCAAAATCTCGATTTGTTCTAAAACATCACGTCTGGGGGCTTTATTTTCTACATGGAGAATGGTAGGTATGAAGGAACTAGTATGATTTTTGTCCCGCAAATGTTTAGCAAAATGAGAGGATTCCCCTTCATTATTAAATTGTCTTAGTAGATTTTTATATTGGCGTCTTCCCTTTTATTCGGGGTTATGGCTTCGGTTCTCTTTTAACATAAGTTTTTATATAATTATATAATATATGTATATATACGTATATATATAATATATATTTATTATTTATTTATTGCTACTTGTCAACAACCTCCGTTCAACCTACAAGATGTATTGTGCATTCTCTTGTATACTTTGTATTTTTGACCTTGTTATGACTTCTAAGAGGTATTCCTCTTAACGTTGTATTGACCTTGCTAATTGTATGGAATTGATGGTGGTTTCTCCCTTCCCCCCCCCCCCAATCCTTACCTTTACCCCCTTTTCCCCCTTACTCCTTTCCTTTTCCTCTACCCCCATCCCTTCTTTTCCCCCCCCTTTCCTGCTTATATTCGGGCTCTCCGAAATTTAGCCTTCACTTGAGGATGTTACGCAGTAACGAAACCTAGGTCGTGATTGTGATTATTAAAATTTGTGGACTCAACAAAGTTGTTCTTTTCATTTATTATGAAGGAGTTCCACAGGATAACACCAAAAACCGTCTCATTGTAAATGACAGTTGATGAGATCCGGAAGGTAATTCTCACTAGGCGTTTGGACATTTTAAATTATGTTTGGATAAACTTATTTCTTGGCATTAGGATTTTGACGTGATTGGACGTCTAATTATAATAATAATATGGGACTTTGAGACAGCAAAGTCTCTTCTTACATCTGACCCTTCGTCATATAAATAAAAAAAAGAGATTGCTTGAAAAGAGTATACTGCAGAAGATTACTTGTGGATTTAAAAAACCTAATCTAAGAGCTTAGGAAAAAATTTCTTCTTTGAAAAATTTTCAACTAGTTTAACCTCTCTCTCGGCGTATATCTGCTTACAAATTTGAATTGAAAAAATAACTTAATCCCAAAGATGACTTACATTAAATTTCTTTAAAACAATCCATGACATTTGGGTAAATTCGCTTCATTTTTTTCGTATTTTGACGTGACTGAACGCTTAATTACCCCTTTCAACCCCAAGGACCACTACTTATCTCGGGTGGAAGTGTTTCTTCTCAGCTATCGATTTTCTGTCGTGCAAGCGTAACCAAACGAGGAAGGCATGTGTTTTGTTTCTCGAATCGCCTTCATTGAGCGCCTCAATGCAGTTTCTTTCGTCTTGGCCTACAAATCATAATTGCAGCATTCTTCCGCATCCTCTCGAGGAGCAGCAAGACGAGTTCTGCCGGTAACGGAGGAGAGGTCGAGAGATAGCGAGTGTCAACGGAGCCTTTGACTCGCCGAGTGATTATTCAGCGAGCGAGGAATGCTTCGTGGTGCCCTTCGGGTTCAGCTGGGGGATCGCTATCTATTCGCAGTTACGGCGACAGGAATACGCCGAGCACCTTGCGGGAGAAGTTCCCGACCGTTCTCTCTACCTGTTATATGTTGGCTCGTTCTCAAATTTGTTTGTACAGTTTGAAGTAAATATGATGTTTATCATGTATTGTTAAGATTTTCTTTCGTGGTGAAAATGTCATTAGTCAGCTGGTTGCGAAATGGGTGTGAAATGTGGACTTTGAAAGAGGAAGAAATTAGAAGATTTGGAGGACTTGGGGAGAAATTAGTTTAGTTTCAATGGTAGAGATGGAGTTTCCCATACATTTTTAGTGTTTTCTTTTGTATTAGAACTATAAAATCGTTAGTCTTTTATAGTCAATACTGTGTTGATAAATGGGTGTGAAACGTGGAGTCTAAAAGATAAGGGTAAGATTGGAGGCCTTTGTTTTGTATTCCATGATAGAGGTAAGTTACCCTTATATTGCCAGCGTTTTCTCCCGTAGTTAGCGTGTGAAATTATTAGTCTTGTACAGCTATGTGCAAAAAAAACTTTAAAGTCCCGCGGGCTATATAAAATTAAAGATTAAAGTTTTTTGCACATAGCTGTACAGTCATTTATCAGCATCGTTTTGCTAAATAGGTGAGAAACGTGGACTATGGAGGAGGGTCTCACAAGAAAGAAGGCTTGGTTTAGAATGGAAACAGTTATTGGATTGAGGAAATAACAATCGAGGAATTGATGGATATGATGGAAGATGAGTGGGTTTTCATTGAAGTAATAAAACGGAGATGAAAGAAATGGCTGGGTCAAAGATTGTGTGGAGATGGATTGCCTAAGGAAGCAATCGAAGATATGATCCAAAGAAAAAGATGCAGGGAAAGACAAAGACAAATTGTTGGGCGATAGAAATGGCAGTTAAAGTTATCAAGAAGTTAGGGAAAGGAGAGTAAACGGGAAATATACGAGCCTCTGAACCCATCGAGAGATAGGTGACTTAATAGTTTTCTTCCTTAGTATGCATACATCTTTAAAATATTCATTCATAGTGAATTAATTTTGACATGAACCGCTAATGTGCGACACACTCGTAAGTTTATTAATAAGATCTTGAATTTACCATGATCGTTATTTTCAACTTTATGGTGAATCAGGTAAACGACAATCAGTATTTCTCAACGATTAGGAATTACTCTTGGAATACGGACGAGAATATTTTCTGTCCTTTATGTTCAGTTAATGTCTGAAGAGTCAGTCGGTCTATGTAGGATATTAAACAATGGTATTTCTTCTTTTTAGAAAGTTATTGCTTAGTTAAAACAATTTTTCAATTCTTGCGTATAAACGTCTGTTTCCATGCCAGAAACTTGTCTCTGAAACAGTATAATTATTCAGAAACGGCAGTTAATTCTTAATCAATAACAAAATTCATAAGAAAATCAATGAAAATATTCTCTGTTTAGAAATAAATGGAATGGAGTCTTATGAAATCAAATAGAAGATATGGTGTTGTTAAATATTGGAGGCGTAAATGGAATGAGAATATTAATTCATTTAAGAAAACCTCTGGAAGAGAAAGGTATGGAATCGGAACAACTCTTATGATAGAAGTAGTAGCTTGAGTGATTTAAGAATGGATGTGGAAGAAATTCATTCTGGGACGAGGTATAAAAATTAACTTCGAAATTATGGGCGTTCCCAATTATTAAATTTTAGGAATTTCGGTATTTAACTCTATTAAACTTTTAATGGAGATGGGCATCAATAGAGAGCTAAGCTGACTTGAGCCTCCCAAACACGAAAAGAAAAACCTATGTCAGCCGAAATGTCTAGCTTCGTTACATAAGACTATCGATTCAATTTGGGATACTACTTGTGGCTTGTGGTCAAACTTGGTGGGCGGACACAATTTTCGAAACGGCCTGAGAGATTTCTTTCTCCTGGCGTTTTTTTTAAGGTGAGCTATACTCTGTAATAGGCAAGGATAGAAACGTTGTTTTCCCTTTCGGATAACTTTACTATCCTACCGCAGGCCTTCAGAGTTTTCTTGTTTCGGGAAAGGAAGCCTTTGGAAACCGAGAGAAAATTGCTATTCGGCAAGTTTTGCATCATCTCCATCTCTGCGGCTTCAAGGAGTTTCACGAAATTAATTAATAGTGGACGGAAAAGCCTTTTTCACTTTATGAGAGGGGTTTTCGGTAGTTACTTTATGCCTTCTCTATGTATTTGAAGATATTCTTGGAGAAGTGTCAACCTAGGTTTTGGTGCGTTCGTCACTCCTCGGATGAAAGGCCTGTGGTCGTCTGCACGTCTTATTAATCGAAAACTTTCGAGCGGTGGAACTCATTCCACGCATTCCGAAATTCAGTAGTGGAAGCAGGCGTCACTTCAACGAGTTGATTGCGCAATTAGGAATGCCTTGGCATCCCATTGTTTTCTTGCAAGGGCATCGGCGTGAACTTGCTTAACCTCGACGGTGTAGCTTACTGTTTACCTTAAATGGTAATGGATTCCAATAAAGCTGCGTACAGAGTGGATAGATTATTGAAATATTGTTTCTTGTTATCGAAAACAGGTCCCTTCATAATTGAGAATCATTTCCAAGTCTGTACAAATGTACGCATTTCATTATCCTGTTTTAGTTAGACATATCTACAACAGGAGTGGTTCGGATGATTGATCGATGAAGATTGTCGCCATATTCATCACTTTAATTTTATTTATTTGTGGCTGCACTAACTTGCAAGCTTAAAAATTTCTCTCTTTACAAAACTAACTTCAATCGTCACTTCAAAAAGCAGCGCCAAGTGTGAAATTTGCCTTTTAGATCAGAAATATTTGGAAACAGGTGTGTAACTTGTAGCTTTATAGTTGAAAATACAGAAAGAGTTCTCGAAAATTTTCGGAATCTAAGGAAGCTATATGTGTGTACAAGGTAGTAGTTTAATAGTTTCATTTATGCACTTCGTTTCAATCAATGTATAAATAACTCCATAACAGTTTCCTATGCATCCATTGCTGGTGAACAGTTCGAGATTAGGTCTGGTGACGATTCGCATAGTGATTTAAATTATCGTGGATGCCTTGATCTCTTTTGGTGAGCATTTATGTAGTTACATTTAAAATATAGAAAAATAAAACTTGAATCAACAATACTAATGTAATGAACTTTTACAAATCCTTGTTGTTTTTGTGAGTTTCTTTTTCTTCTCTTTCATGTATTTATTAGCTTCTTACTGATACTTTTGGAGCAAATTGTGTTGATATAGAACCCCAGAAATTTCTGTAGCTAGCATTGAGTTACCTCCAATTATTTTTGCTGTAACCATTATTGTTCTTTATACTTGGTATAAAATTAATTGAAGTAGTGCTTTAGTTCTTTATTTTGTATTTGTAATTTGTATTGTTATGGAAACACGAAAATTTCGAATGCTTGCATTGCGTTACCTCCACGTATTTTGCATATATTCATTGGCGTTCTTTATATTTTGCATGAAAATCGTAGATTTCTATATCTTTAATTGTCAATAGGAGTTTCAATTGCCTAAAATTAGCGCACGTTACTTCTTGCGAATCCTTTTAAATGGACGGCTACGTAGGGAAGGTAGCGAATAATGGTTTAAGTGCAGTCATGGTAAAATTTGCTTCCGTCTCATTTTTTAATACCCGGCGAAAAATTTACATTATTTTCATGTTAAAGGCTATCCATCATATTTAGCTTTATATTCGCATTCACCTTGTGGGAAACATCGAAGCCTCTTTGGTCCGTGAAGGAAGCAGATCTGCACTCACTCGCCGTTAATTAAGGGAATGAAAGATGTATCGGAGGAGGTACGCGTAAATTTTCGCTCGCATCTGGAAAAAAGGCCCCTCTATTTAGAACGTAAGTCCTCGGAATTGCGCGGCGGTAATGAATTCACTCGTTCGTGAAAGGCGAGTCAGGCATCTCAATTAGTCATGGAAAAAGGCGATGTAACAAGACGAGCATGTTCGCCTCAAAGGGGCCATTGTGCACGCAGATTCGCCCTTTTCGACGGCTGTTTGTTTACCCGAGGAAATGGAAGGTTTCTTTGTTGGTGTCGCGTTTTTCGCTAAAGTGCAGCGTGGCCCCAATGATGTACATCTTTCGCTCATTAAGAGGCACCATTCTTCCATTCTGGTGCTTCGTCTCGCGAAATATTTAATATTTTACCCTTGACCCAAATGTATGATGCTTCTCTACAGTCAATTTTTCATGTTCGTGTATATCTTTTCATTTTACCGGCCGTGGTAAAATGGCGGATTGATAATGATAAGGAAAGTAACTTCTCTAGTGGAATCAGGAAGATAGATCGCAATTACATCCATTTCTATATTAAGCACTATTTACAAGCACACACAAACATTACCACCAAAAAATAGTTTAAAATTAGCCACAAAAGTCCGATTAGTTTGGATTTGAACCCGGGATCTTGAGGCTGGAGAGCTTGCAAGCTAACCACTCCGCTACCGTAAGCAGTGAAGCGGTTTGAATGATAGCACTTCAAGACAAAGGTACTGTGTTCGAGTCCCTAACAGGCCGTCTCTGGTTAAGGAATGATTTTGTGAGTGTCCGATTTTTCTGATAAGAGCGGGAAGAGTGAAAATAGGCCCCTAAACAAAATTAATTTTCATTATCACTGCCAATAATAAAAAATATGATCACCTGATGGTATAAAGCTATTAAGGAAAATACACATGCTGTTTATTTTAGTCATTGATTAATGTTGTTTATTGCCTAAAAGCTGTAATGATGTAACATTTGCGCTATTCGACTTCTCTACTACATCGGCAGGCACTACCTGAGTAAAATTATAGAGATGAATGTGGATGAATGCCGATATCACTTTAAAATTCTTTTTTTCCGCGAACTATCCGAGATGGTTATAAAATAAAGAAAATATTTGATCGATTTTGATTCCTCTTTCCACACGTAGATAAGTACTTTTCATGGTATAAGTGTAAATGATAGTCATTGGTTCTGAAATTAACTCCATGGTGTTGTTATCAATGGCTTGGGATTTGCGTTCGATCATTGAAGCAGGAGGAGGTCATTAAACCAGGGCTTATTTTGCATATATGCACTAGGCAAATTTGCGTATCAGCTGAAATTTTGCGGTGCGATTAACACATGTCATTTTTTCTTCCACGCGTATAGGTTTCTTTGTTGATTAAAATTCAGAAATTTTAAAGAAAAGGTTTTTTTCTCCTACTACTTGTACTAGTGTCCTACGGGGATGAATATATGTTATGGTAGAATAAAAATTAAACATAACAAAGATCAAATATATTTGTTGCGACCTCATATAATTATATTCATGGACAATATTGTATCTAGGATAGTAAATTTTCACACAATCGAGGTATATAAAATAATGTGGCTCACCAAAGAATTCATTGTGGTACTAACATGATCGGAGGCAGACGAGTGGAGTTTTTAAGCTCTTACTAGTTACACTTGAAGTGATGATTTTACGATAATCTTTGACACCATTATAAATATCTCTCTTACCTTGCTGTCAGTTTCAGTTGAGATGTCTTCTTAAACCGATCTTCCACACGGATAAGTGGGAAAGTACAAGACCAGCGGCGTCTGTTATCTCAGTAAGTTAACAGACCATAAACGGTTTTAAAATTAGACGCGTTTTCGCTGCATGAATTGCTGCAGACAGAACTCGCTTTGGACTCGAAATAAGACCTTGGTTGCTTGCTTGAACAAACTAGACCCTTGCTTTATTTGGGGATGATCTTTTGCGTGTGCTTCAAAGTACTTTTCCCGTGCGATTTGGATTATCTGTTAATTTTGATTATAATGACTCATGACATTGTAGTTTGTCAATTAGTTAACATGATTTAACATTTACTTATAACTGATGGATATTTTATTGAAAATAAATTTAACTAAGCTTTATACACTGATATATTTCACGACAATCAGTTTTAGAATTAAGGCGTTATCATCTGGCTAAAGAAATATTCTGAAAATACGGAGGGGGATGAAGTTAACGATGGCAGCACGTTTTTGATTAATTAAAAATTCAGTTAATTACTAAGTAATTAATGAAAATTAACCGTTGCCCAAGAAAATGACTGGAGTGGTTCGGAAGGAGATATAAGAATTCAAAAGACTGTTGAAACCATAGTAATTAAAAATAAAATATTTTTTAATTTTGAATAACATTAATAAAAATCAAAATTAAAAAATTATATTAATATAAATTATATTTTATGAATTATAAAATATCTCCAAATAAAAAAATGGAATGTAAGATGCATTGCAAGTATGCATATGTAACCCGTGTGAATTGAACGGTATTTGGGAGTAGAGGCTGTTTTTAAAAAAGAAAATCGCTTTGTTCAACACCTCTCAATTTTTCCTTTGTCCACGAAGAATCACTCATGAATCACCGACAATGTCGAAAGTTTCGAAAGCAAAAAATGCGACACTCATAAATCTCTTGCACAGCGCTTACGTCAACCTTCTAAAAGCTTATGAATGTTTGCGTTATCGAGCACTCGTGATTCACTCCGTCGTGATGCATCTGTGGATTCTGAGGTGAACCTAAGATCTTCGTTCGTTAGTGATTTCGCAGCATTCTTTTGTCAACGCCCAGGCTCTAGAACACTGTTTTGAGTCTATGTTTCTGGTTTTTGTACTACTCGAAGATTTCCCAATTTAATGCTTGCTCCACATATAATGTGGCGATTTAAAGAAAAGGTGTAAAAGTTACTGATGACACACCTCTCAAAAACAGTGGGAAAAAATGTATTTACTAGATTACTGCCGATTTTGATCGGTTGTACCTTTTAAGTTTCATTTAATACTTAAGAACAAGGTCTGAAAACGTACCCCTTCTTTTTCCTTTCCCAATTTTTTTTATAATAAGAATATTAATACAGCCGAAAAAGTGGCTATTTTACACGATTGAAAAACGTTTTTCGAAAGATTTCTGTTGCTTTATTTCAATTTATACGAAGAGAGCGCTATTTTTAATCTCTTTACTCAGAAATTTAGAAAACCGTGCATATCTGCCATGGTATTTTATGGCTTAAAAAATTGAAATTAAAATACAGCGATAAACAAATGCGATGCAGTAGCCTCTAGTATTGTATGTTGAAGACCACAAATCCGAGATATTGCGTAACAACTGTAATCTATTGACGTGACAGATCTGTTAACATGGCAAAGCATCCTATTTGCAAATTTTAGGAGTAAGAACGAAAAGTAAGGAGAAAAAGTAATAATTACCTGGGAACGAATTTGACCTCCCTCTCATTAACTTTGTGTGAGTACCGAATGTGTTTTTCTTTTTTCGTAAATTGAATTAATTGATTATTATGTTAATGACAGATATTAAGTTACCACATAGAAAAATGGATGAAAATCAGTTATATGGTAGTATTCTAAAACATTAACTACCAGTAATGAGGCGAACCGCAGAATCGTAAATATTGATAATGATATAAATATTATCGTAAATATTGATATGAATATAAATATTAATTGAAAGGTCATGTAAATGTGCTTGCCATGGTCATCCCTAGAAGACTAGGATTCTATCCTAATTCTGTGTTAAGATTACAGATAACTAAATGTTTACATTATTTGCCAGTTACATTGACTGGAACTCAGTTCTGAGTCTAAATTCTTTAACCGGCGTTTTCACTACTTTCCGATCTTTCAGCGTCGGTATATACGGGGCCAATCCATTGAGCTTTTTACGACCCTCGTAGAGCGAGCAGGTCCACTCAGCCTCTACGCCTTTCCCAGCGACTCTATCTTTCCCAGGACCCGCCGACTCGGAAAAACCTCTTCCCGCGTCTCGTTCCTTTTTTCGAATCAAGCGACGCGGTAAATCATACAACGGTGCACGATGGCCTTTTGTGCCGGTCGCGGGAGGTTAAGTTCCCCCGTACGAAGAATTTGGCTGAATGAAGATTTCGGGTCGATGCGAACGGATTGTTCTTAGGCTGGCAAGTCCTGCGTGGAATGTCTACGACCTCCGCTGTCGCGCTGTCTCGGTTTGCCCGATCCGGGATCAACGCTCGATTGTTTTAGCCTAAAGCGGATGTGACCAAGTTGTTTGTCTCGTGTTTTGGAATTGTTCTTGTTTAACACAGCGAGGTTGCTTTTGTCGTATTTTTACCTCTGTTATCTCTTCCTTAGCGTTGGGTTGAAAATTCTCGAAGGATCGAATAAAAATATCTTGTCAGGATGGCGGAAAATTTCCATATCTATCAATATATGTTTACATGAATTTAATAATTTTTGCGACAATATATTTTAATACGACAAATAATAAAGGACAACAAAATTGATTAAATTACAAATTTATTATCCCTTAAGCATTTTTTTATTAATTACATTGTTCGTTTATTGATTTAATATTTACTATAATCCTATATGAACCGAAAAGAAATTCACGCACGTTTAATCTCAATTTTCTCCTTCTTGTTGGTCAGCCAATGGGTGATTAGCTATAGCATTTTTAAATTTTCATTGTGTAAGATAGGCTATTCTAGATGGTTTGAGAAGTGATATTTTGGGAAACTTAATGGTCCTTCATCATCGTTTGACCGAAAGGAGTGTTACACGATTTGTTTAATGCTTCCTTCTTCAATGAGGCAAGGTGTCATTATGACTTTTGGAAATGTGAAATAATTTAGTGCTGAGCTGACGATAAAAAGGGAAACGTTGCTTGAAATTAAGGAATCATTTTTAATCAGCAGCTTAATATGTGTTTCTTCACAAGGAAGTAATCTATCTTGATATTATGCGTTCCCTGCTCATTCTAAATGAATTCAAATGCTCATCTTCCCTGTTTGTAGTCGGAGAAATTCCATGGGGGCTTGACCACGAGTGGGGCTTGGTTACGAAGGCAGTGATGGGGCGGATTTTCGCATTGCTCCACGAAACTTGAGGAATTGCGTTTGAGAGAGGAACAAATAGAACCAGTCATTGCCTTCTCGAGGAAGATTTGAAGGGAAGCTCCATCATAGACTCCGTACGAGAGTACATATTGAGGAAAATTGGTTATCGCGATTGTACAGTTTTTTTACTTATTTTCAAGAAACGCTTAAAGGACCTGGGTCTGAAATTTACTGTTAGACATTGTTGCATTGATTTTTTGACTATGTATTGTCGTTTCCTTATCAATTTATTTCACAACTTATCAAGTTTATATTGAATTGGTTATAGAATGACATTTACTTACTATGCCGATTTTTTTACCAATTATTTTTTAAAGTAGATAATGAATTTGATAATTATATATCATTCCTCCTTTCTGTTTACTTTACTTTCTATTTACAATCGCTAAGAAAATAATACTTACCTTTTAAATGCTTAACACCGTTCCAATTTCAAATTCTTTATATTTTAAATGATAACACGATCATTATTCTTTCTCTCTAAATTCAGTGTTTTTGCTTCCTGCCAACAAGTAGTTGTTTTATAATGTAGTAGTCAATGTAGTAAAATAACACTACATTTGTAGCTCTTGCTCATGCAGTTCTAAACTAATGCATAGAAGCAAGGACATAAGATAATTACTTCTAAAGACGTACATAGTATTTAAGTGGTTAAAATGAGGTTTATAAGCCATTTTCAATTATATTACCTGCCCTCTTTGGTATTTTTTCCCTTCATAGTAGTATTCTTTTGTTTTATCAAGTCAAGTACAGAAACCGAAACAGAAAAATGGAAAGAGTAGCCGCGAACCGTAAACTTTTCCGCCTGCTGAGTACTTGTTTTACTCCTCAACAACTTTATCAGGTGCTCTCTACCGCGATTTCAAAAACGTCTGCTCCATCCAGACTCTATTCTCAATCGGAAAAAACATAGGTTAGTTGAATTAGGGTGCCGTTTGCTTTGGGGATCGGGTCTAACCATCCTAAGTGACTCAAATTGTGCTATTATTCCCTTTTCAAAGAAGAGAAGAATGGGATGCCCCACGAGCATCTTTCCGCCCATTTATCTCTCTACGCGTACGACTTTCTTCCCATTCCACGTTTCTTCTCCTTCGCAGTCTCCCGCCGCTTTGATCTCTGCTGTCGCTTTGGTGTTTGAGTTGTGCTCCCAGTCACGCTTTCCTCAAAGAAGTGCCTCCCGAACTTCCGAGGACGCATCCGCGGTTGTGTTTAACCACGTCGCCCGCATTGTTTTGTCAGCCACGATTCTCAAGCTGACGCACGTTTCGAGTGGGGAGGATACCCACAAGGGGTGGTTTTCATCCGATGGGTTCCTTTCATTGATTCATCTCCGCGGATTTTTCCTATGTCTCCTTAAGTCTTTTCTGTATAAAAGAAGAAATAGCCGTATTTTTCTCCTGTAGAGTCATTTACTGAAAACAGAGTCTTGTCTTTCAAAGCACCCCCAGAAACAAATGCTAAAATATTTTTTATCCTTACAACTCCTCAAAACCTTGGGGAAACGACTCAATTGATAATTCATGCCTTCATTCAAGATGACATTCAAGTAACTGCTGAAGATATTGCTTCAGTTCTCGCTGATTAGCTAAGAGAATGAAATATCAGGCTGTAAAATCTAAATCAATACAGATGAATGAACGTAGCAATGTAACATCGTTAAAACGTAAAATATGCTTTCTTAACTTTATTTTTATCATATATTACTGTTTTACAAGCAAGCCCCATACACAGTGCAGCGACTTTGATAAAAACCTAGTTCAATTAGTCTTAAGGAATCTTGATAAATTTTATCTTCAGTGATGTTAATGATTTTTTAAATTTACTTTTTATTGTGACTATGCCATTGACAATATACAAGTTTGCCACAGAACTTTATTATCATAATTATCTTTCATGAAACGTTTTTGTTACACTACGCCAGACTCGATGTCACCTCTTTGATAATGAATTGCACGGTGTTAGGAGAGTAGAGGAAGTGAAACTAATTTTCTAGATTGATTAAAAAGATATTTTATGCGAAGCGGTGGGGGAATAGGTCATCAGAGAACGACAGGCGCAACCAGTTGAAGAGGTTAAGAACCGTAGCTTTAGATTATTATAAAACAATCTAGCTTCATAGTAAAAACCACGGCCACTAACGACCTAAGTAGTGTGTATCTCACTACAACCGTAATCTGTATTTGGGTGATAAATCATCAGAGGCTCATTCACGAAGTTATCACCGGTAATCCTCAAAAGTGGAGTGTAATTCACGATGAAACGAAATATCCCTTGGTCATCCTTTCGGGAGGATGATGTGTACGAAATTGGAAGCACTTCGTTGATTTTTTCAGGAATCCGTATTTAACTTGCAAATGCGTCTTTGCAAGTCGTGCGCATTCAGAAGGCGTTTTATTCATCGCAACACAAGGTTCATATACTCCTTTTATGGACGAAGTGGAGAACTTGGCCGCTTACTTTCTCCTATATACTCCAGTTTTACTTTCTTTCGGAGGGAGGAGAAATGTGCATTTTCATTTTGAAAATAACTGAATTTAACTAGTTTTTTTAGAAAGATTTTTTAAAGATAGAAATTATTCGTTAGTTTGACGGAGACTTAGTTTTAAAAACTCTTCTCTTGAAACCTATAACTTTCTTGTTGTAAATGAATGACGAAAAAGTGTATTAAATCAGGCGTAATTGAGTAGATGAATTTTATTCTTCCATCTAACCCTTCATCAATTTGAGAATCCAAAAAGATTATGAAAACTGATTTTAAGAGAGTGCGGAAAAAAATAGATAACTTAGTGAGCTGAAAAAATGGTTGCGTAAAATTAATCTTCTTTAGTAACATTACGTGGTACTCCATACTCACGAAGAATAATGAGTTTTAAAATTTTGTACTTATTCCACAATATTTGTTAGTTACGTATGTACATCTTTCGTCATGTTCACCTGAAACTGTGGGAAATATACACATTTTTAAATCATCTTCTTTTTTGTAGTTATGCTCAGGAAAAGCTTTCTTCGGCGATAAATCTTTCTTCGATAAAGGCTGTGAGGAAAAATGGTACAATAATACATCTAATAATAGCTTAAAAATCAACCATCGTAAATAAAACACTTACTAACTTCCACAAATATATTTCCAACGGAAGGTAATAAGTGTTTTATGATGGTTTATACTGCATTCCACGAAGTTAGGATAGAACATATATTAATTTTTTATAGCATAAAAATGTTTAAACAGTAATCCTCGACATGGAAACAATGCCATGACGTATTTTATAACTAACAGAATTAGATTACAGTAAAATAGATAGTAAAAGCACCTTGGAAGGTGTAGGTATAGGACCAAGGAACATTCAAAGCAAATTGTAAAACATATGTGATATCGAAGACATAGAAATAAGACATTGTTATGTCAATAAGTTCCAAAAAATACGAAACGTTATTGTGTGTATTAAGTTCTATTATGTCCGTTATTATTTTTTCTGTGTAGTTAATATCCGAATGGGGTGGTTTTAATTGGATTATTTTTGGGGTAAATTATTGCATCGATATTTATTATTATAGCTATAAATTGATTACAATGCACTTGTAAGAAAAATGAAACTTCAGACCATCTTGGTAATAAATATAGCTTTATGATCGTCTATAACGAAAACAGATTCGCGAACGAATATTCCCAAGCTAGGGTTTGAAAAGTTTGAGATTTTCTCGGGAGAACTGTTCTCTCACTGCCTTCGTCGTTTTCTTAGATTCAGAGATTGATACGGAGACCCGTAACTTAAGAAAGTTCCGGACCGTATATCTTTCTGATCTTTCATTTAAATTCTGGGAGAGCAGCCGAAAAGATTGCAGCGTTAAATCATCGTTGTCGAATCCATTATTACCATCTGCAGTGAAAGATGATCGTAAGTTCTGCATCCTCACTGCTTTTTTCAGATCTCTTGCGATTCTGAATGTGTCCGATTCAGAAATCCCTTTCAGGTTCCGAATTGCCCGAACTTTAATGTTTTCCCTCTTCCACGGCCTCTTCTTCATTATTTTTGCATCTCTTGCATAAGTAAACTTCCATCCACGAGTACGTTACAGAGACTTCAGAGGCCTCCCTTTAAAAACATCAAAGAGACCTTTTTTCGTATCTTTTAAGCTTGAAGCAATAACCTATCTATTTTAGTTACGTTCTGATAAATAGGTGATGACTCCTTTTTTGATATATTCGTGAATTTCATGAACTAAGAAATTAGTGAAGCACTCAATACGGTAGAGTGAGTTGCGCCTGTTACCATTTTCTAACGAATGGAATATTTTTAATTTGGTGCAAGATATAGAAATATGTATCTTTTATTTTTGTTCATGGTTATGTTGAAATAAAAGCAACAGAAGTACAAGTAATGCTGAATAATGGCACTAAATTAGGTCTCTCCTTTTGGAATGCTAAGAAATGTGTTTCTAGTAGAGTAATTTTGTTTTATTTATGTGGGCATAGCCCTAAGTTAGCATGAAAAACTACCTCACTACTCATACCCTCAAATGGTTATTTTAGTGTATTTTTTAACGTGAAAGCTTTTCATAGAGTATTTTTTTACCTACATTATATACTCCTATTAATCAATAAGTATATATTTATAATTATTTTTCTTCGTGGCTTATGTAACTGCTCAAGAATAGTTTTATAGATAATACTTTTTATGGCATTTAAGTAGGAGTGATCAAAATAAATGCGATTTTTCAGCATAAATTACGACTTCACATGTTTTATCCCATCCCAGCGATGAACTAGAGTGAGAAAATATTTAACTAAAGATAAATATTCCTCTATTATGTATGTACCAAAATACGAACAAAGTAATTCTCTTCTTTTCATCAAGAGTTACCTACAGAAACGCTAATACTGCAAGGTGCCGAAGAGAAGTCATTTCATAAAAGATATGACCGATAAAAAATTTCAATTTTCCAAAATATGTACACCCATCGTGGAAAAAGGAGAAGAGAGTTATTTTGGAAAATTGCCAGTAATTTGTCTCTTTCATTTGGGTAATCGACTTGTCTCTTTCGAAAATTGCATTCTGAAAAGCGTGATCTCATCGACAGTCTCTCTGTAGTTCTTCGCCGCATATCGCTTTTAATTGTCTCGTCCCACTTTCGCTCGAATTGTCGCCTACAAAATATATACGTCCCGACTTTCCCGCCGCTGATATTTTCATCTCGCGCGCAACCGGATTTTCTCGAAAGCGACATTTCCCTATTCCAATTTTTATCCCGAGAGTGCATTTTAACGTGGAGGAAGATGAAAAAGCCAGCAGAAACGTAGGGATTACTTTCTCTAATGCTTGGAGAAAGTTGCGAGTAATTCTGCCGATGTCAAGGATGGACTTTGATGGACGTTTAGCTTTATTTGTAGCTATAAAGATGTAATTGCGTTGCTTTCTAGGAGTTAATTCTATCATTTGAGAGACATTTTAATTAGACATGGAGAATCTAGAGTTAAAGGTGGAAACTTATTTTGAACCTTAATTTCAAACAAGGGGTTAAATTTTAGATTTCTGTTAAATATATAGGAATTAAAATTTCTGTTTCTTTCAAGGAAAGGGTTAAAGTACTTTGCACATAAGGGGGTGCACCCATGAAAAATCCCAAAGAAAAGCGGACTTGAAAAAAGTCTGACAATTTCCCGGCCCTGTCAGACTTTTTTCAAGTCCGTTTTTCGTTGGGATTGTTTCTTTATTCGTTGTTAGTGGCAGTGCTCCCAGACTGGTGTACCGTAAGAGCATAGTGTGCCGCGTGATCTAAATTAGCAGGAATATATATTTTCGCATTATACTTTAAACTTAATTAGCGTGATATTTTGCTAGTCAATGAGATTTCATGATGAGTAGGGAAATCATTTATAACACTTGTTTTTTCCTGTACAGGTTTAATGTTTACTTCAAAAACGTTCAGTGTACCGTAAAGTTTTAACGAAAACCTTTGCGTAATGTTCGAGGAAAAAAATGGGAAGATCTGGCCTGCATTACACTTCTAGTGGAAGGTTGTACTTTGATATAGTTTAAAGGATGTGAGAGGAGTTTAAAAATTTTACATTCAACTATCATACTTCATGAGATGAATTCTTCGTTCCCCATCGCTTGGATTTATTTCAAGAAGCTATAAGTAATCTGCGTTTTACTACTGAAAAGCTCTGCATAGTAATAATAATCATTCCAATTTACTAAATAATTGATCTGATAAAATTAATGATCTAAAAAACATGATTTCGAACAAGCAGGTAAATTACAGTTCATGATTTACAAAGTATAAATAAAAGGGGAAAAGGAGCATGGCTGTGCTATTAACATTAAGAGTTAAAAGAACTCCGAATTTCCGTTGTAATAATGGCTATTTGGAGCTCTTTTAACTCTTAATGTTTACAAATGATGTTTATTTAAAAATAAAATCGCGAAGAAATAACGCGATATGAGATATTTTCCCTGTTTTGGTAATTTCGATTCAAAAACAGGTCGATATTCTTATCCCTCATTCATCATCTTATCACTCATTCTTCGTACTCAACTATTAAACAATTTACATATTTCATAAATGAGTATAGCATTGAGAATAGCATATAGAATGAGTATAAGTTTAAAAAAACAATTGGGTACCGAAAGAAGAACCATATCGGGCCGCATGTGAACCGCGGGCCGTGTTAGGTCTTTTATAGTTTGTTTTGATTCAAGTGATACTGTTAATTCTCTGTTCCTGAAGAATTCCTCTAGACCCGTATAATTATAGCGTACATAGCGTTGAACTCCCGTTGTGTCTAATAGTAGCACTACGGACCGTTTTCCTCCGTTAATTTCGATCGAAATCACAAACCCCAGCAGTTCGCGTGAGTGACCCCTTTTAGTTCGGATACAATATGTTAGATAAGGGCACCTTTCGGGAATCCTCAGTCACGCAAGTGTACACCCGAGTCTCGGGAATCCGCGATATTATATTCAAAATATCCTGAAACTGGTGAACGGTGATGCGTAGATATTTTCATAAATTCCCGTGTTGGATCCACGTATAATTTAACGTAGTGTTTTTGAGCTTGTTTGTTAAAGGATATAAGTTTAGTTTGTTTACGCTAAAAGCAACTCAACTTTGATTGAATATTCATAGAATCTTGGCGTAAAAGCTGCTATAGTTAGAATGTTACTCGATTTTTATTGTCTCCGATTAGTAATCTTTAAAGGTGAATTGCTTCAAAAATTTTCACCGAGTATTTATAACTTAACTAATCAGCGAACGGATGGGATTAAATTTGTAAATACAAGTTTGGAATTCATGAATTCATAACCTGGGGTAATCGCCTTTATGTGCAATATTCATGAGGCTCTTATGCATAGGTTTGTACACTTAATTCAAGGTAGGTGGAAGTACTTACTTACATATATCGTATGTAATCAGTTTTAATCTTTTCGACGGAAACTATTGTTGATGACGTCGCATGTATGTATGTATGCATTGATATTAATAGTATATTTCTTCATTATTAACGTCTTCCTCAATTTTCAGAAATGTTTCTCTTTGATACATCGTGATAGTCGTAGTTCTGCATTCTTTGATTGGATGTCAGATACCTTCTTACCCAAAATATGGTCACTTTAACCAGACTAGGATCGGAGGTTAAAATCTCTAATTCATCAACAGCCGTGTTCCAGAATTTCCTTCTTTACAGACTAGAATTATTGAAAAATTTGGTCTTTTTAATCATAATTTGGATCTTTGAGGCATTAATTCTATATAAATTCCATGCTGCCTGTATGTGTTCTCTCATACTTGTCATCACTATTGCTTACGGCAATACATTTTTAAGAATTAGTTTAAATTTAATTGTGTTCATGGTTTTATTGAGGCGTTATTTAACTTTTTTATTTTATTTATTTATTTTTTATTTAACTGAAATTTATCACTTACTACCTGACGTAATAATTATGCAGGTATGTGGTTAGTTAAATAAAAAGACACAATTTATGTGTTACCAAGGCTGCTGTTGTTTCAGTTTAACATCATAAGGCCGTATTTTTTAATGATTTTGGGCGTTTTATTGAAAGTCTTTCTTTGTATCTTTCTGTTTTTATTCTGCACTTTTAAAATAATCCTAAAGCTGCTTTTTTGAGGTTAAATATATTGTTTTATCTGGAAGCCAGTGTTTGCTAATTATGTTTGCTTCGAGATAAGTTCTGTGAGTGTAACTCGTACTGCTTTTTATGCTCATTCATTCGCCTCGGTTGTCTCGTAATGTTATTTGACCTCGTGCTGCGTCTAATAAATTATGCACGACCACGAATTCGGCTGCGCTTCATTCCACAGTCATATATATGTCATGTGTCTTCGCTCGTTTGCCATCTTGTTATCTTTATTTATTTTAGAAATACATAATGGTATGAGCTTCAAATTACGCGATGTTTCTTCAAGAGAAGAACTCAGTTTTCGATTTCATTGCGACATAACTTATTTACCTTTCAAAATATATCGTCTTTACTTATAATTGAAATGTTTAATCTCAGACCGAAATTTTGTCAATACATGTGCTTGAAGATTGTTATTGAATTTAAGGCGGTGCTTATGTTTCCCAGATTATTTTTGTGGCTGCCATAAGAATAAGATTACCGTGGGAAGTTAAACCCTTTCTATGGATCGGAAATGGTTTAGTGTTGTTTTGCGTGATAAAATCTCTGGTGATTTATGGAATCATGCGTCCCGGGAATTTTTCCCGAGCTCGCCGTTTGCTTCTCCGAGAATAATGCAGCTGGGAGCCAAATACAGCGGAAATAGTTTATGGATGCCTTCCAGATAACGATTCGTTTTTCCTTCGAACTGTTTGTTGGTTTAACCTATCTCACTTTGAACGTATCGTAATTTTTCTCCTTGCATGGATTTAAGTAAGATTAACGGCACTGTCATCTATTATAGATATAAATGTCCATTCACGTTTGAAAAGGCTCAGTGGAGATTAGAGTCTCTGCATAGAAAAGCACGGAACAAATTAGAACCGCCGAATCTAGGTATTCTAATGAAATGATTAATAATTTGTAATCTTTCGAACTATATATTCTCTGAAAGTATTCATGCAGTGCGCATCATGAAATGATTTTTCAAGTCTGTTGTAGCTGATAATGATGGTAAGGAAAGTATGTGATTATTGTTAATTTTCAATCACTTAGGTCACATGCCTTTATTCCGTAGTCGCAGTGTAGAGTATCGAATTGACATTAAAATTTGATTGCCTTGTAAAAATTCTAATAGTAACATCATGTAGACAAAACAACGTTTTAAAGATTCTTTATCATTATAAATTCATTTTTAATTTATTATATATTATGTATTATCATACCGGTCTTGGCGGAGGAGTGGATAACATTCCATTTACGCTATCACTCCAAACCCAAGGTCCCGGGCTCGAATCCCGGATGATCGGAATATTTCGATCAGGGAATGATTTTGTGTGTTCGTTGTTGCTGTTGCCTCGGTGAAGTACCCGCTGAAAAGTTCATAAAAGCTTAGGAGGACTTCACCGGTGAAGAGCAACAGTGGCTAAGCATAAAAAAATACATTATATGTGTTACTTACACATAATCACCGAAACTGTCACATTTATTGTTAGTAATGAAAAATTATTAATCAACAACAGATTAGAAATTACTCAATTGCCTGTGATGTAATAAAAATGAAATTAATCGGAAGAATTATTATTGTCATTAGAATACATTTTAATACGAATAATTTCTATTTTTACCACAGTTTTACAATTAGATGGAATGTAATAATAGCATTGTTTATTTAAGAATTCATTGGTCAATTTTTCAGTGATTCTTCTCCCGTATATTTAGGTGGAGGGAAAACGTGCTTTCCCCCATTTTGAAACACCAAGGATACTGGGTTACGTGTTTTCTCCCTTACGGGGGAAATAGTATTAGTTCTGTTTAATAAACCTACATAATTCTCCTGTATGCATGTAGAAATCCTTATCTTGTCACTTTTTTGAGTCTCATCCATTGAAGAATTCATTTACCATATTTATATTCGTACAAGTCTTTCTGGTATCCAGGATATATATCCTCAGTAATTAAGTCTTCATCCATCCTTATTATCCATCTTCATCCATCCTAATTAATTCTCATTACTATGCTGATTTTTCCACCACTAAGGTGTTCTCGAATACATTTTTTCGTGGAGTTAGTACATGCAGAAAAAGGGACCGTTATCCTACCCAAAACTCGCCCCATCGACGCTGAATAGCAAGCTAAATCTTGGCAGTTTTAGATCATAGGTTAGCGAAACGGCGCTGTATACGTATTTCGTCGTTGGCAGATGAGCAAAACAATAATTATTCAATCTAATTCACGGAAATTCTCGAGAAAGTGTAAGGCTGTAATTGACTTGATGGGCCCCCGAAATTTCCCAGTAGAAGCGTATAATAATGGCCTTCGAGGAATTTCACAGCTCTTCTCACGAATCTGGAGATGCCATTATCCTGTCACCGTCTTTTAATGGGAAGATCGAAAGCGCCGGCGACCCACCTCAAGGTACGCCGGACCGTTAAGAGGAAAGTCGGATTCTAATTGCGTCAACGCCTTGGGGTGGAACTGCTCCGTCCATCGTCCAAACGGGTCCCGTTGAGGAGTTTCTGCCGCTGTTACGGCATGGGGACCCTCAGACCCATTTTGCAGACCAGGTTTAATAAATTCGGGCGTCTCAATCGCGGTATATAATACCGTAGCAGATGGCCCAGACGTCTACCACCTCTTGAAGATGTTTGCAGAGTCGGGGACCTCCATTCAGCTTTCGGTATATTGGATCCGGATTAGTTCTATCCAACAGATGTCATTCTGTTTAACTCCGGGAAGAATTGGCGTTTTAGTAGTTTTTTTATACGATTCGTCATTACCTTTTTCAGTGGCCTACTTCGGAATATTTGGCGTAATTCAGAGGGTCTTTGGATCTAGATATTATATTTCGCAGATGTTCAATATCTATAACTCGTATTAGGACTATTAATGTGATGGTCTAGCTTTTATTTTCAAATTGACCCACGGCCAAGAATTTGGTTTTGAAATAGGAACGAGTTTGATGAAGTATGAAATTATGTTTATGTCGACCTAGATTGTATGGTTAGAAATGAGTTTGCCTTTAAGCAGTGAAAACAATGCTATTTGGTAGATAAGTAGTATAATCATTTACGAACTTCATTTTCATTTCGGTGAATTAAAATTTTTAATTTTTTTATTTCTTGTGACTTATTTGCCCATGTATTTTGAAGAATAACATCCACTGCCACCAGGCCCTGCACCTACTTGTAGGGATATGTATCTATAATAATAATTATGCGGCGAGTTTCATAGTTTTCTTCATCCAGCGTTAGTGATTTTGTTTAAACGTTATGTTTTCTGTATTAATTCAAAATTAACTATCAATATAGAATTTATTTTGAAAATATCACGAACTAATCATTGCAATCGAATTATTTTATCAAAATCCATGAGGGATTTTAAACCATTTTCCGTTTTAGCCATTGTGATATTGGTCGATAGCTAATTATTTTTGTATTCAACTCCTTATTTTTCAACCTTGAAATACGCGCTTCGAAGAGGGAGAATTTAAAAAAGCTAATTTCGTAGTTCGAGCGAAAAGAATACCAAGGTAATTACATACCATTAACAATACATAATCCTAAATATTAGGTTATAATATAAAAGATTGTTCGAAACAAAATCTTAGCAGTAGAAGTGAGACGTTTTCAATTCAGACATTCTATAATTAGATTAATTTTCGTGGCTAACATAACTTAAACAAGAAGCTACCAATGTCATTAACGATACCCTTTCCGACGACGGTAAATAAAATTCTTTTGTTTTCAATGATTTCCATGGCAACGTAATTGAAGCGCGCTCTTACATCGCCCGTTCCGTTTCCCAACTCTTGAAAACTGCATCGCGAATCGATTTCTCTGCTTCTCATTAGTTAATGTCTTTCTCGCTCTCTGGAGCGAATTAAAAAAAATAACCTCCTCAACGAAGTTGGAAAAAGATCACTCTCAAAAGAGCAGTCCGATACAGTTTCGTTTTCCCCGTCACGTGCCACTAAAACGTCCTGACTGTGGACATAAAGGTCAAGTGCAGGAGGAGCAAATGCTAAATTCCATAGCTATTTTGTATGCAAACGTGACACCCGGATATGAAGAAAGGCGTTGCCTTCCCATTTAGCTCCACGAGGAAGAGAAACGTGTAATCTCGAACAATGGCGCGGAGTCCATTCTCTGAACCTCTTTCCCCCTTTTATGCCTTTGTGCCATCTTACGCCCTTTCACCTCTCCTAGTTCTGCTGCCCCGCCCTCCAAATGGGGCTTCACCTTATTAATGTGTGAGCTCCAGTATTTTTTTCTAGGTCTCATCTGTGATGAGGGTGTTGGTTATGCTTCAGAGATGGGAAAATTAACGTAGAAGGAAATATAGAATAGCTGAATACTTTATATGTGCCTATTTAATTCCATATATTTACCATTTTATAACTTTTTCAATCCAATGATACAATCTCCTAACCCAGAATAATTGATATGGGTGTTCTGGTGCATTCTTTGCTGTATAAAGATTACTAATTTGAATTAAGCACAAAGAATAGGTTCTGCGTCTATAGAACTCTAATTGTTTGAATTCGAGGTCAATCTTTTCGTTTGATCAAGTTAAAGTAATATATCAACGAGTGAAATATTGATAATTCTATGTTATAAAAGTTTGAAATTATTCTTCTCCTCAAGATTATACCTGCTTCTAAAAGTTACGCCAAATTCAGTTACATTTGGATTGTTTTTTTTTAATTGTTATGGACACATTGGTGAATTGGAATTTTTGCTTTCGTGAAGTCAATGATGAATGATTTGATTTGAGGTTGATGGATTGCTTGGTTCAATATTTAAATCTTACCTTAAGCCTTACAAATTGTTCCATTTCCTCAATATCCCAAGAAATTCTTCTGTTTATGCGATAACTTTGTGTGTTACAGCCAGGGCCAGATTTAGATGAAAGGAGGCCCTGGGCTATTCCACTTTTGAGGCCATTTCACCTCCCATTTTTAAGTTTGTAAATTACATGAGAGATAATAAAGTACATCAATACTGTGATATATATCAATATGTCTCCTTATTTTCGGTTCAGTGTTTTAGTGTTCACTGTTTTTAGAATAGTGTAATTTTAATTTTGATAACAATTTGAATGTAGGCCCCTTTTGATCTTGAGGCCCTAGGCTGAAGCCTAGTTAGCATAATGGAAAATCCGGCCCTAATTACGGCTGATGTATAGTATGTTTTTAATAAATGCTAATTTGAGTTTAACGTGTGCAATTGTGACGGGTATTGTTGGGTTAAGACCGGGAAAAGTTTTTATTGCTAAGAGAATGCATTGAAGGCGATCGGTACTATATATGAGCTTAATCCATTCATTTCAAAAATATCGTCCCTTTGTGTTAGGGAATAAGCCAATTTCGAAAATAGAGGTAGAATGAAGTAGACTGATAACGGTTCATCCATTGAGATTCTTTTAGAAGGATTCCGAAGTTACTCTTTGAAGTTATCTTATCTGAAGTTCCTTATGGATTTCCATTGGGAGTCTCACGGTTCATACGTAGAAGATTTTGGAACACTAAGTTTGTTTCCTCAGAAAATTATTTCGCTATCCAGGCTCGCCGAGTCAGGATTTGTGAGCCCTCTTCATCACCCACTGCACAAAGAAGTTCTTTCCGAATGAATCATGGAGGAGCGTTCTTTCAAATGCACAGCCAGTGCAGATTTCGCTTCTCATTGACTTCTCATTAGAAGTATGGTTGTCTCGTGTTTTTGACGCGGCCAAAGCAATTGTTTATGACCTCGTTTCTAGGGAGTCTTTTCTCTGTTTGGAGGCCAGAATGTGTTCTCTATATTTCATTTGCAGTAAAAAAGCTTAAGTTGGAAACTTCCCAACTGCAATTATAAATTTCGCGATATTTGGCCTCATACATAGGGCTAGTCAAAGATCTCGAAGAAAACAAGATGTAAATTAGCTATCAATTAACAAATATGGATGGTTGAAGTTTCTCTAGCTAATTAATCTTACTCATCAAGTTCCAAATCTATCGACATGTTGATTATTGAAGTATTAAAATGAAAATTATTGTGATTAAAAAGAATTTATGGAGTAATCATTCAAAAGTTATTCATCAAAAGTTTCTTCCATCGATATATCTCTTCCCTTTTTTCGTCCAATACATAGGTGTTAATATTCATCAATGTTAATATTCAGCACATAGATCTAATTGTATTAAACTGTTTGCTGTAGTTGGTGTAAACTGAAATCTCTGTGCGTATTAAATTATGATTTTTCCTGTCTCGGTAAAAAATGGGATTCTTTAAGAATAAAACTCAAATTTGGTTCGGAAAATCGTCCTTACTGTATTGCGAAATTATTTTGTGAGAAAGGCATCGGAAAATGGTACCACCTGCGTCGCAGATTTTTAGAATATCGCTTGGATTATTCACATAGTAGTTTTAAATAGCTAGAATATTTAAAAGCTAACATTTCTATCACTCAGAACTCAAATTGAAAGAACCATTAAAATTTTTTTGGGATTATCTAAATTAATATTTTAAATTTAAAATTACGACAGGCCTGATGATGTGTCACCTCAAAACCGGTCGTACGTGTTTTTTTAATTTTGTGGAATTTTTCAGATTTTGCTGTCATAATTTTTACGAAATAATTGAGAGATTCCACCAGATATCGCTAGCTATGTTTATTTTTGCTTTTTTATTAACGACTCCAAGCAGAGATATTTGAAACGTGTATGGATCTACATTCTTTATAAACCAGAGATACATGCTCCACAGGTATTTTTTAGAACTCACGAAACCCCCCCTCCCCTACAGCAGATGCCTCTAGCGCGATTGCAGTCACTCAAGGATGCGTTATGCTCGTAACCGTACGATCTGGGAACAGCGTCACATGCTTTTTTATTCGCGAATTGCGAGGTCCTCTCGGCAATATCCACGCGAGGTCCTCGAAATCTCGCTATTCTTCGGCAGCCACAGGTAGGGCGCGTGCCTCCACTTCTTCCGGAGAGCATCACCAGAAGGTGGTGCCATTTGGCGCTTAAAGCAGACGCGAAGTGGGGCACGGAGAGAGGTGCAGCTGGAGGGGAGGGTTTGTGGGTCAAGGCACGTGGGACGGTGGCCGCGTAGGATGGACATGCGGAGGGGTCGTCTTCCAGTTGCACTCTGCAGAGCGGGTGCGGGGGACCGGTATCTCACGCAATCTTGCCGCGATGGAATGAGGAACCGGAAAACGGAATAACGGAAATAGGGGTGATTTCGCGGGTGGAATTTCGCTTTCGTCGGATGCGATGCTGTCGGGAAAGTTTTCATTTGTTTCTTAATTAATTTAGAATCAATGTGTAGTAGTAGATTTAGCTTCTTCCGAAACTCAGTGGAATTCCTTGTAATAACGAATTTGTTTTAGCGACTTGAAACCAATATATTTATTAACAAACATTTTCGGCGGTTCGGTAGTTCAGAAGGTTAGAACACCTGCTCGGAAAGTGGGAGACCTGGGTTCGAATCCCAACCAATTCATTCATTATTTTATTCTTAATTAATTGATAATCAATGACTGTTACTTGGCGTAGGTTCTCTAGTACTTATTTGAATTCATTTTAATTGCACATTTGTTTTCGTGACTTGAAAACACTTTAAAGCAAATCAAAACTATCGTTTGTAACTTGAGCACGGAAAACCTTTGTAAAACTTCGAGGGTTTGCGATAAAATGCCCTAAATATTTAATTAACGTGGAAGGTTGTCAGTGAAAGATTATGTGCTTCATAGATTTAGAATACTTTTCATTAACCTTTTTCAGATTAGCATCTCTATTTAGAACTCTTATTCTGAGTTTCAAGGAATTCTCAGAAAATACATTAGAGACTTATTATTGCATCATTTAATAAAGTCTATAATATTTGGGCTTCCGTTTGTATTATAATAAATTGTTTTCCCAGTCCGAAATTCTTGGAACTATATTTGTTTCAGAATATTGATTTTTGATTCTCGAATGCAAGAATGGGAAAGAAAATTCCTGGCATTCAGAATGATTATATATCATTTGGCATAAACAAATGAACGAAAATGTAATAGGCAAAGATAACCCTCATTGAGTTATCTGTTATATTTAGAAAGAACATAAAATATATAATGGACCAACAACCGTGTCTTCTACCGATGAACAGAAATCGTGCAATTGGATGACATCAATTTTTTATCTTTTATTTATCAATATTCTGTTTTTCGATTTGTATCATTACTAGAAGTTTTTATTTTAAATTACTTTTTTACCTATTATTCATTTCCATTATTCATGGCCCGTAATGAATTTTTACTTCAATTTACATAATAATTATTTAACCAATTTTCGAAAACAGAAAAATATATTTATTGCTCTCACACAATACCAATAAAAATCAAATACTGCTTCCGTTAGTTTATACATATACTCCTTACTATTCGCAGTCTCTCCTTAGTTTTCTTCAGACTCTTCTATAGTTTGTGAACAGGATGCTTCACCAGATAACTGATCTATCATATCCACGGATTACGGTCGTTGCGGAATATCTCGGATTCGAGATCCTCGCGATACATAATCCCGCTTAAGATTCCGCAAGAGAATGGACGAGGAATATCCCCGTATTTCCAAGCCTTTTACTCGTGCCGTATCGTGATTTCAAAATTCCTCCACTCCAACGGGCTCGCGTGCATCGTTATGCACTTGTCCGTGGGGGCAGTGCAGCGTGGGAGGCCCACGTGACGCGTCCCCGCCTCCCTGTTTTATTTATAAGCGCGGAAACGTGTGGCTCCAGCTGGAGACACTTCCTCCGCTAACGTTAGGTTTCCACGCGATCGATCTTCGGAAATCTCCGTGAATTCCCACGCTCCCTCCGCCTTTCGAATCCCCCGTAACGGCTTCCGGATATGGGGGTATATTTCAGCGGGCTTTTGTTCGATTCTGGGAGATATTTATTCCAGGTAACGTATTGGGGATTTTCTTCGAAGAAGTTTTACGGACAGTACGGTATCGTTCGGCCCAATCTATTGACGTCTTTGTGGGTTTATGTCCGTTGCAGTTGCTCGGAAGGTAGTGGAGGCTTTTCTGGAATTATCTCCCTTGTGTCTGTTACTGACAGGACGTTATTGATGAATAAGAGGATTCAGTGCACAAAAAATATGTTAATAATAATATATTATAAGTTAAATAAAAGGTGTGTAGCGTAATTCACCCACGCTCTTGCAATCGGATTTCCTAAATTGAGCATTTCTGTACCATTCGATACTCATCTATTTATTTTTTTTCAACATCAAGTCTCATTGTCAAAGTTAGGCCCATGGTAAAAGGTAAATTCTGCGAAATACTTATTTATTTTAACGAGGAACTAGCGGATTGCTCCTACATTCTTGCGCATAAAGTAAGTTAAATGTTGATAAATTTTGTGTAAACAGTGGAAATTTTATTCATGCATTAAATTACGAATTTTAAACCAATGCAAATTTTCAAATGACCACGACATAAGTGTGTTCATATATGACTGAAGAAGACAACATTCGATTCAAATGTATCAAAAATAATGTCGAATTATCCCGTTGCCTACCTGTTACCTATAAAATAATTACAGTAGAACCCCGGTAATCCGGACGAATTCAGGCACATAGGCGTCCGGATTAGCGGGGTTTCCGGATTAGCGAGGTTTTCCAAAAATAACCTAAAAAACATTTTAACCCAAAAATTATATTGTATAGATAATGCATGCATGCCCTGCTGCAACTGAAAATGTATTGTCTTTCGAAATTATTTAGTATTGCACATATTAAGCATTTCCTCTAATGGAAAAATGCTGTCTCAGAAAAGTATTACAACTTACAATAAACGAAATACTTCGCTCTCCATCACATCATTGCAGCCAATGGAGAAATTTTTCAAATTGTTTTTTGTTACTGATATGCGTATTTATATGTTCACAAGAAGAAGTTGCGAGTTTGCATAACTCCCAATGGACCGTCCGGATTACCGAGGGTTCCGGATTAGCGAGTGTCCGGATTACCGGGGTTCTACTGTAATGCTACTTTTAATTTGGGGAAGGAAAACAATACTCTACGGGAAGAAAATTACTTGTACACACATCTTTAATCGGAGCTTTTTTCGTCTCTCAGCGATTTTATTGTGTATAAAATCGTTTGCCTAGCTGTTGATAATTCTTTTGACCATTCCGTGATGAAATTATTGTCTCGGTAATTTCTGAAAATGCATCAAATTCATATAATTTCGTAAATTGCGGATCAAAAAAATTATGACTTTAAAAATATGTGAGCTTCCTATAGTTTGAACGTGGTTGCTACAAATTTTATCGAAAGTTTCAGCATAAAATTAAGGCCTGTCCAAAAGGTTCTAATCTCAGGCACTTCTCATCAGCTCTTGTTGAGAATGTATTAATGCGTGATAGAGTAAGTGACAGCTTATGATTGAATGAGTGCTGTAGGAAATTTCGTGATATGGAATAAGCAGAAAGCCATAAAAAAATAGAGTTTGGGTCTTGAAAGTAAAAATACTAATAAAATACAAGGAAACGGAAAAGTAGGTGGACCAGTTCATAGGTGAAAATATAACGCCAAGGAAAGTATAAAAAAGATGACAGGGAAGAGATTTGGTGACACTAAAGTGGAGAGTATTTATGAGTACAAAAAAGAAATCGGGTTAGAAAGCATATTTTGATAAACGGACCTCAAACAACTTTGGGAGCGAGAAATTTCTTTCGTGTCCACACCCGTGTCTTCCCGTTATCTATTGCTCTCCTAAGTCTTGGTGAAATCGATTTTTCTAAAATCGGAAGGGACCTTTATATTTTGCGTAGAAATAATTGAATAATTGAATTGTTTTAATTATTCAACATTTCTTTAACAAGCATTTTGTTACTCCTACTCTTGAATTGCTTAAATGGTTTCAGGCAGTGTTTCCGTGGGAAATATAATTGCGTACCTATACCCTACCTATTGCAATATTATGTTTAATCAATCGTAATTAATTAATCTGCTGAAGTAAAATCCTGTGTAACTCCATCTTCTGAGTAAAGTTAATAAAGATAATCTGCACTTGAAAAATGGTTCTGTACTATCCACTTTTTATTGAAAAGTACAGATAATACATATTCAATTTTCTGTGAATTATTTATTTTCCTTTGTCATTCTATATTTTACTCTATAAAATCCATTGAACATGGAGTATGTTAATTGATTTTGAAGCTAATAAAGCTAGAGCCTCAGGTAAAATTAAGTTTTCTGTGTTGGCCTTGTTATTGCTGGTCATATGTTGGTAGTTTTGCATCCTTTATTCATGTATTCATTGCTTGCTAATCATTCAGTTTTAGTATGCAAGGTCTCTGATGTAATCGAAAAACACATTATTTCCTCTAATCTTCTCTCCCGTTCTGTTTTCATTTCTCACGTATATTCAAAGGGCCTTATGTAACACGTGTGTTGCATTGCGTTTGAGGTCGTGAAGAATTGAATTAAATAATCCGAGGCTCTAAGCGTCATGCGGAGAGTGGTATAAAATATCCAAGGGCAATGTTCTTCCTGGAGAAGACTTTGAAGTGGAAAATCGTGTGAAGACGTAAAGTTGAAATGGTAAAGCATCCTTTTCACAAATTATAGTGCCCAAAGGTATTAAAATTAAGGCGAAAATAGAACACAAACGGGAAACATTCCTTTAATTAATTTTATATGACCAACGATATATTTTTCTTTTGAAAATTTTATTAATTATTTCGTATATGATACTTGTGAAAAATATACGTATTACCTTCCTCGTTTATAAACTATGTGTGTTTATAAACGTTTCTTTTTTAAGTGCTGTTTAGCTGTTTATTTGTAGGGACCGAAGCTACAAGTAATTAAATTATTCCAATTTACCTATTCGTTTTTTATTTTATCATGATTATAGTGTAAAACTTGTGGAAAATTAAGTGTGGCAAAAAGGTATGCTTAAAATCTATTTTATATTTTGATATATAGTAGATGGGACTGATTGGATTATATCCATACCGTCTTTTTTGTTATTCTGTCCACTTATTGAGAAATATCACTGTAGAAACTCCTTATGAACCATAGCTCTTTTTAAAATCGCAAACGTATTCATTAAAGCCTGACTATTATCTTCGAAATTAACAAATCTTTGTGACCAAGCGCTTGTCCTTTACGTAGCTTAAACAGATTCGAGATGTTATTATAATAATTTATTCACAGAGTTAGGTGATATAGTATGGAAATCCATCTTGTATAATGAGGGAAAGAGAAGTGGTACTTTTTCCACAATCTTCAGATTCTATGGAAAAAGTACCACTTCTCTTTACTTCATTATAAATCATTTCTTCATTGGTTGAATTTTGTGCAATGAAACCTGTCTCTCACTAATCTCTTTCTCAAGGCACAAAACAACCACACAACTAACCTGGCTCTAAGCAGCATTCCCACCGAGAACTTGAGTGTTTCCAAGGCAGCGCGATGACCCCTGCACCCCCGTTTGTGTGTTTCAGAAAAGTGCCGGTAAATAGATTGTGCGAAGAATCGTGACTGGAATGAAGTCCGGTTTGTTCTAGGATGGATCTGTGGAATACGATTTCACGGCTTCGTTCCATTTCTTGCGGCCACGGAATCCGTAACGGTCTCAATTGTTAATCCTTTCTCAGTGTAAAAATGGAGCAATTAAACGCTTCGATTTTCCTCGCCAAGTCTGGTCGGATTTGGAAGAATTTTAATTTTAGCCCAATGCCTATTTCCGAAGCCACCCGCAAAGCGCATCGCCGCGTCGGAAAACAAAGAAAAAGAGTCTACGTCGAAGAAGATGCGGTGGAAACCCCTTTGAATCCAATTATGATCGCTTTGTAGATCTCCGTGGAAACGGGGTTCGGTGTTTGTTTGATCGCCGCATATTAGGCCGCAGTGACGTCAGGTTTTGAGGATTTAATCCCCAGGATGGAAGGTTTTCAGGAAGTATTTCAGCATTTCGGGTTTCCTTTTTTCGTGTCATTTCCGCTGGGTAATCTATTTCCCGCCATCATTAGCATTTAACGGTTCTATGAAATACTTGTTCCTGTCGCTACATCTTGATGAATGACGTATTTTTCATCTTTGGACAAAGAGTAGAAAAAATGTGTATCTTTCATTTTGTTTGGTCGTAATCTTCTTCGTGGCAGTATAATATCGAGGCTGCTGAAGTATTAGCGGTACTGATCAATGACATTCATTTTGGTCAATCTTATTGACTGCTATGAACAATTTTATAGATGAGGGCACAACAGCGATCTTACGTTTAGTTTTTTCGTTGACTTTATTCACTGGTAGCCTTTTTTCTCTTAAGAACGCGTCTGGGATCCAATCTTAAAATTAATTTCCAATAACGTTCGTGCAATTATGACGTTTATATCGTTCACTTTCACGAAATAGCAGTATCTTAAAGAGATTTTCTTCGTCTTACCTTATAATAGAATTTTTATCTTAAATATTTCATTAATAGATCATAGGGTGTGGTTCAATTAATCAATGAGGATTTTCAAGTAAACTATTTCTTTCTGTAAAGTATTTGGACTAGACAAATTTTACATTAAATAATATAATTTTATCTTACTTATGATTAAAATAAATGGGATGGTAGATCTAATTGCTTTTTGTACGATGGAATTCTACCGGATATCATTGGATAAGTTTAATTTCAGTTATCAATTGTTAAAGAATATCTTGCGGAAATTATGTATCTAGGCATAGACCAATTTGTTTTTATGCAAATATCGTTGAGAGTAATTATAGTTGATAGTGGTCTTACTGGTGCGTTCAATGATTTCTTGTGATCTTGCAGAAATTTCAGTTTTGTATACGATTGGTTTTATACGATATTCGCATGGAATGTCTTTCCCAATTTTATACCTTTCAATTAGAGTAGCCGCCGTGGCATTTAAGGCTTTCACGTTCCGATACAATCTTTACGATATTTCGGGTCGCTCTTTATGTACCCAACAGCCTCACGGATCAATTGGGTGCCGCGCCGCCCAACGCTTTTTAACCGCTCCCTTTCGCTCCTTGGCCCCGAATGTCAGCCCTCCTTCCCCGTGACGATAATTGACATCGTCACCTCTCTCTTTCGGAAATTTAATTTCACCTCCAGATCAAACTCAATGAGCTCGTCTGGGAAGCCGATCGAAACTTTAAACCGACGCGGAAGTTTTTTTAACTCCCATTTTCCTAATGGAGCAAGTTCTCCAACTGTCGTAAGAGTTTTAGGTCTATCGGGCCGATCGACCTGCGATAGGGCCCCCGATCGATACGACGGAAGGAAGTAACCGCGCTCGTATTCCCCGTGCAGTTACGGGATCAGGTGCCGCGTGCAGCACCCGCGAACCCCGGAAGGTCCCCACTCCGCTGCTCCCGATTCCTCGTTGGAAGCGTTATGGTCGAGGGAGTTTTTCGCCGCCGGCGGGCCGCTCTGTAGCAGCCTTTCCATTTTATATACCTTCTCCTTCTCGGCCGCCCTCCTTTCGGACCCATTCTCCCGTTCCTGTGCTTCCCTCCCGTCGTACCGCTTCTCCCTCCAGAAATCGGATCCGTCGCCGCTTCTTTCCACCCCGCACACCCGCTCCCGCTCACTCCGCCACGGTCTTCGGCAGGGCTAGCATTCTCTCGCCCCTGCCCGCTGAGGTAAAGAGGAGTTCCTGGTGATTCTTTTGCCCTCCCTGGAGGATGAGCCGCCGGCAGCCGTGAAGGTTCCGAATGGATAGCCTCGAATCGATCCCCAATACGGATGTCTGGTGATTGTCTATCGGTGTATTGTGGTGGTGGTCGGATGGCCCGGGGATGTGCCGCGCCGGTTGGACGAAGTTGAGGATTCGGTCTCCCGGGGTGGTGGTTGCAATCGGAAGGGTGTGAGGGTATCGGGTAGAGTGTGTGAGTTTCCGAGAGGGTGTGAGGGTATCCAGAAGGGTGTGAGGGTATCTGAGAGAGTGTTGAGGGTTCCAAAAGGGTGTGAGGTTCTCCTCTGTAGAACGTGTTGGTGTGCCCCGCTCGTTGTAGAATATGGTGGTGTCGTCACCGGCTCCCGTGCTCCAAGAGCAGCTGGAGACGAAGGTGTTGGAGGAGGAGGGCAGCAGGACGACTGGTAGGAGAAGGCGGTGCGTATACCGGGTGCGGAGGTGGTTGTTGTGACA
Organism: Sympetrum striolatum; assembly: GCA_947579665.1. NCBI lineage: Eukaryota > Metazoa > Arthropoda > Insecta > Odonata > Libellulidae > Sympetrum > Sympetrum striolatum. The sequence goes on along the minus strand of OX388345.1, from coordinate 72,802,281 downwards.
CCTGTGCCCTTTCTCAATCTTCTTCCGCGGTGTTGTGTTCGATCCCCCGTGGTAAGATGTTGCATCGAGGTATTCCGAGGATTTTACGGTTTTGGTGAACGTAAGAGGTGAACATCCTCGTGTTTTGCTTGACGCGCTCGCCGAAGATCTCATACCGGTTTTCGGTTGAAATAATAATGGGTGTTTCTCTTTCCGTTATGGGATAATCAGAGAACTTTGCCCCCGGGGATTACCGGTGAGGTTTGGGAGTGATTTAGGTGCTTCGCGCGTTTTGCTTGTTTCTGGGATTCTTTTGGTGTTATTTATCGAACTGTGGGTCGATAGAATCCTACGCCCACTGCTTATCGGTGTTTGACCTATGCAAATTCAAACATCCTTTCAACTTCGGCATTTCAACTGTTTACTTTTAGGATATGTGGTAATTATGGAGGTGGACCTACTAACGAATTAACCAAAGGCTCATAATTATTGTGTGCAGCATTTTTACATCTGTAAGAATCGTACGCTCACTACCTAATAATGTTTTTTTTAACCTATGCGAATTCAAACATCCTTTCAATATGCGAGGTAACGTCAGCGTATCTTGTGATTATTTTAGAAAATGTCACAGAGACGAAAGTTGACTCACTGACGTATTGATAAATTGAGGTTCTCAATTATTTTGCGCAGCATTCTTTTAACTTAACATAGCCATTTAAAAAGATAAATTCGTAGCCGTAATTTATCTATGCAATCTTACTAAATTTAAACTACTTGACAGTATAAAATGGGCTAAATTTGTTATTTCTTAAGGAAGTATTTTTCCTATAGCTTTGCGTCATGTCGAAACAAAAATAGATGGATTCCGCTGCCATCTCCATCGGCTCAAATAATTCTATGAGGTATTTCGGTTAAGTTTTATGTGCGTCATTCTTTGCCCGTATTTTTAGCTGCTGGTCAAATCGAAGATCTCCGAATTTTTTCTTGCGAATTCTTTCGGCGGCGTAGTAATTTTATGAAAATGGTAGCTTGCTGATCGATTGTTAGAAAGAATTTCCCCTCTGTTAGAAAAGATAAAATTTAATGGACTGAAAATGAAACTATCTACCTTCTTGTTTAGACCCTTTCGTTGATTATTACGGTTGTTAATATCCTCTATTATGTTTAAGTGGTGTTAGAGTATGTGTTATTGATCACTTTGTTTATTTTAACGAGCTCAAATTGCGTAACATTTTTAAGGTTGCAGGAAGAATCCGCAGAAGTTTTCGAACTTACTTTTAATGTTTCTTTGTTTGCTTTCTTCGGTATGTTCTCGTGTCAGAGGAGGTTATTCCTTATGCTATTTGTTTAAGCTCCTCTCTCATTGCAAAGTGAATAAAGCGCAGACCCATAAGTTTTTTCACGTTTTCCATATTGTGGCTAATATTGATGTTCGCGATTGAACTTTTTCTCTCTTAAGATGAGAAGAGCTTGTTCTTATACACATATAATAAATGTATTTAGGAATATTATTTATATATATTTATGAAATTATTATTGTATAGGCTACAGGCTAGTTTGGTCTCACCGTATTCTCCCCTACGAATCTTTGCATTTTAAATGCTGTTATAGTCGTCATTTGAGATCTATTTTTTACACGCAAATGTTTGAACCTAAATTAAATATATTTTTCAACGAGATAAATTTAAGATTGCAGGAAATTGGTCTCTTGCTGATGACAGGGAGAATGTGGAACATTACAGATTTGTGAATCATCTTACCTTTTCATTTGGACGCTTTCAATCCACTGAGTTATGTTAACACAACATTATCCCTGTAATGGAGTAAGGGTTCATTATTTATTCTCTGTACGAATTTGCTTCTGGAGAGATTTCTATACGTAATATGCTTATCAAATTGGTACTTTGCATGTATGTTAATATCCAAAATAGTATAGCAATAATCATTTCTTATATTTATTTTATCATGTCAAAGTATATCATAGAATTCAGTTGAGCATGAGTATTTAGTACTTCCGGAAATAACGTATCGAAATTTATTGATGTATAACTACGAGAGTTTTCATATACCTCTGAATTAATTAGCTTTAATTATGAAATGATTTGACACTGTATTTAAATTATAATCCATCTCACAATTGTTTCATCTCAAACTGTCAATTTCGAAAATGAATAGTCCAGCAATATTTATTTTCATCTACCTTTGAGACGCATCCCTTTGCCCAATTCAGGATAAATAGAGATTCTAAGTCTATCTCGATAAATGGTCAATTTACGGAATTTTAAATACTGCAGGGATAATCCATTCAGTTATCCTAAAATGTCATACGTTTTCTACTTCAGTTATTATAATAAAAACAGATTTGTTCCCCCTTCGCATCTTTCGTATCCGTCGTTTTATATTAATATGCATAGTGTGTCTAAGCCCATCGACGATTTGTGCTAATAAAGGAGAACGGCTTTCGGTGTGAAACTTCCTCTTTCCCTTGCATGCATTTTGGTCCCCACGGTACTTGTACCTGTATTGCATTAGCGGTGAGAGAATCCCATGGCCTAGTCACGTCTCCTCTCGTGACGCAAGGGTGCTTCAGTGCATCTCCATAAGGAGAGAGCTAATGTTCTTTTCGCTCTTTCAATTCTGCGGCCCAATGTTTCCATACTCGAGATTGATAGATTGGCTCGCCTTTTCGAGTTGAACTAAATTCTCATCTCGTTACACCGGGCATATTCAAGTGCCTCAAGTTCATTATCAGGTGTTCTCTTTACCTGTCTTCAATTATTATGACTATGTTTAAGTATGAGTGGTTCGATACGACGGGTTTGCATGGTAATTTTGAACGATTTGCGTATCAGGATGGCAGGATGCAATCGAAATGAGGAGTATTTTGTTATTATAAAAAATTATTGTGTTATGTGGAATTTAGAATATGGCCTAACCCCGCCAAAAGGGTTCTATACATAAATAAATATAGTGCACGGTGTTGAAGTGTGCGGTACGGGATTGTAAATGTCTGATTAGAAATTATTTCAGGGATATATATGATCACTATTTCATTCTCCAAATTGAGTATTTATTATAAATGACTTATAAATAAATGTATATAATAATGCCATAATTAATTCATAATTTATATTTTTATTTATAGCACTCCTTTTTGATATATGAATATGTGAAACACCTATCCTAATTATATTTATATAAATTTTACTTTCTTGAGAAAATTCAATGTTGCATATGCCAGGATTTCCTACGATATACTCGCATTGTTTTTAAAATAGAGATATTATATTTGTTCTTGACGGAAACCTTTTAGTTTAGAGCTTAGATCTAAACTAAATTTATCTATAACCACCAAGGCAACGGATGTTCAATAACAACGATTAAATCTCTGTTTCTGAAACATCCTTACTAATTTAGAAACTTCCTGCTTATACTTCGTGTAATTTTCTATGGAAAGAAAAATTATATAATTAGGTTTAGGGTTAGTAGCAGTGAAAAGAGGCAGTTAATCGAACGAATTTTCCTAGCGGGTATTCTTTAATAATTAAGAAATAGGTTGACCTGTACACGCATTTTGGTGCATTTAGTGCGCAGAAAGGTTGAGATTGTGCCCTAATTTTAACCCATCATTGTTTACCGTGAATTAGTGTCTTCTCTGCCTTACGGAATACATATTTCCTTACGTAAGGCCTAATTTTCTCGAGTGCCTTCCTTGTCTTCAGCCGCTGCGCTAAAATAGTAACTCCTACTTGGCTTCTTCTTTTCATTTCTTCCTGCTCTGGCTTTTGCCATCCCGCTTGATAAATTCGCCCTTAAGATTCCCTTTCAGAATATTCGGCCATTCATTTCGGACGGTGCTCCGTTTGAACCGAAGGTAGTTGTCATATTTACGATTCAGAAGTATCCGTTTTTATTCATCTTTTATTATGAGGCATGTTTTTTAATGTCGACTGTATTTGGATCAAATCGTAATGCTTTTTCAGGCAAATGGGTTGCGAAATTAAAGGGAGATTTACGATTGGAGGTCGTTGATATTCGAAGGGAAAATTTTTCGACGTGGCCTTAGGCACCGCATCCATCATAATTCACTGCGATTTTAAATTTTTGTTGAGATATATCACCATATTGTCGTAATGACACATATCAAAGTAGTTTTATTCATATACTGGCAATTTTCGCTTTTGCAGTGCAGTTACGATCGATACGATTAACTACCCGTCATCATTGACGAAAATAAAAATATCACCTCATACTTAATTTTGTTTTAATATAGATCTCGAAATTTTTCAGAGAAGATTAATACAAAGGATAGCTTTGAATTAAGAAAACATATTTTATACTTTCTTTCTATTACTCCTCAAATTTATCAATTCTCATCATTACCTTGCAAATTTGATTGCAAAAGAATTGCTTTCGTCAATTTACGGAGCATTTAAGTGTAAAAACTATAGGAAAAATAAATTTGGTATCAGTTTTTGAATTAAAATTTGATGACGTACTAATGCATATACGTTTAAAATTAAATCTTCAAACCTAGTAAAAAATAAATTAATCATTTCTCTGTTTATTATCAATATTTTATCACAAGCGACGTATTGAGTTTAGAAAGATGATTTTTTCGTATTTTACTAACTGTTAGTAAAGAAAATTAATAATCTAAATATACAGCATCTACGTTCTTTGTTGAAAACTTATTTTTCCCTTTGTCTACCTTCGATTTTTATTACCTCAGTAGGTGCCATTGACCTATGTTTTTTCCTTGCATTGTCTCTTCGACCAGACTTAAGGTAAATAAGCTTTTATGCAAGTGTTTCTAATTTTTTTAGATCTTCTGACTGGTCTGAGTGTCTTAGAGAATCCATCTCATGTCATCTGAGAAAGAACCCCTCCTGTCAGTTTTTCTTATTTCATGCGGCTTTATTGGACCAATTCCAACTCCCGTCTCTTCCTACGACTCCCTGCTAAAGTTAGAGGGCAACGTAATAGTGCATATTGCTTTGTTTTTAGCTCTGATGTCTCATAAACCTCTATTTATTCCTTCGTTACTTATTTAGAGGCTCATCATTTCATTTATGGATAAAATTTGGGGAGTTACCGAAGTGATGTGCCTTTTTGATTTTGTGTTTCTTCGAAGAAGAAGCATTGAGCCTATTTTGGGAAGGATATCCAATTTTTCGGTAGTTACGTGGGTGTTTAAAGAATATTTTAATATTTATCCGTTTGCATATATATTCTAAGCACAATTAGAACCACAGAAGCTTCACAAAGCTTTGAGAACACGAGAATATTAAGATATGATAATGAAAGTACCAAGAAAGATAACGTAATAAAACCTAAATAGATTTAGATAGGGATAAAAAGTATTGCTAATGTACAAGAATATAACGTAGAATGTATACATAACAGTTTATAGTGATGATTGTATGGCTTGAATGAAAGAGATGATGTTATAGAAAATGACGAGAGATGAGGAATTATGAGGCAGAAAGATCTATAAGGTCTGTAAGGCGAGATTGAAACTGAAAAGTTTCTTCTTCCATCTAACCTGTCGTCAATGATATTAATAGAAACGTAAATGATTTACAGCTGAATAGAAAGGAATACTTAAAAAGGAGTGGATTAAAAAAAAGTATAGTTATTATCTCAAAATAATAGATCCACTGCAGGGAAACAGCCACAAAGGAGGATGTGAATAACCTACGCAAACCTACTGATAGTAAAAAGAAATCTGTCCGTAGATAGAATAAAAATCGAAAATGAACTCATTGTAATTATCAGTTTACCTTCACGCGAAGTATGTCTCGCGATTTTTTTTATAACCTTCCCTATTTGAAATCCCAAGCCGTTATTCCATTTGCTTCCGTTTACTTAGTAAAGACTGAAAGCTTCGGAAAGGTTTGGATAGGTGTAAATTTTTTCTTTCTTTGCTCGGAATTTAGCCGCACGTTGGTAAATGTCTCAGTAACTTATGAGTCCAGGAAATAGTGGCGGAATCCAACGGAAGTACGAGGCAGACCGAATCCGGAAGGAACAGTTGACACAATGAGGCGGACGAGAGGCTACGTGGACAGTTTTCTTAGTTGAAATGAGTGTGGGCAGAGTGAAGCTGAACGGTCGTCTGAAAATATCCAAGAAAATAACGATTGTGCAAGGGATACTCAAGTATCGGTTGCTGGGCGGCGAGGACTCCGTTCTTCGGTGGGTAGCACTTATATCCGTAGGAGTAGCAAAGTTGCTATTGTTTTTAAATGTCTCACTCCCCGGTATTGGATATCGCTGGGCCTGAAATAGCGTCTCAATGGTCTCGTAAAATTGGTTTTAAATCTTTCTGCGTTTTTATTGCCAGACGTTTATCTTTTAGCGTATTTCAATATTTATCTTTATTCCCTCTCGAGCCTTATTTACGCTTGTTTTTTTACTCATGTTTAATTTTGCTTTTATCCTGCCGAACTCTTATTTTATACAATGTTTGCATAACTAAAAGAGTATTATCGTAAGGCTTTATCGATGGTTTTGTCTTGGACTTTAACGAATGCTTAGTCCTGAAAATTATTCGACAGATCCTGATGTGCTTTCTTTCTTAGTATTCGTAACCGGACCAGAACTATACGGAAATCCTAAACAGAAAATGCGTTGTTTTTGTCGAAGTGTGACCTTAACCTCCTACCGAAAAAATTGTAATTCGTGGTCCTAATCCAAGTTTGGAGACTGTTATTTGTTTTGTGTCGGTTTTAGATTCACAACTATCCATTTTTAATATCTATAGTAATATGTGTTTACAATGCTGAACGGTGCCTTACAACTTTAGCTAAAAGTTTTACTTGTAACAGCCGACCGTTCATCTTCATTACAGACAAGAAAACGTGTTACAGAGATCCGCTAACGTATGGTTAATTTATATGTTTTCTCGGAGAAAGGTTGAGAAGTGTTAACAGCGACCTTTTCTGTACATCCGTAAGTTGGCATTTTGTATGGGGTGCTAGTTTAGATGAAAAGAATCCAGGCTTGTTTCAGCAAAACCCTAATGATACATATGTTTTCTACCCTATTTCCTAGGATTTCTATTCAACGCCATTATTTCGTTTCGTGGTTTTTTACCACACCCTTTATGTAATCTAACATCTTTTACCTTTGTGTTCTCCTCTATTTTTTCCCTTATATTCTACCATCAATCACTTTATTTAGTAGTTCCTTTTCTCTCAGTATTTGGCCCTTTCATTTCCGCTGTCGATGCTTAATTACTTCAGTTTCAGTCCATTCCCCAACCATCTCTATCACCTACTTGTTGGTTTTCATATCAATTTGTCAAGTAAGAGACGTTAACGTTCCCCTCCCCCACTTCACCCTGACCTTAACTTAGCTTTCTTTGCATAGGTAAACCTCATAACTTCAGTTTTACTTGCGTTTATTTTCTTTGCAAGTACCCCTTCTTTATCGTTTGGTATATTTATTTGAATTTGCAAACCTATTTCGGAATCTCATTTTGTCGCCCGCATTTCTTACTGCCTGCCCTCCTGTTGGCGACGTAAAATTTGTAAGCAGATTCGTAGCTCGTAGTCGCTGGAGCCATAAATGTCGTTCGCATTTGGAAGCAGTCATTCAGTGGAGAATTAATCTTATAACTGTAGTCGTATATGGCCACTCGGTAGTGATGAATGATGTGTGTCGGTGAAGGGTATGGCGTGGGCGTGCGTCATTGTCACTCTTGAACGCTTGATTAATCCGTGGAGTGGGCGGAGGCGAAAATATGCGGTGGCAATTAAGATAATGAGAGGCACTGCTGGCGGTGGGATTCAGCGTATATTTCGAGGGAGGCTATTCCCCTTTGGAGTATTGGAGGCTGAACTAGAGACCCCATTTATATCGATTTGTTTTAATTTGTTGAAATATAGAGAGAGTGATTGACGGGGTATGTTTCGCTATCGTTGCGAATGAGTACTCTCGGTAGCGTATTGATTTTTCCCTGATTTTTAAGCGTAAGTAGCCTGTAAAATTTTCTCACGTTTTGTCAAATTTTTTATTTCCGGGAAATTAAATTTGACTACGGATGTCGGTAATAAGTTCAGACCTAGCAATAATTAATTACATTCTGAATTGCCTTGTAACATTCAGATACCTTTTTCTTACGACTGCTTGCTTCTACTTCTCTGGTTTCATCATCCAAGTGTATGTTTTGGAGTTAGTTATATAGTAACTTATTTATATATTTATAAACTGGAAAACAACATTAAGATCTGCTCATCATCTGCTTTCTTTTGCATTTTTATTTAGATTTTCTTTATCAAATTGTCTCTTATTTAGAATGACTCGAAAAACTAAAATTTCCCTCAAATATACAGATAAATTCTCTCATTATTTTATGAGCATAAAAATGAATCGTTGGAAAATACATACCCTCAGAAGTATGTATATACTCTCCTAAGGTTAATACATATGCTGATGTATATATATATTCATGTGAATGTATGTACATATGTAGGTGGATATTACTTCTAAGGTGTTTTTTTAATAGCACGAAGTTCCACCAGATTCACTTGACATGATTAAGTTAAATAGTTAATAAATGGAAGATGGAACACAATTAAATTAAAGATGCAATGTGTGAATTAGTGTTGCGTGTCTATTAATCTCTTAATTCAATAACAATTCAGTTGTTACTGGTAAATAATTTATGTTATCTTCGCTTAAGATGAAGCTTTATGGAAGTACTCGTTTGTATCTTTTGTTTACAATACTTCTTATCTTCCTTGAGTACCAGACTGAGAGGCTAAGGAGATAACATCAGATTCCAGATTCTTAACCTTCCTTTCCTTATGATTTCTTAGTAGAGCATTTCTCCAAAAGGTCTGACCCTGAAAATGTGAGTTATGGTGCCTAAAATGAAGTTTTATGAAAGGTACCCTCTTCAAAGAATGTATTTACCTATTTGCCATCAAAGTTGACATCTTCGTGGAACATTTTAGTTCTCATTCTCTCCTAGCCGTCGCTCGCGCCGGAAATTATGTTTTCTCCTCACAAGGTTTGCGACTCATGAATTCCCACACGTTTGCATTTCTCGTACTTTAGGCCTTGCAGCAGGAACTTGAGGAAATTTATAGATGTCCCTAGCTCTTTAACCCCCTGAATTTTCGCGCCGTAGTTTAATATAACAAGAATTCAGCATCGACGTAATTTAGCGAAACGTCACGGGGTTTGCTCGGGGCGGTGTGGAAGACGCAATTCAGTTTCCCCGGGCTCGCCCCTTTCCGAAGAGTCCCCTGGGAGAATGGAAGGATCTCCCACATCCAACGGTGACCTTTCTGTCACCCTTTCTCTCTTCATGTCGCTCTTTCTCATTTACCAACTCCTTCAAGCTTTTCTCTCCTCCCTGTCTTTCATCGACCACCCCTTTCTCCTTTCTCCCTCTTATCTTTTTCATCTCAAGACCAAAATTCTTGGCCGTAATTTTTAAAAAGAAGGATATTTCTATTTCTTCCCCCTGATGCCACCTCTTCTCGGTTTCTTTTTCTCCGGTTATCTTTTTGTAATTAGCGTCATACTCCAGCCTAAACAGACCAGAAATATATATGGCCAGTCGCATCAATTATTAATAATTTTATTTTTTTCATGTACAGCGACCCTTAACGTTATAAATAAGAGTAAATTGAATTAACTTAAATTTACTCGATGGTTATAGTTACACGAATAACTCTCTTGTATTATCTTTAGCTTTTTCCTCGCAAGAAGTCATTAGCCATAGTTACGGCTGTCATAGCTAGGCTTTATTTTCCTTTAGTTTTTCCATGTTTTCCTTCTTACGCCATAGTTCAAGAATATCCAGACCATGAATTTCCGGGAACAGCATGAGCTCCTATAACTGTTTCAGTGATTTATAATAATTTATTCTCTTATTGATTCAAATAACGATTTTCAAACGAAAGTCCGTCATTTTTCTTTGGTATGATTAATAATCTACTTATACATCTGCATTAGTACCCTACTTACGGTGTGTGGATGCTAGAACTACTTCTTTTGTTTCTTATTATCACGTATTTCGTGGAAAGAACGAATGTTTAAAACGACTTATCCTAGCATCTATTTCTCTTTCATTTCAGTATAAATGTATTCGTAATAAAAATTATCTTAAATTTCCTAATATTTGAGTATAGGAATACTCGTTTCAGGCCAGATGCCATTATTTGCTTTTTTCCATTCCAGTTTTAAGTTTTAAAATTAAAAATGAAATGAAACTTTGAGGAGAGACTTAGCCTTTGAATGAAATATAGTAAAAATTGGCCTGAATTAGAGAACAATTTTCTACTCCTCTGCTTGCTTTATTTTTTTAAGATTGTTTTTACAATGCTATCCTCCATCATTCTTTTTCATACCTCGTTTTCATTTTCTTTCCGTCGTCTATTTCCTTGGACCACTCCCACATTTTCTTTGAATCCACTTCTACTTCTGCTCACGCTCCTTGCAAGGTCAGTTCTAGAGGTTGCACGTCCGCGCTCTACACCTTTTTCTTTTCTCATTTGTATTCCTCTTCGTATTCTCCTGACCAATCCTTTTCCTGCTTCATTTCTCTCTCTTCAATTCCTAACCTTACTTTCGATATTTTGGTGGGAAGTAAGAAATCGTTTGCGTTTTGGTTAGTGTGACTAAGTGATATACCCTAACCGGAAGATCATGTTTGCTTGCGTGTAATGCATTTTTGACCGTAAACAAATTTTATAATTGAGTAATAATAAACTAATCGTAACTTCGTTCTGATGATGGTTTTTATGAAAAAAGGCAACATGCCCACAATCGCTGACGACCTCAACCGGCTGGAAACCCGCATTCTCTCTCTGCATCGATGCATTAGCAAAGTAGTTAACTTTTAAAAAGTTAACTACCTAAAATTTTTGCTGGAACTTTCAAAATGATCTTTATTTATGCAATTTATTCACAGGGATATTTTGCGAGGTATAGTAGAATAATTTTATATCTATCTCACCCGAAGCAAGCCATCATTTATATTTTTTCTAGATAACAAATATGTTTTACCAAATGATATACGGACTTGATAATATGTATATACTATATATTTAACATGTTATCTTTATTAATTATTAAATTAAATTTTTATTATATTAAAACGTATCGGTCTAAAATAAAACATGCATATAGAACATATTATTATGATCTTTGAGTATGAGTAAATACTAAAATCACTCCTACAGTTCCTCAAGAATATAACAAATATGTAAACGTATAAGGCATAAAGTGGCCGTGTTTGTGATATTCTTGTGGAACTTTAACAGATTTTCATTTATTTTGTAGAATAAATGTATCGATTGCAATGGAGTTTCATCTAGTTGAGCCTCATTCACTATCTATAAATTGATGCAGTCATTCTTAAAATAATGGATACCTTTCTCTTTGGCTGATTTTCTTACATTTTGTGATGTTTTTCTACATTATTCAAGTCGGAAGCGAATAAAAGCATTTGTTATCGAAGGCTCTCTCGTAAACCGACGGATTTGTATAAATTCTATCCTCGAAGTATAACCTCTGACCTTTCACTTTATACAAATACTAATCAAGACGAATAAAGCAGCGGGGCGAAATTCGTGTTTCTTTTGGAAAAACCATAATATTTGCGTTATTCATTTCTTGCAACGTACACCTTCTATTTCCCCAATTTATTCCGTACATGTCTTCCCTCTTTTTGTTCCCCCACAATTTGGACAGAGGCAGCTTCCCTTACATCCGATCTATTTTCCGCGCTTCGTTTGGCCCCGTCTCCCAATGACGGCTGTTTTTTATTCGGAAATCAAAGCCCGGAAAGTAGTCCAAGACGTCCTTCTGCAGGTGAATGTACAGGCGAGAATGGCATACACAAGCGGATTTCCATTTTTTCGTCTCCCACTCGATCTATGAAATGGAAGGTTTCTAATGCCACGGATGTCACGCTGCGATCAGATCGATGTGTTCGCATCTATTGGTGTCAGGATGTAAATCTATATTTCGTTTCGTCGATATCTTGTTTGAAAGTTGATAAATGTGGCCTTCTTTTACTTTTGGATGCGATCTAGTTATAGAATGCACTCTTTGATGAATAAAACTAAGTAAATAGAGATTAACAGAATTTTTATTTATTTCCTAACTTTTTAGGAAAAGTAATCACAGTTCAGTAAAGCTTTGGTGTTGATTGGTAATAAAATATATTAATCTGGGAAGTATTATTTTAATTTCCTAGCTCTTATTTAAAAATTATCGCAGTTAATTAAAACATTGGTAGTGTTTGGTAATAATTGTATATATCTATAAATATCATGTTTCCCACAAATTAATGCTACATATTCAATTGTTTGCTATTGCGTTGCGGGTATTAAATCTTATTTTATTCAATTCCGTGGTTACAGATTATTGCTGTGTTTAATTATATTTTATGACAACAACATCTATCTGTGCGTATTTTTCTCGTATTTCAAAGTTAATATGATGATAGCGTTTTTAAGGACATTTTTATTTTCACTTTCATAAATAATTGAGTCAGTACTACGCTAATGTTTAAATCTTGATTTTTTATGAAGGACCTTTCTTTCGTTTTATTGATAAAAAATATCAAATTACCTTTTTGGCGAGAAATTTTCTTTTACCATGTAGGTTACTTTGGTACGCTTATAGTTCCTGTAATATTCAAGTTTTCTTTGCTCACTTCACAATTTGAAACTATTATTTTGGGAATTAATTCTTAAGTAAACGTTACTTCGATTAAGTAACTTCGATAAATTTACTCTGTTAAACCGTAGTTCACTATAAACTGTATCTGGCGACAAAAATACTCTTTTGAAAATGTAATTGAAATTATTATTATTTTAATTTTAGTTCAGAAGTGATCAGTTGGTTAAATAAAGGAAACTGAAGCGTTAGAGCTAATAGAGGAATTATTCCAATCGTGGTGAATGTCAAGGTCAGGCAAAATGCAGATCTGCCGTAGCAGATGTTTGAACGTAAGATTTCCAATGAAAGATTCTGTCTGCTGGAATTTCACATGCTAGAACGTACTCGGAGCCTTTGCTGTATGTCAATGGCTCCCTTCAAGTTTACCTGTACATCGGTATTCGTGAGAATTAGGTTCCAGAGCGAGAGATTCAAATTTTGTATTCGCATGTTCGACGAAATGTTATTAGGTTTTCTATGGATTTCGAAAGAAGATTTCATTTTTAGCTAGCATTTTTTTGGACAGAAATGCGATTTCCTTCGTTGGGGCTTAATGTATTCCTCAACCACTCCACTCTGCGAATTTACTTCATTCTTATTTTTTGCCTTCTCTGCGTTTGCTGTGAGCTTTTAATTCGGTGTAATTGGGGCATCCCGTTTGATCGCAACGTAAAAGAGCTCTTTCTATGAAAATTGAGACTGGGAGTTTTTATGCAGCAAGTTCTTACTCGGATGTGATCGATGGATGGATCGTGATCGGATGGTAATTTCCCACTTTGGTTTTGACGTCTTTTAATTTCTTCCTCGGTATGTTCTTTATCTTTCTTCATTGCATTTTTCATCAGAGACCAACTTTAATTATTTTAGTCAAGGAAAAAGTTTGAATAGACATAGTTACGAAGGCTACGAAGTCAACGTCTTTTTACTTCTACTTTTAAAACCATTTGTCATAGAAAAAGCCACAAATTATTCGACGCATGCTAAAATATGTCGGGTTATCTAGGTAAGTTCTGACCCAATTCCTCTGAAAAGTACATGAATGAGGAGACATCTGACCACTGTCTTATATAAAAAAACTATTGAAACTGTAGGTTAGTTAATCGTGAGTGAACGTAAAATGACCTTGTTGCGTTTTTTGTTACATCTATTTCTATTTATTATTATTGCCTCGCGTAGTATTAAAATAAGTAAGTTTGAGAAGCATTTCATTTTTTATAATGTAGTTTTATTCCGCAATGCATTATGTATCCGCAATAATTTTCCTTGAAAATTCAGCTCAAATTTAATGATTGTATTTCATGTAGATTCATATAAATTAGCTTGCATCATCCTCGAATAATTCTTCAAAATCCTCTCAGAATGATTTTAATTACTTCATATGTTTTCGAATAAATGTGTGATAAAATCGCGAAAAGTTTTCATGAATAAAGAATTCTACTTTGAAAATACGAATGATTTTTTAGTAGAATAGGAATGATGTGGTTTCGAGGTCCATTGTATTAGAAAATTAGCTTTAAAATATTTCAGTGGGAAATAAGTTGTCATTTAGTAAAATATGAGTTTGTTGCTCAGAAGAAAATGGGGAGCTGTATTAATTCCCGGAATATTGGGCCAGTGAAAAATTTTAGGTGGAAGATATCCTACGCAGCGAATCGTTGTCCTATCCAAAGCATTGGTGCCAAAGAACCCATCAAATCCGGATTCGTATCCTTCTATCTCTTCGAAATTAGTCCATCGGTGGTCAAACGTCAAATCAATTTCTTTTGGCGGACCTGAAGACGTAAAAACTTCTTCTTAATCTTTAGGGGATATAAAAAGAGCATCAGGCAACCGAGGAAGACGTTTTAAATATTCGGGAGGATCTCGGTTGCCTTAACGACATGCAAACAACTTTCGGCGGGCACTTTCTCCCATGTGAGGCCTTGCGACGTTTTTAAATAACGAACTCGTCGCACAGGTTTCATACTTTTAAGGAGGCGAAATAGTGCGGTGGGAATACGGGCTCGGACCGACTTTCAAGCTTAATTGGTTCCTATTGGCGATCCGTATCTCGAAATCCAATTTCCCACTCTATCCCAAAGGTGGTTTCCAATTAGTTCCCGGGTCCCGAAGTATTACAGACTAAAATTAGATGTAAAAGAAACAGTCGCATTTTAAACATGATAGAATAGGGAAGTATTCTCTCAACTGCACTATAACTCCACTACTCCACACAATTGCACTCTCTAAACTCAGCTCTGGATTGTCTTTTTCTTGTACTCATCCGAAAGCCAATTTAATCCTCACCCCTCCACCATTTGTTAGCAAATGCCCTACCGGGGAAGTGATGATTACTATATAAAATGAGGAGTGAGGGAGTTTTGTTGTGGACAATAACCCAAATGTTTTTAGTGGACAGTGACCCAAAGGTAATGATTTTTCTAGAATTAATAGCGGATTGACCGGATTGAATTCTATTATGCAGCTCATCCATGCCACAGTAGCTTAAATATTATCACAGTTATTAACGATTCCGAAAGGATTTAAATAAAGGATTGATATTTCCGTATTCTGCATCTCAAGACATTTGAGAAACATTCCAATCATCAAAATATCATAAGACTAGACTTTTATAATACTTGCTATTAAAATTTCATTTACAGCATTTAATAACGCCTAAATATTAACTTATAGTTATTGAAGTTTGTCTTTTGTACAATTATTTATTTATTAATAAAAATGGGCATGAAGACAATATAACAGGACTGAGACTCGAGCCCGGATTTCCAAATTGTCAATTAAAGTGACTGTAATATAGATAAGACAATAACGTAGATAAATAGACGGAATTATGAATGGCTAAGCATTATTACGTGTAAAATTACGATGATTCTTTTGGAATAAGTTTGCGTACGTTTTACTTAACATAATTCTAATTATTACTAAAAGTATTCCTAATTATCAGTAGGTTCTAAATAGAAATTCAAATATGTTAGTATTCGTTTTATTAAACATAATACTAAATTAATTATTAAAAGTATTCCTCATTATCGGTACGGTCCAATTGGAAATACGTCCAATAAGAGTAAATACGTAATAATTTCAAGTCAATGAAGTAGTAAAAAAATATTAGAACCTAAAAGTACCAAACTGATAAATACATAATGAGTGAAGTGCAATGCCAAAGAACTTTTTATCCAAAAAAAGCAGTACATAATTAGTTAACCGCCTTATTTGGTCTCTTTTTTTCCTGCATCCGCTGTTTTTCGAAAATCAGGCACCGGCAATCCATCAATCAGTAGCGTTTAAACAGTCAATCATTGCAGAAATTTCGGCCTTTTCTGAGACCAATTCTGGGTGGCGCGAAACGAGTTGTGAAACTTACTAATGACTGGATATTTTCTCTGGAAATCTAATTTGAGCCTCTGGGCGGAGGCTTTAAAGTGATGAAAGCATCGGCGGTTTGCGGAGGTGCGTCGCAGACGATGGCCGTAGAGCAAGGCAACGATATCGCCCTCAAACGCGTGGGCAATTTAATAATAGTGGGAAACGTCGATGATTTCATTCCTCCGTGTTATGGAGGAGTAGCTTCCGATACATTTCGGTTTCGTGATCCATTTTTGCAGGGGAATTTCAAGGGAAATGTTGCAAGGCGATCTATGTGGGTGGGTCTCGAGAATACAGTTCAATTGATTCTGGAATCCTGAGGTGGAATAGACACGAAAACACTGATCTCTTAGTACTTGGAGATCCGGGTTCGATTCCCGATACCATCGGAGACTCATTGATCAAGCGGCATATCAAGAGCTTACGTTAGTGCTTGTACTGTCGCGGCATACCCAAGGGAAGGGGCTTTGTTTACTCAAGTGCATTTAGAAGTTATTTTTCATAGAATGGATCGAGAAAGCCGTTACTTGGTGAAACTCCTTTTTTGTAATAACGGAAGAAAATAGTTAATTTCATTTTAGTTATTTTCTACGGCTGTTATTGTTCATTTTTTAGATGTATTAAGCTTCGGAACGGTTTTTGTCTTTATTTTTATTTGTCATCTCGTACCATCCTTCTCAAAAGACTGAGATAGCTAAAATCTTCGAAATCCATGGCGGAAGATCTATTTCATGCGTTGTCGGTACTTTCAGCCTTTCTCATGATTCATAATTTTGTGACCTAAATAAAGCAGGTCACCCAAAGTAGATTACTCAATCCTTACAAGCTTATCGTTACAAATCGCAACGATTATGCGGTTCATTCGTAGTAACGATGTATGGATTCGTGCGTATTAACGATGTTTACTAATTTTATCGGAATGTTGATAATTGCGCTTTCTTCTTTTATTCGCAAATGGCAACGAAATTTAATGATCGTTACATGATAGACTGAGGATCAACCAAGGGACAATGCTGATCTTATAAATGAGTACTTGATTCTCCATTTCCTACGCGATAAACTTGGGTATTTGTGTCAATATCAGATTTTTAGACCATAGATATTACCATACTAGATTTATCATTTTAAAGTGATAGATTTAACATTATTTATATTAAATTACGTGCCACTCCATCAACATTACCGTTATATTGTTGTTATTGTATTGGGCTGTTTAGAATATATATTCACTTCTCATGGATCTTGCTAAAATAACAGTTTTAACGCAGTGCTTTTCAAACTGTCCATCGTGAGTAAGCACTTGGTAATTGATATATTCAACAGTAATATTTTATTTTAAATTGCGTCAAATACGCGCTTTATTTAAATTATGAAATATTTCGTCCTTAAATAGAATTTCAAGATGAATATGCCTAAATTTTTATCCCAATATTAGAATTGTCTTCTCCACAGATATTAATTTCAGTTAAAAAGGATTTGATTTAGATGGCCATGTTAAGCGAGCTGATATTTTTTTATGGAATAGAAAAGATTGAGAAGTACCGTTTTGGTGCATATTTGTTAATTAACTGTCACGTTAGTAAACTAATATCAACATTTTATTCAGAGAAATTAGATGTGGTAACCCGTTAACGATTCATAAAATACCGAGAACTATTGGAGATGCATAAGGTGTTAGTGCTGAAATGGATATCTTAAGGTATTTCTATCGGCCAATATCGAGAAAGATATCGATTAGAGATGCCTAGTTTCGCGAATGTTTCAGAAAAGTAATAATATCCCTAAAATAGCTAGACCAAGTTCTCGTAAACATGTCTCGAGTCCTTTTTACTACCAGGGCGTGCTTTCGATGTTTTGCAGTCGTCTTTTCTTTTGGATCGCGTGGCAGGAAAATCGAGGCCGCCTTAAAAGGAAGTGCAATTGATGGCATCAATAGCCTTTGTTACTCCCCGCAGCTCCTTTTTCAGGCCGTCGATGGCATTTGAAGTGCGGCCATTGCCCCGATGCAAGGTTGCCAAAATTTTTTGCCAAAGTCGTTTTACATGCATCTGATTTTAAACATACAGAAACTCTCGTTTTCTTGCTTCAGTAAGTTAGGTGTCGTCATATACGTAATTATAGGAGTGATGAAATTACAATTTTAATTAGAAACGGTTCGTGAAGAAATATTTCTTCCGCTTACTATAAGGTTGTTGACGAAGTGACTGAGGTATTCAAGGTGTGATTCATAGTAATAAGGGTTGCCAGTTGGCAGGTAATAATCCCTGGAGAATTTAATGTATAGTTATTTTATTTTTAGCAACTAATTTATTTTATCCTAATATAATAATGTCTTTGTTCGGATGAAATTAAGACTATATATAAGTATGCCACTTATTAGAGGTTTAAAATATCCAAAAGCCATCTTTTTCGGCGCTCCTTGTCTTACTCCCCGGTAGTCCGAGAAAGCAAGAAAGGAATGCCCCATTTTTATGGTACCCAAAGCGCTTTCCGGAGACAATGTCTCCCTCCTCAGGGGTCGTTATAAATTCACTGCTTTGTTCCAAAATTTCTATTTTATAAGAATTTCAAGTATATTTTTCTTCTAAATGAATCTTGCTTCGACTGTAAAAATATATGCAATATTAAATGTAGGGGATTGAAAAAATATGGACTACTTTTTCATGTTTCAGATTTACTTGAATCATTATTTGTTATGATTTATATTAATAAGATCGAATTGAATGGAAGGATTAGTGAAAATATTCACACCACGTATTTTCTTAGTATAACTTATCCGTGGTGTTGGAAAATTTTCTTCTATACACGGTTGTGCCAAATTCTATTAATTTAAAAAGTTCTATTTCTCAGCTCATATGAAACTATACGTGGAATTACATTTTTTAGCCTTTTAATGTATGTATTTGATGCAGAATACGTTTACCTTTATCTAATAGATTTAAATAATTGTTATGCTAGATTTTTTGAAACTACTATATATATATATTAAGGATTGGTTCAACCAAATGTTTACTCCATGGTTATTATCTTCATTTACAGTCCCTTTAAAATAGGATTTAATGTCAACATTTCTCTTACTGAAGGAAGTCATAGCAGCAAAATAATCGGAAATTATGTAAAATGAATTGATAAAAAAAATCGTGATTACCTGGAAAATAATCATAAATTTATAAGTTTCACGATTATGTTCATTGTAATAATTTTTCTCCTTGAATCATCACCTATTGAAGTTGCAAAGGCAAGAAACCTATTTGTAGTACATATTTTTTATTCGTTTCTCCTTTTATATATTCTACAACGCAGAAAATTACGAACTTTATGTTGCATCGATATCAAATTTGGATGTCCCTGTTTTTTGAACTGCCAATTGATTTTGTTGGTGCGGAAGCAAGAAGAGTACATATACGCGATTGAGAAATTATCACTAGGATTGACGACACGCAAATAACTCTTTTTTCCATCCAATAGAGATACGTTTATATTTCTGGTCAATTCTATCAACCGAAAATGATTTATGTATCTATTTTAAAATTATATAGTTTATATGGCTTTATACTTACTTAAAGATACGAAATAGAATCCTCCCGGAGCCGGAATTTTCTTGTCACTTTAAGCGGGCTAAAAGTATTGCCGACAGGAGATGACAAATCGTTTCTTTTTTTCGTATTCAAGGGGGTATTTTTTTCTGACTTTGATTGATTCGCATTCCCTTTGTTCGCGTGGCTACCTTTCGCCCCATTTGCGACCTACGTGATGTAGGTTCAGGTTTTCTGCTCTATCAAGAGGCGATCTAAAATAAGTATGGTGTTCTGCAAATACGCTATTAGCCAAATTAACTTTAGATAGATTGTCGCTTTGTTAGCAGTCTTCTTGTTACTGTAAAAATTTAGTGAAATTTAGAACTACAGTAGAACCCCGGTAATCCGGACGAATTCAGGCACAAGGGCGTCCGAATTTGCGGGGTTTCCGGATTAGCGAGGTTTTCAAAAAATAACGTAAAAAACCTTTTTTCTCAAAAATTACATTGTATAGATAATGTATGTATATATTACATAAGGTATTACAACATATGAAGTGAATGAATATTATCAGCGAGCAAAAAATCAGTTTTTTCTTTTGCGCGACCGTTCTTATTTTTAAATCAAGTGCACGGTCTCTAAAACGTCTAAAGAGCATAATTTCATGTGCTTCAAAAATTTGCTCCACGGTCCACTTTAATGATGTATTGAGTGCCGCCAAAGCCTCAGAATGAGACATTTTGACGGAGTCTACAGGGTGGTGGTGGTCGTCGTCGTCATCATCATCATCATCATCATCTTCTCTCGTTACTGTTCTGATAATTTCGTCATCTGTTAAAGCTTCGTTTCGAGCCAAACTGTCGTCAGCCTCAGCAGCCCACTGGAGAGCTTCAGGGTTAGATATTGGGTTCGAATTTTGTAACTGATTAATGAGTGGCGCAAGCTGAATTTCTTCAGTTTGCACATTTTCTAAAACTTCCGAACCAATATAAATTGGGAGTAAATTTTTCTACGACTTGCTGATCAATAATTTAGACACAGATGCCAAACAGTTAGCTAGATTGAACACGACATCTTTTAAATTTACCTTTTCCAGTGCATTTTCCAAATTTTCATTGTGCACAGGATCATTCAGAATAATTGTAAGAAGCAACTTACGATATCCTAACTTAATGCTTTGAATAACATTTTGATCCATGGGTTGGATCAGCGCAGTCGTGTAAGCGGTAAAAACATTGCGGAAATTTCACCGTCATCAGTGCACAATTCTTCTGCAGAAGGATGGCCAGGACAATTATCAAGCAACAATAAAGCACGTTGTGATAAATTGACGGATTTCATATGTTGTCGAACTGCTGGAACGAATTCTGTTTTAAACCAATCAAAAAATAATTTTCGTGTGACCCAAGAGTTTTTTTGCCCTCGATAGCACACAGGTAGTGTGACTGACTTGAATGCACGGGGATTTTTTGCTGTTCCGACAACAAACAGAGGAAGCTTATGTTTGCCAGTCACATTTGCACACGGCATAAATTTAATCCTCGCTTTAATTACTTTCTCATTGATTACACGCAGTAACTTAAAATTGTTTAGCTTTTCTCGCTGATAAACACCAACTCTATAGCGCATGCATGGTCACCCTCATTGGACGTCTATCAAAGGGAAGGATTATTTCTTTCGGCTCTTCTCTCATAGCATTTTAATGAACGTGATGTTTTGAGAAGTGATACCCTGCTGCAACTGAAAATTTATTGTCTTTCGAAATTGTTTAGTCTCGCACATATTAAGCATTCCTAATGGAAAAATGCTGTCTCAGAAAAGTATCACAACTTAGATGTCTTATCACAATAAACGAAATACTTCGCCCTCCATCACATCATTGCAGCCTATGGAGACATTTTTCAAATAGTCAGTCCACCTCTCGTTTCTTGATAATAATATGAGTGTTTATATGTTCACAAGAAGAAGTTGCGGGTTTGCATAACTCCCAATGGACCGTCCGGATTACCGAGGGTTCCGGATTAGCGAGTGTCCGGATTACCGGGGTTCTACTGTATTAGTTTAGTTGGAAAAATTTCTAAATTTAAGATTGAACGTATAAAGCACACTTCGCCAGAATATTAAGAGAAGAGAGGCGACTAAAAACAAATGATACACAGAAAATAAATTAAAAATACGTATTACTAGCATAAAATATGTACAAATAGTTACTCCTAAGATGGAGGATTCACGAAAATACATATCCCAAAATTTCAAATGATGAAGTCATAAACGCATTTGCAATTGAAAAATACTATTTATTAAAATGTATGTTCTACTTGATATTTTGGTTGCTTTATTTAATTTCGAATACCGAAAAAAGGCTACCTTTATCTTAGATATATGTTCCGCATGTGTACTCTCTTTGATGTTAAAAATGGGTCGGTCTAAATATGGTAACGACTTGGTAGTTATGTTGAGGCTCAATAAAATTTTCTGGGTTTACATCTGTATTCTTTTTATATACATTAATCTATGTGTTCTTCAGGTAACTTCAATTATGTTATTTAAAATGTGAAACATAATTGTTTTCTCTACGCGTTGGAATTCCTGTTATAGAGGCAAATTTTATGGAATTCGAGCTTCGCTCCGCAGTTCTATAACAGACTTATCAAGTAGTTTTATTAAGGAGGATCTCGCTGAGATATTTTCTTTTCACAACGCTTAGGGAAATAAGTTGATCGTGGTGTATTTACTAAATTCTTAAGCAATTTTATATTCTTCACAAGTACTACCTTCTTCGGATCCTATTATTGATTTTTATCTCATGCTTCGTTTAGATATGTCCTTTAGCTATTATTGATGTATTTTATCTCAACAGATATTGAAAAATACTTTTGTCGTATATTAATCGAGCAATTATGACGTGGAACGGATTTTTGTATCGTCATGCTCATAGTTTAACCGTGTGTCTGTTATTCTGCTGTTACACAATTTTCACGCACGATTTTAGGGAAGGATTAGGCACTGGCCCGACGCGTATTAGACGATTTTCCGTTCTAATAACAGTACCCGCACGTACCAGCTGTTTCAATCACGGATTAACGCGCGATACCATCAGCAGGAAACGGTCTATTATATCCATACCGTATCGAAACGGGGATCTAAAACTTTCGCCGCGTTATTACGCGGGTTAGCCAAATCCGTAAGAGGTCGGACTTATTCAGGCGACGTCACGTCATCGCTTTTCATAAACGAAAGGCGTATCTCCTTCAGGGGACGTGTGATCGTTATGGAGAGGTTGATACAGTCCCCGGCTGCCATTGTGGGTTGCATCGTCCAGGCGGAGAGGGCCAGGAAAGGAGCGAAGGCCGGGGCAGTGGGGGCGGGAAGAAGGGTGTGGGATTGGGAAGGGTGTGGGAGGGGAGTAGGAGGTGCGACATCGGACCCGGAGAGATTCGATTGATCCTTTATTGTGCAAAGGTCACGCGCCTAAAAGGGGTTCTCTTTTCGCTGGAATTTTCAGGTTGACCGTCCCCAGCCTTGGTCCGTGAGTTGTCGTCAGAGTTACCACTGCAGATGTTTGTGGGTTCCAGCGAATTCTTGCTTCTGTACTCAAAGTAATCTATAATAGTTTTATATGCGGTATTGTATTTATTGCGTTATCAATTTTCTTTTCGCTAGAATTTCCGGTCGGTCCGTGGTCAGCGAATACAGAGTTAATACAGCTACTGTTTTTAGTACCCAGCGAGTTCTTGCTACTGTATTTAAGTAGTCTATTCCAGTAGTTTTCTAAGAGGTATCATATTTTATTACGTTATTAGTTCTCTAATCGCTGGAATTTTCAGGTCGGTCATTCCCAATCCGTAATCAATGAGTTGTCCTAAGTGTTGCTTGTAATAAAAGAAAAATCGAAACATGGCTGTTGATGAATTAGAACTTTAAAATCTACAATAGCCGTCTTTGTCGGTGTTCCTCGTCTCATTCGCCGGTATTCGGAGAAAACAAGAAAGGATCGCCGCAATTTTAATAACACCCTCTTCTGGGAACTTTTAAGAACGCCCGGAATAGGGTATTTTCTCCAAATAGCGATGAATGAGACAAGGAACGCCGACAAAGACGACTACTGTAGATTTTAGATCTCTAACTCAGAGTTGCTGTTTGTGGTTCCCTGCAAGTTTTAGCTACTGTACTTAGAGCAGTCTAGTCCTGTTTTGTAGTCGATGTGGTTGCTCATAGAGTTATCAGAATGTTTTTATTTCCTCCTATCTGTCTGTTACGTCAGCCCGAAGGCTGGTTGAATCCTCAACCCTTTCACCATTAGACGCCGAATGCCCTGGAGAGGGAGTGAGGCGTCTAGGCAAGATGAGGAGTGAGGTGGCTTGCCCCTTGCTATCCTCACTGACCCAGAATGCCGTGGGGGGGAATTTATCATGTAAGTGCAGCGCGATTACCCCATGAATAACTTCATTCTTCTTCATTACGTTTAGGAAGGGATGAATAGGATGAATGTCATCATCCAACAACGCCAATACCTCAGTTGCTTTTGTAACATCGCAGCCTTCGCTGGGATGAGATGGAATTAAATAAAATAGACATTATCCTCTATCCTGTACCAAAAAAATCAAAATTATATAGATCGTCTTGGCATGGTAGTGGGAGCGTTTTTATTCATCGTTATCATAAGTATTCTAACTTTCATTAGGTTGATGTGTATTAAAAATCCCTATACAACGCCATCTCCCTCGCAGCCAACCTATGTGATCTACATTTAACAGTAGTCTACTAGGTTACTTTGATATTAATTTTTACAGCACCCAATATTTGTTGACAAATTTGATATCATTCTGCTCTCGCTGTCATAAATGTTGCTATGATATTTCCCATCCTGAATGCTTAGATTGAATAGTATATTTGTCCACCTAATGTAAGAAAGTCTTTACTCTTTACTACGTTCTACCTAAATTATCATTGCGCATAATCAAAATTAAATACCACTACCAAATTTTACTGCCAAACGATGAAAAAGTGGGAACTGCGTTCAGAATAGAATTATTTCAATCATCTTCAACTGATTTTGGTGTATACGCGCTGCTATATACGTCTTTCGAATATAAATGATACTAACAAATATTACCAGCTATAGTAAAGCACTGGATTTCTAAAAAAAGACGGATGCGTTTGAAAAATGACTAAAAAAATGGAAGGCGATAGAAAGGTACTGTTTCTTTCGTTTTATTAAGAAAATAGTAAATTTTCGATCACATAGTATTTCATAATCAGTTACGTTGCATTTATATCGCTGTCTGTTTTTCTTTTAGTAATTTTTATGAAAGTATGTAGGGGGAAAGTAGTAGGGGGAAGAAGATTAATCGTTATTTTCAGAAGGGGTACTCTAGACCAACTGAAGCTGAGAACCATGGTCGCAGAGTGCAAAGAGGGCGTAACGAACCCTTGTTATCGCCAGGATTGTTTTTGCGGAGCAGCAAAAACAGGGGTTTCTTGCTAATCAACGCGTTCAGACCTTTCGCAAGTAATTCGCAGACCCGAAATCAACGTCCGAAAGGAGTAGTGGATTGCATAAATGAGCATGCGGTATCTTCTGCGAAGGATGCCTGGGAAAGGCAGGGCAATCAGATTTGTCTTATATTAGGGAAGGGTCGGGTTAATGCCATTCGTTTTCCCGAGACATCCGGGATGGTTCTTTTAATTGCTCAGAGTTAGTTAAAGGGGTTCGGGAAGTTCATCGGAAATTCATCCATTGTTTTGATGTGCTTAATAAGATTGATGACTTCGTTTGTTTGCTTTTGGAAAGTAGGGTTCACCAGGAGGAAGAGAATCCACGCAATTTACGTTTCTATTAGTTTTGCCTACGTCGATGGAATTGCTGAGCAATTTAATTGAAGCCTGTGCTTTAGTGAGAAATATGATAGTTCTTACAGTATGTTACTAATTCAATTTATAAAATATAAATTTTCATGACATGCAGAAATAGCGTTGTTAACTTACAGTTTTATTTTTTTGCGAAAGATTAGGAAAGACACATTTTGGATACCAAACTTTTCAGAAACCAAGTCTTTATTGGAAATACCTTATTTATAAATTTTTAATTAAGTTTAGTTCCACTCTAAAGCTACGAAAGGCTTAGTTCGCTGGAATTTCATTTTAACAATATCACCTGAATTTGAATGATAATTCTAACTTGCTTCCGCTAATCACTTTGCATTAAAATTTCTTTCTTTCATATTATCTCGCCCTAGAATGCTGTTTTTTTAGCTTACCTTCGGCGTTTCTCAGATTTAATAGTTTTATTTTCATATGGCTCTAAAGAGAAAAAATATTACATTATAAAAACGTGAATGAAATACAAGATTTTGGAGACGGAGTAAACTTTTTAGGTTCCTCAATTTATTTTTGGGATCATCATTAAAAGTTAATTTGTCAACGTAATGCCTTTCAATTTCACGGGACATATAAACGGGATGTTTCCTTTTTCCGAATTCAAATTCATTTGTTACGCAAGCATCACGTCGTTAATGAATTCTGATTTATCAAGCTCTCTCTTTTTAATGCGCTTTTACGGTATTTTCGGCTTCTCCCTGCAAATAAAATTTTACCTAACGCAAAAATGTTTTATTCTAACTTAACCTCAACTGCCGAGCGTGCATAATCAAGAGATTTGTTTCTGAAGGTTCGAACTCTCCGTTAATGATCGCGTTGGCAAATTCTGGACCCAAAGAGAATAGCTCCATGGCGTCAGGGAAGTTGATCATCGTTCCGCGATAGTGACGCCGATTACTCATTCGCAACCCGGACGTCGAATTCCTCGACGGACGCACTCAATCTCGCAGGTTATCCGGATTTCCATCTTCGTTCGTATTTTATCATCTTCCATCTGCCAAGTTTATCGTCCGATTTTTCCCTTATTATGATACCGTATCGTAGAGAGCCTGCGCGGAAATTTTCGCGCATCCCCTCCTCGGAGGGGTGTATACCCCCTCTCACACTTAATCCTTACCCCGTGTACTTCATGATGTGACCTTCACTTCCTCATAGTTGTCTGTTATCGCAAATCGTTCTCTTGTTTTTCTTCAAAATTTGCCATGTTTACTCCTATGGAATATGTGAATTAAGAGAATTCGTCAACACTGCTGTGAAAGTAAGAGACACACTAAAGGAGAATGGGGGAAGGGGTACCACAGGTGGAGGTATTCGGAGGTGGGATAGGTTGTCGATGCTCCGCCCACTGGTACCGAACATATATGGGTGTTCTATCTTTCAGTAAGTTTATCTGCATTCAAAAATCCCTATTCAACGCCATCTCATTCACTTCCTTGTAGCTTACCCCACCCTTTAAATCATCCAACATGTTTTGTCTTTGTCTACCCCTATTTATTCCCTAGAATTTTACCCTCAATAACAGTCTTTAGCAGCTCCTCTCCTCTAAATATTTGACCTACCCATTCCTTCGGTCGATTTTTAATTACTTCAATTAAAAAAGCTTTGTCCTCTCCAACCCTCTCCAGCACCTCTGTGTTTGTTTTCTTATCGACAGAACTTTTTCCATTCTACCCCAAACCCGCATCTAGAAAGCCTCTAAACGTTTCTCTTCTTTCCTTCTTCACGTTCACTTCATGTTCACGTTTTGCACCCATAAAGCGAAACACTCCACACGAATGATTGTACCAATATTTTCCTCATTCCTTTATCCAGACCTTTGGTCATAAATTTCCTTAGCTTCGTAAAGGCTTCCTTGGCCAAGGCTATTCTTTTGCGAACCTGATCTTTGCATCTTCCATCCCAAAAAAGAGTACTTCCCATGTAAGAAAATGTATCCACCTGCTCTACTCATTCCCCATCTGCCTTGCGTTAATGTAGATTTCTTTTCCTTATTGAACAACATTACTTTTGTTTTACTTACGTTAATTACTAGTACCGAAAAGGGCTCTTTACTGCGCGGTACTATAAGACACCATCTTGCCCAAGCCCTTATCGTGTTCGATGATAATCGAACCGGGATCTTATCTCGCCACTTGACCTCCATGGTATTGCATCTCAGCTCATCCCTGACCAACTAATTCCTCCCTTATCGTCGCCGTCTTTTATCCCGGGGAGAAAAGCTCGCCCGTACGTGTTCTGCAGACGGTTTCCTCCCGTGTAATCATATCGCCACTTCCTCGGCTATCATCCGCTCATCTTCCTTTGCCCTTTTCTTTATTCAGGAGGGGTTTCCTTTTTTAAGGAGATCGACTCCTCTCGGCGAATGGCTTCCTTCCATGAAAAGATGATTCCGCCGCAGGGGAGAAAGGTGTCGCTCGGGAAGGAGGTGGTGACGGAAAACGCGTCGTAAAGATTATAATTAAAGGGAAAATATGTGTGTGAGATGCCTGTGGGAGTCTCTGGGGATATCGTTGACTTGTTACTGCGGAAAATTGCCACGCTTGAAACGTTATGGTTTTTCTGTTTTTTTTTTTTTTTGAGTCTTTCTGGGGAATCATTTGCTGTGAAGGAAACTGTTAGCGAAGGTGAAGATGGATACTAGATAACAGATATCTACTTCGTAGTACTTATTTTTTGATGGTGAGGTATTTTATGACTGATCTTGAGCAGCGATGTGTTGATACCTGGGGTGCTGAGAGAATCGATTCGATTTTCGATCCAACGAAGTTTCTGATTTGAATCGGTCCTAAGAATACCAATTTATATTTCTATTTATTCCATACGTCCCTTTTAAACTCGAACTTAGGGTCGTTAATTTATGTATAACCTTGTAATAGCAATATAACCGATCGTGAATTATAAAGCAGCGGCACTTATGTATGAACTAGGTCATTGTAGATTATTTACAAAGTAACAAGGAAAATTTCATTCAAATATATAAATAATTAATATTAAATGCTGTTTCCTCCTTTCATATTTTTCTTTAATTATTCGCAATGGTATTACTACCTAACATAACATTTAAAATGAGTAGATGCTTAGCCATGAATTAGGCGTAGCAGATTATTTGTTTGTAGAGTGATGGGGAAAATTAAATTCAGATGTGTTAATAAGTTAATTTAAATACTGTTTCCCCCTTTAAAATTTCTCTAATTATGTATTAGTAATTTTCCTTTTGAGGTTTCTCATTATTATTAATGAATTTTCGTTTTTATAATTTAAAGATTTAAATTTCAGATGAATGCTTATCTTAAGACAAAGATTTTCAAAATATTTTACTCTTATAATTTTTTAAGTGCATCTGACGTATAGTATAATCAATACTCCTCCCTGTTCGAATATGTAACACATGATTCAAGTCAGCCTCGATTCCGCTCGTTGTGTTCACTCGCTACCTTTCTATGAAATAAAAGTCTCTCGCCTCAGTTGTAAAGCATTTTTTCATCTAGCCGCGGATTCTCATATCGCAGTCGCGGAATTATAGCTTTCGCGGATATTGTCCGAGATCCTCCGCTCAGGGAGCGAACCGAATCGTCCACACACGGTCCTCCATTCCGATGGATGTCACCGTTTTATTCCCGCGAGAATAACCACATGATTTTTCATTCTTCGGCACCCAAATCGCGCGCCGTATAATACCGGATTCCGAAGACTGTCACATGTATTATGGAAGGCGGGTCTTTTTTTTACGGCGTCCCTATCCCTCGGAAATGGAATAGCTCGGGAGAGACAGGGGGAAACCACTATAGGATTGGTGGAAGTCCCGGGGCAATCCATGGTTTATCTCCATCCAGACCTCGAGTGCCATCTGGAGATATTTCCGCAGGAAAGTGTGAATGCTCGAGATAGGAGATCGCTTCAAGTTGCGAAGCACCTAGAAGAACGAGTGGAGGATGTCTGTGGTGGATAAAGGATGCCAGAATGTCCTTAAGAAGTAGAGAGTGGAAAAGGTTATGGAAAAATCTTATGGGATTATATACTCTATAAACTCAGGGGTAGTATGATCTCAGAGGATATAGCCGTGCTCCCTGTTATGAAGACTTAACAAACACAGCGAGGAAAATACGGGAAAGTTTTACGAAGGAGTGATGATAGAAATCTTTGGTTCGTGTTCCAGTAAAGAAACGACTGGGTTAAATCCGTACTACATGGCAAGGAGTGAAAGTAACAAAATTGCTAATCGTTCGAGAATTTAATGAATTGTTATTGAATCTTATTTGTTGAATTGTGTTGCAGAAAATTTAGCAAGCACTGAGACGCTGTACATATAAAACTGATTGCTATCCTATGGTAATGAGGATAGGTACAATGGAGTATTTTGATCCAGTATTATCTTATCATCATTGTTTAATCTAAGGTACATTTGTCCTTTTAATGGTTTTATTTAACAAAAAATGATATGTATAGACCGTGAGTAAAGGATTGGTGTTAGCAGAGAAATGGGAATTCGATGGTGAAACCTGAATTAAGAGAGACTCGTAGGAAGTTGTGATGAGCATTGGCAATTTTTTGATTGTTAATTATTTGAAAAGAATATCTTATAATCTATGTAATGTTTTACCAATTAATGTATAATATTTACGTTGACATGTTTGCCTCTCGTCATTCTCTGCCCCCAATACGTATGAATCTAATGATTTGCCTATAATTTAAGGCAAGTATCAGTACTGGAGGATTTAAAATAGTTCCGTTGGTGTGATATTTTGCGTGAATAGACATGGAGTAAATTGGAAGAAAACGCACACAAAAATTTGCTTCCTTATTTAAAAGGTTTATCGGAGAAGAAGTTTAGGCCTTAATATTTCCGCCCATCGCCTTTATATCATTAGTAAGACAGGAACAGTAAAACGAACCCGTAATAGAAGTAAATCGAAATCCGATGCTCTCTCGCAGCGTTCGAAACTTGTTGGTTCTGAAGAATTCAAAGAAGACGAACTGGAACGAAAATATATGAGTCATACGGAAGACAAATGAATACGTATAAAAATTCCAGTATCGGAGAAAGTTTTTATTGTTTAGTTCCCATAAGAAGTGGAAGAAAGGGATAAATAAATCGCTTTACCAAGCACCCTAATTTGCCCAAGTCGTCATTATAACGAAATCGGTCTGAGAGAAGGAAATAGGGTTACTAATTGTGCGCAAGTGTTCTTTGACTGGTGACTCCTTAAGTCGATAAGTTACATCTTTTTCGCGTTGAGATAAATGGGTTGGGTTGAGTCCTTCTTTCAGAAGTTTTCTATTGGGAATTGCTGATACATTTTGAGCAGGTATCGAGCGTAGATTTCTTTTTCATCTCTTGGAAAGCGGTGCGGAACGTCTTTTAAAGTCTTTGGGAAACTTTGAAGGAGTAGATATAAAGAATACTCAAGCGAAGGGAGAAG
Source organism: Sympetrum striolatum (assembly GCA_947579665.1). Taxonomy (NCBI): domain Eukaryota; kingdom Metazoa; phylum Arthropoda; class Insecta; order Odonata; family Libellulidae; genus Sympetrum; species Sympetrum striolatum. Next base: position 72,771,431 of record OX388345.1, on the reverse strand, counting down.
TTGCGTGTCAGGAGAGGTGAGAAAAATGAGATGAAAGGAAACGTGGTGGAATTCTCAAAAGAAAAGGGTAAAGAGATAGGAATGAGTTGATTTATCGAGTTTTAATGGATGGTATTGTATTCTTAACTTCATCAGAGTCTTCGTCATCGTTAAGGCTTTGATGTTATGTTCGTATTTGGCACAATTGCATTGATATCTCTTAAGCTGTTTGATACGGCCGACAAGTATTTCCATTAAAATTTAAGGATTTTTTGTCTTCAATTTTTTCATTGATGTTATTTAATGTTATAAATATATTTATCCGTAAATATTTCATGTTCTGAAGTTATCTGGAATTAGACGGATGAGAAGGTTACTCAACTTATCCATTTTGTCGTTAAGGTCGCCATTAAATTATTTTCAAGCTTTAATTTATTTTGCGTCTACACATCAAACATGTTAGTTGCGTGGACTGTTATAACGGTTAACTTTTATTATCAAATACTGTGTATAAATACTTTCCTTGTTATTTTATCAAAATCAAATTTACATTTTATCGCTGAATATTGCATCTGTCTTCTACGCTAGTTTGTTATAATTGTAGTTTATCTATCATTAATCAAAACGACTATATCCTTATACTTTATGTCGTTACTATCGTTATTAAATTGGGTTTTGGCTTAAATTAACTCTACATTCAGTTATTCATTTATGGGTATTTAACTCACGACCAAGGATGATCTTATAGATCGAAATCATGGTCGTGAGTTAAAAAAATAAGTGTTCCTCTTCGTTTTCTCAAGGTTTTGTAATGAAGACAGGTTGGTGGCACCAATTCAGATCCCTTTCTATACATTTTTCCTGTTCATTCTAATCCCTCGTCACTCTTCGAGCATTTTTACCTAAAATTCGCGTCTCCGGTTGCCTCGTTCCGCCGGACATTCCTGTTGCGTTCCATCGGACGTAACAATACCTGAGTGACGTGGCTGTGGGTAGAGAGGTACGCAGAATGGATAAAGAAAGGCGCGTATAGCTTGGCAAAGGGTTGGGAAGCACGGAAAGATAGGTGACGGGGGAGGGGGAGGGATTGTGGTGGTGAGGAGGGATCGATGGTTCCCCCAGTGACGTATTCGGACGGCGCCGACGCCTTCACCGGGAGGAAGGTTAGTGCTGCCGGAGTGGTTTTCGGGGAAGGAGTTATGCGCAGGAATGGTGTCCCATCCCTCTCCCCATACCTCCGAATATATTTCTTCGTTTTCTCTCTCTTTCCTCATTTATTTCCAACCCATTCGTCTTTTCCTTCCCGGCAATGATACCTCTGTTCCCCCCTTAAGTCACTCGGATAAACTGGGAATTGAGTGTATCAAGGCGGGCGGAGAATGGCTGTGGATCGAAGGGAAATGTTTTTAGGAAATGGCGATTGAAGTGGATTTCCCTGGGTGGTTTTTCGGATGTCTGTTTTTATTGCTGTCGGAGTGTTTGTAACTTGATGAGGATCAACGGGCATCTAGATCAAATCCTATGAGGAATTGCTGTTACTATTCCAAGGATTTGTTCGTTCGTCAAAGTTGTTCTGTTTCCCAAGGTTTATATTCCATGAAATGGGAAGTTTATTCTGAGTCGTGTCTGTGCTTTCCTTAAGAATTTATTGATTCGATATGTTTTCTTACTTTTTCAAAATTATTCATTATTTCATTTGCGGTTGGTTGTATTGGTTAAAAGCGCTTGGACACGGTAGGTCATTTCGCTCATGGGCTACCTCCGGGAATCAATCAATCATGATTTATCTTAGGTTGATTATCACTCAGTTCGATAAATGTGTATCTTTTCAGATTGTTTGAATGATTCAGTAGCAGCAAAATTAGTTGTAAAAACAATATTTTGGTAAACAGTAGAATTTGAAGTCCCAGGTATACAGGAATATTCGTTTCCTCACTTTATGTTTTCAATAATTTTTCTTAGTTATTTTTTCTTTTTTGAAAAATAATTTTTATTTAGTTCTGTGCGTTCTCTTTTGCTTTTACTTATTACTATTTATCTTTTATCCTTAATATCATTTATTTCTACATATCTTACTACTACCATCCTCTGTTGATATCCTCATCTACGTTATTGGCCTAAAAGTCTCTTTTCGGCTTGTGGAAAGGGGTGCAAATACTCAGGGCGTAAACTACTTTTTTAGACTGTTGTTATCGCGGTTCGCTCGCGGAAAGTATGGATATTTAAAACGAACTTCTTATAGGATTTATTTATCTTATTTACACTCATTATCGGATCGACAGAAGTAGCAAGGAGGTCGCGTGATACCGTTATTTCTTCCACAAATGTTCCTCCCTGAATGTGTCTAGCAACTGCAGTCTAGATTCTGATCTCCTTTCTTTCAAAGATATCAGAACTCAATGGAGACTAATTTAGAAATCAATGTGCTTACTTCTGTTTAAGGAACTTGCAAAGTGGAAAACTTTTACCGCAAAGAATACCTCTTCTCCTTTGAAGGAGCTCCTGCCGCGGTTACCCCACCGTAAACGTCGATCGTAAACAATCGAAAGTCGTTAGATTCTTTTTTCGCCGTCTCGTAAAAAAGTTCGGGACAGATCTTCCTCGGTCTGCCGAACTTCTGTCTGACGATCACCCTTCCGTTTGACGATCTCAATGCGGGGGACTTCTCGCTAATGGCGAGAGTTTCGTAATGCTCGGTAATTTCCCGCGGCCGCAGCGGGCAAATCGCGGAGGAAGCTTTTTGCGGTATCTTCCCCCATCTGCGGGTGTCCACCGGACAGTGGGCCGCGTTCAGATGCGTAGATACGGGCGTTTTCTAAGGCCTCGAGCTCGTCCTACTCGTAAAAAAAACAGAACCGCCTTGGGTGAGCGAATCCTTCCTTTCAGTCTCGTCTGCAGCGGAGTCGGATCTCTCCCCCGGGATCTGCCGGATTCCCATTGTCTTTGCTCTCTCCGGCGGTGAGGAACAAGCCCTTTTAATATTTATCTAGCGATGTTTATTTTAAGGCTAAAGGCGGTTACATTATGTAGCGCTCGAGAGTGGCGGGATTGTTCTCGGAAGGTGAGATGTTGGGATCCTGGGTGCTCGTTCGTCCGTTAGAATTTAGATTTACGTTGGTTTTTTGTCTCGATGGGTTAGTAGATGGGTTAGTATATGAGTTTGAGCGTTTCTCTTGCTGGTTTTGCAGAATTGTAGCGTTATATTTGATATGGTAAAATGTTTTGTATTAGCCGTGAAGTTTGAGTGGGATTTGCTCGTAGCTCCCGAAACGGGAAATCTATAAGGAAAATGGGCCATTGGTATTTCTTTGTTGATGGAGCTCTCATGAATGTTGTTATTACTTTTGCATGGCATCTAAGTGGTCTTATTTCCAGAGGTTACGTTAGAAGTCACTCTTAAAATTTTTGATAGTTTATTTCAATTGCTAGTCTTGTAGACGCGAAAATAAAATGTTTTAATGAAAATTTACAATGTGATTTTTACTAAATGTTAAACATTTTTACCCACTGACGGATTTAACCATCAGTTATGTATGTATTGTGATCATTCATTCATCATTAGATTTTTGATCAGTAGATTTTGTTTTATATTTTGTCATTCGCGTACATATTCATATTGAAGTTTGCCAGTTACTTATACATAAGCTGCTGCATTTGTAGATCTTCATCATTGTTGCAATGGTGTAACTCCTTTACTTCTTCGATACGTTAATGCTTGTTTAATTTTGTATTATACTGTGTTTTTATCTTTGATTTTTATTGTATTATTTATTTATTTTTCACAAGATAAAGGATGAAAGGTAATTCCGCACTTTAAGACGTGCACCTAAGAAAATCCCAAGGAAGAACCCAGACTCGAACCCGGATATCCTTGTCCCGGTCCTGTCAGACCTTTTCCATCTCATTTCTTCCTTATTTATTGCATCCGATTAGACTCTCGTATGATGTAGTGCGTAAGCTAAGATCAGCGTTGTTTCTAAACATTTACCGTTCATGATCTAGAAATAAAATAATGGTACCTTTCTTTAATTGTGAGTGGTAGGTGTATAATTCAGTGATCATATCCTGCATGTGTCATCAGGGCTGTGAAATTGTCTGTTGCGACTTCATGCAAATGCCGCGGTATTTCCAAATGTATTTAATGAATGTATGGCTATTCCCTAAGGATATTTTGACCTTTCTGTATTTTATCGAATAATTTTGTTGGAAAATTACTGATCTAAAACCTTCATTCATAGGCATTTGATAGTCACTACATGTTAAAATTTCTTTCCCAGGCCTTCTAAAAGAATCTTCATCAAAGTTTTCCTGTGCCTTTGTTCAGAGCGATTTACCATTCACGACGCCGAGAGAAGTTTCAAAGCTCACGATTTACGTATTAAGTCCACAAACATCTAAGGCGATAGCTTACAAACTCAATTTACCAAACTCAATTATTCGCTAAGAAGTCTTAAAGGTAGGAGTTCTCGCAGAATTCAATATTAAGGTAAGACTCGCGGAATACGTTATCTTCAACGAGTATTCTCTCATCTCACGAGATAATCTATCCCGTGGATTCGGAAAATTTCTCCTTTTTTCTTGGCCGACGGACCGAGGACCCGTACAAAGCGGTTCATTTTGGGCGTGCGGCGGGAAAGCTTCTTTTGTCTTCGGAGGAAACAAAAGGTGTCCGAAATCCGGCGGAAATTTGAAAATATCTGGATGATCTTATTTATCTTTTCCCCAAAATTTCTGTGCCTCCGCGTTCTCAGGGGGCCGATGAGAATTGCATCTCCAATACTGAGAACTCTACCGCGTCCCATAAGTTTAAATAGTGGCCTTCCAGTTCAGTTCCCACGTGGATTTCAATGGGAGGTTCAAATTATTTACCTACTTTTTGTGGGAATGGTCAATATGTTGGATGTAACGGAGATGATATTCTTTATTAGATTCCCGTTTATTCACCAAAATTTTCGCCGATGCGAATCAGTGATGCGAATACTATTATTGTAATTTTTGAAGTGGCTCGATGATTGGGGTTTTGTTGTTTGGTGTCGTTTTCAAATTCTTATTAATAATGTGTGTGGCACCCAGCAATACCTAGTGTATTTTAATGACATTTAAATTTAATTATCTTTTGGGGTAATTCGGTTCTGTATACTGCTCGAAAGTGGTAGATCGGATAATTTTCATCTTACAACTTTGCAATGAATGAATTTAGACTCTAATCTTAAAATTTTATCTTTAAAGTATTTCAGGATAAATTTTTGTATCAATACTTAAACAGTCCTTTCTTGAAAACTGTATTCTGTTAGTCGGATGTATAGATTTATACAATTTTATTCTATTTCAATGAAATATATGTGCTTAAAAGCTACTTCATCATTGTTGAGGGACTCCACATTGATCGGAAAGAACTGCGCTAACTCTACATCGATCGGAAAGAACGGTTCGATGGACAATAATCCATTATGGTACAGTAAAATAGGATGATTCCATCATATGGTAACGATTCTTTTATTCGTGAGCGTGTATTGTGTTTAGATAGATGGGCAGTTTTCTATTTACCAAAAAATGAAATCGTAAATCCTAGATTTCGTAAAGGGGGATATAGTTAATTGGGGGGTACTTGATCTTTTTTAATGAAATAGATTTAGAGACTGATGCACTTGCGAATTACTAAAACGATTTCCTAAGTTCCTTTTGCACTCGTTTCTGAATTCGTTCTACGATCTGAATCGTTGATGACAGAAGGGGGAACCTACGATTTTGAAACGTCATTTCTAGCGGCACATGTAACCAACTTTAAAAAAAATTGATTAATTGTTGAATATTTTGACCTTTAAATCGAAAATTGAATTCGTGACAAAAGCAATTTAATGGAGCTGTCACTTTTGTTCATTCTCTCTTGAAATATTTTTTCCTAACGCTTATTTAGCAGTAACTGAATTTGGCGTATTTTGCACCTTAATCTCCGGAATATGTTTTCTAAACGCTCGTAAGTTATGACACGGGAGCTAATAAGGTAATACGTTACGATGAAGTTAAAACTCTCGCGAACGTTATAATTGCTAAGTAAGAATGTACGATGAAGGGTAAAATCTCATCTATGCCGTCTTTTGCAAACAAGGAGCCTCGTAATTCCTCTTTAAAGACGTATCCTGCGACTTCGCACGAACAAGAATCTCATGCAGTGCTTCCTCAGCACCGGTTTGTAATTAGATTGGCTTTCTTTCGTACGTTCAAAATCCCACCTCATAATTAAACCTATTACAGAAATGAAACGCTGCATTGAATTCCGTTGCACTCGAAACGAAAATGAAATCAGGTTTTAAATGTTCTCGGCTTAGTTAACCGATTTGCTGCGCTTTGTACCCGTTGAATAACTCGAGCGTTTCATTTCGTATCTCAGCTATCTCATTTAAAATTAATGTGAACTAGACGAGGAATAATCTGCGTGTTAGATTAACTGGGATTCGCTTAAGCAGAAGTGCACGCCATTTGATGGTGATAAAATATTCTTGTGATGGAATTTCTGCGGACAGATTTTCCGGCAGCACATTTTGCCTTGTCACAATCACTCCGCTTTTAGCTCTTCATTTGAAATAATCAAACTTTATTTCCGCTCATCGTCTGTTTGTTTGGAGCGTTTCACAGGTAGCTATTTCGTATCAAGCGTGTTTTAAATACACATCTCCATACTTGATGGTTTGTTTCTAATAATAAATTTATTTACGCAACGACGTATACAAACTGAACAGGGCAAGTCATTAATCATGAGTAGTTACAATTATAATTAGATGGATAGTATGATGGATGGATAGCAACCTTGTTTTTGATTTGATTTTTTTCAATCACTATAGATAGCTTTATAATACAATCATAAATACATCATCATTAAAATAACATAATATTATTATTAGGATTACCATACACATTACATTTTATTACAATTATATATCACATTTCTGAAATGATATTTTACAGTATATACCTATGAAATGTTTTTTGTTGACATTCGTCCATACTATAAACGTTTTGTTAGTAATAATCGTATTATTTTTACCAATATGTGCTTTATTAATACTTTTAATGTGCATATGTAAAGCATGAAAGGAATTATTTATGAAAAAGTTCGTAAAATACTAAAAACATGTTTACTAATAAAACACATTATAATGGGAGGAATTTGTTCAAGAAAAACATTTGATTTTATTATATATTTTGATTGTATCTTTCGTCATGCTACATTTTCTCAAATTTATTGTACTTTGTATATCATCCAGTAATTTTAATTTCCCAACTTACGGAGAGAATGTGGTGGGATTAATTCTTGATGCAATTTGTGTTTCCGTCCATCTATATAGATACAGGCATTTATTGAGTATAGAAATATACAGAATAAGCCTGTACGGTCGTTATTTAGGAAAAACTACTTACTCATGAAGATAGTGTGCTAAAAGGTGCAGGTTTCACGCATTTAATTTGAGTTGGAAAATCAACCTTTCTTAGACCAGTGATTTTCTCGTTCCTTTCTTAAGGTGAGACAATTAAACGCGGCAACGCGGAAAAATTCATTTTTCAGTACGCCGCCCATGTTGCATGGCGTAATTTTTTTATCCTTCGCTATTAAAAGGTTTTAATAACTTCAGCACTCCAAAAGCTTCATCTTCCATCTGCGCAGCGTATTTCGAAAACGTCTTTAAAGAAAAAAATGTTCGTAATGTACGCCATTAATGGAAACCATGGGTGGAAGTATCTTTTTTACCTTAAGCTCTGAATCGCTTCCTAAATCTCAATCAGTTTTCTTAGACTGTGATTTATATAATAATGTAGGAGGTAGTCGTGTGTAATCATTTCTTCTACATTCCAGTATTCAATTCACCTGTTTATTTTTGCGTCATCTTTACTGTGAGGATTTAAATTTATGAAGTTATACCGGTATGGTAGGAAATGGTTATAAAAAAATGCTCGCGTAAGGAACCAGTTTTGAGTGAGTCGGTATACACAAATACCAATGACGCAAGTGCTCGCGGTTCCGGAATCTAGTTAGTTTACCCAAGTACGTGAGTCTTTAAGCTTTTTGATGCATACGAAATGAAATAGCGCCTCATCCACTCCGAACTAATTAGGAGAATCAGTGCAGCGAAACCCTTGATTAATGGTGCGAGAAGATTATCGTGTAGAGTCATCCGATGAATTATTATAAGCAAGGGGTATGTCGAGACTAAATAGGTCGTTCTGGTTCTTTTCATGTGTCATTAATCTTAACGTATATCACGTAATTATTTCAATGTGTGCATATTACCTCTGATTAATATTCCATTTTAAAATGTTATCGATTTAATTAATCGAGAATATATTTCCCAGGTGCATCATGTTCTATTTGCCCCGATAGATTGTTCCGTTCTAGATTTCCTGTAGAAAAAACAAATAGAACAAATATTGACGTGGGTTTTTATTTTTAAATTTACTGTTTTGCATTAATATCGTATTTATATAATCTTAAGTGAAATTAATCATTATTTTATGAAAAATCACTTCTAACATTTATATACGCTATAATAAGGTTAATGTATGAATATAAAAATTATGTAGTTTTATATTTATATACAACTTATCGTTAGGCTATTGGTTATATAAGTGTGGTTAGATTACTTAATTACTTATATTAAATATATATCTTAGAAGATAGAAACATTAATGATGAAGGATTTTTGTGGCTGTAAAATTAATTGTAAAAAACGAAGTTGATCTTTTCATTGTAGTCATATCATTAATCGACACAGTAAATAATTCTAAACAGATAAAGAATAAATTAAATAAAAAAACGCATTGACAAGGTTCTTTTATATATATTCATTTGTAACTCTGAGGTGGAGGTGCCGTAATGTTTTTGTAGATCTTTACTTCTCAAGTTGATTCCGAAAAGTAGGTAGTCATTCTCATCTACTCTAGTTTTACCAATGCAATCACTAATTACTCTTTAATACTTAATATTCACGTCATAGATATTCGTATTTCCCCGGATTCCAGTGTTTGATAACACGTAAACGATTTAGTGGATGTCGGAAGTCGCTGGGACATTCCAACTCCCAGCTGTCGTTCATTACCATTTCATTGATTGTCACATCGTCTTGGGAGGAGGAGGCCTCTTTCTCTTTAAGTCCTCAACTCAATTCTTTTCTCATCGCGATGGCATTCCGATTGCGGCGAATTTCTTAAGGGGGCCCATTGCTCAACAGGAAGCGTGGCACGAGGATGCGCGTATCCGTCCGCCGATGTGACCGACACGAGTACCGCTTTGATATCCGTTCGAAGGCGATTTCTTTTCCTCGAAAATTCGCATTCTGTTCTCGGGAATCGGGACGCCTCGTAATTATCGGCGCGGGAAATGCGGTTTTTTGTCGGAGGTCTTCTTTCCAGTCCACTTCGTATCGGAATCGCAGACGTTTACCTCGATTGCAGCCGTATGGTGTTATGGAATTAAATATTAGGTTTGTGAAAGTCATGCGCGTTAAAAGTTGTTTTTGCTCTTGGAGGAACGCAAGCATAGTTTAGTTTTCAGGGTGGGCCATTGAAAAACCGAAGTGGGTCGGGGTATATATTTTATTTTATTAATTATCATTTATTTTATCAATTATTTATATTATTTATTTGTTTATTTTATTTGATTCATTTGTTTAAATTAATTAATTGATTTTATTTACCAAAGTTCCCATAAATATAAATTTATTGGACAATTTCGGTAGGGGATGTAATATATAGAATGAACGAACACACGCATATTCCCTTTGGAAATGGGTGTATTTACAAGAAGAGGATGGGCAATTAAGAATTTGAAGATCTTAAAATTTCAAGCATTGAATGCGTCTTTAATTCAATGTAAACGGACTGGCCGTGTGGAGGCCGAAATAATAGAGGGAGGACTGTCCTTGCTCGTTTTAGTTACGTCCCTACTCTCAGGAGTGGCAAGGAAGTTGGGTAGTTTCTAGCTGCTCAATCTGTATTTACCAAATAAAATAAACTAAACAATTATTGTAAAAAGATATTTGGATGCCTTCCACTACCACATATGAGCTCAACTATGTCAATTGTCTTGTCAGATGTAGAATTTAGAAATTATTCGATATCCATTTTTACGGTATATATTCATGCAAGATCAAAAGCCGTGAATTTGTAGTTACAAAACCTTCCATTTTTATTCAAGGAGGATCTTTAGTAAAAATTACGGTGTTAGTCACCCAATATTTTTAATATCTTTCTCATTATTTTCTGATTACATTTACTAATTTATTTATTCACATGTCAAAATAACCATTATCATAAAGATACCGTATTAAACAATTTTAGAAACTTGCATTAAGAAAGTTTCATTACGGACAATTCTTACTGTCTGTGGTAATCGTAGCCCAAGTGTTTTGTCCCCTCTGACTCATTTATAGTTATTTTGAAGAGAACTTATGCTATTTACTGTTTACATATGTCCTACTTGCTCTAGCGAGAGGGAGAATGCGTGAGTAAACTTGGGATAACGCATTCCAGTTTACGACCCTATATCGAGAAATAAAGACGTCTCGATCAAATCGTACTTTACATCCTAAATTGTCTTTTCCAAAGCGTTTAAAAGGAAACTCTTCGGTGTTGCAACGATGAAGGTGTAGTGCAGTATAAGTATCTCTTATGGTCTCTCTTCTCGGAAATATTGCCTCTTGCAACCAAATGTTTATGGAGTTGTAGCCGGAAATGCTAGGGAACCTCGGAGTAGAGCTGCATTCGGTACAATAAATTCCTGCATAAATAACACGGCTGTGCAGATCACGAAGGTCGGCATCGTCATAAATGAAAGGCGTATTTGGTTTACTCGACCGTTTTACGATCACAGGAAATGCTTTCATCGTTTGTTACGCGCTCCCAAAGTCAACAGACTTTTCGGCGGCTTCCCACCCACTTTACTTCAGTCTCGTCTTTTTTAATAATCATTTTCCTACCATTAAGTATAGGTTACCTTGTTTCAGATACCAATTAAGGATGGTTGTCTTCTGTACTTATCGCATAGGATCCAATGCCGCTTCATTTTTATTTATGTTATGAAAAATTGTCGGTAGACCAGTACCACGTGGCGATATTATCGCTCCAGAAATAAAAGTATATTTTAGTACCTATACGAAATAACAGGATACAAATACGCAAGCATATTCACTGTCACAAAATAGAGTACGTACACTCCTGGCCAAAATTAACGCAGCACCGGCCGTAAGGATCGCTAGGGAGGTGCTGCGTTAATTTTGGCCAGGAGTGTACATGAATGTATTACCATTCGGTAGATTCATCTTGGTACGTACGATTCCATATTCAATGCTATATCTTTAATTTCTTGGTAACTCACTCTGCGCTTAATGTAATCAAACATCCTTTGCCTCTGTATTTTTCCTTGCTTTCTACCCTTAATTAATCTCACTAGCCATTTCACTACTCTCAACATTTGACCCACTCATTTCTCCTGTCGACGTTTATTTACTTTAATTGAAACTCTTCCTAATCCATCTTTAGCACCTCCGTGTTTGTTTTCAACCTAATTTAAGTTTTTCATTCTACAACACACCCAAATATCGAAGGCCTCCAATCTTTACTAATTAAAATAATACAATTTAAATATCATTATTTTCTTAACCGTACATTATAAAATTTCATTCTGTGGAAACAATACCTCAGATAAAACGTCCTAATTACTTTTTTTATTTTTATTATTCATATATCTATCGCACTAATACCCCCTAAAATATTATATTTTACTTTCGATTACCTTCACTGAAATATCGGTCGCCTTATAAAGTTAAATGAAGAAAACTGTAGTTAAAATTTAATTTAATAAATATTAATTATTTTTAAGTTAAGGATTCCAAAGCGCAGTATCATTACGCTTGGAAAACTAAATAAATTAAGTCTACTTTATTATCTGTCTTTGATGCATCGTATTTTGTGATAGGTGCCTTTCACGATCGAGATTCTACATTTACTCAATCCGCAGTTTAAAATTTATCGCGGTAATTTCATATTAGACAAGCAATATATTTCGCTACACTTTCTCTTTTGCATGAAAGAAAATTCATCTCTAAAATATCTAAAATGCCCTTCTGGGAACTAGTGAACGAGAAAAGAAATGGAAGGATGTATACTTTGCCCGTATTTGTCATCACCCAAGAAAAGACGAAGGCGAAAAAGTCTGTCCAGGATAAGCATCTCAGAGGCGAGTCAGCGGGATGGCTCAATTGGTTTAGAGCATCCGACCGGAAAATGGTAGATCCTGGTCCAGGTCTCATCAGGTTTTTTCATCGCCGTTCAACCTTCGGAAAATAATCGAATTGATAAGCTGACTTAACAAGAGGTATCCCATGGGTTTCGACAGTGTTTCCATTCCTCCTCGTACGTCCAATTTCCTTGTTATGTCATGGACTGATTTTCATTATTTTACAAGAGACCATGAGAGTTTCTTTGCCGAATTGAACCAAATATTTTTATGGTTTAGGATATGAAAATGAACGTTCACAAGTGAAATTTTTTCGTCTAATCGTGGTTTAGTTTCGCTGCTATAACATTGAGCAATTGCTAATCGGAGTATGGACGACCCTGCAGTATATACTCGGGCTAGATTAATATTTTGGATTAACATGCTTCTTGCGAGTTTTCTCTTATCTTATAGTGATTATATTTCATTATTTATGTTCCTTTGTACTCACTGATGGACTTAGGCCAAAATTTGCATTCTCACACCCGATATCCGATCGAATTGCCTTATTTCAACCAAATAAGCGTCAATGATGGAGAGCTTCTCTAAAAGTATTATATATATAATATTCGTATAGCTCGGGTATCTATGAAGGGGTTGTCTATACTTTTATGAAAAATGTAGTTCTTTTAATTATTGCAGCTAGAAGAAGCCCCTTTAAACAATCACTCTTGTACCTTTTCATCTCGTTTACTTTAAACAAAGATGTTATTTTAATTAGTTAACTAATTAATTCTTGTGACATTTTGCAGAAATTATTTATATTTGGTATAATAGAAATATGTTTTTTCATCGGTTCAAATACAAATATATTGCTCAAATTGGAGGAGCAACTCTATTGATCTCTTCGTGTTAGTATAATATGTATCGATGGAGCGAGCGTTATCTACCAGGAATTACAGTTATTTCGTGGCGTTGAGACCACCTAAATGCTGAGGATTTATTTTCATTAACTAAATTCCCGGAGCAATTAAATAAGGAAATTAGAGATATGCCCTTGAAAGTTGTTTTAAATTCCGATTTTCGGCCGGTCGCCAAATTTCGTTTCCGAATCCATCCAATATGATTCATTCCATTCGCGTGTTTATTTTACTTTCAATTTCCCAAATTCGGTGCGATAGCAGCTTGAAATGGGAACGCGTCCGTAACGAGCACGTTTTAAGCGAATCGCTCGCCTTCCATGGAGCGTCGAACAGACTTTTTAGCGGCTCCAACTTTTACGACGATTTTCATGTTTTAATTATTGCTTTTATTGACGCCACAAAGGAAGGTTGGGGCTCTTCGTGGCTTCCCTCTAAATCCCCTTTATGACATATTTAATCGTTCCTCATAATCATCTCGTGAGTCCAGGACGTCGGGGGTGTGTTTTTATTGTCCCTGCCGACGCAGGGACGCGGGGAATCTCCGTCTATAGCATTATCGCATGAGTATAATCGTGTATTTCCTGTGAACACTCACGAATATCCTTTGGGAGGCGGTTGAAGTTCACCCTTATGCTTACAAAGACGGCATTATTACATTTTGCAGTTTTCAGCTTACGTACACTAAAGAAGAGGATAGTAATCTCAGTCTTACCCTGAAATTAAGGTATTTTTTGTATTATATTTATTTTCGCCTTTAGCACGGAGGCTGGTAACCATTCACACATCCAAGTTGTGATAGCACCACGGCGAGTAAGCTCATCTACTGATTTATATTTTTTTTAAATGATCATCTTACTGCTACGGAGCAAGGATAAATTTTTTTTGTATCTGAGCATAAGTGTAATTTTCTATTCCAATTGATTCTATGTATATTTATTTGGGTAATACTACAATCACTGAAATTATTATTACGTAACTTAATCCATTATTAAAACTAATACTTGGGAAGATAAAGGATTACGATGAACTCTTGGAACTTGCTTGTTAAATGGCGGCTTATAATAATTAGGATTGCTTCGCTAAACAATTTAATGTCTCTTTAATTAAGTGCTGCATTGAAAAATTTTACTTCAACAATGCATTTTGTTTAGAGTTACTAAAGTATGATGGATTGTTTGGAAAACTTTGAAGAAATTTTTACAAGGATAAGCGTGTAAGGTTATCAAGTACGCTTAGAAGAAGCGGCCGAAAAAAATGTTTTTTTTTTTAAATCGGGGCTCGAACCCGAAACTTCACTTTACCAGGCAGCTGCTGCATCCAATAGGATACCTTTCCTGAAAATTTAGTCTTACCGTTTTTGAGGAGAAATATATAAAAATCTTCATTCTTTTTCTAACCTTTAATCCTTTGTTGCTAATATCGTCAATTAAAATAATGTCACGACATTATAAATGCAGAAGCATGCAATGCAAAATATAAATACAGAAACATTGTAAATGCAAAAATGTACAGAAATCTTCATACATACTAGTTCTGAATAGGAAATCGCTAAAGTTCTACTAATTGTAACTATTTACCCGAGAAAAGAATTTTTATAAATTAAATCAATGCTGGCGTTAAAATTGAAAAATGGTTTACTGTAGAGGAAACTAGTTTTTTCCCTCAGTAATAGATAACGATCTTGGATATATATCGTAATCAAGCCATTCTTTTTGAAAGTCGTGATAAATATTAAAACGGACTTCTTTAATATAACGGATAGCTAAAATTTTCCTAGATATCTTTTTATATTTTTCTCACTTAAAATACGTCATTATCTGTCTACAGGAATCCTGTTTCATTTTGATGATAGACACGAAAGACTTTCGGAACAATGTCATAAAAGAATCCTCATGGTTAAATAATCCCATGGATTTGCCGTGATTGCTGAATTTACGGTTTACCAAACATCCACCCAATTTTTTACCACCCTTCCTAACGAAATGGCTATTCTGAAAGAGCAGCAGGTGTTTCTGATGCAACGCATGGCAGCGCTCTTTAAAGGCATCCTCGTGGCTTTTTTATGAATCGAATTTGACAAGTTATTTTATGGCGGAGATCTGAGTTAGGAGAGCGGATTTTATTGGAGCTATACCATCGCTTAGAATTTTGTTACATTTAAATCATTTTTTCGTTGAAAAAAGTAAATTTTTTGCTTTACGGTTCGTTTCTCACAGTCGAAATGCTACATCCTCTAACAGTCAATCTGCCATAATTTCAGTCTAGATAGAACCTCCTTTACTATTATCTATGGATAGTATTTGGAGGGAATGAGGCCAGTATGGAACAGGAAGAGTAAAGTACTTTCCCCCCTTATTTTCTTTCTTAGGCTAAATGCTTTGAGTTGACCTAGTATGACCCAGTGCAACAACCCTATGAATAACACCAGCCGGATAACCAAGTGGGTAGCGAAGTCCCGTGTTCGATTACCGGTGGGAACACCTATGTGTGCGAAATGACTTTAAGATATTGACTTTTAGCAATACTACTATTGATACCAGTCATAGCATTTAATGAAGTATTTTTAATCTTACATAAGTAATTTTAACATAATCAAAGTTATGAACATTACTGAAATAAATTAACTTAACGATACACTCGTCTTTATTCAAAACAAAAATATTAACGAAAAAATTCAATATCCTCGAACAAGCCTAGCATGAGAGAGTGGATGAAGTTTTCACGAACCCCTGTCTCCTGAGGATATCAAAGTAATAAGATGCATAAATTTTTAAATGTGAGTAAGAATAGTTTTTATTCAAGTGGAATAGGTTATTTTCATTGAATCATCCGTTTTATTATGATTTATTTATTTATGTTATATTTGAATTTTCTTTTACTTTTGAGAGCTTTCTATTTTTGTGGAGCTACAATTACTTAAAATACCTCTCAATAACGGTTTACTTGCTTTCCCCATAATACTGTCATGAAATAGTAAAATGGAAACATTTCGTGATAGGGATGGGCTATTTTTCTTTCAGAATCCAAGACGCTCAGAATAATTTTACAAGTCATAGGTTTAGGAATCCGAGTTGCTTCGAAACTCGCGAACTCAGGGTTCGTGACTCAAAGCCCATTTTTTTACGAAAGCGGTGAGAGAGTGTTTTTGCTTCGTCTCGAACTCTGCCATCTGCAGAGCCACTCTTCGTCGGGAGCATTTTAGCGGAAAAGATGTTCATCTCTAGGGCGATCTGGATGTGTCTGCGTTTACGTAAGATTTCTCTAAAATCAACAGGTCTTCCCTCGGCGATTGGGAAATAATCTGTATCGCAAATATTTATGAATTGATTCGTTTCCTAATTTTGGAATCGTCGGTGGACGTCATTATAGTCTCGCGTGCTGCTTCAGCCTAATCTTGCTTGTTGGTTACGTGATCATGTGACGATAATTCCGTTAATTTGCGCTAATATCGCGGTTCGAAGGAATTATTCGTAAGAATTCAGAGGCCTGTTATTCTGAGAGGGATATTTGCTGTCGATCACTAATTTCATCTTTAGAATCTGTGATGTTTATTTGTAAATAAACTTCTTATCTTTTCGTGGATTACGTCATACCAGAGTTCTCCAAGATGTGGCCGATTTAACCAATACGGTGCAGCCCATTTGACTATTTTTTCCTGTTAGTTTTACAAATTTTCTAAAGTTTTATGATGATGGAGTTGAAAAAAATGGCTTCATATTTCTAATCCATCCTAAAAATAAAACACTGTTATTTTCTATATTATTTGGATAAAGTTTTATTTTATATATATTTTTATAAAATAAAATAGTTAAGGTTTGTGATCGATTATCGTTGTTTCAGAATATTTCTAAGTACATTGTCTGCGGACGGGGAAGATGTTTCTTTACCTTTAGACTTTACCTTAATGGAGGAATTAACTTAAACACGTTAGTCTATCATATAGAAGTTATAAAATAATAATAGTAAGATTATTAAATGTTGATTTTTCATTACACGTATAATTATTTATTTATTTTTATATATGATTATTTATTTATACTGTATACAAATTACACTGATGGTTGAATCATCCTCTTCATTTTCTTCTAAATAGTAAATTAAAATTTTATTTATTTTAATTTTACCCTACGTTAATATTTATTTGTTTGATTGTTTATTTACATGTTAAAACATTCTTCGCTCGCCTTCGGTTTAATACTCTGAATAGCGTTTTTTAATATAAAGTTTGCGTGACTGGAAACCTAAGCTCGTTTGGGAGGAAGGTCTTTCGTTATCTCCAGTCTTTCCCAATTGCTAATTGAGTAATTCACTGTAGTGTTGATGTAACTGTTAAATATCTTGCTCCTGGCTAAAAAGTAATTATCGATGCGATTCGTTTACCTTGTGAAAGTGAAAGCCTGGAATTCAATTAGCACCTCCTCGAATGCTAAAACATATTCATTTCTCTGAGACGGGCTACACCTGTGAGTCCACCATGAATATTTCGCAACTGTTTATGTGTCTAAGATTCCCAAGAAAGGAAAACCCAATAATTATTCAAATAATTTTCTAGGATGAATATTTTGGCTATTTCTTTTACGTGATTTCAATGGAAAATTTTTATTTAAATTCTCTCATTATTTGGTTTTGATGTATTGTTTATTACCATTAAATACAAGTAAGCACAATGTAGAGGAAACAAAGGTTTGATTTTCTTTGGATTCTTCATTTGTTTATTTCTACTTTTTCCTGCAAAATTTATTTTCCCTTTCGATCGAACTATCCATTTGAGAATAAGATGTATAAAGTTAGTTAAGCGAAAAGAGTTATCAGTTATGGATCAGTATGAGCGAAGTGTTTGTAAATGGCCGTATTGAATTCACAGGAAGTACTAACCCTTGAGATTTTGAGGCGCATTTGTATCTCATTCCCTAACTGTTGGTGTTTAAAAAAGACCGTATAAATTGGTGAATAGATGTGTCGAAAGCAGTAGATGTAAAGTATGGTATATATGTATGGAAAGTATGGTGAAGAGAAATAAGAAACTTATCTTACTACAGTAAATTTTATAGTGCAATAGTGAGATTGTTACGTTAGTTCGTGTATATTTGATTGAAAGTAATAGTTATCAATGGTACTAACGGCTACTTACAATTAGATCCAGATGGTGTGGTGACCCTGTAACTTTGGGAATGTGTTTTTAGTAGCCAAGGAGTTTCAGCTCCTCCGAAGACGGATGAATTGAATGTGTGGGGGCGGAATATGTTCGTGATGATCAACCATACCGAAAGATAAACTCCGGAAATAAGAACTTAAATACCTTGGGAATGGAACCATTGGGTGCTGTATTTATATTATCAAACTGGGTCGTATTTATATCGCAGCATGTTAGAGACCGTTGTATGATTTACATGAGTTTATTTCTCCTTTCTTTGTTGTGTTTACAAATGAGATACTGTTGTTTTCTTGTTTACCGTTGGCTTTTTAAACGAAATATTGTAAATGTAACTATGTACTAAATATTGTATTATGGGAATGCGCGATTTGGTATGGAAAGTTACTTTGCCGGATTCTCTCTACAGTGCTATATAGCTGTACCACGTTTTAGTATCTCTAGGTAGTGCAGCGGCGCAGTAGAGTGCACGGCAGTACATCAGGAGTAGATTTTTCTAGAAGTCTTCGAATACTATGTATCGTAATTTTATTCGTCCGAACGTGGAGCTCTGTACGAATGCGACCATGTGTGAGGCTATTTCCGCAACCCGGGTTAGAACAAATAGGATTTGACTCCATTTAAAACTATCATTGCTAATCAGTAAAATCGGAATATAGTATATGAAACAGAATCATCTAAAATGTTCACTGATAAATTTGATTTTCGGTATTTTGTACGATAGGAAATCATTTCATTGCCTAAGTTTTTTTTGCTGGATACGTTCGTAGTTATATTTAGACATATGTTTTCATAATACTGAAATTGTTTAACTGAGGATGCGCATAAATACGGTGATTCGAAGTTTTCCACGTAATCATTAGAATTAACTGCGTTAAGACGACAAATGCAAACGTAGGAGACGGATAAATAAATAACTGTATTAATAACTCATAGCTTTACCACTCTGCATAAATTGCACGACCACGGTTTCGCCCCTTTAGGTCATCCTCAAGTATTGTAAAGGTAGAAGTGCTTTATTATTTATAATGTAGGACTACCACATAGTCGAGGCCAGATTATTGGATTCAACTAGATAAATATAAAACAGATATAATAAAAAACATTTTGTATATGATGCAGAAAATGCTTTGTTAGTTTTATAACTGGTTTTCTGTTTGTTCTCGTCATCTTGATTTAGTTATTTATTTAGAAAGGTGGCTTCATTGAAAAAGAGTAACAGGATGCTTACAAAAAGAGTCAAAGTTGTCGTTTGGAATACACAATATGCCGAAGTACAGCATTTATGCATGCCACATAAATATGTAGGTATGACTTCCTTTCTGAAAATATCATATTCCTCCGAGGTAAATTTTCAGCGAAAAATCTGTGATTACGCCCGACTTTACCGCCCAAATAATGCGTTTTCGCATAAACCTTAGCGGAAATTTACACTCCGAGACCCATTTCCCCGCGTTATTTATCGCAACCCTTAAATTTACCGCGATCGCTGGTCTTTCAAACCGGTAGAGATTCCCCGCGATTACTATTTGAGGGGGTAATGGGATACGTATGTCAACAACGTTAAGATTCACGGTCAACCTGTCCAGACAGAAGAGATTAACTTTCGTCACAGGATCGAGTCATGTCCCGGGATGACGGTAAATAAAAAAGCCGGTGCCACGTAAATAAAATTTACGGCACGACCGGAAGCATCAACGGAGATAAAGTTAGAATTTTATCAAGGGGGTCGTCCCCCCTCGTATATTAATACGGTTTATGAGGAGCCCTCTTGGAAAAGGGGAAGCGCCGACGAGTGGAAATTGCTCCTTTTTTTTAATCGGCTTCAAACGGCTCCGGCACCCTCTCTGAATTCTATTTGGCGCACTTCCACCAATAGAAAACCAATTCGGGCGAGTTTCTGTGGCTGCCCATCTCTTCCGATTAAGTTCCTGGAAGCCCTTTTTCTCTTGCCAAATTTGGCGGAAATGTACGGCGGGTTCAAGAGGTCGATACCGAAGGCTTTGCGTCCTTCGAGGGCCTTTGTCTGAGGGTTCGTCGTCGCCGGAGATGGCTTAAACGATGTAGTTTTCGTATCAGAATTAAAGAAAGGTGGAGAAGGAATTTCAAACAAACCCTAATTTCATTTCGATTGTGATGAAAATGGAATGATTGGTGTTTAGAATTTCCTGAACGATTTTGTCTCTGCCCCTCAATATATCGTCATAATTCTTTGTTTTAAAATCTCATCTTCATCCTTCCAAACTTCATCTCGACTTCTTTGATCTTAATCTTAAGATGGATATATGATTGATTTGATGACGAGGCTTATTACTTACTTTGACAAGGGACTTACGGGTTTCTCTTCCTGACCATAGGCTGTAACTCTTCCCAACTTCATCTAACCTAACTTCTTATGTTGTTTTAAAATTAAACGGAATTAAAAAAGTGAAAGGCTATGAAAAATATTAAACATGTGAGTAAATCGACAGGCGTTTGCCTGATGGAACTAATATGTTCTTGTTGTATTAATAATAAAAGAAAATATCTACAAAGGGCAATCCGCGAATACACAGTAAAATTTCAAAACTCAACATAAGTGAAAAAATAGAGATGAAAGATGTAGATAATAAAGCAATTGCTAAAGTTTGAAAAAAATCATACATATAAACGAATATCTAAAGAGATGCTCATCCGTTATCACTTATGTCTCAATTAAGTAAACTTTTCAATAAATTAATATTTTTATATAGCAGTGTGTAGAAGTTTGTTACCCATCTCATTGATCACATAGTTGATTACTCGTATCTCATCACTATGATATTATTAGTATAGAGAGATTTTTAAGTGACTCGTACTTAACTGAGCATCCTCAGAGAAGTCACTTCTATTTTCGTCCAAACATTTCTTTTCTAGAGAATAATCCTCGTTTGTATGTATTTTACTCATCTTAATGTATGGTTTAGTTATTCCGTATTCACTTCCTCTTTAATATTCAGAACGTCCTCTACTATTCTCCTATTCTCTAGTCTCGCCTCCCCTTTCGATCCACCTTAAACTGGGCTTCTTTATTATCATTCTTCTGTCTGGAACATCTACTTTAATATTTCATCCCTTTTCCCATCACTCGATAACTTCGTTTCCCTATTCTGTATCCGGTGAAATCCACTTTCCTCCACATCTGCTCGATTTTCCACAAGAATTTACGTCGAAATGTTTTCGATATAAAATCATCCTTTAATGGGAGTTGTTGTTTATTATCGTAGCGAATTAAGTTGCATGCTGTTCGTAGTCAACGTGGCTTCTATAAATTACGTATTTTAGTTTTTGAATTAATATATCGTAGAGATTACTCGTATTCATGCAAAAATTATTCATGAACATAAGAAGGGAATGAAATCATCTGATATTTTTTAAAACAAGTTGTGATACCATTTTCGATTGAAACCAATATTTCTCGAAGAAAGTTAAGAAATACAATAATATTTATTTGTTTTAGATGAAATAGTTATTAAGATGACGTTAGCTTCGTTCGATT
This sequence comes from Sympetrum striolatum, assembly GCA_947579665.1. NCBI lineage: Eukaryota > Metazoa > Arthropoda > Insecta > Odonata > Libellulidae > Sympetrum > Sympetrum striolatum. Next base: position 72,749,652 of record OX388345.1, on the reverse strand, counting down.
TTTTTGTTCAAGTATGATTGAACATACAACATTTTTTCAAATCTTTTTTATTTATTTTTCCTCTTGAAAATTTAAATTTATCTTCTATTTTATTTCTATATACCCAGCAGAATTGTCTCAGTTAAAATAATTCTTTTACATCAAGCTAAAATATTAGAAATCGCAAAGTACTCAGTAAATAAAAAAAATTGGCTAAAAGTAGTTTAAATGCTGTCGAAAACCAGTCATATTTTGCATTACAAAAGCTTGGAATATTTTTCTAATGAATATCGTCTTTATTTTTCTCACAATGTAATCATTTATTGCGTAGCCATCTAAGGTGAAGATTAACGTTTTTGTGCGGACTTTCGTGAACATCAATAATTTCAATAATCATGAAAATATAAATTATCTTAAATGTATAATAAAATTAAAAATAGGTGATCTTACATTTCAACAATTAAATTGAATTAGCTACCGGAAGAAGATAAGGAAGTAAATTACATTTCACTGTTGAAAAATGAGTTAAAGCCATGCCTTCAACTTCTAGAAAGCTAACTGACGTTAAATTCTCACAATTTGTCCATTTCATTCTTCTGTCATACGTGTGTTTATCTTAATTGCATAATTCCTACGTTATGTTCCCTATGTTAATTTTAATCATTCTTCTTCTTTGGTATCACTTCTTTTGTTTCTCTGATTGAATAATGAGACGTTTTATCATGATAGAATTATTCCAAAATGCGATTTTAAATGTAGATGCAAATGTATATCACACCTCCTGATGGGTCTTTCTTCGACTCAGTAGGACCTTAATATTCATTTCCTTGAACCTAATTGATAAAATATCGTCGGCCGAAAATGCAAAAGAAAAGCTTGTAAATATATTTTAATACTAAAGTTTTGAAGTGACAAGAGATTGACGACGGGGATGTTAAATAGAAAAGGTTCGATTCAACAAAATTTAGTAACCTTTACTGATGAACTTTTACTCGAATTTATCAAGTTTTATCGTATGTAAACTTTTTTTATTCATCATCTTCAACATCATTTAAAAATTCTACAGCGAGTGACGGTCTCCTACGCGAATTTTACATGAGATTGTTACAAATTACCTTTAACCATTTTATAAAATATCGTTTTGTAGTACTTGGCGTTAGTGATCAAACTTGAGAAGAAATTGAAAATGTATGAGCAGCAATCTCAATGTACTTTTCGCCCAAGACCACCCAGTTAGCAGTTTGCTTTTCAAATAAATGTCTGGAGAGCTGATTGCCACCACTTTGACCTTCTTTTGTAGCTGAGTAAGTTACTTGTGTCGACCTCTAAACTCATTTACTGTATAACCCTTTAAGTGCCGTAGGAGAACTATGAGTGGAAAGCCATATTTTCTTGTCAATACGTGTAGCCAATTATCGGAGATATTCTCTACGAAATTAAAATTTACCTACTGTTCTGTTGTCTATAAATTTTTTAGAGTATTTTTAGAATGAAGTTCCACCAAATTTCACCTGGGACTTAAATTATGGGTAATATGAGATGAATATGTTCCTGTGGGCAGCTTAGTGATAAATTCTTTATAAATCAATATAAAATCACCTTGGTTTTCATTAAAATAAAATAATTCTGGGACCCAAATATATCAAAAATAAACTTAAATTTCCTAAATAAGACAATAATAATTTATTGAGTGGTTTACAGGTAATTACTTTTTATAAAAATATCTTTACTGATAAAAGTAATACAAATACCTAATTTTCCTAATTTTTATCGTAGAATTTGTTCAAGTTTGGTTTGAAAAGACTTAAAAAAATGAATTTCCACCAAGTATCACGGAATGTTATTCGTTACTTTTTATTATTATACATCATTATCTCTTCCGAAAGTATGTTTAAATTTCTTTGACGGACTCTCATATCGAAAGTGATACTCAAACAATGTCCATCCTTCCAAATCCATTACTCTCCATCAAGGAGGAAAATTACCCATTGTGTGCGTACTAAGGTCTGCCTGTCGAAGCCACGGGCGCCCTCATGCCGTAATATAGCCACTCATTCCCACCACTTCTCGCTCCTTTCCTCTTTGTATCTTCCGATGGAACCCTTGAACCGGTTCGGCGTCTTCAGTAGGAATGCCGCGCGCAAGGATCTCATTGGTCGGCTGCAGGCGACCCTCCGTACGCTCGGAGAGGTCGTCCGCGCCCAAGTAATTAACTCTTTCACCCTTCGCTAGAGTCGCTTGTTTTCTTCCGAAGAGAACTTTTTGTCCGCCTACCTCTCTCTGACTTAGGAAGTTCGCCTCGGGGAAAGTTCGATGTTGTCGGAGTTTGATTCCTACTCTTTGCTGGGCGGTTCCACGAACGTGATTTCCATCTTTGAAATTGTCTCGCTTTTTTGTGGCCGTTGCCCCCTCCCAGGGCCGTCGTTACGATTAAGGCAGGTGTCGACTCGCGATATGCACCCTACAAGAGCTTTCACTTTTGTAAGAACGAAAAAATTACTTATGCATGGATGAGTGGATGCATGTGTTATGCGTGGGCCTAGTGAAGTTCTAGGTAAGCGTATGGAAAGTTTATGGAACCCCACATTTTCTGTTGGAAACGCCGTGGTATTCGAATTACACGCTCCAAATTTGCCGTTGGTAATGTGGGTGGAAGGACTAAAATGATAAAAGAGCTATCGATTGAAGCCCTTTAAAGCCTGGATAAAGAATTGGGGAATGAAAATGTAAAATGGCCCAGCAAACTTCCCAAGAGTACGAAATTTTCTTTCTGTCGAAGATATCTTAAGAATGGTGATCAATCAAATATCGTTTGCTGTTCTTAACTTTGTCGTTTCCTCTTTCATTTGTTCTCGCGACCTGTTTGGATTTCCTCTGTTTGATTCTCTTTTATCGGCTTTAAAGTACGTATTTCTTTTTCCTTGGAGAGGTAATCCCCCCTAAATGGTTTGTCAATGATGAGTTATTTTATCACGGCATAATAATAATAATAATAATAATAACTTCTCTAAGGGAAACAGGAAGATCCCAATTACATCCTTTTCAATAATTATTACTATTTACAAAGACACACAACCCTTCCTTAGTCAGAAAAATCCGACTATCTGGGATTCAAACCCGGGACCTTGGCGTTGGAGTTCTAGCACGATAACCACTCCGCCACCGCAACCGGTATACAAATCGAAGTTTTACGATTCGATTACGAAGATTCCGATACGACTCCACCACTACTACTTTACTTTAAGGTCATTTCATTTATTTAAAATGGTTATACCACCGTTCCACCAAGTAAAGATTGGACATATTAATTTTATTTAACATCGAAGTTTTACGTCCAAGGAAGAAGTTTTTTATTAATTTTAATTTTTTCATTGTTTGATGAAAATATGTTTGGATCGATAATAACCAAAGATAAATGATAAACTGGAAGACACTAAGAATGGGAACAATTCGTTTTCTCATATATTTTTTTATTTGAGCTAACAAGCAGCGAGTTACGTCATTCACTCTGTAATTACCGGCTCTTATCCAAAATGGCTTTTTAATTGTGCCCCGATATCCTTCTTTTTTCATCCTTGACTTTTGGAAGAGATTGGCTAATCCGAATTATTTGGAGCACTTAGTATTAGGCCGAAAAAAATGGTTCTATATTAAGTTGCAGCGTCAGATCTGCAAAAAAATTGATAAATTCTACTTACGATTATTTTACTACCCAATCCTCTTAAATCTTATCTCCTCTTCTCTAAATTCAATTTTATTCCTAAAAACTCATCAAAGTTGCTCTTTCGATTTAATTTGGTTCGATCTTTGGTCTATCGTAGTGAATAAAAAGCTCATAGATACTCTGTTGGTTCTTCATAATCTTTTTTCTACACTCCCTTACGATCTTCTTTAGATAATGTTTAAGGTCTAATTACCATCAAACGACTCTGATAACCAACGCTCAAGAGGTAATTAATTATCGAAAAACAAATAGCTGTGATTCCTTCGCTTTCGATTATTTTATTACTTGTTGTCTGTATTCGCATTTAAAATATTTTAGAAAAATTAACTATTTTATTTTCCCTCTCAAGGCCTTTACTCGCTCGCAGTAATAGCTGGCGAAGTATCGTAGGTCTCATATAAAAAGGTATTCCAACAAGGCTGATACCTTTAATGCCGTTACTAAGAATTATCGTCACATATTTCTCGAACGCAACATCATCCTCTTCTTTTTGTCTTACGGCACAGACTTGTATAAATTCCTGATTGCAGGCATGCCAACCAAATAGTAAAATAATTTTAAACCGCTCGTAGTTCTTAGATAAGGCTGTGGAATCTAAATTAATCCAGTTTATAATAAAATTTAACCTATCTTACATTCTCTTGGAATATGTACTTTTACTCATAACAATACAATGACTTTAGAATTTATCAATTAATATTCCTCTATTAATCATCTCTTCAGTTTGCTACTATTACTATCAGTCGGTTAACATTTGAAAATTGTTAATCACAGCCGGACAATTACAGGTTTTTTTATAAATTACTCGATAAATACCCATTAACGTTACTCATGATCGTAAAAGGAATTCACAAAATAAATCTCCAATATTAGCTACAATTTAAAATGTTTAAATTTTATTTTTAAGATCCTGAATTTTTTATAAAATATTTAATTTTGTCATAATAGAGCTGAAACATTTCTCAACTTTTTTAAGGGTGAATTTTTACCACCAAAAGCTAGATTTTTTGCTTCCTAAAACTTCCTTTGCAAAACGCGGGGATTCGATATCCAAGAAGGTGGATTTTAAGTAAAAATCCCCGTGATCTTACCGGGTATCAATATCTCAAAGTGATTAATGCCGCAATCAGGGAGTCGATTTCCCCAAGGTCCCTCCCATTTCAGAAGCGAGCCTTTGTTGATTTTCACTTGAACTCGTTTCCGCAGCCTCCCCATATTTCTGCCATTCGTAACTGCCTTTTCTGCCTTCCCACACCTTTCCTTGGAAAGCGACTTTAAAGGCCCTCGTCGCCCACACACCCACCGCTTCCATGCAACTGCCATCTGTTCTCCGGTTACCAAGGATAAGTCTCTGGTCCACTTAGCGCAGCGTGCCGCAAACTGGAAATGAATTGCACGCCATTATGGGTTTAAATGCAGGAGACGATTTGTCTCTCAGGTTTGTCACGGATTGGATTTTGCATTGTCACATAGCTTCTTAACTTACGTCTAATTTATGTATTTCGCAACTCTTTGAAGTTCTGAAAAACCCTTTTCTGCCTCTACTTTGTGGAAGCTCGTCATTACGAAATCGGAATAAAAACACTTATATACATTACAAAAGGTTTTAATAATAAACGACCTAGGTTTCGACGAATAAACCTGTAAGGCGTAAGTGTTTTTATTCCTCTTTCATAACTTAAAGTTCATTCTCAACATTTCGAAATATATTGCTATTCGTCGACCCGTTGTAACCTCAACGTTTTTCAGGGGTTATTTTTTTTCTTTGGAAATCAATCACGTTGTTCTGTCATGTTTGGTCTTTTCTGATTTTATTTACTGAGAACCACATGACACAATTGGTTTGTCTTTCATTTCTCTTATCAAAATTTTCCTTCACTAAATACCTTCATTTTGTGATCAGATGTTCTTAGAAATAATCTAAGATGGAAAAGTGCTTTTACCAAAAATTTTATTTTTCACAAAAACAGTTATACGACCGGTTTCGAACGATTAATCGTCATCTTCTGGAATAAAAATATAAAAAAATTGTGGTTAGAGAAAAATTCCATCGTAGATTCTTTCCATTGTGGATTAGCACAACACCTCGCCTGATTCTGTGAAGTTCATTCAGATGATCTTAGCCTTTATAAGTACATACGTATTTTTTCTTAAAGTGCTAGGAAGTAAACCTTGTGAAACAAATTATTATACCAGTTATGCGGTCTACCGATTTAATTCGTTAGTATCTTGAGGAAGGCCATATCACAGAGGAAAGAAACTTAGTAGCTTCCGCACAAAACTTTTTTTACACCAGGAACTGGTGACGACAGTTCGATGGTGAAACCAGTGGAAAATAAAAATATCTGTGGAAATTCCTAATTTTCTTTCTTCGGTGAATTTCGATCAGTTTGGCCGTATATTTTTTTAACAGAATCAAACAATGGCTATCCAAAACTTAATCTACTAGAAATATTAACGATAAACCATAACGTAAAACGATACGGAAAAGAGGTTTGAGTGATTCATTATCTATACTATACGATAGTAATATACACAGCTGTGTTACATACTCTTATATATTTCGATATTAGAAATATTCATCTTTTCCCATGTGAGAGACAGGGGTGTATGTAAATGAGGTAAGATTGGATCTTGTACTTTATGGTTAAATGGCCCACACAACACGAATGTAATTATATGTAAGTGAAACTAGATGACGTTTTGTTCAGCGTCGTGAGTTAGTTCGTAACTGTGCCGTTAGGAGAAGAGCTTAGCTGCTGTAGTATCACAATAGGTCGGCCCGAAGAGAATCGGCATAACTAATAGTTTCGTAATATGATCCATTTCACGTCACCTTTAAGTTTACCGGTTTTTGTAGGTAGTCGTTAGGAAAGATAGCTCTATGCTTCTCTAATTAACTTACAGTCATTGTGTTCGAATATGCTAGGCAGTTGCTCCATTCAAAGCTTAATTTCCTATGCATTGCAATAAAAATTAAAGTTACTATTCTTCCTTATGAATCTTAGCTATGCTTTCTAACTGACTGTGAGCTTAGTATAAATGAAATATCTTTAAATCAATTCTTACCGTTGAAGTGTTCCTTGCAGACTCACCAAGGTTAAAATTCCAAAGGCTCTTTTTGTTTACTATCGTTATTCCATTTAGTTAGCCGTTTGATTTAATTATTCAGTTTTATTCTATTAAGTTTCTTTTAATGTACTGCTATAGGTGTATTCAAATCCTTAACTTATTCTAACAGCAGGATTTTCAGCAAACATAATGATACATCATGTTATATTTTAGAGTAAATAATAAAAGTAACAGATAATTGCGTTTTAAATAGTATTAGGTCCTGTTTTTATGGAACAGGAATTTAGGAATCTAGAATGTGTTTGGTTTTAGTGTACACATAACAATAACACATAACATAACACATAACAAGATATTGTGATGTCTCAGTTTAATGCCTTTCTGTGAATTTAAAAGTACGAAGTAATTCTTTTAAGCGAAAGTTCATACAAAGCAATTATTTTCCATAAATGCTTGAGCTTATTGTCGGTTGCTTTACCATGAATACTTTTGGCGTGTAATTTCGTTTCAGATGCATTTCTGTATATTTTCATATGCGTATGGATAGTCAGTATCTCAGTCAGTATCACTTAAATTAAATTAAGCCTAATATTTACTCACGAAGATATAGCAATTGCAGGTAACGAAATCGTTTCTAATAATAAAATGAATATTATATATAACATTACATTGTAGTACTATTTGTCCGTGGGTCCAGTTGGATTATTTAACGAGCACTCAGATGCCTCTAATTTGATTTAATCGCATCCAAATGAGGATCTGTGATGAAACGAATCGTGTTCAAAATCCCAACGAATGAGTGATTTCGACAACTAGAACGAAAGAACGTACCCGGTGGAAATATGTGAACTGTAATGGAAACCTCGCGTCGAAAAATAATTACGGAATGAAAGGAAGCTTAATTAATTCCCGTGGAAATTCCCTCCGAATAACTTTGCTTGTGGAATTTAAACGAAGCTGTGATGCGATCCCCTGAGAGCCAAGTTCAACGCGGATTTCATACTTTTTATTTCGCAGTCTAGTTCCGAAACCAAGCTGTTATCTAGCATGGAGGTATTCTTCACCTAGAACGACTTTTATTTAACCCTTCTCTTTCGAGGATATCTAGTCGTGGTTTATTTATCGGTGTGTTGTTTTTAATTTTGGGAAATCTCGCAATTTTCTAGCTTGAATATGCACTAACACGATTTTTCTTTCGCTAGTCTGGGTAACACTCGAAGCGAAGTTTGGGCAAGAATCGCATTCTGAGGGGAAGGTCATCTCTTTTCGTTTTTGAGAAATATTTTATACTCCATTTTAGTAGCCCAGCGAAGTTAAAATAATATTTTTAATAATGATGATGAGGTTTATTTATGCCTTGACGCAGGCTACCTAAAGCCAACATTACAAGTTAACAAAAATTACGCTCAATAAAGAAGCATCCAAGCTATAAATATATGAGGTACAAAGCAGAAATTAAAGTTATATTTATTGGAGACTAAATGAAAATTAACCCTTTTATAATATATGCAACATTTGACGTAAAGAATAAAAACATATTCATAAAGAATGTATTTGAACTTATCTAGAATGCGTACTTCATCATTTTGGGGAGTGAGTTAAAAAGAAATAGTGCAGTAAGTGATCTTTGAAATGTAACTGTTCTACGGGAGTGTACATAAGTTTTCAATTTTTTGATGAAACAGTGGTTGTTGGCATCTCACGCAGGAATTAATGTGCCTCTGTAACTAAGTATCTGATTTAACTTTAAAGTCATTATAAACCCCGCATCAGTAATCAATGTACGGGAATACCATATTTAGTAAATTCTATTTCGAGGTGTAATAGCATTGGGAGTACCCATTCCCAAAACCGTTTTCTCTTTTCGGAAGGCTGAGAGACAATAAAACGTCTAGCTTATATTGGCCCTAGAGGTTAGGATTCTAAATTCCGTGTATTTGGTGCTATATAGCTATATTTCTCCTTTGAAGGGGGCCACAAAAATTATATTTCCGTGGAAATGATAGTAATAATTCAAAAGAGCCGATTTTCCGCATTTTCTCGGAAGTAAGAAGTGATCAGATCGATTCTGCTTCCAAGAAGATATAATGCGGAAGGAAAATTCTTTCACTCCCAATTAGGCGATAAAATTGTCTCTATTTTCTATGCTGTTCAGATTTAGTTTAATGAATAACTTTAGCTTGAGAGTATCTAAAGTTATTCAACATGAGAATCAATCTGTAGCACTGCCTCGCATATTTTTCTATCCTTTTAATCGAATTTTTCTTGCCAGGATGCAGCAATTATTTTTCCACGAAATTTATTTATTTAAGTCACAAAAAAATAACGGCTATTTTTTAAAGATATCACTTCAATAACTTACATTCTATCCTATCTTTTCCAAGTATTTACTGACCAAATCCATCCTTAAATTAAAATACACATATCCAAAAGTATTTCTAGTTGAGGCACTTAAGTCTTTGACAACCAGATAAAATTTCTTTCGGATTGATTGCGGTACTTGACATGCAAAAAAATCCGCGTCTGCTTTTTCCTTGATTATCCTTTCTTTTCTTTTTCCGGCTCTCCTATAATCTTTTTTGCATGATCCGACGGTTTAATACTTAAAGTTCTCTCTGGGTTTTTTTAATGAAGGAGAAAGTAAATGGGCTTCAGTCACGACATCGAAGAGTGCGGTTAATAAAGCCCTGCCGATGCCCTCGAAAATTTCTGTCGAGGTATTTGATTATCGCTAGTGAAAGCGAGGGAAGTTTGAAGGAGTTTGCCATTAATTAAGGTTGACATAATATTTGCGATTTATATAACGAAGAATCAGAATAAAGTGGAGACACTCAGTGGTACAGTGGAATCTAAAGCGGAATAAACGCTTTAAATATTTTATTATTGCAGAATAAACCAGTTTATTAAGCATATAGTTGAGTACCTTTTTATGCATGAGTATTATTCATGAGGAGTACTCATATTGAAAAAGTATCTCTTGTTTACTGACTTTAAAATTTCAAATAGTATCCTAAATATATCTCAAGGTAAAAGGTTCATTCTAACTGTAACTCATGTAAGTGTAAGTGCAAATATATTTATAAAGGTTTCTTTTTTATCTCAAATTTTCTAAAACTTAAATTTTAATTAGCATCCAAGGGTAATTATTATTTTTCTGCAATCTCTAAAAACTGTCATTTTTCGAAAAAATTATTTTCATCATAACCTAGCGCTGAAAGGTTTAAAAAATCATTCTTTACATGACTACTTTAAGAATTTTTTATGTCAGTCACCGAAGCGTAATGAATTTTACTTTCCCTAGAGTACGCTCGTGCATAATTTTTTGTACTGTTCAAATGTATGTCAGCGAAGGTATCAATTAAATATTAATTAGACTTAAGTATCCGGCTCGATCGTAACATTTTCAGGTAATAGACGTTAAATAGTCAAAATTGCAGGTTAGACAAATATTTGATGTAAAAGTTTTTACGTAAATTTTCGAGACATAATGGATATTACTTTCCTTACAGTACGGTCGTACATACGTATATTTTGTATTGCTCAAATGTATGACAGTAAAACATAAAATTAATTTTAATTAGATTTAAGTATTCGGCTCAATCTGAGTATTTTTAGGTAATACTGTTATTTCGGCTGATAAAAATTGATTTGCAGAATTTAAAACATGTTGCTTGCATAAGTCCTGAATTCTTGCTTGCTTGCTGAATTCCTTGCTCATGCTTCATTCCGCTCGCTGAATCCGCGAAAGAACCCGCAAGAACTGCATGCTACAGATCCACTCCCCGATGCTTCAAATTCGAGTACAGACTCCCTCTCGCACGAAATTCTCGCTATTTAATCCTAGATAAGTCTCGAGCGAGGAGACCTTTTGTCTCTCTCCATGGCCGAGGTTGCGCGGATCGAAAACCGTGCACACGCTAAGCCTTTCCATTCATTTCCCGAACGGCGATCGCATTCTAAAAAAACTTCCCTCTCTTCTTCCTTCCACAGCGCCGAGCGCGGAGTCGGTTCCCGCCTCAGTCGGAGCGATTCGTTGCCCGCAAGCGGTCGCCCAGGACCCCCGCTTAAGGATCCGGAGGGGCGGCGGGTGCGGCGCGGTAGCTCCCTGCTCCGCATCCGATACGTCATGCCTTCCTCGCACCTCACTCTCCGCGAAGAAGATGTGGTCCGCCTCTCCCTCGAGTTTATGCACAACCGGGGTCTGCACATCTCGCAGCTCAGCGTAGAGAGGGAGACTGGTGTCATCAACGGGGCCTACGGAGACGACGCGCTATTCCTCCGGCAGCTTCTTCTGGACGGGCAGTGGGACGATGCATTGGAGTTCGTCCAACCATTGAGGGCCCTCCCGGCTTTCGACTCCCGCAGGTTCGCCTACTCTGTCCTGAAGCACAAGTATGTGGAACTGTTGTGCATACGGTCAGAGGCTGCGGAGGCCGGTGGTGGGGGCGGAGCGGCGCTGGACACGGCCGTCGAGGAGGTGGTGAAGGCTCTGGCGGAGCTGGAGAAGGTGGCCCCATCCAAGGAGGAATACTCGAATCTATGTCTGCTTCTCACTCTTCCAAGGCTCACGGATCATGTGCAATACAGGGACTGGAACCCCAGCGGTGCGAGGGTTCAGTGCTTTCGGGAAGTGTTTCCGCTCGTGGAGAAGTTTCTGCCCAAGGATAGAAGAGGTACCAAGGACGAAGATCCTCCAGTGTCTCGTAACGATAGGTTGGTCCAGCTCATAATTAAAGGAATACTCTACGAGTCATGCGTTAACTTCTGCCAGCAGCAAGCGACGTCGTCTTCCTCCAAGGATGGAGACTCTCACTCGACTCCAGAGATGGTGTTTTCCCGTCTTCTGCCCCCGCAAGGCGCTCCGTCTGCAGCCGGGTTCACCGACGCGGACCTCAGCCTCCTGTCCTGGCTCCAGAGTCTCCCGAGCGACGCCTTCGGGGTGCCATTCGAGCAGCGGACCCTCAACGTCGACGTGGAAAGGTTACACAAACCTTCCCTGGATACCTCTTGGACGGAGCACATGCTGGTGACGCCCATAAAGCCTCGAGGTACCTTCCCCCACTGTGCCATGCCCGCATCCAGGCCCCGATCGGCCGATCTCATGTCCCGCTCCCTCTTGTCCGCTCTCGATGGATTGCCATTCGGTCTCAGCTCGGCAGCGGCGGCGGCCCTCAACCCTGGGATCCCCAAAGGGACCGCCATCGACCGGAGAAACGACGTCCCGGACGTATCTGCAATGTCCCGCAGCTTCGCTAGTTTTCACCTCTCCGGGGGCGGGGGAGCTGCCGGAAGTGGCGGTGCCGGAGGAAACAAGAGGTCTATGAACGCTTCCGTGGATAGGCTGTTCGAGGGGGACGATGCCTTCATTGGGAGCAGTCACGGTGACCTGCCGGCCATCATGGAGTCGGCTCCAAGGGGAGTGGTGGGTGCCAGGAGTCCCGAAAGGAGGGATGGGGTTCCCTCGGGTGCGGCTTCCGCGGCGTCGACGCCGGAGCACCGCGCAAGGGGGAATTGTCACCCATCGGTGGCGGATTCGCCGAGGTCGTCGAGGAGGGATTCACTGACGGATGCGCCGAATGTTACCCCCGGATATCTAGCGCCCCCTCAGGCTGTGAACGGTGGGGGAAGCAGTGATGGTGATTTGTTGAAGGAATACCAGAGGCAGAAGCAGAGGATGCAGGAGAGCTTGCAGGCAAAGGAGAGGGAGGAGCTGATGAGGAGATATCAGGAGGAGGAAAGGTAGGTGATTTTCAATGTATTTTCTTCTCTCCATTCAAGGTCGCTATTTCCGGTAATCAAATGTAAGCAGGTTTTCAAAATTCTTTCTGATTGAATCTGAAGGATGAATTCAGCTTTACGTAATATTTTATTTTATTAGTTTAGGAAGGCAAGGAAAGAAAATTGAACTTCTGCTCTCAAAGACGTAATTCCTATAACAAATGCAAAGCATAGATGGAAAAATGGATAAAAATTAAAATATCTTGTCTTATCTTCGCCTCACTATATTAAAATAAATAACGCAGCAATACGTAATATTATAACCATTAGATTAGGAAGGAAATGAAAGAAAAATGAATTTCTGTCGTTAAAGGTGTAATTCTTATAATGAATGCTAAGTACAGATGGAAAAATGGAAAAAAATAAAATATCTCAGACGATATCGTAGTCTAACTATATCTATGGGTATATGTTCACTAAACGTGTGGTCACTAGAATTTTGTAGAATTACCACGGTAATCATTAAGGGTCAATTGGTCAGAGCTTTCCCGCGGAAAGCGGAAGATCCCGGTTCAATTCCCTATCTCGTCAGACTAACCTCCTGAATTCATCCTTTGCTTTTATTCCAGGTTTTAGGTCCTTCAATATTGAAAATCTCTCCTTTTCGAAATTAGAATTCATCATACACGGACTGATGTCCTCCGTGGAACACTAATATGATAATATCCCAAATTATATTGGTTCAAATCTAAGATTATTTTAATTTCTGTTACGTCTTCCCGGTCTCTCACTAAATTTACTCTCAAAGCTTTGTTCACTCTTAATTAGAATAAAAATTGTTATGAATATGTAACTTTTCGAAACGAAAAAAAGTAACTTTGATGGAAATGTTTGTATTAAAATATCCGTTGTTAATGACGTATAATTTCAAAAGTACGATTTTTTCATATATGCTGGATTCCTTTCAAATTATATGGTTTATTCAGTTTTCTTGTTGACTAATCCAACACATTTTGTGAACCTGCTGCGTCCTAGGAGTACTTAATTTTTCGAAGAAATACGCGTTTCGTGATTTTCTCTCTATTCGCAACTGAACTAAGGGATGGATGCTCAAGAGTAACATGAGAGATTAATGTTAAAGAATTAATTCATGTTTAGGATTCTTTTAGCGAAAGCATCTCTTGGAAATGCTTCAGTATTATCGTAGAAAACTTTCACTCTTGTTTAAGACATACGCAGCCCAGTTCAGGAAGATTAGAGGTTCCGTTATTTCACCTCATCAATTTCGCTGTAAATGAATATTAAGTAAGTTGGATACGCCTAATATAGTAAAAAGCATTTATCTTGTTGTGGTTCGGCTTAGCAGATTCTTAGCGTTGCTAAGTTTTAGGAGGAAGAAAGATGGTTCTCAAATCAGATATTTCCGGTTGCCGTAGCCCTCGGGAGATGAGACTACAGGAAGGGCGTGCATATTTTATAAACGTCTTTTTCTCATTCTCATTAATTATCAAGAATTATGGAAATCACTTTGGAGATGCTTGTATAGTCGCTCTAATTGGATGTAATGATATCCTGATATGCCTGTGCAATTTGTATAATTGCTATGCGTTTCCATTGTACTGGGAACAGTCTTGGGAATAGAGAAAATCGGATCTATAATGACTAAATTGAATGAGATATTCTAATAGAATAAGTTACCTCATAACTTACGGTAGATCTGCTTCTTAGCCTTATTTCCATCATTTTTGGGGTCGAATGATGATTTTTGGTGATTGGCGATGATGATGATGGATTTGGTTTTGGTTTGCTGATTTTTACGGCCGGATGCCTTTCCTGCCGCCAATCTTTATCGGGAAAATGGATATATAAACACATGATCATTTCCTAATCATAAATATCCGATTAGCTGGGACTCGAACCCGTAACCCGACCCTAACCGCTACCTTCCCGCGGTCGCATCTTAGCTTGCGTTTGGTATGTGCCCTAAAATGCTTTATATATAAATACCATTCCTATAACTCTTGTCAGCTCATCCTTTCCTCTGTAAAATATTTTGCTCGTCTTCCAGTCTACATATTTTCTTGCACCGTCTTCTGTTGACTTGACAATCCCTATCCTCTCAATATTTAATCCATCCATTTCATCAATCACTTCATCATTGCTTCAGTCAGAATCCTCTTTTCTCCCATATATTCACTACTACCGCGGTTATTTTTCAATTTTTATGGTGTATTTCATAAATTTGGCGTTGGAAGTTTTGTTTTCTTTTCTCAAGGTGTTCAATTTTAAATTTCCGTGCAAGAGTTCTTTTAGCTGTAAAATATCAAAATTAAAATGTTTTTACTTCAGTCAATTTGTAGCGAAAAGTTAAGTCCGTGAAATTTAACATCTTACTTAAAGATAATGGGTATCTCAGCTCAGAAATAATTCGTTGTCCTTTGAGTTGGAAACTGCGATGACGATTATCTCCAGTTTCTAAAGTAATTTTAACACCATTTAAATAATGGTGTTAACGAAGAGAGCTATGATTTCCTCTGTAATTGTAATATCTGATTAGTAAAATAAATATATGACGTAGTATATTATTCAGTCCCGTCATCAAGTTCATCCTCTCTCCATTTTAGCTCAGTGATCATAGGCATCCTTAAGGTAGATTACTGAAAAAAGTGTTAAATATTTCATAGAATCTTACTTTTCAAGTCTACATTCCCTACTAAAATAAAAGTTGTAACTTCGTCTATAATTAGCTAAAACATTACCCAATCATTAAGAAATGAAGACACTTCATTATTAAAACTACAATGCCGCTTTTTTTTAGAAAGGCAATATGGTCTTACGAAAAAAAGTCTGTTGATTTCCTTCCTTTTTTTATTTTAAGTAAGACGAACAAAACGTTTTACGAATGTTATAATTCGGAAATTACTAACCGAGTAAGAACGCATAATATTTTGGACTATAACTTAAAAGGAGTGGCTCGGTTTATTGCCGACGAATAATTATTTTTTATTATTATCGTATGTTATCTCGCAGGTGGGTCAATTATCCGGTTGGTGCGCCTCGTGTATGCCTTAATTATGAGGCCAATAACTTACAATTCTCACTCAAAAGTGCAAATTTATTTATTTATTAACATGGCTGCGGAAATATAACCGTGCTATGCCAATATTATTTTAAAGCTTACCCACGCTAAGGCACTGGATCCTAGTCCCGACGAATCGGGCTTTCGCTCTTGAAAGAAATGAGTATTTAGTTTTGTGTTAGCTTTTTCCATTGCTACTGTTTATGTCCCTCACTAAGGCTGACCCTAAAAAGACTAAATGGGGGTTTTAGGAAATGAAAAAGTATGTATTATGGTATTTCCACTTATCAATGCAGTAAACATCCATCCGTTATGTTAAAGTTAAATTTTAATTTTGAGAATAATTCTCCTTTGCTAAACAAATCAACACTTAAGATTAAAGTCTGATGGAAGTCAAAATTGATCCTAAAAATATTGAATTGCCTGCAATCATTTTTTTTTTTTCAAAATTTATGAAAAGAAAAAAAAATGTAATTACGAAGTAATGATATTATTAGAAGATTAATGTACTTTTTTGCTCTTATTATTGTCGTTAATTGATTATATTATTAATTAATGCTTTGCGCAGAGTATTGTATACCATGTAATTAGCTTACGCCAGACTCTCGTCTAATTGCGACGAAATTTGAAAATAAATATAAATTTAGGACCTCGAATAAATATTGCATAACTTTCAACCGTTAGGTCTAATTTGTTTCGTGTTTCAAGAGCGAAAGTCTTTCCGCGGAATCGAAAAGTTCTCAATCAAAATGCAGTGTGAAGAAAAGGCTATCATGAAACTAAGGGCTAAGTGAAACATACGCTGGCAGCTCAAGGGTGTCACGGGTCAGAGAATCCATTTGCTATAATTTCGTATCAAAGCTCGAACGCAGCCTGTTGCCCCCGCCGCATGATAGGGGGGAAGCAACCTTGGGAAACGCGAGGTTTAAACTAGTTTCCAACTCAAACATGCGTGAAAATTAAAATAAGAGCGCGTGTGGTGTAAAGGATATCGATGTGTATCGTCCTTCTCCTGAATTCCCCAGCAAAAAGACTTCAAGCTGCAGTGCTTTCGAGGCTTGTCTCCGCTTTTTTTGCTGCCTCGTTATACTTTTTGTGATCTGGGGAACAAGTGGTCGCCTCGTTTATTGCGAGATAGAGATGCGCAGCGTAGCATTTGCTGCGTTCATTTATTTTTGAGGTCTTCTTTCTAGGCTGTATTTATTAGGATCTTAGGAGAGTTATCTATCTGTGGAGACATTAGCACGAACGCCGGTTGCAACTCGTGAGCATTAGCTACCGGATGCTTTGGGAGGGGATGAGGCTTACTAGGTAGGATGAGGATTGAAGCATTTAGCTCGTACGTCCCTATCTGAGCCGGAATGCTTGGAATGGAAATTCATCCGTGTCAAGTCAAGCATAATGATCCAATGATCAATTTGGAGCGACCTAATTGAATGTCATTATTCAGCATCAGCCGTTCTTCGGTACATATTTAATAACGATAATCTTTGTTTCCTTTATCCCTTTGTGCCTTTCTGAAAATGTATCCTTAAATGTGGTACTGCTTATCCTAATGTGATCTTTGAATATATTTTTATATTTATTTAACGAATGTTGTCTTAATCAAAGAAATTGTTTATTCAAGATATGAGATTTAATATTGAGTTGATATTGTTTTGTAGACTTAATTATAACTTTCATTTGTTGGTTTGGAAAAAATTATAGCCTGGTGTTTGCTATCTACCTATAATTATGAAGCATGTGTAACGATCAAGGCTGTTAAGCTTCTATTTATCAATATTAATGTCCCCGTTTAGAATCAACAGGCACGTCTGCTATTAATAAATACATATAAATACGTAAATACTCATAATAATAATAAATATAATTATCCATAAAATTATCCATATAATTACAGCCATGAAACAGTCTGATAGAGGGGGTTAAGTCAATGAAAGTTACATTTTTCTTTATTCTATAACGTAGGTTTGGAGTCTCAAGAAAGTTTAAATAAGGATATTATTTTTTTCTTAACTTTCAAAAATTAATATAGTTCTCTATTTTAAAATGGAAGATGGAGTTTATTAGTCCTAATTATCCCCAATAAAGACGTTTGTATTGAATTACATTGTATTTTTATCAATGAGCTGAAAGAAATTTACAAATGAGAGCATACATTATAAAATCGCGACCACGGAAATGTATAAGTAATCGTAATAATGAATCAAAAAATAATAATTTACATTCGTCAGATGGAAAAGTAATCTCTATAATACCATTATGGAATTCGCAGCAGGTTCTATAATGAAGGAATATATGAAAAGTAGAGCTGAACGCTCTTAAAATTCCCAGAAAATAGTAGTTGCTCAAAAATTTGGTTGGGCGGTTCTCAAAAGAGGATTCGTAGCGTAGCTCTGAATGAGAAATGCACACCAAAAGGCGCATTAGTCATAACAATGCCCTTTTTAGTGCAAGTAGCTTTTGTAGCAATATTGTAGATTCGGCAGCTGCATCCTTTTGATTTGAAAAATTTGTAAATGTTTGTTGTGAATATTACGAGGATTTATTTGTGGATTACGTGCATTGTTTTCTTTATAGGCGCATCATTTTGAAGGTATAGATATAAGATATGTTTTTTCCTGTTAGTGAATGATCATTAACCGTTATTGAGTTAATGGATCGACCATTGATCGGTGTACTGAGGATTAGCAAAGGTGCTGAGTTGTCGATATTGTATCTACATTTTATGAGGCATTGACCGAGTTTTTAATAGCTATAGTGGAAATAATATGTTGAGATCTTTAATAGATTTTTGTAATACTGTAGACCTGGAGGTATTATTTTAACCCTCGACGGACTACGGATGCCATATGGCATCATCCGACACCTACTATTATTTCATTTTGTATCACAGAATAGGAGGGCTCGATGACAATGTTGAAATTTTGTATTTGTTTGGCTGGTTTTATGTGTCGTTTATGTATGATATTTTATGGGTATTGTTTTCAGACAATCAAAAAGCGAAGTACGTAAGAAATTTTAAATAATTGCAAAAAAATAATTCCGGCCTTGGAGGGTTAAAGTAATTTTCAATCTAAGTTTTGAAAGGGTTAATTCTATTAAAGTGTTCTCCTCAACTATTCCAAGTTCTTATTTTATGACCAATTTCTTTCATTATTATTAGGGGTCTTTATTACAGGCGAGATTGAGACTAAAAAGTCTCCTCTTCCATCTAACCTGTGATTTGTGTGATATTTAATTGTGATATTTGAAAATAAGTTGACGATTATAGGTATGAATGTTACTTTGCGGGTATGTAATTCGCTATAATTAAATGCTAAAAATACAAATATATCAGAAAGTTAACGTTTGAGGTCAATATTTACACAGAGACATTTCATTCTAAATTATTTTATATGTATTATAATATATGGAAAAATAAATTTAATAATTTCATTATGGCATTTGCAATCGTCAGTATAGTGAAGGAATCTACGAAAAATGCTTTTTATGAATAATTTTTGTTTTGAAAATATATTATGTGATGAAAAAATATTGTTAAAATGTAATAGTAATTGGTTATGTTGGGAGGGGGCATTACAAATAGTGAATAAGCATTTAGAATAAACTATAAATACGCTAGATATGTACTATAGAAGGCGTTTATAATTAAGTACATTGTGTAATGCGTAAGGAATGTGAGTACTATAGTAATCTGGGAATTTTATTACTGCAGCAAGATTTATAAATTAATGAATAATAGTTCCGTGCGATGTTTGTAATCTTACGGAGTAGATGACGCAGGCAACCTCTATTTATATCCCTGTTGCATCTCCATTCTCGAAAAATAATGAGATCTCCTCGACCTCTAGCGATTTCACCTAGGAAAAAAAATCGCGAAATATTTTCTTTCTTCTATTTTCATTCCCTCGATTTCGGATCCACAGAATGAGCGCGTCATTTCGTAGGAAAAATCCCCCGTAAATGACTTGCCGTTTCCATCCGATGCCATCTGCGATGGTTCCTTTCTCGCCGCATGTCGCATGCACCGTTTCGTGCACTGCTTTGCCTCACGTCCAACGAAACGTACTCATTGCTGCCCCCTGGCGGATCCGTGAAGGAACTTCAAAAGAAACGATGGTGCGTGATGCGGGCTGCATAAACAGCGGGGGCACGTCCAGTAGTTATTTGCGTCCCTGACCGGTAGATGTCGGTAACGGGTGCACCGCGAAGGAGCGCATAAACAAATGTCGGTGGCCAGCGTTGGTATATGGGTGTCAGAAGCGTAATTATTCGTTTATTTTAGACTTTTTATAAGTGCAATTTGTTCAACTAGGAACGAGCCTGATTTGGGCGTTCACTTGCTGAAACAGGTTATCTTGGATAAAACTTGTGTGAAAAAGTATGTATTATTCCCTTCTTAAAGAATCGAATTCAATTTTAATTTTTATCTCGACCGGTTTATTTTATTATACCACAAGATGATTTTTATACTAATTTATTTTTCATGTACACTCCTGGCCAAAATTAACGCAGCACCTCCCTAGCGATCCTTACGGCCAGTGCTGCGTTAATTTTGGCCAGGACTGTACGTTAGTCACGGTCATAATCATTGCTGTGATATTGAGGTAGAGTGATGCTTAACAATGGAATTGTTTAAGATCTGCTAACGGCGTGCTAAGGAAAGCGTTAGACTTATAATTATTATGCTTCACTTGCGTGGGCATGCTCCGCTTCCAGTCTGGCAAACTACCTCACTCATCATTTTGCCTAGTATGCCTCATTTCCCTGTACTTGCTCTTGGGAGCTAATTTTAGACAGCTTTCTAACGCAGATACTTATTAAGCATCAAGTGATGATTATTAAATATTTAGGGCACTTACTAAGCAAGTTAGATTGTTCGAGCTATCAAGAAACATCGCAAGAAATTTTGTAACCAAAAGCGTAGTTTAATTATTTCAATTTTTGAAGGACTATTTTAATTAGATATGTACATATACATTTATATAACGTTTCATATCTTGATTTTCACTGCGTTAATTGCAAATAAGGTTCTGTTCAAACTAATCTTCACACGCAATAATCCTCTACCGCGTCTCCGATAAGCTACTTAGGTAAACTACTTTTTATTCCTCTTTCCATCCACTGAAATCTTAATTCCAACTCGGTGTTTTTTCATCTTTCCAGGATATTTTTTCCTCTTCACTTCGTTCCGCTACTTGCGGTTACGGAACTTAAATTCGGAGGCAATTGAATCCTTACCTAAAATGGTATTATTACCTGCTTGGAACGTTTTTTTAACTTCCCGCTGCATTCCCTGACTTCTTCATTCCTCTTCTTTTCTCCTCGCCTCTTACATATTTCATATTTGGAGTCGAGCTGATGCTTTCACTCTGAAGAAGCTATTACCAGACGTGGCCTTGATCCTTATCCGGCTAAATTTCTGAGTTAGGGACGCCCTACAAGGAAGCTCGTCTATGTGTTTACGTCTCGGAAATTTCGGCGGTATCAATTCTGTTTTAAATATCTTACGTAAGCACTGATGAAGTTATGATTCTGCGTTGAAAATTTCACGGTTATAATTACGTGCTTATCATTGAATCTAAATATAGAAGGAAGCTATGCAATTAAAACTTAATTTAAATTGCTTTATATTTTCTAAGACGTATTTTCAGGTTAACCTATAATTTTGATTGTTTAAACGCTCCATCAACTCGTTGTACCTCTCAGGAGAGAGAGAGCCCCCTCAATGAGGGGGCTTCCATACGTCCACACACTGTTAGGAACATCGTAGACTGATATTTAGCTCGAAAAACCCGCGCAAACGGGCGTAAGACACTCGAAAACCGCTAAAAACGCGGGAGCTGTTGTGCGGGTTGCCTACCCAAAACCATGACATTTTCAAAGTCGATGCGGAACCTCAGAACGTAATCCGAAAATTCTGGGAAAAATCACACGTGTTTAGTGCCACCAATGACAACTTTTCCGCACTAGCGGACTTCACTTTTCGAAAAAAGTTTTTTTTCGGGACACCCTACCCCTCATCCATCAGCCGCAGGGTTGTTTCATATCCTTATATATATGTTTACCTGCATGCCACAGAGGTATTCACAAAACAAGGCATTCGCGAAGATGAGTAATTTTGTTTTATTTAAAAAAAAATCGACTCAACTAGAGATGGAGCCGATGTTTTATGTGAGAAATAATCTGTGAAGAACAGCTTTTATTTCATTAAATGTTGCATCTCTTCTCGCATGATTCGAATATATATTATTGCGTGAAAGGTAGGTATAGCTTGGATTAGATTTTTCCTAAAGATTTTCATTGTTTTAAAGCTTTTACCTTAGCAGTTTATATTCCATTTTTTATTGAAAGAATTGCTTTCAAAGATTTATTGTTCAATCTTTCGCAAATCTCATCAGTATCCTGCGCATATTTGTTCGTACATCTAAATTCATTCGCTTTATTGAAAACAATTTTCAATTAATAAATACCTGTTAATGTTAAATATTTTTACGTAGAGACGTCTACATTATGCTACAGAACAGATATTAATCCCTGATTTCGTTACGCATTGCTTTCATGGACCAATTAAATATTTGCAGAATGGGTATTTATAAAGCGTACAAAAATGAGGTCACCCAATATTAAATTGTTGACAGTAAATAATAAGTTAGCTCGACTTTTTAATTTCGATATCCATTCTCAAAATAATCTTTTAAATTTACGAATGTACAAACGATTCCGTGAATGAGTTCGAAACCTAGGTCCTGGTTTCCCTAGGCCAGCATTTTTAATTACTTCACCCCCTGTGACCCTCAAAATTGTGAACAATTTACGGCAATATCAACAATAATAAACAAATTATGGCAGGAAATTTTTTTAAGTATTGACACATACATTAATCCAAACAGGTTAGGATACGCCCACCATATGATCACTCGTCCTCAAATCCTGACGAAAATATATAAACAGACAAGGTGAAATACATAATTCTCCGTGAATAATTGGTGTCAGAGGAGGTCGGCCACCTCTCGAAAACATTTGGAAATCACCACTCCCGATCCGATGGCGGTGGACCACATCTGCTCGCACTGAATATTCGCCTCACCTTTCCCCAACCATCAAACCGCAGTTATTCATAGGCGCTTCTTAAGACCGCTGCCGATGGCTCGTCCGGACCGAAAGCGCGGATGGAAATCGATTTTTAATGCGTTCCGAAGCTGCCGACCCACGGAGAGGGAGGTTTGCGTAAATCGCACGACCCTCTTCCCCCGAATCGCCCCATCAAGCGACGCGGGTGTCATCGACGCCGGTCGTTCCCGCGTCACCAGAGCGAAATTCCCGAGTGAAAGCTGCGTCGTTAGGAAATTTTATCGCTGGACCAGCGGACGGAATTGTGACGCAGGCGGAGCTGATTCTTCTGATTTCGTAATTGCTCCGAGATGAGGTCGAGGCTCCAGTCAAGTTTTGGAATAAATTTGTTACCGATAGGTTGGAGGTATGTTAAGTTTGATGGTTGTTGATGGAGCAATACGGTATGAGTGTCTTTTTATTTGCGCTTTCGCTGCGGAGGACGCACAGATGAGTCCTGTTTGGGTAATTTCTTTCCTTTTTAGTAAAAGCACCTGTTTTTGAGTGCTAGAGATAGAGCTGCGTAGAAGGACAACCTTAAATTGTAAAATCATTCGCAGTTATGGGATGATTATTAATTTTCAGGACAGGTATCGTGGAAGTGCTAAAGTTAGCCCAATGTTTCTTTTCATCCTATTTATCATAAATGGCATAAGAATTTTCGTATGAATATTAAGCATCGTAAAAGATTTATTTACCGAATAGTACTCATTAGAGCAGTATGCTGCGGATTAAAAAATATTTTTCAATAAGTAACCAGTTACAGTTTATAGTAAGCTTTCTTACAAGATGTGCGAGAATACTATTCTTTTTCGCAGATATCCTTATAATCAATGGCATGTTCTTAGTTTTAAATCTAAAAATTTGAATTATACTTTTTCCCCAGATGCTTTACCTTGTTATGTTCCGAGTCATTTAGGTATACGTTATGAAGACATGGATAAGTAATATTTAATTATTGCCTTTTATATTTCTATATTTGAATAGCTCCTATCGAAAATCATAGCTCAAATTCAAACCAATAAATAATTCAAATGCTTAGCGATTACACATACTCATTTAGTAGCTATATAGTTATGCCTATTGATAAGGCAATGAACTTTGTCATCCCAGTAATATAAATAATAATGCTATCACTTTTACGTAATAACAGTGACACATGTAGACTTTACAGATTCTATCACATTACTCATAGTTTTCTATCGTATGACTGAATTCTCTCGAGATGGCCAAGTTAAGAAAATTAGCTTTCGCTTTTTTCATCACATCGGAACCAGCAGTTTTTTTAATGCTTTCTGATGATTCTTTTGTGTTATGTTTGCTCGTTTCAATAGATATCCTCATTTTGCAATTCGTCTTCATTCTTCGTCGAATCGTTTAGCTGGCCGTGTGTTTTTGTGGGCGTTTATTGCTTCAATCGGACATTGATGAGGACTTGATTGTATTGGCGCAGATGACCAATGATGCCCTTTCCGCCTCTTGCATGTCGTTTACACGGGGAATTGGCTCGTTCGTTAGCATCGGTCTCCAATATCCGCTGCGAGATTTAGTTCGATCAGAAGAAGGGGAATCGATCTCCAATTCTACCCGTTAGCACATTCTATGTGCAGTGCACCAACGCGTGTATTCGGGTAAACACTGCGTCAGGATTTTATCCTCTGATTTGTCTTCGGTAAATAGAAAAATAAGGAACGAGTTGACAGAGGATTTACATTACATTTAGTACCAACAGTGGTCATACAGAAAGCATATTTATCTTAGCTGTAGTAACAATACTAATCCCAACGTATATATTTAAGGATGCTTGAACACAGATTTATACTTTTCCATTTTTCCAATTTGATTTATACTTTTCTGTGTTCAGTTATGTCTTTCCACGACATCTGTGAAAAATTCTCACAAAGCTGCAGATGGCAATATGCCTAAGGAAATATAATTATCAGTTAATTGAGAATATGAAATGCAATTCTGTATCTTCACCTAACAAGATACGTTATTTTCCAATCTTAGTTGCGGAATAGTAACCTCACTGACCTTAAAACTCCAAGTTTCCGAGTTCGTGTTCCGGTCCACTTCGTTTTCTTTTTTTAAGAAATTGATATTTGCATCCGTACGTTGCTTATCTCTTCGATGTTATTTTAACCGAAATGGTTTTTGTAATGGATTTTTAAAATAAAAAATATATGCATTTATACAAAAATACGTATTCGAAAAAATACTTGAAAATGTGTAGTTGATAACATACGTGAAAGTACGTTGTCGATAAAATATAAGATGTTCATGATCAATATAATGCGCAAAAGTAGAGGTCAGGGAAGTTCGACGCAATGAGTTCATGTCTCGTCTCTAGAAAGATGAGACTATCCTTCTCTTTAATCCTTTAAGGTAGGTCAATATGTCCGTGCCTTGAACTTGTGACCGTGATTTATCAATTGCTCCATCTATTACTGGTCCCCTCCCTCAGTTATCATTCCAATTCGAATCTTCTCTCAATTGGCTCGCATCTCATGGTCACGGTGTCATTTCTTTTCCATTGACTCTCCTTTCAAATCCTTCTCTCCGTCGCATTTTTTCTTTCTTATCTCCTCCGCAATGAGAACGGGGAGCTTTTCGTTCCCGCAGTGCAATTTCAAGCACAATTTCGCTTCCGCGCATCCTGCCTTCCCTCAATGTCGTAACCTTTGAATCTTTCACTGTTTTCCCCTTTGGATACGGAAATTTCCTTCGAGACGCGTTTCTTTAACTCGGTAGATAAGCAATCGCCTTCACTTCACGAGAAGATTGATTTCGTCCTATCATCTCGGCGATTGGTATTTTAATCGGAAAAGGGACAATGGGGAATCGAGGATTTTTTCGCTCTGCAGTGTGAACTTTATTAGATTCTTAGCCACCTCGAGGTAAATTCGCAACAAAGTTACAAGTTGCGAAAAAGTTATTCATGCATTTCCTCATAGCTTGGCTCATATATAACACCCAGTTCTATTCCCTCTAGGATAAGAACGTATATTTCTCTTGTTTATTTACAGTACTCCTACAAACTCCCTCATGCTTGTAAACGTATTCCACTACAGACCCATCCATATATCTTTAAACATTCCATTTTTTCTTTAAGCTACGTACATATTCCTGTTCAACTTCTCGTGCCCTAGGTTCAACTTGTTACCTCTACTGTTTTCTGAAGTCCTGAAGAACTACGGAGGATTCTTATCCACTGCTGCTAAAAGTTTTAAATCAAATCGTTCACAGGTGTATATTTAAAGTTTAGTTTTCCACTTTATAATGTAATCGTCCATTCCCTGGTATTGGAGAGTTCTTAGAAAGATAAAAATGTAGCACAATAAATAAAATTGAATAAGATACTTGTATATAAAAAAAAATTCCCTTACGACTTCTAGGGTTCCCAAGGAAAAACGGACTTAAATTTCACGCGGCTCTTGGAGCCTGTATCCTCAAATAGCATGTTCAATAGGCCAAAAGACATAGTTTATTTTCAAAGAGTATAAAATTTAGAGGTTGGCCGTGACTTCTTGGTAAGACTATTTGAAGAAATAAGGAAAAGAAGTACTTAAATGCTTGATATCATGGTATGTAATTATATTTCACATTACTGAGGATGGTTTAAGTTCGTATTTTCCTTGTTCCTTCTCTTTGTAAGATTTGCATTCCCGACGTTTCATTTTATTTTTACCCTCCCGATTTTGATGCTCAAAATAAATTCAATGCTGTGTTATTCTTGCATTTCTCTTACCGTTGTGTGAGGCTCGTAAGCATATCTGCGCCCAGGGTGCCTAAATCCTAGGGTCAACCATTCCTACACACATGCTTCCTTTCATAATAAATAAAGATGGTCTTATGTATAACTCAAAATCCATCGAACCATCTCCTTCAAATCGAATCTGAACCCTTGCCCCAATTCTAAAACGATCGAATTTCGAAGATTCATTGGTCTCCGATGCATGATATCTCTCTCGAAGATTTCATTTATGGCAATCGTGTGGCTGATCGTTGGATGAAGAAGATGATTCCCAGATCAGAGAAATCCAGTATGAATGACATTAAGATCAGAACGGAGCCGGGACCAATTTAAATCTCAGGTTTTGCTCCATTAAAGAAATAATCAAATGATTGCATCAGAAAAACTCAATGATCCAATTTTAATTTTTTTAGTTGTAAATCGCCGTGACACGTATTCAGCTAAGCTCCTCCATTTACACTCAAGTAAAATGGTAGTGCTAGATACCGGAAATAGGAAGGAAATGACGGGAAGAGTTGACAAGAACTTTTATTTATACTAAACCATTAAAAATAATACAAACACGGCCATCACTGATGATGATGCTATGCATCGAAACCTGGTAATGTGTGTACGTATTATTTTTTATGGTTCAGTATAAATTAAAGTTCTTCTGTCCTTTTTCGTTGTTATGGGTTACAACCAAGTAGGGGCCGAGACTATCTCCGCTAGGAATGAAAAGTATAGTGGTTTTCTATTTCGGTTCGGGCTCAAGTATACTAATCTTCTGGTCTCAGCTTTTATTCTGAGAGAAGTAAAAGTTTCTCGGTTCCGATGTTTGGCCTGATTCTGGTAGAATGGTATTATTTGAATCTGACAGTCAAAAATTAGTAAATAAGTCTCCTCCTTTGATTCGGATTCGGGAATTTTTATTTTCTAATTCGAACTCTGCTATAAAAAATAACGGTTTTCCTGTTTTCGCTGTTTTAGTCTTCGGTTCAGTTCCGGTAGAAATTCTCTGTATAAAACCGAGTTTGGGAACGGAATTAGATATCGGTTCTACTTCAGATTTCTCTCTGGAAGAAGTAAGAGTTTTTCGGTTTCTGCGTTCGGTTTGATTCCGGTAATTCGATACTGTTGGAAATCGAAAGTGGAGTTGATAACCGTGTTCCCTTTCCCTTTCGATTTAGATTCGAGCAATTTTATTTTACTGGTTTGGGCTGTTTTAGAAAAAAAAATCGCGGTTTTGATCTTTGGTTAGGGCAGTAAAAATATCTGCGAAAGGTAACATCGAATTCGGAGCGATATAAACAAAATTTCTCAGTTTATGTTGGAGACGGTAATTTTTACGGTTCGGATTCAGTTCTACTTTAATGGAATAACTTTTCGTTAGAGGCCCTGGTCGATAGTGAGTCCCTCGTCTAGATCCTCGTGGTAATCCCAGAAACGGAGAAATGTATAGCGGAGCAGATTCCTCTCTGCCAATATTCGTATTTGCCGTCGCAGGAAATGGAGGCATTCGGTCGGGCTCTCATCTAATAAAGATGAAGGGATGGCCAACGTCTATCCATCATCCGGGGATAATCCATCCCTCTAATACGCATCCCTACCTCCATAACGCTTTCCCGTTTGATTGAGGGGGCGACGAGGTATCCGTCTTTATATTCCGAGGAGAAATGAGTGAACTGAGCGCTTTTCCCTCTCTGGAGATATTAAAACGACTCCCGCGGAAAAGGCTCGTTCTAATAACTTTTCCTCCGCTCAAACATGAATGCTCGATGCGGTTCTAAGCGCTGTGTCTCTCAGGGATTCTCGCGTTTTTTGTTTTCCTTCCGTCGCCGGAAACATATTGATTCGGCTCGAAATGCGAATGAATTTTGCGGTGGTAAGAGATCGGGGAGTAAACACCGCTCGGCCTAGTTGTGTAGGTGTGCAGAAGGAAGGCTTCGTTATTTCATGCAAGCTTGTAATTCTGTCCTATCAGTTTCCAGGCTAGGAAGCTGCCACAGCTATGAAGTATCATTTTAATTGTTCGGGATTGCTACGACAGATTGACAAGTGTGAATATGATGTCCCTCAACGTATGATTGGAATTATTTGAATATATCATTACTAACCGTAAAAATAAATAAGATTAAGGCCAGTACTCTAATGTATAGCTAAAATGGAGTTGACAGTAATCTTTGTAACTTCGTATCTTCTAATTAACGTAAGTACTAGATTTAGTGACCTTTAAATCTTAAAATTGTTCAATTATAATTATATGCCCCTGTCTTTTTCTTAAACTACTACATTTAAATCGAAGGCCCTTAAAACATACCAATTTTTTTAACATTCAAATGGGTTTTATTAAAAGCGAAATGAAAGTCTTATTCGATGTACGGTTTTTCTGGATATCCCTTCTACACCACTACTATAAAAGGGTCAACTCAGTTATAATTTATTTCCTCTACCTAGTTAATGAATGCTATATTTCATTTAAGACTCTATTTCGCTTGATGTTTTATCTATTCAGCATTATTTTTAAAAAGAATCACACGGAGTATTTCGGTTTTCATCATATTTAGTAACAAACGGACTACTGGTTGCGACGAAAGATTGTTATCATCGGATCAGGTAATTTATACCAAAACTCACACATTATCCTTCAAAATGTTCTAATAATGGAACAAACAGTTGATGAGTAATTCCGGAATAAGTGATTGCTCGCAAAGTTGACCCACGATGTAAAAGTGTTACTAGGTTCTATGTTGAAGTTGAAGTATTCTGTTATATTTTCCAGTTGGTTTCCTGATATTTTAAAGTGTTTTATCTGAGTAAGACTTCACGCATCACATTTAGGTTTGAGCGATCATAGCTTCATTCTAATTTTTTTCTCCTATTTTTTTCATTTCATCGATGACCTTTCCATTTACTTTGTTGCCCATGAGAGTTACTCAAGATCGATGTTTCATTCGGAATGGCTTAATTGGTCGAGAAAGCATTAATCTTCGAAAGCTAGCTGTCTTGTTATATATCTGTAGTTCAATGGGTTTTTGATAGAAAATTGATATGTTCACGTCTGTTAAGAGGCTATTAGTTACGATTTGTTGCCTTTCTGTCTGTGCTAGATCAGTTTTCGCAATCCTTAGATATGGTTTAGAGTAGCTTGGCCATTATATTCTTCGGCATTATTATTATTATCATTCTTTCCTTGGATTGGTTCTCCAATGGTTCCTATCTTAAACTTTCATCTTTAAAAATCCCGGTGTGGATAACAGTATTCATATATGCTATTAATATCTTTTTATCGAATCTCTTCTTTTAGGCATCACAGTCCAAATCCTTATTATCTATACTGGATTTTGCGGACTAATGTTTAGATAATCAGAGAGATGTTGATAATCGAAGTCTAACCTTCATAATTATTCTAAATAAGCAAATCACTTGTTAATTTCAACCGATTATTTTTTTAAGTAATCTTTTTTCGTTTTGTTTCGTCTACAAATAGGCATCTTCAGGCAAAAATTATCTCGAATGTTAGTTATATGATGTTTTTATATAGTCACTTCTAAAAATAAATATTCTGTGGAAGCAACCAAGTGTTTTACTTCTTTAGTATGGCGTCGTTCCTTAAAAAGCTTGGACCCATCAGATTTATTAATTATTATTTTACGTTCAATTTAACCTCGTTAATTTTACAACAATGGAAAAATTGTTACCATTTCCGGTACCATTAATAATATATTTACTCAGGCATTGCCACAAACAGTTGACGTGTTTATCTTCATTTTTTTGCGAACGAAAATGTAGCTTTTTTGCTCGTTCTGGTTGTTTCTCTCGCCTATCTGGACATTTGACAACCAGATCATGTTCAGCGTCTCTTTTTCTTGTTCAGCTGTCACTTGTATCTGGTTGGAGAAGACGGATCACTTCTACATAGGAGGAGGCACCTAATTCTAACCCATCAACGATTAGCGTTTACCAAGATACTAATTGTTTCCTCTTTGAGTGATGCTCAGTCCTGAGAAACAATTTCGTGTTTGCCGAACTATTAGTGCAGACGTGCAGAAATCATTCTTCCTTGATGTCTTTAATCATCTTCACATTATATCTTCGAATCAAGCTCAATTCGCATACCGTAGTTTAATCTTCCAAAAATGTTTCCTCGAGATGTTTTGTCTTCGTAAAGATCCCGAGGAGCACTCAAGTTAAATATCTCGACTTTAAGATGGATAGCCCGCCCCCGGAAAGGGAACTCCCTGGGCGGTCTCTCGATCCAGATGCGGATGCTGAAGGGAGCAATTATTTGCTCGTCGCAGTGTACAGTGTGCGTGCTCTTCTTTGATCGGTGCACGTCGAAATATCACTTAAGGTATTTAGAAATTACGAGCACTCACGATTACTTTCATACCGTCGGTGGTCGTATTCGGAGATCTAAGGGGAGTTTTCGCATGCGATCCACTTCTGGAATCGCAGTCCAGAGTGAAGGGAACGCTTTGTATATGCTTTATAACATTAAATCCGCCCTCCTTCCATCGATCTTTCGCGTCACGGATCCATTAAAGTGTGTTTACTCTCCGCGTCTGCATGACTCCGTACTATTTCCTTCTCTTTCCCGCGCCCTTCTGTCTCTTCTACATCCATTAACCGTCGGTCAGCTTCCCGACATTATATTTGATTGAACGAGTTTTACATATGTGCCGTTTGAGCGACAGCATCGTATTCCTTTGTTTCTGTCATACTACATACTCACATATTCTGTTTTAAACCTTGCATACGTTAGTCTTCTACCCTCAGGTAGTTTCACGTGCCTTAAGGTTCTCTATTCATTGTCATTTATTTTGTTTTTTGGTAACTTAACCCAGGATCTATGTCATCTCTACATCTTTTCTTAAGCATTAACTGCGAAAATTTTTGAAAATATGCATTCACATTTTTACAATATCCTTTAAAGATTAACAGTTATATTCTTCGTAATCAATCTTTGTGGAACCATCTATAATAAATTAAACACTTGACTTGATGGAAGGTGGTTCGAGACCATTGAATATGAGGCAGCATTTTTTTAAATTAACTAACGCCATCCCCTTCACTAACTCCTCTCCCCTCTGAAACTTATCCTCAAAAATATGCGGAAGGGTATGTATTTTTTCAGTATTTCTAGTGCTCTACTTCATGATTACAACAAGCATTTAAATAAGATACAAGTATTCCAATATTTTCCATAATGATTACCAGGAATTGATATGATTAAAATTTGGTATTACTGCTAGGTCTTTCAATTGCAGTTATCACATTGGAAAAAATGATATCCATAAAAGGAAACCTAATTATTCGCATGAAGCGGCTTCGATCTTTTCGACATTACAATGTAATATTAAAATAAATTTCAGAGACACTTAGGTAGAATTTAGAATCCATTTATCTAAGTAGGAGCAATCTTTAAGAACATAAGAAGGTCTAATAAACCTCAATGAAAATTCTACATTTGAAGCTACTATAGAAACCATTTCAACCTGGGATTCTGTACTTAAAAAAATAGTAAGTGCTGCCTCGAGTCACATCATTCTACTTTCATTCAAAGTTTCCTCTCCGAACAGAGCCACCGATGAAAAAATCCCTAGCCAAAACACGATAGAATACATTCGTTCTCGGTCTTTTAAACTTGGCTTACGTTCAAGCATCCCATCCATCTGCACAAAAAACGAACAAGTGCACATCTACGGGAAGCGGCGAAAGTCAGCGGATAAAGGGAACAAAACTTGAAGCCGGAAACCGAACCCTCGACTACTCGAAAGGCAAACTCCTTAGCGCCTACTTAACACATCATCTCTTCTTCCTTCCTTTCGTCGTCCGTTCACGAAACTAATTACTCCCAACACCTCTCCCATCCGAGGGCTTTCCCTTTCCCATTTCACGCCCAAATAACTCCGCCATTTCACTCCTCGCTTATCCCGAATTCGCTCGTTTTCCATTTCTGGGAATATGACCGGAAGCCTTACGCCTCGAGCGATGTATTGGGGATCGTTATTGCCCCAGGACGGGTATTTTTTTTACGCCGATTGCATTTCCTGCGTCGTTTGGAGAGGGAAGGGATGCTAATGTGGAATCCGGATATTTGACCGACGGGCAATAGACCGACACCGATTGGGAGGACTTCATTTCACTGAAAAGTCTAATATAGAGATGAATATTTTTTAAACTATTGTAGCGCCAAAGCAGAAGAATTTTTTTAAGTATAAATTTAAGAGTAGCAGAATTAAAGTGAGATTATTGGAATACAATATAATTCCACTTTCATGATATTTAATTTAGAATTATTAAGAGAATATTTGAAATTGTTTTTTCTCTTCTAATTACTTTTAAAACGTTTTACGCAATTTTAATATTAATCGTTGAATTAAGAGTCAGCTACTCTTCCGCAATATTTATATTTAAGCTAAAAGAGCTCCTAGGTTGTTCAACAGGGAAGTCAGTGGTAAAAGCAAATGCAGAAGACTTGCTTACGATGTACAGAATTAAATGTAACGCCTTTCATTCAAGCTCGTATTAATTTTAAACGATACATTATCACCATGATGACAAATATTACGTTATTTGAGTAATATTTTTAATTTTCATGTCTTTAACTGCTTCCATCAGATATAGACTAATGTGCCCTTGTTTTCTACGTCTTTATTATAAGTCTTTACGTAAGTTATGGGAATATATACAAACAAAACAAATACAAACTTTAAAAATTCCCCTTATTTATATAAAATTAGGCCAACAGCGGTAATGCAACTACTAAATAAAACTGGAACTCGTATTTTCCGCAAGATTTTTTAATGAACGACCGATTATGGTATTCGTGGTAATTATTTGCCAGGTATTTACCTAATTTGTTTTTTTTTTCACCTTTAAACTATTTCTCTTCCCTTCTTCCTAGTTATGCCTGCAAAGTCTAATATTTTAATGGAGTGATGCTTGGTTGGCAAACACTGTTCTTTGGTGACTTCAGTCAATAAGATAATTCGACTACTGAACGAATTCATATTAAGATTCCGTGAACGATTTGCCCCTATAAAATCGCCTTTCATCGCTCTAATTATTCAACTGGTAGATGATTATGAAAAATGGGAAAATTACCTTTGATTTTAGTTTAATCACTTACAATGGAAAAGGAATGGCTTGGTTGTATACTTAGTGTACTTAGATGTCTTTGGATTTTCTTCATGTTTCTCATTTTCAAGGGGCCTTAATGTAACAAATTAGGTAAATAATCGTGATGAATTAAATCTCAAAGCATACCGTTTATCTAAGCTACGTACGGATGATGCAGAAACCATTTTTTCTCGTCAAATTCCGACTGCACGTAACAGTTACTTGAGTCTGCTTGAAATTAATCAACCTAAATATCCCAAAGGATAGAATTGTTTTCATAAAGGGTTTAATGAAATTAAAGTAGAACCTCCCTAAGTGTACTGGTTGAGTTAGGTTTAAGAGAGTGTCCATCGTAAAGGTGTTAAAGCTGAAGTTCCTTTCACACCTCCAACCCTTTGAACCTTTCCGCTCCTTTAAGCCGTACATCTTCTGTTTTGAGCGGTTCCGGACTGCACAAGTCTTCAAAGCATTCAATGTTGTCCCACGATATATTTATTGAAGCACCCTCAACCCCGGTGATTACATGAATTTTAATTGCGTGACGTGATTTATACGCAATAGCTTGTTATAATCGACACCGGCTCTTCCCCGACGAGGAGTGTGTGAATTTTCTCGCGCTGAAAGATACCTGTTCTTTTCGCAGCACGTATTTCTAGTGAATTCATAATATGGCGCATAAATCAAAAACAGTACTTTTTCTTATGCTCTTGGTGAAACCATGATGGTGTGCAAGTCTTGCTCAACTTGACAATTTAATTTCCTTAATTGTCTCCTTGCGTTTAGATTTGATTGGAAGATTCTCTCTGACGTGCCCCTCAGGTTTGCTTTTATTACCATATATCTATTGGTTAAATTAATTATCATATTATTAGTTATTTTATAATATTAAAAAAGAATGTTAGCAGAGCCTAGTTGCCCAGTAGAAATCAGTAGAGGTAACATTTGTAAAAATAAATAATCCAACAACCAAGAAAATATTTAAATTCGCGTATAGAATTTTATGGGAAAACGCGAAGGAAAAATTTCCAATAAAAATACAAAATTGTTACAGTGTTCAAATAAAATACACTTAACTGGTAATTTATAAAGTTTAAAATACGAATGTAAGAAAATAAATGATATAACTACAAATTGGAGAAAAGTCAAAAAATTACTACATGCTTTATGATGCAGTTGCAAATTACCATGCACAGTAGGGATTTTACAGGTCGGTTTCATTTCAATAGTGAAATCATAAAAAACGGAAAGCGATGAACTTGTACCGTTTGCTTCAATATGCTAGGGAAACGAGAAATTTTCAGTCTCGCAGAATTATAAAATTTGTTACGGAGCATTAAATCTCTCTCAGTTTTTCTCCATAGCACGCTTAAGTTCTGCGAAGAATATTCATTGGTGATTTTCAGAGTAATTTCCTCTTGAAATTTATCCTCTTTCTTATTGGTGTTTTCGTTTATCTTAATTTCCTTTTCCCCTATGCTTCTAAAAATTTCTCAGAAAATGCAATGCCGCTTATTTTGAATTGAACGTGATCTTCTAATAGGTTTTTATGTATTCGCACGAACGTTGTCTGAATCGAAAAACTTATTTACTGAACGGATATGAGATTAAATATGAACTTGAAATGGATTTGTGGACTTGATCTTAAGTTTATTTGGTTTATTGGTTTGGGAAGATGACAAGCCTGGTATTTTCCTTTTTCATACACCCACGAAACATGTTTTTCGATCAACATTGTTACGCTGGTATAATCAATTTTCATTTCCACGTCGAGAATCAACGGGCATTTCAGCTAGTTTACGTTTAAAACAATGTCACCGTTATTATACATCACACAATAGATGCGTTTGGGCATATGTGATTTCGTGTTACATAAATTGGTGCGGACGGCTTTCCTATTAGTTAGGGGAGGTAGATCTCGCGTTCCACCAAAACAGAGGTGACAAGCTCAATAAACGTACGTTGGTCAGCGTATGTCACAGCAAGCTTTCAGGGCACTTGAATGTTGCATGAGCATAGATAGAGTCCTCGTTAGCCGGACAGGTCAACGTCCCGTCACGTTTCCATCTTTAACGAGCCTCATTCGCATATCGGAGGTCGTCTTGGTTGAGAGACGTCGCACTTGCGTGCCCAACTCTGCGTGCATCGGAAAGGACGACGGAGCATCGACGGGTCTCATTTCCTCGGACGCCTACTTTCAGCGGTGCATTCCATTCCGGAATGGGCGCATCTTCCTTCTCTCAATGCCCCCGCCCCTTCCCGGCGTCTGAAGAACACGTTTCCAGAAGGAAATGGTGCTCGGGGAGAGAGTGTTCTACGCTGGAAGAATGCCGGGGTGCCCCAAGTGACCTCATAGTCGGAGGAGAAAAGAGTTGAGGCTCAATGAAGACGCCGGGGTGTTCGCTGGGAATGAAAGTCGCTAAATATAAGGAGATGACGAAGGAAGAGGATGTAAGGTGATTCTGCACGTTAAGGCGTGCTCTTAGGAAAATTCCGGAAGAGTCATTGAAAAGTCTGACGGGATAGAGACTCGAACCCGGATCTTCCAATTACCGGTCGGTTCCTCTTCTAATTGAGCTCTTAATTATATTACAAAGGGACCCTTTAAGGACCGTAAGAAAACTACAATTAAAATACCGTTTTCATCTTCTAAATTCTGTTATTTTAGTCAAATTATGATACCAACTCAATTCTTATGAAAATATGTAGCCTTATTACGTAGGTATAAAATTGGGACAAATATGTCCCTGTGAGCAGCCTATAATTAGAATAGGACGAAAGATAGACTAACCAGGATAGTTTAAATTCATGCAACAAATATGTCCCTTGGTCCTTAAAGGGTTAAGGTATCTTTGCACTTAAAATGCACCTTTTTTAAGCTCGTTTTTCCTTGGGATTTATAATTATAATCTTGCTTATACAGTATCTCGAATGGCCTTTAAAGTTTTCTGGCCGGGTTCGACTCCCGGATCATACTGAATTTTTTCTTCTCACTTCCTTCTTCTTGAGAGAAGAAGATGCTTTACGGAACTGGATTTCATTGTCTGACTGTAGTGCTTTCTACCCATAGGCTTTTGGTATCTTCATCCACCGAACTGTTAGCTACTAAAAGAGAGGGTGTATAGACGAACTTTAGGTGCCCCACCCATTATTTTATCTAATAACTGTTGCCTTTGTCTTCCATATGGTGAGAGAGAAGAAGGTTTTGTTGTAGTAGTATTATTAAAAGTGCTTCGACAGCTCAGGTCGCACATTGGCTTCCACCGGGAATCGAACCCGGGACCGCTTTCACCAAAGGCAACCGCTCTGTCCACAGACTATCCGGAAGCCCGAGCGTTTTGATTTAAGAAGTTTATCGGCGGAAGAAGATTTAGCAATGCCCTTCTTAAAAATAGGACATCCTAAAGGTAATAATGGAAAGTAATGTGGCAATGAGAAGAGAAAACTTAGCGGATAAAATGAAGGACGAGATTGGTTATCAAGAAGAGAATGGCGCTAAATAGGGAATTTGAAAACTCCTAAATCTTGAAGTTGAATAATCGTACGTTTCCTGTTTGTTTTTTTCAGAAAAAAATTCTCTTCCATTAATCATATATTTCTCAAATTTACTTCAACTTAGATTTATGCGATATTTCGTTAAATCGACATTGAAGAAGTAATTTTACAGCGAGTGAATGATTCTCTAGAAATATTTATCCATATAAAATAACAAAGTTACAATTTTTCGTGCCGCCATATTATTTCTCTGAACGTTACTCGAAGGTAAAAGGTAGATAAAGGTTGTTGTTTTGAATTTATGTTCTTTTTCTGGAAGAAGTCTATTCTTTACAAAGGAGATTGGGTTCTAAGATACACCAAATGAAAGGGTGCTATTATCCTTATCAGCCGACATCACCGCTTTCTCGTGGAGTTAACGTGACGTAATAGTTTTAGAAGAAAGCTGATTTTATAATAAATTATTCATATAGTTTCCTGGGTTTCTTGTAGCACAGCTTTAAGCGACCATAGGAAGAGATGTTTTTCAAGGTTAAACGGCATAATTTTCGAAAGAATCCGACGAGGTATCCATGTAAGTAGGTTAATCTAAGATTTTCAACGTGTTAGTCGGTGAAAGAAAAGGAAATTGATGCTAAGCTCGTACAAGGAGTGGCGCTGTGAGATCAGATATCGGATTGTTTTATCTGAGACGAGAAACATGAAAGTGTCGAAGGCCAAATTTTTCTAACGATTATTCAACCTTTTCGAGATGACGTAGGCGATGAATCTTATAAAATTGACTACATTGACCTTTGGTATCAAATTTATCGAAGTATATCAGGGTAATACTCAAATGTTTGCAATGACGTGAGAATGTCTAGAACGCATTAATAGCACCTTAAAACGTATCCTAAGAGTCCCTATAGTAATGATTCTCATTTTAAAATGTTTCTGTATTCGCAATTATTGATGTTATGTAACGATTAAATGCAATCTAATTTAAATTATATTGAACCTACCTTAAAGATATTGGGATATTTACTATTCCGGGTAGTTTGTTTGTTAAAGAACTGAAGATTTAAATTTATTTTTGTAAATCTTTTATAAATTGATTTTTCCAGCTTTCAGAAATACCACTGATTTATTTGAGACACTGAATCGAAAATTCAGTACGTAGCGTGCTTCTGTATTTTGTCTCTTTTCGAATTATATAATAATGATATTCTCTCAGTAATTTGATCCTCCAGTATATATCATAACAAATAGTTTCTCATTCCAAAGCAATTTCTGCAAGTCTTTGCGAAACTTTTCCATGTCTAAATGTCAGACTTTTTGTGTGTTTAACTACCACGAGATCCCCAGAATTACCCAATTTTACTTTCCGTTACTTTTGAGTTTTTTGAACTTTAGATTACGTATGTTTTCGTGGGTACATACGAATATTTTTCGTACACGGATATTCGTAGTGTATTATAATTAACAGAACTATACCCAAAATATTTCAGCTTATTATCTTGTATTGTTTACAATTAAATTTTTTACTCGAGTTTAGTAGTTCACTCTCTCTTTTTGATTCTTCTAATTTTTTCTTACTATTTCCTTTAATTCGATTATTCGATAGTTAACGACGATGGGTTGGATGGAAGAATAGACTTTTAGTCTCAATCTCGCCCAAACGAAGACGATTATTATTATTGTCTGTAACCTTCTGTATGCAGTAGTAATCTGCTATTAATTTACGTTTAAAAAAAGGTGGTGGTGGTGGTAACGACCATATCCTCGGGGTTATTTACCTTTTGCAATCAAGCAAGTTTGCTTCGTGTTGTAAGTGTTCAGAACTTTTTTCTTTGGATACGACCCTTCTTATAGTGTTTACTCTCACGTCAATCTTGTTTGACACTTCCGGAAGACGGTTCGGGATGGGTAACAGGTTGCCAATTCGGGAACGCAAAAATGGGAGCGACTGACAGTCCGATACCAGGGACACGTGTTCGGGAATCCCCAATGGAACGAGGATGACTCCGCAGTCTGCTTAATCATTTCTTCTCTGAGAGTTCCTCGGGGGTCGCCGAAGATAGGTTAATGCTGCTGTTCCGTGTCTACTCGGAGTAAGTACCACAACTCAGAGTAAGACTACTCATCGGACTCGGCAACACACCGTGCGACAGCTCATCGCGCGATTTATTTATTATTAAATTTATAATTAATAAATTATTAATAAATCTTCCTTTTCTATGTATAAACATTTTGTTGTTTTTTGTTTATTTTGAATCTATTTTTATTTCGAACAATCATGTGTATTTATTTTAAATTGTTATACTAGAATTATAGAATTTTAATTATATTTATTCCTTATACATAAAAAAATAATATACAATTGGATTCAAACAGGATAAGAAATATTTAGTCCCACGGATACATGTCTCGTTTCAGTGACCGACTCACATACTAACTTTCTATATTCTTTGTCTGTTGCTTGTATTCACTTTAAAATTGCCTCAAAACTGTATGCGAATCTTTGAATAAATAAATTAAATTAACGAGTTAATTTAGCACCTAATTGTTTTAACGTTCAAAATTTTATTTCATTTCAATTTTCGTAGTGATCTGTTGTTCGCGCAATGAGCTTTCGTCCGGTCAGTTGTCGGGTCCGATGAGTTGTAGTGCTCTGAGTTGTCGCACCCTTAGTTGTCGCCCTCTGAGTTGTTGCTCTCTGTGCGGTCATGGGTTAATGCACCTCCACATCGCTGAGTAATGCGCGGAACTTGATGAATCACGCGCTATCCCTTTCGCCCGCTTTTCAAGAGCACGAAATCGGCATGTTCATCGATGGTATCTTCCGAGAGTGATCAACTCGATTTCTCCCTCTTCAATTCTCTCCTCTTACCAACTGTTCTCTCCCCCGCCGCCTTCCACAGATTTCTCCTGCGGCGCCTCATTTAAACTTTTTTTTCGATGGCCGTGCTCGACTCCCAGAGACCGCAGTCGCTCTCAAGAGAGAAATCTCTTTGGTTTGTTCGTAGTGCGTACGGCGGTTTCGTTGCGGTGGTCACGCGGTGCTTTCGGACATTTCTGTTGCGTTTGGATTATCTCGGATGATCTCCAGGAAGGGATCGCCGCTCTGGTGAGTCCTCCTCTGCCGCATGTTTTGTGGGGTTGTTTCGGATGTGATTGACTAAGTTTGGTGGTTCGCGACCGGGAATCTGCTGTGGTTTTTGGGTGTTTTTGTTTCGAGCGCGACCTAGAATTTATGTGACAGTGTTTAGGATTGTGTCTGGATGCTTTTTGTCTGTAACTGGGACATTTTGATTCGCTCAAGACCCAATATCCTGGGACGTAACCGGACAGATGGACGTTTCAATTTTCGACATAGTTGGTGCTCCAAAGAAGAAACAAGAAAAGATTTTCCGGCTAACTAAATAAAATGTTATTTAAAGTTTGCACACAAAATTGACAAGAAAACACAGCTAGTTTCAACGCTTTAGCGTCATCTTCAAGTGCTGCCCTTGAAATGTTTAAACTAGTCGAGTTTTCTTGTCAATACTTGTGTACTTACTTGTACTAAATAAAATAGGATTTAGTTAGTTTTCCGTGTTTCTTCTTTTGACGTCATGGAATGTCACAAAATTGTTGGCTGGTTAGTTGATTTTATTATTAGTTGGTTGTGTTAAAATAATCTAGGAATTTATTCAGCGAAGTGAGTCTTACAAGTGCTTATATCATTGTTATCGATTAATACACCACCATTATGGATTAAATATCAGTAGATCTGCTATTTGTAGCTTTCCATGGCGTCTTGTTTTCAACCCTTCGCTTCGTTCCCTCTTGACACTTAGCACTACCCTCCTCACGTAATCTAATATAGGTCTTACTCATTAACTCCTCTCCCTTCCACCATTCCCTCCAACACGGTCTTCAAGAGTGTAATGCCTAAGAATGTGCCCGGTTTGTCCATTTAATTGCTATCATCCTTCTATGGCAACGCTTCTCCATTGTGTTTTCCTTTCAGTTCGTTTGTAGAAAAATCTTTCTGTCGGCTTACCGTAATTAAAATTAATTCAAAACTTTCAAATTAATCAAATATCTTGGGGTCTAAATCTATATCTGGAGGGTAAAGTAATCAAGATTGTTTCGAGGGAACTTCGAGATGTGATTATAATCTGGGAAAATTCTGGGAATACCGGGGCCCTAATTAATTATTTAAAACGCTCATAAAGTGCAAGTTCATCAGTGTATACATTTCCGTAGTTCTAGATATTACATGGTGTAGCTTATTTATAAGAAATTAAAGAAAAACTCTGTTTAAAATATACTGCTCAGTTTTAATCGGAGACCTATTTTTGTTACGGCGTAATATCAATTCGTATTTTTATCAAAGATTCTTCGTCAGTGAAAATATTCGGTGTTCGACATTCACCTTACGAAGTGCCGGAGAAGCAACGTGCTATTGGAAAGTAGAGCAACGTTAGGTTTGTTTACGATTCCCCCGATGTAGGTTTCCTAGCAACGCCGTGTGCATTTGAAGTGCGACTCTCTTTACGATGTTTGATGGATAAGATAATCCTCTTCGGTGTATTCCAGTCCTCGTATTCCACTCAACTTTGCGCTGTTATTTTTTAATTCTACGGGACAGATATCTCCTCAAGTGCTCTCAATAAGAAAACTGCTTCCTATTACTTATATTTTTAAGCATCTCTTGCTGTAATTTATCTGGAATAGTGAGAATTTATGTCATTATAATGTACCGCAGTAGTAGTAATAATTTTATTGACAACATATTCACAGTTATATTCAGAAAATACACTGAAAGTGAACACATGCCTGGTAAGATACAATATGATTATAAAATTATACGCAGTGATTCATAATTCCGTCTAGTCTGCATAATTATCTATACATCAATATCACTTTATTATGTCATATCATATATTCTATATCACAAAATGAATACAATTGTAATTAAACAGTTTACTTATTATAAAATTTAATATGAACACATTCATTAAAAAATACGTCATTCTTCTCACCCAACTGTACACACCATAGTAAGATTTTATTTCTACAAAGCATTTACTTATTGAAAATTAAAGACAGTACATTGATAACACAATTTGTTGAGAAGTGGGGATTTTATAAAAATTCATTAATCGAATGATAGCGTTTTTCAAGCAACATATTTTTCAGAAATTATATCGACAACGGTTCCCAGGATATCCGTTTTCCCTCTTGAATTGGTTCTCTACAGTTATATGCTGGCGCTAAATTTTGGGGAATACTTTAAGAACTCTGTCTCGAAGTCTCACTGCGGATAGCGTGAAATGGCCGAATTAAAATAGTTAGGAACCATAGCTTCGCCTGCAATGAAATTCAGTGAACTCAATCGACGTTTAACGGTTTCAGAGTATGATGTAATGCGTTGAAAATTTTGTCGTGACTGCATCGTAAAACCGTTGTGTTGTTAAGGATTAGGAACGGGCTATGTTACAGCGTAATCCCTTGCAAAGATTTATCACTACAGCGAATTTATTCTCAAAATAGCCTTTGAATCCTTGGTGGTATTCCTTATATCTTAACCGCATGCATAAATCTTTGTTTTCATTCACATATACGCCAGTATATCAAAATTTCTCAAGCTCAAATTTTCGGGTATTCATGGCGTTGTGTATGTATAAATATTTGAAACTTTTACAAGAATGACTACCACTTGGCCTGGTGCCTATATATAGTCTTTAAGTATATATAAATAAAAAATAAATAAATGAAAAGTAATCATTTTTTCTCTGATTTTTATCTTTAGAATGTTAGAGATGACATAATTGTTGAAATGGTTAATTCAAATTACTGTACGTAATCTTATCTTAACATTGTTCTAAATATACGGAGACTAAAGTCTGTTGGAGTGACGATATGTTATTTTGTCACATTTTTATTAAATGCACAAATTTTAAAAATAGGTTGAAACAAAGTTTTGGCAAATTATCTGAAAGCCAAGGAGCAATAATATGCAAGTAAAATTCTTAATTGAGAATTACGCGTGATGTTTAGGTCGTGCTTGATCTTATAAGTTCCGTGGGAAATAGATGGATCATATGTAAAATTTGTTTCAATTACATGACTCGTGTAAGAATGCCCTGTATGGGTCAGATATTGAGAGGATAGGGAGTGCTAAAGAAAATAATTGAAAGTAGGATGCTTGGAAAAAGAAAGAGAGAGGAATACAAATACCTCAATTTGTATCGATTTTCTATTTGTGCTCACATTCATAGTTTGATTAAATCTTGAATAATTAACAATACCATTTGCACTATATTTCTATACATAATTAAGGTATCTGATGTCCTAAGTAACAGTATAGACTTATATTACCAACTGCGATTTTACGACGCTTCTTCGCATTCAATCATCGGAGAAATTTGAAAAGAATCCTTTCCAAGGATCGGTAACATTGTAAAAGAACTCCTTGACCTAATTCGAGAAAATGGAGACGTTATTTTAATTGGATTGTCCATAGTAGCAGATTGATAAAATAACGAGTAACATTACTTTTATCATTGGCACGTCTTTTGATCTGTTGGATCCATTCTGTTGAAGGAATTCAGACCTCTCAAAAACTCGGGAAGTCGTCCGTCGTATCGATCCACGCGAATTAAATGCACACTCCCGAGTTGTAATTAAAAGAGGAACACAAATAAATGGCACATCGCCGTCCTCACATTTTTCATTTTTTCGGAGTGGACCTGGCTCTAAATATTAATACCCATCCCACGAAGCTGTATCGATCGGTGACGTATGGAGCCTTCAAATGGCAATTGATATTACGCTGAAAATGCGGATATGAAATTCTTGTACTCTCTACGGAGGATGGCATTGTTTTATGGATCTCCACTGCGAAAGAAAAGGAGATAGAATTAACTTTGGTACTCCCAGTATTTTATTTTTTTATTAAAACATGTATTCCGCCGCAGTTAGACCGAATTCTGATGGAAGCAGTGTACAATTAATATTTATATATAAGCAATAATTATAATCAAAGAAAGAAATTATTTACAATATTCAAAAGGATATAATGACTGGAGAAGATATCTTTGCCAGTATAAATTGAAATGAATTCGTGTAAATATAAGGCAGAGAATTATATATTGGCTTCATATATGCCTTCGGAAGGTTTTATATGTATGAGTATGTATATATGCATGTTTATATTTTTTGTATATATATATATTTACGTATTTATGTATTAGTTTAAGCACCATCGATGTCAGATTACGATTGCCATCGTCAGGTTAGCCTGGTCATTTTCTGACAGTTTTATCATCAAGTCAATCATCATCAGCGGACCTGACAATGGCGATCATTCGCTAAAAATTGTGGTGCCTAAATAAATAAAATTGTGGAA
The DNA here is from genome assembly GCA_947579665.1 of Sympetrum striolatum. Taxonomy (NCBI): domain Eukaryota; kingdom Metazoa; phylum Arthropoda; class Insecta; order Odonata; family Libellulidae; genus Sympetrum; species Sympetrum striolatum. Next base: position 72,705,236 of record OX388345.1, on the reverse strand, counting down.
AAAGTAACAACTATCTCTTTTTTGTGACCTTGTGTTATACCCTCTCCTTTGGATGGGTTTTGATTTAAGGTGATTTCGTAGTTTTTATAGAAAGAAATTCAGCTATTATTCTTCCTCTAATCTTTTTCTTGGGGCAAAAAAGAAGCAGTTCAGCTTTTGCTAGTGTTTTCTCGAACTTCATTTCTCACAATTGTCTCTACTTATACTCGTTCATCTAATTTTTTACGTTTTTCTACCTTGATTCCAAAAACCGATGCGTTAGAAAGTGCCTATGCCGACCTTTTTAAGGATATGTGGAAACATGGGATGGCAATTTAGGGCGTGGAGGTCGTGATAAAATGGTCGAAACCTTCGCTAACGATTTCATATTTCAGGATGTAGATTCATTAGGTAACGTTTTTGTTTGGTGAGATTGAGATTGATAACCTTGTGCCGCGGATAAAAAATCTTTTCCTTTCTTCCGAAGAATTTGATATACTAGCCTTGATGCGAAATTCCTAAAATACTTATCCCGTTCTCTGGAAAATTAAAAACCGCGGCTCGATTTCAAGCAATAACACTGCGTTATGATGAATGTGCGTTCTTCTTATTTTGCAACCTTCTTACGAAAATGCTTTACTCGACGTTACATTTTTGATGTAATTTTCATTTTATCTTAGAGATGGACTAGGTGGAAAAGATTATTTATTAATTTAGTATTATATATAATTTATATTATAGAAACATCTCCTGGTAGATGTTAGGAAGGATTTTTTTATGAATCGTAATTTTATGTTGCATATTAATGGATCAGAAGAACACACTGTTTATAACCGGACGTAGCAAATTTCATTCATTATTATTTTTGTGTATTCATTATGAAATCGCGCTCACTTCCTAGCATATTTCTCTTTCGTAATTTTTATTTATTTTTCATGAAAAAATTTCGCTTCTGTTTATCCTTGGTATTGAAGGCACGTTCAGTTGCCTGGAAATAATTTTCCCCTTACCCGATCCTTACATTCTCGTATTTTTTATGGCCTTGTGTTTGATCTTTTTTACTGGTAAGACACCTAATTATGATATATTTTGATCCTTAGAGTTTTATTTTCATTGCATTCCTGTATATAGCATATTCCTTTATAATTCAATTTCATATACATGTTGATTTCATTTGTTGGTCGACAAGCATCATTAAATATTCCTATTTTCGTATATTTATATATATAAATCGACTTATATTAGAAGTAACTGATTCTAAACTGAATAATGGATTAATGTGTTCTACATTATGATTTATAGTGAATTTAAATGGCTTCAACTACGAAAATTATGCAAGTTCATTACAACCAATGATTATTAGTGAAATTTTGTATTATCCAAGAATGTAGGGTTGTTATCGAGTGATACACAAGCAATTTTTAATTGAATCAATTCTAGAAATCGAAGTTAAACATGAATAGTAAGTTTTCGCAAAACCTTACCCAACTCTCATATAGACTACTTTAAAAAATCGACATGAATCCTCGCTCGCGTGTGGGTCGACCGCGGATTTTTTCCCGAAATTTCACATTCTAAAGGCCGACCTCTCTCGCGCAGGGTAATGAGTTTGTCCACCCCGGATTCATCCCACTAAAGAGCCCATGTTGCGAAACCACCGCGAATTACGCCCCAGTAAAAGCAAAGCGGAGGTTTGGGTCGAAAACATTGGCACCGTGTCAAGATGGCAAAACCCCCCGTCGCCGACCCTGGGCCCGCCTCGCCTCACCGCTTGTTTTTTCCCATGGAAATCGTCACTCAGGCGTCTGCCGGATTGGAAAGCCTCCGCGCCGGAAGGTTGAGGTTACGAAATAATTGACGCCGTTTTGTTTAATTAGCGCCCTGGAGGCGGGAGGGGAGGGTCCCGCCCCCTGCGTCGCGCGGGAGACGGCTTTTGCGAAGGGTCCATCCGTCCGCCGGGACGTCTTTTATCTAGGGAAAGAAGAACGTTGGGAATCTCGCATAGATCAAACATTTGCTCCCGCTGACTCCTTTCACCGCTCACAAGCGGCCTGGATTTGCGGTCACGACGCGCTTCTTCCACGGACAAGCTCTCCGATTCGCCCTTCACATCTGCAAGGGTTCCTCCGGGTCTCCCTTGAAGGTGCGGGGTTCGTCGCATTGCGCGAAATTTCTCACGTTGCTTTTTTTCTAGTACTGCGAGAAATTTAGGTGGAGATGTTGTAAACAAGACAGACTCAGACTTCACTTCGTGGTAGTTACTAAGAAAAACAAATTCATAATAAAGCGTTTACTACACCGAGGTTACATTGAGAGATTGTGTTTTAGACTCGTTATTTCAGGATAAGAACGTTTTGTAATACGCGAGGAAGAAGGGGATAGCTTTCTTTCTTTCCTCATATTTATTCCATGTCAACAAGTTAAATTCGGTCAGAAGTCCGGTTTGAATCTCAATCCCTCCACCATGATATAACAAATGACATGGGAAAAGAATGAGGTATACTAGTCAAGAGGAGGAGAGAGGTATTACCCTTGCTTTTGTATTTGAGCAATAGTACGATAAGTTGAAAAAGGTCCAGGAAAGCGCTATTGATATATCTATATGGTTATATGTTTCTTTTGGTAGTTTGCCGGTCAGATTTGTCTCAATCTGCTTTCTCCTCGAAACTTACGTAGCTGTCTGTTGGTTATGTAGTTTCCCCTCCCCTCTTTCTTGTGGATCCCATCCTGCTGAGGCGTAATTTTTCCTAAGTTAAAACGTAGATTTTCAAATCAACAATGTAGCTGTCTGCTGTATACTTTTTCAAGGTTCCTCTTCTTTGAATTTTTTAGAACATAGGGTTATATGTGAGAACTTTAATAAGTTAAGTATTTTATTATTATTTTATTATTTCACTGTGTCCACAAAGGCGTTATAAATTACGAAATAATTGCAGTATAATCGTCCTTTAAACAACACTTTTCTTATTCAGTTTGATCATCATTATATAAGCATTTAGTGATGTACATGTAAGGCGTTATTCAGCGTCCGTCATTCGTCAGTAGCTTTGATAACTTTACATGAAAGAAACTCAAACAAAATTAAATTAAATTTTAGTTTAAATGTACATTTTTGTCCGTCCTGTACCAAAAAATACTTATATTACAATCACCGATATAGGGTAGCAGAACGATTTGATGTTTCAAAGTATTACTGTAAAAAAGGAGATAGTTGGTTCTCAAATATGTCATTTACGCAGATTTTCCTTCTTTTATCGTAATTGCCAATTTTCACGCTAATCAATAAATGAGCAGCAATCAGGGTGGATTTCACTAAGGAAAGCATATTTCTGCATTGAAGAATAATTTAATTTTAAATTTTCATGTCGCTTGGCTTCGTAAGTTTTCCACGCTTTAATCTCATTGCTTATAATGTTGAATCAGCGACCAATGAATCACGAGGGGTTGCAGTGATTTATGTGAGGCATTTGATATCCAATACTCTATAAATTTCGCTCTTCAGCTCCTTTCATTTTTTTTCTGGTTTTTCCGCTTGACTTCTAATCCACCAAATAATTTCGCGTGTCCATCATGAAAATTACTAGAAAAAAGCGAGCCCAGTCTTCGTGCGTATATTTTTTATCCAGTAATAGCTTAACAAAAAAATCAAAGTCACTCACTGTCAGTCGTTATGGATCGTTAATTGCTAGAAACGACTGCGGCAAGCCCAGTCTGTTGTCACGAACTCCCAAAAACACCATCCAACTTTAAAAAGAATATCCGATCTGCATCATTAACTATGGGGATGCATAAATTACCTCACATGTATCTGTCTGCCGAAAGTTGAATATACTGCTGCGGTATACCTGCGCAATACGTTCTCTCTCGCAGCTCACGCATTACCTTGAGTTATGCGGTCAGGATCGCGTGATGCCTACAAGATTCGTATTCGAATGTCGCGGTCGGGAACCGTTGTTAAATATATAACGGCAGTTACTCGTGTCAATTCGGAATTATTAGGTACATGCTCAACTTAAGATGTCTTCGTTGAATTACAGCCTGATCGGTTTTAATTTATCTGTATCATTTTTCTAAGCGTTTACTGAAATATTCGTATTTAAATGGATTAAAAGTAAGGTTGCATTTCCTCTTTTGAGTGGCATATTTTATGATGGCTCGGACTAGTGGAAAGTATGTATGGAAGTAGAATGAATATGCTTATACATGCATAAAATGTGGTTTGAATTCATGACAAAGGTAAATCGAGTAAACTCTGGTTGAATTCGAGAATACTGGAGGAAGAGGTGTTTGTAGCTGAAAGAGTAAATAGGAATGTATTAAATGTATATGAGTGTTCCTTAAGCGAAAGATGGTTGCAAGCATATGATACATAGTAATATGTATGTTAATATGTGAATCACGCGATGTATAAAACTATGTAAAGTAACGTCTGTTTTAATGCCGTCCCCAGATTTTATTTTAATTCACTTGTTATCTCCAGTAAAAACGGGTGTGTGGAAATTCTGGCAGGACTAGGGATCGAACCCGGATATTCCGCCTTTCAAGTGTATGTTTATCCAACTAATTCAGAACATTAGGACACACTATTTTGGGAGACTTGTTGGCTGACTTGGCTAAAGTATGTTCCATAAGTCATCTTCATCACATTTCGGAAAGTAGAAGATGCAGGTTCGAGTCTCGGTCCTGTCAGACTTTTCATCTAGAAAATTTCCATGGTTTACGCTTTCACATGCAAAGTTAACTTTCACCCTTAACCTTACTTAAATTTTAAGGTTATTCACGGCTGTCCTTTTAGAGGAAGGAATATTTTTTTTCACATCTGAAACCCAACTGTCGCCACACCCTTTTTCCGCAACGAACAGCGTTACGTTATTTTAGGTATACCATTTCTTTTATGTTCTTATAAAATCAGGTTGTCGGAAGATTTTTGGAAATCGTCGTATATTTGTACCTTCACATTTATTTTCTGCTTTAAATTACGTTAACTACATAACCGAACGTAGGGAACTGGTTATTCCTGGCCCAAACATTTTAGTTTGTAAAAGTTTGCGAAACTGTTACATCCTTAAACTAGCTTATTATAAAATACCTTGTTTTACATAAATTCCGCGCTCGATTAATTATTCCATCATTTGGTCAAGTATTGGTCTAAGGTCGAATTTTATTTCCAATGTCAACCGTAAAAAATGTTTATCGACCCAAAGTTTCGTAATCGCTGCTATAGAAAATGTCCTTTAGGATCCGACCTTGGATAACGACGACGGAATTACCAAATATACTTTAAGTATTAGGTACTAATCTTTCTTCGCCTTGAAAGTGGAAACCGGGTCCTTTTTCTGTCCCCCAGGAAACCGGGAGAGAAAAAGGACCCGTACCATATAAGGTAGGTACGTAAGAAGCTTCGAAATTCGATGATATTTTAATCTAGGTGGTTTCGATTTAGTTTGAATACAGCCTTTGTAGATTACCTAATTAGCCAAGAGGTTGGTGTTGTATTTGACTCCAGGTTTAAGCATCTTAAGGGCAATGACTGCCATTTTTCATTGGGCCATAAAAATCTAACAAAAGAAATATAGAAAAAGATTTTTATTCTTGTAAATTAACGAATATCTCATTGTTTACGTCTTTGTTTGTATATTATACCTGTTTTATGGCAAATACTGTTTTTCTGTAATAATGATGGACTTATAACAGGCTGTTGCTACTCACAAATCCAAAGATATTTTCTCTGTAACTTTACATTTTATAGCTCTAAACATCGCAAATCTAGAAATCAAATAACAAGCTATCGAATGATTATTCAAAAAGAAACAAGAAAAAATAAATACTTAAGTTTTATATTTTAGTCTAATATAATGAGGAACTATTACTTTCGTTTCCTCTAATAATGAGATGAAATTGAGATATTAAATAGTCTGAATTTGCCTTCTGAGCTACGTTAGGACTTTGACCTACCATATTTATTTTCAGTTTTATACGAATGCTGTGTTAAAAATCAAGTTAAATTGCTTATAAAAGTTAAAATTAATCTATATATGCTGCCTTTATCCTTGCGTGAGTAGTTAGTCTACTGAAAGGATTTGAGAAATGTTAAACAAATATTTAACAAAAATGTATCCGCAGGCGGAAAAAAATACCTAAAAGAAGATGGACTGAAATGAATCCATATATGCTGCCTTTGTCCTGGCGTGAGTAATAATTCGACTTCAAGGATGTGAAAACCTTTGGAAATATCTAACAATAATGATTTTGCAGTCAGTAAATACCCTAAAAGAAGACGGACCTGTAATGCCTCTGCAAAATTACTCCTACTAGTAGATAAATGGCAAAAATTATTTATTCTCGTAACGAAGTATTCAGCAAGAGTATATTAACATAGTTAATGATATCCATAAAATATACAGTTGACAAAATAACCTAAATTTGTCAATAAAATACTTAGCGAGTGCTTCAGATTTAAAATCGCCGTTTCGATTTGCAAGGACATAATCTATGCAAGTATAGATTTCTAAAAATTTTCCACTCTCCGAACTTAGGAATATTTGAATCCAGCGATCCTTCACTGAAATCGTTCACTTCACGGAAACGTCCCGTGATTCATTCCGAGTAAGCCCTGCTTAGACACGGCCCCCGGACCTGTGGAAAAAAGATTAAACTTCCTTCCCCATCATGTTCTCCTCCGGTGAAAACTGCAGGGAACAAAGACACTCCCCTGTTTAAGGGGAGCTTGTAGTTTCACGTGAGTCAGAGAGGGTGCGGGAATGCGTCACCCTTGCCGCTCCTTCCTCTGCCGCTTCCGCCCCGATCATCTTCAGAATGCGGTCGTTTGGCTCCAGCGAAAATTGCGGCTCGTTCGAAAGAGGGGATCCGTGAGAGGAAATTGGAGAGAACTGGGAAAATGCTGAGAGAGACGTAGGGTGGGCTGAATAGATTGCTCAGTGCAAGGGCTAGTCATAGACTCATAGAACCAACTGCGCCCTAGTCTCCGAAAAGTCATGATTCACGCTCGGGGGCTTGCTTTGTTTGATCGTAGAGGAGTTCGGTCGAAATTGTCTACAACGTTGCTTTGAATAAGGAAGGTTGAAAGCTGTGCCCCGTTGATTCCACGTTCCAATTCCTGCTAACGAAAATAATAGAAAATAACTCTATTTATTACGCTGTATTTTTAATTCGTAGTTTTATTTCATTTATTGTGTAATGGCGTTTCAAGAAGTGTGGTAGAATCCTATCAGTTACAGTCTCTTGACGATTTTATTTATCGACATGATGCGTCATGAGTTTTCGTTGTTATATTTGAAAATACAAGGGTTAAATTTTGTATTTGTAATTGTAACTTGATAAATTCGTCGAATCTCTATAAATGGAGCAAATCTGCCAAACGTCGGTGTTCCACCGAGAACCCACCCGGTTGCCACCCAGTCACTTGCAGACTTTTGTCATCAAATCTTTTATTTATTGGGGCCCTTAAAAGTTTAATTTATATGAAATTTGTTACCAAACATACCTATTTTGAAGTTTTTGATAATCTCAAACAAATTTAACTGATTGTTACTTGTACTCTAAAAATTAAACAATTAAGACCTAGATAAAGATTTGTATTATAACTAACAATATATATAATATATATATATTTACAATATATATATATATATATATATATATATTGTAAAAGTATATTCTAGTACAAGGACTCATCTCATTATTTTCTAGAATTTTTATTGACCGTTTACCACATTTGAAGATCGTTTTTCCTTGATGATTTACATTGCAACCTTCTCCTATTCAAGTTTTACCTTAAAACTGGATAAAGTAAATTTCTTTTGGAATGTCCCCCTTGAAATGATTTTTTTGTTCCAATTACACATTACTGTATATTTTAAAATATGACGATTTTCGAAGAATAATTATATTTAAAAGCTTGGCGGGGCCCATATTCTGCGACCCTCGAAGTCTTTCCAGAGTTAATTGCAGGTAAAAGCTTGCTCCAAGAAAAAGGCTTTTCTCTTTCAAAATTATCCCAAAGAGTGGTATAAAATAAGGTTTATGTATAGGGCGGGTAAAGAGGGAGCGATAAAATTCGTGGAAAACGGAAACAACAAAGAAAAGCGGAAATAGAAGAGGGGCAGGAAGCTGAAGAGAAACCTAAAACGAGCATTTTCCATCTCGCGCTCGTGATTTACGCCGCGTTTCCTGATGTGGAAACACACCCTTGGAACCCCCTTTTTCATTAACACGCTGCGGTTGCAATGAAGGGAAGAAAAAGCGTTGGGAAAATAGGAGCTAAACTCTCACTGATATCTGCTCTCTTTCGTCAACAACACGTTGATACTGCGAGATCACTCTGCAGCTTCGATACTATTTTTTGTTGAATTTGTTTCTATCTCATGAATCTTACTACTGATCGAATATTACGTAGTAGTATATAAATACGATTGGGTTAAAAAAAATCAAATCGAACCGTCTAAACACCTTGCAAAAGGACCGGATGTTAATTTTCCGTGACGTCAGCCATCCCTTTCGTCCGTAATTCGCAAAAGATGTGAAACATGGACTCTTATCTCGTCGTTACATAATGCGTATATCGAGAGAATTTAGTAATGAGCGATAATGCACTTTGCGGTCGCATATATAATTGCTACATTCAGTCCAGAGTCTAAATTTTATGACTAAGTCACACATCGAGTATCCTCAGTTCGGTAAGGGAATTTTTTCCCTGTTGTTACATTCCCGTCCTATAGCGTTTAAATTTGAGTTCAATATGTCTGGTAAAGGTTGTGAAGTGATACGTTTAGTAATTAAGATAAAAATTTTATTGTTAATGAGATATTTTATGAGGTAACTTTAATAATTAATATCCGTATGTTTTCATAAACTAATGGTTCATTTTTAAGCATTTAGAATTCCTTAAGTCACTAAAATTACTCGACTTATAATGAAGGACATTCTTTTAGCATTATGAAGCAGTTCATATGTTAGCTAAATTATTTGAACGTACTGTTTCGCCGTATAAGTGAGATTTTGGTAAAAAGATATGGTTTTGATTTTTTTAGGATAAGAATATGCTTTCTTTCTATGATTGTTTTTATTCCAATATATTGTTTTCCACCTTAGCGTTCGAAAACGATTGATTTTTAAATCTTATAAATCAATTCTTTGTAGAAAAAGTCAGTATCTATGTTCCATTGATTTTTATGGCTCATATTTTTGTAAATTGATGTTTAATTATTTTTTCTCTCTTTTGCAGGTGAGTTGTTACCCTTGGAACGCAGTAGTAATTAGATTCTGGAACAGGTATCTTAGCATCAAAATGGTGAGACAAACCCATGCCCACTTATACATATTCCTGTTATTTATTCTTTCGAAAGACGCAATTTTTTGACGAAATCATCATTTTTTTGTTTTACCCTATCCTGAAAGCAGAAATGGTCATATCATTTAAGCATGAGATATCTGGAGAGGACGGTCCGAAATTTCAGCGGTATTTTCCCATTTCCATGTAAATCGTCAGGCGGAATTTTTCATAACCTACTCATAACAACACCCAGTGTGTCGTCGTTTCAATTTATATTATTTAGAAGATTTGGGGTAGACGTTACGAAGCCGCTCTATGTATGCATAGAGAGTCGGTTTGCAATTTCACTCGAAATTAGCTCATGCCTTATTTGGTGAACCTGCGGTATCCTTTGAATTTCTTGAAACATCGCCAAACGTTTTAATCATTCAGTCTGATGTTAACCTTAAGGGTCGAAACCATAGAATAACATGCTGTAAAATATATTGAGGTTAAGGCATAAGTGCTTTTTTGTTATTCTTTATAATGGAGTATCACAAAGTCGAAGTCAAATTAGTAGATTCTATCAATCAGGCTAACTTGTTCCTAAAAAAAAGGGGAATGCAGAATAGACTCCTTTTGCCTCCTAAGGCGATGATAAATTCGTTTTCCCACGCATAATTTTGATAAAGGAGCTTATTAAATATAGGCAAGTTGAGGCTCATGTGCAAGATGATGAATGTCACCCACTCCGGTCTTAAGTCGTAATGTGTTATCTCCCCATGCGACCTAAAGCGCTGGAACGTGCGACCTCCTATGCATTCTCACCTCTGTTGATCTCTGTATCTTGAAGCTCGTCGTGAAGTTGATTCACATATATGTGAGTAGAACTCTAAACATCTCTCCAACTCTTATCTACCGCAGCTCGGAAAATTTAACAGCTTGAAGCGTGAAATTAGCCGGTGGAAAGTAAGGTTACGCAATTATTTGTGTGCATTCCAAGTATTTTTAAATTTTCGCTTTTTGTTTGTTTCGCATATCTACGTTGAGGTTTAATGCATCATATAACTCGTCTTTCGCCTGCGGTTACATGTTGAGAGAGGGACGGAATATTGATTGCATCTTTAATTTGTTTTGTGATTTTCTCTCTGTGATAGAGAGCTATCGAATGCACGCAAATCCTTGGTACACAGTATGATTTATGAGTTTTTTATATTTATCTCATAAAATCTTAGGTATGATTGCTCTCCTATTATTTAAAGCTACACATCGAAAAAGTTAAAATTTCTGCCTGAATTTATTAATTCACCTGGATTCCTTTTTCATATGAGCTATTTTACGGTTCGTAGTCTTATACATGATATTAAAATTTATATATTCCACCTCTTGTGTTGCACAATTGTTCTCTGTTAGCTAAGTTTTGTGTTAAGAACTTCAGCTGCGGTCATACAGTGTTAAATGGCGGTTGATATGACTCAAGGTTTAAATTTGTCTCCATAATACTTAGTCTCATAACCTTTTTCTAAAGTAAAACGCCTAAATGCTCTGTGATTAACGATTGAATCCGTTAAAAGAAAACGCAACAATTATATTCACATATCTTTAATGTTATTAGTAAAATTGATCAGAGAATACAATTTCCTTGTATCGTGCTTAATTAGTAGAAACTTGAGGATTCTTGAAATAAGCGATCTCCCTCTCGGTAAATTATTCCGAATTCTTTCATTTTACGATATCTCTTTTCGTTTTGCGTAATAGTATTCGGGAAACTCTGCTCTTGCCAAGTCAGTCATCACGTTAATAATTCTCCCTCAGGTTTTCGGGAATTTTAGAATATTTCTGACTCTTTTCCCCCCTGTAATTTTTAAAACCATTTCCCTTCCCCATTTAAACTTCGCGGGTATAAAACTCTCAAAGCGGGAAACTGAAATCTGCATGGATCTAACCTCGGCTATAAAAGTCTCCTTTAGCAACTCCAAATTAGCCTCATAGGGCGTTTCAACGGGGGAAATTTTTCGGGGAAGTTTTCCGCCTCGTCTGCCCTCATGAGCCGTGATTTACGCGGAGACCGATGGGGAGAAATCTCTCGGTACGTGCACCCTCTCTTCAAAGCGACGAGTGGATGCAGCGAGGGGAGGCATAGGGGATTTGGGCGTCACATTTTCCCTCGTTTGGGAAGAAAGGGCAGAAGAGGTAGGGAGACTGGTGGGGCCATCTCTGAGAGTTGAGGAGAAGGCAGGTGTATAAATATTTTATCTGAGCTTATCTGGAAGTTGAAGGCGGAGTTACAATCGTGAGCGAAAGTGCTTTGGAGTCTGAGGGAGATAAGGAGGGGTTGATGGTCGTTTTCGGGTGGGAACCATCACAGGGGTGCTTGGGGAGGAAGACGTATGGGCCAAGGACGGATTTGGAATACTACCAGCCTCTAGGCAGTAAGATTAGATTTTGGGCCCATTTCGAAACCATCAAAGTAAAAAATGAGAGTAAATGTTTTTAAAGTGTTGAAATGCATTCATGAGATATTTAAACGCTGCAATATTTAACTCCCCCCCCAAGAAACAAGGGTATTATGGCCGATAAGTAAAAATCTACTACTATATGATGCTAGCCACCTTTCGGTGTTCCGACGAGAGAATATAACGCCCCAAGGCTACGTAGTATCTAATTTCAACTGGAATTACAGTAAAACACTTCGATGCAACATCACAGACCACATTAATGGTCGTTAATACTACTAAATTTTGAAATATCCTAGTTCTAGTTAAAAAATTAAGAAAAAATAATCCAATCACAAATTGGTTGAGAGGGTTTTTTCCATTCACAATATTTTCGAATCCACGGTATATTAGAGGGCACCTTAACTTTACTTACTTACTTCATTCACATGTAGGCAGTGAAATTAGAAACACGTCACGCTAACTTTATTTGAATTCCATGTGGTCTTGATATTTATTCTGTGTGAGCTTTGTGTCCATTTTATCATGGATATGTGCTAAGAAGCACTCAGCTATGGATATTTTCTCTCTAAAGGAGCAATTTTGAATATGTATAGAATGTAAACTGAGCTCAATGTTTGTTTAGTGAAATAGGTATTCTTTCGTGAATTATTTTCAGGGCATGAAAAAATGAAATCGCTAGCGTGTCCTGATTTCGTGTGAAGGATCATGTGATAGTGACCACATCTATGCAATTCTCATTGAGGCCCTCCCTTAGATGAGACCCCTACCCAAGAGTCCAGAAGAAAGGGAACTACCGTTCCGAATATCCGGGGTCCAAGCTTAATTGGGGACCAGCGCTAAAACGTTTGCTTGGTTTAAGTTTAGGAAAAGGGCCCCAGAAAGGTCTAAAGAAAAAGTACCTCGGTCTGGAATCACCCTCTTGGCCCCTTCCATGCATGAGGGCCCTGAGAGATCGTAATACGGAAGGAATGAGTTGAGATATTGCCGAAGGGGATGAGATGGGAAGGATCGAGTGGGGAAGAAATTCGGTTTCGAGGTAGGAGGGAGAAAGGGGAGATGCTCGGTTTGAAAACTTGGTTCCAATTGCTATTCCCTCCCTGTCGTAATTAATTCGCTAATGGCGGCACTGAGGAAGGGAAGAAATCTCCCCCAAAAGTGAAAGTAATTAGAGTTGAATGAGCCGAAATAAAAATGTTCCTCGAGTATGTTTTTTCTTCTCGTGATTCGGGAGCGAAAGTGAGGACGGCAATGATTAGTTAGCGCATCATTTGAGTCGGGAATTGAAGATGTCTTGAGTTTTCATTGGCGAATTCGAGATGAGAGTAAATAAGGTTGATTAACCGCTATCCATTAATGTAATTATTCGGTTGATTAAATCACAAATTGCATTTTAATTTTAAATGGAAGAAAATATTTTGTATCCAAAATAAAGGAGAGAGTGGAAAAGTGAGAGATAGTGTTATATGTGTATAAATGTAAGATATCGAAGTAGGCCAGGAATTTAAGTAATCCCGCTAGAATTATGTTTCGAAATTCAATGTAAACTAAACAATGTCGAGGATGGATAAAAATAATTTCTTACCTAGAAATATAATTACATTTTTGATAGTTTAAGACAGCTACGTACTCCTATTATTGTGTCACTCGTATTTTACTTACCAAAGTTTAAAGGTTTAGCATAAAAATCACTTTTTTCTTTCTCTCTTTTCATCTCCATGGAGTGGTTTTTATTTCTTATTGAACTCTAACGATAAACTAATAGCATTAATAGCACATTACAAAAATCGATTCTTAAGTCTGTTTGAATAACCTGTAAGATTTACGAGTAATAACCCGTTGGTATATGAATTCTATACCTGTAAATAAGAAACTGTACCTTAAGATTCTTCCTTTTAACATTTATGAGGGCAGATCGGAAAGTAACGTACAATAATTTTTTTCTCCCCTGGTATTGCAGCTGGAATGTTGAAATTTCACCACGATATAGTTTGAAGTTTGCGCTATAGAGGGTATTTCGTTTTCATGTGCAGCTCTAGCGAGAGAAGCCTGAACTATGAAACAAACATGGCGCGCATGTTACTGTCGTCCACGTGTGAAGAGCAGCGAAGTGTACGAGGGCAGATCGGAAAGTAACGCACAATAATTTTTTTGATGGGAGAAATGTGTTGAGAAAATTGGTGACTATGTAGAAAAGTGGGTCAAAGATGTAAGTTAATTTGTGATTTATTTGGTTTTGGTACATATTAAACGTTTTGGGAAAAAAATTATTTTGCGTTACTTTCCGATCTGCCCTCGTAGTTTCTTTTCCATTAGTTAGCATTTAGTACGGTCACTTGAAATTTTGCTTGCTTAGAGCATACCTGGGTGTATGCATGTTTCTCGAAACATGAAAGAAAATTGTTCAGTTTAAAGTTTGAGTGTCATGAATTCTCATGTTTTTTTTCTGCAATCCCTTCAAATCGTCTGCGGAAGAAAAAGTAATTTTTTCGTTTGAATCTCCAAACACATAAGCTCGAAGAGAAATATGACGAAGAGTAAGTTTCGAAATTTCCTCTCGAATCCGTAGAACTGGAAAAATACGAGGACTTAAGCAGTCGTAAAACCCGAAACCCCTTGTTTGCCAATTGTAAAATCTTTCTTTATCATACGAAAGATTTGTGGCACCGGGCACTGTACTTCCAAAGATGCATCGTAGCTACCCTCCCAAATGGCATCACATAGCTCTCGTAGATGTGAGTGATTTAAACGCCCTCGCTGTCTTCCATCTCTTAAAATATTTAACTTTACAAGACAAAGGTTATCCATCTCATCAGAAGTTAGATGTGCGAGGGAAACATCTTCGGAGACGAGAATCTCCTTGGGAATTTCCCAGTGTTCAGCCGGAGTGTGTGGGAATACTTGAGGGCGCTCGTATGATGAATGGATACGGAACGAGAACAACAGTAGTAGATCAGAGTGAAGGAAATATTTTTCTGGATGCGGAAAGAATGGACGAAGGTTGAATAGTTAAGTGGGGCTATTGTATCCCCTACGGTAGGGAAAAGTTGGGATTGCTTGTTTCATGTGACGCAGCGAAAATGGATGGTATTCCATTCAGTTTTTGACGTTTTGTTTTGTTGACTCCACGAAGCTTGCTATAGAATTAGAAGTATGGTTTGACCATGCATACTGTCCCAATTTCTTTTGAATTCGAAGGGAGAATTCGGCATTCGGGAATTGTAGAATGAAAGTTAATGAGGTTTGTTGCTAACGTATGTTGTCAGAAATGGATACGTCTAAGTAACGCAAGTTGTTTCGCAAATTTACGAAGGGATCCCTTGCATGATAAAGCTTTTTTCTATCAGATCTAAGAATGAGTTTATAGAAGTTCAGTGTCTGTTCGCAAAATCATCCAATTTTAATAATCCCTGCAAAGCTCAAAGGAAGAGTTGTACATTAGTATATACTACTTAGGACTTCATATCGCCAAAATATAATAGTAGACGCAATTAAAAACTTAAGATAGATCGCAGTCAAGTTAGGATAACCCAATATTTATCGCTAAATTCATCTCCAAAACTCACTGTAAAAGTTTTTTTTTCAGATTAACTAATGTCTAACCCAGAATCGTGAAGGTTTCAGATTCTTGTTTGGTTACTTGAAAGAATGTCAAGGTTAATGATGGAGAAATAATTGATTAGCATCGATCCTTTTTGTTTTCAAAGTATTCAGCCTTATGGGTGATTGGAGCATCATCTCTTATAAAATAAGCCATCAAGAGATAGTTGGGATGAATAAAGCTTACTAGACAAAATAATGAGTAGTTTGCCCCAGCGATCCTTTCTGAGGACTAGCAAAATTTAGTGATGTGAAAACTCAATTGAGTGCATTCAATGCATAATCTGTCATCATCGATTTTGCAATATGGGGTCACTCGTACATGTGCGTCTCACTATATAGATATTTAATACTGCTTAAAAATACGATTTGTTATAATGAAACAGTCGTAAGATAAGGATTATATTGGAGCTGTTTTACCTCTCTTTCAAAGCAAATTATCTCAACGTTCTATTCCATCTTTGATTTTTCTATTAAATTAGTCGAGACTTAATGAAATTAGTCTCTCGTACAACTTATAATGGTAGATTGACCACAAGAGTTAGTTATTAAAAATAAGCTAAATCAGACCGTTATTCGTCGGTAATGTTTAGAATTTTACAATTACCTTTGACATACAGATAAAAGTGCCCATGTTTGAAATAGTCCATAGGAAATGGTTTATATCTGCGTGGAATTGCCTTGTATTATACTTAAGCCTTAAGAATTATTCATAGTTTACATTTACTGCTATCTTCCCTAGTTTTTTCTGTATCAATTAATTCCTGGTTTTTGCATAAAAGGAGAAGCTGAATTTGATAAGAATAGGCACGGAAAAAGTAGTCACTCCTTAGTTTTGAGAGAGCCTATGTTTTTAATGTATTTTAGATGGCTCGGATCTGGCAATGGAATATAGCTGTGAGGCAGTTTTCGCGCTGAATTCCGACCCTTTTAGCTGCGGTCGTTAATTGCATTTGCCCATTAAAGCAGTTTCGTGAAACATATTTTATGGTTTCGAGTAGTATTCTTCTCGCCTCCATCCCTGGCAAGCGAAACGGTTGGGTAAGGGTGGAAGTGATAAAGGGTCTCTGAGGGTATACGAGAGGAATACGAAGATGTGGAAAGCGGAAGAAGGGGAGGAATTAAATAATGAGAAAGGAGATGCAACGAGACTGATGGGAGGGAGGATGTTTGACTGCGTCTTTGAAAACGTTTCCCCCGCCGAGGCTATTTAGAGACAGGTGCAGGTTTTTTCTCCATCGCAATCCCGCTAACCGCAGTTCCCGCTCAACGGCAACATCTTTTTCGGAAGCGGCGTCTCCTCCCGCCTTTTCCTCCATTTTTAGAATCAATTTTCGCTTCCCCGCCAGTCGCGGCGGTGTTTACCCGGAAGTCCTCGCGTCGAATGCGCCCGAGTAATGGGACTCTTCCGGTACTATTTTAAAGCGGCGCGGAGATTTTTCGTCGGGTTTGTTGAAAAGTGACGCCCTCGACGGAGTCCCCGAGTCTATGGGTCTTAAAGTGGGTGTGGAGAGAGATGTTCTATTATATCCCGATGCGGTTGTGAGGTGTTTTGGAGGTGGCGTTGGGTTTATTGTCGTTGCGAGTGGTGAGGTGAGGGTTTACTCGTTTCGCTACGTTTCACCGGGAATCCATTACGGTTTTTTTATTTCACTGTGTACTCGGTTTTCTCCTGAGAATTTGTGTACTAAAGTTGAGATGCACTTTGATAGAAGGATGTACGGAACGTGCTATTTTCAAATATTGAAGTGTTTTAAGTGCTTGGTAAAGAAACTGACTAGAAGGCTCTGTTTTGTGTATATTTTTTAAAATATTTTGCTAGTTTACTTAATTTGAGACATTTGTAGTTAGGAAATATTAATTAATAAAGGTTTGTGCTCACACAAATATCTTTTGAAAGTATTCCAGGGTGGTAGAGGAAGTGAGTTTTAAGGGTACCTATGGGACTAGGATTTCTCGATTAGTAAATATTCCACAGACAGTGACGTCGTCAGAAGGGAGAATTGGGTTTTAAATCCCCCCAGAGGCACTTACGAAAGATCATTTCATCTTAAAAACTCCTCAAAAGATATATGAGGAGCACCTCCCATAAGAAGCAGCTCAATGGAGTAGCTCATTCCTATATACATAACATAAGACATAAAAATCACTGCTTATTACACGTTTTCAGTCCTTGCTTATAATCTAGGAATACTAAATGTAAATCAACGTAAACGTAAAATATTCCTACAGCTACTAATGTAAAATTGAATTTACTGAACCTTGTTTAATCATATAATATAGTTTTTTAATAAGTTCCATGTAAACTACAGTGGTCTTGGTCGACGAAAAGTTTTCCATTGATTTTAATGAAGCCCCCGTAGTTTTTATTCTGAATATGGCAGTGCCCCAGGGATGTAAATTTTGTATGAAGACGCCCCTAGGTAAGTGCCTACTAGGCCTTAGTCTCAAGACCGCCCTGGTTTAAATAAGAATATTGACTGTAGATGTCTGTAAATGTTTATAGCTATAGTTAAACGACACGTTTTGACTCCCGGAAATATTTCCTTCCCCCGCTTGTTTTTGGCATCTCCGCGGATGTTCTCTCATTTTCCCACGGGAGCTTAGTCCCATCGGAACACGAGATCCATTTCAATATCCCCGATCGTACGCGAAATCCTTCCAAGTCTTCCACGATCGAAATCTCCGTTTCGTAGGTGGTAGATCGCGCCTGCGATGCCCGGCAATTAATCTCGGCTTAATGGATATCATGCTCTGATCTTAACTTTGGCATCTCTTTCCTTATCGATCCCATCTTCGTTTGGGGAGGGAAATTCTGCAGTCTGCATTCTTCCGAGGGCCACTCGTCTCATGGTCTCTTTTTCTTCTCTAAACCCTTTCTTCCCCCTTTTTCATTAAGCCCTTCTCTCTCTCTCCGTTCGCTAGCCTCACCCCGAGTGCCTCGAAAGTGTCCAGGTCGTAAGTAAAGTCACGTTCTCTTGCCGTGACTCCGGCGTTATGCCGTTCCCATGATTTACGCGACTGCAATTTTTCCGGATTCGTCGGTGCGGATGGTCGAATAGGTGCATATCAGGTGATAATGTTGCTTTCGCTTTAGCGTCGTATCTCTAATGCTTCTTCGAGTATCTCCTCGAGTATTTTATGCGTAAAAAGTGGGAGACTATCTTCTTGAAGTAGCAGATCTGTCTATGCTAACGTATGTATCCACCATTTTTGGTGCATGGCAGGTGTATACATTTAAAGTCTACAGTCTTAGTTGGTAACTTTTACATTTTTTTAGCGTGCAAAATTGATTTTTTACTTAAATTGTCCTAGTGCTCTATCTCTGATACATTTTATCTGATTTTGTAATGTAATAGGGTGAAAGAATATCTGGCTCTTCTTCCGAGATCGTAGTAACTTTTAATTTAACGAGGAAAGTAATTTTGGATCTATTTCTTCAGTAGATTGGGAACAGAGACTGGAGTAGATGTTTAACTAGGCGCTAGTCTCATTCGTTTGGGGACCCCAATCCAGCCTGTACTCCTATGAACTCTCTTTAAAATAATTTTTCGAAATTTAATATTTTTTTACTCGTTAACTCGTTCTTTATCCAAGAAATGTTTCCGAGCTGTTACTCAAAATACGATTTCTGTTGAGTAATTCTATACAATATTTTCATTGAATGTAAACTGTATGTAGAATTCGGTGAAATTTAAAATCTATTTACTATTCATTATAATTGATTGTGTCATTACTTATGATTCAACACTTTTTTAATCTTCTTGGAGTGGATCATTTTTTATGATTTTCCTATTACCATTATAACAAAATTGTCGTTTTTAACCCGATGATTTCTTTAGGGATTTTGAAGTGATCTTTGTGCTTCGGAACTCTGGTAGCCTCAATTCGTTCCAGTTCAGGGAGTGCCTTGGTTACAACTCGATTATTTGCATAACAAAATGAACTTTTTTCTACTCTGTTTTTCAAATTTACGAATACAGTGCTTTGCAGTAAAAGTTGTATGAATTTCCTGAGATCATTTTCCGGGGATAGTGCAGGAACATCCGAAAAATTTATCATTCTCCCAAAAAAGAAGGGATAGTGTTACATCACCTTATCCATATTTTATCTTGTGGGTGATGTAACCGTTTAATGAGCGCATGCGCTTATTAACCCACTCGATTCCTTCATTATTTCAAATAGCGAAGAATAGAGAAAGTTACCATTATGCCGCCTAAGAGAAACCGTTTTTTTTTTTTTCAACGTAACCGCGAGCTGAGCTATTTGCATGAACGAGGTATTGTCCTTCATAATCTTATTGATTGATGGATCAGTGGTCTAGCTCTGTTAAATATAAAAAACTTATCCAAATTAGTTGGAAATTGTACGGTATTATTGCGATTATAGTTGAGAGTTGTGGTATAATTTTCACTTATCTCGTTTCTGATATTAAAAGGCATGGTGCTGTACAAGTGTGAATTAATAAAACCGATTATTCATAAAGAAGCTGAGAAACATTTCATTCCTATACGTTCTGCAAATTTGCGCTCTCATGCGTCTTGATATAGGTGCATTTTTAATATATTTTAGGCGTAACCCCCCTCTTTTAATTGCATCTAAGAAGTATTTGGCAAATTATCTCTGTTTTATTAAGTAAGATCTTTCGAACGGACGTGGTATTTCCTTTTAGTTAATTCGCAGGCACCTTCACGAAAAATTGTGCAGGAGATAAAGAATAATTTGTTATTTTTTTATTCCTGAAAATGTTCTTAGTCATCTTGGGAGAAACCTCTTCAAGATGTTTTAATTGGCTTTTGTAAATGGCTCTTTAAGCTGAAAAATATGCTGTTTTTTCCTTAATTTAGAACTCGGTAATCTTATCTTGGGTGCTTTAATTAACTCGTGGATGACCCACATCTGGTGATTCACTGATGTTTGAAGATGACTTGTTCGAATTTACAAATAAATATAAATATCGGAAAATGGGTCCGATAAAATGATTAATCCTACGGATAAATCACTTACAGAATCTGTAGAACTTTGACCGTTCTTATTTAAACTATCTTGTTTCTCAAATAAGTGTCAGTGTTTCATATCTCAGCGGGAAGGATTATTCAAGCGATTAGATAAAATATTACATATCTACACTGCATGAAATCCACCTTATCTTAGATAATGAGTAGCCTATTCCCTTAATTTGCTACGTAAGAATGTGGAAGTAAGTAAATTTATCGAACTTGAATGTTGAAATTTCGTGTTTTACTCAAAGGATCAACTAATTGTAAGATTAAAAATAAAATCCACCCCAGACAGTGGCTGAAGCTAACTTCCATCGCTCTGAAGATAAGAATCCATCGACCGGAAGAACTTTCGTTTTTCCGGTTTTTCGTGTTTCCGAGAATGTTTTCTTTTTGATTCGATAAAAATATGTAATATATTTTTAGCTTTATTTTTTCCAACTATTTTGTCAAACAATCTCAGCTGATATATTATAACTAAGTCCCGTTGATATTATATAGAACAGTTACATATCGTCGAAATCGAAATACGACTCAATATCTGATTTGCCTGATGCCTTTTCATAACGACTTGGCCATAATCTCTGTATTATACCGAACCCCTAATTTCACCTGTTTGTAACGTTAAATGAAGTATTAATAATAGTAATCTTAAAAATACATAGACAAAGACAAGGGGTCCCAATCCATTACCAGCTTGCCCTTAATGTTCTGTCAATTCTATGTGGCCCTTATTTGTGAGAGATAAAATATTTCCACGGTCTTTCCTAAATATTTATCGTTTTGCGATTAATAGCTAGGGTGCAAGAAAAATATGATTCAAATATTCTTCTCGAAGAAATTATAATTGTCGGAAGTTTTATTATTTATCATCGGAAAGTAATCATGAAAATAATCACAAAAAGTGAAAGTTCTTAACTATTATTACGAAATTCTTCACTGCAGGCAGATTCTTTATCTGTTGGCAGTCGGCACCACTTAGGAAATAAATGTAAATGACAGAATCAGTTCACAGGAGTATGTGAAAGTGAAAGATATTATTCTAATTAAAAATGTAAGCGAGTGTCAAGGTTCCAGAAAAAAATCTTTTCAAATGCAAATATGAAGATAGAATCTAATAAGCCCCCGATGCAGAAAATTATGCGAACGAAGTGCTTTCAAGAACGTTATCCACCGTATCAGAGTAGCTCGACTTAAAAAACCTTCTTATTACCCTCGTTAAAGCCTAACCCTTCTAAAGGCTTATTGGCTTGGCCCACAATGATATCCTCAATCGCCCACTTATAATCTAATTTAGTAGTCGTGTGCTGTCTCGGTCGTCTAGCCGTCTGTGTCGCAGTAAGAGATCGGTGGATGATCAGGATGCCATTGTGGTCTGCAGTGACTAATGACAGTATCCAGTTCTCCGTCACCCGCGACTTGACGCATCTCTCCGACCTTGGAAGCACTTCATGTTCGAGCATCTCTTTATACTTGTGCACAGCTGTCACTCCGGAGACGTCGTTTTGCAACTCTCTCACGTCGAAGTAGCCTTCCCACGAAAAAGTTACGCTTCGGAAATCGTCCTCTCAGTCTCACAGGTTAATCATAAGTGCATTTCGCAATCGGGAGGTTTATTATTTAATGGGGAAATTGAATGCATTGTAGGATGATCTTATGATGGGAAAATTGAATTTACGATATTACTTAATTTGTATTTCTATGTATCTATTTGCTTCTATGCTGTAAGTGATCTAACAAAGACTGAAACGGTCTCAGGAAATGCTATAGTGATGACACTCAAAGTAGCAATGTCGTAACTTCTATGACATCTTCAAATCTGCAAAATGGTGTAATTTCAACGGTGTGGGGTTTCAATGGGTTGTCGTTATTTGTGAGATTAAAATAAAGTTATCATTTTATCCTATCCGTTATCCTTTTCATGTTTTCTTTACTGTAAAGCTTATGTTTTTATTTTAACTTTTTTTTCATCCATCCTTACCATCCTTAAAATAACTACAATTGGATGTTCTCGGTTTAATATTGGAAAGAATAGAGATAATTACCTCGGCCATTATTAAATCTCCCACATAACCAATCTGTTGGAGGAAAAAAACTACACGTTCAAATAATGGGATGAATAAATTTCTTTAAGTTGTAAAATATTTGGAATATTTTTATTATAGAATACCCAATTTTTAATACGCTTTGGAGTGGGTGATTTTCGAAAATGAACACGAAATAAATCTCTCGTCACGTCACGTTATAGTTGACGTATTAGTGGTTATGATGCACGTTCGTATGAAGATTTCTCCCTCTTGGTTAAATTAGGTGAGATGTAAATTTACCCTAATTTATACAAAATCTTGTCCATGTATTTATTTAATATATGAGTATCACTCGAGGCCTCGACTCTGTTAATACCATTTCTCTCTTAACAGTGGTCTCACCAGTTCAACGGTATTGCGGTACGTTTGTGATGATGTTATCACATTTTTATTGGGCCCATGCCAATGTTCTTTGTCACCCTGTGTGACTTTTCGAGAACATCGTTTCCCGTAGCTAATTACTTTAATCAGTGAATACCCTAGAACTCTGTATGCACATCATTAATTGATGCTATGGGTAAATTCGTTCACTCCACCGGGGTATTGTAAGCCTTTTTAATGCGTAAAAGGCAAATGAACAGAATATACGGTGTTCCCAATTTCCACAAAGCCAAGGAAGCTTCATCGATGGAAAATTGTGGTTTGTTATTCATTCGGCATCAATTTTGAATCTCCCCGCATGAGTTTAAATAATGAAAAATTGGTAACGTGAGGTATATTGTACATACAATAGAGCTTTAAATTCGGTACCGAAGGTTAAAGGAACTTTTTAGAGGATGCTGTTAATCATTCTGAGCAGTCCTTTGTTTAATGTCCTGGTTTCAATTTAATTTCCTCGTATCTGTCTCATCGATTACTTAATGAGGAGAGTAATGGAATTGCACGTAAAGCTTCCGCCGCAGTCACCCATCGCTCCTGTTTGCTCCTTAATCACTAAAGTTGGACATCAATTTTCAATCCTTCTTTAAAGCCTTTCCAACTTTCAGAACCTGGTGCCAAGGCATAAATCACCGTAGAGTACTATCTTTTAATTGCTTTCTGAAATCAATTACTAGGAAATGAAGAATGGAGAAGGATCATGTTCAAGTTTTTTTTAATATGAAGGGGGATCGGAATAATAGGATGTGCTAGCTTTTAATTAATTTTTGAAATAAGTTACTTGCTAATGGAAAATAGAGAAGGTGGTTTATAAATATGAAAAGAAATTAAAAGTAGTTTCTCTTTCAGTTATACCTTGAAAATATTTAGTTATGAATCAACTCTCTTCTATGGGGCATAATAATTGTAAATTGAAGTAAATTATAGTTATAATAATAAATTTTATTCACCCATGGACATACATATGCATGTATAGGATAAATCATCAATAATCACACCGACATAGCAGAATCTAATTTACATTAGAAACACATTACATAGAATTATGGTACAGCATTGAACAACATAAATTTGAATTATAATACAGCATAGATTTTATTCTTATTCTCACATTTCATCTTTTTAACATATCACAAGTTCCCCTCATTTACAAATTCATTTACACTGTAGTAAGTTTTCGTTAGGAGAAATCTTTTAATTGTTTACCGAATTGTACATTTTTATTGTCTTTGATAGGGTCGGGCAATTTATTATAAACTTTTAAGGCCATCACTTCAAAAATACGTCCAGTTAGGCTTAATCTATGAGATAGAATCCTCAACTCAACTATCAACAAAGATATACAATAATACCTCGAATTAAAATCCGTTGTATATACTAACTTTTCGATGAACGAACTATTTTTGTACTACTCTTTGGCCTTTAGGTACGGATTTAATTCCTGCAAACGAACCATGGTGCTTTTATTATCCCAAGTATATAGGCATATGTACACTCCTGGCCAAAATTAACGCAGCACCGGCCGTAAGGATCGCTAGGGAGGTGCTGCGTTAATTTTTCCAGGAGTGTACGCAATGTCGTCTATTTGATCGCTCAGTAAACTGTTCCCTGGTGCCAACTGTGGATCTAATTAAGCTAAGCGCATCGCGTTTATAACGTTGGTTTGTTTGATTTCAGTTCACGAGGGTTTGTATTTTGGTTTCGTAGATTTTCACCATTATTATTTTAACATTCTTCCCTGAATCGATGAAAGGAATCATCGTAGAAAAAATGTATGGAAAATGTTTTCCAAAAGCTATGTAAAAACTAAAAATGTCGTGCACAAAAATACATTCATAAAAAGAAATTTTAAAAAATTGCAAGGCTGTTTTAAATACGAACTTCAGAATGTAACGAATCACGTTCGTAAGTCTAAGTATATACAGGTGTATGGAATATGTAGTCCCTCAAATGCCTGCTTGCCATAGTTAGTTATTCAAATGACGAAGTAATTGTTTTTATAATAAGTAAAAAGTGTATGCCTCGCCATAATTCTCGTCGAAAGTATGCCCAGTTTTTCATCTAATTTGTTTTGGATTTTTTGAACTTCATCTCGACTGGTTTTGTAGATCTTAAAAAATGAACGCTAGAAAAATGAGTTTTTCATTTCCAGTTTTGATAGTATAATAAGATTGTATCACAACCTCTCATTATAGCTGTGGAGAAAAATTTTCTTCAATATATATCTTATATTTTTTTAGGCAATGTAGCCAATATAATTATACATTTTATGAAGGTTTTTTTTACCTACGTGTCGTATACTAGGGAATAAGTTCCATAATTATTAACCTTTCTGTTTCATAACGACATCAATTTAGAGGCTTTACATGTATCCACGTAGCGAACTCATTTCCAAATCCTCTAACAGTCATCCGCCACCCATTTAAACCCATCCACCACCGAGGCAATAAAATTTTATCGCATAATTGCCACATATGAATACCCTAGATCCCGGTATGGTTTTGGGCTGTAAAAATGGATGATTATTGCCCTTTTATCGAAATGGCGTCGAAATTCGGCCTCGTTCTTTAGTCTTGCGGGATCTGGTCGCAATATTTGCTGCCGCCTGCTTTTTCTATTGCCGCTAATTCAATTTATTTTCCTTTTATTGCCGGGTTCAGTTACCTATCCCTCCCGACTCAACCGCTTTGCGGCATTTCCACATCTTTCTTCATTACCCGACCTGCGATTTGTCTTCGCGTCTCATGAATTTTTTCTTACCTTCCCCATTAGTCCTCCCTCTTTCCGTCTTTCGGAATTGAATGAAGTGCTGTAGAAGATGTTTTCACAAGAAAATTACCTTCGTATTTTAAGATAAGTAAAGTTTCGTCAAGAGCAAGTTTTTTTTCGAGTTTTAGGTAATATTTTATTGCGAAAATCCCTAATTAAATAACCCACTTTTTCATAAGGAAAAACGGACTTGAAAAAAGTCTGACGGTACAGGGAAGATATCTTTCAATTCTATTTTGCCTTGGTATTTTTCTTGGGTGTAGGCCCTTATGTACAACGATACCCTAACCCTTTTCCTTGTTAATTATACAAATATACCTTTGCCTCTTTTTGATGATTTAAAAAATATAATTTTCTCGTTTTTCTTATTGGGATTTCGGTTGGTGTTTTTGTACATTTATGTAATTTATATTTAATATATGTCGTCAACATTTGAAGAGGGTTGTTACGAATCTGATCTTATAAATACGTCTAATGCAATTTAAATATTATTCTCGTTTTTTCAGTATAGATTACGCGATATTTAGTTTTTTGACTCTCATGAAGTGCTCGATAATAATTCGGTTACTGGAGAAATACACCTGGAATCAATTTTTCAAGGAAAATAGGCGAATATGCGTCGAAATTACTCCGATGAATTTTTGTACTCTTCTTTTTTTCTAAGTCAAAATTTAATCAGGATTTTTTTCTCGGAAAATTGATTCCTTAAATATTTTTCCTGTTATGGAATACTATATTTAGTAACCCCGGTTATGTTGAATTAAATGTGGTCGTTCGTCAAAATTGAGGCAATGTTTCTGGAATTATTAAAACTAATTTATTTTATAAATACAAAATAACAAAATTTATCGAAGGAAAATGTTTTATCGAAATGATTGTATTAATCATCTCAAGTTATAAATGTAAATGTATAAACTAACTACTTTATCTGTATGTGATTTATTTTGGTAGTTGAGCTTATCTCAGCGACCTTCAGCTTAGAAACATCTCTCTGATTGCCTTGCTTTTGTTCGTCGTGAGTGATTCAGATACAGAATCAACGCCAGCAAATAATCTCAAGATAGCTGTAAGGTAGATGTACTTACCTTTGTTTACTTCAAGATAAAGAATTGGGATATGTATCATGGGTAATCCAGAATTAAAAGTAATCTTCAATCTCGATAATGAAGTTTGATAAGTAATTCTAGTTCTATGAATATTTCATTGGTATAACTAGGGTTCAGTAATTCAAGTGTACTTATTCGCGTACAATTGGTAACTTCCACAGATTTTTTTTTCCAAAATTAACTATTTAATGATATCCAAGTACTTTTCCATTAATTATAATGAATCCAAGTAATATTACAATAGCTTATTATCTAGTATATCTAATCGTATTTTTTTTATTTTCGTTGCCACGCCCAATGCAAAAGGCACGACGAACTCAATTTTTAAAATATCTTCTGAATCATTTTTGGGCGCATGTCTTCATCATTCTTATCTTTTATTTTGATATTTTGTACTTAAGAACTAGGAAAATATTTATGATCATCTGTATGTCAGAAATATTATCTAAATCTTTAAAGCAAAACATTAGAAGATAAGGATAGACCGTACAGTGTTATCTTGGAAGTCATATACTGTCGGAGCATAGTAAGTCGATACTTTGTGGGAGGCTGAGGTTGCATCAGAAGGCGAGTAAAAGCTCACAGTATGAGGTAGGAGTGCGATTGCTTATGGATATTACATAATCGTAACTGCCGATTAACTTGAAATTATCCAACTACTGAGTTTGAATTTTACATCATTTTAAAATTTCCGACATTTTTTTGTGGATTGTCGTTAGTTAAAAAATCAATAGTCAGCTCTATTCTGTTATGATTACATTCGGTGCCATTTTAACAGTGACTCCTAGGTGAATTAATTACCAAGGATAATATAAACCTATCTAATAATGGATACTTAGAAAAAAAGAGCTTTCCCTGAAATACCTGCAGAAAAGTTATCTTCGTTAAAGTTAATATTAGGTTTTGCTGGAGCGGCAATTGAACAAGATTTAATAACTCTTATTCTTAGCATCTTCTCTTCGACTAGAAGATTTTTGTAAGCTACTTGTCATCAATTCATAAATAACAACTAGACAAACGTCACAATTGCGTAAGCAGCCGAGGCTGTAAATCTTCATCATCGAAATCTTCTTCCGAGTCATAGGTGTCACTTAGTACTTTTCTTTTGTATTCTCAACATAGCGCAATATTTGCATCTCTTCATAAATATTGAGTTTTATATCTGAAAATGTCTAAAATGACTTCAATTCCAGAGACCTCTGACCCTTACATTTATCTGACGCATTGTTGATGACGAGGGCCTCCAGTCGCGCCGCATTTGTCACTGTTTGACAGCTATAGTTAACCGAAAGAGATGCTTGAGATACTTTTAATGGGATTATATTTCTCTTATGCTCTGCGAACTGAAAGGAATCTAGCGAATTATTACCGATTCTTTGCAAATCATATTATGAAAGTTTGATATGAAGTTAAATCTACACATTAAGATTAAACGTTCATTTATTTCTTAGGATGTTTCAATATTGGTAACGTGTAGATAGTTTGGTATAATATTTAATCTACACATTAGGATTATTCATTCATTTATTTCCTAAGGTGTTTCGATATTGGTAACGAGTAGAAAATTATAATTAATCGCTTTTATATTCATCTAAATCAGTGGCTTAATTTATATTTTTGAAATGCCTTATGAACAGAATTCTTAAAATTTCAATTGAGGAAAATCCTTTCACTTCGACACCATAAATAGTTAATGATTGATACGTCAATCTTCTCAATCGTATATCCATCAAACTCGGATCGTCCAGCCAGGAGATAAGTTCATATAGCGAATGTCATTCAGTCATCTATTCAAGCAATTAGAGGACGAATTTATATCCTTAGCAGCTTTGATACACTCGGTAGTAAACGTTCGGAGAACTTACTATTTCGAATCGAACGTTGATTGACAGCTTTTAAAAATACTCCTGGATTTCACGTTTCTCTTGGTTTTTATGTTACAATTTACATCCAGTTATTGATTGTGTATTTATATTTTTTGTTATTTTCCTTTGTTTCTCTTCATCTTTTAGCTATTACTATCGGTAGGTTAGCGCTGGTTTTTCACACCCCTATTCTTTCTTGGTGTTTTCCTGCATTGGATTGTTATATTTCCCTAAGAATTACTTAAGTTTTTTTAATGCACAATTCTTCTCATTTCTCTCATATCATCCATTTAAATAAACGATTATATAAGATATGACAATGGCTTTGATGGGAGATGAGTCTTTCTGTTTCAATCTCGCGTAAATACATTTTATTATTATTAATTAGCGTGTGTGTTGTTCAATTGATACCATTTTCTTTGAACAGACAAATAAAATGTGTGGTTAATAATAACCTCTTCCTCTTTACGTTTTTCTGTTGGATAGCCTGTACCGTAGTGGATGCAAAAACACCTTGTTTTGCGTCTAATGCGCTTATTTCGTCCTGCCTGCGTTCACATCATACAGCGATAGATGTAACATCTGACGGTCACGCTACGAATGATGCTCATATAGACACCTGCTGCAGCATCAAAGGGAGCACCTCTCTATCTTTTGTGCGATGTAATAGATGGCGCTGATTTGCAGGCGGAAGCGTCACGCGCGGCTAATTTAAGCGTGCTTGCGAAACGACGATCAAAGTGACGGATTAACGTTTCGTTTTTGTTCGCAGCGAATCGCGAAGTTTTTGTGGAGTATATTTCGCAGCGGTGACGTCAGGTTTGTTTATGTGAAAATTAGAGGTTTAGCGATGTTTCTGAGCTTGATTCGGTGAACTATTGAGAGAAAATATGAGCAGGTTCGAATTTTGTGTCTCTATATGCCTATGGCAATGCTAATGACTATTTAAAATCACGGAATCTCTGGTTACTTTCAGTGAGGGCATTCGTGACGATGAAAAAAGTAATTCATAGCTTTCCTGCATACATTAACGATAATTCTTTTTCAGTATGATTGTTTTCGGGATCTGCTTACAGTAGTGAACAATTAGTTTAAATTGCACCAAAGCTCGAAGTTTGAATTTTCATTTCGTAGAGAATATTACTCTTCTAATGGGATGAAACGAATCATTGACAGCCTTATTTATTTTCATTTTGACATTATGTTCGTTTATCTTGGCATTTAAATCCAAGTGGAATTGAACGTTTTTGCAGATTCTGATGTTTGGTAACGATTGTTTATGACCAATGATCGTTTGCGAACTCTTTTTCTTTTCATAAATAAGCGGTGAAATTATTGTGCGCAACATTTTTTAGCTATTTTAATGTCGATAGTAGTTATAAACATTAATTGAAGTGATAACTTATTGATGTTTTGCGAGGTATCAACGTGACACCTCTCACTTCCTAATCATGCTCTCTTTCATCTTATAGCAATTTCATTATTTTTTTCTTTCTGATAAATGTATTGCTGTAGATTTACGTAAGTTGGCAGGAAGGGCTGTTTAAAGGCCTTCGACTGTCTGTCCCCCAAGGTGCTCATTCTGCATGGCTGCCAAAAACTTCTTAATCCCCGCATCTTTATGATAAGGCCTCAAGATACTGAGATTCCCCTGGTATTTTTTCTCCACCTGTTTGCGTCGATCCCATCGAAGATTTAGTATCGAAAACATTATACGCCTCATCCATGCATCCATTTTTTTTGTGGCCGTTCAAGTCTCAAGCGTGGTAATTTTTCTTACGCGACACCTTTCTAACCGCAACTATTTACTTTCAAATGCTATTCGTTCCAGGTGAAGGGATGTGTTTTCTATTTCTTTTACTACAAGGTCGTGGGGGTTGTTTTCGTTTTTCTTGTGTTACACTTTTTCGCATTCGTATTTATTTCGCATTCTTTTCAGTGAAGAATGTATAATTGTGGGTTTGTACTTCTGGAGGCCAAATATCACTGGAGGCCAAGTATCAAGAACGATATTTAGCGTACCTTAGGTTGTTTCCTATACATAACTTGAATGTCCTACCCTTCTATATGTTCCTGTGCCTCTTTATTCCCTATTCATTGCCATTTATTTTCCTTTATTGTTAGCTTATCGTATCCTGTATGTCATCTACCATCTTAAATCTTGGTATCCCCCCAGTCTTTTACTTCGTATTCTAAACTGAATTAATTAAACACTTCTACTCTCAATATTCGACCCCCACTTCCTCTATCGACGTCTAATAACTTAAGAGACTTGAATTCTTATCAATCTTCCTTTCGCACGTTTGTTGAGCGTCGATAACGTCTAGCGTCAATTGCTTTGTTCACTTCCACAGAAGATTTCAAAAGTGGTTTATAGCTTTGTCACTGTTAAAGATCCTATTAAGCTTAACGAGGTTTAAGAGCTGATCCAACTTCATTACTCCAAATCCTCCCACGTCAGCGAAAGATATTGCATTGCAATTAATAGCAAACTTCGCAGTATTACAAATTCGCAGACTCTTGTCCTTCGTATAGAATTATTTTAATATTACAAAGATTCGGAGCATAAAGTTTTCGGTTCTGACAAAGGCATTTTATAACAAATAAGATAATGTTAATTTCAATGTCTTCGGCATTTTTAAGTAAATTTTTTCCAAAAAACTACTAAGGTTAATAAAGCATAATTTTTTCTTGAAGAATTCTTTCGTCTTTACTATTTCATTTCGATATAAACTCGTTCTACGTTAACAGTAAGACTCTCCAGTATAGAGCAACTGCGCCATTACTTCTTCATCTTGTTCTATAAATTTCCGAAGTTGCCTCGACGGCGAAATTGGTTGATTGCGGTAAACAATCACGGATCCCAAAGATCGCGGAATTGTTGATTCTATCAATAAATTATTGCTGACGACTTGCTCGGAGCCTTGAATCTCGAATCTCCCACCACTTAGGTGTCTTGTATATCGTTTGCTAGGTAAACCAAACGAGCAGCGGCATGAATAATCATCATAGCAAACATCTCGATATAACACCTTGACTTTTTATAGCTGTGGGGATATTGAGTTTTCTCAGGTGGTTCTGGGACTATTCTGCGCGACGGCGAATTTCGAGCTTTCGTGCGACGCAGTTGTTTCCGTCATTCTTCCGTTTGTTTACTCTTATTTTGATGAAATGTTTGTAGATTGATGATTTTACATCTCTAAGATTGATCTGAAATTGCGTCTCTTGTCTTAAACATTCCTACGTATGAAACACTGCGGCTGTAACGCGGTCAAGTAAATTTGATGTAATCATTACTATGTGTATTATAGTCATTCATTATTGTATTACCACATTTTTACGATACTCTAAGGTAGTTATGATTCAATTTACGTATGTTTTGGTGCATCGATTATCGATATCGATCGTTTATCGATTCAAATATAACAATAATTTATTGAAATGTTTTATTCTTACCGGTATTAAATATCGTTGCTAGAAGATATGTGAGTAATTCAGTTATAAGAATTTGAACACTCCCAAAAATTGATTTCCTTTGGACCAGAAACGTTCTTCTGTGCCGTTGGCAGACTTAAAATCACTCGCATTGAGCTGTTTGTGTGCTGAGGTTCTCCTTCTAAAGAATGCTACAATTAATGTCGCACAGTAAAGATTTAATTCATATACTTTTTCAACTTCAAGAAAGAAATTTCTTCAGGCAGTTCAATGTTGTTTAATATTTATAGTGTGTTGCGTAGCTTAGATGAGTAGATGTGATTTAAACGTAACACTTAGTGGAATCGATGTAGTTATATTGGAATTCATAAATCAATATTGAGCGTAAATGAATATTTTTTATAGGAAAGACTGAGTTGTCTTTGATAAGCATTTTTATCTATTTTTTATATCAAGTGTTTATTATTTCATATTTTACTATCATTATTACTCTTAGGTGCCTACGTCCGACGTTTTCGTCTTGGATCTCCGATTGCTAATGCCTAAAAAAGTTAATTTAATGCCTAATACATTATTAATTATTATTATTGTTTAAATTCGCCACTGTTACACAATTCACGGTTTTCAGCTATACTATACCGAATTTTATTTGAAAATTCAAGTCTGGTACGGAATGCACGCTTTCTCTATCAAAAGAAACTCTGCTCGGAAATTATCTAGACGTATTCAGTTCATTTTTATGCCCCCGTTTATTACGTGGCCCACCGAGGAAGGTCGTGGACGCATACCTTTCGGCCCTCGCTTCCCAGGTGTCACCTGTTTTACTTTCATTTCCACATTCCGCCGCTGCAGAATTAATCACTCGCTCCAGAAGGCTTAAGCATCGATCCTCTGAAACTTCCGGAATATTTAAGTATCCACCAAGAATCCACCGTGGCAGATTGCTTCATCCGACGAAAATATGAAAGGGTTCCGCACCACATGTATATAATGGGCTCCCAGGTTCGTCTGTTTATCTTGAATTCCTCTGACAGGCCGAAAAAGAATACCAAGGCGTCGCGTCTAAAACTATACTCTCAAGGGCGATGTCCTGGCGACTATTCGGTTTAGGAGGGAGTGATTCATTTTCCGAAAAATAATAAGTTAAATTTTCTGAAGCTTCCCGAGTATTTAGTTTTCGCAATGAGAATTATTTCTTAGAGATATCGATATCATGCCATCTGCTTTATTAAAAACTAATTGTTTTGACTGACACCAGGATTGATGTCGTGAACGCCTATTTTTTTTCTTTTTCTTAATTTTATCCATTAATAATTGACCCGGTCATTCATATAATTTTATTGTAGCGGGTCGTTTAAGTGTATGATCTTTGTGTATCTCAGTTGACCAAAGTGGTTCTTTCCCTAATCATCTTTGTCTTAATTATTCATTGTTTGCTATTACGTAGCTTGGAAAGTTGGTTGATATTTTAATAGAAAAGAATATTACTTTGAAAATTATTATTTTGAAGTTAATCAAGAATTCCAACCGGAACCATTTCGCAGAATAATTAATCCCGGTAATAATCTTTTAATCTAGGATTGGTTTTTGACTCACAAGATGTTAATCACATTTCTGTAGGATTTAGAAAATATGAGTTGCATTGTAACCTAAGTTATTATTGTTGGAATTGGAGTTGATAATGGCTGCCTGGCTGTGAAGAAAGAAACTTTTTAATGAAAGATTTTTAATACCTTTTTGTTATGGTTAATGTATTGATAATTACAACGAAGGAAGAGATAGGATATTTTTTCTTAGTTGATAATGACATTTATTGATCTCGTCTTAGCATGTTATACAAATCTTCGCGCTTACTTTTGGGTCTTATTCGCGTAAGAGTAACTAGCTGAATAAAGTTTTCCATCATTATCATGATTCCTCTTTTTATTATGTTAAGGATCTATTTATAAATCATTCAATGCTTTCACTTTTTAGTAATTAAATCGATTTATTTCTGCGAATTAGTTTAATTTTAATTAGTATTTTTGTCGCATATGGAAGGGTTTAAAAAGAGTAAATAATAAATATAGTCAGAATGAAAATTTTCGAGTCAGGTTGTGTTTGGTTTAATTGATCAATTCAAATGAATTTCAATTATTTTAATCAATTTACTTTCATATAAAGATGATTTTCAACGCTTTGCGTCGAAATAGATTGCCCATCACTTCACTCTTCAATTCAAACATCGGTTGACTTTATTCAATCATGTTCTCGTTAACCTCCTTCACCGTCGTAATGAAGTCATTATTTTAGCTTTCGCAACTTCGATTTATAAACCATTCACTTTCGTTCTCTTTATTCGTCCATTGTTTCTCTGAGGGATTCCTACAGATACGTCCGTTCCACTTTTTCCGCGAGCTACTTGGGCTTTCAATTAGATGGCGATTATTTTCACAATCGCGTCCCTTTTCCTACTTAATCTAGAGAGATTTGTCGGCGACGCGTGAAGAAAGAGGGACGTTGACGAAAGGTCAGCAAAGGTCAAGCACGTCGTCAAACTTTAGGGCTTCTTTTTAGGTCTCCAGGAGCCGGTGTTGAGTTTATGCAAATGCTCAGCTATAAACCAAAGCTTGTTTCAGTCTAAACCATATGAGGAGCGGTGAGAATGAAGGTCAGATATGGGAGAAAAGGGAAACAGTAAACAAGGAGGGTGTGAATTGCTCCTCCTAACCCACCACCCTCGCCTCCCTCCGCAGCGAGGTTGCTCTGCTCGCCGCTCTGCATTGCGACGCTGCGATCGCCTCGCTTGCGACACCGTCATGAATGACCGGCGATGGATAGGGCGACTTTCCGTAGGTGCATACAAAGAGAGCACGTTCCATTCGTGCCTATCGCCCCACTATTTTGTTCGCTTTCCCCCATCCTTCAACCGCCTCCCTGCCTAACGGAATTCCGATGGGTTTCCTTCACCCATAAAAAGAACGCTTTATGAAAATGGTACGATTTTCCTTAAATCTTGGTTAGTTTAGTTAGCGGTTTTAGGTGTGGTTGTATCTATTGTTTTTTCGCTGACGTTTGCTCGATATCACGTGATGAAGTTCCTTCGTGTTAGATTTTACATTTTCTTCTCTCGTCCAATTTTTTGCTATCTCTTTTTGAAAAAACAAATAGAACCACTTGGTTATTTTACTGCGTCTATGGTGAAGGTCGTGTTTCTTTGCTGCTAGGTTTTCTGCGTATTTATTTAAAAATCCCCAGGAGATGTTGAGTTATTGCTGTTTGTTAGAAGCTTCATGATAAGTCTGAAAAAGTCGTTGGAAATTTCTTACACTGAATTCTTAAGAAAGAAATTTCTGGGTTCTCCCACAACGAGGAAAAGCTATCAGAAAATAGCTTCCCTTGTTTTTACGTATTTAATCAGTTTTGAAAAACTTCATGTCACTTAATTGCAGTTAATCGTATTGTGGTGCTTTAAGGAAAGAGGAACAGTTTCCGTTTTCGCAGGAAGTGTGGATTTTGAACAAATGTACGAAAAAATGTATTACTGGCCATATTTGATATTTTTGTTATAATTTTCATAGTATGAATAAATCATTTTCAGTTTCGAACTAAAATCTAGCGTGTATGATTCTGTAATTTAAATTTATTAAATTTTCAATTGATTTATTAGAGCAAAGACGTAGATGGGTTGGACTTAGTTCGTTAATAGCATCGTCTCAGCAATTAAATGAAGGGCAAAGTAAACCTGTACCTCACTCCTCATTTTGAAAAGTTGCCTCTTAGACAGAGCTGCCAGATATTTTCTATTGCATGGGCGACCAAATATGTGTTTGCTCCAATAGCTGTTTCTTTTTCAGTTTTAAATGGAACCTTTTACTCTTTCGAATTACTTTGGAAGAAGTAAGCTCCATTCATATATTTTTCGTTATAAGTATCAAGTTTTTAATTAGTGACGGAGTCGCATGGCGAAATATCCTCTTAGAAATACCGAAATAACTTTCTCGTGTACATTTCCTCGTCGTCATATCAAGGTTCGCCATCGGACATACCCCGGATGCCCCAATCCACCATCACGTAGCGTTCGATTCGGATCCCCCAATAGAAAAGCCCATCTCGTCATCATTCCTCGTTAGGACAGAAGTGGAACCATCCGAGCGTTCACCGCTCGCGTCGCAGTGAATCGCCGCGAATTGTGAGTGACGCGGGGTCTTTCCACGGGTCATCAGCGGGGACCCGACGGCAAGTCCATCCGAAAGCATTTTGCAACTCAGCAACACCTCATATGGCGCAGAACACCTTTCGTAGCGAAACTGGAGAAGTGCGATGGAGCTGTTCCCATTGACTCCCACCCTTCGTGATTACCTCCCCGGTTTTCCATTCCTCCACACGCTGCTCCCCGGACCGTGACTTCTTATGGCGACTCCCCACTCCGCGGTGTGCGTATGCCGGCTGCACGGTCTGGGTGCCGCCGACAGCTTGGCAACGTCGCCGCTCCGCGGAGTGTGATCACTCAGTGACCCTTCTCCCCCTCCTCCCCACTACATTTTTCATCTCCACCCTCCGATCACCGTGTTCTTCAAAGCTTCCATCTTACCCCCTCTCGGTAAGCTGCCCCGCCCCCCTATTCCTCTCTCTCTACACGCGATTTTTCTTTCTCGTCCTCTGTTTACCCTCCCGCCGCACGCTTCCTCCTCCCCCTGCTTCTTTTATCTCATCCCCGCCTCCCCTTCCGCCCGCTACCGTGAATCCCATTCAGTCTAACGTGCACTACTCTAAGGAAGAGAAGTGGACTTTTCCAGCGAACGGTGTCGTCGAGACGTTTTTCTCTGCTCGTGTCGCGAGTGTTTTTAGTGAGTCATCCGATGTAAAAGTGGAATAACAGTTCCCCGTTGAGTTTCTGTGGTAGTTTACGCCCTCTCTAGCAGGCTCTTCGATGGTGTGAAGGGTGCCTCAAAGTTCGCATCTAGGACCCTTGGGTTTTCGTCTCGCTGCTTTCGTAGACTCGTTTATTTTCCGAGTGTGCTTGTGTTGAGGAGTCGCCGAGGGCGGAGATGTATCGCCCTCCGCAGGCGCCGGTGAGGTTTAGGATCCTCGACAGGTCTGCATACACGGGGTCGTCGTTGCCCGAGGCGCTTTTCGCAACTGCACAGAATGCGTCCACGAGTAGCCCATGTGTTCGTTGCCGGCGTTCCTCCCCTGCCCCCGTTAAACCACCTGCGAGTCATCATCCACCGAGGAGGACACAGTCTGCCGGTCCGTCAACGGCACGGTAAGAGGCCCTCGAAGGAAAATTATCGTACACTGCGTATCACCTGTGAAATGTTAAGGTGGATATGTGTAATTAGTGTTAATGAAGTTCTCCGTTACTTTGTGGAAAAGCGGCGTTGAGTAGAGAAATGAATTTTTGATCAGTGAGAAGAGAGCTAGTTTTTAATTAGGCAAATTTCTTTTGATACTTTTCCTATCCGCAAAACAATATATATTTTCATTTCCAAAAGTTTTTTATTGGCTTGAAAACTAATTTATTGGAGCCTTATCTTCTTTATTTATTTTTTGTTGCAGGTAAATGTTTTCAATACCATTACTGTGAAATTAAATTTTTTCTTTTTATTCATCAAAAATTCTTGACTAACTTAAACGTCTGAAAAAGTTGTTGAAGGAATAGAGAGCTTACTCTGTTATAAAATTTCATGGCTTATGCTTTCAGCCAATAGATATCTTAACAATTTTACAGGAATGTTACTTATTCAGTGTACAAGCTTTTAAAATAAGGGTTGATTCTTTAGATTTGTTTTTTTTTCCTCGATATATTTTCCATCGTAGTATCTTTTCTCCTTTTCTAAATTAAATACGATTAAGGTCAAATTTTATCGATATTTTGTAAGGAATTCATTAAATTATCCTCTATAGGAGTAGATATCAAGGAAAAATAAATAGGTAGTTATTAACAGTTTTTTCCGCTGTTATAAATTTGATTTTGTAGGTGGAACACGCTACCAAATGGATATCTCGTTTTATGAAAAGCTATTATTCATCTCCTACGTTACAGTAACCTTTTTTACCCATTTGCCACAGGGCAATTGAATAAGAAACTCTAAAATCTACATTTTCCAAACGTCAATCCTGACTTGACCTTGTTACTTTCTCGCTAATGCTATGAACTACGCAAGATCTAAGCGAGTATAGAGAGGGCATTAATGCCCCATATACGCTTATCAGCAGCTGGTGCATGGCCTTTCATGGGGAAAATGTCATTTTAAGGGCGTTCTTAGAGAAAGTTTTTCCCACATGACGCGATCGAAGCATCGTTACTATATCTCTAGCTCATGAGGAAAGCAGGTGGTAAGTTAGACTTACAGTAACTCCTTGGTACTTAATTAAGACGACAGTTTATTGTTAAACGCGTCCTGCAGCACCCGTCAGCTGTTGGAAGTACTTTGGCCCGTGGAATAGGCTACTGCGGCTTAGTCACCAATAAAGGGGAATTAGGTCACCACTTCACGTACGGGGATTTTAAGAAGCAGATCGGTTCTCCCATGGAGGGACCTTTAAATATACATACATCATCACGTCTTTATTGGCCGAGATTTGGACTAGAAAGGCCCGTCTTTAATTATACCCTTGTCTAATACAAACACTCGTAAAAAAGGAGTACGGCCACAAAGAAAAGGGTATATAAGATAATAGTGTGGATATTAAAATGTTCATCGGGTGTTTCTCATAAATTCGGTAATACGGATCTTTCCGTTGCTTACGAAAATCGGTAGAAACGGGATGCGATACGCTGACAAGGACAAATAAAGTTATTGGATAGATTTTTAAACCTCTAGAAGGGGAATACGAAAAACTGCAAAAGGTGTAAGAAAGAGTGAATGCAAGAAAAAATAGATCACAGAATGAAGGCGAATTAAATTTTCAAATAAACAGCAGAAAACAGTCTCCTTCGTCGTAGCATTTTGAACTTTACGTTTTATTTAATATCGAACATATTTTTCTGTAATCAGTTGTGGTATGGACATCAGATTCACAATCAGAAAGATTTTAGGTACTAGTACAACTTAAATGATAAATCTTAAAGTAATAAGGCAGGTCATAAATACTTTTGGATTGTAAGGATGAAATAATTGAAAGATGCATTATAATGCACAGGAAAGATAGATGGAGTTGAAAGGAATAAAATATCGCGGCATTTTGGTTGTGCTAGTGCCCAACGGATCGGTCAATCTTTCTTATTGGGCCGGAAGGTCTTGCGCCGACTCCCGGTGACCTTAACATTGAATTTAGCCTCGCGTGACCAGGAATGGCCACCGGCGAACATGCATAAGATTGGCCATGTTCGCGAAACAAATTCACGATAGAAATTCGGTGATCCCAGAAAGCCGAATAGTTCTCAGGAAAGTTACTGGAATTGGAGCATTGAATGAGTTGTTCAAAGAGGCGTCGGAACACGAGGTTCAAAAGCTCCGTGATCCAGGAGCTAGTCAAACGGTAAAGAGAAAATGTACTTTTTTTTAGTCGGAATAGTTGTAGAATGTAGAGAAAGGCTCGGAAAATGGAGCGACATGCCTTCACCGCTACAGTGAAAGTCGTTTTTTTTTCGAATGCACATATAAGCGCAGCTTACTCCTAAGGTGTTTAACCCCTAGTTAGGAGCGGCAACGAAAGTCGAGCGTCACGGCTATTTTTTCCGTCTACGGAAGCGTGAAAATGAAAAATCGTGTCGGAAATGGAAAGCGCGTGTTGACAAAGGGTTTTCATCGGCTGAAGACACGCCTATTATTCGTGCAACATCAATGAAGCCACCTCCGGTCACGATTTGCTCGCTAACAAGGGGAATCGGCGGAATATCCGCTAATCCAGTCAGCTTTACGGTCTAGCTGCCCTTACGCAACAGTTTTATGCGGGAGAAATTAACCTACGCGGGTCGTTTGATGCCAGGCAGGCTAAATCGGTTTGCGAATACCTTTGCGATCGCATTAGCTGAGGTAATGGAAATTATACGCTTTAATGGCGAGACAAGCAAAATTGTCGCAATAAATACCAGATTTAGTTTTTTCGTTTCGAGAAAGCACTGCTAGGTGTTGTAAATGGCTCAAAGGTATCTGTGAGATTATGCGTTGAAAGTCTTTCCTAAAGCTGCATTGCGTCTATAAGCCTGGAGATTAGGCAGGATTATTCCGCAAAAAGTAATAATCAAAGATTTGGGTTTACAGTAAGTTTTATAATATATTATTTATTTGTTGTAAACAAATTGAGTACATAAGTAAATACAAATAATATCAACTAAAAAGATTAAAACATATTAATAAAGTGGAAATGTTAAGCTAAAATGCAATAAATAATTAATTTCCATCAGATAATAGAAAACAAAAAAAATCAATGTCTTTTTTATTAAATAGCCAAGATTCAAGGCTTCTTGAGTATTTAGCTTAATTTATTTCTGGTATAACTTTCCCTTTTCTTTAGTTTAGTTTTTATGCGTTCGTGTTTTGTTATTATCATGTCCTAATAGTGATTAATGGGTAGTTATTCACGCAATTTTCCGTAAACAAATTGATAACCTTCGCTTTGCTGAGTTGTTGAACTTGTTTTATCGTATCACATGCTCTAAGAATTTGATGACGTTTGATGTGAATTGTAACTCCAAGCTATCGCTGTTGCTCGTGTGGAAGTTAGAAATTTAAATTCATATCACGTTTGATTTATGTGTATATACTTTGATGGTATGGAATGCGGACCTGATATTATGTTTATGTTTTATATTTTTTATTCCAAAGAATCTCGGCGGTTGTATATACTAGATCAAGCATCGCTAGTCAAAATTTTGATTTTCCAAACGAACATTTAAAATTTTAACTTCTTAAGCCCTGGCCTTTTCGTTGAATAACGAAGTTCTTCTTCACCTGCTAAGCGTAGGTAAAATTAATCGTATTTGAAGTAAGTCTATGAACAATGTTTCCTGAATAAAGTTAGCATACCACTTCAGCGTTTAAGTCATCAGTTGGTATACTAACTAGGAAAATAAATATACGAGTCACAGAATAGGTGAATACAATTTTAGCGATTATTTTTTGGCCATTCAGTCATTTGCTGAAAAAATAGTCCTCATACTTGTATGACGCTCGTATATTCTGAGTTTCGAATTTAGTATCAATGGCTCAAACACTCTTTTTTCTGTTTTTGTCGCAGCCGGTATACGCGGAAGAAAGCTTTGACGTCCATACTAAATAAAAAAACAAGAATTTCTTCCATTTTCTCAGAAATGTAAACACGGTTGTTGTATCTGAAGAGATAAAAAGAAGCCGATGTCATTTTAAAGAGATTAGTCACTTTCCAGAATTCGATAACTCAGGTTCGTTCTTCGTAAAAGGGTTAATCTATTGAAATTTCCACACACCTTCGATAAGCCCACTTTTCGCTCTCGATAAATTCCCTCCTTTCTCCAAGGGGAAGGACGTTCACCTTCATCTCCATGAGAGCCGTTGTATGTTTCCTCAGGGTTTTGTTTACTAACTTTTGCCGGCCGTATCTCGGGGGCTTTGCGTAGGAGTTGATAAGCGAAGTTACTTCACCGAGCGGCTTGAACTTGCTCTCTCAGTTTGCGAAATGCGTAG
Source organism: Sympetrum striolatum (assembly GCA_947579665.1). Classification (NCBI taxonomy): domain Eukaryota; kingdom Metazoa; phylum Arthropoda; class Insecta; order Odonata; family Libellulidae; genus Sympetrum; species Sympetrum striolatum. The sequence goes on along the minus strand of OX388345.1, from coordinate 72,663,697 downwards.
CTCTTTGCTTTCCGCTCGGAATAAAAACGTTCGTTTGCATTTGTTTATCGTTTGTCTTTCAAAGGGGCCGGCATTGAAAGAAACTGTTCCTTCTATTTATTCCCAGCCCGAGTCGAGGTGCACCATCACAGTACATGCAGCCTTAAATATTAACTTGCTTTAACAACGTGCATTACTGATTTTATCAAGATAACTTTTAAACCTTTAACTGTATGCACGCCTTAAGTCGTATTTATTGTTATTATTTTGGTATCCTTGCTTCTATGCATCGGTTTAGGCATGAATGAGCAAAAGTTTAAATTTTAATGCTATTTGCTGTTATATTTCAAAGCAACTTCTTGCAGGCAGAAACTAGTAGTGAGATCATTTAGTGAGAGTGAATCATTTTCTTGTTATCATGAGTACTTTAAATTTCTTGGAATTGGAAAATTAGTCAGCAGCTAAAGGGTCCAATTTAAAAATTTGACAAGAAATAGTAATGTTAAATGTGAAATGTATTAAGTAAGCTGCTAACATACTAGGTACATAATGTTTTCATCCAGTCATCAGTTTACTTCAATTTACCAAGTTCACGTTCAATTCCTATTTCGCTTTGGAAACTAAAATTGAACCGGTTTTACTATCTCTGATTTTGTAGCTCTTCTGCTAATTTTTTGTTATGTTTAACCATAGAGTAACTCTATGGTTTAACTTTTTCATTTCATTGCGTATGATAAAATTTTAGAATACCTCCTAAATTTAATTTCAGAGAACATTGCATCATATCAACTCAAACAGTATTCTTAAGAAATATATAACTTAGTACTTAGTATATCCAATGACCAACCTATTAAAGTTATCATCACAACAATCTTAACAATATTTATATGTATGAATGCTATTTAGAAATTTGTTTCTACCATGGTAATCCTTTATAATTATCATATAAGACCTCTACGCTACATCGTGTTTTTCCTTCTTTCCAACTCAATAGCTCAACTTTAAGGATTTTCAGTTATCTTCATGACAGAGATTATTTTCTTGTTTACTCTTTGGTGAAATGAACTAGTATCCATCGCCTCGCAACTTTACCTTTATAATTCTTGCCTTTTAAATCGACATTGCTCCTTAAATCAACGATTTATTAGTTTTAAGTTAAATAAATCTTTGAAGGTCGAAAAATCTCTCTCTTCCTTTGTTGTTGAGGAAGAACTGCTTAGTGAATCCTTGACTTTGTCCGGATGCTCCTTGAGTCGCACTGTTGGATGTAACGCCGTCACGGTGACGTTAGCGTGAGTTTCGACCTACTGCGGCGAATGATTGCTCAAATTTGCGTAAGCTGTACTTTTGCGAATGTATTTCACTGTGGAAAAGTGGCTCTATGCTGCCAACGTCTTTGCATTGTTCACCTTTTGAAGTTATTTTTTGAAGTACCGATTTTTGTGAAGAGTTGCGTAAAACTCAAGTTTTCGTGGTAGAAACATTTTAGGATGTGTCGTGTTTCATTGCAAAAGGTGGATTCGCTTTTTATTATAATAAATATAGTTCCTAAATTTATCATCGAGCATACTATTTTTATAATTTCGGTCTTTACAAGGTATCATAAAAGTTTTTTATCGGTTATTTTGACAATAGCTAATGTCAATGGGTCTCTACTGGAAATCTTTAGAATCAAATGTTAGTTTTCCTGGGAGAAAAAGAAGCTAAAAATAGCGGCATGACAGGGACTCGAACTCAAGACTCCCACTTTTCATTAGTATAGTGAATTCATTAAATACTTTATAGTTACACAACATTTTGGCCCATTATGTTTTTCATTACAAAGTTAATGCGTTAACAGTTTCATTTTTATTTATTATAGTTAGTGTCGTATTGTATTATTTGTTTGTGTCGTTGTTTTCTCTTCCTAACCTGTGCGCTTCTTGACGAGACACTCCATGCTGACTCAGGAAGGCTATTGTATTGACATTTAGTTAATAATAATTTAAATTCTAATCAATGAATCGTAAAATTAAATGGAATCGCACAGAGCGTCAATCTCCTAATCAGGCTGCTATAAGCATAGACTGTTCGTCAAAACAAAATCAAAAATTTACAATTGGAGATGAAAATGCTAATCCGAACGTATTGATTTCGGCTACCGGATATTGATCAGACCGCTCTTGTTACGTTCATTGAATATCCCACCCGCGAAGATCTTCGCACTGGTCGACCTTCGCATCTATGAAAGTGAACCTAAGCATTCGCGCATAAAAACAAGTTTGAATTATCAATAGAGCAAAGTGTAGTGAAGTGTTAACGGAACAAAGATTTCCTTTGGTGTTTTTCTTTTCGTAACCTAAATTTTATGTGACACCCCAAAGTGAAATCAGGAAATTGATCAAATAACTTTGTGAGAGTATTAAATTAATAGTTCGTTATGTATGTCTATGTATAACAAGGTTACGCCAACACTAATAAGCTTCTAAAACTCTTCTTTCACTACAACTCTAGAATAAGATCAAGTCAACTTTTTACTTTTCCCAAATTTTGAAAAGTTTCTTCCTTAAAATATTTAACGCATTACGTTAGCAATTCTTCCTGCTCTTTTTCATTAGTAATTTTTTTCTTTTACGAGCAAAAATTACATCCGTTTCCCGGAATTCATTATTTTTATAATATTCATCGCATCCAAATGACCCTTTCCTTCCTGTAAAATGTTCTTATTCAGGAAATGCTCCCATCGTATCAAAGGAAGGCCTTGGTACCTATCTACCTCCCATAGTAGTTTACTCTATATACTCATCAGTGCCTTCCTCCCGTCTCTTATTCTTAATCTAGCAGACAAGAGAGCTTTCGCATTATCTATTGACTCACTTTCTGAGGGTAACTTTAATTGACGAATCTGACGTCCTTCCAGAATAGAAACTTCGTTCGAAAGAGACGCTGCCTCGTGCTGATGACTTACCTGAACTATTTCTGTTTACTTCCATAAATCTTTCAAATCTCAGACTTAAGTTCTTTCCCCTCGTCGTTATTGTTTCAAGTCAGATTGATTGCAATCAAGTCGGTGGTCGAAATGCAGGATTAGTCATGATGTTTTCGAGTAATCGATATCGATAGCTGAGAGCTGGTGAGTAAGTTAGCAAAAGTGTTTATTTATTTTAATTTGGGTGTAAAATTTGTTTGAGAAAACAATCAGGATGTAATCATTAATGTTTGGGTTTTCTAGTAAACAATGAGATTATCAACTTTTTTACTACAGTTCATTAAATTTTTCCTTAGAAAACACTTACTCTGGTTATATAATAATTCTGTTGAACTTCGATTAGTAAATAAAAATATTGTGCTGTAAAACTACTCCGTTTTTCCCACTTGGTTCCTCGAGGAGTGGGCTAAATTTTATGTTTGCTCCTAGTATCGCCATCTGATTTCCTACTGATAACCTCATTAAGATTTTTTTAAATAAGTAAACAGAGGTACGAAATGACGAAGATTCTTAAAAAGTTCAAACTCAGTTTTTGACGTCGCATTTTTAGCTTCCAGTTGTTCTTTTACTACAAGATTCTCTTTGATATTTACTTGTGAAGTTAATATTTACTTATGAAGTGTTAGTATTTTAGAAATGCCGTGCCTTTCAGAAAAGTTTCATATTCATGCAATTCTTTTAAATTTCAACTTGAGCTGCTTTTCAGGTGATGGCTGGTTGGAGAAAATGCTCTCTTGCTCTTTTAATGTAGCACTTGGCTCCAATAATTATGATGACTACCATAACACCCGACTCTATTCCATGTTCTGCACATTTGAGTTCTTCGATATCGCCCTATTTTAGTCTTGTAATTACTGCTCGGATGTAATGAGAGGCTTCCGTATACGATTCCAATTTTGACGCATGCATTTTGCAATAAAATGAGGATGATTTGATCATTTAGTTACAGAAATCTCGGTCAGTCCTTTTCCGGTTAAAATTTGATGTGGCACAAGTCACGGCCGCCTTGCTGCTCCTGTCTCTCTATGATATTTATTAACAACATTCATTTGGCACATATTGTTAATATTGTATTGGTTTACACAGTTACGAGGAGTACATTAGTTACTTAGGGCATATAATTATTTCCTTTATTGCTAATGCTTCCCAACTACCGCACATTGCCATAAAATGACGAATTTTATTGCTACTGTTTGAAAATAGTAGGAATTAGTATACTTTCTTGTGGAATTTAGTTGATTAGAATATAATTATGGTGTGTTCTCCGATATTTTCATGTTTTCGAAGTCGAACTATTTCTTCTTAATCCTCAGTGAAAGTTAAATGAAGCATATGTAAAATGAATAAGATTCTGCGATACTTGGTGGAATTTCATTTTATTTTAGTTTTTACTGCAAAACTTGTACAAAAATAACAATGCAAGTAGTTGTGGCAGTATATTTTTATAAGATTTGCGGTAAAGACTTTTTTTAATTATATGTAATATAGCCTTCAGCTAAATATTTCCAGATATAAAAAGGAATCTTAAGTCTGCTATTAGTTAGTTGAAGGATTTATAATGACTTGATTCTTTAGTGAGAGTTTCCTCGTTAATTTTTCAAAGCATAATTTAAGTACAAAGCATAATTTAAGTAATAAGTACATCTTCGACTACATAGTGATAATAATGGATTGATAAACCAAAGATATCTAGCCGTAAAAAAGCTAGCTAGCTTCAATTACGTTAATTTGAGTCTAATATTTATAGATATATTATTACTAGGACAGCTGTTTGTATCCTGTTAATTTTTGCCCCATAGTTCTTCTATTTATGCTGGTCTCTCTAGGTGTATCCATATTAATTGTACTCTAATCTGTCTATTATTTGCTCTGTTTTTTGTCATAAGGGAATGCTGAGTTATTGTGAGGCACCCTTTGACGTTTAATTAGCTTCGAATCGCTGGTTGACTCATCCAGAGATCGCGCGCTGGCGCTAATAGAAGATTAAAAGGGAATCGCCCACAATGGTCTAAAGTAATTTTCGCGTTTTGATTAACCGTTGCAAATCGCTAAATTAAAATGGCCCTAAAGCGGCGTGTGGGGGCTCTTTCCGTTACAGCGTTAGAAGTGTGACTGCTATTAATAGTCGTTCGACACGGAGTCACTGCTGTGAAATTGATGTAAATGCTTTGGAGCATGTGGAATGTTTATGGCGCTCTTTAGAAATTAGTTTTAATTTTCACCTCCGAAATTCGTTGAAAAGCGTAGAATTCTTGCCCTTGGAAATGCAATGGAAGGCGTGCTTTAACTTGATTTTTTTATCCGAAATAAGTTAATCCATGTTTCTTTATAATATGTATTATTTATATTTTAAAGTACAGATTATTTAATTCTCTTTAATATAAGGAGTAAACAAGAAATACGCATTATAGTTTTGCTCTCCATTCAACGTACTTGTTGCTACGAAACATTTTAAATATTGGGACCACATGGATTTAACTTTTTATTTGATATTGTATTTCTTTTATTAACAAAGAAAACAGGTAGCCTTGAGTAAGGCCTGAATGATTAAGAAAGGAAATAAATATGCGGCATAGTTTCACTGAATTTTAGTACTGAGGGAATGTTTATTAGTACGTAGCTGAACATTAATTTGAATCACCTCTTAAAATTGAGTTTTTTTTTCTATTACGGTTGAATAACTACGGCAAGTAAAAGCTGAGTTTCTTTTGTTAGTATGAATTCGAAAGTCCTAGCTGGTTGAGTGATTCAGCTCCTCCAATAAATTCAAATACTTTTATATTTATGTGCATCGAATATGTTCCCCGAAAAGCAGCTTCTGAATTATATTTCCTCCCTTCTGTTATGTATACTTAATCGCTTTAATATATGCTCATATTTTTGCCAACTGCATAGTTTCTCTAACGATTGATTACAAAATGAAATAACTTCTCCTTCGGTACATATATATAGCTGTTATATGCGATTTACTACGCGATGTTTCTATGTCAGCAAATTGAAAAATTGGTAACACGCAGCAAAATGGCCCCTTGAAGGTTGGGTAAATGTCCTTCCGATGGGAGAAGGTCCTATTTATAATATTGTTTTGTTTTTGAAGAGTAAACACAATGAATTCAAGACACTTGTATTTCTCGCACCTCAAAGAATGTTTTATGACGCCACGATCGGGTAACCATGGCTTACATAAGCAAAGAAATGGAATTCCGAAGTTCAAGGCGAGCCGTCCAGCGTGGCGGTCAACCAAGCGGTCATCCACTTCCTCAACTAACTGCAGTCGCTTCCGATTTCAGCTCCCGCGGAACCCATTTAGTGACGCCTCTCTTAATACGTTTCGTAATTTCCTCTAATGATTTTCCATCCTCGCATCCTTAGCTAAGGAAAATCGTTTGCAAGCCACTGGGAAAGCGCTAAGAAGTGATGTTGCGCTCTTTCACTCTAAGTTACTCCTTTTCCGTAGCGTTTTCGCCACCTTTCTCCCCTGCAGTACTGGGAATTATTCATAAGATGTTTGAAATGTTTAATTAATAGTATGATTTATTTATTTTGATAGCTTAGTTGAGCCAGCAGACTTATGAATTGTTTCTATGCTGGTGGAGACAGAAATAGCAATATCTAAGTTTCTAAGGGAGTTAACTGGGACTTACCTTATGAATTAACTTGATATACCTTGGTGCATGTAATACTATTGAATTTTATTGTGGTACCGCCTAGAAATGCAAGTATCTATCATTTGCTTTCTTCTTGGCCTTATTCATGGCTCTGATAGTATGGAAGTTACTGAAGTATGAGTTATGCTGTTAAGTAGTGTACATTATTATTATTCAACTCATTATTCGGCGAGGTTAGACCCATGTGGGCCTTTCTTACACCTAATTTCTGAAGTCACATTTGCTAGTATGTACACCTATGGGCAAAAAAACTTTAAAGTCCCGCGGGCTGTATAAGATTAAGGATTAAAGTTTTGTAGAAAAAACCTGTACAATCATACAATAGAAAAATAGATATAAAACGAAAAAATCATACGTCTTGCTCCTTCCTTATTTATTAGCATAAAAAGCGTTATTTGTGGGGTCATTGCTCTGTATTTACGTGGTTCATACAGCAGTTCATCAATAAATAAGTAACAGGTAACTTGAGCTTGAAGTCTTTCATCCAGTTAACGTAACGCTATATTGATTTATGTAACGGTATTATACTACACATGTAGAAGGTTTTATGCGTAACTGCACTTGCTGGTTGGAGAGAAAGAGTTGCTGAAACAGAATTTAAAAATGGCCAAGGTAAAGAAAAATGCGCTTGCTCTAGTGATAAAATCGCTAAATTGGCATTTCTGTTTTACATATTAGTTGATTCATTCATTTAATTTATGTCATAATTCAGCGGTTTGTTTCCTCAAATGATAGTAAAATAGTGTAGTTTCTTCCGATGGCAAAATTTACAGGTAGTCACGTCTAATATTCGAAGGTTAGATGGAAGAAGAGACTTTTCAGTCTCAATCTCGTCTTTAATAAAGACCTTAATAATAATAACACTGGACAATAGACGTATTCGCAAGTGCTGAAAGTGTTACATCTACTCATCTCGTTTCTCAGAGTCAAATTATATTGGATATACAATTGATGAGTGGCCTATCAGAATATAAATCTTATTCAAAAGTGGACAATTCTTTTATTTTGGTTAGCTTTTGAGTAGTTTTTTCAAGCTTATCCTCTTTACTTTTACTAGTCCTTTAAATCTCTTTAAAGACCTCTCTCAATCATCTCCTGTACTTTCTCTATTTGGGCAGTGTTTTTATTTTCAATCCGGGAAAATTTGATTCCGAAGTAATTGAGATACACTGCCTGCGTTCAACTAATTAGATTAGCGACCCCTCCTGCGCAAGAGCGACTAGCTTTCCTCCATCGCAAAGCCGCACCCTGCAGGATCATGTGTTGTCCATCCATCCTTAGTGCTGCAAATGTTCAAATAAAATAAACTTTATATTTGGAACTACTAATTTTTAAATTACTTTTTTTAATTGAATATGCATGGCATTCATCAGATTTAGGACAGTTCAGAAAATTTGGAACATAAGGTTCGACTTGGTATTTTTTATTATTTTATTTATTTCATATACCCAACAAACATCTAATTTCTTGACTTTTACACTGGTAGGTATTAACAACAACAATTACACAAGACCATTCCCTAGACGGAAAAATCCTACTAGCCGGGATTCGAACCCGGGACCGTGGGGTTGAGGATAAAATTTTCTGGAAAATTTCTGTTTGTTAAAAATTCAGTTATTAAATGATATTTAAAAACTGTCGAATGCAAATATTCGTGTCTGTTTTCCCAAGCGTAATCTTGTGAGAATGGTCAGATAGATGCCTAAATCTCAACTTTAACGATACGTCTAAATGTACATTATTGCCCTACAAGCCCATTAGACTGCAAGCCTTTTTCGGTGTGTAGCAGAGGTACCTTGTGATGCCACTGATCGTACGCTTTAAAATGACTAAATATTTATTTTTGCTGAATACTAAAGTGTTCTACAAGGAAACCTAGGTTTAGAATTTTAATCGAGTTTTTTTCTGCCGTAGAACTAATTTTTAACTCATTAGGCCACCGTTTCTAATTGAATTGGAGAAATTAAAGATGGTTTCTTCGGCTGCTGAGTTGTAGTGGTCTCAACTCGGACGACCTGATGAATTGCGATCTGGGGAGATTCGGGAGATTTAATTAGCCACAATTGTAGAAGAAATAAGTGTCCCATATAATAAGTAACACTTGAAGACCGTTGGACTGTTCTGATGTTATTGGCAATTATGCATTAGCGATACCGAATTATATATGTTAAATTATTTTAAGGCTATTGCGTTGATAATACGTGTTCCAGTTAGCAGAATTCTTGGTCAGTGATGAAAGCAAAGATAAACTACCTCACTCCTCTTCTGTTCGAGTAAGCCTCATTCCATCTCCAGAGCATTTGGAAGAAAGGAGAAGGTGTGGTATCCCAGATAGTATTTCGACCTTAGTGAATGTGGTCCCTAGTTCGATTCCCGGTGGAATTCCATGTGCAAAATGATCTAAGTACTCTTAAAAATACTACTACCATTACTACGAAAGAAGAGGATGGGGTTCAAATCTTCCATCAGATAGTATTATTTATTGACTGGGTTTAATTAATTCCCTCTCAAGTAGGGCCTCTTGCTGTCCGCTTTGTACACACGCTGTCTTTGGATGTGAATTGGTTCCTCATCCCGTAAGTTGCAGGACTCTCTTTGGAGAAACGTCAGGAGCAGCATCTGTAGTATTTGCCAAGTCCACAAAGGGAAATCTGAAAGGAAGGGACGTTTCTTTTGGGAAAGAGTTCGTTGCCTCCGTGGCAGGAGGAATTCCCCATCCAGCAGACCGTAATGAATCGAATTTGACGGCTCAGAATTCTTCCAACGGTTGATGTACCCTGCAATTCGATTACGGTGCTCGAGAATGCCATTTTTCCATTAGCACCGACAACACTTTTACATATGTTACGTTTTGCGAACCATGAGAAGGAACGCGTTGAGTAGTTTTGTTTCATTATGCGAGGTTGCGTTTCACAGCGGATGCATCCATGTATGACGCGGCCATGGTTTCGGAAACTTGGGAAACGAATTGAGTATTTCCGTAATTGATAGATGTTATTATTGTTATGTTTCTGCGCTTTTGTAACGTTTTCTCTGGAAAAAAATACCTTTTCATTAAGATGATGTGGGCTAGGCTCAGTGGACATGGAGAGGGAATTCACTGTTTCGCCCAAGGAGCCCTTTCCACTCTTGAGTCTTCGTTTTTAGCTTAGAAAACTAAACTTTTAAACTAAGTTTCTCCATATTTTTCTTGATATGATCATTACCTATCATTATTTTACTCAGAGGTTAGGTTTTTCCTCAACTTTTCCCCAGGTTTGCATGCATTGTTTACTCTATTAAATGAAAACAATTGAGGACGAACTTACGTATAGATTACCGTATCAATAAATTCAAATATGTCTACTAATATCTGGTTCTAAATATTTATTACAAATAAAATAACATACTAGCATTTATTAGCAAATAACAAACTAGAATTTATTCTAGTAGTATATTTGGGTCGTGGAAGAAAATTCCTAAACTGATGTTTTACGGGAAAATCCACGGTGGGGTAGAACCATTTAAGAAGAGGGAGGAAAAAAACAACGAAAGCACCGAGGTAATATAAAAGAAAAGTATTTTTAATGAAAGACGCAGAGAAAATTCAGCAAATGAATCATTTGATAGTAACGTAATCTTCCTTCAATTCAATTATTAGTTAATTTTTAATTACTCCACCAATTTCCTAGGCGTACAAGAATGCCGTGTAACTTTCAGAAATTTAATATTTCGAAGGCTCCATTCATTTTTCTCGCAGTATTTTTTTTAGTTTCTGGAGGTTTTCATCAATATTACGTGACGAGCAGGTTTTTATTACTCCACTTTTTTATCCACTGATATTTTTCTAAATTAAAGGAATTAATGCAATTCGTTCATAGTAGTAACTTTGGGAACGTTGCTACCTTGTGGTATGAAAGCTTTTTCGCATTTATAGAGTATGCACCTCTAATTTTTTGTTCTTAGGAGTTTCACCTGTACTATGAATGGGCTCGGTTAATACTTCCGTTCTGCTCCGGAAGCAGATTACCCAAAGTATCGGAGTGGAGTGTGTGGGTTTAGCGGAAGAAGAGCTATGTATACTACCCTACGTAGTTTCATCTTGCGGGCTCTTAATTCTTTATCTCCCTCAAAACCAGTTACCCAAAGCTAAATCTGTGCCTGTGATAAGCTTTTTCAGTCCAAGCATCCGTGTTGAATGGGTACATTGCACAAGACCTGCAATATTAAGTGACCTCTTATGGGTACTATCTTCCTTTATGAATAGAGTCTTCGATAAGTAGTATTTCCAATTTCTCACCATGAAATTTTGCATGGTAAAGTGTATCCATAACATTTGTGCACATAGAATGTTTCGTACGTATTTCCAATAAGCGGAAATTGCTAATAAGACTGCTAATATTCCATAGGAAGATGGTGTGTTTTTTGTTACTTTTTTGTGTTTACATTTTTTGTTACTTCTAAAGCTGTCGGAAGCTGTTTTATTTGGTCTTTCCTACACCGCTTAAGTATTCCTTGAATTATTTGCCATTTTTATTAGTAAGTTGCTAATAAATATTTTTGAAAGTTTCAGGATTCTTTTAATTCATATTTTTCAAGTTATAAGTTTGCCTCGTAGACCTGGAAGAATTTCAATGGATAGGAGAAAAATAAAATAATTATTTCGGAGAGAGATATTAAGGATCAGTCCCAACGCTACTTTCAGTTTTTCGCTTTAAATGCAGCGTAAATATTACCTTTCACTTTCAGCCCTAACTTATCTCACTTCCTCTACAAACAAAGAGAGGAGATGGATGTAATCTTTAGTTTTCTACCCCAATTTCCAAATCGACTCATTAGTCTAAGCGATTCCTCATCTCGAAAGGATAAAATCTTTCGCTCCACAAATACTCTCTCGGCAGTCTGATCAATAGGCTAGTCAGCCGCAAAGGAACGTAAATCTTGGGTGTTTTGATAATCCCCGGAGAAAGTGGCGTGTTTTCCCTACGCGTTTGGCAATGTTTTTCATACTCCCGAGGGAAAGAATTCCGAGGTACGTGACGGTGCATGGAGATCTCCTGCGTCATTGCAGAGGCTTACCTACGTAATAATGTACCAGTGTGTGGCCTCAGAGGGGGGAGAATCTGTGGGAAGATGGGCTCGAAGCCCACTGCTCCAGGGGTGGGGATAGGTCATGGGGTCAGGTAGTCAATCTCGCTCAATAAAGACGAAAGTCTTTCTTTCCCTACCACCACGTCTCCGCAAATGCATATCCTACCCTTTTATTACATTCTTTATTATATCCTTCCAACTCCTCCCCCCATCCAGGCGGAGTTCCTTCGAGAATCAGTTACTTTGATTAGCGATATCCATCGCGAATAATAAGGAAGTGTTTTTTGCGAATCTCAGTTGTGGGAAGGGGAATGTTTCCGTTATTGCGCAAAGGTGCCCGACCCCGCGTCTTTATTGGAAGGGCGTATCTATATGCAAGATTGTTTGACCCCTAGGGTTCAGTCCCCCAAGGTTTTTCATATTTAATATCTTCAAGGTGAATCCAAGGAGGTATTTTTTCATATTCTCACGCGGTGGTGTTCGTATATTCGTTGTTGAAAGAGTACGTTTTATGCGTAGATGATGCTTTGATGGATCAAGCTAAGAGGAAAGTTCGTTTTATGCGTGGCGGATGCTTTGATGGGTCGAGAGAAGACGAATCGCAAAATACGGAAATGGTTGCGGTGGTATGGAAAATGTTGGGCAGTGCCTCGAATAACTTCAGAGAATGCAGGAAACTACTCGGTTAATGTGGTTATATTTGCGTTGGACTGCTTTGAAGAGTATTTTAACCTTTGCTTGCCTCATCATCTGAGTTTATCTGGATCATGGAATTCAGATATTGCGGGAATAAACTTTCACTGGGTTGTTAAGGACTTTTTCCTTTTGTTGAATTACATGATGGTACAACAAATTTACAAGAATAGTTCATCTACGCAATATTTGTGATTTGAACAGAATGCGGCAAAGTTTTTGAAGCATAGTATTATCATCTGGTTTGGATAAATTATTACTGTGCCCATTAAATAGTATTGTTTTATTATTATTCTCTAAACCATTCTTGGAATAAAATTTGAAAATCATGCATTGAATTCGTAAAAAAAACTAGCTTATGTGCATCCATTTATTATTACCTTTAAATTCGTTGTTCTATTGGGTTGGATTTCAAAATAAGATATATTGCGACCGAAACTGATATCAACTATACCCTGATTTCGTCGAACCTTTTTTATCACTCATTATTTTATAACTCATTCAAACATAAATTAATTCATACACCTGATATTTAAGAATAACTCTAACTTTACTCTCAATACCATTAATTCTTTAATTTCTTTATCACTGTTTATGATTTTGGTTCTTTAATTTTCAAGTTCTTGCTTCTTATCGTTGCTTCGTCAAACTACAGGTATTTTCGTAGTCTAAGAAAACAAGATTGTTTTGTCTTTTGTTGTCTTTTAATTGTTGATATTTTAACAACCTAGGCTCCGCGACGCTGTATATTGAACTTTTTATGGATAATATTGGTTCTATTATATTTGTAAAGCAAAATATAGATGAACAAATTCGTCTTTATTCTACAAAAAATAAGGCGCAATTGATTTTGACGTGTTTACGTCATCGTTTAGTGTGAATTTGTTTGTCATTCTTGTGTTTTTTTAAGATTTATTTCCACTAAGTTATGTCAGATGTGATTGATTTGGTTCGATTACAATTGGTTTAAAATAACTCGGCACTTTAATAATATTTCTAAACTCTAACTTTTACTAACTTCCTGAGGATAACTAAAATAAAATTTCTTGCGGTTAGTAAAAGTTAATCTTTTCATTTTTACTTGATAAAGACTTTCTAAATTCTCTTTAATAAATTAATATTTTATACGCTTTCTTGACTTTCCTCAATCTTACGGTTTTAGCTTTAGCATCCAAGCCAAAGATCACGCAAACACGCTAAGTGCTGGCCTAAGAATAAGCCTGCCGCTATAATTCGGGTCACACTTTCGGTGATGTGACGAAAGAGCTGAGGTTATAAGTACGCCATTCCGTGTGTACGGAAGAAGTAGGTAAATGCGATTCAGGAGGATTAAGGGTCGCCAGAAAAGGTCATTTGGGAGAGAGAAGGAAATTTGTCGCCGTCGCATGCAAATGATGGCTAAAATTTGAGCCTCCCCGTCGACTTCAATTGGTGTCTAGATGTCGGAGTGGCGCCGTTGTCTTGCTTGATCCTCACACTTAGCGTTTGGATCCTCGTCCAGGTAACCTTTTATTCTATTATCTTATGCCTCTCAGCTTTAGAAATTTTCCCCAAAAATTTAAAAGTTAAAGAACCGGAATCATACCCAAAAAAACGTAATTTTTCCTTAGTGAAACAGAACCCGTACCGAGATAACGAATTCTCGAGCTTAAACCGGAAACCGGCAATTATACTATTCCGTTATAATTAATCGATACAATAGTCAGTATATAGTATTGTTGAAAATGCTTCGACAGCTTAAGCCATTTCGCACATGGGCTCCCACGGGTATTCGGCCCCGGGACCACTTTTACTTAGACGAACGCGCTGTCCACTAAGCTGTCTTACGGTATAAGAAAGTAGTTGTAGGTACTAATTATGTGTAACGGTTGCTCGCTATTCAAAGTTTTTTTATCTCATATCTGATAATTTATCTGAAATTTTAATTTGATTACATCTTGAATATCACGAGTATATTTTTTTTCATAACAAACTCTGACGTTATTAATGTGTGGCAAAAGTTACTTAAAAACGTTACAGGTTTATAAGTTTTCATTTTAGAATCAACAAACTGGTTCTGTATTTTTATCGAATCCGGAACTTAGCAGAAACACGTGGTTTTCGTTGCACCGCGACTAAAATAATTGAGGTTTGATGCCCTAAATTAAGAAAGTGGCTCAATGTATCTATGCAGAAAGACATAAGTGTAAACTGTGAAACAATGTAGAAAAAAGAATGCGGCTAATAGCGATGCCAATGAATGACAGCTAATTTATAAGTTGAAGATGGATATGCATTTTTAAAGATAATAGGGAAAATATGGTCGGGAAGTTTTTGGATAAAAGTTGCTTCGTAGTATGAGGAGAGGCATCTGATATCAGGAAATGAAGGAAATAGCCCTTATTGGGAGTTTTGAACTTTCCAAGGGGTAATAGATGCTATTTACGTTATTTAAAGTTGGAAATTCATGATAGATATCCCCATCATCATCTGCTGTTTTCATACCTACGTCGAATATAGAGAAAATTTGGAGTAAAATCGGTTTGTTTGGAATTTCGATATCGTTTGTTTTTCTCAGAGAACATATTTAATGGATTTGTAAATGATATCATGTGAAGAGCTTTAATATGTTCCTATTATTAGTTGTAAGTTTTATTTTTGGGTAGTCGGTTCGGAGAAGGCTGTTGATAAACAGATAATTTGGAGTCGAGTCGTTTAGTATTTACGATTCCAAGAAGCGTTCTGCAGTCCTCTCCAGTTTAAGATTTTATTTAATGGGTTAATCCATGGTACATCCTTGTTGATGTCCCCGTTCCATCTGTTTTGTGCATATTTATACCTAAATTGAAGACAAAATATGATGATTTCAAGGTCACGTGTGCAGCGATTTCAGCAAGGTAGTTCTATAAAAATGTTTTCTTCACGAAGGGTCGTTCAATTTATGGGGCACTCAATGCAGCGCATAAGGAATCCTTTTTATTCAACTTTCATATTCACCTCATCTCGTCAATGGCATTTGAGAAAGCTTGGAATCGCCGTAGCATTTTTCTGGCATCTCTTTCTCCTGTGTTAAGAGATTTGATTTATTTCTTGGAAAATCTGCAGAAAGCATGTGACAATGAGGACACTTGCGCGAGGTCCTCCGTGGGCGAAAGGTTACTGTGAAGTGAGAGCGGATTGGGGCACTCAAATAAGACAGATTTTATGGTTCCTCTGGAAAAATTCAAACCTCGAATCTTTTATAGTTTTATATATTTTTCATGCCGACCTTAAGAGCTCTTTTTTTTTCTTGCTCGTAATGGCCCACACATGTTTACATACCAATCCCGAAATTCAGTTTAGCCTTCAATTGAGATAACGTCTGGCGTTAAGGAATCTTCTCAATATGAATTACTTTCTCTCGTCGAGATGTTTTGGTACTAGAAAAGGCGATTAACGTGTATCCTAGTTTCATAAGGGTTTGTATCATCTCATTATATTGGTCGTATCTACTAGAACTATCCGCCTCAAATGTCAATTTTCCGGTAAGGTAAAGGACAGTAGAGTATTAAAGACTAAATAAGTTGAGGATATTTGCACCCCCATTGATATTTTATCCAATAAGCTTGACCCTCGCTCATATGGTACAACGACTTTGATTAGTATCTATAATTAATTGAAAAATTGTTTGCGAATTAAATGCTTGGAGGTAACTTTAAATTAACTTTCTATTCAATTTTTGTCTCCGTTTCAGTTAAGCTAGTAAATAATGTAAATAAGGCACACAATTCAACATTTGAATTGAATTTCCATCTAGGAATAATTCGTGTGAAAGTATTGGTATTTTTAGAAAATTGCACTAGTTCCGGTCTATTGGGAGGATTTTCGAATATTTTTACTCCAATGGAGAATTTTACGCTCCAATAACGTTTTTCCAATGATTGAATTACATTAATTACATCAGAGCCACTTTATTGGAAACGAATTCATACATGGTGAATGCACGTTGTTGCAGTCCTCGGGAAAGTATATTGATCGCACTATTGAATCGACGTTTATAATATTTGTAATGTGTACTCGGATCCGCCACGATCACCCCTCCCTTGATAACTTAAAAAAAAACAAATTGCTCTGAATGTGACTAGCAGCTCTAACTTTAAACTTACAGCGAAATATTTTATACTACTAATTCATCAAGTATGAGATTTTATTCCTGAGAATTGAACTTGAAGTGACTGATTGGCGTGAATTGCCATACGTCCCCTGGAAAATTGCGCACCGAACATTTGCGTATCTCGGACAGTTGCGTCTCGGAAAATACGTCACCATTTCGTAAATTTTAAAGGACACAGTAATGACTCTCAGATACAATATTTAGTAATGTAGGAAATGTTTACATCATTAAATTTTAACGAAATATCGGGTTGCTTTGAAAACTGTGAACGAATACCGCCAAGAGCAAAACTTTAAACGTTACATACATTCAAACAAGCATGTCAAGGACACAAATGTTTGTGGTACGAAAATGTTGTGGAAGAAATTGTCCTAGAACCGCTAGTTAAAGAGAATTAAGACTCAACGTAAAGATGGATGCATACAGAAATTTTCTAAAACCGCCTCCTCCCCCTTAGCATTCTTTTGGATCTACTCATGGAGTAGTTCGTAGCGTAGAAAATATTTTCCTGGGATATTTCAGATGTTCATATGGCGCAGAATATCTCTATCGCACGTGCGAATCAAAAGTATCCAGAGAGAGTATTGAGCGATTTTGAAACGTGTAGTCAGGTGCGAAATACGTGCTCCCTTACAAAAAGATCCTTTATACTCCATCCGGTAAACATCATCACCTAGGAAAGTGGTGGGTCGCCTCATGGATAGAATGAACTTCCCTCCGTTGCCCATTGAAGGCAACGCCCACTAAAGCACACACGGTTGTTTGTGCTGCCTTATGATGTTCCGGGAAATAGGAATGGGGAATTACTAATGGCGATTAGGGACCGAATTGCGAAGGCGTGACTGCAAAACGTGCGCTCGCTGTACATCCTACACACGCATCATATTCCCGATAGTTGTGTGCTTGCGATCGAATGTCTCTGCACCTGCGTTATGGTGACATTCCAATTAATTTCTCAATTCAGCACTTACCTATATCCTTTTTATGGGTAGCATATGTATGTTGTCGTTTGCCGCAGTGATACATGGACTGATTCTGCTCAAGGAGATTTGCTGTCTTTCGCTTTCATTAGGCGACTCAACATCAAAATGGATTACCATTGGAATATTGATGGATAAAATGCCAAGTAAATTAGGCAAATATCTCATTCCATCTTCAACTATATACACCTGAGTATAAAGACATATTTAAAAATCTATTCGAGATTACACAACAATTTTGGATTTAGTCAGTATACATGTATTTCAGAACTTCCTTGGTTTTGTTTATTTTGTGCTCGTTACTACTTTCTTTATGAGTTTAATATCTAGTTTATATAAGTCATATTATATCTGTTTATATACTCTATGAAGCCACCTGTACTTTCATAAAGGGCGACATATATAGGCAATTAAATAGTCCATGTTCATTTCTCGGATGATTTGTTTTAATAACGAACCATTCCTTGAAATTATCGAAAAATAGTCATACATTCCTACTACTATACAAAAAAGTTATTATTAATTAACTTTAACGTTTTTATCTAGCATTATCCGTGACAAATTCATGGGAAACTTTTGTTGTGCGATGGACGCATATGAAATATCCAAGCCTCGTTTCTCCTACATTTAATTCTGTAAAGTAATCAGAATGTAGACCGCTTTGAACCTCAACCCCTGCAGTACTAACTATAAAAATCTTTGGATATAGACTGAGGCTGCCAGATGAGGGGTGAGTTAGTTTTCGCCTACTTTTTTAATTAGTCAGAATGACGTAGATAAGAGCAGTCCGCATAAATTTTGCATAATGTATTTGTTAATAACACTTAATTGAAATCGATATATAAATAAAGACTTCATTTTGGGAAAAAATGAGGTTTTTAAGCTCTCTTCAATAAAGCCATCGCCAATTTAAATAAATGTGATAAGCAAAGTATAGTAAAGCAAATTTAAATTTATAGTGAATAAGAAACATATATGTACTTGTTTAGTTTTTTACTTAGTATTTGGGAAGGTTTGAACGATAAATGAATTTCATTACTCAGCATTACTCATACCGCTGCGTATTTCATATTATCGTAGCCATGAACTAGACGGTAAAAAATGTAAATGAAGAGACACTTATCTCTGTCCATTACTAATAGAAAAATGGAAAATATTCCACCCATCTGGAAGTGGTAGCAGGAATCAGAAATGTATTAGTCCACAATAAAGGCAGAAATTGCTTGAAAAATACCCGTCTTGACACTTCACTGCCCATCAAAACATACTCTTCCCGCCCCCGATGCTGGGCGAGGTTGGAAAGGGTTGCATGACGCAACCGTGTTGTGTGGGTAGTTTTCGCTATACCTCCGCTAAACGCCTCTCGCGGTGCACTCAAGGATATCCGAGGTGACCCAGAGAGAGTGGCAATGTCACGCGAACGGATACATCGGCGACCTCCAACTTAATTACCCGCTCCCGTATAAATTTCCGGTTTTGTTTCGTAGGAAGAAGATAATGTGATCCCTTATATCCCACTCGCTACTAACAGTAGGGCGATGGGATTTGCAAGAATGGATTGTGAAATAGCATTCGATACGTACCTTCGGTTTCGGTGTCCCCAGTAGATAGGGATGGTTACGCAAGGGTAAATTTGTGTCGAAATTGGCTAATGAATTGCGCGGAAGGTATGATCTGTGAAGTCCTTGTAGGAAGGAATGATTTGTGTCTCTTTTCAATGTTGCGATATACATTGTGTTTTAATTTGAGAGAAATGACACATATTAGTGATTATCGGAATACTAGCTGTCCATGCCATGAAATATAATGGCCGAATTCCATCTGAGAAACAATTTGTTGGCGTTCTTATTCTCATTCGTATCTTTGAAAATGTAGTTCAATTATAAATCATCCAGGGATAACGTCAAGTCATAAAGGATTGAAAATGTAATACTAAGTCATAGACTAGTATTTAATTATGAAAATCAAACAAAGAAAATCGTGACTAATCTTTACGTATTAAATATTTCTTTTGTTTAATATTTTGTTTATTTTTTGTATTGATTTATAATATAATGAAGACTCTCAGACTAACATAATGTCGAAGATAATTACTGCCGTTACGTGTTCGTTTACTCCAATATGTAGTTATAGTTCATTTAGATTTATTATAAACAATATATTCACTCTTTATGTAGTGAAATGACGCATGAAGTACGTTGAAATAAGTCTTAAACAACTTTATTGGGACACTGTCAAAAATACGACATTTTACGGAATTATGACATCAAGGCTATCGGGATTCAGATTCATAAAGTGTAATATCTGTTGAAAATAAGAATTTTCGTTACGTTTTTTCATTAATCATATTTTGAGCCTCTCCCAATATCGAAAAGTCATTATTTATAATTTTAATTTATAAAAAGAAAAAATAAATCCGCGGTCAAAACTAATTTATAACGTATTTCTTATATTTTATGACATAAGTTTCTGGAATATGTGCATGGAGATGATCGAATGAAAGTTTTACCTGAGTAGACTCGAGTATATGAGTTAGAAACGTTTAAAACATAATTCAATTTTGTCCTTTGTCAAAAGAGGTAATTATTTTTGCGTTAAAAATCGAGCAAGTTGATTCTAAATCTACAAATGTCTACGTGGGTTTTCCAGTAAATCATAAGGCAAAATATTTATACAAAGTATTTATATAGTGTTTCATTGTATACAGCCACGTATTCATTATTTACACTCCTTAATAATGCACTTATTAATTTATATTTATAATCGACAGATGTTTATTTTTACTTAATACTAATTTAATTCACGAAATCATAAGAAATAAAGTATTATCTTGAGAGAAAACTGCTTCTTTCATTTAATCACTGGGTAATCCAATAACAGATAACCGTCGTTCCGTAGTATTTCATTCATTGCGAAATCGAATCAGGTAAATCGAGTGTAACTGTGAGACAGTGAGCTCATTGCTCGAATTCAGTAGTATTTGCTCCGGGAAATTGAAATTCGTTTGTCTATTATCCTAGCCCTCTTTTCCCTGTCAAGCTTTCAGGGTTTCACTCGTCGCAGAGCGAAAATAGATCTAAATAAAGATCGTAATACTCACACCGCAGAGCGGCGACTTTTTGTTGCCGGAAATAGATTACATAGAGAAGTGGCAGTTTGCCAATACCGCACTTGCAGCAGACTGTCGGATAATATTTGGGTGGGACTCCCACATTTTTGTAGAATGATTCTTAGATTACTTTCTTTGGCCAGGAGCACCTCAATATGGAAGCTTGGTTTGGAAAAAAATCTTTATTACCGTGCAAATTGAGTATATCCCATGAACGCAAAACAGAAGTAGATTGCTATTGAGTTGATCCGATAGATTCCATTATCGGATACTGAAAATAGAGCTGTATAAGTTTTCTTTCCTCTGTCTCAGTCATATGCCGTGCATTTTCGTACTCTTCTTGCGAGGAAAATAACTTCGTTGCGTTCTTTCGATTACTGAATTATTGCAGCGAACTGTGCTTTTGTACGAGAGGAATATTTGCCAGATGTAATAGAATATTATTTCTTTCAATTTTATGGAATTCTATTTTAATGTGACTTTAAAGCTTCTATGATATGTTTGTTTAAAACATGTATTATAGCTAAAATCAGGTCTCAGATTTTCGAAGCAATTCAGGCTTCATAATGAATTTCACAAAGAATGGTTCCGCCTTTTATTGAAATTGGTTGTATTATTACTGTTTTCATTTTATATCACCTCATCACTAAAATTTCTTACTTGGTCTGTTTTACACTTTTTGTCAATATTCGCAGCATTCAGTTTGGGCAGGGCTCTAAATTTTTTCAATTATCTTCTGCTGAATTACGGCAAATCTTTTTCTATAAGTTATTGGGAAATAATTAAATTGTGATGCTCCATTAGGTTAATTTTAGTCCCAAGATATCAATGAAATCCTAATGAATATCTTTATAATCATAATAATTTGAAAATTTGTTGAAATTATTTTTCTGTTGGGTCTATTAGCAGTAAAAGTAAAAAATACGCATTATATTTAATGTATCGATTTTGGCAATGTAATATCATCTTTTGAATAAAATATGTTAATATCAATGAGTGTAAAATAATATTCATATTTCATGAATTGATTTTCTTATCACTTATTTTGTATGTCGTAATATTTGTTTAGTTTTATCTTTGTAATATTATATTAACAATCGGTTAAGAAAAGTAAGGTTTGTGTAATATAAGAGAAGATAGATGATTTTTTAAATTTCTTTAGATGAAAATAATGCAATCAATAAGTGGTTTTAATTTTATTTATTGCTTCATTCATTAGAGTTAGTATTGGTGCTGGTCTTAAAGCTACCACGGGAAACACAGTTGTCAAAGGTATGAAATTAAATTGTTTGTTCCCAGAATTGGAGTGTCTATGACAGCACCAATTCCGACTCGCCCTTCGCTGGTAGATTTCGATCACTCAGATGGATCGCTCCATCAGCAGCCAATTGAATCTGAGGTAACCTCTTTCATTTGTTTTTTTTCAGCAACGGTCCGCAGGCGGCGAAAGGACTGCCCGGAAAGGTCAAACCTCCCGCCCCAGGGTCCCTGAGGGCCGGCAACGGGGGTCCCATCAACTCTCAGCCCCAATTAGGGGCGCCCAGGAGTGGCGTGACGGTGGCGATGAACGGGACGAGCGAACTCAGGTAAGAAGCGCACTGCAGAAATCTGTCAACTTTCCTCCCTTTATATCTGCTCATTTTTAGCGGGCTATCTTGAGAACGGAACTGCGGTCATTCTCTCTCTGCATAGGGTTCCGAGAAGCTCGTTCCTGGCGCACAATTCCCCCGTCGTTATAAATCTTCTGCGAGGTTGAGGTGACTTGATAATTAGGAAGGGAAAACAACTCCATATCATCGTAAGAAATTGCTGGTCATAAATTTTGGGAAATTTTCAAATGCTTCGATCCTTTATTGTGGTTTTTCTTGCTAGAATACAAGTCTAAATTGCTCGTGGGTACCTATTTTTGAAGTATGCTTGTAAATATTTTTTCGAAACGCTAATAATTAACTCAGCGTGAAACAGAAAGGTGCGACTTTATTTCAGAAAATATTGAAAACTTGATTTTAATTAATAAACCATTCGCGCAGTCTTGGTGGTTTTCATTATAGATAATTGGTCAATTTAGTTTCTAATGACCCATTAATATGTCATCCTCTCATTGGATTATTTCATGTTATTATCAATTAATTTATGTACAGTTTATTTAATTTGAAATGATAAAATTTTGTTGTAAGTTATAATATTTATTTTTCATTATTATGGTCAATTTGAAAGTTTCGTTATTTTTTATTTTGAAATTTGAGATGGATGTTAGTACGAAATTCATTTGCGAAAGTTTAATTCGATAGCTGAAGAGCTACGATTGTGAGCGTCAACGTTAAAAACAACACCAAGCTAACTTCGAATAGCGTAAACTATTCATGTCTATAGAGTATTTTAAAGTTTAATATGATATATATTTTATTGTATAAATCTGTCAGGGCTGCAATGGGTGAATTTCTCTCGACTTTTAGGGTCTTTTCAAACTCTTATAACATTTGAAGTGAATTTATTCTCTTGTTTAATCTTTTAAAGGCATGCGTTAAGGAACTGTGTATCCGATGACACGCATTAAAGCTGTGCGTGCTAAGAAACGGGCTCTGCTGTTTTCGGCTATCAAAGGGACAGTTGCTCTTAAAGCTGAATCTTCTGACTTCATTTCGAATGTTCTGTAACTCCCAAGCACTTGACCCGCTGAGGAAACTTCCTTTAAAAGATTTTCCTCTCACAAGTAAAACCATTTTTACCTCCGCCTTTATTGGGGATACGGTTAGAGAAGTGCCATTTCTTTCCAAAGAGTCCTTTTCACGAGTTCTTCTCGAAATTTATTCCTCCGCTACCTCGAAACATCCATTTCCTATTCCCTTATCTCTTCTTTTCTTCTCACCGCCTTTCATTTTCTTCTCTGAAATCGATTCAAACAGAATTTAATTGGCAACTGCTCGTCTTGGCTCGTACTTGATTATAATAATACCGCGTAGTTAAAAGCCTTTTTTGGTGGACGAAGCATCGACAACCTACCCCACCTTTGGTATCCCCCATTCTCATGCAGTGAGTCTCTACTATGCACAGCAGTGTTGACAAATTCTCTCAATTCACGGTGTACGCATGACATATTTAGATGAAAAACACGGGAACGATTAGCGATAGCTGGCAACCACGAGGAAGTGAAGGTCGTTTAGTGGAGTACTCAGGGTAAGGAGTTCACGTGAGTAAGGGTATACCCCTCCAAAGAGAGGATGCGCGAAAATTTCTGCACAGGCTCTCAACTATGCGGTACTATAATACTATTCCCTCAATGCTATACTATCACTGATTGTCTTGCCTCCTGTGTTTTCTTCTCCTTTCCTCCGTGAGTATTGGCTTCCTTTACCTTTCAGATTTACGTCTCTAAGGTTCTTTCTCTGGAATTCCGATTTTCCCGTGTCTCCTTCCCGTGCTTTGCTATCCCACGCTGAATTTATTTTATCATTTTTCCGTCCCTATTCTTTTATTCTTTTTGTTCACATTTTATGTCATTCTTGCGCGGCTATAAATTGCGCTTGATTTATTCACAGGCGATCGTTCAAGATGATAAAAAAGGGTTAAATTTGGTGCCATATATTTAAAAGTAATGTTCATATTAGCAGTTGCTATTGTAATTATCTCGGTGAGAAAAGTTTACAGGATGGTATTTGAATTTTTTCATGATGGTAAAGTTATGATTTCCGCTAGCTCTCCGCGCTATCGAAAATTACGGAAAATGTTCCTGAGGTAATTAATTCTCTTCGATGTTCATTGTTCTCATTATCGTCGTTGATGATGTTTAAATAATAAATAAAGAGCTCGAATTCATAAAATAGTACTTTAGAGGCATTCAATATGAGAGAATAGTAATGTCATGCTCAATGCGTAGGTTCAATCAAATTTTTAAAATCAGTGAGTCAGGGGGTTTTAAGAGTTATCCCCTCCCCAAGAGGCACACGTAAAAGATATTTTTCATCGTTAAAACTCGTCAAAAGTTCCATCAGGAGCATCACCTCTGAAGAGCGACTATATTTGATGAAATGTTTCTTAATTTCTTATCGAAAAATATTTTAAGTTAAAAATAAGATCTCCATGGAATTTCCATCTAGGTATGTCTTGCTTTATCGCAAAAAGGAAAAAAGTCTAAAAGTGAAAGGAATGCTTATATTCACTGGCATTTCTTATTTCTTGTGGAATTTATTGATATCGGGCAAATTATCAATTTTGTATTAATTAGATCGTGCACATAAGAAAGCAAATTAGTTGTACCCTACCTCAGCCGAAATTATTTCCACTGAGTTGAACTCTTCCTCTACCTTGCGTGAGGGCTATAAAATATTTTGTTTTTTTTTCACTCTCAAGTTTTTTCCTTCGATCATTAAATTTTTCACATTTTCTGTTGTTATTTGCGTCAATGTCAAACGTATTCCAATTTAACATTAATATGTGACATGGTCAGTGATCGGTGTTGTTCACATTCGGTAGAGAATAAACTGCGAGATCATATATTATGAGTGAAGTAATAACGGTTAAATTAACATTGTAATTCCATTCGCAAGGAAACATGCCACTCCTAACTCGGGTTCTGAATTATTCAAAGTCAGGATTTCTCCTATTCGTGGATAATTAATTTCTATAACATCCGGAAAACGGTTCCCTATATTCCCAGGAATGTATTTACATCTTTTGAGAACTGGGAGTGCTTCATTTTTTGGCAGTATTCGGAGAATTTTGGAATTTTCCCTAATTTATTCGTTTCTCAGTACCGTAAAATAAACAATCAGCTGCGGTAGTATCGCATCCTTTGTTTAGCCCAGGCTTTATTGCGATCTTGTCTCGTTTTAATTGGATCTTACTTCTAATTTCCTTGCATTTTTATTTTGACGTCGGTTTCTCCTGACTTCCTCTTTTTGGAAGGAAATTCGTCTCGAGAATTATGGAAATATTTGGGACACGCCTATGCAAATTTGTTCTTTAAGTTTTCTTTTTTTTTCAGTGTTTTGAAGAAGATAAGAAAAGATGAAGGTTGCGTAAGTTAAGAGCTTCTTGTTCAAGAAAATCACAAAAAGAAGAACCTAATCGGTGTAATGATAAAATGATACCGTGTGGTACCTTAAGGCAAGATTATTATATTCTTAACTCTGTTACATAGTAAATTAAGGAAGCCACAGTACGTAAGAATCACATTTCTGGTATTGTAAGAAATTCAGAAAAAAATGAGTACGATTCAGGGATACAAAGAGAGAAATAATTAAGTAAATGGCAAAGAGTGCGTAACTCTAATTCAATGTAAGTTTCCAAAGGTTATCAAAGAGATAAGTAACTGATTTTCTGCTCTGATAAAACAGTAAGGACAAAACATTAAAATGGTCAAGTAGATTTGCATTTGGAAAGAGTCAGCGGAGGAAATGAATAAGTTTATCTTTAATTCTTCATGGTTATTAAATCTGTAAGTCTACTTTGGACTCACTTCTGTCCATAGCTCATGCATTTGTAATTGTTATCATTCTCTCTCTTATTGTGAAATAAAATAAAACAACCATTTAAACTATATTATCGTCAATAATTAATTACGCGGATTTCTCAACACGGCATCTCCATATCGTTAAAAATAGTTATTTTTTCTTCATCAAATTTAAGTAAAGTATCTTTATTTTTATGATAAAATATCTTTATACCCGTCCTTTTATGTCTACTGACCGGAAGTTGGAGGTGCTTCATATTTTGTCCATCTGAGTCGGGTTGTTCTATTTAATTAAATTACGAAATGACAATTCCTGACACTTTTATTATCCATCTCCATCCGCAGTCATCATCATGTTCCATTTCGTGCAGTTTTCTGATGTGTTTCCTATTTTAGTTCTAATTTATTTCCCGATGTATGTCAATAGCTTGCTTTAACTGGATATTACTTATTTGTGTACAAAAGTTCATTAAGATTACTCCCGGATACGCTAGTGGGTAACGGGTAGCCTTCAGTGTTAGCTGCATCATCTCCCCCCCCATTTACCTAATTAATGTATACGTAGCATTTGAGCGCAAGTCAAAGTAAATCCCATTCTAGGATTCTTTTCTTGGAAATGTTTTTCTCAAAAACTTCTGTCACTTCGCTATGCTGCTGCTAACTTTACTGCTTCACGTCTCTCGAAATTTTATCCTACACATTAGGCAATGCGCATGGCAAAGGTTTATTGTCGGTTATCAAAAGCTTAATGATTGCACGCACGTGTCTACATAATGAGTAAAACCATTCAGTGCGTTAAGAATGGATTTGGAAATTGAAATGAAGGCTTATCGTTTTTGCTGCAATCCCGAGTGTATTATCAAACTCAAAGCTGAAAATTAGAAATGGAATATCGCTTAACTCTGTGAATTCCATTCAGATAATGAATTTATGGCTGAGAATCTGCAAGTGGATTTCGGTGGGATCTCATTCGAAATGTTACCGCTTACTTTTTGATTTTTTTCTGTAAGTACTTTCTGTTGAACCGAATCAAAGGTTCAAATTTCAAAACTAAGGTTAAATTGACTTGGCATTAACACTACGAGATGAAAAATAGAATCCCGTTTTTTCTTTGAATTGATAGCATTTATTTCATAGAGAAATTGTTATTGGAATCAATCAAATATAAGGAAATTATGTAACGATAAGTTAAATAATATCCTTATAATATTATATAACATTAAGTTATGTAATGTCCTTTTGGTTCACAAGATCCTTTCGATCCAGTTTGTTTCTCTGGATAAATCCCGCATTGCTAAATCTTAAACACGTTGCGTTTTTCTCGACAGGATTACGGCATTCGCGGCAAATAAAAGCCGTCGAATAAAAATGTCATCTTACGGGGCACATGTCTCATTAATAGGCCGAATAAATGTCTCCAGACCGTAACGCGAAAGTCGAGACGGGCTTTGACCTCGCATATTTTATGCATTAAAAGGGACCCTTCACTCCGTGAGGGCATTTCAAACTTCGCTCCTTATTGCCCCCTTCTATTTCCCTTCCGCGACCTTTTTCGCTGAGAGTTCCTTCTCTCCCTTTACTCAAACCCTATGTATCATTTTTATTGATTTATATGTTACAGATGGGCTTATATTCTAGGTTGCGACATTTTTACAATACAACTTATCTATTCTACTACTTAACGAACATATCTATTCTACTGATTCTATAAACAACACTAATGACGATAATACACCCGCGTATTTATATACTATAGTCTATTATTGCTTTTCTACGTCTGCACTACTAGAATATATTGTTGTTTTTTTCTACTTCTGCTATCGCAGTATGTATATGTAATATTTCTTGCTATTGTGCATACATTCTGTGAAGTTATGTTTGTTTTCTGTTTTGGGGTAATCGTACCTAGAGTATTGTAATTAACTTATTATTATTGTAGAACATATATAATCCTGTTATAATAATATAATTATTACAATGCATTTATTTCCTAGCAATGAAACTGCTTTATTACAATTCAATGGTCTATTTAGGAAGCCCTCACTATGCATAACTCCATCGCAAGGTAAAATAAATTTTACTTAGTGATTTTTTTTACCTTTTATTGCAGTTATCTACAAGCTAAACCTAATTATCATTACTAAACAGGAGTTACCTAGCTACTTCAATACTTTATTACGATGCAGTTTATTCCCTCAATTGTACGTTTTCATGTTAAAGCTAAGTTACTCCATACAAATCAACGTATATGAATATTGTTTTACTTGCTTTATTCCTAGTAGATCTTCAGGGCTACCAAAGCGACCCTGGGGACAAGTCCCCACCTTACAGTGAAATTGAAAAGCATATGGGCTGTACAAAAGATCTGTGTGACTCACTTTCAAACATAAATTGGGATTTATTGTCACCAACAAATGCACACAGCCTCCCAAACCCCTTGTCACTAGCATTTCTCGTAGATTTACTTTCCTAGACTTGAAAATGGCCATAAGCTTTCTATATCGCTGTACATCACCAGGCAATTCCCCACTTGCAAATTGTCAGCGGCAGCGACAACTGCTTTTCCAAAACATCGAAATTGAACTCTTAATTTCTCTTTCCAGGGGAGCAAGCGTGCACTCGAACGCGACTCCGGTGCGAGACGCCCTGGGAGACCACGAGAACAACGTCAAAGGAGTGAAAACTCCGTCTCCGGTGAGTGCCACTTGCCTTTCGCCCACCGCCTGTCGTCTGCGAATTTCCACGAGACTCGCAGCCGAGGAACTTTTTGACTTTCCCGCTCTTTTTTTCGTATCCCCCGCCGGTATTATCTGCCTGAGTATATTGTAGGTGTCAAGACGTCGCTAGCGTTTTGCGAGTTTTTGTCGCCTTTCGGTTTTTTAATTTTTTCGACGTCCTAGAGTGTTAGTTCTTTAGAGTGTCATTTTTTTCAGGCTTTCTTTTAAATTGGAGCTCTTTGTCCTTTCCCGTACTTGGTTTGTGCTTTTGTCAGCGATCTTTTGCGGTTTTCAGCCTCAAGTCACGCTGGTTTCCTGCGCGATAATTTATAGCTTATTGTAATTTATGATGGATTCGATATTATATATTGCTACATTGTGAAACGAGACGGGCATGATCGGGAGAATTTATTACGATTCCATTCATCAAGATATGATGGCAGGGTCACTAATTTGTTCATGAATGGTTCTAAATCAAAATAAAAAAGTAAACCTACCGTCGTACTCGACAATCAGAAGCTAAAAATGAAATTTACGACTGATATTAATGAATCTGTTGATAATATATAGCTATTCCATTCATGGACATGTAGTGGCAGGAGCATTATTTTTATGAACGTTATTAATCAAACTTTAAATGTAGATCCTTCATCGTACACGGCAATGAAAGGTTGAAAATGTAGTTTGATTTAGTAATATTGGTATATAGTACTGTGTGATAATTAGTGAGCTTTTCAGATGTCACTATTGAGATAAATTAAATAACGAACTGCTATTGCAACTAATTTAACGGAACTCAACTGTTACAGACACGAATATTAATAGTATTAGAGTCGATTTATATATATTAAAAAATCAGGGCAGAAAAATTTCAACAACGGCACGGTTGCGAAAGAGTGAGGCTAGTGTGAAAATGCTTGAAAGAAGTGCAATAGAATTGTTCTTGAGAAAAAGTATGTTTCTTATATTCATTAATTCTCTTTAATTCATAACTCGATGATAGTACGTTTCTTGGTAAAGAAATCTTATCGAAAACTAATCTCTCCAAATTTTTATTAGCATTACTATTTAATAAGCGTGTTGTTACTTTATGTTTGAATTATGTTGTTGTAAATTATTTAATTGTTATAATTATAAAGTTAAGTTTCGCATTAGGTTTGTTTGCATCGCAGTAATTTTAAAAAATAGAAATCTATCAGCGCATTCAAGGTGTTCCTTCACTTAAGGTTCCTTCATATGTTACGTATCGTCATTTTAGAATATGGTGATAGTTCCTTTAGAGAGATATCGTATCGAAATTTTACATCGTGTTTACAGGTATCATCCGTGTTACTAAGCTCTTCATTATTACGTATCTTAATCCATTGATGTTCGTGACGTTTATTTAGAAGGGTCTGAGAGAATACTTCTCACCGATTGTATCGGTCGTTCTCCTTTTCAAATGTCACATCCTTGCGGTTTTGTTCATAATCAGTCGGTTCGTTCTTAGTCATAGCTGCGAAGCATGAATCAAAGGATAACGTTTTTTCCTGTGCAAAACAAAAGGATAAAACGGTATCAATTAATTTTCACGCACTCCAAAAAAACGTTCACCATGTTAGCATTTTCAATTAAAGTAATTACAGCGCTGCACTTCTCTGAGAACGGTTCATATCTTGCTCTAATGTGATCAATTATTAAGTTACACTCCATTCGGAGAATTTTCTCTACTTTTTTTATAAAATAATTGCTCTTCCATCGCACCTTATCAATGCCATTGTAGTCGCTAAAGATACGTATAAAATATGTAAAAACTAGTTTTTCTTTGTTTGCCTTTCAGATCTGTCTTGAAGTGCTTTATACTTAAATTAACATAGCTATCCTTTGGTTTCGCTGGTATTTCATACCCCTCTTCTTGAGGATGTTTTCTATTTGGGTATTATTTTTTTATCTAAGTGAAAAATTTAGTTTTTAAATCGACTAAATAGTTATCTTCTGCATACTTTTTTCAAGCAATATACTTATTTCTTTAAAATTTTATGACGAAGGGTTCTATGTTTGAAAAGTCTTATAAGTCATTATCTTGCTCGAATAAATGTTATTTATTTTTCGTTTTCTTATTTTTTTTTCGTTTCGGCTATAGTTTCTGTTATTTTTAGCCTTCGAATACACAACGGTCATTATTTTATCAGGTTCTATTCCTTTCTCTTTCGCCAATTTCATTATCTGGTTCACTATAGCTCGTTCTTTTTTGATAGTACCCTTCTGGTTCCTCTTTGTTTATCTTCGGGCATATGCTTCACTCGTGCAGTCTTATTTCAGAATATTTTTTATTAATGAATTATTTCTGAATCTGTTTGCTATATCTTCCTTCTTCCTTGATCCCACATTTTCGTAGATACTCCTGAACTTATTACACCCACGTGTATAGTGCCATCCTATTCTCCTAGATCTAACATGCTACTGTTTCTAGTTCTATTTTTATTTTCTTAATCTTTTTCGAATTCTAAATTAAATGTTTTAATTTTCTCAAAGCTTTCATTTATATTATTATTTTAATTATATTATTACTCATTCGAAAATAGGAGAGCTTGAAATAATTCTCGTTTACGCTTGCAAAAGAATTCTATCGTGAAGATTTTTTCGGAATCAATGCCATCCGGATCTGTTATTGATGAGGTTATTTTCGGAGTCAATATCGCAAAAACCCATTCCGATTATAGCTATATTTCATCGACCCATCCTCACCATCCGAGAGATGATAAATTTTGGTATATCTTGCTCTTCGGGTCATCTCCCGAGGTTAATGAATTCATAAATCTTGCCAGGTCTTCTCTTCTTCGTTTCGGATTTAACCGAGTTGGAAAATCATTGCTTTTTAGATCCGCGAAGTGTTTACGTATCAAGTACCGTAGATCAGTGGATCTCGTAGTTGAGAAGTTCGCCGCGAGGTGCCGCAGGAGGCAGCACTCGAGTCGTTCGAAGCGTTGTGAAGTGCCGTCGATAGGTGTGGAGATGTCTCTCTTTCCTAGCGCTTCGAAGACTTCTAAAATCGAGCAGTAATCAAAACATGATGTCCAAAGTACCGTTTATCCTAAATGCCAATATTTAAAACAAAAGTGTTCAACTTTTAATTGGTATTTTTATTATGTAACTTCCATTGTATCGAAGAGATTTTTTTTTAATTCTTATGCAATCACGAAATTAAGTTTTTAAACCGCATTTATTGTTCATGCTCCAATATGTTTGATTCATCAAAATAAGTTTATGTGTACATATTCATACTGTAAATTTTACAATATATCTATATTTTTCTACTAATGTGCAGCTGATTTTTTACCGCGATCTAAGTTGTTACAGTATTTTATTTTTTCCAGAAAACCGTTCCTTCTTTTCATATTTTCCTGAATAATCACAGTTTAATAATCTGAATATATTATGGTTCGAAATAACGAGAACGTTGGACTTCGTGGATCGCAATTTTTTGTTTATTCAACAATATATTGCGTACTATGTTTTTTTTCAAATTTTGGTTACTTTCACTCTTGGGTAGTGCAGCTACTATGTGATGCGTTTTAGAATCCTCTTAACTTACATTAATTATATATTGACTTGTACTTGAAATTCTCCGAGTCGTTATAACAATATACCTTTATGACTAATACTATGCCATTTAATTATTAAACAAAGTAATTAGGAAAATAGCCTTTATTCGTGTTGCCGCTTCTTATCAATTTCTCTAACTAATTATGATCTTTCAATTCTTATTATTTTATGCTTTCGAATGCGGGTTTTCTCGATGCGTAGCATTTCAGAGTGTTTAATTAAGCTAGAAAGTAATTTAATACGCGTAGAGCGGATAAATTACTCCGAAAGCGTGAGGAAAAGCAGTTTGCTGCATTTAAGGACATGCTGTATGAGACTCGGCTCACGAGCGAGGAGATTGAAATGATCGGTAAGTGAAAGTGTATCGTGCAAAATTCCATATAACCAAGGTAAACGGGGAAGAGATTTGCTGGGATTATGAAAGTTCAGTTCGTGCTACATGCTGTATAACCGGTGTAGTGGAATCCAACGCCGATATTATCTGTTCAAACTCGACGGGAAAATTGAAATATTAATAACGCCTCTCTTATCTTAGTAATTAAGCTTCTTTTTTATGGATTTTTTCTCCTCCAGATTTCCATATTAATGGCGCGTTTTTATGAGAGCAAAATTTTTTCCTCCCCTTTTCACTGTATAAGTTTAATATTTGATTCTGATATTTTACGGAATTCTGATATTTTACGGAAATACCATACTTATCGAACAATATTCTTCTGCTATTTATCGATAGTTTCTACTAAGTTAACAGAATATTTCACTTGTAATAACAATATTTCTGGCTTACAATTAGAAAAAAGGTTGAATTTTTGAGGTTGTTTCACAATTTACTTCTAAGATCAATATAGAAAAAAATACTAACTTGTAAAAATATTTTCTCTCTTTTGATATGATTGTAATAACTCCTCTTTTTCTCTCCATTTACTTATAATTTGTACGGTACGAATAGTACATACATAAAAATTATGTCTATTACTTAAATTTATTAAAATTCATCGCACTAAAAGGATTTACTTTTAAAGCTATTCAGAGCAAAAATCCTTCCAGTTGAGGACCCTTATTTTTCTAGATTTCTCGAAAAATTAATCGTATGAAATAAAATATTGGGCTCTGCAATAGACTTCGATGGAGTATAAATTCATTGAATAAATTTGTGTATAGTTTATATTTATATTGACGTGTCATTCTGGTAGTAATTGTTATTTCAGATGTCTTAGTCAAAGGCCAGTACCTTCATTTAGCACGTGTTTTGATTAAGTCCAACGGTAACTATTTCATTTTCTCTTTGGGCGACGTTTCGCATTGCAGATTCTTAGGAACCGGAGATCCTCCCTGCCATACCGCTCTCAGAATCGAGTCGATGTTTTGTTCTCAAAGTAGCTCCCCTTTGCGACTTCAAAGAGGCAACTGGGAAATGAAGGGACTCTGGAGTTTCATTAAGGAGGTATCGATTATGCATTTGGGAAGTTGGGCATCTTAAGCTTTGTTTATGTAGATGGAGTTAGCAGTTTCTCGGTTCATCTCCCGCCCTCGGGACCATTTTCCTTCCGTCCTACCCCCTCGGGCATCGTCACCTTCTGCGTCGAAGGGGCGTGGTCCCTTCGCCGACATCATCGCGAGATTGCCAAAAAAAACCCATCGCCCAATTCGCCGGGATGACTGGGGTTTGTTTCGGCCTCTTCTCATTTCGACATCTCTTTTATCTGCCGTACTCTTTCCCTGCCATCGATTTCATATCTTTTACCTTTGTTTCTTGAGGTGTGTTCTTCCTTCTCGGGGATTACTCTTATAAATTTGTACTATAAGCCTCAGTAATGGTTTTTTTGATTACCTTATTTCCCGGCCCAAGACGTATTTTTTACTCTAAAATATACTTTAAAGTTGGCCTGCGTCTTAATGCCGAGGACATGACTAATATGTCGCAAGCCGTTTCGCTGGGAAACATAATTATGAACTATTTTATTAATATTTAACTAGATTAACTATTTTATTGTATAGATACGTAGATACTTGCTATTTAGCCACCTTTATTGCATATAAAATAACAATTTTTACAATCATTCGTAAGAAAAATTATAAGAAATAATGATAATAAATATATAAGATAACTATTTACTTTAAAAAATTATGCATTTAAAAGAAAAAAATCTGCATTTTTCCTTTATTTTTGTAGTAATTCCTCTTGATTGAATATCAAACTCGTCGATATTACAAAAGAATATTATTTGCTATAAGTTTAATGATTTTCTATTAGGAATATGCTAATCATAACCTGATACATTGATACATTTTACATCTGTTTCATCTACCGCACTTTATTTTTGCCATCGATTTATATCATCTTATCTCTTTCCTCTGTTTCTTGTGTTATTTCCTTCCTTATCTAAAATTACTCTGATAAATTTCTATTATGCTATACTTAAGATTCGTATATACTTATTTTGGTAAAGCTTTCGGCCGCTATTCTATAACAGCCCTAGTTAATTTAAGTCTGATCTACCGAAAACTGTTTCTAACGATCCGATATGCATAAAATAAGAGAATCGAGAAATGTATGCTGATACGGGTGGTTTTTAGGAATTCATTTCTTTCCGAGAATGATGTAAGATATTAACGAGCTGGTATTAGTTCGACAAGCTCCAAAGTAGTAATTCGAACACCTGGTGTTTGTTAACGTAGATGCAGAAAACAAGTTTCCTCAGGATTACTCCATGAGTCGAAAACATGATCGTTTGAAATTAAAATTTCTTGCGGTTTGTAAATGTTCATCTTTTCATTTGTGCCTATGAATTCGTATGAAAAATACATGTGTCGATGAAGTTAATGTATCCATATTTTTTCGATTGGTATAATAATAATAGTAATAATAATAATATTAAAGGACTTTATTCAGGGCGAGATTGAGACTATCAAGTCTCTCCTTACACCGACCCTTGAGGTTATCAGGTGATTTGGTTAAATCAGCATTTACTATTCGTTTTATAAATAATAAACGTCATCCTTTGGAAGGTGTTAGTAAAATCTTATTTCAAAGCATACGTTTATAAAACTAGATTGCATGATAATATCTATAACTTCATTTTTATCACGGTATTGATTCCATAGAGAATTTGATCGCCATACAAGAAATTTTCCTTTAAAAAATTGCTGTAACTCTGTTTTACGTCAGTTTTACGGATTAACTAAATTAAGCTTTATTTCCAAAAGCGTATTCCCGTGGAATTACCAGTTTGGAGGTTTATTTCTATTGAACGGCAATGTTTTATTTTTTTCTTTTCTGGCTCGCACTTCTTTCTACTCTCCCACTGCGTCTTCTCGTTGATCAATTTATTTTGGCATTTCCCATTTCGCGTTTCTCCCGTCTTTCCCCATTATCTTTTCTCATTCCACACTCGGTTTTCTGCTTTTTTCCTTTTCCACTTTCACTTCGACTTGAACTTCAACTGACGACTCTCGGATGCTGACGCTAACCAAATTGTACGGCACTCTTCTTGCGTTCCAAGAAGATTTTGTTCCGTAATTTCCTCTCTGCGTATGCCTCCATGACTGAAGTCTTGGAAACATTCTTGTTGATCAGAAATCCCTAAGGCTCTGTTTTATACTGAAAGAATCGATTGAAAGTTCGAGCGTATGTCTAATTTAATTTTGACTTCTTTGGAGTTTGAAAAGCTTTGTTTTACTGTATATATTTTTCAGTTCACTCCGTAATTGTGTTATTCATGTTGGGTTGAACTTTAAATATAATGAAGAAATAAAGTAGATTTTCTCGGTGTGGTTTGGAATTGGACTAGAGCAAAAATTAATGATATCGAATCTTTGGTGATTCTGGTGCTTTGATTATTCCCTCAGATAAACAACCTTAAGCATCATTTATCAGATGTTTTAGTTTTTTTCTGGAGCTACATATAAGGCGGATCGGTTTAACTGAATCTTCTTTAAATTTGGTGTATTCAGTTCTTATTTCTTTTTGATTTTAAATTTTCGGGGACTTTTACGTCATGTTTCACGAAGAATACGAATATCTTTAACATGAGCACACAATTCATTTGATCGATGCGCCTAAGTTAGAATAGTGATTTCCTGAAACAAAAGCAGAATACTATCCTGTATTTTAAAGATGATTCATCTCATGGCTTTCTTTATAGTAAATAACGTTATATTAAATACGCAATATGCCTCAGAATTTCTATCCTCTTAAGATAAAATGTGCTCCAAGAAATCGTCTGCAGTTTCTTGCTTACAAACATGAGCCTTCTACACATTGATAGCCTCACTTTCCCTACATTTCCGCACGCAACGCAATTCAAATCCCTTTAATTTTGTGATTCGTAGTCCCTCCCTTCCTGACTTCTAACAACTTTCGTCTTTGTCTAACCCTTTGACTTCTTCCCATTCCTACCCCTTCGGTTATTTCCGTTAGCAATCAATCCCGGCTCAGTACGTGATTGGCCCATCCGTTTCCTCTGTTTTATTTCTTCGATTAAAATCCTTTTCCCACTCCTACTATCGCCATCATTTCCTCGTTCGTTTTTCTATCAGCCCAGTTTACTACTTCCGTCCCCTGCCACTCCCATATATTAAAGAACTTCTATATGTTCCTGTCGTCCTTTCTTTCGGTCCATGTTTCACACCCATACAGCTAACCCTGTATACCAGATCTGACCAGCATTCTAGTAAAGGACCTTATCGATGTACCAAATATTACTGAGGGGTGCAGAATAATTTTTAAAAACTAAAGATGTTTATGGACCTTTATTTCCTTTACTTGGCCGTATCATAATTTACCTGTTTCATTTTTTGGTATTAAAGTTTAATTTTAGAATTAGATACCAGGGCTGCAACTAAATAGTGATCAATTGATGATTTTTCCACTATTTGGGAGTATTTAGTTTTAGCGTCTGGGGTCAAAGAATAGAAATGTTTATTGTTTATTTATTGAGATTTAAATAATCTAGAAATAGCCAGTTTCCTTGAATCGTAACTAATTTTTTAAATAATTTACAGAAAATAACACGAAAGTAAATAAACAAAACAAAAACTTTAAATAAGTTAAAGGCACAGAGGTCATAAGAGGAAATAGGGGAAACGGTTCGAGAGGGTATGAAGGAGAAAAGAGAATTTGAAAGTTGTGAGACATGGATCTTTGGAAGGTATGTGAAGTAAGTTAGAAGTACGGGTAGTAGAGCTCAAATAGAAGAAGAAGAGAGGCTATCACATATTTTCCCATAATTAGGATTCCCCGAATCCGAAAAAAAATTGAATTTTCGGAATTTTTTTTAGAAAGCTAATAAAGGCAATCAATTTCTATCTCGTGGTCGAAATTACACAAGGGCCTCTACCTGTTTCGTGTTATGAAACGCGGCTAAAGGGTGCCCCATGCCCCAATTTTCCGCACGCACTGCCTTTGGAAGGAACCGTTTCGCCTTTGAAATGCGGTCTCGATAACCTCTGGATACTCTTTCGTGAGCGTCGTGAGATAAGCACGACATCCAGAGGCACCTCACTATCGCACTTAGCATCTCTTACAGCTTTTGCTGAACTTTGTGTCTAGTTGGAGTAAACGCATGTCGGCGAGGGGTTTTTCTCAAAGATTTCCGAGACTGTTTTAATCGCTGCATGTGTATCAGATGTCATGAAAATTATTGCTTTTATCTAGTGCAATGCGTAAGTTCACTGATTTCCGCTTTATGCAGCTGTTGTCGCCGAGTCGGGTTATGATTACCTTTTACTTTTAGGAATCATAGTTGAATTTGTTACTAATATTTCACTTCAGTAAAAGCAGCGAGATTTGATGTTTAGTTAATAAATATTACTGTAAATATAAACACAAAATGTTCAAGTACTTTCTTTTAAATATATTATTGCTATAAGTTTTGCTGTTGAAATCCGATTTATCCATCATTCTTTAATTTTTGAGATTTCATGAAGAAGATGCACTCGCATATTTTAGGGAAGGAAATTATAGTTGCCATTGTAGTACTTTTTTCATTAATTAATGATTAATTTAACATTAAAAAGTATGTAATATTCTAAATTTTTAAGTAATCTTCATTTTAAAATTGAAATGAATTACATTAATATACTTTTATACACTATTTATAAATTAATGACTGATTAAACCTTACAAATTAGGTAAATTCTTAATTATTAAGAGATCTTGCTGTCAATTTAAGTGGGAATAGAAATTCTAAACGTAAGTGCAAGAGTGACTATTGTAACTTTTCAAAGAAAATTTGCCACCTCCACGCGAAACTTCTCAACATGAAATTTTCTTAATTTTAGAGTTGCCCAAATCATTATCATTTAAGTTAAGTTAAGCGATCATTGGGTTCAATTTTAAGCTAAGATTTTACACTCGGTTAAAATCGCTCAAATTAAACTGGCTGGAAGGGTAAATTAGTCAAGTTTTTTT
The DNA here is from genome assembly GCA_947579665.1 of Sympetrum striolatum. Classification (NCBI taxonomy): domain Eukaryota; kingdom Metazoa; phylum Arthropoda; class Insecta; order Odonata; family Libellulidae; genus Sympetrum; species Sympetrum striolatum. The sequence goes on along the minus strand of OX388345.1, from coordinate 72,624,935 downwards.
TCTTTTTCCTCTTTTGTGGTATTGTTTTTTTACAAATTAATGCCTGAACGTATTCATCTTGTACTTATAAACTTGGTAGTCTTTGAAGTGTAATATCGCAGTCGTTTACACTATCAGATGACCACGGTCGGAACGATTCAAATAGTCAATGTTATTTTTTTCGTACAAAGTTGAGCTTTTATTCCAATTGCATCGCGTTGCAGCGATTACAGTTCCGCAGAAGCGACGGAGGAGTTCCTCTACAGCGGGTTAATTCCGTGAAATCCCTTTGGATTACGAAAACACATCCAAAGGTTAGATCGTGAGCTGAAAATCAATAGCGTGTTAAGGAGTTTGCATCCGAGACAGCTACAGAGGGGAATCCTTGAACGTTTACCCCGCCCTCGTTGTCTCGTCTTTTTCAAAGATAAAGATGATGAGTCGACCGAGTTATTAGAATTGCTATCTTTCTAGACAAAGGATGCGAGATCACCTCGTTGAGCTCGCCGAGCAAATGGTTCTGTTTTATATCACGGAGGGATTATTGAGGAAGGAAAGAGTTGTAAGAAGTACCGAGGGAGTTTATAATCAGATGAATCCGGGGCAGATGTTTTTCGTGTGGGGATTTAGTGCTTTGATTCCAATTGAAAGATTCCTCTCCCGCCCAACCAATTCAACATGCGATGTTATTAAATGCTATAAATATTACTAAGTAACGTCTGTATTTGTGCGAGGATGGTGCTGAAAAATCTCTCCTTCCATTTTGTTATTATTAGAGAATTGAATATCAGTAAATTATATCGTAATTGGGGCGAGATAGGATGATTCCTCTCCTACATTAATAACTCAATGTTAATGAACATTAGTATTGAACTAATTTAAGTGGAGGGGAAAGGAAAATATTACAGCATGGATGTAAAACATTTGCTGAAGTGTAGGAGAAAATTTTACTGCTGGAGAAAATGCTGGGGATTGTGAACATACCGTAACCTGTAAACAGTAATGGCCAAACATCGGGAGTGAAGAACCATTATCATATATATATACAGGTATATATATATAAATATATATTTGAAATGAGTTATGAAATACTGCATAATGCAAATAAAGAACCTATGCCGATAAAGATTTCCTCGAGTAATTCTATATGCAAAATGAGATCGAATCAGACGAAGTGAAAATGAACTATTTTGTAATTATAATATGTGCATTATTTTATAAAACACTATCCTTTAAAGTGTAGTAATTTGATGTTACCTTAGTAACACGACAGATTAGTAACGATTATTGTTATTTTTTTATTTAAAATTCATGTGAGAATTTCATCTCAGGAAACATTTTTGTGCGATTTTATATTGCAGCCATTTAAATGTATTCGATGGGAAGTTAGTTTTTATTTAAACCTCGGAAATATATTTAGAAATACTTCTAAAAAAATTATCGAGGCTTGCAAAAATCTATTTTTTGCAATTCTGATATTTATTTTGTTGTCTGATTAGTGTATTTTCCTCTCTGGAATTTTTAAGAATTATAACAATTGTTGAAAATTAAAAATTTATAATAAATAAAAATCATTAATTTTATGCTTAAATCGCAAAATTTTTATCAGGTCACGCCTTCATGACGGATGTTGCTTTCAACGTTTCCTTTCGAGACGTCCATTTTAATTTAATGATCGGTCGTAAAACTGTCGCTAGAAACCCTTGTTTTATTGCTGCCAATATTTCACACTTCGCGGATCCCGGACGGGAAGACACGCTTGATTCGCAGCATTTAATTGGTTCCCTTTTGAAGTAATTCGAAGTGGCGCTCGTGTGTCTGACGGAAGACAGTGGGTGGATGTGTCACGGGTCAACGTCAAAGGCACGGCCTTATATAGGCTGATGTTAGAGCCTCTTGTGACACTTTGTAGAGTGCCACTCGGACGTGAGCTCCTCTGAAGCCATACTTCGGATACATCTTTTGTATTAAAAACTTCCATCTTTTGATGCCCGGTAGCTCTTTTTTTGGTCCGTGAAGTTTGAGTGGAAACTCTGAGAAAATCCTTATAGAGGAACTTTACCGTTTTTTTTTTCGTTTGAGGGGTCCAAGGGCTGAAGGAAGAATTGGTTTCTTTGTCGTTTTTTCTAAATTCTGTTGGTCTCGTCGACGCTTGCAGTTTTTTCGTATTGTCGTAGGCGTCTTCCTCTATGATTAGATTTTTTCTTCGGTAGCGTGATTTTTTATATCTCGCTTTTGGCAATCGAATTGAATTTTTTATTGTTTTCAATTTTGGTTGCGCTCTAGCCATAAAATGTTGAATTATATCGATTTTGAGCGACTTAACTTAAAGATATTCAATGTCAAACTAGGGGAATAAACGGAAAAGATTTATTAGTAAAGCAAAAATGCACCGCCAGAGATAAGATGACCTGATAATGCCTGGTATCGAAACTCGGGTTCTGCTGTTATTTGTTATGTTTTAGTATTAGTAAATCGTATTAGTCTAATTTGGTGCTCATGAAAATTTTGGTTTAAGATAAATACGACTAAATTAAAAATAAATTTAGATAAATGTCTGGAAAAGAAATTATCGGAGGTTTAAAGACACCCCCTATGTTTCACATCCAACTTGAATAGAACTGCATGAATAGGTTTTTGTGAACAATTTCCTTACATCCAAAGATGTGTTATTTTTCGCCAAAATTTTTTTTCCATCTTTGTTTTATCTTATTTAATATTTATATTCTCGAAAGCTACAAAATCTTCTATTCTTAGTAATTATTTCTTTCATTTAAACTTTAGTCAATTTATTTTAAAATTTACTCGATAGTAGTAGTAGCTGATGGCAAATTCCAAAGATAAAACTTGTAGGAATTCAATTTTTCCCTTCATTTCAATTGTTTCATTTCAAGCGTATTTATTTAATCATATTACAGCACTCGAATTCATTTATTACGAAGAAAAAGTATTTCGCAACCTCTTGGTAAGTTTCTTTGTCATAAAAGTTATCTCAAATTACATATTTAACATTGGAACGCTTATGGAGGAGCTGCATTCGTCATCTGCAGTGCCGTGGGATGATTTTCCTCGGCAGAAATAATTTCACCCACTTGGAAAAGTCGCATTCTACCGCAAATTTGTTCGTACGTTCTTGGGAGAGTATTTCACCACGATTTTCTCCTTTACCTCTTCAAACTGTTATTATGGGAATGTGTGAGCGCCACTCATGTCTTCGTTCTCATAAACGCCGTGATGCTCGCCTTTAACGTTAAAATGAAGTGGTGAAGTCAGTTGACGTAAATCTAGCTTCTCTGCGCAGTAGCAAGAACATAAATTCTTTTATCGCCCTTTACGTAGTGAAACTGCTCTTTATTTTTTACCATCCCAAGCCTACAATGGAGGATATCCTTACCTAACCTGTGTTTGGATCATATCCGACTTTAATTGTAAGTAATTATGTAGTTCACCATCTGATAATAAGAGAACAATGTTTACACCGAATTTTCCCCCAAGAAAATTGAAAATTTAGTTTCCTCCTTCATTTGTGAATATAGAAAATGTATGTATTATTGCCCGTTATAAATATATTTTTTTATAGATATGGCGGTGATGAAAATGAATTACTATTTATTGATGTATTATTAAATGTTGAATCCGTCACTTTGTGAAATTCAATCTCTTCGCGAAAAAGAAAATAACCTTGCAAAATTTCACAAAGTTATGCTCTCCTTGTATCAATAGTACTTTTGTCAATGTATAAAAAGTTATTTTGTTTTCCATTCCGTTACACACACATGTTAGCAAATAGTAAAATATAAAACAATTATAGTGAAGGAGGAAGGCCGAGAAAAAGCTGGCTAAATATGAATGAGGTTCTTACGAATTAAACTAAATGAGTTAGTAAATTCAAAGTTAGTGTACTAATAAACAGATAGATGTATGTAGCAAAAATTCATGCTAGGAGAAGTATTTAGCTGGTTATTACGAGTAAATGAGTCAAATGGCGTGTTTATACGGATGATTGGTACATTGTAAAATATCTGATGTTGTGATTATTATGATCGTTATCTATTGATGTTTACATTAAATTTAGCAACGAATAAATACCACTTAAGGTTCTTCTTCGTTACTTTAATCTTTTATCTTAATCCAACCGTGTAACCTCTCTGTACGCATCGTATATTTCCTCTCGGCACTTGCTAATTCCTCAAAGTAGTCGTCTTACATCCTCCCACATCTTCTGAGCTTTCATTTTATCCCGCGCATAAGCATTTTTATCGCTTTACACCGCTTTCCACTGACGTCAACAGCCAGGAAGTTCACGCTCGCCATTTTCCAGTAGGCATCGTGCTCGTTTTCGTAAAGTTCATGGGAACATATCCATGCAACGCCGGGTACTTACCCCATCCCATTTCCCCTGAAAATGACTCTCCTTATCACTGCTCTCAAGATTGCGCGTCCTCCGTGGGTACTTTTTCTTCTCCTCGCGCAGCATCCTCGTGAAGATTAGGGCTACTTTTCCTAGATGACTGTGGCTGAAATTCGTAACTTCACGCGTTACCTTTTAATGTCTCATTAGGGAAGGTTTGATTTCCACCGCTTGGAGACTTATAGTCCTAGCATATCTTCTTTCGATTAAAAGTTCGTGTTCCGTAAGTGAAGAAAGCAAAGCATTTTTATATCGTTATGATTGATCTAGCTATCGGTGGGTTCATGTCCCTTTAAAATCACTATTCAGCGTCATTTATATCCTTTCTTGGTGGCTCACCTCCTCTTTATTTGATCTAACATCTTCTGTCTTTGTTTCCCCTTCTTTTTCATACTAAAGAGGCAACTAGTCGTATAATGGTGACAATCGATGGTAAAAAAGTATCTTTCATCAGCAACCATGGTATACTTCGGCAATAATCTAGAATATCAGATTTTTACATAGATACATACATACTAACTCCTGTAAGTGAAATATCTGCCTTTGTATGGTGTAGTAGTATATTTTGTTTGCGTGCATTTATTCCTTTCGGTATAAATTACGCGTAAATGCATACGATAGGTGTAAATGATACCTTTAGTTTCTAGCTAATTGAAAAATCTTAAAACTTCTTTAATCACCTCTAAGTTTATTTATCTGTCAGCTTCCATTAAAGATTTGTTTACACGAGGATCTCAAACAACTGTCTTATAAATTCATTCTATACGTAATTCCTAAAACAGTAAATCAGTACCATATATATCATCCAGTACCCGTATAACGTCACAATATTTTCTTTTAGAGGGTTGTTTATATTTATTTATTTCATTCCAAGGCTGTTTTCCATTTTAACGAACGGTTTTCTTTTGCATGATGGGATTGCGCAATACCTTCGCGTATTATTTCATAATTACGTCGCCGATTTGTCTGTTGATAATCTACTTCGTCTACACTGAAGTCCGTGATTGTGTTCGTACCAGGAAATAAAGATTTCTTTCGACGTTAAGACTAGACTTGGAGATTCTTTTGAGTTTGAAATCATTGTATACCTCGGTATTTCAACTCATCGATAACTGTACCGCGTCTTTCTATACAAACAGACTGTTGTACACATATCTAGTGAACAAGCGGGTTAATCCATTCGGAACCCGAATGGTAAAGCTGTCTTTTGAAGTAAAGTCTTCTAGCTCCAAATTGAAATAAAGTGAGGATTCATAATAAAGATACCTCCAAGTGTTGCTGAGTCCGCCTCTTTAATTTATTCTCTAGTCTGTCCACTTTTCCAACTGTCTGCGACGTTTTTTTTTCTCTTTCGAACATTTTTGAAAGACAAATTTTCTTTCGGAAGGAAATTCGGGAAAATATCTCTAAACAGTCTCGGGTGCTTTCCATTACCATTATTCCACGAATAAATTAACCTCATGGACCTCTTTTGTTGACAATAGTTTATTCTTCATTTAAATGATAATTGTCTAAAATTTCCTTCGGCAAGAAATGACTTTTTTACGAAACCAGAAAACGTTTTATGGAATTGAATCATTTAAGTATGTTCTTATCCATTAAATATTTTTTCAGAAGCAACTGCATGTTATCAGACACTGTTTGGATTGTGGCGAAGTTGTAAAATAAATATTGATAACAGAAAATATTTTACATAAATTGTGTGTTTGCTTAAGTTTGCAAAAATATCTGTGCGAACGGCTGAAAGTTGAAGTGAACTGCGAATTGCATGAAAATTATGGTTACCGTTGAGATATCACAAGGTTAAGATAAGTTCAGTTATAATTTTCGTGTAAAACATCCTTGTTCCTACCAGTTTTATTGACGACTTTCGATTGAACTGCATCAAAAAATTGAATATCTATCATTTATGTATATTTATATCAATTCCTTTCACCTCCGAAATTATTGCGGACTTTTAATTGAATAATTCTATAAATTAATATGCATATAATATTTATTCACATTAATTTTTTACGTGTAAGTTTTGCTATATTTCAGTTTCTGCTTTATCTTTTAAATATTTTTCCAACTATTGGTGTGTTACCTCTGCAAACCTGATTAATAAATGTAATAGGTACATTCTTCGGAATGGATAAAGCAATATCCTTGAAATTATCCCGAATTTAGTCGTTTGCATTTTGTGACTTTATATTGTTAGTTGGAGATTTTCGTATAATAGAGGGACCGTTTTCAAAGCCTCAGTCATCTTGGCTAACATTATTTACTTAAAACTTAAGGTAACTAAAATTAGTTAAGCTAGCTGCAATTACCGTCATTTCTTTCTCCGAATGGTTGATTTCTCATGTCGATTTACTTACGATAGCTTTTAATGAAGGTCAATTCGATTGCCTCGAAAGGTACTATTTTTGCGTCAAAATTCTTTCGCAATATCAGGAAATAAAAACATTATGGTCTTACCGGGTTTTAGTGTTTCACAGATCTTTTTAGGAATTGTAATACTATGTTCTTCAATTATGAAATGATTTTCATCGATAAGGAACACCAAAATTCCCTTTTGAGAGACTGCTGTTGTGTCCCTTTAAATGAATCCCTTAGCACATCAGTAAACATGTATCAAAACAATTCTTTAGAATATCTAGTCTCCTTCTTGATGGATTTTATTTTAGAGTTGAAACGAGTCGGCGAAACGTCAATCTCCCACGCGCTGGACGACATCCCAAAAATTTCCTGTTTAAAATATGTTAAAACCTCCGTTTCAAGGAGATCCGGAAAGCGACGGAAAAGCACGTGGGCATATTCTCGCGTAACTTGTTGCTATCGTTTCGCGAAAGGGGGAAGTGGGAAGGAAGCACGCGCGGGCGTGTGGCCAGCGGCGGACGTCATCGAGTTCTCCGAAGTATCGCCGCCTTCTATTTATCACCCTGTAAACACCGAAACATCCACCTCTTCTTTCCATCCAGTTGATGGTGTCCTAATTACCTGGAGCATCTTTAGAGATTCGAACACGGATCCGGCCCCTTTAAAAAATCTTTACATCCTTAAACCAAATTGATATTCAAATGATGGAAAGTAACTTTAACGTTCCATAAGAATGTGTGCTTCTTAACACAAGGATGTACGAGAAGTGAATAATAGTAGCTTCACTGGGACTCGAACCCAGGTCTCTCTTTTTCCAGGCAGTTGTTCTATATAGCCACTGACGTTGCTTGATAGTTTAGAGGTTAGAACAACTTCCCGGAATGTGGGAGATCTGGGTTCGAGTCCCAGCCATGTCACTATTTTTCACTTCTCGTGCAATCTCGTACAAGTTGATATTATGAAAAATAACACAATTTGTACTTTTTCCACAGTGGATACTACTGATAAATACTGTGGAAAAAGTACAAATTGTGTTATTTTTCATCATGACGTATTTCCACAAGACGTCGCCTGAGACTGTTGATTTTACAAGTTGATATTATTAGATATCATCATCAGCCATTTTTAATCCGACTTAGCCTCCACTAGTGCTTTCTAGTTTTCCCTATACAAAGCTTCTCGTTGCCATTTTCTTCCTAAGTACTGTATGAAGCTCGATTTTTTTTACCGAAAAATTGTCATACGTAGTAAAAAATCTCCTCTGCCTTGTTAATACTTTATTCCTGTTTTTCTTCTTTTCATCTCACAATATACTTTCTATCTTTGTGCTTACAGTTGTATACACTTTCCTTATGTTGATGTAAATAGATTTCAGTAGTATGGAGTCCCTAGATTATTGCTTTATCTAACACCTGTTACCTTCTCAATTATATCAAGTTTCACGTCCATTCTAATCAACATATGTTGATTTCAGTACTTATGGAAAATTATGGCATTAAAATGTAATAAAAACATCATCGAAAAATATGAATACTCAGGAATAGTTACATATATCGATATATCGCGATATATTGGCCAATATATCTAATAATCAAGACGTATAGATTTTTAGATATATCGACCAGAACATCCCGATGTATCGATTCATGCTCTTCGATATGTTTCGAGGATTTCGCACTTGTTTGATTTCGACACGGATCTCGTTAGGAAATTGCGTCTCCGTCAAAACATCCACTCGATGGCCAGTTTTCCTCCTAAAGGGTGATGGAGGGGCGTCCAGAGGCCTTCTGGAGACCTGTCGTTCTCCCACTGCTGCACTTCCAAAAGAGGTCTATTCTTGGCAAGGCCTCGCGACCCATTCTCTTCTTTAGTTTCGCTTCGCCTTTATTGGTGGACCAGAGACGGCCATTTTCGTACGCATTTGCGTCATTCCTCCGATCCTTTTGGTTTGTCTACATAGGTGGTCTTCATCTGCTGATTAAACGTCACATTCATTAGTTTACGCCCATCTTGGTAGAAAAGAGTGAAGAAATGTACTATTGTTTACCTGCTATAATGGACCCTTTGTTGAACATTAGCTTTGCATGACTTCTGTAAGCCATTTATTTGATTGAAGCAAATTATTGTTTGTATTATTAGTAATATTGTTAAATGTGCTTCGACAGCTTATGTCGAATTATTACACGTGAGCTCCCACCAGGAATCAAACCCGCGACCGCTATCATGGAAGCCAAACGCTGCCCACATTGCTATCCGGGAGCCCTTGATTATTTGTGATTCAAGGGGAAACCAGGGACCAGTAATAGTTATCTGAACTATTGAGGAAAGGGCTTTGTATGAATTCAGTATTATAATTCTTACGTCAAAATATCTTTGGTGTATAATTGGAAATAATATGTAATAAGATTAGAATAGGAATCTTCCAACCCAGAATCGGATTATTCTGGTTTGGAAATATTTGAATGCGTGTCCCATTTTCCGATAAGGTTTGGTAGCAAGAGGGACATCCGGCCGCCAATATGTGTCAAAACCAACTTCATCGTTAATCATTAGAAAATCATCATTAGACTCCATGAGTGATTGGAATAATACTTAGAAGGAAAATATAAGTACCTTCCACTCCATATTTTCAACGTGAATGAAGCACGAGAGAAAGCGATACATTGCCTTCGCCTTCTTTATTCGGGTTTTGAAGGGACATTTATATTATATTCATAATAAATATCTACTGGTTTCATTGAAACGTTTTTATTTATTGAGTATATTTATCAATACAATAAATTAAACTGGTTATATAGTTGCTGTTGCAATAATCTTAATCGTACAAAAAATACCTTATTTATAGCATGCATTTTATTCTGAGTACCTACTTAGCCTCACTTGAGGCATTAGCTCTTACACGCCCACTATAGATTATTATTCTTATCAAGTCTTTAACCCTTAACCAGTGACGTGCAATTTTTGTCACACTACCAGTGACGTGCGGTCTGGGAGACCGCAATTTTTTAAATATCTTTAAAGTTACTAAATGACACATTTAACAAAGTTTAAAAGCCTTAATAAACTAATCAGTTATTCAATAATTTGAATTCAAATTTAATTTTATGTTAATATGAACAAAATTTCAATTATTAATCATTTTACGAAGAAAGTCAAAAATTTGAATGAAAAAAACATATCCTATCAAAATAATGTCGCATATTAAAAATCAGGTGCCTATTTTTGTAGCAAAGCCTTTAATGTATTTTTGGGATGATAATTGATAAAACGCTCTTGAAAAATATTTCATTTATTGTGTTTTTCATAGATTCTGCAAACGTTCGATATTACATTTTTCGTGAAAAATGTCCTGCGCCTCCAAAGAAGCACAGCTCTTGCAAATTTTTTTTGTGCATTATAAAAAAACTGGTTGTCTACATTTGGACCAACCGAAGGAGGTTTTTCGTTTTTTTCATGCAGGGCAAAGTCGGCAAGTCTTCCGCTTCTCTAGTTTATCTTCGAAATTTTGAGGTTTTTCAACTGTTAGGTTCAGAATTCGGCCTATATTGGCTCTTAATTGTGTGGGAATCTTGCTGTTTGACATTATCCTCTTTAATTGTGGCCTTACTAACTCCACTGCAATGCATTTAATAAAATCGTACCTATTTAGATACTTCTTGTCTTTTAGAGACTGCTGGAACACAAAAGGATTCACCAATGAAATGTCTAAAATCCTAAGAAACACTGCCATTGGCCATCTCCTTGTTCTTCGATTAGATGAGTAGCTGCTGCACATTTTATGTAGTGTATCTACTCCACCCTTGATTGAATTATAGAAAGCTATAATTTCAGGTTTCATTGTCACGTCATCAGTGCTCTCTGTGGTGCATTGACGACACCAACCAAAGAGTCCTGTTTCTCTTTGGCACATGAGGAACTAGAGTCATGTTGCCGTATATCCATACAACGAGGACCCTTTTGTGCCTTCTTTTGAAGGCCCGAACTCATTGGATATTTCCCTTTAATTTTTTCTTATCGTCCCGACATAGGTCAGTCCTTTTACCCTCAGCTTCTAAACCAGTTCAATTGAAGTGAACCAATTATCAGCTGTAATATTTCGATTGGAATGAAATAATGGCTCAGTGAGACGCGGAACTGATTGCGTAGGTTTCGAAGTCTTTTTTTCTTCCTCTGACAGACCTTTTCCTTTGGTACTTTTTCCGGCGTACAAATAGGCATTATACAAATAGCTATTCGATGTATCCGTCAAACACATCATTTTGAGGCCATACTTAGCTGGCTTACTCAGGATGTACATTTTAAATCGGCACCGACCCCTGAAGGCAATTAACATATCGTCAGTACAAGTTGTTGTGCCAAGTGAATAGCAACAATGAGAATTTTTTACGAAATGATTTAACAAATCAGAAATTTGTGCAACTGGGTCACTTTCGTACCGGACGATTCCGTCTTCATGGTTATCAAACCGAAGACATAAAAGGAGAACAGCAAATCGTTGTCCATACATTACTAAACGAAAAATTTCCTTTCCCATGCCATTTGCAGCAAAAGTACTACTAATATCTTCATCGTTAGATCTAAATATTGCCGAATATATTAATAACCCAAGTAAAGCTCTTAATTCAACATAATCTAAATCTTGGATTTCTGGCCTACTCTGGTATACTTTTCTCATAACTTCTGAAGTTTGACATTTTTCCAACACAAAATCAAATTTATTTTATCGTCGTCAAAAATAAGCGACCAAAAATGGAGAGGTTGAAGTTACCTATCTAGAAGTATAACAGATTGCTTCAAACCTGGTTTTTCCGCGACAATGTTATGCAGACGAGTGTAAACGTTTCTCTTTGGCTCTTTAGAACTCCTTTTATAGAGATTTTTTCCAAAATAATATCCAACTTTCTTAGAAATCGGATTCACTGAAACACTTACTTCCTCATCATCGTCTTCTTTATTCTCGTCGGAATCCGTATTGTGTTCACTAACAATAATATTATCCTCCTCAATCTCACTTTCCACTTTACTCTCATCTTCCCTCAAGTATTCCATAACTTGCTCCTCAAAATCAGGAGCGTCCAGTCGTAGTATTCGAGAGGGACCGGGTTTATCACTCATGCTTGTAGTCTTTGACGATTACTTATGTCGCTGTGAAAATTGAGAAAATATCATCAGTAGATATTAGTAGATTACTTGTCCAGGAAAATATTTTGGTTCCACGGAATAGCGCAGGAAGAAATTTACCTGACGAATGACAATGATGATCACAAGGCAATTATGTAAGTATTGAAACTAAAGAAAGCAGTTTGGGGAAAATCCGAGAAATACGTTTTCTTTCACATCTGGTCATGTACTGCTCGAACATTCGCCTCGGGTTTCCCCCAGGATCATTCCACCCTTTCCATTGGGGGTCCATATTCCGCCTACAACATGCTTCACTAAAGGTCATTCATCCCAGTCACAAATGAGTAGTGGCAACAAAGAGAAATTCTCGCAGGATTTGGTTATTCTGAGTTTGCCGCCACTTCGGCCGCATCCGTATTAAGTGACATTCTAGTGTCAGAATCACAGCGAAATATAAAGACGAAATATTCGGTTCTATACACATAAGGTGTTTTAATGCAAGTATGATTTAATATTTTTCTAAAAAGATTTTTATTGTTGGAGTTGATATTATAAAATAACCAAAACAATCAGTACTCTTGAGGACGACCTCAACATTAGCCTACTATCATAAAATCCATATATTTTGCCTAATTTATGCTTTTCAAATAGTAATAACAAAGAAATGTGAAAATAATAAAAAAATGTAATAAATAAAGTTGAATTTTATAAGCCTCCGTAATAATATTCACCCATATTACGAATTGAGTTTTCCCGAATTAGTGACGTGCGGTCTCTCAGACCGCGCATGAAATTAAATCGCAACTTAATAGAAACACAAGTAAGATAAATGAAATTCGAAGAATTCTATATACTACGTAAAGGTATCTAAGAAGGTACCATAAATAACAGATTTGTTAAAAATCAAATAATTTTTTTATTCACAATAAAAAAATCGCTGCGGTCTCTCAGACCGCACGTCACTGGTTAAGGGTTAATGGATGCAAGTTACCTCAATTACATCAATTATAATAAACTTACCTATTATAGGAATACGAAAATGCAATAAGAGAAGAGTTAAAACAGATGCCTAAAATACACGTACAAATAAGTACAATTATGTAAATCTATGATAAACGATAGAGATATTTATGTATTTTTTCTTGAATAGACTGACAGAATCTTTCATTCAAGGGTAGCAAACGACATGCTTGATAATTTTAGTAAAATAACATAATATTACAAGGTAAAGGGTGAAAGGTAATCCGCATATAAAAGCGTACTTCTAGGAAAAATCTAAATGAAGGATTCAATGGAATTATACCCTATTGTATTGTATAATACGATATTATACTTCAATTAAAATTACTCTCGAAAGTTATATCCCTTTAAACTGCAACAGCTGTCTAATTTATTCGTTTATTGTGCTCTGCCGATAAAGAGCTTTATAATGACGCATTCAATTACGCATTAAGTCTATTGCTGCCACAAACGTTCCACTTACATTTCTGCGAATTCGAGCTGGCAGATCGCCACGCACAATAATCGTATTTATTGGAAATGATCATTCGAATCAATCGACCGTAACGTGCCCCGAGCGAAGTTCTAAATGATTCAATTGTGTAACTGCTTACGAATAGCACGCTATCGATATTTTGATCTTATCTCTAAAATTAGCCTATCGAACATGCATTTAAGCGCCCCACAAATGTTGACCGAGCGATTTTCCCTTTCTTAGGAAGCCCTACAATGAATCACTCGAGGGTTACGTAAAACCCGATTTCAGTCGAGGTATATCGCTGTAAGAGGGTGGTATTAAGTCATCAGAAAATGTTTTCTATCGTCCGCAAAAGGCGCGCTTTGAAGCTCTCTCGAAATTTCCTGGAGTGGAAAGGAAATTAAAGGGGCCGGAGATATCGTGGAAATGAAGGAGATAAATTTTCTTCGCGAGGAGATAGCGAGTCGCAGGATGCGGGGGTGCGAGGGCGGAGTTTCTACTAACAGGAGAACCTTTGTTGGCCCCTGCTTTTAAAGGGATTTGCAGAAGAAGTGTATGTCCTTAAACTTGTGATCCCTATACGTATATAACCTCCTAATGGAGTTCTCCATTTTAATTGTCTAAAAATGTTACGTTTCCGAAAATGTCAATCATGCAATTTTTGTGTATCCACTAGAGGTGACATTCCCATTCTACGGTTTTCACGCGAGTAATAAATGAGCTCTTGTAATGCCGCATATGGCCTAGCCCATAGTTATAATGCTAAGGCCTGGTTAAGTATGCCGTGAAATTTTACTATAGCACGATGACTGAAGTGGAAAAATGCTGGTTATGGTTGATATCAGCCCTGATAAGCAAAACATTTTACTCAATTATTGTTGCGTATTTTTTGATGAATTAACAGAGTTACCTACCTCTTCCTTTTTGTTGTGAGGCCTATCACTTTAAACTTGCTAGTGCCTTGGGCATTCACAATTTCATATTTCAGTGTGCGAAGAAGTAAATTAAAAACAAAATGAATCTTCTTAAGCGATATCTGGTTGATATCCATCTAAAAATTAAATTCGCAGATCCACACTAACTTGATGTAATAAATCTCTCATAGATTGTTTTACTATATTAAGAAAAGAACGAACCGAGCTCAAGGTTAAAGACTTTTTTTTATGAAACATTATTAATCTGTTATTTGATAATTATAAGCTCTGGTGAAGGAAGACACAGCGATATTAAGTTCTTACAATGTTTAGCATACATACGACTCCTCTCGAATTCCCCGTGTGTATACATTCCCTATTGACTCCAAGCAAACATTTCCATCCCACTCTCCTTGTTTGTGGTCTTTAAACCATAAATCTTCTCCGGAGAATCTTTCGTATTTTTTCCACATCTTTTTGCGCGCCGAAAGATTTCCCTCCATCGGCGCCTTGAGGACAATCTCCGGATTACTTTCGTACCGTTAGCCTTACCTAAGATACAGATGTGGGAAGATGGGGAGACCTCCCACGCGGATTTCGGTGCAGTGAAGAAGCACCCATTCCACAGCCTCCCCTCTCTCCCTCAGGGCGCTTCCCCTGACTCAGGAGAAAGGATCCCTTCCGCAAAGGGCTTTCTTCTTAAATGAATGCCCAAGGGAGATTCCTCGAGAGATAAAGAAGGGGTAATCAGAGGCATTATTACAAGCCATTACTCGGGCGTGGAAGGATCTAATTTCAAAAGACTTGCGCATTTATCTTTTAATTTACTATTAAGAGGGGTGTTCAATCCGGTCCTTTTACTGTTTGACCCAGTTGATTGCTCTTTTTGAAGATTTCTTAGAAATTTCTATAAGTTTGCTCGCTAAAGTTGGGAAAAGGAATTGCTGGTTGGAATCTGTCTTAAAATGAGTCCCATTATATTCATCCTACCTGTCATAGCGAGAGAACGGTAAAAAAACTGTTTTGCCAATTTTTATTAAATATAAACAGTTGTAGATTTTCCTAAACTCGAAGCAGAAGCTTATGCGTCCCAGTTGGGGTAAACATCAGACATCCCTAATCATTGTCAGAGTATCAACTTTTTCTAAGGCCAAAACTATTATTATTATTCATTGTCTCAAATGGAAGAATATTCGGTCAGCAAAGTCTTCGTCAAGATCTACATTAAAGTACTTAATTACAACCGCAATTCACTATTGCAATGTATATACCTCCGTTGCTTAAAAGTTAAAAGTTAAAAAATGACAATTTTTTCTTATTTAATGTTTGACTCTACGTATCAAGCAATTTTTTAAACAATCCTCATAGACAAAGGCTGACGAAGGAATTCTGCCGAGTGATCCCTTAACCCAGTATGCGCTTCATCAACGTCAAAATTTGCCCTCGACTAAAATATATATCATGATAAAAAGTTTTAAAAATAAATCGAAAAATGTTCAGTAGTGAGGAGTTAAATGAAGGACAGTGTCCTTCAAGATTATGACTTGGAGGAAGGTTCATAAACGGGACTGCTCTGGAGATAAGCGTATATACGAGAATACAAAATTGAAGTTTAAAAATAGTAGTCTTATTATTTAATTCATATACTGACATTTTTGCTATAAAAAGAAAAATGTATAATTTCTTTACGTGTTGATGTGTTATGTATAAATCGCAGGGTCTTCTTTCGTACACACATTTTATGAATTAGCAATTTTATTGAAAATTTACCCATCCAACCCTCTACCAAAGAATGCAGCGCCTACTTGTTGGTAATCGGTTAGAGATGGTTTAATAAGCAGTGACCCAAAAGTCAGAGCTTATTTCTTCAAATTCATTGTTGTGTTTACCTTTTCATTTGACCATTTTCCTGTTCCATTTCCGCGGAAAATTAATGTTTCTCTCAAACGAGGAAATAATTTGTGCCTCGGGCCCCAAATGCACCGAGTTCCTTGTTCCGTCCTAGGATAGGTCAACGCGTAGGAAGTTTTTGGTGAGGAAGATCATTAAATGCCCCTCCCTGGGCGTGGGGGGAGCAAGCGGAGGCTTAAGGGTGGGCGCACTGGTTCTTTTCTGCGACGCCCACGAGTGACCTCTTAGCGAAAAAGAGCGAACGCTTGATGGGCAGTCGACCATCTTTTCCGCTATGGAATCTTTAATAGGGGCCCCAGAAAACGATGTTTATCGCGGATGTGGACCGTGTCCCTTCGCGAATTCCGGAATGCGAGTGGGATACTTTGTCCCCAAAATCTATATTCCCGACGTGCGAATGTCTTGGTTGTTCGGACATCCGCTAAACATCTCGTTGTCGATCGCTACTATTTGTAATTTATTTGATTTATGTTAATGGCTAAGTTAAGATTGGTTGCACTACCTTTGTCTTTCTAATATAATCATCGCTTGTTAGAATGTGTTATCAGAGAACAATATAAAGTGGATCCAATTCTGTCGAATTCGGCGATTCGTTATTGTACTTCTTAAAGCAGTGTCATTCCAAACTTCGCGTCTCTGCATGCTATTTTCCCAAAAAAGGTTCATCGTAATATCATGTATTGAATGTTTTTTAAAAACTTGTTGAAGTATAAAGATTGAGATTTCCCGGATTATGTACTATATCGTATTATATCCTCATCAATTCGAAAGCCATCCGTTCCAGATATAATCTTGTAATCTCATTTACGAGAACCTGAAGGGTATACGAATTAGGTGGCGATGGAGTATGAACGTGTTTGATACTTTTGTGTCAAAATTCAATAAAGTGTTATGAATATATTAGGAATAGATTCTTTTCATCTTTTATTCGATCTCTTTTGCACTAGAGAATTTAATACAGTCTATGGGTAAACGTTTATGCGATATTGAAATCCATTATGAGTTCATGTTGTTCCTTTTAAGCTGGCTGCATGAGCAGGTGAACATTCTTTTTTGTACTGATAACTAATTCCAGAAGCACCCACTTCTTTAGGGTTAAATGTAAGAAGAGACTAACGAGTCTAAATATCGCTATATAATAAATTCGTTCATTTTTGTTATTTTTTAATCGTTGCACTATTGGATTGTTCATAGTTTTTTCAGATTTTTTCTCAATTTGTTTTTTTTTAACACTTTGATGATCACCATGGAAGCCAATCCGTGGAAAATTTTCCATACAAGGAGTGAAAATCGGAAACTTACTACGTATTTATTCTTTCTTGACAACCACTGCGAGTCCCCTTCTAGCCAAAGATGACGAATATAAGAGTGAACTGAGATCGTTACCATATCGTTCGCCTTCTCGTTTTAATGGATTTTTCCTCGACTAAATACATAGTTGTGCCTATAAAATATTTTCTGACGAAAGAGTTTCACCACCTCAGCGTATAATACTGCAGCTACAGTATCTTTACGACCTCTATCCACTCTAAAAGCAGTCTCAAGCGTCCATCGGCCCATTTCTGTCACGTCCGGCCTATAAAAGTTACGGCATAAAAGAATTCCCTGCCAGCTCATCTATAATATACTATGAGACCCACCTTTGAAGTCATTCGAAACTGTCCAAACATTTCCGGGAGTTTATCGCGGGCTCCACCCCGTTCATTGTCTCAGCAATCCGTTGCGTAAGAAGTTGCTCGACCGCGTATCTGAGGCTCGATATCCAAAATAAATAGCATAGCCAATCGCTCCATTCAATTTGGAAGGGCGAAAACCTTTATAATTAAGCGTTTGGTGAAAGAAACGGGTCCACTGTTGTGTTGCGATACGGGGTGGTCCATTTTATAAAGTTCAACGTGTGGGATGAAGTTGACCGTATCTTGTTCTTGTTTTACCGACGAAAATACCTCTTTAAATAATAAAATAATTATAATAATAATATTTTAATAAAATACTTCTTCAAGAAGTTGATGACACAATATTTCGTGATTCTTAGGACACCGTCGGCTTATTTATCGTGTGCAATCAATTCCGTAGTTTCGGAAAATCGAATTATGAGTATGATCTCATGATGAATTTAGTGATGCGTGCATACTGTGGACAGGTGAGGGTTTCTTGATTGATGGGTTAGCATCAGAGACCTGTTCTACAGTGAAATCTGTGGATAGATGCACATTTTTATGGATGGAATTTTTATCGGCGAGGCTAGGTTCGTGCGGGCCTCTCTTCTATCTAATGTCGTTTTTCGTTACAATACCTGTAAAGACCATTTGAGAATCAAAAACAAAGAGTTCAGCGAGGGAATAAAAATCCATCTAAAATTCTAAGCCAATTTGCAAGGTTATCAAAGATAAACGCATCTTGCGTTTAAACACCCGCAGATGATAAAACGCGAAAACACAAATATATGAAGGCTAACGTAATATAACGCCTAAAATACAAACAAGTAAAGAAATCTTACAACATTTAAATAAATTAAATTAAAAATACATAATGGAAGACTTTGCGATAGCATATAAACTAAGCTAAAGTCCGTTCATGTTTGGGTATTCTAAATTTTTACGTAAAGTTTGGCTAGCCTTTTTCCATGAATTGCAATGTATCACAATTCTAATTTGAATTTAGCTCGAACTAAAGTGAAATGAAAAGACAAGATGGTAGCACTCTATAAATACTTATCAAAAGTAGTCACTCATCTGCTGGAGTTTGTTGCAATATTCTTGACTTATGCACTTGAAGAAGTAATAATACTTTTGGAATAGGGAATTGCCATTTATTTTTTACGAAAGAAAACGCAATCGTTTAGGAAATTTTTTAATATGCAGAAGGCAGTTAAGAGAAACATTTTCGAAAAGAATTGCATTTTAATTAATGAGAGCATTCAAAGAATCTACAGCTACTCAAGACTTTGCTGTGAGGAGGAATTCGTTGAAGCATTCCGTCCGTAAATCCATTTGAAGTCACATTATTTTTTCTCTAAGTACTGGGGTGTCAATTTTGGAAAGGAGGAAGTCTACGTTAAAAATCAGTTATTTTTACACTCTTTTATTTAATTTCTTAGTAAAATCTAGATCGTAAGTCAAATTTGATTACTACTCTCATTAGTGGAAGGTGACCTTTAACCGCAGTGGTGCAGCTGAAGCCCTTGAGATATCTTCTCTTTTTCTTTCTGATCACTTCCAGTTTGGAAATTACGCTCCACCAACGCACCACACCCATCTCACGTATCATTCCTCCATCTTTTTTTTCATCTCCTTATCTCTGATGTGGTTCCTCATAGAGATGAGGTTGTTGTCACTTCTATATTTCTCGATCGTTTGTCCGAATTCTCCGCGTTGAGTAATGTGCCCTTAGTTTCGTCGGCGGAGGAAGTTTTGGCTGTTTTTTTCCTGCAGTCTTCACTGGATGAATTATAACGGATTGGGCTCTCTCATTTTTTTGTCTTGCTTTCGATCAAGGACGACGTCAGCGAAATCGTGAAAAATGTTTCTAAAATTAATATATCGGGTGAGTAATAAAGCGATCAATCGCGTTGTCGGTTTCGACGTGGCTGGTATCTCATTGCATCCAGTGGACACGTGAGAGGAATACTTAAAAGAAAGTCTGCTGGAATACAATTATGTCGTGCGTGTGTTTGTACCGAGGATGATGTCAGAATACACTTCTCTTGCGAAGATGTTTTTGATTAACCATTTCTCAAAATGTGCTTTTTCTCGTGGTGGATTGTTTTTAATTAAATTTTAAACATTTGAAGAATGTTATATATATATATATATATATATATATATATATATATATATATATATATATATATATATATATATATATATATATATATATATATATATCCTATATCCTCATGAATAATTTGATCGATCGACTACCCTTCATCATATATTTGGATAAAACCTCGACTTGGTATCATTTATCTTTTAATGTCAATGTTAATGGTTGCTTACGCTGAAGTTATGATGAAAATGTAACTAAACATGGTTTCAGTCACAATACCGGTTTACTCTTTTTTCAAATAGTCTTTTAAAATAATGAATATCATTGAGCGATACTAGGTGAAACTTCAGTATAGAAGAATCTTTAATGTCAACACTTGTACAACTCTACAAAAAAATACACATTTTTTAAACGTGTGCATTGCTCTTGTGGATTTGTGCAAGTGTTGACACTAAAGATTCTTCTACTATTCAAAATTGTATTACTTTCAGATAAATTTAAAAGTTATTAGAATTTAAAAATACGAAGTGTAAGTTTATGAAGTACGGGTATAAGTGTTAAAATTTTAGAGAACGAAGTATAGACTAGTGTTTCCTCAGTAATCCAATGAGTTAATCAGGAAAATCTGAAAACGTTTTTAATTAATGTAGCGCTGGTCACAATCCTGAAAATGTAAGAGGATCATTCCCATCCTTTCGAATATTGAGAATTTAACGTTTGCTAACCATTTAGATTAATTTTTCAGAGAGTACAGAAGATTCCGTTTTTTCTTGAACTTTATATGTGTATTTTTTCTCAATGGGGAAGTGCTGTTAAAGGTCTTCTTCTTAAGTACTCTTCGTTATCTTCTCGTAAATCTTATGAATAATACGATTGCGGAAATAACCAAGGAAAGGCAAAGAGTAGCACGGAAAGACGAGGAAAAGTGGGAAGGCGCCAAGACAAAGAGCTGCTGTTTTGCTGAATGACGCGCAAGATTCCAATTAAAGATGCACGGCGATGGTTTTATCTTTGAACTCCGCATCATTTGCTGCCCTTACAACTCCAATTCCTCGAGCGACCCCGTTTGTCGATTGAAACACTGCTCGATGGAGTCAGCGTCTTAGAATGATTTCATTAAAGCTCACTGAGGTCATTTACTTCGCGGAGTAAAAAAGATCCAGTGGTAAGTCTCGCATAACTTGCTCGTGCGGTCGCGTACTTTCACCGTTACAGGTGTACCTATTATTTCTTGTTTTTTTTCGAATCCTATTAATTTCGTTGGCAATCAGGTTTTGCTTGACTTTATAACTATTTTGCTGCTGTTAATTCGATCTCAAGAGTATTCACTTCAAATTGTTTTAACTACTCCGTTCATTAACTCCAATGTAAATATAATTAAATGTTTTTACTGAAATAAATGCATCGCTTCTTAGTTTTTATAGATTTAAATCTAACTTAACTGCCTCTTATTTTAGCACTTCTTATCAAAGTATTTTTTTAACTCTGCGATTAGTTACCATTCTCAAATTTTTGAGGGATTACTTATCGTACTATTTATTTCCGTAAGATTACAGGTACTACACAACTTCCTTTTTCTTTCAATTTTTTTAGTGGAAGATTCCGTTTGAAGTAATTGACTCCGTTTTTCTGGTTTTAAAATATTGATATTGAAATAGGAACTCAGTCTTTACCATAGTTTATTTTCAGGAATTGAGTTACTCCAGAATTACCGTCAACAAACCAAGCCAGTTGAAAACGGATATCATGACGGGCCATTACGTAACCAACATTTGTTTATGTTCCTCTGAATATAAATTTGACGGAAGCGACCGAGATAAAAATAGATCTGTAGAAATCATTGTTATTTCCTCTGAGTATAAAATGCTTTAAACCTGTTATCGTAGCAATAAGGGTATATAGCAGATTGCAATTTAACGTTATGAAAGCCTTAGCTTCATTCTTGCGTGAATCACTGCAAGTTTCCTCGGTACAATGAATCATAGGATGAAGTGGTCACCATTGTTATTCATATTACTGTGGAAACAATGCGATCAATAGATAGCTTTTTTTCAATAGATAACTGTATTGACAGCTCATTCTCCCCCTCCGACCGTTATCGCTATTACGTATCCGTCAAACCTGTTGACTCCGAATCGGCCGCTGTCTCCACGCACGTGCAGTGAAGAAATACGAGAATTCGGAAGAAATCACTCCGCAATTGCGACCACGTACGGGGGTCGCACCCCTAATCTTTTTCGTGACTCCGAAATTTCGAAGATTACTTCTTCCTCTTCTTTCGCCCATTCCGTCTCCTCTTCTTCGACGACACCTTCCCCGTTCCCTCCTTCGTCCTCCATTCGGGTGTTTTTCTCTCCGCGCTCCTAATATGGCGGCGGCCTCCAAGGGTAATCGAGGGGAATTGCGTTTTGCAGAACGCCCCCCTTTTTATCCTCCCCGAACGGCACCCTGGAGAGGGGAGAGGGAGTGGGTGAGGTTGAGGAAGAGAGGGAGCAGAAGGTCGGAGGTGGGCGGGAGAGAGGAGAGGTCCCCTCCCGTCGGTACTCAGAGCGACGCCGACATTCAGCCCCTCATCAGCTGTCGAGCGGACGTGTCGCCATCCGAGGCTCTCGAACCCCTTCAGATTGATAAACAGTGCATTCAGAGACGCGCGGGAGACGTGCGATGCCGATTTCCGTCGCTCCATTCGTCATCGATTCGTAGAATTTCCGCCACTACTCATCGCTTCCGGTGTTCGTGGTCATTCGGGCGTTGAAGTCTCCGGCATCATGAGCGGGAAAACGTCGACGATTCGGCTCCTGGAGGAGATGTTCAGGGATGTGAAGCTGGTGCAGGCAGAGGAGAAGGAGAATTTTCCGGAAATTAAAGAAAGCGTGGACAAGAGTGACTGCGAGGTGCACGGCTACCGGAGGTCCTCCGTGGTTTCGACGGCGAGCTTGAAGCGCCGCAAGAGCGATGCGCCCTTTCTCGGGAGGACGCCGTCTTTCGCGCAGCCGACCACTGCGTCGCTGTCGAAGATGGGCCCGAGGAGGGAGTCCATGCCGCACCTGACGACGGGACCCGGGGTGCATCCCTCGGTGTACTTCGCCAAGGATTCCAAAGGACACGTCCAGCTCCACTGGTATGGAGAGGAGAAGGAGAAGCAAAAGAAAAGGCTTTCGGTGCAAGAAACCCAGAATATGAGAAGACATACCCTTGCTGCATCCACCCCGCACCTTCCGGGAGTGGTGGTGAAGAGGGAGCCGCGGAGGAGGGACACGGTGGCGGACACCAGAAGGAATTCCACCCTAGGGTTGTCATCATTGCCCACTGGATTGGGGACCATGAGGAGGGCCTCTTCCGGAAGGATTCCTTCCACGGTTCCTCCGCCTCCGAAGCACAGCACTGGGTGTTTCCTGAATTCCGGTGGAGTTGTGATGAGAAGAAGGGAGTCGCTAAATAGAACTTCGACGTCTTCCATGGATTTGTCTTTTACCCGGAGGGATTCGATATCGCCATCGCTTCCACCGCTGTCGCCGTCGCATTCGATTTTGTCCCGGAGGGACTCTGGAGGCAGCAGCGGAAGGCGGATGTCGACGCTGTCGACAGATTCATTGGATTCTCTACGGAGGAGGAACTCCTGGGATATGGGCAGGAGAGGGTCCTCGTCGGCTAGTTCCGGTGTGGGGTTAGATGATATCCTCAAGGTAGGGAAGATGTTTGTTATTCTTGGTGCTTCGGGTGGATGGTTCACTTTCTTGCAGTTGTTTAATATGGAATACAACTGGTTGGAGTATAGTTGGGCTCGTATCGAAATTAGTTCGGTTGATATTTAGTGGAGATTATTTCAACTCCATTAAAGTTGAAGTGAATTGTTAAAGTCCTGGAAGATGAAGTCAGTCGTAGAAGTTAACATTTCTTCATCGCGTGATTTACCATGCCCAAATGTCCGTAAGCGGTGGTATTTTTTTGTTTTGGTTATCAAAACCTCACTCCAATCACTTAAGTCGTAAACTCTCTATTTTCCTGAGGCATCGAATCTTTAATTTCTGTCTTAAGCAATCCGTTACCCCCTCGGTATCCGGTCGGCCTAAATCTTATCCGTATTCTCCACTGAAATTATTTCCTCTCACTCCATTGCCAAGTCGTACTAGTGTTCCTACGAAACTGTGTTACTTATTATACATAAATTTCACAATCAATAAAATGCAACAACATGCATTGATGGACATTGTTATGAAAGTATAAATTTTAAGACCTTCAAACATTTCGACGTAATTGGATTAATGAAGTGGACTTTTCCCCGGTGAATAATGCAGGTGAAGTATGAAGCTCAGTGTTCTGAATGTAGAAAGTAATGTATGCCAATCGCTAATTCACATCGTAGTCTAGAAGGATACTTGGCAACGTTCTTATTCATTTTCCAGTAGCTCAAACTTTGATTCAAGCCGACAGTCGCCGATGACGCAATCGAGTAATTCATTCTTCTTGTCGTGGTGTGATATACAAAACAGCCCGAGCAAATTCCGTCACACCCTCTCCCTCTCTCTGGTTGGAGAGCGGTGAGAAATATTTATCAGAACAGTGTAACATTTCCTAGATGTCGCTGGCGATTCACGCCGTCGAAAACAACTTGGTTACTTTGCATCGAAGGTTGTCTCTCGATCCGGCTATATTTTTTGCGTCTCTTTTAGGAAGAGATCTTTCGTCCGTGGCCTCGTTATCCGGGGAATGAATAAGGAAACATTCGTGAAATGTCGAGAGGCGAAGCTATTCTCTCCACTCGTCTTCCTTCGCGGTAATTCAAGAACTGCCTTCGTTTGATTGACAATAAGATGAGGTTGAGGCTGGATTTTTTCTATTCCTAGGTTACTCATTCATTTTTCCCGAATAGTCATGAATACTTAACCTCTCCTTTTCTATTCCTACTCATTTCAATGTCCATTATTTTATTTTTGAAGTTGAGAAGATTTTGCAGATTTAAATATTACGATTGACATAGTGTTGTGACGCAAAAGATTCGAAAATAGATAAGAAAGCGTATTTGTTGTCATGGCAAATTCGTTTTCCGTGTAATTGCAGTTTTATAGATGCTTTTGATGTTTACCTTCCTATTAGTATTTTTTTAAATATGTAATTTCCTTATCTGATTTATGGGTTATTTTCTAACCAGCAGCTGCATTTGCAGATAACTTTTTGCTGAGTTAAATGTATTAAGGATGAGTATCGTAGCTATCTGTACGAAGGATATATCTGATACTAATTATAATTACTAACAGAACGAGCCAATATCTATTGATGCCACGACAATTATCAGGAAATCTAGAATCTGCCGTTTTTCTTTCGTCATCTTTACAAAAACGAAGTGAATATCGCAAATTTATATTTCTAGTGCATCTTAAAGGATAAGTTTGTAGTGTACTAACACTACAAACTTATTACTTACTTAGTGAATCTTTTTGCGTTGTTTCCTAAGGATATCCTTTAATATGAAACTTTTATTTTATCTATTTGATCTTTCGAAAAATTGTATGAGATAGACAGAAATTTTAATTTATATTAGATATTAAGGAAAAACCAATGCATATAAGGTAAAATGAAACTCACAAAATTTTATTCGATTCATAATTTTATTTTTCCGACCTATTAATTCACTCAAACTCATTCCTCCTAGTGCTATTGTAATTTATCACCAAAGTATTCATTCGCAAGGTATTAATTTACCTCATTCACAAAAACCATCCTTTAGATTGGGAAATGTTGGACCAAATGGATTAAGATCCGGTGATGTATTTCATTTATTCGTAATTATTCTGTTCAAATTCTAATTCTTGCTTAAATAAATTGCTTAATTTATTACATTTTATAAGTCGCAAACCTTCTTTCGTTCTGATACTTATCTTAATGCAACCTCGTTTCTATGTTTTTCTCCTTGCCGCGCTCGGCCTGGCAGATTTATTGCTCGTCATCCGCCACGGTTTTGAGCTTGTCTCCCTCGTGCGTTTTTTGCAAATTTTCCCTGTTTATTATGTCTTTATTGGGATAGGAAAACGGCCCGTTCGTATGCAGGTTTCTTGCGCAATGATTCCAAGGACTCGCTTCCCTAGCTTGCAGCGACTGCGCATTGGTTCTCCACGCCTCCTTAATAGAATCGCCTTCTCTAGTGCATTTTCCGCCCCGTTGGCGATTTCCAAATGTTTTGATTGAGTTATCGTGCGACGGCGTTCATCCCGATGTTGAAACTGACGAAGAATTAATAAAATAAATCTTAGGAACCGAAAGCGCAACGGAAGGACGCTCGTTTACGTAATGTCGCGAGTCATCCTTGGTTATTTTTCATAAACAAGATCCTCGGGAAAGTCATGTTTTGGCGTAGATGACCTCCGCCCAATGTTTTTCTTCTGAGGACGAGAGTTGATTCTTGCGTCAAGTAGCTCTTCTGGAAACTACCGTTTTCTTGAAGGGTTCGCACACACAATGGAGCTCTGTTATAGTGTGCTCTCGTTTGAGCATTTTCGCTTTTAACGTTTCTCCGTGTACATTTTAGTAATTCTCCTAATGGAATTATCTATCTGTCCTTGGTAATCGAATTTCACGCAATACTCCATCAGAGTTATTATAGTTTTAAAGTCTCCAATGGCCGTTTTTGTCGGTGTCCCTCTGTCTGTCTGCGATTTAAAACCTAGCCTTTACTATTTAACTTGTCTCTCTTATTCATAGTGTACTATATCGCGGGATACACAATTGCGGAAAAAAGGAAGGTATACAGTGTTTAGAGTGATATAAATATAGAGAAAAACTTCCAAGTCTTAAAAATTCACGAGCATGTTTTACATCCATACAAATTAAAAGGTATACAAATTCAATGGTTTTGAACTTTGTCTGTTTACGGCTGCGGAGTTTTTCTCCATTTTGATGACATCACGATTGTGTTTATAAATTTCTCTTTCCATTCTCCATATTAGCCGATGTTTCCATTCATATCTATCTCTCCACTTTTAGTGGCGGTATACGTAACATAAACAAATAAAAAACGTAGTTATGTACCGATATACTTTACCAACACCTCAGCGCAGGATTTATGCCCACGCACTGAATTGACTTAGGGCCCCCATATTATACGTTGTATTCCCCAGATTCTTTGCTACCCCGCTGTACAAACGAAAAAATCTGCACAGGTACATACTTCAGTTCCACCCTACCCCTGCACGGGCAAGCTTTTCTATTGATGTTTACAAATAAAAAGTCTGTAGGAGTTGATTATGTAAATACACGACTCTTGCCAAGGGAGGGGGAAGCAATTGGTAATAAGCATATCTCATAATCTCCTTTAAAATATTCGTCGCTCGCTCAGGTAAGTGGGCGGGTCTTCTCATCCAAGAGAGGCATTTGGTATTCCAGCTCCGTGCTTTGAGTTTGACCTGTTATTGACGAGGGATCGCGCAATACCTGCACTGATCTCATTGTTCGTCGAATGCTCATTGGAATGGCCTTTGATTTAATTCATGAATTCAGAGCTCTTTTACATCGCATTGACTCTCTTTAGAGGACCTGTCTTGTCAATTCAATTTCAAGTAACCCTTCTCACCCGCATAATGTTGTTTTTCCCGGATTTTACGTAAGCTTTGACGTAGGCTTTGATGTATTCCTTTGATTATGTGTTTATTCTCTCGAGATCTCTACAATGCGGTGGAGCGTGACTCTTAGTTGGTCGAAACTGGTCCTCTTTGACGTTAGAATGGAGGATTTAATGTTTAAGCTTTTGCGGAAATCTCAGCGTCCCTATTTCAAGGGTTGTCTGTGTTCATGGCGAATAAATACGTTCGTTTTAATTTGATTCGATGCTATAAGTTCGTGGTTCCCTTTTACTTCACGGAAGGTTGAATGTTGATTTGGGTTTTTGCTTGTCGCGAGGTTGATGACCTTTGTTTACATTCAGTATTCCATCGCAAGCCTTATTATAATAGTTTCGAAAATTTTCCTTTGAACGAAGATTATCATATTATTATATCATATCTAATTAAACCGGAAATCAGTGGAGAATCCGACTGAAATTTAGCATTAGTAAAATCTTGTAATTAAATGCTTTCAGGTGAATACGATACTGAGAAAAGACGTTCTGCAAGGTTTAAAAAATCTCGTAAATCGCTATAGAAATTAAACTGATACAGGTATTTAATATGTCACCCTAAGGCCGTGGCTTGTTTCTACATCTGCCCCATTGGTGCTTAAATAGATTGACTATTTATTTGACGGATGTTTATATACATAGAAGGACTATTTGGATGGTGTGTTTATGCTCAGTTATGTGTTTCTGTAATCTTTTATATTATATCACTATTTCGCCAAAATGTATTGTAAAAAAATAGTAGCTTTACTGAAAAAGATACTTGGAACAGGAAGTTGAGAAAAAGTCGCGTGAAATAATACTTCAAAAACATGCTAAAAATATACCAAAACCAGTACGAAATGCTGATAACAAAACTCACACTTAATTCAAGATTAACGTATGGAATATGAAGAAATGAAATATATAATTGTTGGAACATTTGATGATAATTCATATAGCACACGTTATGCTAATATTTGTTTAGAAAACAAACAAGAAAGATCTACCCATCGTGTTGAGTGGATCAGAGTCGTTGGGTAGCACCACTTTGTTCTTTTCGGCGTTTTGAGTAAATTCGTTATAGCGGCACTTAACTCGTGAGAAATCTCCGAGCAGCGTTTCGTTCCTCTGTCTTTTCGAGTGAAATATCTCTTCATCGTCCATATGAAATATTCCCGCTCATCTCCTCTAACGTGGGCAGGAGTGAGTAATTGGCTGAAAATATGTCATTGAAGCAGCCTTTTAAAGAAAAACCTCAAGCCTCGCGACGCAATTTTCTCACGGTCGAAAGATGCGGCAAGAGATTGCCTGGAAGAGTTAAGAGGTCTCGGTGATTAATTCGGAGTGCACGAAGGAATATAGAAATTCAAAGGGTGGACGCTTGGTGTCTTTCCTTAAACGGTCATGGGATTGAGACACCAGTAGGAAGAGAGGTAAATAAGGGAAGGACTAGTCAAAGGAACGACATTGAAAAGATTTGAAGGATAAGATGCTGGGGAGAGCGACCTCCAAATTTTAGCGTGAGGATATGAAACTTTTCCCCCGCGGGTAGATTGCATATGCGATTTGGCCATGTGGGTCTAATTGTATGGCTCTCGCATGATTCGTCCGGAAGTGGGGCGCCAAGTTTAAACGCTTGTATTCCGTGTCTTTTTTGGCCTGTCTTGATATACTGTTTCTTGCATTTGTTTATTCCTTATAGTTCCTGCTGTAT
Organism: Sympetrum striolatum; assembly: GCA_947579665.1. Lineage (NCBI taxonomy): Eukaryota > Metazoa > Arthropoda > Insecta > Odonata > Libellulidae > Sympetrum > Sympetrum striolatum. The sequence goes on along the minus strand of OX388345.1, from coordinate 72,595,691 downwards.
GGAAATGGGATTGAAGTGCGACTTTTCATGAAAGATTTGCGGCCGGTCATGAGGTTTATGTTTCAAGGAAATTGCTTCTTTGCTCGCGAGTTGCGAGTTGACATGAAATATTTATGGAACGCGTAGCAATTTTATGATGCCGTCATAGTTGTACTCCATGAGCTACTTTGTTGGAAATGGATTTTGTATTTCTACACCACAATGGTGAAGGAAGTTTTTCGATTATTTTGACGTTTGGATTATCGGCAATATGGATGGGACTTTATTAAATATTTTATATTTTTTTCAGATGTATTGCTGAATTATTTCTCATTGTTTAAGGCTCGGTACTCATATTTACTGAATGATTTTAAGAATCAGTATTATTACCTCTTGTCGTTATTCAGCAAACTTCCATGCTAACCATGATCAGATTTATTTTTTCTCAGATTTTTCTAATGTAAAAACTTTAAGTAATAATTCATTATGTAAATCACGAATGAAAGTATTTCACGATCTAATTATAAAATTACGGATCTAACTCTTGAATTTTTTCAGATGAATTTATGGAGACTTGACAAGATTTCTATATTAGCACTGCTGATTTGTTACAGAAGTCTTAGAGTTCATCTTACCACTGAGACTGAAACATTCAGCATTTCATAATTTGAAATAGGAAAAATGCCTCTAATTAAATATTTAGGATCCGCCTCTGAGTAGAAGTTTTGTATTTTCTTAATTATTACGTAAATATACAGTTCCATCCAAGCTTTTGAAAAATACACTTTATATATCTGGAATTTTTCCTATTGGAGATTTTGACTCGTGTTTCCTTTCTGTGTTTGTTTACTTCAGTGGTTTGTGTGCTCCAACAGAACACAAGTGAGACCGAAATCTAACTTTGCTTGGCAGTCACTCTACTGAAAGAACAGGATCCATTTATTTTACTCCCGACGCTATCTCGCTTTATTTTATAGCCACGCATACGAGGGCATAAACGCAGCCTCTGTAGCACTCCATCAAACGGGGACCGAATAAAGGCCCTCCTTATTTCCAAGTCTGAATCGGAGATCTCTCTTTGGGGTCATCGGCGTAGGTTTCGCTCTTTCTTTTTTCCTCTGAACTCTGCCTTATCGGTCCATCTCTTCCCTACTTTTGCCTCATTTCCTTCCCATTCATATTTCAGTTCTCGCCTCCTTCCTTCTCGGGCCCCCGTCTTTTGTGTGTTTATTCTCTCTATGGCTCGTTTAAATAATTTATTCATCTCGAAAAGGGCTCGTGAAACGCGGTCGAAGGTGCGCGATGGTTGGTAACCTAAAGGTGTCGCCACATATTCGCGTATTCACTTGAAAAGATTTGCCGCTTACATTGGCGTTTTGACCAGTGAGACCCACTTACGGTTACCCCTCTGTGTTACGTCGGCGAATGTATCTGAAATGTAAAAATGGTGATAATGTGCTCATTGGAATTGTGTTGTTTACTGCTGTTTTTGTTTCAAATGGTTCATCTCTGAGCTTGCGTTTCTATAATTAATACACGGCATTCGTCGATTTTCATTTGCATCTTGATTAATTTCATAATCCATCTGATGAAAGGAATTGCCCAGAGTATTTCGGTTTCCACAAATATTTAGTAACAAACAGACAACCCGTCACCATCGGGTCCTATGATAAAATTAGTTACAGAAATGCCAAAGATAGTACTTTAAACAAAGAAATAAGTATTTCATAATAAATGATACTACAGTCCCTTATCTCTCTTATTATTTTACTAAAAGAAATTGGAATAAAGGAAATTTATCGATTCCCATATCATGAAACAAAAGTCAAAAGTAATATTTGTTTCTGTTGTAGAAACAACTCATGACGAAATTAAATTTCTGTGAAATATTAGACACGCCAAATTTGTGTTGTATTGTGCTGGTCCTTTCACTATGAATGATGTAGCTAGGTTCTAGGACGTGAAGGCTGATATAGGAAATTAATAACGTTGAAATATTACAGTCTTCAAGGCATCCATATTCGTAGGCGATTTATCTATTCTTTTTTAGATGCAAAATCTTACTACTTGAACGAAATAGGAATCCATTCTTCCATCCCTATGTTTTGATTCATATTGTTGTTTGGTTTTATATCTATTGCGGATATGAAGACCTTTAACTCATAGACATGAATGGAAACATTTTTGTAATTTTATATGTTAACTAACTTCTTCAAAGTTAAATTTTCACATTAATTTTCACATTTTTCTTCCATTCCGTATTTCATATCTTCTTGTAGATACCTTTCCTAGGTTAAGGATGTTCCTTGTTATTTTTTCACATGACAGCAGAAACTGATTATTATTACTGCTGTTATAAATGCAGCGAAAATATTCTCTATATTTTGCATAGTATTTTATATAATATTTTAAAAATTTATTTTCATTTTTTCTCATTTTCTTTGTTCAATTTCATATAAACTCTATGTTTTTGATCATTTTTTTCATTCTCAACCTAATGTATGTAATCATTTTAGTATACTTGAAATATTCTTGCGTGTTTATCTTTTTTTATACCACAATTCTTGCAATTTAATATTAGTGTCATTTGTGAAGAAGTTTTATTTGATTTTATTACTTGTTGTGAATATGTATATTTTACCTGCCTCTTTTGTATAATTTTTATCTATTCTCTGCTTGTCTTTCATAACTCTTTATATTCTCCTTCATCACAAAATATAGTTTTCTATCTGTAGGTTCGAAGGTTTTTCACACTCCCCTTCCTGTGAGTGTTTTCCTGCAGTGGAATTTTTTTCCTGAGCCCACAGCTTAGGTTTTTTAAAACCACATATTAGTTTTCTTCGTGTACTTTTACAAACTATCTCTTCCTTTCTGTTTCTCATATGACGATGGGTTGAATGTAAGAATCGTTTGAAATTCCTTGTCTCAATCTCGCCCGAATAAAGGCCATTTATTATTATTATTATTATATATTACGAACATCAGATATCGGTAACAATTCGAAATTTCTTGCATAAGATTTATACTCCTGCCTTCTTACGTTGTGGTTTGGAAATTCATGATTTTTTGTCGCATCCTCCGTCCCTTTCGTTTATTTCCTTAATAGTTCATGCATTGAGAGGCGTGGGTTTGATGAAAAGAAAGCCGTGGTATGTTTTGCGAAAGAGCGGTGTTTTATGGGGATTCCCATCCGAGAACTAGTTCATGCAGTCCCCGTGGGATGAATGGAAACACTTGCGCGCGCGTCATTTCCATTTACGTCAGAGTAAACTCTTTTCAAGAACAGATGCACTTGTAAGGTTTAACGGGCGGTTTTGGTAAGGAATAATCGCCTACTTTGAATTCGCATTGGGTGGTGACATAATCCTAAAGCAAAACTTGCAAATCATCCAAACACCGAATTAAGCTCGTGGAATGATTCATTCTCGGGAGGTGCCGAATGTGGATGTTGAAGATTGGTTCGAAAATGAAAAGGGTTTCGAACGCTTGCCTAACACACCTTTGTCCGTAGGAAAATGTAGTGGGTGATCGGTCAACGGACTGTTCTGACTGCGAAATAATAGGACAAGGACTTCTTCCGGGAAAGATCTCTATCTGTTAAAAACGAAATCCTCTTAGAACAAACGTAAAATGGTAGAATTTGAAGTAAGTCGTTTTTTTGTTAAAAGAAAGAGGAGAGAGGAAAAGTACCAATGTCATTTGCCATGGCTGAAATTGTAGATCCTTTGGGAGGATCTTAGGGCAATGGAATTATATCAGCACTTAAATCTCGTTATGTCAATTGGATATCTGCAATGACAGAGCTATTAATCATTTCCGAGAATTGCTGTGTAAGTGAGCTAAGCAATTGCAGTTGGACGTTATTGACTTCCAGCAAATGGGATCAAAGAAGGGCGATAACAGTTCAAGACTGTGTAACTAATTTTATTGCTAGTTAAATAGACAGCCGTTTTAATGAACGATGGATTTTTTTATTTCTTAGGTCTGTAGAACAACTGGATCAAAATCCTATGAAAATCTATTTTAAATAGATAATTGTAGGACGCGAAATGCATCCTAAGTGAAAATTGGATAGTTTTGGAGGGAATATTTATTTTTTTAATATATATGTATTCTGAAACAGCACATGGACCTTACTTTGGAAATAAATACAAATAAATAACAAGAATCAGAAAGATCAAGCATCAGATACTACACAATCTGCAGGAACAAAAATCAATTAATATATGCAAAATATATTGATGTTTATATTGCAAAGAATACTTTATTTATTTATAAATGCTTCAGATACAGTGAAATGCCAATTTATTGTGAAGCTATAACATTAGCAATAGACGAACACATACGACCATTCCCTTACCAGAAAAATCTGGATAGAACCCGGGACTTTGGCGTAGAAGCGTTATCATGTAGGCACTCTAACCACTCCGCCACCGCGGCATATAATATAGTAGTACATATATCATAGTATTCTACGAAACCTTAATTTAGAATGACTCAGTAATACTCTTTCACAACTTTCATTGACTATCTCAAGATGAAACAATTTCCTCAGCTGCATTCTTCTAAGGATGAGTTGCATTATCGTAAGAATGAAAATTAATTAATGGCGTATTAAGGCTTTGTCGTTTACCCTCAGTTCGGTCTCGGTGAGATTGATAGCGCCCTTTGGCACTGGGTCGTCAGGAATGATACATTGCACACATGAGCGACATTCTAAGTGTTGCGACCACCGTTTCACGCCTCGTTATCTGCACTCTTCCGGAATGTTGCGGTCGCTCCGCGCGTTCGTGACAATGAAGCCCAAGAAAGCCTCCGGCACGGTTTATGAGAGCAGTGTCGTGGATAACGTGTCGTGTCGTAGAAATAGGTCATTACCCGATTACTATATTTTGGCTCTCTAAATTGGAAAGAACTGAAGTCGTCAACCTCTCCTACTGGGTGTGAACCACGACCGTGACCTACGCTTCCATAGAACATTACCCGTATGAACGATGAGTCATGGAATTATCTCTGAAAATGTCCCACAACCTATTCGTGAAAGGATTAAAAATGTTCGATTTTTCAGTGGTGCAATACCTTTCTCTTGAGCCGTATGGTGGTCGGATGTGGCGACAATGACATTCAATGGTTCCTTGAGCAATATGAAAGCTATAGCCAGGACTAAATTGACTTTTTATATCTCTAGGAGATTCTTGTAGCCATCTGAGTACTTATTTTTCAGTTTTTTACAATTAATCATGAGATCCCAGTTTCTTCTTTGTAGACGTTGCATCAACTATTTTCCCGCGTAAAGTATCGAAAATGATAATAAAATTAATAAAGTTATCGAAGAGACAACAGCATAATTTTCTGCAGATAACTCGTCTATGTCTACGGCTCCCCTGTGACGTTAGTGTATGAACACATCCTTGATTACCCCCTTTCGTGAATTGGGAAGGAATAGCGCGAGAGAGTCGCTCACTGTCGTGGTACACGCCCTCTGGAAACTTGGCGTAAGGCAAGCGGGCAAAGGTCGCGGCAAAAAAAAACTGTAAGCAAATCTGCAGAAATGGACGACGTCCGCGGAGGACTCTCGTTAGGGCGACGACCGAGTGCGCTCCCTTTCGATTTTTTTTCTCGGAAACGCGGCCTCGGGACATATACGCGACCAGGCTATTGACGGAACGATTGTGACGAAATCGAATATGCTAGAAGAAACTGTTTGGATGGATGGAGCTAACTTATGGAGCCTTATTGGGTCATGGTCGACGGATGGAAACAAAGGTCCTCGGAGAGCGTTGGACACATTCCAAAGATTTCGGGCGCCTTGCTGAGGTGAAATATGGTAAAAGTGGGGGAACGTGGAGGGGACTGAAGGATGAGCTCGAGACATCTATGCATCGAAAAGTTTCGAGCGGGGGCCCGTATGTTGAGATGTTGTCACGATATAATCCATCTATATTTGTTTGAATAGCTCCCTATTTAAACTTTAGAACTCTCATATGTACTTGAATTTATTTTTTTGTTTGCGAGAGTCTTGAGAGAATGAAAAATGGAATCGATAGATCGATGTATCGAAAATATTCGATTGGCGCATATTTATATGGTGTATATGTTACACCCCAAACGTGTAATTGCCCATTTCATGAATTGGGCAATTACACGTTTGGGGTGAAAGGAACCCTACCAAACCTACTCAACCCATCGGCGCCGCTCATATTTAATTAATTAATTAATCTCCGCTACATTGATCCATCCATCCATAATCCATGAAATGGGCAACTTTTGCCCATTTCATGAATTGGGCAACTCGCCTGCCCATTCCATGAAATGGGCAATTGCACGTTTGGGGTGTAACATATATACATTTATTTTCACGAGATAACTCTATCTCTATATATTTTCCATCTTGTTTACTCCCGTATTATTTTCTGCAATTGCATTGCTCTTTGTTGCTATCGAGAGGCTTAGAGACTCGCAGTAATGTGGTAGATCGATATATCGAATATTGAACTCGATATATTGAATTATTTCGATATTTCTGATATGGAGATATTTTTACTACAAAATAGACGAATCTCTGATATATATGTCAATTTGTCGCTTTTATAAACTGTCATGGGTTCAATATGCTTGTACCGATTCCTCTTCATTGCCATTGTCGCTCGATCTCGATTGTGCTAGAGCGGGAGAACTAGGGCAGAGTGGAATTATCCGTGATCTCTTCTAATTTTGTCATTAGCCTGGGATCACGTTTCACTCCAAGGTCCCATTTGTGTCGTGCATCAATAATTCATCGATCCATATTTCCAATATTTCCCCATGAATGGCATCCGTAGCCTTCGGATACTCAGCCACTGACCTAAAGCGATTATCCTCATATCGGAGCGCTGATAACGATCCGATGGCAGATGTTTGAAGTTGGGAAAGGTCATGATATATATAAGATGGCATTGCTTCTGCTGTTATCTCCATTAAGCCTCATTATTACCGTATGTCTTTGTTACGTTTCGCGGATAGCATGTCTTCACTTGAACTCGACTGATGTAATTTACTATTGGGTCACGTGATTGGAATAATTATTATTGAAGCTATGTTGCATGCAGTACCATTTTCCATAGCTATGTCTCATTTCTATTGGAATCCGTAAAATCCCTTTGTCTTAGAAGTCCTTTTGAACTAGTAAGCTGAATTTGAAAATTATAGGAGTGATCACGTTGTAATCTTTTATCATACTAATTAGGTAATAAAAATGTTTCAATTTCTACCTGGAGTTAAAACATTCACTTTACCTCAATCCTCACCTTGCCTAGTAGGCCTCATTCCCCTCTTCTAGCTCTTCATAGCTAATTAGAGGGAAAATTAGGTTCAAACCAGCCTTCAGGCTGAAGACTTAGACAACTAAAATATATCGAAATTTAAAAATATTGTCATTTAATTGAATCATCCTATTCTTTGATTCAGCTGCATATCTATATAATCGAAGCCTTCCTGCTGCTAACTGCAGTAAACACATGGGCCTGAAATGAAATATTGCAGACCTACAAACTGCAGTTGCCCAGGAATCCGCGAGACCTAGGGAATGCCCAGCTCCTTGTCTTTTGCTCCTTCCAAGAATTTTGTGAAATTTCAAGGATGCACATTCACCGTACTAGTTAAAAAACTGTATTTTCGTATTTCTGTCCATGAACATTAATGTCGCAACGTACAGCGACACTCACTTATTATGAAATTATTTCCAAGAATTAAATCTCATGGTTACCATCTTTTTGTTATGACTGCTACCATATGGCGACATGAAAAAATGGCCCAAGTGTGGTTTCTTTGTATTAAAGAGAAAAGATAATTATTCAAAAGGAATTTAGGGTCTTTCTGCGGATTTCCTATGCTATAGCTCAATTCACAAATCTCTTGTGAAAATGGCTAATTATAGTTCATCATTACCATAAATAGTTCCTTCCGTTTGACCTCGTCGATAGTTCTGTCTCATGTGTTGGCCGAAATCGCTTTAACAACTTCCGCTAGTATGGAAAGCCATGATCACACCAAATCCATAGAAATCAAAAGATTTTAATGTAGGGCAGTTTATATTTCATCGTAAATTTTCCCAATCGTAGAAGTACACTTGCTCTATAAAAATTGGGCCTACTTGGGTATCAATCCCACACATTCTTTCAATCTGTTTCTATGAATAGTTTCCTCAAGTTCCGATCTAAAAGAACAGAAGGAGAACTCCACCTAATCGATTTCCCATGTCGCGTGCCATATGTTCCCATTCAGCCTCTCTCGGATCGGTTTCAAAATTCACGCCCATGTCGGCGCCCTTGTGTTCCGCAGCTTCCCTTTCTCTCGTTCCTCTTGTGTGGAGGCCGTGAATCGGTGACTCATTCGTTTCTTCTTTTGGTGCACTTCTCTATTCTTCCCACACTGACATCACACTCTCTCTCCTCTAATCCTCTTACATTATTCATACTGAAATCTCCGCACCGCCTTTCCCTCCAATCCTCTTCAGTGATTTTTCTTGGTTGTTTCTCCCTTTCTCCTCGGGTCCCATATGTTACGGATGTATCCCTTTTTCAATTGATCGACACTCGGGTGGTTACCCTACAGCATATATTACCGAGAGCGCTTCGTCGAAGTTCTATTGCAGACGGACGCTATGTTTTTAAATTTGTCGCGCACTTGGAGGTACACAGTTTTAAAATTTACGACTTTAGGAGAATGATGCTGTGTCAAAAGGCAACTAAATGGCTTCTTTCTATGCGATAAAATGCTTCGCCATTTAACAATAATCTGTCACTCTTTACTTGAGGAATTGCGAAACTATCGCATGGTGAGACAGTCGGATAATGATACGGACGAACTTAGGAGCACTAATTCAAGGTTTGCGAAAATGAATCCGATAATCGAGTTATAGAATAACCATATGGTGGCTTCTATACCATTAGTTACATCTTGATAAATCACTCTAGAAAATTAAATGCTATTTTGCTCCAATATTATACCCTAATTAATGCGCTGACAAGTAAATGTTTCTCATTTCTTAACACGTTAAACACTTCTAGCAACACCAGTACAGTCGATGAAACAGCAAAAAACAACAATATATAAATGACACCTCACAATTCCACTCTCGTGAGCCCATAGTTTTAACTGTCGAATATTGGTATATCATTGTACTAGGAGTTGTACTAAGATAAGAGATGTTACATACCTTCATGTATATAGAAAACTACTGTGTAAGTTGTTTTTTTCTCTATTTTCTTTTGAGAATCGGCGGACAGTTCTGTTAATTTAAAAATAAATTTCACGGAAGCGTCAACATTGGGGTCAACGGCGCTTGGAAATGCAAAGTTTAATAGTTTTTTTTAATTTTTATAGTCTTATTTAAATATGGTTAAGACAATATGGATAAAATATGGTAAGGATTTTGTATTATAATTTTTAGATTAGGGTTATGGATTTTTAATGCGTGGAGATTTGACCTCGTGATGCGACTGATTATATCGTTTTACTTTATAATTCAAGAATACATAATTAGCGCCCCGAATAAGGTAGTGGGATTCGATTAAAGAATGAGAAAAACTCATGAGAGATTTCTCGGTTTGGTGTGTATAGCCCCTCTCCTATAGCCTCTGGCGTTCAAACCTACCCATTTTCTTTTTTGTCTAATTTTCCTGACGTGCCAGGTACGCGAGGGGCAATTAGTTCGACCTCGCTGTCCTATTTTCAATTCTTTCTTTTCCCTTTATTATCAAACTTTTTTGAGCAATTTAGGAAAAGAAAAATAGATTTTTCGGAAGAATCTCCATCCGTCGAGAGATTTTTTCTTACCGAACTGTATGCCAAGATTTGATTCGAGGAGGAGAGTCATTATGGAATCAGTTTGGGTGTTAAGGAAAGGTTGGGGAACTTCTTTACCGTAGGCTTTTCTAGGTCAGTTTCGCTATTATTTTGATCTGTTTTGATGTGATGTTATATTTGACCACGAGCCATTTAATCTGTGTGTGTTGCATTATATTTTTTGTTTATTGTTCTATTTTGTTCGTAAGTTTCTAGCAATCCCCTCATTCTACGCTGTTGTGAAATATTTTCGGAGCCAGATTTATCGCAGTTTTCAATCCACCAAAATTATATTTTACTTTTTTAAATTAAGTATTCATTATTGTTTTGTGCATCTTTCTTAGTTATCTTTTCAGTTGTTTCATATCGCTCTTCTCTCATAATTGTCTTTAACGAGTGGAACGTAAAATGGTTCTCTTGCATTCCAATTCCAATGAAAGATAAAGTTTTTTTTAGAGTAATGAAGTTGCTTTTATGTGATCACATTTTTCTTGGTAAACGTTATCCAATAGAAATTCCTATGATGTAATTTGCTCGTGAAAAAGTGGAAAACTTTGTTCAGCGTAAAGATCTCTTATTCGGGTAGATAAAATTGAAAGTTGCTGGAAGACCAGACTAAATTTACTTCTTCATGGTGGATTGAGTTGAAGACTCATGGATCATTTATTATCCAAGGTAAAAACTAGTCATACTTGGTTTAAAGACTCAGTTTTTTCCAGCATGACTTCTGCCCTCGTGCATCGTGACTTGGCGAAGTTCGCGGTTGATTTGAATTTCTTGGAAGACGAAAAGCGCGTTAAATTTGTGCATGATTGCCAAATTGGAGACTTTCACTGTAGATTTTTGTTCATTGGTGGTCTTTCACTCAAATTTGTTACCCTAATTGATTTGGAATTTCGAATTCCATTCTCGATCATGGTACTGATTTCCATAGTTTTGTCTACCAATTTTAGAGATTATTTGTTTCACTTTATCTGCAAATTATATTTATAATTATTTTATATTTATAGATTTACCTCCGAAATTGCCGCAATTTTATTTCCGTTCGTTTCTCGTGAGATTCTTTGACTTATTACATAAATAATTAACGTAGAGAGAGCTTATTTTAATGATAAACAACGCCGAGAGCTGATGGTCCTCAATGAGAATCAATGAATCTTTCCAAGAGTGATCACCAATAAATAATGTTTCTAAGTGCACCGTGACAGAACACTGGCATCAATCTGCTTTCTATCACTTTCTATCTGAAGATGTCTCTATAAGGGACGAAATGCATTACAGACGTTATGAAATGCGTTAGAAACTCCTTTATCGCTGATCGCTCGTAGAGATACTCTGATTGATTGATTTTGTTTGAAATAGTAAAAATATTCGCTCTTTTCGTGATACAATCCAATTGACGAAATTTTGAGTTTTTAGAACTCCTTGTTGGGGGCATACATTAAGTAAAAAAACGTAAGTTACATGTGGAAATATACATTGTATTTGTGACCGGTTTCGAATTATTATAATCCTGATTCATGATGGTCTTAGGATGAACTTACACTAGTTTGAAACCGGTCGCAAATGTCTTCACGTGAAACACGTTGTTATTTCATCATGCTCCGTAATCTAATCCATTGAATGCAGTTGTTGCAGTTTCAAAAGCCTTTAAAAACACTATACCGTATATAGTCTCTTAAACACGCGTGTGCTAATCTTCGATTTTTTTTATTTCTTCCTCGTATTCACACGGTGTCGACTAAACCTACTTTTCCGTTATGACTGATTGCGCACGTTAAGGTGGAGTTAAAAATGGCGTCTTCTTAATGAATGGATTTATATTAATAATATTATAATTCATATAATCAATTCATTTTATTTGTTCATACTAGCACCTTTATTGATGTACAATCTATGACTATTGCTTAAAGAGAAGAGACAATTTAATATCAATTTCGTCAAAATAAAGACATTTTAGTATCTTCATTATTATTATTTATTTGAAAAGCGATTGAATTCGGAACTTTTGAAACGCTCCTATGACCTTCATTCAACAGTCTATGACAAAAATATGGATTTTTTTTATTCGATTGCTTCCTCTTCGAGAAGTTTAAGAGGCTCTCAGGCACCAGTTGAGCGGAAGGGAGAAATCTCCTGATCCATAGGCTTTCGCGGGGGTGTTACGAAATATGCTCGAGATGATAAGGAATCCACAGGTGCTCATTCGAATGAAACAGGCGATTGCCTTGAAAAATGCTCTTTCGAGGTCTGGAATAGAGCGGAAGAGTTTCTATGGCTCGTACAAGACTGATTGAATTCAACAAGCTCGTATCAAAAGGGTTTCTGTGACACTAATGGAAGGAAGTCTGCTCTCTCTGTATACTTACTTCAAAGAATGTCTCGAACCTCGAAGAATTTTGATTTAAATGGGAGTGCATCTTCTGTAATCCACCTTAAATGGCGCTTTGAGAAATTGCGATCCAACAGGTATTCGTCCGTTATGACTTCCGTCTACTTTCATTTTGATTAAATTGTGTTGTAGCAGGTGAGCTTCCGCGTAACAGTTTCTTCAATTAAATTTCCTGGAAACTTGTTTACTTGATTTGTGATTTAGGTGATGAGTTATTTGGTATTTTTTTGTTTTGCCCATAAAACACATTAATACGCTCAACATGTTGTCATGTTTCACTTGGCAGTCTTAGTTATTTGATTACGAACTTGTTAATCAATCAAATTTTACGTAAAACTAATTCTTAATTTGATCAAAACTCTTGTTATATTTTACCTTTTATTTTTCCGAGAAAACCTTCGTGGATAATGTATGTGAAAATATTTACTGCCCAATTGATAGCTTCGTTTTTATGACGTAGATAAAAACGCTGAAAATATTAGAAAATGAATTATGTTTGGAGAAAGTGTCAGTAAAATTCCGTTGAATCATTTGTGTGTTGTGTACTTAAATACACTTATGGACTTAAAATACAATCCAAACTCGCTGGTTAGAATTATCATCCGTATTTAACTGAAAATTGCTTCTGAAGAAATTTCTCTTCCCAGAAAAAGTATGATACGGTATAGAGTGAAATAGTCAGTAAAATAAATATTTTGAGGAGACAATAAATATTTATTCTGTCGTATATTGTTTCTTTTAAAGTTCATATAAAACATATTGATGTCCTTCAAAATAACTGGTTAACAGGATATAGAATGATTTAATCAAAGAAATAATAATATGACATGGCATGGCTCTGGCAGAATACGTGATGATAATTAAGGATAACTACATAAATTGTTAACAAATAATATTAATAATAATAATAATGTCTTTATTGAGCGAAATTGGGACTAAAAAATCCCATCTTCCATTTAATCCTTGACATAATAGTAAGGGAAAAGAGGAAAAGAATGACTGACTTTTTGGAGGAAAAACAGTGAGGTTTAAACACAGATAAAAAAAGTTTCCTCTGCAGGAAAACACATATTAGTGGTAATAATGGGGTAACATAATATTTCATCATGCGTATGAACGCTTAATATGTGCGAGATTCTCTTATAATGGAAAAAGAGGTCAAACTAAGGATTTTCAAATATTTTGAGGAAATGGTAATAATTTTCCTATCGTCGATAGCTATTCATTACTTAGAAAGTCAGTTCCGCATTTTGAGTCACCTCTTATGTATAGGAATGCTCTCATTTCGTATTACATTATCAGCTGTCTCGCCTTCCTCGGAATCACTCCACTGACGTTGGGAAGTGACGCAGTAATTGTCTGCATTTAGACGAAACATCTCTCGGCGAGGAAATTCTTCACAGTGACGCTATCTCAAGTTCCGCTCGAGAAATCTCCAAGTCAGACTTCACGTGGAACTAAGCGCTGTGGCTCGTCATCTTTCCGGTGCCTGACTTCGTCGAGAATCCCTATCTGAGGTTTTCAGAGAAGTATTCCAAAGGAATGTAAATCTCGCTGCGATTTGCGGCCGTAGGAATAGTGGTTTCGTAAATGTCGCGTTACGAACACAATGCGTCCAAAATGATCCACCATCAAAGGAGGGAGGAAATATTTGTTTTGGGGACAAAGTTTTGGTGCGAAATCATTAAGGAGTGCTTGTGGACTCGGCTTCTTAGAGGCCGTCCTTAATTTTCGTGTGTAAACAGGATAATTGGTTCCTCAAGCAGGTATTAATCGCTCCCGCCCACCTACTCCATTAAGAGTTTGCCCATGTGTTTGATGGCTGGGTACTTGGGAACCTGATGCTTATGCTCCATTGTCCCTTCCAGTTTATTCATCAAATAGCGGTGCCTTTTGTAGTTTCGGAAATTTATTTGATATCAGTTTTCTTGAAATTTCATCATTAAATATTTTGATTGGTGTTGAATCTATTCTGTTAATCTTAATAAATTACATAAGGAAACGATAGAAACCGAAACAACTTTGCGTTAACGTGACAAAAATAGTCACCATATATTTAATAGGCCAGAGCCCAAACCTTTTTAACTTCATGGTTTAAAGCATTAATGTTTATCTAAAATACCTCGTTAATTTGTTAAATCTTTTCCAGCAATGAATGAGTATTTATTTCTCTCTGTATTCTTCATGTATACTATAGAGTTTAAACTACTCTTTCTTCTTGTATGATGTTGAATTGCAAATTATGTACATTAATATTCATGGCTTATTTTAAAATGATGTAAATAAGTAAAACTATAGACTCCAGTAAGCATAAAATGAACATTTTATAATTTTCCATTTATTATCTTTCATTTTCTGTAAACGTTACGGAAAAGAGATATAATCTTATTTTAATAGAAATCTAAATTATTCATTCAGTCATACCGGAAAATGTTATGAATTTATCCTTCCATGTCGTATTTTTCGTTGATTGAAATTTATTACTTCTTCGTTACTTCATCAGAATGAGATTGAAACCCATTTCTTACGCCTGATGTAGAACAAGAAAAATGCTAATGCGTGCATGATAAGCTCCGATTAATAGCCTATCATTTGGACAGCAACCCTTTTACGCTCTCGTTCTGTAATTGTTGTCGTTGACATCTGCCTCAATCCGAGCTGTAGCCCATATGGCGAACGTCACACAGCCCTTGAAGCACCCGGAAGGAAAGTCTTGAGAGTACTTCCTAGTGAGCCATGACAGGCCCTTTTTTATGTCTTCCATGGAGAATCATTATCTATAATTGAACGGAGTGCATAGTGGAGGACTGTTTAATGCGGTGGTGGAGAAAGGGGACGTCAGTAGTGGTCCGAAACGACAGGTTCGCCTCCGGGCCAATCATTATCTTAATTAGCATTTGTGGACGTAATGTTCCCTTTATAGAAAACTATCTTCCCCCGTCTTCGTTCAGCTACCACAGTTAGGAAGGAAAGTTTAAGATATGGAATGTATCACAGCCACGATTGCTTTACTGTTTTTACGTGTTGGTAGATGCTAGGAAGGAAAAATTAGCATGTTGCATGTACCAAAGCTAATATTGTTTTAAAGCTATATTTTTACTATACTATATATAGAGGTAGGTTTGCGCAGGGTTTTCACTCCCTCATTTGTAGTGTGTTCCTGCAGTAGATAATTTTTACCTAATCATCTCTTAGTTTATGACATCCATAATTCTTCTCATATTTTCTATTATAATCACTAGAAACTGCACTAAATATGACTATAGTTTAGGTGGAAGAGGAGGCATTTAGTCTCAGCCCTCTGCTGAGATCTCGCCCAAAAGATTATGTATTATTATTATGCCATTCAGTTGGTAACAGTGTATTATACCTTTCTGTGGTTAGGTGGAACACCGTTAGTCGTTGCACAAAAATACTACCTTCATATATGAACGAATTCAATGATTAGATGACCTTACAGTACATGTCGTCTGCATCTATATAGGATCGTGTACTTTGTATGATGCTCTATACACACTTATACGCTACCTTTTAGTAGTACTGTAAAAGTTGTAACTGGGAAACAAAAGGCTTGTTGCGTTTTTTTTTAATAAATGTATCTTACCCTTACATCACTCGGAAAACCAATCTTGCAAATTGAGATAACAAACTAGATCTAAAATAAAGTTCTATCACAGGACAAATGATGTAAAGGAAATTAAATGTAGCCTTGTTTGATATAACTAACTTCAGTCTTGGTTTGTAGAAGTGATAGAGATGTGGTAAAATTTTTCGCCGGAATCTGGATTTATTTCATTGTATTTATTGGATTTATTTGATTCTATATTTCATTTTATTGTCGAGAAAATTCTTTCTTCTGCCATCGCAAGCTTTCTACCGTCGGCGTTCATGAATCGTGGTGCTAAATCTTCCCTGCTTTTTTTATATCACCGAGAAAGCAAGTCATTTAGAAAAGTTCGTTGACTCTTCTGTATTCCATTTCACGAGTCTCATTTTGAAGTAGCACCCCGGCGGGGTAGAAATGCATCGGCCGAATTCACGGTTTGGCATATCTTTCCCCGTCATAAATTACTCTTAGCCCGTGCAGGAAAAGTGAAAGCATTGGATGAACATGGGTACGGGAATACAGAAGGGAAATGATTCTGTTCGGAAGCGTTTTGGGAAAACCATAGGGAAAAGTTCTCACAATTTGTCATAGCAACGGAACTCGATTCCATTTTCATTCTTTTCTTACCGAATTCAGAACTTTCCAACACTCAATACTTTCGCCGCTCTCTATATTATGCTGTCCAGGTAACGGGTTATGTTCGTTACTTGCAGTCTCAATTTTTATGTTTATTCAAGCACGAATCAGTGTCATGTCATTTATCTGTCACATCTGTGATCCACATTACGAAAGATGTTTACTTTCACATGATCAACTTTTAATATGGACTCGTTTTGCAAAATAGCCAGAAAAGGTTCTTTAAGGTAGCCATCAGTTACCGCAGTTCATTTTTTAATTAACGTCAACGTAATAAATTTGATGATGTTGGAGTTCTACATTCGTGGATTCCAAATTTTTCTTATGGTGATTATTTTGTGTGTGATTTGTCACTTCAAATTGTTCTGCAAAAGTACTGTATATTTAGTTTCTTGACAACCTTAATGATTAACCGGTTTATGCTTAATACTATCTGTGTTATGTATATCAGTATTTCAAAATACGTTGCTTCAGATTCATATCCGGGATATAGCACAGGGTTACCAAAATGCATTGAGGAAATCTCATAATATATTTCCTCGTAAACAGAAGTAAATATATTTATTCTTTCTTACATGACAACTCTTTTATTGCGAGTTAAGAAACAATTTTACATGCACGATATTTTGAACTATGTATCTCAGTTGAATTCTATATTAATTGGCCGACCCTCTTGGAAATACATACTGAAGAGCAAAGAAAAATTTTGTAATATCCACAAAACTTTTTCCATTTAGTCGACCGGATTCGGCTACATAGCCACCGTCATCATAAAAAATTGTGTGGATATTGCTAAGTTTTTATTCATTCATCACTAGATCTTACGTTTATCTGTTTCGGCAATACATAATATTTCCCAAAATATATAATCATACCTACTTCTTACAGAAACAAAAAAAACATGAAGAATTGCACGTGATAAATAGAAAATGAATGTATTTACTATTGTTTTGAGTACGGGACATTCTCTTAAACATTTCCTCAACCTTTCCTTGTGGGCAGGATGTGTGCTTTGCCATCGCGGATATTCTTTTCGTGCAGTCCTCAGTCACCGCGAAGGGTTTTTTTCGTCGAAGACAATGGCAAAACTTCCCCTTTCACTCGAGAAAGCCAACGTGGTGAGAAATTGCGCTCATTGCCATAATTGGACTTAAGAGGTATTTTTTCGATTCATTATTCTCGGGCTTTCGTAACAGTCAGGATGAGTTGCCTTAGACTCGAATGTTTGTTCGTTGCAGAATGTTTTCAGGAAAGCGGAAATTGATTCCTTTGCCAAAAATAAAATAGTCGCTTGAAAAAATCGAATTCATTTTCCCGGCTGGTTGATCAATCGATGGGCTGACAATAATGGATTTTGTGCCCGAAAAAATTCGGCGAGGTGAAATCTCCGCGTAAGTTTTGGCAAAACTTTCGCCATTACGGGATAAAAGTAAAAGTTATTATTGGTATTGCTCGAAGCGGGATATCTTTAGGTTCTGAAAGATTAAAGCGAGACTGAATTTAAATGGGCGGATATGCTTGGATGAATTAGGTATTGGCTTGATCTGATCTTGTTTAATCAGTCGGAAAGCATTTTTCCGGGCGATTGTATTTAGCCCGGAGACTTCGACGCCCGGGCACTTTTCAATATATTTTCAGCGTGATAAAACCTTTCGTGCTTTACTCTTTGTATTTTTGAATTTTTTTGTGTGATTTGTTTAATATTTGTGAGATTTACAGTCATATTGGGTAGGGATGATAGATATCTTTTATTCGCAGGCCGCAGAGAGATTGCTTTAGCTACTGGCGGGCCGCGTCGGAAGCTGAAATTTGAACGAATATTTACTTACTTTGTCAAGGCATAATTCATTCATTGAGTTCATAGAGCCGTTTCTCAGAAGTTGTGCTCCTTATGAAGCTTTGGACTAGTTTTTAAGATGTAAAAGGTCTATCGCATGTGCTTTGGTGTCGTTTATTACCCAAAACATCCTCTTTCTAAGCCACGGACTTATTACTGGGTTCGTTAAGACGTTTTCTGAAGTTCTTACCTTCCTGTTAAGAAATTTAATCGTGTTCTGTATGTTCTCTCGTAGCCACAGAGACACTTAGCGCAAAACTAAGGATATATTAGCAAAGGGTGTGAAAGGAAAAACATTTCAAAAGGTTATACCTAATTTGAACTATTCTTAGACAATTCGTTGTCGATATTTTAAAAAGCATCTGTACATCGAAGTTATAGAGATTCCGCGTCATGCCAATGGTAGGGGTATAGGAATGAATAAAAACCAGAGGATATTCGAAAATTAGTTTATTCATTGTGCATCGAAGAATTTAACACACTTTATTGTGGAATCTTGTTCTCAGTTATTTCTTATTGTGTATTATTACTGTTAATGAATAGCATATTAGTTTCGCGCGAATTCGTATGGCTGGTATTACATTTTAGAGATTTTAACACATGATTTTTTATCTAAAACTCCTTTGCTTCAAGAATGCGTGAATAAAAATGAGGTCCACTCCCTACATAACGATAAAAAATGAATCTCTCCTGTTCGTCGAAACAATCATTTCCTATCATAAAATGCAAATGCAAAAATCAGGTTCAGTAATTTCCACTCGAAAAGAATTCAGCCGCATGGTTTTTAAGTCGGCAATTAAAACGGTCGTAATTTTTTTCCTTTTAATTTCACGGATCGTTCCCATCGTAAACACGTGAACCGAGTAAAACTCCCAGGATTGACATACATCAGGGACGCAACAAAACAAGAAATTGCTGCTACAACCGGTGGAAACGATGTTTACGAGGATATTCAATAAAACTCGAGAGAATGCTCGCCGGAGAGCCGTCCATCCTCATTTTAAATAGAGCAGAATGGATGGTATCTTTAGGAGCGAACGGAACCTCGTCTGTTTTAAAAGCCTTTGGTGTCGAGGGCCCTCATGGTGTTTTGGACGGGAGTTTTTGCGAGTCTATCCACTGCAGATGTCCTCAGAAGGCACACCTAACTTACTCTGAATGTATCGCATGATTTACGAGAGTTAACATTGTTTGTGTTGTTACATTCAAAAGTGTAATTAGGGATCCTGCTACAATGGAAAAACGCGAATAATTCCCAAGATTGGTATATTCTAGATTTAAGGTTGATTGCGGACCAGTATGACGTAAAATGAAAAATTAAGGTTGTTCTTTCAGTCAAATTCCATGTCTATGGTTTTAACTCATCATCATAATTAGATATTCAATTCTGGAAAACTTGGAACTTCTTACCCTTTGATAATACTTGATTGTTTTCAACCCTAATTTTTTAAAAGGTTTATATACGCTGAAGTGTTGTCAATGCTTACATATGGTTTTCTGTAAAAGAAGGGAATATACTTAGCTTGATTTAATTATACTATTACAATACAGTTGAAATAAATCATTATAAGTTTATTCTATGAGTTTGTCATGAATTACCTCTTATTCTAGCTCTACTTTGTTGATATTAAGTAGTAAAACAAATTAATACAAAAAATATATTGTATTGTTGCATTGGTAATGGTAGTTGGTTTTTTGAGAGTCGAGTTTGTTTTCAACAAATACATTGAAACATTGCAAGAGTGATAGCAATTAATTTATCTTATTGTGATTGAATGATTTCGTTGTAAAAATTGCGAATACGAAGCCCCATTCGTGTGGTGATTTTTTATATTAAATGAACTTTTTCTCGAAAAGAGGTTCCGCTAATGGGTTAATGCATTCACCGAAAAATTAGCGAAAGGAAGCCATAAAACTGATTTTTCGTACCACCTCAGTAGGGCAAACGCCTGGACTTACGGGCAAAATTTAGATTTACCAACCTTTTGCAGAAACATGCAGTGCGTTTTCTATGCCCCGACCTAGAGCCGGCGGGCTCGATCGTGTTCTGTCAGCAGTCGATCTTGTTTTCGGTAATCGCCAGAGGGGGCGGAGAAAGGAGGAAGGAGCACCAGTCTGCTGGTGTTTGGGGAAAATGGAAGATGAGGATTGATCGGGGGATGGGGCCGAGGCGGTGGTAAGCGGTGCATATCACAGCGTGACTATGTGGGTCAGCGGAGGAAGGTGGTGGAGGTTCCCTCCAGTTCCGAGAGCTGCGGCCGACATCCTCTCAGTCCGACAGAATCCGTTACAGGAGGAGGAGGCCTCCGCACATCTCTTCTTCACCTTCCACGGGAATATCGGAGAGCGCTCTCTCACCGCGGAAGACCGGGGAGGACTCTCTCAGAAGCCTGGGTGCTCGACACTCCGCGGTCAGGGGCCACTTTGACCCTATACCCCTCCCGTGCCATCCGGCAGTCATGCTCCGCAGGGGACCCGTGATGGCACTGCCCTCCCTGGGCCTTCAGCCCTTCCGGCCGTGGCCGCCGGCGCAGCAGGAAGTCCCCGAGTGCGGGTGCGGGCCGGGAATATCCCCGCTCCGGTGCGGCACGTACGGGGAGTGCGGGATGAAAGGTGGTGAATATTATTTCGTGTCGCCGAGGAGGTGCAGGAAGATGTCGCCCCCCAGGGAGGTGGATGAGGTGCAACAACGCCCGTATCGGAAAATGCAGAGGTGTCCGTGCTCCGCACCCGCTCGCCCGCGGTACCCCCAAGTGGTGCAGAGGCAGATCCCTTTGCGTGCACCCGATCGGTCGCGATCCCTGGAGGACGTGCGAAGAGAAGAGGTGGTTTGTGGTGTGAGGGGGATGGGCCCGTGGAGGAGGAGGGCTTGGAGCGGGGCGTGGGGCGATGGCGAAGTCGGCGGAGGTTGGGCGGTGAAGAAAGAAGATAGGAAGAGAAGATCTGCAGAGTGCCTGATTACCAGAAAGAGGGTGAGGGACGATTTACGAGTTTCTTGATGTGGCTGTTGATTTTCCATTAGGTCCGGTTTATGTCCGGCGGCTCTCTGGAAGGTGTTTTGCCCGGCTTGGTTACATTATAGTCTCATCTTCAGTGCCAGAAGGAATCTGAGTAATAGAATTGCTAGATTTCGGATAAAAAATTTTGACAGGGCTATTAAGTTTGCCCTTTTATTCGGAAGCGCGTTTTATTTGCGTGGTATTCGTCCCAGTGCTGCGGGATTCTCTGGAATATTTTGCGGTTTGCATCAAGGGGAACTGTTGATGATCTCCATGGTGTTTTCTCAGCTATTACTTATTTTGTTTTTGATTTTCGTAACTTGAGATTGACTATATTTTCCGATGGATTCCAGTTGTAGTCTGAATTTGTGGCTTTTTTCATGCACATTGTCCTTTAACTTCATAGAGAAATATTCGTTCAGTAAAGCCGCCTTGCATTTAGAGTAATTTTATTAGTGACAGTTACGGTATAACTAATTTATTCATTATGACAAGAAGGACAATGACATTCGTTTTAATGATGTTTATTTAGAATGAACTATTTAGTGATATTTCTTATTCAAAATTTCTCATGCAATATTTAACTGCCTTTATGGTGGACAATACTCTAGAGCAGGGTTTCCCAAACTATGTTCCGCGGAACACCGGTGTTCCGCTGAACCTGAATAAGTGTTCCGCGACAATTTGGAGTGTCAATGGAGAATTGGAGAATAAAAGTCATTGAATGCTTTATTGATTCATATTTTAAGTTTTTATTACAATATTATAGTTTTATATTTAAAATAATTACCAAATAAATAATTTGTTGTAATTAAATGACTTTAAATTTTACAAGTAGAATTACCTAACCTAAAAATAAGCTTAGTGATCCGTTAAACTTACCAGGTTTGCTTAGTGTTCCGTTAAACTTCCTAGGTTTGCAAAGTGTTCCATTGCAGAAAAAGTTTGGGAAACCCTGCTCGAGAGGAATGGTTGTTCTCTTTTTAGTTGAGTTTCCATTCAGTTTGGCGATTTTGGTGTATTTAGGGCGTCAAACTGTTATGGTTTTATCGTGATTTGACTTACATCTCCTCCAAAAATGTCCCCATGTAATTAAATCTCACATGGTCTAAGAAAAATCTGAGCTCTCCCTTATGGTATGAACACGATCAATAATTGACGTCTATGTACCATGATAAGCCATAACGAATTGAAAGGAAAGGATGATTTTAATCTCCGTCCTTACTATTCGGTATGCTTCCTTCGTCTTATTTATCTACCAATTTCTCGTCTTTTCTCTGTTATCGATATACTAATTGTCGCTTCTTTTCTCTTGCCCTACCATATTTGCAGTTATTCCCTACCATTTATTAACTCCGTTTACTCGGCATTTGCATTTTATTGCTAGTTATTTATCCACTTCAAAAAATTATGGACGCAATAGAAGTTACTGTACACATTGTATGACTTCTCCATTTTATACATCATGAAAAATTTTCCATCATTCAAATAGAGTCTTTGAGATTTTCTGGGTTAATTGAGAGCAATCAAGGTTGATGTATAACTGAACGATGGGTGAAAAAACTGCACTTTTATTACTTGACTATAGTGGACTTCTAACGCGGCAAAATCGCGTGCATTGAGCATTCACTAGTCGTAACTCTTTCTCATTAAAAGAAAGCTGAAGACCATTAACTCTTGCCTCTTCAGTTTTATATTTCGTGAATCTTAATTCGGAAAACTTTCACTTCGCCACGATAGATTCACAAAAGCTAACTTTTGGATCTCTTTAACACAATCGCGATGATTTATGCTTTTACGAATAATGATAATAATAACTTTATCCAAAGACATATAATATAGAATATCATTTTAAAATATAAAATACGTGCATTCAATGACATAAATAATTCTCGTTTAAAATTCATGAATAGTTTTCGTATATTCGGAAAACAACGAATTTTGTATTCGGTTCGAAATGTTCCAGCCTCACCTTGAAAAAAGAAATCTACCGATAACAGTCAAATGACACGTACGGCCCTGCTTTCAGATTGTTTCAGGGGCTTCAGAGATCTGTTTTTACGTTGTGAGAACGTGTAATTTTCTTGATCATCTTCCATTGTGTGTGATCTTTTACGTTTGGCATAAAGTATACTATAGAAGAAGAGCTCTCTCCCGTATTTATCCCATCGACTTCATTTCTGTTATTTGTTGTCCCGTTATTCCCGTATACTCGTTTGTGGAGCATCATCCGTGTGAAAGGAAGGGAACTGGTTCGGTTATTTTCGGGAATATAAGGACGGCGTATTTCACTTTTTTATTCCGCAGCCTTCGATGGCCTTAACCGGTCTTCACTCTGCGTTTCCCCTTCCCCGTCTGCCTCAGAATCCATTTCCCGTATAGGTCCCGAAAACTGAGAGAAATCTCGCGAAGGATTGCCCGGGTATATTCCGCTTAGTTTTTCTCTACGGGAATGGGAAGTATATTGGTCTGGTGGTTGGTGATCACTACCTTAAGTAGCGGGGATTCTGGCGTAGGGAAGTCATTCGGCGATGAAAGTAACCGTTCTTTTGAAAATGGAAAGAACATTCGCATTATTCAGGTCACGTTATGGGATTCCTGTTTCAGATTTATGTGGCATGGATATGGTTGGTATTAAATTATACCTCCGTAGGATGTAGAGGGAGTTGGGTACTTATATTTGATGTTCCTACCGCCGCAGTTCTTTAGATTTTTATTATTATTATACCGGAAAATCTTGCAATAATTCCGTCGGTCAGTGGTAGGGTTTTACCTTTCGTATGCAGTTAAAAATTTCAACTTCACGATATGATTTCAGTAACTTTAAAACGGTCACCTCTTACTTTATCCGTCTTTTATTTGATTGTCTCATCTCAATCCTACCTTAAGCAGCATTGCGTCTTATCTCGGCTATAATTATAATAATTATTTATTTATTTTAACATCTGACATCGATGTTCCGACAGGGAAAGCCTTTCTACGGAACATATGTTTACGTATGGCCTGGCCAAAATTAACGCAGCACCTGCCGTAAGGATCGCTAGGGAGGTGCTGCGTTAATTTTGGCCAGGAGTGTACATATATTATATATCACGTTTGCTTGAAGTAAGAAATATTGGTTATAATAAATTTATTGATCTAAGGAAATACAAAGTATTTGTAGGATAGTTCATTGTCATTTCAGTGAAATTAATTAAAACTACATACAAGCTGATAACGATAAGCAAGCACATTACAAATCTTACATTGTATTAAATTAGTCATTTACCTTTCATCTACTCCATTAGGTATGCATAATAGAACTTAATGAACGTTATTACCATTCACGAATAATGAATCTGAATTGGAACTTTTCCCTGCTATGATGTATTTATGGCGTTCCAATTCCAACTTCGGTTTTATATGAGCCATTCGATCAACCATTGAAGAAATGTTTTGATTCTAAGCTATCACAATGCTTAAGTTGTGAATAGGGAATATTTTCCTGCTGTTAAACAACTGTAGATATTAATCACGGAAGTAGGAAATATTTTTTCTCATAGATTTCTATAGGCTCGCTATTACTTCGCTTTACGGCACCGCATCATCTCGTTCCCATTCTTTTCTTTTCTGAGAATAAATCTCTCCGGCGAATACTCTCTCCTCTTTTGAATTCCATCGGATGGAAAAGTACGTTTACAAGCCGTATTAAGTAAGTGCATTGAGCCTGGGTTACTCATTTGTAATTAAGTAGGACTTTCTCAGATTGCTCAACCCGAGACGACTGAAATTTTCGCTCAGGTTCTATGAGTCAGGAGTGAAAATTCTCATTGAAGCTTTATTTGTTTCTTGATTCTTCCGTGCTTGTTCGATATTGCTTATAAATTGCTTATTGCTCTTTTAAATGATTATTCAGATATTTTTCAATTCTGACTTTTCCCTTGATTTAAAATGAATTATTCCGCACATTTTTTCTGATTTCAAAAGTAAATTCATGGTGATGACGTTGTTTCCTTTATAATTGACAAAATATTAACTATTTTAAATTTTTTGCAGTAAGGCAATGATCAGTTTGCAGCCTTAAACTCTTTACTTCGAATATTTAACATTAAAATGTATGTAGATCTTATATATTACACATCTTACATTTTTGCCATCGTATTTACAATTTATTCTAAATACTGATTTTCTATATTCATTTCCCCGTCCTGCTAAACATAACTATTTACAATTGCATTTCCCAATGCTATAAACTTGAATCCTTGAATCACTTCTTCAATGTGGTTTGAGTTAAGTTCTCTGTTAATAATTAATTTTAAGTTTATTTTCTGGTAGTGGCGATTTATTTTTGCCTCGAAAGAGCAGATATTGTGAGTTGAAAACGTATAAAATCCTGTAAATATCGAGCCTCAAGTATGTCCGAAAATTGGGGTCCTTTCTTATTGTTTACGATAGAATAACTTAAAATTGCCCAGATTCAATCATATGGTTAATTATTAATTCTGAATTCAATAGGTGTGGGACCCCGTGTATCTGGAGTCGAAGTTACGTGTAGAATTTTGGGGTCCTTTCTCCCCGGTTACGATGGAAGTATGGTGAAGTACCTCTTAAAAAATGCCCCCGATTCAATCATATAACGCGCACACCGAAGTAAGGTAAACATCCTGCGGAAACGAGGCGAAAAAACCTGCCCCGATTCACCGATGGAAAGTGTCCCGCGTTCAAGTCGTTGCTTTGGTCAGCGGATTACCAACCGTGACCCAGCGCATGCAAATGTGTTCTTGCCGTAACCACGTTCTCCGGCCAAACGTACGCATTCGAATTCTAGAATCATCTCGAGGGGCGTTCGAAAGTCTTATCCTGCCTCACCCCCGCTTTTTCCTCAACTGGAACGGCATTCGGGTACTCTTTCATTGCCCGCGTTTTCCCGCAGTCTATCCCACGCCGAATCGGCGTCCCAAAAATTGAATCGCGCGCATCACCATAAAAAGCGTTTTGTATTAATTTGACGCTCGGAAGAGGCGATGGCTTTTTCCGGGAAATCTCTCCCCGGATGTGGCGTAGGCGGATTTTTTCCTCTTTCTCATCGCGGAAAATTTCCGAGAGAAAGAAGAGTTATTAATTGGTGTGTTCAGAAAGGAAGGAGAGTTATACTTTTAGCAGGTATTCATTCGCTCTTACATGAAATCCGTATTTGAGGATGTAATAAAAGCCCATAAGGGTCTCAAGATCGTAATTCCGTCCATATAAGGATATTTTCTTTCCTATAAATTCTTTTTATTTACATATTCATTAAGTATTTATTTATAGATTCTGTAAATTATTTTTCGTTCCTGAGTTTTGATTTTCCGGGAGATTTTATAGTATCTTATGGCGAAGATGGTCTCTGCCTATACATGGTGATGATCCATAGTAAAAAGAATGGTTTTTAAATTACACCACATGATATTTAAATTACACCACAAACTAGTTATTTATAGTAAAAGCAATTTTGTGTTGTAGTATAAATTAAAATATCAGTTCTTTCATTCTTTTTGTCGCATCTTATATTTTTGCTGTAGTTTCCGTAATATTTAGTCGCTGTAATATTTAATCACTAGTTTCGGTAATATTTACATCAATGCGATCCAATTACTTAGTATATGTGATCAAATCGAGTGAAATCCAGTAAAATTTCAGACTTAAAAATACACTGAGAAGCACGAATTTACCGCCCTCTGTTTATTTACAAGACAACCGTTGTTATGGTGTTGTGTCACACCATCAAGTGATATCATGATGGTGATGTGACATGAAACCGAAACTATAGTTGTCTAATATATTACCTGTGGACATAATGTAATTACTTGTTAATTTATTCCTTCCAATTATTTTGGGTGCCGTAATTCGGAAAATTTTCTTTGTGTGCAGATTCTTACGTTCAATCAAAATATTATTTTCAACTTCCTTCGATACGGTTGCTTTCACATCCTTAGATTTTTAAATTTTTCAATTTAAGCCAAACGTAATGGAATTTGAATTTTAATATAAAATAGAGTATTTAATCGATGTTCAAATTTAAATTTTGTTTCCAGCGAAGTAAGATGCATAGAATCATCACATCCCTCTTTCCCGTATAGTCATGTGGACATCGCTTTTGCCTTTGGTGAAAGCGGTCCCGGGTTCAGTTTCCGGTGGGAGCGAATGTGCGAAATGACCTAAGCTTGTCGAAGCACTTTTTACAATACTACTACTAGAATCATCACAGTAAGGTTACCCATTACAAATCGAGTTTCACTATTAAGATGCCGACATCGTACGAAAGCCTCGGTATTGTAATTTATATCGTATTATCGTATATTTATATATTTTTAATACAGTTTTAATTCTTGTTAACTTGTTAACAAAAAAATGACGATCCAATTATCATAAAGCATATGGGAAAGAGGTAAATTAAAGTTTATTCATAGCACCTCACCAGCGATGATATATGGGATTACCATTCCCGTTGGGAATTTGCAAACGCTCCATACTGATTTGCCAGCACCGAAGTTGGGGATTCTCACGGATCCCATGGAAGGTCGTTAGTCGCTGAGCGAATTGGTCATTAAATGCTGAGTGTAAGGTCATTAGGTGTGGAGTACCCTCAACGACTCCCACTCTGCTTCGATGGGTTTTGTATCAGAACTCCCTTTTGTAGTTTTCCGTCATTTCGGTGGGTTCTCCCCTTGGTTTGGTGCACGTCCTGATGGGACCGTAGGCGATGGCGCGAAGCGGGTTAGGAGGCCATTGGATCAGGAGGACCACATCTGCCACCGTTCACTCTCTCCTCCTTTCTCCCACCGATGACAGACCAACGACAACGAAATGAGCCGAGAATCGGTCCGATTCCACTTTTCGGCTCGATTTCTTTCGATAAACTGGGGAAAAGTGGATTCGTGGCCGCGTTTCCGCCCCTCTATGGTTTTTGACGGCGAAGACAAGGGGAATTCACGCCTCTGGCGACGTGCGAGCGGCTCTCGCTCATGTTTTCGTATCGCGAGTTCCCGCTGAGTTTACGGGTTATTAGGTTATATCAGATGGAGTTTTGTTTTTGTTCTTTTTTATTTCGACGAGAGTTTCGATTAACGTCAAGTTGAGAAGTTGTCGATAAGGAAGTATATGGCCGAAAAATGGGAACGATTTCTTCGGTGTCATTTTGGATTATGTACCTATTAATTCTTTTCAGTAAATTAATCCTTCCCTGGAGTTATTTTTGAGGAATTGTTGATAATTGTCTCGTTATTAAGAATGTAATGCCAAAATGTGACTTTCTTATAGTATGTTTTCGTCGTTTTAATAAATTTTGTTTGAAGAAATCACGTATCTTTTTGCGATGTTCTAAGAAATTGCTATCTTTCACGGAATAGCGAGTTTTCGCAAAGTTGCAAGCTTAAGCAACTTTAAATGAATTTACGTTGATATTGATTACAGTTTTAATGAATTGAGGAATCATTCTGGGTAAGAAGCTAGGTGTTTATTGATTGACGACTGGGTGAGAACCAGGACGAGTAAAATTAAAGGTTAAATAATTTTGATCTCCTGAAAACTCGAGAAAATATTATTTACTCGTCCCTCATCAGCAGCATAAGAAATACTTGACGAAATGGAAATGATTTTAATTTTTCCCTCTTCGCTTTTAATCATTTCTTCTCCATTCCGTGGATTCTTTACTAATTTCTTTTGCTCTCGCTCATTTGCAAAAAAATCCCTAGTATTTGCTCTCATCATTGTTTTTTAAAGGTAGTGCTTATGGATAATATTTTATTATTTTTTAATATTACTACTATTAATACTATTGTAAACGCCGAATTACTATAGTAATGGCTTTACTATATTCTTTCTGTCGCCGAATTCAAAAATTTCTATTTAAAATTAAGTAAACGTTTCCATGTTCACGTCACGTAAAAAGTTTATCTCCGTCAAAAGAAAGAAACGAGCCCTATTAGGAAATAAAACCAAGTTCAGCATCAGTCAGGTTATCGTAGTTCTCTTCTCATCTATGATGTTCATCAAATTATGATGTCATTCATCAGTGGTAATGAATTTGCTGCTGTTAGCTAGAAACTTAATTAATGATGGGATTAAGGCCATAGAGTAAATCCACAGGTCGTTTCTTCAACGAGCAACTCCGATTATGCATTATTTTCTAAATGAAACGGAAGTCAAGTCGTCAGGAATATCTGCATTCCCCCACATGAATGGGGCATTAAATGCATATTGAGGCTAATAAGATAGCCAGTTTGTGACGCTTTACCTCGCCTTTTCCGTATTAAACCAAGAAGGAGCATCCTTGTCATGGCCGCTGGAAAGCCTCCATCCCAGGATCTGCATTTTCTCTTCCTCAACGTGCTTCACAGAGATAAGGAGGCTAATAGAAAAGGCTTTATCTAACGTCCAAGTCGTCCGCATTACCGTAATGCTTCACAGTTCACAGGGCGCGTAATCCCATTGCCTCAGTGGCTCACTTAGTCGGGGAAAGCAACTCTTCCGCTTTCCTCTCCATCCTTCCCGGGATTATCAACTCGGATCTCTCGAGATCTTTTTCCGTCCGAGGACGAATTTCCCCGTCCGGATTTGGAATCGTCCTTCGCTCTCGTTTCGTGGCGTTTCCGAAACCCACTTATGGAAACTACCTTTCTTTCGTCGGAATCGATTTGACGCCCGGTTGATGAGTCTGTGAGCGCTCTTCACGCTCTCAGCGACTCATTCCGCGAGAATTTCTCACGTCCGCGCAGGGACACGGCTTTTTCATCGAGTTTCCCCACTTTCTCGCCGACCAGTCGCCTGCAGTTTTAATTCGCTGGAGAGGGACTTCGCCTCCCGGGATTATTGGCTTAATAGATGCCCCGGAGGCCGCGCGAGGATGTCCTGCATCGGAGATGAAGGGTCGGCAGCGGCGACTCGTCCGCGATGTCTTTTTATGACGGTGGATTGGCTTGTTTATTGGGTGGCCGAATCCCGACAAGTCGAAAACGGGATGCGTTCTATCAGTGAAACGGGACGGGTTTCCCGTACCGTTCTGAGGAATGCTTTTATGACTTGAGCGCCGAATTTATTTGAAAGAATCTGGACCACTTTGGGAGTGGTGATTTTAATTTTGATGGAGAGGGTTTCAACTCCTAGACCTTGATCTATTTTAATACAAGATAAACAGTACTGTAAAACTAATACAATCATGCAGTTTGTATCAATTTAAAGTAATGCAACGTTATGCATGTTTCCTTTTGGAAGAAGTGTCAACTATAACCACTTCCTCCTTTGCGCTTCCCATTTGTAAGAATATTTGGTGAAAAATACCTTTCCAAATTCTCCAAGAAGAAGAAAAATTTAGTAAAATTACCCTATTTTAATGAATAAGGGAACTGACATGTAGTCGCGAAAGCTTAAAATACGAAAAGTTTTGAAATTTCGTTTCGTTGTCATGCTCATGCTCATCCTTTTATATCTACGCTTGAATGAATTTGCCTTCTTAAATTAGAAAGAAGATTGGTTTATTTTTCGAGGAGTGAGGATTTCAAATTCATATTTATAGTCCTATAGAAGTAGCTCCTTTTTCTGGTAATTTCAGAGTATGTCTTTGAAATATTATGTGCGCTATGAGAAGATTTCCAGAAACGACCTTAGAAACATTTTTTAGATTGCGATTGATGTGATTCCCTGTATCATGACTTTTCAGGAGTTTAAGGCAGGAAATGAGCCGACAAGACAAGATGAAGAGTAGAGTATTTTGCATTTGCCTTCCTCATTGAACCAGAATATTATCGGTGGAAAACATTCTTGTGATTACAGAACAATGACCCAATTAATATCACTTTCATACAATTCAACAAGGAATGCTCGTACTGAAAAACCATTATTCAGGATTACTCGCATCTCTATCCCATTTATATTATTACAGCCTATTACATTAACCAAGATGCGACAGAAGTAATTTAACGATACATTTCCTCTATTCTGTACCAGTAATAAAATGAAAAAGTTTTCCTTTCATCAAGATATATTAGCATAAAAATGCTTACATACGTAGCGTCAAAATTTTCAAGTCAGCGTTCGTCTTCAACCGTATTAGCTTTCTTCAAGCTCAGCACATAATCAGAAATAGTTTATGTTGGTGATATCGGTCTAACCGCTGAGCTTATTTATTACGATAACCGCAAAAAGTAGCAGGAGCTGAAACTCGTTCCGAGTCGTAGCAAACTCGTTTTTTCCTCCTCTTTTGATCGGTAAAAAATAAAAGTTATTTTCCGAGGAAGCGTCCGTAACGACCTTATTGAAAAAATCCGCCGAAAGGAGAAAAAATCGAAGAGAGATGAAGCATTTCAAAGGCTCCGTCTGGATCCGGAGGAATCCGTGGAGAAACTCCGTCGGATAACCCAGTTAGGATCGGACTCGATTTCCATGAATTCCCTTAATGTACCAAAAATGAAACCAGATATCCGCTCGTAAAGATTCACTTCTCGGCGGTTTTGCGGTGGCTTCACTAGAAAGGAATCGTTGCCGTGGCATCCTCTGCTTGAGCTTCCTTTGATTTCCAATATCGCGGAGGAAATTGTGTTTCATTTACTTAAGGCTGCGATTTTTGTTTTTTTTTACGTCGATGAGAATCAAGTGCCGCTCAAGACTAGATTGTTGACTTCATTTATCTGTTTCAAAAATGGGATGCGATCGCTATTATTTATGCGTAGATAGGAAGGAAATACATTTAAAATTGAAATTTCAAGCTCTCGTCTAAGTCGTGTTTTTCAGTTTTAATTTCAATCCATCAAAGTCGTTCTGAATAAGGAAGACTCCATCCTATAATCAAAAGTTGAGGTTCCATTTTGTGGAAAGAAGACATGACGAAAATTTTTAAAAACTTATGGGATGGGTTTTTGGATGGATGTTTCATTCTACCTTTTAATTAAAATAAATAATATAAAACATTTAATAATTGAAATTTAATTAATTCTAAATAGATAAATTTCCATTGAAATTGGCCATATAAGTCGTATCATTTTAAAATACCGAACTGTCGTACATTGCTGGTATAACTTCAACAATTCCTCAATAGTATCATATGCTATTAATACTCAATAGTACCTACAGTTATTTATGTAGGAAATCACATTGTTGATTTCATATGAGTAGTTATAAAGTGTATATATTTATACCAAAAGTAGAAGATATTAGGGGATATAAAGGGTAGGGTAACGTATGAGACGAAAGAAACGGCATTGAACAGAGAACATTGGATCATACGAATCTACCGAAATAACACTTATATATGTATACATTTATGTATTTTATATAAATTAACTTCATACATTTTACGAATGTCTTTTCAACTCATTATTCTTCACGATTCACTTTTGCGGAGACTTTCACTGATGACACCCTGAAATAAAAACGCAAGACAGTGCGAGGAGTTGATTCTAAATCAGAAAAAATTCAGAAATTACGGTACATCAGATGTTCAAAAAATTCTCGGAAGGCACTAATGATCGTCCGCAAATCAATATTGTATTCATTGTACAAATATCGTATATTGGGCGATGTTGCATCACGGATGGATTTGCAGACTATTCATTATTAGCCAATCACAGTAATGCTACTCGACTTAATCAATCAATTTTTATTTATTCTGAATTTATCTTTTGAGAGAAAAATTTTGATTTTCGTGATCTTTTTGAATGACCCTCGATGCTCTCTTCTGGTATTACGCAGTTCACCAAGAGCACCTTCGCGGCACATCGGACAGGATGCACTGTCCCAAACGACATTTGTCAGGCACTCCCTCTCCTTCTGAATGCCAGCCTCGTATTCCCACACCCGAGTAAGAAGCTTTCTTCATCGAATCAGGAACGGTGCCAGTTTTTGTTATCTACTAGGACATGATCTAATAGTCTAATCCCATCCGTAGTTTCTCTCTATTCCTCATCCGTGGCAGGTGAGAAGCATTCTGTTTCCTACACGGAGGAGCATTTCCTCGACGTTTATCAAAGTCGGCCCAAGTATTACTTGGATATTCTCAGAGATGAATACGATATGTGAGACGTATGTGAAATAAACAAGGAGAAAGGGTTGTTCGAGCGGAAAGAACATAAATAAGTAGACGTTCAGCGAAGATTTAAAGCACATTCGATATTATAAGGTAGCAAATTAGGGTCTCGTTTGATTTTCTAAGAATTCCACGAGAAGGAAAGGTTTTACTAATGATGGAATGAATCTTCATCGCACGAATGCAGCGCAGTTCATCTCGCAGCATCTCCTTGACATTTAATTCGTGAATGCAAGGATTTACAGTATCACCTGCGGAGCGTAACGAATAGGATTTCATCTCTAAGAATGCAGATGCTAGGAATTCAAACTTGTGAAGGTTAAAAAGAGAAGTCAGGTATATAGGAAGTAGGGGTTAGAGTTAATATTCTCTGCTAAATTCGTGAAAAATATTCAGCATATCTCGATAGAACTGTTTTGTGCAAATATGAACCAAAGATTTACTTTACTTTCGATTTCCTGAAAGCCATTAGGGTTAGGTTACTTGTGAAAGCATTTCGTATGCTTGGATGTTTCATGTAGGAAGACTATAGAAAAAAATTGTTTTATTAAGTTCTTTATTTCCACTACAAGACCGGGTAACGGTCCACCAGATGATTATGATTAATGGATGGAACCGGTCGTGTTGTGGAAATAAATTGTGCGCAACAAGAACAGGATTCTTTTCATTTATCATAATGTTGATGGTAAAAGAAGGCCCTTAGGGAATAAACTTTTCGTTTTCATTGAAACAAGGTTTGACTTTCCATATTGATTTGGATGTTTTTCCATCCATACTATATTTTTTATGTGGATATGAAATGGTTAATTCTGTACTTTAATACTTAGAGAAAATTGTTAAAATAATTCACTAAATAGTTTTAATGATTTTTATTCGAGGCTTTCATTTGTATTTTTCCTTGATGAAAATTTCTATACGCATTTGTGAGCACTCGTTCATTTTCCTCTATATTAATGTGGAATGTTTTGTTTTATTGTTGATCGATCTCCAAGATATTCATATCGATGACCTCAGAAAAATTGTTCAAATCGCTTGAACCATCTGCTTTCATTAAAATCTTGTCGGTCGTCATTGAACGTAACTCGCTCTCTGCATTCGTAGTTTGTCGTCCGTCTTGTTTCGCAGTAAAAATCCCGTCTGTTGATGTTCCGTTCGATTTTCAGACTGCTTCGGAGTTGGAAGATAGCTTAAGAAAACAGCATGTACGTTGTGTGCGAATGTGACTTCATTAACTTTGAATCAACGGACCTTGTACGAGAAGCATGAGGCGATTAAACCATTGGCTATTGTAACGGCGCGACCAGTTTGAGGAATATATATCCTCTGGTTCGTTTCCCGTTGATGATTCAGTCTTAATTGCGTTCGAATTCATGATTTTATGCTATTATGCTATGTAATTATAATGCTGTGGCGTTCTTTGCTAAAGGGCGTTCAAGCAATATGGTGTGAGAGAGGTGAACTGCCGTTGTATCTTCATTTAGCAACCGAATTTACTACCCCATTCTCTGGCGTTTGCTTTTCGCGGCGAGTTTTTCGGTTTAAGAAGATTTTTTGCTGCTCTTCGGATTCTAAGGAATGGAGATTCGGCAAATAAATTCTTTTTTGGTAGTTGGGGATATTAGCGTCTGTATTCATCCACTAAAATTCAGAAGTGACCGAAATATTATCTTTTCTATAATCAAATGATGAAGTCTTGGTGAAATACCATCAAAATTACAACTTTACAGAGTTATTTAGACGCCATTCCTAAAATATTTTCTTCCCATTCTTATTTGCTCGTAAAAAGTGTTAGTTTTTTGTAGCTGCTTACAGAAACCTCTGCTAACCGCAATCATTTCGCTGTAGCTGTAGTAATGATGTAGCTTCCATAACCTTTGTGTCAGTGGAATGAAATTGATATTTGGATTTATCATGGGAAATAACTTTGAAATAATATAAAAAGCATTTAGTAGTAGTATAGATAGTTATATTTACATATAAATAGTATGTGCAACTTTGAGATGTATATAAAATAGTTGTGAAAGCAAGCACTACCTCACTCCTCATCTCGTGTGGTATATCTCATTCCACTTCCAAACTGTAGTCAGCTAATAATGAACTGGTTGATGATCCAACTAGCCTTATGGGATTAGCCTTTGGCCTGATGACTTGCAGGAATAAGAGACAATAACAGTTGAAATAATCATCATCAAATTAGCTCTAAGAAACTGCGTGTTTATTTTGATGGTAAAAAGGCTGTCTTTTTTACTAACTCTCCTTGATGCCAAGTCCCTTTGACCATCGAATACGCCGGCGAAGCCCCGCCACGCCACGCGCAAGTGATGCTCCCATTCCCGTATGGCCAGAGCACGCAGTTCGCCGATGTGTTCATTGGACCGAATTGGCGCCAACTTCCGCGCTTAATTCCCATCATCTAACGGCAAAAAAACAGATATTCCTGCTCCATCGAACGTCTTCTTGACAAGTGCATCGCTCTTCGCCATCCATACCCATATTTTCTGCACAATTGGCTTCCTCGAAGGTGTTACCGTCTGGTACCACTCAATTGCATTTCCAGCAAATTATAAAAAAACTCGCGTTAGAACTTTTTTATGAAATTAAGTTGACTTTTACGCCGAAAGGAATGTGGCGATATTGGATGATCTCGAAGTTTTCTTCTCGGAATATTTCTTCGCGGAAGAGTAATCCTTATCGGAATTAGAGTGTATCTGCATCCGCTTTGTTTATCCTTCTTTAGGACGTTTTTAATATCTTTATTAATAAGTTTATAGCAAGGCTAATGCATTTTACAATTTCATCTTCTTTTATATGTGAATAGATATCCAATTGTGGTATTCAGAAGGTTCCTGCAATCTAACTTACTAGATGGATGGACTCAAACTAAAGTAAAATTGATCGTTCTTGTTATATAGTACTTTTTTACTATTATCTGTTAGTGAAAAGTCACGAAAAATTACCGCATGGCCGTGAGACGTTATGATAGCTTTTTGCAAACGACAGTGAGAGTTTTCGGAAATTTTTTGAACTATCTACGTACTTATATAAGATGTTAGCAATACTCAGTTATACTTCTAAACAAACCCAAGATTTTATCTAGTGCAAATTTTAAAATTCCGCCATATATCACGATTAAACACCACTGTGCACCTTATAAAATCACGCTAAAGAATTTAAGAAGGTAAGACGGTAAATAAGAAAAAATAATTAACGAAATTCTGAAGTACTAAAATCCGTTATCTCTGTAATAATTTTATAAAATTAAAGTATTCATGGTATTCTATCATATCTTATAACATGAAATAGAAGTTATGTGTAACCTCCTTTTGTAGTGCTTACAAATCATAACAAAATCGAAATATCTAGCGAAATATCGTAAACAGGCTAAAAATCATTCGCAGAGATTGTTACCCGTGTTTGAAAATATTAACGAGACCCATATTGTCGTGTTTGCTTCAAAACAAATTTAAATACACATTTTATCTCTTGATTCGACAACACTGTTTTGGAGGTTTCGGCTGATTATATTTTTATCAAATATGGAAATCGAATGTAGAATTTTCCGAGACTAAAGATTCATCCACTAACTGTATCAAAAAAATAATATATCATCATTCGGAATGTCATTTCTGAGTAATGTATTTTATTTTCATGCATATCTTCAACGTCTTGTTCGCTGAAAATGTATTTGTAAACATTGAGATAGTTTTTCATCATTTATGTGTGCGTGCATATACTTTATCCTCAAAATATTTTCAGTTTCTCAGAAGAACCTTAATTTCCTTGCCTGTCGCTCAGTCGTTCCTAATTTAGTTTCTCTTACAAATGCCACGGATAATTGTATCTTATTTCCCATCCGTCAATGAACGGAGAAAGGAAGCCGATGTTCCCACGACCGTTGCCATAGGAAATTTATTCAAGAATTCAACGTCCCGGCAAACAGTTGCTACCTCAGCATGTTATACATAACCCATCTATTCCCTTCAGTTCGAAGAAGGGCTTTCTTTGGGCTTGAAATGCACAGTTGTGAATCGAGGCGTGCAGTGGCCGTTCGATGGGCGAGCATATCTTCGCGGTCAAGGATCCTTCATCTGGGATTTTTGATTTAGCCGAGATTATTAGAAAATCATTTATACTTAACTCTTCGCCTGTTTCAATACTCTCCATATCTCATCATTTGGAAGCAGCAGCTATGATCTTGACTTCATTTGGGCGAATTTTAGAGTTTAAAGTCCTCTCTCATCACTAACACCGTGAAAAGGGCTTCTTGTTAATTCCCATGCCGGGATTCGAAAGCAAGAACCCCAGTGTCGCCAGCCGGGAACGCTTTCCTCTGTACGATTGACGATTAAATAACCTTTCGTGATGTATTTTCTCCTAAGTTATCTACAGTTTCGAATAAGGTGGCCTCATTGAAGGTGTTCTGTTCTAATTCTGTTTACCTTGAGTTGACTTGGCGATTGCCAGGCAGTATTTAAATTAATATGTTACCTCCAATATTGTCACTAGACCAGAAGGCAAAATTGCTGCGCAAAATTCTTAAAATGAATAAATAAGTATTTTTAAATTTACTATATTTAATTAATTTTAATTATGAAATTTTAAATACATTAAAACCGTAGCAAAGAGCTGCGTATATGACGAACAGAGCAGGTAATCCGCGTTGTAACCTATTTTCCCTTAGAAACAAAGCTTATTATTGCAAACTAAAATTATTATATCATTATTATATCAAATTTGACCATATTTTTGTTAGCTTTATCCATGACATTGATATCTACGTATTAAGATCTTCTTTCAGCTAAAGAATTACTAAGTGAATCGTAAACCAAATTTCTGACGATAAACCTGTGTTTCGTGTTTACATCGACCAGTAAAAGTTTCTCATGACGTGTTGCCTGATCTCGAAATCGGTTCGGCATTTTCTAATACATTCGAGGAAATAAATGTTATGTATCGCGCCAACTGACCTTCGTTACCGAATATTTCTTTCAATACACATCCAAAACCTACCGCATCATCTTATACCAGCTCACATAATGTGTGCTTTACCGATTTTTCCTCAAACACGGCTTCCTCGAGCATCACGAAGTCCTCAAAATTAACGCCGCCTCATCTTGAGAAAATTAAGCGTAATGTGGACTTTGTTGGTGTTTAGACATCCTGTTTCAAGCACGAAACGATCTTGGAAATACCTTTTCTCCTTTGGAATTCTCCATTTATTTACTTAGCATAAACCATCGGGATGAATCCTATCGTAAGCGTACATACATATCTAGGTAGATATCAGTAAGAGATATCTCTCATCAGAATAATGTTTTATGTTTCCATTTCTTAAGGGATATTTCCATTTTAACGCAGTCCCTTCGTGTTTTCTACTTAAAAATGCCCTCCTTTTTCCTACTAATATATCGGGAAATTCCAATGTATCAGGATGCTGTACAGATGTGGCTAAGGAAAATCTCTCACAGATTCTCTATTGAGCATATTTTGAAAAGAAAATTAGTTTATAGCGTATCATAAATTTGATATTAATCGACAGTGAATATAATAGTTTCGTCAGTTAGAACATAGGAATTTCCGTACTTGCCTCTCATATTCAGTATATTCATTTATAATGTTGCCGCCCTTCCAGAAGGCCGAATTGCGACGGAATAAATATTTTTCATAGCATTCCTGACTTCGGCTCTTGATTCCCGGAATTTTTCTCTTTTCCTCCAGAAAATGCAGACGTTATCCGGAAGTAGTTTTGTAGTAGAAGTTTCAAGTAGTCGTTTTCTTTCATTTGTGTAGTATTCGGCCCGGAGGATGGTTGATCACCCCCTCTAACATTAGCGACCAAGAGCTAGAAATGAGAATGAGACTTACTAGTCAGGATGAGGAGTGAGGTAGTCGTCCCTTGGTTTCCTCATCAAACCTGAATGATATATTAGCGGAACATGTCAACGTAGGCGAAGCACGATGACTCCACGAGTAACACTTTTATAGGCATTCCATAAGGAGAAAACTTAATTAGTGTCACTATTTACCGTACCCATACCTAAAGTTAGATGGAAGAAGAGACTTTTCAGTCTCAATCTCGCCTTTAATAAAGACCTAAAAAATCAAATTTCATGTCCTCATAGCGATGATCAAGACAGCGAAGAAAGTAAATGGGATACTTCCATCTCGGAACTGCGTATTATTCCATCATACGAGAAAATTAGTAGCTCTCGCAGGACTTACGAGCTCCAACCTACGTCTTGAGTAGGATTGCCACCTCTCCCGAAATACCGGTAGTCTTCCATGAGAAATATTCCATTAAAATATTTCTCTAGGTGACCGGTACTCTCTAGTATCAAAATTCCTTCCGGTACGCCCTTTTACTTGAATTCTTTCTCCTTTATTATCTCCGAATTATCGCTTTAATTCAACAAAAATGTTGACTGAAGCTCAAGTCCACAATAATTCAGTTTGAACACAAATCGTTAGTAATAAATCACTTTTTGCGATATTTGCGAACTTATTCGTGATCGATAGAATGAAATACACTACCTGACTATGTCCACAATTTATTGAATAAATACTTAAGGTGGCGGGTTTTAGGAAGGCTTCCCCATCTTCACCTAAAATACTTTTTCAGTAAATTGTGTACATAGTCAAATATGATTTTTAATAATGTTTAGTAAGTTTTAAAAAGTAATCAATGTTTAGTTTAGTAATGACAAACAAATGCTTACGATATATATCTTTTGATCGAGAGAGTCTCCTGGAACTTTAGGAACCTAATTAAAAAATCTACCGGAATGTTTACCTCCAAGATTAAAAATCTCCCGGAATGAACCTCTTGCAAGGTGGCCACCCCAGTCGTGAGTTTTGTTTTGGCCCAATTCGACCGCTTCCACCAGAAGGTGTGAGTGAATGCTCGGAGCGCGATCCTCTGGTAATTAGAGGGAGGCGTGTCGAAGACTGCTTTCTTCCGTCCCCGATGCTCCCCCAAGCAGATCACCGCGGTTTCCCCCTCCGAGCACCTGTTGACCACCCATCGTCCCCTTTCGTCGGCTTTTTCAAGTTCGGCGGCCTTGCAGACGCCATCAACGCGTTTCTCTCCCTTTCAAATCTCTGCGACGTAGATGAGTTGGAAATGGGATGCGGATTTATGTAATTAGAATGGGAGATCGGGCAGCTGGCGTGATGATTGAGCGACGCCTTTCTCTCCTGCTTCTGCGAGGAGATTATTTCTGTGCCGTTGTGATGAGAAATGGATGCGCTGCGAGATAGCGCGGATGATGGTATGGTTCAGGGATATTCAACCCTCGTGCTGTATGTGGACCTTATACTGGTTCCATTCGGGCCGGTAGCTGATTCTTTCTGTTAAGTTTGGCATTGTTTTTTATCTTAAAGCAGAATATTGGTGTATCTATCTATAAATATGGGCACTTTATTTTTTATTTTTTACTAAAAAAATTCATTTACAATTTATTCTATTTACCATACAAATTAAAGTATTATGTAATTATATCAGTATAACCTGCCTGATGTCGGCTTAGAAAATTAAAATTAATTTACAATTCACACAAATTTAAATTATATTTGTTTATTATTTTATTAATTTTATTTTTTATCCACTTCAGTCACAGTATCATTATCATCATTCAATCATTAAATCGTGAAAACTCGTCTGAGATGGGCTTGCAAAATTAAAATACATCTAAAATTAATTTAAATTACATTTTATAAAATGCATTTAATCTTAGGCTACACAAGTAGTGAAAAATTACTTGGCTGGGACTCGAACTCAGGTCTCCCACTTTTTGGGCAGATGTTCTTACCAACTAAACTACCGAGCCACGTTCTTTTCATTTCTGTAAACAGAGGCTTTTTGTTCAAGGTATGGGAGTTCCTAAGTGTAGAAATCGACAGATATCGGTCATATCATTATTAATATCCTAACTATAAATATTCCCCCTACCATGTGATAATGAATGCAAGATTTTTCATTTGTCTCTTAGCTAAGGGTTAAGGGAAATGTTTAGTATATTTTCTTTGTCTCATTCTTGCGGTGATGTAGAACTTGCAGAATAATGGCATTAATCTTCGGTATATTCCACTAATACTCTCATTCTTATTGTTAGTGAAAAAGTCTTTATGACGAAATAGGATTTGAAGTCAATATTATTCCGTTTGAACGCATATCTGAAATGATCTTACGTTAGCCTTTGAAGAGATTTGCACTTCTTGTTTATTAATTTTGTATCTGCGCTGATTTTATCCCAAATTTTCGTAGTCAATTTTGTTCGAAATTTCTCATTACTTGCATAAAAAATTATGATGTATCAATCAAATTGTCTTAACCCTTTTGCTTGAAGAGTAAAGGTTTTGTTTGCGATGCTGGATTAAGGAGTAGAACATGTGATAAAAGATTGATGATTACATTATCAAAGGAAAGAGCAGTAATACGGAAGATCGAAAAAGATTAAATGAATGCATTGGTTGGCTTGGAATGAAGCCGTATTGAATGTTTTTCAATCGATTCTTTTTTGTATCAGAAAACTATTTATTAGCTTCTATTAACATACGCATGAATGAAATTTAAACATTTTAATGAATTGACGATAGTTATGTTAAAATTGTTAAAGTTCTGAAAATGGTGCAAAAAGATGAATCTTAATCCGTATACTGAAGCTACTCCTTCATAGATATATTTATGTCCCTAAGGTTAGGAACGCTGACTCTGCAAATATTTATGTATCAAATGTATATAAGATTAATAGTTAAAATTCCTCTCTGGAAAATTATCAAAAACCAAGCCCACGCTCCCCACTGCTGCTATTTCCATCTAGTTTACGCCGCGCGAATTTCTTCTTCTTTTTCTTATTCTTCTCCTAATTGACTCCCCAGGAGCGCGTCCGATGACTTCATTTCCAGTATCCAGGTCGAGAAAACGTGCCATTACTTATCCACGCCAGAAGCAGGAATGCATATTTGCGTTACATCTTGTTTTTAGAATATTCATCAACCGTTTTGGCACACTTGCGAATTTCAAGCGCCATTCCGCGATCTAATTGATAGCGCAAAAGGAGATCCTGAAATGCCACTTTTAGAATTAAGGTTAATCGCCTACACTTTGATCGATCGGTTTAGAACTTGGCTAGGGAAACTGTGGCTCGCGAGCTACATGCGGCTCTCTAGGCTCGAGTAGAGTGCTTTGATGTAAATTGGAATTCTGTGTACATGTATGGGACATTGTTTTTCTACCCGAATTTCGTTAAATACACGTAAATTGAGGAGTCTAAATAACCGTGGCTCCCTTAAATTCACTAGTTAAATTTAAAAAGAAATGGTATTAATATTTCTAGTATTTAATATACGTTTTTAATCTCTTCCGAAGATTATAGGCAAAAAATTTGCCTGATTTGGGCATACTATTTTATTCTACTCATTAAATTAGGAAAATGAATGGAAAATATAGTAAATATTATTTTTGCAAAATATCGTAAGAGGATAAGCTACACAAAATTTGCATGTGACAAAGCACTAGCAGAAGTTAACAAATATTAATATTGTTATCCAACATAAAACTTTGAACAAAGTGAATGCCAATGATATAATTCAATGCAATACTTTTTGGTACCGCTCAAAGCATAAGCTTTACTTACGCATACTGTATTAACTGGACATGAACAACTTTAATCAACCCAAGAATATGTAGAAGAGAAACTTCAATTTTTATTCTTTTCAGATAGAGAGATCGTTTAAAAACTGAAATTGCAAATATTCTCAAGAAATACAAACTCATTTCCATGGGTTAGGCGTAAGAAGAGACTTTCTAGTCTCAATTTTGCCCGAATAAAGGCCATTTATTATTATTATTATTTCTCACGGTGCTCACTTTCAATGAAAGAAATTCTGCTGTTATATTATACGAATTAATTCTTACATCAAGAAGAGATTACCAACATTGTAACATCTTTGTGACATTGATCGTATCTTCATCTCTCGCTAAATTACATTTCGGTTCTCGAATTGCTCTTTGAATCATCATGAGGGAATAATGTACCTCTTTCATCCCCCGATATAAAACGATGCATGGTGTGACCTTAACATTTCGTTCAATGAATACCTCTCACAGTTAGCGTTCCAATCGAGATTGTATTACCCATACTGATTCCGAAACTCATCAAAATGGAAACATACGATTGTTCGGTGCGAGCTTTAATAAGTAGATTTCGAAAGAGAAGCAACATTGCTAATGAGATTCGGCAACGCTCATTAGAGGGATTCAAATTTTTCGTACGGATTCATCACACTCTATTTTCTGTGACCGATCGCTCTAATTTTCGCCCAC
Source organism: Sympetrum striolatum (assembly GCA_947579665.1). NCBI lineage: Eukaryota > Metazoa > Arthropoda > Insecta > Odonata > Libellulidae > Sympetrum > Sympetrum striolatum. The sequence goes on along the minus strand of OX388345.1, from coordinate 72,552,055 downwards.
GCAATTTCGAAATGATAATTTTCTTCAGGATGGGAATTCGCGGATAAATGATGGGCATCATTGTTTGTCTTCTAATTAGGTTACAGTGATAGCTGTGGTTTATATGTAAAATTCTGGTTTTCAAAACGCACGTGGTACGTGAGCGGAATACATTTATAACTAGGAGAAAGTTTAATACTTGCGAAGTTTCAATGTATTTTTTTAAATTTCGAAATTTAATGTAGATTGTCAGATCCTATATTAATTAGGGTTCACTCTTTTCGACAAATATTTACTGTATATTTAGCCATTAAAACGGGATATGATATCAGTTAAAGCAAAAAAAGACGAAATTTACTTCAATTGTTGTCAAATTGCTATTTTGCTATTTGATTGTATCTGACATAAATGTATCCATTTTACCAATATTTTAATGTGTGACATTGATTGACATACGTAATAAACTATATATCCAAGATGTTTTATAAAGGCATGGCTAATCCTTTTCTTAAATTACTTTTTCTACTGTGATTGCAATTCTGTAATTCCTTTTCATTATCTCTGTACACCTGCATTTATAACCTGTTATCTGACTGTAGCCTCATAGTAGAGGATTCATTTGTCAACCTGATTTCCTAGTATTTATATTTATTTATTGTACGGATTTACTCATATCATATCAAATTAGAAAATGATTATAAAATTGTAATTTCATTATTGAGAATAAAAGAAAATTACTTGGTTTGCCATCATTTGTGTTCAGGCTGTGTGTTTGGATGATGTGAGAGATTTTCTAATATGTTTATTCTACCGTCACATCATGTTTACAGACAAATTAAGTTTTGAACCAACCAATCCTAACATATATTTTATTAATTTATCTTGCAGTATCTGATAGTCGAATTTAGAAGGGGATCCACAGTACACCTTATGGGTCTTTTGAAAACTTTTCTCTCTTAATCAAGTTTAATGAAAGTTCTAGTCATTCTTACATACCATTATTGCAGTTTTATGAACCTTTTATTTTTTTTTCAAATTTCAAATTATAATCTTAAGATCTTTTCCAATCGTTTTTAAATGACTGATGTATTTATCTTTATATTTTGTCTACTTTCAGCCTGGTCCAGATCAAAACGGTGGACCTGGAAGGCCTCGTTTTGTGGCCGTCACCTCACTCGAAGATGTACAAGCAGTGCGGTGTGCCGAGTTTCATCCAAATGGACGTCTGTATGCAGTTGGATCAAATTCCAAAACTCTCAGAATATGTTCATATCCAAAACTGATGGATCTAAGGTTTGTAAAAAAATGCTTACTTCCTGGATGAATCTGATTTGTTCAAGCTCAACTTTGTGGAAGAGAGCCATAATAAATGAAGAAATAAACAATTACTTCCACACATGAATATTTTTTTCTGGTGGCCTTAAAAATATATCTATGGAATTTATTAGGATTTTATTGTTTCATTTACTTATTTTCAGAGTTGTCCAGAGGTATTAAGATGCCATAACTCACAAAGTAGTTGTTAAAGAAAGGAAAAACTTGGTCAATTTATTTTATTCTTCAGTTTATGCATTTATGGAAATTATCAAATTCTCTAGTATTTATTAGATTATCTTCAAACCCTTGAATAAGGCTATATACTTAGTGAAAAAAATTAATGGTTATTTCCTCTTTGCTGGTGAACAAATGGTCGTTTAAATGTAAATTCACCCATTTTTACTGTTTGATTTTTTTGGAGTCTGTTTTCAGTATCTTTTCTGTCTTCTATTTCTTCTTTGATACTTATGAAGTTTTCTGGCATAAATTAAACATTTTGGTATTTTTGTTTATGATCTCTCCATATTATAATCTATTGACTCACTACTCCCAGAATTTAATGGATGAATTTTCCAACTTCCAGGGAGGACCATGTAACTCATCAACCCACAGTGTTATTCAAACGCACCATGCACCATAAAGGCTCCATCTACTGTTTGGCATGGACCCCAATGGGTGACCTTTTGGCTACTGGAAGCAACGACAAAACTGTGAAACTCATGAAATTCAATGCAGATACTTCTAATCTGGAAGGTAAGAGTCGAAATAATTTCTTAGTTTTGCCAAGTTTTATAAAACCATAGTATTTCATAATTTAAATTATGATTTTGTATGCTCAGATATATGTGGATCACATCATAGGTTGGAAACTTTTTTGTTTAAAGAAATAAAGAATTTTAATCTTGTGTGCTATAATATCAGAGTCCCGTAATTTTCCAATTATAATAATAATAATAATAAAATGGCTTTATTCGGGCGAGATTGAGACTAAAAGTCTCCTCTTCCATCTAACCCATAAATACATAAATATAATACGCACCCACTATAAGACGCACTCACATTATTACGAATGCAATGTGAGAATTTTCTTATCACCATGTATAATACGCATTTGGCTTTTAGAGAATGGAATTCTACGCTATTATTCACATATGCTCATCTGCCGGACTGTTAAGTACCCGACAGATCACCGCACAAGCATGGAATGCTGCTAATGGATGGCATTTCCCCTTGCTCTTACGTACCCCTTTGATTTCTCAATGTGACGATCTGTCAGTAACAGGTTCTTTCCCTCTGAATTTTTGTTTTAATTTAATAATTTTATTAATATGCAGCAGTGTTCTTTTCAGAATAAACGTGAAATCAGAATACATATATGTATGTTGATTTATTTACTTCAAATGTCATCTACAGCCCGAATAAAAGGATGATGTTTGTAACCATGTATAATACACACCTTACTTTTTTGACGTATTTTCGTGGAAAAAAATGCATACTATTTATGGAAAATTACGTTAGTTTGTTTAGGCCGCAGATTAATTGAAGGTCTTGAAATTAATATACTTCACTGTTTTAACTAATCAGCCTAAAAATGTCTTTAGTACTAATGGACTATGATATAGGAGCTTAAGAAAGAATTTGATGAGAAATAAATGAAATCTATCACTTTTTATCAAACTATTGTATTTGAAGTCATAGAAAACATATCTATTTTCCAAAATTAAGGATCAAACTATAAATCCTGCATCTTCTAAGTGAAGGTTCATCCTTTGTTACTTTTTGCTCGTTTCTGCATTATCACGGGAGGTGTGGTCCTGATGTAAAACAACTTTGCTTGTTCAAGCATATTTTTGTGAGAAAATTTAACATATAACTAAAGCTTTTAAGTTATATGGAACTATAACTAAATTTAATTGTGCAATCAAAACTTTTTATTGAATTTTCACTCCTTAAATGGTGGTGGGTGATATGCCTTCAACAGGGTGAATTGAGAAATTTAATATCTATTCAACATTTGTTAGAAGGTGATATATTGGTTTTATTTCTTAAAAATGATTGTGGGATGGATAATGTAACTAAATGCTTCAGTGAGTGAGTAGAAGCATTCTATTTTAATATCTGCCATTTTTCATACTGTTTATGATTTTTGAAATGTTAATTATTGTTTCAAAAACTATATTTCATGTAATTTTTATGAAATTATAAATTATTTTTGAGTTTTGGAATATATATATGTATATATTTCTATAGATATATCATATCGAAAATATTGAGGAATAACTATAGATTCATTTACAGGAGTTATTTTATTTGAATACTGATAAATCAATTCCGTTATTATTTATTGTTTCTGCTATTTTTTATCTGTGTATGTTCAAGTTTCTTTATTAACCTGGTATTTTTACCCATGATTCAGGTCAAGAAGTGGAATTAATGATGCATGATGGCACAGTGAGAGATCTCTGCTTCTTGGAGGACACAAGTAATAAGTCATCTCTTCTTATAAGTGGTGGTGCTGGAGACTGCAAGATATATGTGACCGATTGTGCTACTGGCACTCCCTTCCAGGCTCTCAGTGGACACTCAGGTATGACATTTATATACCTGTACATGGGCAAGTCTTTTCCAGATGTTCTGTTAGATCTGTTATGTTTCTATTGGATTCCATGAAATTCAAAATCTTGAATTTTTTGCATTAACATCACAAAAATGTAGAAGAGTAGTAATGTGTAATTCATTACGGTAATTGGATATAAAGTTTAGGATTTAAATGCTATTGATCGTAATTCAAAATCTCTCTTTAGTCATCCTATTTTATGGTCTGAGGTTATTCTTTTGCTCTCTAGCAGAATTTCAGTAAATATTTTTGAAGGGCATATCATCAAAGATATTGCTAATTATAGTTGTCTGCAGACTCTTAGTTGGTGAAATAAAAACAAGAAAGTTCTGATAAATTAAGCATTGCTTATTAAGGCTGTTGCATTATCAAAGGTTTCTTGTGCTATTCCTAGAGAATGTAAAAGATGAAAATGGAAATAAATGTATTCACGTGTTTGTTGAAGGTATCCTTTTTTGTGAAATTACTATTTATAATGTAAAAAAAGTGTGTATCATTAAACATATGTGGGTTTCAAGATGTATTATTTTTCAATTTTATCATTCTGATTATTACTTTTATCTTGTAATTGATGAAAATGAAATTGGGTTGAATTTTTCCCATGTCAGTTAATATAGTCTGTTTTGGCTTGCCAAAGAAGCTCTTTCCAAAGTCTTCATTTTCTTCTTTCCCCATTCTGTCCTCTACCCCTATGCTATCCTTACAAGCTTTGTGACTGATAAATAAAGCAAAAAGTGATCAACTTCATATTAATTTTTAATGTCAATGATTTATCAATATTTATTTTTGTCTTCTTAGTTAGACTATATGAACCTTTTGAAGAGATCTCTGTGAATTGTTGAAATTTTATAATAATATCTGGTCTAACATTAATTGAAGAATCATTGCTTTCCTCCTAGGTCCAGTCCTAACATTGTACAACTGGGGTGGTGCTATGTTTGTCAGTGGGTCCAATGACAAGACAGTGAGGTTTTGGGATCTGAGGACAAGAGGTTGTGTGAATGTTCTAACCCCCACCACATCATCAGGGTCAAGGGTGAGCAGAATTTTCTTACATTTATTTTATTTTTGCTCCATTGACAGTTAAACATCAGTATGATGTTCTTGTATGCTATCATTTACTGATATATTTCATTTCACCTACTCACATTTCATAGAGTACAGCAATCATGAATTTATATTTAAAATGCATTTTGTGCTGAATGTTCTCCTCATTTAATTCCCAGTGGATGATTTCATCTGCATCTTGAAATATACCCTCCATGCTGTCTTTCAACATGTTGCAAGGGGTGCATATGTTACACCCCAAACGTGTAATTGCCCATTTCATGAAATGGGCAGGCGCGTTGCCCAATTCATGAAATGAGCAAAAATTGCCCATTTCATGAATTGGGCAATTACACGTTTGGGGTGACAGGAACCCTACCTACCCTACTCAACCCAACGGCGCAGCGCATATTTAATTAATTAATTAATCTTTGCTACAAATCGTGAAATATGCGCGGCGCCGATAGGTTGAGTAGGGTAGGTAGGGTTCCTGTCACCCCAAACGTGTAATTGCCCAATTCATGAAATGGGCAATTTTTGCTCATTTCATGAATTGGGCAACGCGCCTGCCCATTTCATGAAATGGGCAATTACACGTTTGGGGTGTAACACATACACTATAACTCTACTTCCCTAATATATGAGGGTCGTCCAGAAAGTAAAGAATGTTCTTGCATAACTAAATAAGTACGAAAGATATCAACATAAAATTTTATTCACGAAATCACAGACCCTTAATTCACTTTTCAATATAATTGCATGAAAGAACTTCATGATGAAATTTTACTTAGCACAAGGAAGCGTGCGCCTTAAACCCAAGGTTGAACAAGGAAAGAAAAAAATGTTTTCATAATTGCCATGGTTATCAAGGCACTTATTGTAACGTGTAACCAGTTTTTCGATGCCGATTTAGATTTCGATGTTATACTCTTCTACCGCCAAAGTTCTTAGCCAGGATGTCTCTGCTTCTTTGAGCTCTTCATCGTTTCCAAAATGTTTTTCTCCAAGAAACTCCTTTAGTTTCGGGAAGAGATGAAAATCACTGGGTCAGGGCTGTAGGGAGGATGTCCAAAAATTTCCCACTTAAGATTTTGAAGCTCTCGCAGTGTTTGTGCCGATGCATGAGGCCGAGCGTTATCGTGAATCAAAAACACTTTCGCTGACAAAATACCGCGTCTTTTGTTTTGAATGGAACGTTTCAATCGCTGAAGGGTTTCACAATATGATGTTGAGTTGATTGTTGCTCCTCTTGGCATAAACTTCACATGGATTAAACCCTTTCGGTCCCAAAAAACTTTGTTTATTCTTTCCTGTGTTTTGAGGGTGAGTTTGTGTGATGCCACTCTATACTCTGGCGCTTGGTTTCCACTGTTTTGTAAGAAATCCAAGTTTCATCTCCCGTTACAATGCGACCAAGAAATCTGTCACCGTCATTGTTGTATTGGATCAAAAACTCAAGTGCTGCTCCCATCCGTTTCATCATGTGAACTTCAGTCAACGCCTTAGGTACTCATCGAGCGCACATTTTTTTATAGCCTAGGTGTTGTGTCTCTATTTCATGTTGGAGAGATCTTGAAATTTGAGGGAAATGTTCATGAATGGTGCTCAAAGTGAAACGCCGGTCTTCCTGAATTTTTTCTTCAATTTTTGCCTGCAAATCCTCCATAATGAGAGATGGCCACCCACTCCATTCTTCATTGTGCACACTGGTTCTTCCTTGATTAAACTGAAGATTCATTCATTGCATTGTCTCCATAAAACATGCTTTATTTGCCTATAAATTTCGATGGGCCAAACATTTTGTGTACTCAGAAAACGAATGTCACTACGCACTTCACATCTGGCGGAATTTTCTATATGCGCAGCCATTTCAAAAGATCACTGAACAAACTGTGTCTCCAAACAGATACTGAAGCTCTTTTAACTGTGAGGAGGAAGATAGAGCTAACTGATGAACATGCAATTTTGGTCTAAGATAAGCAGTGTCGAGTGTGATACGCAAACGTTTCTCATATTTCTTTTGCACCTCATTCACGGAAAACTAAATTTTTTAAACTGCTTGTTCTTGCATCTATTTGCGTGAACTTACTTATGTTGTATGAACCGCCTATGTAACTGGGAGGGTGAATAATATCAACTACATACTCAAAGAATGTACTTTCTCTGAATTAAATAATTAGATAAATCATTTGTTTAACTACATCTTCTGAAGATTATTATTCTGTGACTCTTACGAATACATTTTAAGGTAAAAATATAGCGTAAATGTGCTTATCTTTTATGTCTGTAAAAACAAGCAGCCAAAAGACTGATTATTTTATACGCAGTTTCTGATACTATTCAGAGGATGAACCCTCATACAATCTGTGTAAGTGAATTTAAATACAGATGGGCTCTTCCCTAAGTCATTTAGAACATGGTTTGATAAAAACCCACTCTAGATGAAAAGCAATGCTCCCAGCTTGATTGACAACCCTTAATATACTCAGACGCAGCTGTATTTTCTTATGTTTTAGCATTGTTGCATTTACAAGGGGTCTTAAATTTCTTTTATCTTCGTACCTGAAGATAAATGCCAATTTAAATTAAATTTTTCTTTCTCTTAGTCATTAAGAATTTTTTTTACAAATGGAAAAATTGTCAGGGCATTACAGAAATATACCCTTCTAAAATCAAGATATAAATGACAATTTTAAACTCACATGTTCTTTTTGATCATCATAAAATTTCATTTTACTTTACTTTTCTCTTATGCTCATTATTCCATATAGTTTTCTTTAAGTATTATTCTCTTTATTCTTGCTAGTCTATAGTTACAATTTTACTCCTATGTCCTGTTAATATATTTCTTTGGTGGTTTTTACAGGGTTCATCAGTCGCATCTGTTTGCGTAGACCCCTCTGGACGTCTTCTGGTGACAGGCCATGAAGATTCATCGTGTGCCCTCTACGACATAAGAGGAGGGCGATCCGTTCAGTGTTTCAGGCCACATTCCTCTGATGTGAGGTCCATCAGGTTCTCTCCATCTGCATACTATTTACTCACTGGTGGATATGACAACAAACTTGTTCTCACTGACTTACAAGGTGAGAAACATGATATTCCTATTGTAAACACTTCTTATGCAAGATTTGCGGTAGATTACTAAATTTTTGTCTCATATTTTGACGAAAGAGCCCTCGTCTTTGCGGTGTTATCAATAATGGAAATTCTTTCTCGGGAAATCAATTCGTATGCTTTTAATTTAATCAGATGTGTTACAAATCACTTCCGGCGAGATATGGTGGAACTTAATAATTTGTAATATGAAAACATAATTTGTCCACAAAATATATATTTTTGAATAAATATGACTGGTTTCGAGCATGTTAACTCATCTTCAAAGAAGGTGAGTTGGAAAGGAAGATGGATAAGAAGATTAGCTAACGTACTCAAAGCAATATATAATTTGTGGACGTAGTCAGATTTCGTTTTCCTATAACTAATTTTAGATATGTAATTGCATCGATATTTTTAAAATACCTATGATAATTGTAAGTATTTTTTATGCTTTGCACAAACCAGAATCTTAAATTCCCACCTATAGCATATTGTTAATGATGAAGGTTTTCAGGAACGTAGAGTTGGTCATTTCTGGTGACGACATTTTGCCAACAATACTGATACTTTCCTCAGGTCAGAAGTGGATATTTTTCACAAATTCTTCTCACCTGAAGTAGCCAACAGTATCGTTGGGGAAACATTGTCACTTGAAAGGAGCAATGCAACGTTCCCGAAAAACCTTCAGCATTGATTCTTCATACATTTATTCATTCATAATATTCATTTAAGATTCATAGTATATTGTTATATCAATAAAATTTTAATTGATGTTTATAATGCATGTATCTACATCTATATAAATACCCTATATATATAGCCGTATATCAATATGTGGCAAGGGGTGTAAACACAGAGTGTTCAGGCTATTTTTTCAGCCTATTATTGTCACATATAGTTTTCAAGGTAGCAGAGATCAATTATATCTTTGGCATATTTTTATTGTAGCATTTATTGAAACTTTTTGTATTTTAGGTGATCTGACATTACCATTGCCCAGTGTGGTTGTCGCCCAACATCAGGACAAAGTCATATCCGGGAGGTGGCATCCCACAGAGTTTTCCTTCCTGAGCTCGAGTGCTGACAAAACGGCCACCCTGTGGGCCCTCCCCCCAATCTAACCCAATGTACTCACACCTGTAAATATATATCCCTCAAGCAAGCTATGTGATGACTGACTGTACGTAGAAAACATGCAATGAACATTTCCATTTCAAAGACATTTTGTATGCTCCCATGGTGAGTTGTGCAGTCTTCAATTATGATAATTGGGGTGGACTTGTCTACTGTATTTTTTATCAAAACAGCAATACAAGGTAAAACTTCAATTTAACTCGCTTTTCCGTTAACTCCATATTTTGTTAAATCAGTAAACTCTGTTACAAATTACTTTAAATACGTCTTCAGTTACTTACGTTTATATTTCTAATGCTTTGTTTAATTAAAAAAGAAATTCTTAAAAGACATGGGCAGGGAGATCGCTGGATTGGATGGTAGGATTCAGCGATAAATGGACTATCTTGGAAGAAAAGTTATATCCACAGGTAGGGCTTCTATCACCTAATATCTAATGTTGTAATATCCCACTTGGGTAGAGAGATTATTGGTGTAAAATTTCATTGTTTTGCAATGTTTCAAGCTGCTGAGCCTGAGGACATGCAGTCAATAAGGTAATTTTCTATGCTGATGAACTAGATTGCAACTTGCAAATTGTTAAAAATTGGGATGTATAAAAACTGATATCTTTGACTCCTGCCATGTGGTTATAGAGCATTCTAATAGTTAGTTTATTGCTCAAATGTTTTTCTTTCTATAATTTTTATTAGGAAGAAAATTATTTGCTCCATTAGTGAATTGATTCAAGTTTGCTGATAGTTTATGAGGAAACATTGTTATAGACTTAAATATTGATTGTGATTGAGAGGTAGTGATTTCATTTTTTACGAGTTTCTCTTATTTTTATTTGATGGAAATGTTGCAGTTGAGGAAAAGATGCGAAAAATATATCAAAAAATATATCAAAGTATTTACGTACCAATTTTATTTTATTGCTGAAATTGTTGTAAATGAGAGCAAAATTTAAAAAAGTGTAACTACGTTAAAGTATGCATGGTGCCTTTTTGTCTGCTGAATTGAACAGTGCCTGATGAATGTGTGTTTTTTTATTTTTACCTGAAAATATCTCAACTTTGTGTTTAAAAATTACAGACAAGAAATCTCTTCATCATTTCAGAAGGTCAATTTTGAAAATATTCATAGCGATATTTTTGTCATCATACCGTTTGTATATTCTGACCTCAAAGAGTTGGTAATACGTCATTATTTCTTGTACATAGAAGTCATTACTCTAATATCTGTAGATATTCTTAGGCTGGATCAGTAAATATATCACGTGTTGATATTTTACTCCCAGCATGTTTTCCACTTAATTACAATATACATATTAAGCTGATATATAATCAGATTGCACCAGGTAATGATTTGTATAACATGTCAAGGTTTTCATTTTTCACTGAAAAGTATATTATTAAAAAATTGGATTAATTTATACTGTATATGTAATCCTTATGTACAATTGCTAATTTCCAAATAAAAATATAAAGATTTGTTTATTAAGAATTTATTTTACTTTGAATTACAATCTGTTAGTAAAATATTTTGAGTGTATGTATCAGATGAAGAAGAATCTAAGCAAGAGGAAGATTAATGAAAGTTCCCTTTGACCTAATCCTGGATGCCAATATTATAAGGAAATGAAGAAATGTAATGTCAACTAGCCAGAAAGTGTATATTCAGTGGAATATTTACCCTTCATGGAATCAAAAAAATATGAAATCTCATTATATATAATAGAAGAAAGAAAGTTAAAGAGGTAAAAGAAAAATGATTTTTACTACCTTTAATAATCAGAACGTATTTTATATATTTCTGAGTTATTCTGTAATGCTATGTTGCTGAACTATATTTTCATCATAAACAAAAGGAAATTCAAAAATTTCAACTTGAATAGAAATGGCAACCAATGGATTCATGGGAGAAAGAATAAAATGGAAGTGATGGAGAATCATTCCTGAGCTGCCAAAATATAGAGAAAAAGGACATTTGTATGATACTTGGCCTTTTTGTGTATGATCGATCTTTTTCGCAAACAATGAAGCTTTATTCCTATATTAGTATGGGAATAGGTTAATTGTAGCTAACAATGCTGCTTGAGATAACTTGTCCTATAATTATTTAAATGCTAATAAAGAAAAGGATCTTGCTCCATGATTAAGAATAGAAGAAAGTCGAGGAAAGTATGATAATACTTAACCTGAGTGCCAAGTGATTCATTGGTCATTAAAAATATCTTTCTTTAAAATATATTACCATTGACATCATAAGATATAAAAAGGGTAGGAATAAAAAAGGAATGGCAGGAAGTTACTGGAATCAATATTTAGCGCATCTGTGATGATATCATGCTAAAATATAACCTAGTAAAATAATGGAGCAGCATTGTTGCAAATCTCTTATTATAAAAAGTCTTGACAAAGTTGCATACATGGCTGTTAGACTACATTTCTTTGCAAGTGGCCATGCAGATCTACCTTGTACCTTTTGAATCACCACATATATCTACTCCATGAACATTTTCGTTTATTTCAGAATCTCAGGAATTAATTGGACTCGTCCATCAGGGTATTTGATACGGCAAGAACCTGATTTAAGGTTATAACTTGATGGAAAATATCCCTACAAGTGACAAATATTTTTTTATCGTGCACTGCTTCGTTCCCAAAAGCAGCATGCAGTCATTGACTATGGGGAATTTTATATCCTGTTAAGCTGAACACAACTGAATCTTTGCATTTGTATTATGAACAAAATACAAAATAGATATGCGTTTTGATAATCTGGACATAGGCAATATGAGAGATAAAGTTTAGACACCCGATCACTCTCGATGTTTACATGCAGTTTTTGATTCTAACAAATGATTGCATCAAGTTTTGGTATTTCAGAAACAAGAAGAATATATTTGTTTTATGTCATGAATGTTCATTTACGATGATAATTAACTTACTATTTGGACAGATATTTTACTTATAGAATGAAAAGAATCTTGAAACTTTTAAGTTAAACTTTAGTATAAAACTATGGCACACCAAAAACTTATTATTTACATCTCCAATAAAGGAGAGAGATTGCATTTCAATAGTTTTTGTTGCTTAGATCTCTTTTCAATTATTGTATTCTTATTGAATTTATCTAACATGAGGTAAATAGTTGGTTAATGATAATTTTTCGTAATTATAAATTTTTCGAAAACTCTGGCAATCATTCATGATGATCTTCCATTACCTGGTGAGTTATGGTAATGCTGCATTGCCAGGAGGGTTGGGTTGGGATGGGTTGTGTTGGGTTGGGATGGGTTGGGTTGGGATGGGTTGGGTTGGGATGGGTTGGGATGGGTTGGGATGGGTTGTGTTGGGTTGGGTTGGGCTGGGTTGGGTTGGTATGTAAAATGGATACGAATAACAAACTATCAAAGGGATATGAATATCTTCCGCATTCAAATACATGAAATCCACTCCTTTGGATTATCTGGCAATTTCTATAGAAAACATAAAAAAACCTTGATTTTCATCGTAGAGCACATCGTAGAGCACATCGACACATGTGCTTGTATTAAGACGAGGGACACGCCGAAGCTATCAAATTGTTGTATATTGCAATTGTTTATAACTTTTCAAATCGTACTGCACGCCTTTCTTCACCTATCGTTTGATAAATGCTGATATCTGTTGATAAGTCGAGGTCCCTTATCAGCTCCGAGCTCGAGCCGTGGGAAAAAAACTGTGACAAAGCTGCAAAAACGGTGCCTAGGGATGGACCTTTAAAAAACCTCACTTAACTACCATAAACCAAAAATTCTTATTTTGGTTGCAGAATATCGTATTCGAGTCGAAATCGAGAAAATTTAGACAAAATTAAAATCTCGATGCAATTCATCACTCCGTGATGGTTAATCTGTGATTATTTATTTAATTTAGTTTTAATTGTATTTTAGAGTAAAATTTGGTTCGTTATTATTATTTGAGTCGATTTGAGTTGTTTTCTACTAGATCTTCATTTCCGTTGAGAACTTAGAAAATTATTTTGGCTAATTCTTATTAGAAAAGTAAAAAATATGACAGTCGTATTTGAAAACTGAAGACACACGTATTAATTATATGTATTAAGACTATATGAATGGTAGAAATTTACTTTATTCGATTTATGTTAAGCATTATTTAATTCGTCCTGTCCTTATTGATTTATTCATACTTTGTGCTTACGCAACAATAATAATCGGCGATAATCTCATTTAATTTGTTTGTTAAACGCTAAAATCAGATTTGAAACTTTTTTTCACGTTCACATCAAATAGATTGTGAGGCTTTTCTAGGAAGTCAAAACCAAGAGGAACGAATTAGGGGCTTAAATCCTTTCTTCGATATTGTAAATACTTTCTTCTGAATATAGGGATCGTGGAGGTATTATAAATGAGTTGATGGATTCTTTACGAAAATCTAATTTTCTTTCGTAATCTAAGAATCGAAAACTCTTTATCGTATCCTGGGAAAAGTTTACATGAGTTAACTTTGTTTTCATGCCTATATTTAATTATCATGAAATCAATTTCGTATCTGATTTGATCCTCCAAGCAGAGCATTTACTTGAAGAGACTTGATAATACTTTATTTTTTACAATATACCTATATCGCTCACGTATTTCTAGAAACCTCTCAGGTCCTGTTCCGATGTATTGAAATCACTCATTAGAATTTCTCTGGGGTTATTATTGCAATTTCTCTATCAATTCTCGGTCGATAGTACTTAATAATTTTTTCATGAATATTATCAACTTCATCGTCCCTATCACTAGAGGTGTGAACATTGAGCTGATCACAGAAATAAGTATAAGGCTTTGAGGCACACATTTTCTTTCGTTTACGTGGAATGTATTTTACATAATTACTTCGATATCCCTTAAATATCAATGCTTGAAAGGAATTATGATGAAGGTAGATTTAAAAGAAGGCAATTCTCTCAATTTTGCTCAATGTGAATTTGAACATCCCACATATGGTGGCATGTAACATCCGGTAGTTATTATGCGAAGTAATTTGTAATCACGTGGGGAAATTGTATTATCGTACATATTATCGTATATTATGCAGTTGCATTGTATAGGGTTACTTAATTGTTCGACTATCCGATTCCATCTAGTTCACTACTTAAAATCAATATTGTCGATTCAATTTGAAATATAATTAGATAAAAAGAAAAAGCGCCTAGTTGGACCGTGTTTTCTTATTTAATGAGTGCGAAAACTGAATACCTACCTCAAATTATTCTAGAATTAAATATTCAACAGAAAATTTACACTTCCAATCTGAAAAGACGATTCAAATACGATTCTTACTTTATTCGAGGAGATAGTCAATATTTGGGAAAAGAAATTATGGGTTACCATAAATAGAACATGAGATAGATCGTCAATTGCCATAGCAATTATCCCTCCGAAATAGCAAATAAGGAGGAATATTTTTCCTCATCCATTAACGTTGACTTAAAATATGTATCCCATGCTTTCGACAAGAAAGTCGAAACTCGGACCTTTCTTCTCATTCATTCAACTTTCAGAAGTGTTTGCCCTTCAGCTGATTTCTGATAGATTTCCTTTTGTTTGTCTGCCACTCGTGTGACTGATACGGACGTTAAAGAGTACGCTACAAAATTCGCTTGGCCATAATTCATAAGGATTTGACTGTTTAATTGCGCTAGCCCTTCGTAGAAAGCGATATAACAAGACCAGCTACGAAAAGAAAATTAGCGCACAATTAGACTAAATTTTCTTAATTAGAAAACCGATATCGGCTGGATCTCAAGGAAAATTCCCAAGAAGGGAAGGAAGTGATGATCATTTTCGTTAGCCATTCATGATTTTCTCCTTCACTTTTAGTTTGCGACATGTGATCGAGTGGTGCACATCGGAAGTGGAGACTAAAATTAAGCGAATGTTTGTTTAGCTAGTGGTTCGTCGATGTTGAAGTTAGTGTAAGCAATTTTGGTGCCGATTTAGTGGTTGTGTAGCAAAGGATGGGCTCGGGAAATCTTGCAATATAAACAGTGTGTAGATAGTGAAACGTGTAGAAGGGATTTAAGAAATACGTCATTAGTGTCATAAAAAAAATAATAAGTATTATTGCGATTGGATTATAGTAACCCGTGCCTACTTGATGCCAAACAATTTCGAGAAATGAAAATTTGTACCGACAAAGGGGACACCAGGTTAATGGATAATTAACGAACGGATTATCACGAATCTTTCAGGGCACGTTCTTTGCTTAAAAATAGTGGACACATGCCTGGCCGTTTAACTCAATGGGCTTTTGTTTATAAAAAAATTAGCAACTGAATATCGGAGTCAGGCAACCACGCCATACGCCCATATTGCTAAATAGCTCTCGAATTAATAGAAATTTCTTTTCTTCCATATTTTTGCGACTCCGAATACGCATACCCTATATTTTTTTCTGTTTGGCCTTTATAACTCACATAATAAATATTATTGAGATTGAGTTATGGTAACCCGTGCCCACTCGATGCAAAACAAGAGAAATGAAAATTTGTACTGATTTGGTATGGATGGTCTCCAGAACTCAATGTTTACTTAGTAAATAAAACTGCAATATTCTCAAATCGTGTATGTTTACTATCTAACATTTAAAAATCATTATTCTTAAATTTTATTTTTAAAGTTTGCATTTTGCAGTCAGGATAAATCTTCCGGTGCTCTTGTACACAACGTAATAAAAATTGCCTTTGTTCCTCTTCAACCGTGATTAAAACATGAAAGTATTGCATCAACTCTCTCTCAGCTGTATCGTTCTCTGTCCTTAGCGTTGAAACCTTCTTTCTGGCTTCTTTAAATGAAGCATTATTTGACCTTATAGTAGGACATTTGAGGAGAAAACTGTCATAAATTCTAAGACAATCGAATAATGACTTGTTTCTGACTGAAATGGAGTTGTAGATGTTTTTCTCTTTAATAAAACAAGAGAAAGTCAGTTAACAATATTATGATCTAAACAGAAAACTAAGGAAACAACTACTATATTTAATTATTTAACTTACCATACAATGAACCGCGTGTTGAGAAAGAACACAGTTGAAATTTGATAATTTAAAAGAAAGCTATGGTAATATCTGAGAACAGATTCTTATGCGAGGTCGAACCAGTGATACTTAGGCTCGATATTTAGGATTTGATAGCAAGCGCCCATACAAAAAAGGCTACCTATTCGTTAATGGTGCTTGCGGTTTTGACTAAGACTTTTGCAAAATGTCTACCACAGGCATTTCTCGGAAAACTAGGTCGACTTCAACCCCCTGTATAAATTAATGTGCAGGAATCAAGGTAATTTACTTAATAATAATAGCAATGGCTGTATATGGAATTTATTCAGCATTAACTAGGTGAAGTATCAAAGTTCGCACAAACAAAATCCACTTTTGTATTTTTGGCCAACTATTTTCGATTCTCGCCCTCTATACGAAGTTATATATATTAGAATAAATATAAACTAAAATTAAAGAATGCTTGGAAGGTATCAAGATGATATTTAATCGCAAGAAAATAATTTATCAGAGAAAGAAATGGAAGAAAATAAATTCCTATTAACTCGAGATCCATTTAGCAATATAGGTGTATGGCATGGTTTCTTAACTCCGATATTCAGTTGCTAATTTTTTATAAACAAAAGCCCATTGAGTTAAACGGCCTGAAATTTGTCCACTATATTTTAGCAAAGAACGTGCCCTGAAAGATTGATGAGAATCCGTTAGTTAATTACCCATTAACCTGGTGTCCCCCTTGTCGGTACAAATTTTCATTGCTCGAAATTGTTTGGCATCAAGTCGGCACGGGTTACCATAATCGAATCGCAATAATATTTATTGGGTAAGTTTATAAGGCCAAATAGAAAAAAAATAGAGGGTATGCGTTCGAAAAAAATGACTTTTAATTCGAGAGCTATTTAGCAATATGGGCGTATGGCGTGGTTGCCTAACTCCGATATTCAGTTGCTAATTTTTTTATAAACAAAAGCCCATTGAGTTAAACGGCCAGGCATGTGTCCACTATTTTTAAGCAAAGAACGTGCCCTGAAAGATTCGTGATAATCCGTTCGTTAATTACCCATTAACCTGGTGTCCCCTTTGTCGGTACAAATTTTCATTTCTCGAAATTGTTTGGCATCAAGTAGGCACGGGTTACCATAATCCAATCGCAATATTATTTATTATGTGAGTTAAAAAGGCCAAACAGAAAAAAATACAGGGTATGCGTTATTGAATTCGCAAAAAAAATGTTTTCCATTACGTCTTGAGACACCCTAATATATATATGTAACAATATTTTTTAGAGCCCCGTTATTTCTTTCAATTAAGGTGTGTTGGTTTAAGTTATTTAAATTGTGGTGCGCACGGGGGGAGGGGGGGGTTGGGGGTTCGAACCCCCCCCCCCCCCCCATGAGGATTTTTCATACAAAAATTTCCACGAATGATGAATTGAAGATATGATAAAATGAAATTATTTTATTTAATGATTCATTTAGTAAACTTTTTCTTCCAAAATTTAGTGCCTCTTTCAACTTTCATGCTAACGTCTGTCAGGACTCCTGTACATTCTCGTGTACGTTCATTATTGATAGTTGTATTAATATAGTTACTATATTTTAATGAGAAAACCCCCCCCCCCCACGAGCAAATCCTGCGCACGGCCCTGGTGGTGCGTCGTGAATGTTTGGTGGAAGTGTTTTGGTTTTGGTGGCGCTGAAAGACCAGTATAAAGGCCACCGGTGATTAGTGTGAGCGCCGTGTAGGGTGACTCTGAAAAAATATAGGAACGAGACCGCGAGTGGGAGAAGACACTCTATAGCTCACTACGCTGCCTCGAGGATGGCATTCTGACAGCCGAGGTCATCGCCTGCAGGCCCTATACCGCGACCAGACTACGGCAGAGAAAGGAGATCGCGAGGTGTGGTTCGCAATATTGGTATTTGGATTAGTGTGGCTCCACATTGGATGCCATATTGTAAACAGCTCTAAATTTATTTTTGTTAATGCTTACTTTCTTTCTGTTATTCAACTTAATTGAATAACAAGTTATGTATGAGGTATCAATTTGGGTTCTAAATTCTTTTTGAACTCATGCTCGACTTGTCCTTGCGAGGTGGAGCAGTGGTGCCCTCCGTCGCCGAACTCGGGGACCCAATAATTAATTTAATTACTTTGATTGTTCTGTAAGATATGGCGGACGATTTTGTTCCGTTATCTATTATATATAGACGCTTCTACGGATTCATTCATGTATCTTATATATATTGATGCTTCTCCGGATTCATTCATGTACCTATATAGATAGATAGATAGATAGATAGGATACTAATTCACAGGCTAAACCACAAGCGTCATCGACTTAAAATTTTTACGACGTGTTGGGCCATAACGTGTAACCGCCAGAAAAATTGTGATTTTGAACCTCAGTGTCATGGGTTTCATTCCAGAGGGCCCCAAAGTCTCGATTTTTCCATTTAAATGCATTGCTTTGATTTTCCAGAATTTTAAAAAAATACTTCCCATAGGTAGAGAATTAAAACTCTAGGAGCCTATATATATAGTTAGAAACTATCGATTAAATGAATGACTTTAACAGATAATATCCTGGGTTCGATGCTAGGACGATGAAAAAATCTGCCGTTTAAAATACATTGAGGTAGTTATTTATTATTTGTTTTTGATGCACTTATCGAAATGATAGGAAGTTCTTGCATTTCTAGAAGATGTATATTAAGAATCAGTTTAAGAAAAAAAAATACATAAGACCGTGCTGTTCCTGGGTTTGATGCCAGAGACCATTGCAATTTCTCACATTAGGAATATATGGGAAAAGTAGGACGTCGTTTGAGGCAGTTGAAACCAATATTTCTGCTTAAATTTTCACACATAGTTAGAAATTGTGATCTTCTATTGTGCTGCATAGGATTTATCGCCAGAAAGACCCGGGTTCGATGCCGGGTGGTAAATACATCTCCAGTATAAAACACGTTGGGATAAGTTTTCATTATTTTTTTCAGGCAATTATCGAAATGATAGGAAATTCTTGCTTAGACGTAAGATGTAAATTAAGACTCGGTATATAAAAAAAATAGATAAGACCATGCTTTTCCTGGGTTCGATGCCAAAGCACATTATAATTTCTCACATAAGGAATACATGTGAAAAGTAGAACGTCGTTTGAGGCAGTTGCAGCAAATATTCCTGCTTGAATTTTTACACATAGTTAGAAAAGGTGATCTTCTATTGTGCTGCATAAGATGTATTGCCAGAAAGACCCGGGTACGATGCCGGTTGATAAATATATCTCCCATATGAAACACATTGGGGTAGTTTTTCATTATTTTTTTCATGCAGTTATCGAAATGATAGGAACTTCTTGTTTTGCAGGAATATGTATATTTAGACTCGGTTTAAGAAAACAATTTAGATAAGACCATGCTGTTCCTAGGTTCGTTGCGAGACTTCATTAAAATTTCTCACGTAAGGAATATAAGGGAAAAGTAGGACGTCGTTTGAGGCTGTTGCAGGAAATATTTCTGCTTGAGCTTTCACACATAGTTAGAAATGGTGAACTGCTGTTGTGCTATATAGTAAGTATCACCAGGAAGACCCGGGTTCGATGCCGGAAGGATAAAATTCAGCGAATTTTAAGAATATTTTCAATCTATTTTTATTTTGAGGGCCCTCTCGATATGATGCCGACTTGAAATCAATGTTATCGATATGCTTGCAGTATGCAAACAACATTTTACTCGTGTATATATATATATATATATACAGAAAACCTTTAAATCGTCCAAGCGTAATTAGACCCGAAATTTCTGACATAATTCTAAATAAAGTTACATTCAGCGAAATAAATTTTTCAAACCATTTTTTGGGGGACTGGTTAAATCCTTAAAGATATAATGTTGAACGTTATTGAAAGAGTTCTTAAAGTTTTTTATGTGAAAATATTCAACTTACATTCAGTTTTTCAATAACGATATCGCCACCACCGATACACCCTGATACCCATAACTCGCGAGCATGAGCACAGCCATCTATATCTACAGCTGAAGGTCACTAATTTTCTTGAAGGGTGAGTCATGAAACCTGCTGCTAGATTTATGTACGACAGACAATGAGCCCAAATGGAGTCAACGGGTATTATGAATGAATGCAGAATTAAAGAAAGCAACGAGATTCCATTTGGACTCACTGATCAGGAAAGGGTTAAGGATGGCTATGGTGTTCAATGGTGAAATCATTGACTAACTTAACGAGTTATTCTTTCTGAAAATAATCCAGAATCTCTATGGTTTTATCGCCGATTTTTTTCCGAAAGCTTGGAGTGAGAAAAGAGGGTAGTTGAAATCACATTGATGGATCCGTTTCCCAGTGCGTGTAGAGTGGTTATTTTCTCATCCTGCCAAAACATGTGTGATCTCAATGGTGCACTTAGCGAGTTTTGTATTAATGTATTGTATAAATCTATTTATCTGGAACATTTAACTCTACTAATTTTCTTGCACTGTATTATTAGCGTCTATCTATTGCTCAGTTTGTTTTGTACGAAAGGGTGTTGACATCTCAGTGCTGTTGTGTTTCGGAGAGTTCGTATTGTGGATACTTAAAGAGGTAAGAAGACCATATTATTTTTTATGATGTGAATCACTACTTACCGAGGAAAATTTTGTTTGACGGAGATGAGTTTAATTGTGAAGGAACCATAATATGATGGAACTTTCAATTTTTAATTTGCAGATATTTATTTATTTACTTCTTTTTTATTTTTAAATCTGAAGTTTAATTTACTATTTAAACCCTTCAATCATGGTTGGGGTTTGTATTTAGATGCTCAACTTCAAAAACTTTTTTTTTTTCATTTTTATTTTCAAAGAGCAATTAACAAAAGTAACCGAAATTCACATTCATAGTATTGTAAATTAAATTTACTTTTAGCCCAACTTTTTTATTACAATCAGCAGTGGAATCAGCGTTACCTTAGCGAGGATAACTTATTATTTATGCGAGTCAAATATATTTAATGAATTACATAAATCTAAAAATCGATATCTTCATAGGATAGAATATTTATTTTAGGTATTGGATTTTAATGTTCTTGGAAACTTTAAAAATCTGTTTGATAAAATTTATATTTCTTATCCTACCTTCTGTCTTGTATACAATCCTCGCTCGAGGAATCATCATCTCCGTTCGTGATTTCCTTTTCTTCGGAATGAGGAGCTGCCTCACTTTCCTTCTAAGTATCCTATATTTGTTGCTCTAATTTGTGCTGACATAGATATTAGCGGATCTAAAGTGAGCAGCAATCTTCGTATTATGTCTTCATTGATAGCATCTTGGGAGTATTTCCAAGTGAAACGTTCTCGGAATTTCCTAGTGTCCTTATTTCACGCTTCTATTGCATCTTCTGAGAGTTGACCAAGTGGAGCAATTGTTTCTTCTGCAATCACCTCTCCGTGGAATCTGTTTTCAAATCCAATAAATAGATCATGTTTTCGTAGCAGTTTTTCATTTTCCTTTGTTCGCGGCGGCTTCGCGTCATTGACTCCACACGTTGGGGCCACCGCAGGATATAAGCTACAGGTAGTGATTCATCCTTCTGTACTGTTGTGTGGCGATAGTTCGGCTAGATATTTGTTGTTCTATGTCCGAAATTTGCGAAGTTAGTTAGTGCGAAAAATAGTTTTTTTGGAGAAAGGGCGCCTCGAAATAAGGGGGCCACTGTTGACCTGCGCCGGGTAACTTGGCAAGCAACAATCCGCTAGTCGTAAGCAAAACAGTTTGATTCCAATTTTTTTTGATGAACCAATCAGTGGATGAATTCTCAGAAGTAAAGTAATAGGTGCTAATTTGAAATTCATTTACATTTACATTTAAATTTAAATCTTTTTATTCGATATCAAATAAGAGAAAGGGGAAATAATATATCTTTGTTGCTTGTCACGGAAAGCAATCCGCAAATCTTGAATATCAGTTATAAACAATATTCACACGTTAGCAATGGTGTGTTTGTAAATATTTAGAAACAAAAACTGATATTTTTTAGTCTCTACTGGTCAGAGTTAATGTCGTTATGAGATATTTTTCAAATTCTTCGGAGAGTTTACATCATAATCATTATTTGAATATCGTCGAATTTATCGTGGAAAAAGTTGATCAAGCGTCCGGAGATTTTGATGCGGCTCCTGAGAGCTGGTAATTGGTGATCGTATCCAAACCCGTTCGAAGGTACGTCAATGATTAGTAACTGTCTGGGAGAAGAAGCGAAGCAGTTGCATTCATATGCGAGGTCACGAAAAGAAGACCGATAGTAATGATAAATGAAAATACCTCACCCCTGGCACGGGGAATTTCGGATTTCTGAAAATTTACGAAAAAGATGTCCTTTTCTTTTGTTTTTCAATAGTAATAAGCACAAGATATTTAAAATTAGAAAAAGCTTTGATATTTTAAAGTAAAGAAGCTTAGTCAGTAGAAATTGATTTTTTATAGTAAAGCTAAATGAATTCGCTAGAAGTAGACTATCTTGAAAATCAAGAAATCCTGGTACTTCATCGCCTTTTTTCCTATAGTAAACATATGTGAAATGGAGGTAACGATGAAGTTTGAAGTCTCTGCGTAAAAGTTAAGGAGAAAATTAAATCTTTGGTTGTAACAGAATTACTTACTTATTTGTTTCCAAGATATTACTATATAGTTCCCACGAGAGTTTAGATCCTATGCTGGAGAAACATCATTATTAAGTGGAGTGTTGTGGAGAAGAAATCATTCTATCGCATGACGTTTTATCTTAATCTAGACTGAGAAATCTATCTGAGCTTCAGGTTCCAGAAGAACGATATCGTTTTAAAATTTATCTAGCAGAGAGCGTTATATTCAATATAATTATGCATCGGTATAAATGAGGAATAATAATCATAACATGCCTGATCTATATGGTAAAGCAATTTTTAGATTTTTTCCTAGAGTTTTTGGAGTTTTTTCCTACAACCCAAATCTTTTATATATAATTTATATGTACTTAGCATTCGTATGAAACTGTGTATGCTGTTGCTTTTATTTATTTATTATTCAAAACTACAGAAAGGGAAGAGGCCAAGTGGTAGTCATATCGTGGGGGGGAGGAAATTACATAAACTGCCTGGTATTCACCCTAGTCGGGAGGAAAACCCCCCAAAACCTCCCAAAGGCAGAATGTAATACATATAATTATAAAATATACAAAAATATTTCAAAATTTACAACAATCACACAATATTATAAAAATCACAAAATTACAACAAAATCATTAAACCCTTTTAATTTTCTTGATAAATATATAATAAGAAGGGGGAAAAGGTTCTAAAACTTGTCCAGGTAAATTGTCTACTATTCCCCGATTTAGAAATGAAAATTTATAAACAACTGTTCTTTGTTTAAGGGTAGCGACTTTGTGATTGTGGTCGTTTCTCCCGAGGTGATTCCTGAGTCTATTGTTTGATTCTTTCAACGATGGCTTTCCAGAAATAGTTTTGCATATATTCCCTAACCTTTTTATATATAATATGTTGTTTAAAATTAATTACTTTAAAGTAACAGAGGTTTAAAACGTTTATAGTTTTAAATATTTAGTTGTTATTTGTCCTTTCCAAAAAATGATCCATTTAAGGAATTTTGTGTCATGAAATGGGTACAAAATTCTATTAATAGAAAATTTTAACTTTACCCACTGTATTTACTTGTCTTGGCTAAATAGAACACATAGATCTTGAGTTTTCACCCCTACTAATTCTTTCGCCTGACTCCTAACACACTCTAGCCTTTTCCTTCAATCACGTGCATTAGTTTTGTATATGATGTAGGGATTGGCGCAACATTCTTTCAATAAGCGGAAGAATACGAATATGGGCCAACTTTTGTTCTCCGATATTCATTGTCAGTGGAATGCCATCGAACACATGTATCTACATCTTCTTTAGCACACTGTCTACATTTATGATTGCTCATATTTACTTACTCAGGAAGAAAAAGATCAAGGCTATTACAGAAGTACAGTTCAATCAAAAATTTATAATGCAAGAACGTGGAGTGAATATTTAAAGATGAGACAATGCATCAATAAGAGAAACAAGAAAAAATTGTGCAAAGTCCATATTGGTGCCTTAGCAAACAGGAAATGTTTTGAAAAATAATTGTTACTATAATACCTCTATTTCATCATATTAATGTAATTTTCAATTTGTTTTCGATTTAAATGGAATTTTTCTAATCTTATCAGATTCGAAAATAAGTATAGGAATTCCAAAATTTTCATCGGTAAAATTTACGGGAAGGAAATTGAAGAATTCTACAGATATTTATAAAAGGAAAAGGAGCACAACTGAGTTAAAATATTACAGCTGAAATGTTACGTCAGCCATTGGTGCAGGTCGTTAAACCGTGGAATATCCGGCAGCCATTCAACGTTAGGGAAACCAAAGTGCCATTTTCAGGGAATATTGATCAAATAACACTCGATAAATAACAAATTTAATTATGTAAATATTTAAATTAAGTTTTTTTAAATTTTGTCACGCTGATTACATTGCAAAATATTATCAAATTGTCGATATACTCAAATTATCATTTTAAATAATATCGCGCATTATATACTGGGATTATGACCGATGATGACCATGGTATTATGCTTATATTTCTATTACACTTTTAGTAATTGATTTAATATCATGTTCGTGCAGACAAATGTGACCGACCAGTGTTTGTTTTTTTGTACCGTTTTCCAGAGGGACTTGCTCTCATTTACTGAATGAACAGGTTCCTCTTTCTCTTCAGCTAATTTTAACTTTTTTCCATAGCGTAATGACTTTTAGCTTCCTCCCCCGTGCAGCCTATTCACCAAGTTTTACACCAGCAATACTCTCTGTGAGGTTAAACATGTTTGCAAGTGTTACTCGTTTGGATAGAATTCCCAAAAAAGTTTCAATTTTAATTAGCTCTAAAATTATCTATAAAACAATCTCGCTCGGTTTATCTCACAAGAGAAGGTCGACTCATGATTTTAATCAAAAATTTTGGGATGATAGTACTCATAATATCATTCACGAATTACTTAACAAGTAGAGATGGATTCCGTTTACCATTTTTTTGTCTTCAGCGAATAACTGAGCTGTTTTTGGCAGTCCTGAAGCCTTGTAAACTATTGTTATGTTTTGGAGTTAAAATACTGTTTGCTTTAAAGTATTTAGTATCTACATCCGAAAGGGGAGTAATTGGCGAATCCTATTTTGAGAGCAATCATTCCATCAAATTTGGTTAAAATTAACGAGTCATAATTCACGACCCCTCCTTGTTAGGACGAGACTAATTCAGAAGATGCGAAGTTCGATTCTAGGAAAATTCTGTGCGCCCGTCGTGTGTTAGGTTCCGTTACGTTCTTAGTATGAGATGACGCGTTCTCAAGTCTTTTTTCTCTGCCGTGGAAGATGATTTATCTCCCTTAACTCTTGAACAACCTCGGTATCTATGGAGTGAAAGGTTGATGGGTAGGTAAAACATAAGTTTTCTTGTATTACTCTTACTTTCCGACAGTAGAGAGAAGTTGTCAGGTATGTTGATTATGCACATTTGAAGGTATAGACAAGGAATTGGATTTTATCAACGTTAAGCTCTGTATTGATAAGAATCAGAAGGGTTTTTTATAACGAAGTGATTGATCCTGAAAGCTAGTTTATGATTTTGACACATTATCTGCAATATGTTTAATCGTTAAATGCTGATAAATTTCTTCAAGAAAGTTTGCTATATCCGGGTCTACCATATGTCACCGGTTGAGCTATTTTTTTCATTATAATTTTAGAGGATAAATTAATCCTTTCAAACGACTTCGATAGAATAATAAATGGTGCGATGATAGGCTATTTGCGCTGAATGTTGACAAGTATTCAGTTGCATACATTTTCGAAAGAAAATTTATTATAAATGTTTATTCGTATACCCTCCAAGGGGTAAATTTAAGGACATAAGAATCAGTGAAATATCTTAGAGTGACTCTCACAAAGATTTTATCATGGAGTGCCCACGTCCGTAATAGGTATATATGTGGAAAAGCACTTAAGAAACTCGGCTTCGTTAAAAGAGTAGTCGGTAGGAGCGAAGAAAAAGTTCGCGAGCAATGTTACTTAGCCCTAGTTAAGCCTCAGTAGTGTATGCATGTAGTGTATGGGACCCTGCGGTCAAATGTCATATTCTGGATTTAGAAAAAAACACGACTAAAGGCGATACGATTTGTAAAGAATTGCCACGATGAAAAAGTGAGTGTGACTTAGATGATACAGGATGTGGGATGGGAATCATTAGAAGATAGAATTCAAATAAAAGGATAAATTTACTCAATAATTTCAGAGAATTTACGTTCTCTGAAAATGTAATCGGCATAATGCGACCTCCCTGTTATATAGGCCGTTCTGATTCTTTGAGGCAGATCAGGGAAATAGAATCTAGAGCGAATCGTTTCAAGAATTCATTTTTCCGCGAATGATACGCGGAAACAGTCGATTAGGGAAATGGATTCAAGGTGCTTGCACCACCTGCCACACCCCGAAAGATGGCAAGCAGGGACCTTACATAGACTCTGAAGCAGCGTAAAACATCCATTTTATCTGGAGTTAAAGCATGGAGAAGCAACGTAAAATTCTCGTACTAATTCATTCACAGATATCGCACGAGAACGAAGTTTTGAAAAATGTTTTCTTCATATCTCTTTCGAGACTTTATAAGTTACTCTTAGTTTTGTAGACCATATCTCCTCTTCTAGCTGAAACTAGGAACCTTCCTTCAGTGAAACGGGACTTTTATTTTTGCTCGATTCGCTCAATAATCTTGTGCGATGTTTTCTTACTTAAATGCAGGTATTTTTCAAATGAGCGCTTGGCTATTTTTTAGATGGAAATGTTAATCAACTAGAAATTAAGTGCCCCTTCTTCCTGCATACAATTATGCCGTAAAACACAAAGGGATTGGTACAATTTAAGGTTTCAATAGCGTTATGTTTGGAAAGTATCGTTCTTTGCCACCTACTCATCATTTATTAGTAATTAAATTTAATAATTCTAAGAATATATTATTGTTACTCGATGGCCTTTTTCACAACTCTTCAAATTATGTCACAGATTTGGCCATTGTTAATGTGAGAAGGGTATTCATGGTATAGATTAATGGAAAATCAATAAAAGTCTTTGGTGAAGACAAGAGAGGAGGAAAGGAAAGAAGTAGCCGTCTGGAGTCTTATTAATTACTGGTTTATTAGAGGTTCAAAATCTCCAGTAGCCATCTTTATCGGATAGCCTCCCCTCATTTAATGACCATTGAAAAAGGAAGCATCGCTTTCGAAATGTACGAGTTTATTGGATACATTTAAAAAGGACGGCGATCCCTTCCTGGTTTCTCCGAATACCGATGAATTACGGGAGGCACGCCGACAATGACGGCTATTGAAAAATGTAAACCTCCAATTCGTTAACAGCTTCGTTCTAAATCTTCTTTCCTTAGTGGTTTATTGTTGATTTTGGTTGTTTTTTATTTAATGCTTTGACAGCTTAGGCCATTTTGCACATGGGTACGGAAATAGAACCCGGGACTGCTTTCACAGAAGTTGAACGCGTTACCCGCATGGCTATCTTAGAGCCTCAATAACTGGTCTATTTTTAGGATCGTAATCAGAAACATTTAATTGTCCTTTTCTCTGCAAGTCATGCCTATAATTTAAACTCACACCAATGCAGTAAGCCAAGGTCTTGTCTACTATGTCACATTAATTCTGGTAATAATATTTCCAACGACAAAAATTCCATATGTATTTCAAAAAAGTTTTACTTATATCTTAGATTTAAATTCTACTATGTAATTAAACTCTTTTAGTTATACCTGAAATTTGAAATTCTTCGTATATTGCTATGGAGTATCATGGAAAATAATCACAATTTTTTACGAGAGCTGTGACGGAAGAGAGTGCCTTTTTTGATGATATAGACGGGAAGAAAGGGCCCAAAACAGGAGTCCCTGAGAAAACGGGATGTGTGGGTAGCCTACTTACAACGGGATAGAGTTTCATAATCAAAATTACTTTATTCATTACTCCGATTCGCTATCTATGTAATACAAAGCTTCTGTGGATTAATCGATTAGAAAGGCGGAAGCTCGGAGTTCGATTCTCATTTACGTCAGATTTTTCACGTCATTTTCACATTTATTTTCAATTTATTTCTTGTGATTTAAATCGCATGCCTTGAAGTTCAACATTTTTCATCCTAACCCTTTCCTAATCTATATATATAAAATGAATGCGTGTCTGTCTGTACTCGATAGATTCAAAAACCATACATCCAATCGTGGTGAAAATTTGGGAAATTTTTAGGTATATCTCCGGTAAGGTTTTAGAAATTTTTTTTAAATCGGAGTTCTCAGTTCGACTCCAGAAGGGAAAAACTGTTCCCATAAGAAATACATGCAAACTTCGATTTTATCACTTGCATGCTTCCTTTCTTTTGCAAAATTAAATTAGAAATCACCAACGTATGGATTTAAAAGTAGCACCAAAAGAAGGGAAAATTAAATAAATGTTCTTATTTTGGTCATGAAATATAGTTAACGATCAGAAATTACGAGACTTTGAATAATTAGATGATAATTTTGATGAATTTTGAGGCTATAAACAAACTATTTCTCAGTTACGACGAATGCGATTGTTGAATTTTCTCATAAGAACACATTGAGAATTTATTCCAGTATTCAAATGATGTTTGTTTACAGCAACGTAAATATTTACGTATATTATCGTGGAGTAAACGGTTTTTGATATTTAATGAAAATGATATTTTGATAAATTCAAGAGATTGTATGTGCTGCATATACAACTATTTTTATCACGACTAACTTTGAATAATTAACGGCAAAATATAAAGACATTGAGGCAAAGGTGAATTTTTTTCACTACAATTTTAGTTTAAACTGCCTTTTTGTTTAAACACAACAACGTGTGAACGGGTACAGCTAGTGATAAATAAATTTCCCATAGAGGGATATTTAATTTGGCAAATTTTGCTTCCCACAATCTTTTATCATTATTATAATTTTTCAATCGACACAGTCATGAAGCAAAATTGTGCAAAATAAGACAATCAATATTTTCCTTTAATTAATGAGCTTAAGACACCACCCTGCTTTATTTAGGAGAATTAACTGCTTTGTTTTGAGGAATCATATTAAGATTAGATTTTAAAATTCTGTCATAATTCCGAGATAAGATAAACAAATCCTCATTTTAATTTGAAAGGCAACTTTCTTTATTATAATATTTTCTCGTCTCAGTTATATGTCAAATACAAATGAAAGTTAAAAGAAATCTTTTGAGCTCAAGTTACTCCGCTGTTACGTCATCCAATTAGAAACTAATTAAAAGCTTGTAAAAATCACTGTTTTTCGCTTACTGTGGATTTCAGCTAGTTTTGACCAACATACAAGTGATATAATTCGGAATGAATTGCGCAAGAATTGAAGCACGTTGAGCTCTATAAAAAATAATTCGTTGGATCGTAAACGATTTAATGCAAATGTTTCTCTTTCAAACCTCTGTATTCATTCGTTTACGCGATGCAAGCCACAAAAGTTTACACGAAACCGAAATTAAAATAAAGACTAAAAGATTTTAACCGGAAAATATTTTCGGGTCGTAATTCATATATAATATAAGTATAATTTGGAGGGAATAAATTACTTTAAAGGGGAAAACGCGAAGGGTTTTAAGTTGAGTTCTCGAATAGGTATATTTTTACGTACCTTGTGTTTGAAAGGGATAATTTAGTGGTCTTATCAGATACAGTTTTACATTGATTCATAAGCTATTAATACAATAGCAGATCGCGCTATCAAAAAACGGCCAAATTACGCGAGGCAATTAATTTTTTAATCATAGATTAATTTTTTAAATAAATATGCATCTTTTAAATATGTATGTATAATATAATCAATGTGGTTATTATACACAAAATGGAAGAATCAATTCAGAAATTTTCTTTGTTATATAAAAATACAATTATCCCTTAATTATAATTTTATATTGTCCTTATTTCCATGTGTATTCTTATGGGAAAAACTCATGAGGTCCGATCAAACAGTCACCTCGGTCTTCATGGGGGACTGGTTGTGTACTATGACGATTTTTTGTATAAATTTCGTCTATTTACCATAATTCTCATAATTTCGATCCAAAAAGTATATTTCAAGACCAAATTAAGAATTTTTATTTGATTTTCCTTGTTTTGGTACCTGCCTCGATTTCGTAGGACAAATGTTGTTTATCCTACCCATGGGGGCCGCTAATAAGCAATTGTAAGGACCCCCATGGGGATTTTGGGACAGGGAATTCCGGGAAGTTTACTTTTCATCAGTAGCGGGTGGGAAAACCAAGTAATCTGAACATTTTTAGTGAAAAATATTGCGATATCAGTCGCCGGTATTGAAATGTATTATTAGAATGATAGTGTATTCAATTCGCCACTGTGTGATGTAAATTTCGAATATCTAATTTTCAAATTGGGGAAATATTTGAATTTCGTCGGCGAGTACGGTGCTACGTTGTCTCCGACAGAAGTTCTTAAGATGCCTGCCGTCGAATACTCTAATCGAATATTAATTTTGTGAATTAAATTGATATTGCACTTAACCATCTACAGAGGTAATCCAATTAAAAGCTTATTTTGCGATTTTAACGTTCCCGTATTGTAATAGATTACACGATATTAATTATAAATTAAAATTTATAATTCATTTATTTACGTCATATATACGCAACGCCATAAGAGGAGCATTACGATATCATGATGCGCGTTGCATTGTAGGTACCATACCTTTCTGTAGGGGCTTCCACTATTGCTAATCAGCAATTGTGACCACCCCAAGGGTAATTGGTCATAAACAATTGTGAAAACCCTTATGGGAGTATTTCGCGAATATTGCGTACTTATTGTGAAGTTACTTTGCTCGTGAAAATTAATGCCGGAATTAATATAAATAATTGTGTATATTTATATGTATGCCTTTTACATTTTTAATTATGAATTGAATATATATAAATAATTATGTTATATACTAGTAAACCCTCGTGAAGCATGACGGAACTTAGCATATTTTAAACCTTTTACTTATACTGTAGATCTTTGTAACCCTAACAAGGGAAGAGACTCACTTTTGTTCGGCAATTTTGATGAAAATTTTTGTGGTGATTAAAGAGGTGGAGTAATGAAAAAGAGTACTGGCGTTCGTGTAACTGGGTTTTAGTTTCGTAACAATAATTAATTGCAAATTGACGATATATGTATAGACAAGCGCGCATTACACACCCGCTGTTTGCGAGTAATTCTATTATCTTATTTCATTTTCCTTTGTTATGTTTTCTCTTGTTACTCACTGATAGAATTTAGGGCAATATTTCCATTCTTGCGCCCGATATCCGATCTAATAACCTTATTTCAAAATGAAATGAATTTCGACGACGGAGAGCCTCACTAAATGTATGATGAGTGGTGGTATAGCTTTCTGGAATCCCTCGGTATTCGTTGGTACATGTTGTTAGCTAGAAGCTGTTAATTGTAATAGGGAGTATGGAAAAAAATAACTTTGCACGATAAGTCATGCAACTTTATCTCAAAGAGGTGAAAAATAGCGACAAGACTGAACTCGAACCCGGGTCTCCCACCCTACAGTTATATATTACTACTAGTAAATGGGTGCTTGCAAACTGCAAGCAAAGAAAATTATGAAGGGATATGTGTCTTTTTAATTATACTACTGTCTATCGTATACCTAATTTTCAAATATGAGATCGAGTTTCATCTAATAATATAATAATTATTTCGAAAGCCTTTCACGTTTAATTGAGACGGGAGTTTTGCAGTTGAGACCTTAAAGAATACGCATACGTAAAATTAAATTAAAGAAATGCGCCAAACAAATTTAAGTAATAATAAAAGTCTTCGTAAGATAAAAAGGCGAGAAATCGATAGATGATTCGTTACCTGTAGTACTCGGTTCAGTGCAAGGCATACTTCAATTGATTCCTATGCACATTAAATGGCGTCTAAAGCGGCACTATGAGCTCCGTTTCTAATTAAATAAACAAATAGAAATTAGGCAACGTAGTTGAATAATTTTGAAGAATGTAGAAAAAGAAGTTGAATTTAAAGCCCATATGGAGATGTTGGGAAAATATTTTGCATGCGATGATAAATGCAGAAATTGTTTTTACTTACAAAAATTATCCAGCGAACACGTAGAACTACATAATCCGAAGGTCGTTCAAGGTTTTAGGACGTCCCCCTTTGGATTTCAAAGGCCTTCTACGCTTATTTGATACGGGAGATTTGGAGTTGATTCCTAATGAATGTGCATTTGTAAAATTAATTTAAGAAAATACGCCAATCAAAGCAAAGTTAGAATAAAAATCTGCATAAGATAAAAATGCGGAAAATAAATAGACGATTACCTGTGAAGTATTCAATTATATAAACAAACAAATATGCTACAGGTAACGTATCTATGTAAATAATTCTGAAAAACGTAGAAAAAGAACTTAATTCTAAAGCCCGTTTGCAGAATATGAAAAAATAATTTGAGGTGAATACAATAGAAAAGAGTAAACATAGTAAGCATACATTTTTAATCGCAGAAATTGTTTTACTTACGAAGAATCATCCAGCTGATACGTAGAAAAACGTAATCCAAAGTTCGTTCAAGGAAATCAGCGTATTTTATGAGTAGATTTTTGTTGTTTATTTTGATGAAAGTTAAATGTTCTTGATGTATATTAATATTACAAACAAAAGAATATTGAAAAATATTTCAAAAACTTCATACTTTCATCACGGCGTATGTTATTTGAACTGCAAACAAATTTGTATTCCACGTAAATAATGGTCGTAGCCAAAGTTTTTATCTTGGGAAGGGTGCAAATAAAAACAGTATTAATTTGTATTTAATTTAAGATGTTGCCGACATGGCGAAATTGGATGCAGGAAAAATGAAAATTCCTCTTTGAGGTATAATTTAGTTAAATACTCTCCACTGTACGTACATTTTTCATGCTTATGTGAATGAAAACATTTGGTTCTTCATGGACATTTATCGTTTCCCCAGCAGTATCCCATATCATTACGTAAGGTACTACGTATTAATTAAAAAAACGAAAATTTAACTTAATTTTAAATTCTGTATGGATAAGATGACAGAATAAATATATGTTATTAAAATAGAAAAGACGATACGTAATAGGCATACAATTAAAAGCACAATTTTCACACACGAAAGGCAATCCAACATATACGTATAATCCTAACATCGTTCAAGGATATAATTTTATTTCCTGTGTAGATATTTGTTGTTCATTTAAATGAAAGTTACACTTTCTTGATATTCAATTATAATATGGTCCTTCAAGAAAGGCGGGCAGCAACGGGTTTGGCTGCCCGTATGAGCTTTTTGGTTACAATGTATCACAATGTATGTAGTATGAAATTGAGGCATACGTTACTTAAAGCTTCCCCTCCTAAAAGGAACATCATCTAAAGAAGCCACACTATGAGGTGGCACGCGAGACAGGACGCAGGAGCTTATCTGTCGATCTTAAGAGAAACTAAGGGCAAAATACCAAACACACCGAGTGCGGTGAGAAAGTGATCACTGTGCTAGGACTCCAACACCAAGGTACGAATTCCGGCTAGCAAGATTTTTCTGGCTATAGAATGGTTGAGTGTCTTTGTTAATAGTATTAGTTATTGAAATGGTGGTAATTGGGATCTTCCTGCTTTCATCAGAGATGTTATGAATATTGTTATTAATTATAACGCCATAAAGTAGGAATCGGAAATGGCCATTGCAAAGGAAGTTTTTAGACATAATTTAATATAAGATAAATGCATTGGGTTAAGTGAGAATAAAGTGAAATACTACTATACTAAACTATACCGATTTTGATGCTAATGATTCGTATTGTTTGCAGTTATATTATTTCTAAATAATATCGTTGAAACTATTAATTTACATTAATATTCTGATAGTAATATTTTAGGATGATGTAAATTTCAGTTGTACTTACTTTTACTCAGGCATAGGTAGACTTGATCCGGTATAATACGTTCTTCATCAGTAATTAATGAGTATTTTTCATCGAAATTGCTTTCTTATCCCCCTTATATAGATTCAGTGTAGACTTTTAAATTTAATCCTCGAATAATCTCACTACTTACATGACTTTTCCGATTATCTTCGTTTATAAATGGTCTCGTATTTTCTACATAAACTTATGTTATCACAGTATGTATTCCCGAATAATTCATTGACCGTGCAGATATTCGCTGTCCATTTTGATGAAAGTTACATTTTTCAACCTTCAGTCATAACATATATGGAAAGAAATTTTTTTTAATTATACCACTGTCTATTGTATGCATAATTTTCAAATAAGTGAGATCGAGATTCGCCAAATAATATGATAGTAAAATAATCATTTCTAAAGCCTTTCGCGTTTATGAGATACGGGAGTCTGTAATGAATACGCATTCGTAAAATTATATTAAAGAAATACGCCAAACAAAGTAAAGTCAGAATAAAAATCTGCATAAGATAAAAATGCGGAATAAATAGACGATTACCTGTGTAGTATGTGGTTGAGTGCAAGACATTCTGCAAAATAATCCTATATTCATTA
Source organism: Sympetrum striolatum (assembly GCA_947579665.1). Lineage (NCBI taxonomy): Eukaryota > Metazoa > Arthropoda > Insecta > Odonata > Libellulidae > Sympetrum > Sympetrum striolatum. The sequence continues at coordinate 72,517,100 of OX388345.1, read as the reverse complement.
AATGTTGTCTACTACGACAATGAGCTCCGTTTCTAATTAAATAAACAAATAGACAATAGGCAACGTAATTATGTAAATAGTTTTAAAGTACGTAGAAAAAGAACTTTATTCTAAAGTCCGTTTGGAGAAGATGGGAAAATAATATTCATACAATGATACATGCAAAGATTGTTTTTACTAACCAAGAATTATCCAGCGTAGAACAACGTAATCAGAAAGTCGTTGAAGGAAATCAGTGTATTTTATGAGTAGATTTCTGTTTTTTTTTATTTTGATGAATGTTGAATTACGTAATATATTACGAACTAATTGTGTACTACGTATTAATTAAAATATCGTAGAATAAGAACTTAATTTTAAATTCTCTTTGGAAAGGATGACAGAATAATTATATGTAATTAAAATAGAAAAGAATAAACATAATAGGCATAAAATTAAAAGAACAGAAACTCACACACACGAAAAGCAATCCACCATATGGGTAAACCAACGATATCCTAACATAGTTCAATAATACCATGTATTTCCTGATTAGATATTTGTTGTTCATTTAGATGAGAGTTCAGTACATGATAAATGTATTTGGTTAAGTGAGCTATGAATTATAATATATTAATAAATTATAGTGTGAGCGAAACTAATGATTCGTAATGCTTACAGTTATGTTATTTCTAAAGATTGTCGTTAAACCTTTTAATTTACATTAATATCCCTATTTATTAATTTATATTCGTATCAATGTACTTCATTCTAGAATAATCTCACTACTTACATGACTTTTACGATTATCTTCGTTGTTAATGGTCTCGTATTCTCTACATAAACTTATGTTATCACAGCATGCATTCACGATTGATTCATTGACCGTGCAGATATCCACTGTCTATTTTAACGAAATTTACATTTTTCAGCATTCAGTAATAACATGTATCAAAAGAAAGATTTAAAATAATTAAAAATGCATCAAACCTTTATCATTGCATATGAAAATAGGATCGTAAACAAACTTGTTTTCGATTCAAACAATGGTTGTTGCCATAGATTTAATTTTCAAAATGAGGAGAAAAAAACGTAATAAATTGGCGTTCAAACTAAAATTTTGCAAATTTCCTGCCGGAATGTTAAAATCGGTCGCAAGAAAAGAAAACTTTGATCCTTTAGACGTAATACAGACCAAGTCCCACTGCTTTACGATTACATTTTCATATTTTTATGAACGAAAGAAATTTGCTCTGCATGGCCATTTTTCGTTATTCCCGTTTAAATACATTGAAAAATATAATCGTCTCTGGGCTCAAACCTAGGACAAAATCTGTAGATTTTCGATTTTTTCCTGACTCGACAGTCAATTATAAATCTCTTTTGAAAATTTCAGCCTTCCAGCTCGATTAAAAATGCCCAGGAATTTGTATGAATGAGTCGGATTTGCAGCTTTATATATAGTAATAATATAATATTTTTCAACTCTATTTCTCTTTTAGTCAATTGCAGGTGTATAATAATTTAACATTTTTCTGACATGTGGTTGGTTTGATTTTTACTGGATGAATTTCAAATTATTGGTCATGATCAAATTAACGAAGGAATATTTTGATTTGGTGATTTGATTGAATACCTATTATACGTAATAAAGGGCCTCAATATTGAAATTACTAATACTTACGTTAAGTCACTGCCGTAACCAGAAAAAATACTAAGGGGAAAATTTTATTAAGATAAGTTCCTAAGGTTCACTGCACTTTCCGTTCTGTAGTAGTAGTATTGTTAAAATTGCTTCGACAGCATAGGTCATTTCGCACATTGGCTCTCACCTTTCCGTTTTGTTCCGTCAAGTTAATTTCACATTATATGGAGCTTTTTTATGTTCAGCATCTGAATGTCTTCATATATGAAAGTAAGGTCTAGCCAATTCAGTAATATCTCAGAAGTGGTGCTCATTTTGTAAATATTTTGGAGTTTTAAGGACGGAAAAAAAATAGTGTGCATGTGCCTCCGGGAGTTGGGGGAGGGTAAAAATTCACTCCAAGACTGCGCCACTGAATAATCATCATTTCAATTGCCAGTGAAAGTTTATCTATCCATTATAATACGGTTTGTGAAAAAGAAGATTGCAGTTTAACTCCATTCTAAATTAGAGGTTAAAAATCTCCAATAGCCGTCTTTGTCGGCGACCCTCTTCTCATCCGCTGGTGTTCGGAGAAAACAAGAGAGGACACCGCACTTTTAATGACACTCAATGTACATTTCGAAAGCGATGCTTTCGTCATCAGGGGTGAATAGGTACAAAGGTGTTTTCTCCGAACACCGGAGAAGTGGTCGCCGACAAAGACGGCTATTGGAGATTTTTAACTTCTAATTCTTTAACAGCCGTGCTCCAAATTATCTTTCTTTACTCCATTCTAAATATAAATTATTATAACAATGCTAAATTTCGTATTCGTAGAAGAATGACTTAGCAATGAAATATGACGAAAATTGCATAAATTGAATGTTAGATCAGCTTCATCATGTGACCAATCATATAAAAGCAGCTATAAAGACGTTAAGATAAACGATTCACCCTCAATATCTTTACAGGATCATTAACTCAAAGCAGGAGCTGCTATTGTTAAAGATAAATTTAATAAAAACCGAATTTTTCCGAGAATTTAGGAATGGCAATCTCGAAAACGTCTTTTTTCGTCGAAATTAACGAGTAATTTATGGGCGAGCGAATTTTTTCAAATGAAATAAATTCGGGAGGGAGGAGGGATTCGGCGCGGGATTTTGTTACGCAATTATTCACAGGTTTTGCCAACCGGCTCCTGCTAATGATCGCAGGATTAATTAGCAAATTTTATGATACGGGGAAGATGGATGGCTCTGCGTAATTGCTCTAACCTTGGCATTGCGATCGTATCTACAGAAGCATCATCCGCGTGCGAGAATTCCGTCCGACGTGGCTTTTTTCCGAGAAGTACGCCTTGTCAATCTACGACGCCTCTTGCATCCAGTAATTAAGGTCCATCTACTTTACTGCGCGTGCGATGGCTTTTTAATACTCCGGATAAGGGACAAAATTTTGATGATTCTGTAATGTTTGACACTTTTCCGTATCTCTGTGTAGTCATCAGCCTAAAGACAGGTTAGATCCTGAGCTCTTTCACCATTAATTATCGGAAGTACTATTAAAGGGATGAGACTTACCAGGCGAAATGAGGAGTGAGGTACATCCATATTGCCATTAAGTAGTCTCATCTGCTTCAATGATACTTATTCAATGCCTTTTTCTTCGTTCATTGGTAGCGTATCCCACCCTTTATGTTAACAATTTCTGCCTATGTCTTCCCTTCTGTATTTTCCCTTATAATATTGGTTAGATTAGATAGATATTATTGGTTTGTTTTCTAATCTATTAGATTTCATTGTGTCTGATTTCATCACTAATTATAGTTTCCTATCCGTAGGATTCTTAGGTTTTTCATGCCCCCCTTCTTGAGGGTGTTTTCCTGCAGTTTAATTTTTTTCCTTAGCTCTTACCTTGCGTTTTTTATAATCAACAAATTAGTCTTCTTCTGTGTACTTTTCCAATCTATCGCTTTCTTTTTTATCTAACATAACGATGGGTTAGATGTAAGAAGAGGCTTTATAGTCTCAATCAGGCCCTGAATAAAATCCTTAAATTATCATTATTATATGCTACTCCGAATTACTTTCTTTAGTAGTCTCTCTACCCTCAATATTGGCCATAGCCATTTCCTCTGTCGATGCCTAAATACATTGAATAAAACCCTCTCCTCTTCAGCATCTCCGTTGTTTCTTTAACCCTACTTACTTTTTAAATTCTACCCCACACCAATTTTTCGACGGCATCCAAATGTTTGATACATTTTTTACTTAAAATCCAAGTTTCACACCCATTGAGCAAAATACTCCACACCAAGGATTTTACCATTCTTTTCAGAGAACTGAGGTAGAGGGCTCTTATAGAAATTTATGTTATTAATGTTGCTGCAGACCTAAATTACACGACCCGTAGCCCACAATCGTAAATTAGTTGGCCCAAGAAATCTCTTTATTTTTTCATTTCAAAAACGTGTGGTAATTACTGTGGTAATTTTTTTATCGCTCTGCAATTTCATAGCCATTTGTTTGCACGATTATAATACTGTGTAAATGTGATCTGAGAAAAGAGAGATAAAATTAATATAGTCTCTTGTTTTTCAACCCATTTTGAAAATGCTGAAAATTACTATGAAATATTTGCGAAAATTTTTAGACGAGGGCGTCTCTAGCTTGGCGCAGTAATTTCGTGCTTTTCCCTTCCTCCTTTCATCGTTGATCGATTTATTCCAGAGATACAGAAGTACTTTGCCCATTCTCTCAATCTGATATCGTTCCTTATTTTCGTCAACTTCCATTAAAATAGTATAAGGATCTTAAATTTCAAATTAAAGGTATCAAATTAGATTAGATATTATCGTATCATTATTTACGCACACAATAGCAAGTCCTGCTATCTTATCTCAAATCAAGTGCTTCTTATTTTTTTGGCGAACGAAAAAGAAAAATATTTCATCAATCACATTCACCAAAGCTGTATGATTGACGGATTGCATAAAATCTACTGGGTTATGAGTGATGTTGAATTATGGCACTGACATTAGACACTCCGTAATAATAATATGATTGCTTTCCCTGTCCTGTTTTTTTCGACTCACATCGGTATGTATTTATGCACCTTAGCTTCAAGTAGGCCTAATGATTACAATCATACAATACAATATTTGTGATGGTTATTATTAAAATTTGTTTCGTGCGAAGAAAAGGTTTTCCCAAAAGATTAAAAAAAGTTTCATTTGTAATATTCTGGATTAAACCGGTAGATATCAATTAAATTAATTGCTTTGACGTTGATGGTACGAGCAACTTTGAAAGGGGTAAGTTATGTTGGATTGGAAACATTAAAAGGATGCATTGAAGGAAATGGATGTTATGGAAACGTGAAAAGGATGCATTGAAGGAAATGACATTACATGGTTCATGAATAAAGTGTGCGTTGTCCGAAAGGGACGGAGAGATAGACAAAAAGTTGCTTGAATTCGGTTGAGGAGATCCTGAGGAGAAAGGGCGCACATGGAGAGGAGGAGATTTATGATAGAAATATGGGTGTGTCGGAAGCGAAGTATGTAGGCATGATTAAAAAAGTTTGGAGGAGAGTAGTGAGAAATAGGGTGATATCTCAGTAAATTTGAAATAAAATGATATTTCACTTATTCGTAGGTATACATGGAAAAATAGGCAATCAAATAAAATTTTAGAAAAAAATCTTAGAATCTAGGCACTTCTACTAGAAAGTATCGTAAACGTTTTCTACGTATTACTCGATTTGAGATGATCTAGCTCTTGGAAGAAAGTTAAAATATGTGTATAACAGTTTTGTCTGTTCTTACGTAGTTAATTTTCTAACTAATGTGAATTTGAAATGAAACTGGCAAAAGCTGCAGGCTGTGAAAGTTTAGTTAATTCATAAGATATGAAGTGAATCTATTGATTGCTCATAGCTATTTCCCTGAAGATAACCTTCTCGGTTACTACACATATATTATTATTATCCTTGGCCTAATTTAGCGCGCCTGTCTTGCAACGCTGAGGCCCTAGGTTTAAATCCTGGTTAAGACATGGTTGTTTGTTTGTGTTATAATAAAGAAAAGAGGTTCATTTTAAGAATGGTAACAATAGAATGAAATACGCACAACAATAAAGACGAATTATTATTACTATACCTTTATTGGATCATTTTGTTTCTTTGATTTATATTCTAAGTTTGTATCCTTCTCTTTGCTCTCCACTTTGGAATGTAAATACATTCTTCATATACGTTCTAAAGTGAACTGTAAACCTCATTTTAAAATAATTAAAATGTCATTTAGTTTCCGAGACTCATTTTAAAAATTGACCATCTCTATTTTCTTGTGAGTTGACTGTTTATATTTTTATTTTTCCTAAAGAGTTCAGCAAGTCTCAGTTAGTAGGGAATTCATCAATTTTTATATTCTCGAAAGGGTGCTCGGCTCGTAATATACAACTGCAACATTGTTTTTGAAATGTCTTTGTTTGCGTCTGAATTAATTTTAAACTGTTTTTTAATAAAACTTCATTTACTTACTGATAGTTATTCCTTAGAAATTAGTCTGTAGTTTGTTTAACACTGGATTTATCAAAAGATGGTTTACTTATCTATGTATCTCATTTTATCATATTTATGTCAAATGAATCTTTCAATATACTTCTGTTTCCAATAGGACTGTTAATAATTCCGCTGTCTGAATACGTCTTGTTTATAGTTTCAGTATAAACAATGCCAATGTTATTCTTTCAAATATTGCCTTATCATTCAGCATTCATTCATGGCTTTTCTATCGCAGGATCGCATGCGGCAAAACCGCCGAGAACCCCCCGGCCATATCCTTCAGCTTCCCGCCGGCCTCCCTTCGAGTCAGCCAGTCCGGTTTCCCCTTCTCGCCGTCAGGTGGCACGGGCGGAGTCAGCACGTGAATGCGATTGGTCCAACTCGACTAGAATAGCGCGAGATCTCAGCGGAGACGGACCACGAGGTTCCGAGTCGCAGCCGTCCCTCGGCGAGTTTTCTCTCGGAGCGTCTCGCGTAACTCGACCACGAGGGATTCTTCTTCCTCCGGAAAGGAGCGGCAAGTCATCCGGTGGAATCAAACGCCTCTCGAAACTGTCTGAAGCCCTTTCGTGGTTGAAATATCTTCGTATCGGCTGGGGTTGGAAACACAGGCGAAGGTCCCGCAGTCGACTGGGGCACCACTGCCAGTCTGTTGGGGTGCTCATCCGCTTCCCACCGGCGCAACCAACCCTCCTCTGGCCGAGAGGAAAGTTTCCGGAGCGCGGTTTTTTATTCACCTTCGCGCGGGAACAAGTTTCCTTCCTTCCGCGCGTATCTCCCGGGCGCTCAACTCACCGAACAGCATCTCCGGCGCGACCTTCGGAGATTCGAGGGACGACTTCGCCTACGGCCCCAGTAGACCAGCAGACAGCGGACCGGTCCTCGACGGTGGCCAAAAAGGAGGGTAGGGGAGCACGATCGGGTCTCGGGACCTTCCCCAATCCTCCGCATTTCCGATCGGGAGATAGTTCTTTCGGGTCTCCTCCGGTGGTTACGTCACCCGCCAGGTGGAATGCAGAGCCGGAAGGCCCGCCGCGAGTTGCGAGGCTGAGGAAACGCGCCTTCGTGAATCACGACCGAAGTGAATGAGTGAAGGTGACGTCAACTTGATGGCCTAAAGGAGGGCAGCGCATGTATTTCTTTATCCGTTTTCCATCGGAAGTGAAGTGAATCACTGTCAGCAGTCAAATCGAGTCACTTGGTGCGACCGCTTCAAAGAGTCGGCTGCGTCGACGTCGCCAGTGCTCAAGTGTGCCCTCCCCGGTGGAATTATAGCCCATCTACCCCATTGGATTATGTTTCGGTGACCGCTCTTCGGGTACCACGAAAAGAGCTCTCCCCCCCAACCCTTTGGTGTATTTTTTGTGATCGTTGGAAGGAGTAACCACAACCATTGCGCTCCGCGAGGCCATCGAGACCTGGAAGATGCCTTCGAAAAAGCAGTACAACTTGGTCCAAAACGACGACTACGACACGAGGATACCTCTGCACACGGAGGAGGCCTTCCAGCACGGGATATGCTTCCAGGCAAAGGTAGGGTGGCGCCTCATTTGTCCCCTGTTTTGTCTTCGACTTTGTTTTTGCGAGGCCGTGTCGCGTTTCGGTCTCGCCCGAAAAAGTTCGACAGCTGAAGGTGTTTGGTTACTTGGAAATCGTGGGATAGGTGGGCTGTCGAAGCAGGTTCTGTTTACGACGATGTGCGTCTTAAGGACGACGGACTTTCGAGTGGTCTCATGGAGAGAAGTAAACAAGAGGTTTATTTGCGTAACTGGAAGGTCGGATTTGGGAGTGATTTCAATCGTTGGGGTATTATTTACATTTAATGGAGGTTATTCAATGAGTTACCGCTTCGAATTTCTGAGTATACATTTGTTTTACTTCATCGTCATTTAATGCCATTTAATAATATTGATTAATGGTTACTGAAGCTTTTAAAATGGCGGCCACCGTCAACCCACGTAATTGGGTGTAGTATTAATGTAGGTTTGCTCCCTGTAAATATTTCGAGGGATAAATTTATCGACAGTTACAGCACCCTTATATTATTATTAGAAATTCAACTATTTGTGTAGGTGAAATACCAGATGTTTTTTCGGCATTATATGGTGTACGATTACAATTTAAAAACCAATAACAAAACAGCAACTGAATCAATGTAATAAATCAAGCGCACAAATTTTTTAATAATAGTTTGAGCTACTATCGTGAAACAATATATTCCGACCCTCAATAAAACTTGTGGTATTATCCGACGTCACTCATTAGAATCATTGGTACGAATGCCACCGAAAGATTTTTTAAGCTCGAGAATCAATATATAATAGACCTTATTTCGCCGAAAAGTGAAAGTGTCAACATTTCAACGAGTATAAGAAGTAGTCAATATCAGTTTAATGGTGATTCGATGGAAGAGAATTTGTGCTGTTAGACCATAAGTAGTCAGATACCAAGTGGCGGCATTGTTACGAAATGACATTGACATTGTTTCGTAATAAACATGTTGGTTCTTGTCGGCATTGTTATCGATGAAATTCAATTGTAGGACTTCCATTGTTGGCATCCATCGCGCTGTATTTGACCGCCGCGCTTGGATTGAAGTCTGTACCGACCGATAGACGCATGTGCCTCGTGTGCGATAAGTGAGAATAACAAAGTACCTTTTGTTGTGTGCTACAGAGCCATTCTTCCGCGCAAATAATATCGCACCGCTCCTCTCTGCGCCTTTGGCATGGCATCCGAATTTTCGCGCGGCGAAAATACTTTTGCTTTTACGCGGACGCCAAGTGCTTGCCGCCGACCTTGAACGAGGTCACCGGTACGAGTCACGGAAAAAATGCCGCAGTCACGAATCCTCCGGACGGGCCTTCGTTATGGTCTCGCTCCTTTTCGGGGTTACGGATACACTGAGGGGATAGGGGCGCCTCGAGTTTTATAATGCCTCCCGAACGAAACAACGCGAAATACAATGTTATGCTCGTCTTTGTGAGTTAATCGCTATCGAAATTTGATGTAGAATGTTGTATTCTTTGTTGAGTTTTATTTTTAATTGAATCTTTGCGAGAACATTGCTTCATAGCATGTTTTACAATTACACTTGAACAAACATTGTGAAATATTATGTTATTCTTGTCTTATGTTGCTAATTGTACGCACAATTCGACTCAGAATGCAATGCTCTTTATTGATTGTTGTTTTTAATTGGTTCATTGTAAGAGTATTGCCGCAACATTCAAGGTTTTCAATGTCTTCTGAACGAAACTACGTGAAATATTATGTTACTGCAGTCTTTTGTTGTCAATAGTGCGTGCAATTTGACGTAGAATGTTGCAATCTTTGTCCAGCGTTATTTGTAATCGTTTTTTCTTCGAGAGAATTCTGACGATTGTGACTTTCTTTTATGTTTCCCCGAACGTTATGTTCAGGAGACCACGATTGTTAGAATTGATCTATAAAATTTATTTTCAAACATATCTGTATATATTTGTGAATTGTTATTATTGATTTAATTTGTGAATCCACGGTTTTTTGTCGGTCTATCTCATGAGTGAAATTCTTACGATATTTCACGGTCATATTTCATGATTTTTTCCAAATTTAGCTTTTAATTATTCTTCAGAGAAAATACGCATTTGAATTTATCTTGTATTTCGTAGCTGAAATAAAAGATAAATATTTTGTTGTTGGAAATTTATAATTTTCCTCGAAGCTAATTTATCAGCGAGTTTGCTACAAGTTCGTGAAGGAATTTTTAGCAAATATTTATAGATGCAACTGGAGCTGTAGAAAATGTCCAAAATAGCTATTATTATGGAGCTGTAAAAAAGTTTTTACAGATAAAAGGCGAAGAAAGGCAAGTGAATCAAATTCGCCAAATTTAACTCATCTATTTTCATTCTCCATTACTAAGGTTAGTCATTAGTGATAGGTATCAAATCGTTTTGATTTTCCAACCGTTTCTTCAGATTATTAGTTGTATTCTTGGTTCTCCGGACTGTGGTTTAGCGCGGCAGTCTCATCTCCATCTGATCGCATCAAATAAACGTAACTCACTTCTTCCGGCCGAGCTCTCGTGGGAATGCACGAATATGCCTGAGAGGGACACTGACGGTTTATGCGATACAGGGAGAGGCTATCCCAAAATCGTTTAGCTCTGTTTTTGTACCGGAACTGATTGTGAGAAGCTGACGAAGCTTTCGTGGTAGTGGGAGCATTGTGGTTCGAAAGTGAGAGTGGAAATGAAAAGTAAGGCGATTATTTGCAGCGTTTCACTTTTGATTAGAGTACGTAATGGCATGAGCAAGTTAAAAGTGTTAAAGTAAATGTGAGTTGGCCGATTGCCAATATTAAGCGAGGGAAATAAACACTGCGAGGAGATACTAATTTAATGGTTTTTAATCGACTGATTCGTTATGAGTTTGTAATCATTTGCTTGCGTTATCATATTCTTGATTGTGTCAGTCTTGCACTAATTTGCAATAAGTTAAGTTATATCGGGGAAAAGTTGGGTGTCTTTTTGAATGCTTCATTTCCGAATTAACTTTGTGTTAGCGATGATAAAAAAAGGGTTAAAACATAACTTCTGCTCGGTTTATTTTCATGTAATAAGTTTCGAAGCTTTGCGTCATAAATAAAAATATTGAAAATAAGTCTATAATAATAGATAAGGATTAGTAAAAGTTTTAATTTATTAATTTTTTATCAGGGATTTCTTCGTATTTGACTTGATAAGGTTGAAAAGTAATGAAAATATATCTTCTCTTTGAAGAAATACTGCATGAATTTATTTATTTAAAATATAATTTACCCAATTGACAATTAACTACGATTTACTTAACAATTCACAACGACTAACTGTAACACCTAGTAAAATAAATCGATCAAAAATAACAAACCGAGGAATTTCAGATACTGAATATTTGCTACAAACTAATAAATGTATCTAAATAATAATAAAGGTTATATAAAATTATAACACGGTACAATCTCAATATAGATACAATAACCACATAAAAAATTGTGGGTAATTATGTTTTCCTTGTGTGGGAAACATATGTTGCTGTTCCGTTTATTTTGATGTTAATTGAATAATAATTGTTATTCTGAAATTTGGATATTATAAATTTGCGTGACTCTATTTATACTCCCAATGCCGAAATTGCTCACTATTCTTTAAATATTTAGCCACTTCTTTATTTATCCTGTGAATTAATTTCGCAAATATCGCAAAATACTCGGAAATTCACTGTAAGAGCTCAATGCTTCCAGCATTACTTTCATGAATGCATTAATTTTAAAATCATCTCCATTCAGTGTGTTTCTTGTGAATTAAATTCCTCACTTCCTCGATTCTGCATTGTGTGAGCACAAGGTGAGGTTGCACACCTTATTTCCTCTGCCCTCGAGCGATCAAAAGACCTGGCGAGTTGGATTGCATGACGTAGAAAGTGGAGCGATTGCAAACGGAAACTATAATTTTCTTTGCTTAGAGAATGCCAGTCGGCGAAAAGTGTATTCATATCCTATGCGGTCTGCAGCTGAAATCAAGATGTTGTATGCGGAGCACTGGAAATTCTTCCGTCTTAAATGTAATTTATTCTGTTTTCACGTTGTTAATAGGAGTATGTGCGATAGCATTCTTGCGCTGCTTATAGAAGTGTGGGTTTGTATCTCAGGAAGCTAATGAATTTATGATTTATTATGTTTTCACGTTGTTAATAAGATTGTATGCGATGGCATTGTTGCGTGGCTTATCGAAGTATGGGTATTGTTTCGTTGTTTAGGAAGCGAATGTAAATATGATTAATCCTTCGCATGCTGATTAGTATTGTTGTGCAAGAATTTACTCATTGTTAATTATATACTTTATTTATTTATTTAAGTTATTAGCACCCAGAAAAAGACCATTACGTTCCTGAGGGAAAATTATCCCTAACTTATAATGCGCCTAGCTTGTTTTAAACGCATTCTTACGAGATATTTTACTGGATTTTAGAAGCTGTTTTCTATTCACATGATCTGTTCACAACAGCTGTAATATCGCACACATTTACATAAATCAGTCCACCGTTTGCCGTTTAAGTATCAGTACCGTTTTTAAATATTGAGAATGTACATTAGTAATGAGAATGAAATATTGAGAATGTAAGTTTTTGTATGTACGTTTAAAATATTGTTATACGATCAATATCGAAAAATGTCGATATATGTGTCGAATTACTTATGTATTTGTTGTATTGTTTTTTCGTAATTTTCTATGCTGATTTAGACCGTAATCAAACACGTTGACAGATTACGACATGAATATCAAAATACAATTTCTCGTCGGCAATGAATACTTACATTATATTTTGATAAAGACTAAATTGATCCACTGAGACAACGAGTTTTAAGCGGGAGTTGCCTAGAAATGGTTCTTCCATTCGTTGAACAATTGCGTCTTCCATTTAGCTCAAAAAATCTGTTCCCCTTGAAAGAGAAAAAATAGAAGAATATCGGTCTAATCATTCATTATTTTATTAGTTGCCCGTCTTGTAAGTCCTTGTCCGGTCATTGGTTTCCTGTCAGGCGGTGACGCATTTTATTTTATCTGGACCAAAAAGCGCCCTCTATTGATAATTATAGAACTTGGATGCGTTCTCAGTGAAAGCGGAGTCATTAGCAAAGGTTAGGCGTCTAGAAAATCCCACACAGAATTCTCTTTTAAATGGGAGCTCTTAATTCTGTCCAACTTCGTATAGTTGCGTTGTTCGAGCATGATGAAGATGCTAGGAAGAAATAATGGTATAATGACCTTATTATGCTGGAAATACTACAATTATGCTTTGTGAGAATTAGTAATAATAATTAATTAATTGGTCCAAGGACATGCTAAGTATGTATAGTCATTGTCATTAACTACATTGCAATCAATTAAAGCTACATGTAAGCTTATCACTAAATACATTACAAGTCATACATCTTATTACGATAATCACATATACATTTTACAAGCATTATTCAACAATCACAAAAATGCTACACTAACGTACGTTTTATCGCAATCACAATAAATACATTTTCTACAGTTATTATTAAATTTTTTTATTGCAAGTCAGCTACATTACAAGTATTTGGTAAAATCAGACAGGTAAACTTCTCTATTGACGAGTACAAGACCTAGTTACCTTCTCTTCTACTTAACATATAACATTTACAAATATCAAAATATATTAAAATTACATTTAAAAGTACAGAGGTAAGCGTCTAGAAAGATTTTGGCTCCTTAATGTTTCCCAAATGTGGTTTTGAAAAGGGTTTTAAGTAACGCATTTTACATTTTTCTGCCAGTAAAAAAATGTTTTCGAGAGCCTCAATTATTCTTTGTGTCGATAGAAGAATACGGATAACTTGTGGTGCATTAGATCGAGAATATAAAAACCCTCGACGATGAATTTTTCATCGAGTTTCCGCACCATAAAAGTTCGCCAACATTATGGCGTATTTCGGGAATAATTTGCTTAACGCGGTGTGAAATCGTAATCATGAGCAGCGAAGATTGGCAATCACTGATTTATATGCCTAAGGGAAGGATGTAGTCCCATTTAGGCGTGGGAAGGCGATATGGGGAGACTACATGCGGTGAACGGGATTTGGTGCTGAATGTTTCAACATTCTACATTACTGCTCATTATAGGTATGGATTACTTGTTATGCGAGTGTTGACGAATATTATTAAATATTAGGGAAACTTGAAAATATTTTTAATGATTATTTCTGAGAAAACGATTAATTTGATTAATACCTTTCGGAGGCTATTAATTACCATATCTAGTTTCTAATAGTCATTTGTATTTATTTATGTAATTGTCTGCCTGTTAGTGTTTATCTCTGGTATCTATTACTTTTTAACGAACATCTAGTATTTGATGTCCTTCCGTTTCTTTCTATGGATTGATTAATTTTTTGGACGATGGTTTAAGAATTCATTTTAAAAACATTTTTAAAGTGTGAAATTTTCGTTTCATAGCTCCAGACGTTTGGATGGACCATCTTGAAATATCCTCGCTGTTAGAATAAAGTAGCATTAATTTCAAAATTTCCTCAACCAGCTAAAATGGTCATTGATTTGATAATTCGACATTTTTATTGCGATGAGTTTGATAATATGAAATCATTTTCATTTATAATACACCTTTATATTTTTAGTACTACTGCGGTTATTTGCATGTGATACTAAAATTTATTCCGGAAACGTTACAGCATGAATCCAAATAATGTACACTGTAAATGCGAGGAAGTTTTGCCATCTAAGAATTCATATTTGGCGTTCAACGAATTTGGAGTAACTCTGAGATATTTTGTTCATCCGAACAGAATTCTGTGTACATTCTATTAAATTTGAAGACTCTGTTCCATGTTTAAAACATGCTAGTCTCTCTATT